>OX424563.1:25280039-26757719 GCA_949152475.1 Terebella lapidaria | reverse complement strand
CTATCGTACGTGATGAGATACTTAATGTCAATGGAAGGTCAAGGAAGATAACGCGGGGGAATAGATTCAGCAGTAAAGGTAGCTAAGTATAGCTATCATTGCAGCCTTTTTGTTGTGCGTTCACAATTTCACAATGCATATTATCCTTATTAGGGGGTGGGATACCATGTACGATATGTGCCAAAGACAATATCGAGGACAACGCAACGATCGAATTCCCAAGGGATTATTGCTGAATCTTGGAATTCAGTTAAACGAAAAGAAATATATCAGTTGAACAATCGTGATTTAAATCAATCAGTAGTAATGAGATGACAACATCAAATGACAACAGGCAAATGCTAATCATTTTCAAAAGGTGACCCATGCGCGAGTACCAGTCATCAAATAATTGTGAAAAATAAACGAGTTAAAATGAAAGCACTTCTGTTATTATTTTTCTGGGTGGTATTGATCAGATTTGACGGATATTTCGGGGATCAGTGGCATGAAATTTGGCAAATTACAGAGGCTAGACTTGGATCATAAAACAGAATAATTTGTGATCACATCAGCTTTGAGTGTGAGGCTCGGGAACATGAAATTGCATAATAAAGTCATAGTGGTATTTTTTGTTGTGTATACCCGAGTTTGGAAATGTTTTTAGGTCAGGTCAAGTAGTATAAACAAAGCCATCTCGTGTTGTCACGCTACGATTGTCGAGCCACTGTCACTGCCACTCTACTCGATTTCGCCTGTACGATACTTAGTACTTTGTTCACTTCGAGTTTATCGCATGAGTCGTAACTTGCGTTGTGCGTACAAACGATTTGTTTTATGTGTGCCGACGATGGCGAGATATCATAATGACAATATGAATACATTATGATAAAATGTTTCCAAAGTCTCGGTATGAGAGCGTTGTGACTGAAGTGGAAACACATGTCTAGTCTCCAAAAATTGGATTACTGCACTTAATTTTTTTAAAATTATAGTTCAATGAAATCGAGTGTTTATATTTGTTTTCGAATAGAATGATAAAAACGGATTTGTGCTCTGGATTTGACTCAACCCATAATACAGAGTTGTTCCATAACTATGAAGTGAAGCTTGAAAATATAACTCTGTCTGAAAATTCATTATTTATTGCTTTGACGCAAGCACAATACATTTGAATTCCTTGTCGATCGAGTGGTCTGTATCGCATATTTTGTTGGGAGCATTCTGTAGAACAATTCATATGGAATATATAGTTAGTATACTTTCCCATCAAAGCACCATTCCATATTCAAATCAGTGAGCCTGTTAAAATTTGCCCTGTAATAGTTGGATGCCATAATTTATGTCAGGTGAAGCTAGAACCATTCTTTGAAACTAGAACCATACTAAACCGGTTTAGATTTATTTTTTTCGCAGTAGCGTCATTTTGTTCTTAGAATGACAAATCACTCAGCAATTGGGTTGAAAAATTTTACCCTGCACATAAAATGAGTTGCCGAAACCAAGATTAAAAAAAGGCCAATCAATCTCTCATCCATTTTGCCCTCGAACGGCCCGCGTTTTGCGGACGATTTCTACACACAGTCTCATGGCGTTCTTGGTACATGTATTTGTCTGCATATTATGGCAATTAACCGATAGTGTCAGAAAGCCAACCATTCTCTATCCAATATTTTCACGCAAGGTTATCTGTGATTTTCCGAGTTACTGCCTTGAATATTCACATTGAATATTTACTATATTTACTATGTATGCTGAATGTGGCTGATTTTAAAATTTGTTCCAACTCTAAGTTTGCATCATGGGAAAATGTAGACCTACTATTCTTAAGCCTTTGGGTGGGAGAATACGTTATATTAATTTTGTAAATATTGTTAAGTTCGTGATTTGCTTTGGAATAAAGATCCGTGAAATTATTTTGGATGAATAGGTCTCATTTATAGTTGCTTCGGAGTGAATGATAGTTCAAAATTTTTCTACCAATGCTCGACATGCCCAGTCAACCAGAGAATGAGGGAACTCCGATTGCCACCATCCAAATACCAACGACTAAGAAGACACTATGTTTAGTCCTATGCACTCTTCTGGTCCCATGCCGTATCCTATTTGGTCGATAAATCGAGATGACATGGCATATAGAGCCCGCAAAACACGTAATGATGTGCTTGTCTGTGATTGTACACTCGTTTTGTTTACAAAGCAAGACATTGTCCAAGATGGCGGACGGAATTCACGGCGAATAATGACCGCCATCTAGCGAGTCATGGTGAATTTATCAAAATATCCCTACACATAGAGGTACATTATGCCGTCATAATGTGCTTCTCTGCCCCTACTAGATATCAATAACTCCTACTAGCATCCTCAGTAGTGAGTCGCTTTAGCTCACATGGTAGCGTGTCCGACATTCTAAAATATGTTCGTAGGGTCGAGGGTTCAAATCCCCATTAAACAAATGGATTTTTCCGAACGCTACAACATTTGTAAGTCTATAAGAATGATCAAGAAGCAATAAAAAGATTATTCCATCCTGGTTAATTCCAATAAACTACAGTGCAATTAACATCAATTAAATTCCAGAAAACATACCTGTTAAAAGTGAGAAGCTCTCCGTGCGCTCTGATATACATACAAAAAATCCAGTTAAAAGGGTCAGAAAACCTCAGTGTGCTAAATATAATGACTTCACTAACAAGACGTCAAAAAGTTGCGGGAAGGAATAAAAATCTAGTTCGGAACATCTCAGTGTGTCTAATATCCCGAGTCTCGTAACAAGAAGACAAAAAAATCCCGTTAAAAGTTCGGAACATCCAGCGTGTCTAATATACCGAGTCTCGTAACAAGAAGAGAAAAAATCCCGGAAAAGTTCGGAACATCTCAGTGTGTCTAATATACCGACTCCGCTATCGAGAAGACAAAAAAAAAACAGTTAAAAGATCAGAGCATCTCAGTGTGCCTGATATACCGACTCCGCCATCGAGAAGACAAAAAAAAAACAGTTGAAAGATCAGAGCATCTCAGTGTGCCTGATATACCGACTCCGCCATCGAGAAGACAAAAAAAAAACAGTTGAAAGATCAGAGCATCTCAGTGTGCCTGATATACCGACTCCGCCATCGAGAAGACAAAAAAAAAACAGTTAAAAGATCAGAGCATCTCAGTGTGCCTGATATACCGACTCCGCCATCGAGAAGACAAAAAAAAACAGTTAAAAGATCAGAACATCTCAGTGTGTCTAATATACCGACTCCGCCATCGAGAAGACAAAAAAAAAACAGTTAAAAGATCAGAGCATCTCAGTGTGCCTGATATACCGACTCCGCCATCGAGAAGACAAAAAAAAACAGTTAAAAGATCAGAACATCTCAGTGTGTCTAATATACCGACTCCGCCATCGAGAAGACAAAAAAAAACAGTTAAAAGATCAGAGCATCTCAGTGTGCCTGATATACCGACTCCGCCATCGAGAAGACAAAAAAAAAACAGTTAAAAGATCAGAGCATCTCAGTGTGCCTGATATACCGACTCCGCCATCGAGAAGACAAAAAAAAACAGTTAAAAGATCAGAGCATCTCAGTGTGCCTGATATACCGACTCCGCCATCGAGAAGACAAAAAAAAAAACAGTTAAAAGATCAGAACATCTCAGTGTGTCTAATATACCGACTCCGCCATCGAGAAGACAAAAAAAAACAGTTAAAAGATCAGAGCATCTCAGTGTGCCTGATATACCGACTCCGCTATCGAGAAGACAAAAAAAAACAGTTAAAAGATCAGAACATCTCAGTGTGCCTGATATACCGACTCCGCCATCGAGAAGATAAAAAAAAACAGTTAAAAGATCAGAACATCTCAGTGTGTCTGATATACCGACTCCGCCATCGAGAAGATAAAAAAAAACAGTTACAAGATCAGAACATCTCAGTGTGCCTGATATACCGACTCCGCCATCGAGAAGATAAAAAAAAACAGTTACAAGATCAGAACATCTCAGTGTGCCTGATATACCGACTCCGCCATCGAGAAGATAAAAAAAAACAGTTACAAGATCAGAACATCTCAGTGTGTCTAATATACCGACTCCGCCATCGAGAAGATAAAAAAAAACAGTTACAAGATCAGAACATCTCAGTGTGCCTGATATACCGACTCCGCCATCGAGAAGATAAAAAAAAACAGTTAAAAGATCAGAACATCTCAGTGTGTCTGATATACCGACTCCGCCATCGAGAAGATAAAAAAAAACAGTTACAAGATCAGAACATCTCAGTGTGTCTAATATACCGACTCCGCCATCGAGAAGACAAAAAAAAAACAGTTAAAAGATCAGAACATCTCAGTGTGTCTGATATACCGACTCCGCTATCGAGAAGACAAAAAAAAACAGTTACAAGATCAGAACATCTCAGTGTGCCTGATATACCGACTCCGCCATCGAGAAGATAAAAAAAAACAGTTACAAGATCAGAACATCTCAGTGTGTCTAATATACCGACTCCGCCATCGAGAAGACAAAAAAAAACAGTTAAAAGATCAGAACATCTCAGTGTGCCTGATATACCGACTGCGCCATCGAGAAGACGAAAAAAAAACAGTTAAAATATCAGAACATCTCAGTGTGTCTGATATACCGACTCCGCCATCGAGAAGACAAAAAAAAAACAGTTAAAAGATCAGAACATCTCAGTGTGTCTGATATACCGACTCCGCCATCGAGAAGACAAAAAAAACAGTTAAAAGATCAGAACATCTCAGTGTGCCTGATATACCGACTCCGCCATCGAGAAGACAAAAAAAACAGTTAAAAGATCAGAACATCTCAGTGTGCCTGATATACCGACTCCGCCATCGAGAAGACAAAAAAAACAGTTAAAAGATCAGAACATCTCTGTGTGTCTAATATACCGACTCCGCCATCGAGAAGACAAAAAAAAAACAGTTGAAAGATCAGAACATCTCAGTGTGCCTGATATACCGACTGCGCCATCGAGAAGACGAAAAAAAAACAGTTAAAAGATCAGAACATCTCAGTGTGTCTAATATACCGACTCCGCCATCGAGAAGACAAAAAAAAAACAGTTAAAAGATCAGAACATCTCAGTGTGTCTGATATACCGACTCCGCCATCGAGAAGACAAAAAAAAACAGTTAAAAGATCAGAACATCTCAGTGTGTCTGATATACCGACTCCGCCATCGAGAAGACAAAAAAAAACAGTTAAAAGATCAGAACATCTCAGTGTGTCTGATATACCGACTCCGCCATCGAGAAGACAAAAAAAAAAACAGTTAAAAGATCAGAACATCTCAGTGTGTCTGATATACCGACTCCGCCATCGAGAAGACAAAAAAAAACAGTTAAAAGATCAGAACATCTCAGTGTGTCTGATATACCGACTCCGCCATCGAGAAGACAAAAAAAAACAGTTAAAAGATCAGAACATCTCAGTGTGTCTGATATACCGACTCCGCCATCGAGAAGACAAAAAAAAAACAGTTAAAAGATCAGAACATCTCAGTGTGCCTGATATACCGACTCCGCCATCGAGAAGACAAAAAAAAACAGTTAAAAGATCAGAACATCTCAGTGTGCCTGATATACCGACTCCGCCATCGAGAAGACAAAAAAAAAAAACAGTTAAAAGATCAGAACATCTCAGTGTGTCTGATATACCGACTCCGCCATCGAGAAGACAAAAAAAAACAGTTAAAAGATCAGAACATCTCAGTGTGTCTGATATACCGACTCCGCCATCGAGAAGACAAAAAAAAACAGTTAAAAGATCAGAACATCTCAGTGTGTCTAATATACCGACTCCGCCATCGAGAAGACAAAAAAAAACAGTTAAAAGATCAGAACATCTCAGTGTGCCTGATATACCGACTCCGCCATCGAGAAGACAAAAAAAAACAGTTAAAAGATCAGAACATCTCAGTGTGCCTGATATACCGACTCCGCCATCGAGAAGACAAAAAAAAACAGTTAAAAGATCAGAACATCTCAGTGTGCCTGATATACCGACTCCGCCATCGAGAAGACAAAAAAAAACCAGATATACCGACTCCGCCATCGAGAAGACAGAAAAAAACAGTTAAAAGATCAGAACATCTCAGTGTGTCTGATATACCGACTCCGCCATCGAGAAGACAAAAAAAAACAGTTAAAAGATCAGAACATCTCAGTGTGTCTGATATACCGACTCCGCCATCGAGAAGACAAAAAAAAACAGTTAAAAGATCAGAACATCTCAGTGTGTCTGATATACCGACTCCGCCATCGAGAAGACAAAAAAAAACAGTCAAAAGATCAGAACATCTCTGTGTGTCTAATATACCGACTCTGCCATCGAGAAGACAAAAAAAAAAAAACAGTTAAAAGATCAGAACATCTCAGTGTGTCTGATATACCGACTCCGCCATCGAGAAGACAAAAAAAAAAACAGTTAAAAGATCAGAACATCTCTGTGTGTCTAATATACCGACTCCGCCATCGAGAAGACAAAAAAAAACAGTTAAAAGATCAGAACATCTCAGTGTGTCTAATATACCGACTCCGCCATCGAGAAGACAAAAAAAAACAGTTAAAAGATCAGAACATCTCAGTGTGTCTGATATACCGACTCCGCCATCGAGAAGACAAAAAAAAACAGTTAAAAGATCAGAGCATCTCAGTGTGTCTGATATACCGACTCCGCCATCGAGAAGACAAAAAAAAACAGTTAAAAGATCAGAACATCTCAGTGTGTCTGATATACCGACTCCGCCATCGAGAAGACAAAAAAAAAACAGTTAAAAGATCAGAACATCTCAGTGTGCCTGATATACCGACTCCGCCATCGAGAAGACAAAAAAAACAGTTAAAAGATCAGAACATCTCAGTGTGTCTAATATACCGACTCCGCTATCGAGAAGACAAAAAAAAACAGTTAAAAGATCAGAACATCTCAGTGTGTCTGATATACCGACTCCGCCATCGAGAAGACAAAAAAAAACAGTTAAAAGATCAGAACATCTCAGTGTGCCTGATATACCGACTCCGCCATCGAGAAGACAAAAAAAAACAGTTAAAAGATCAGAACATCTCAGTGTGTCTAATATACCGACTCCGCCATCGAGAAGACAAAAAAAAACAGTTAAAAGATCAGAACATCTCAGTGTGTCTGATATACCGACTCTGCCATCGAGAAGACAAAAAAAAAACAGTTGAAAGATCAGAACATTTCTGTGTGTCTAATATACCGACTCCGCCATCGAGAAGACAAAAAAAAAACAGTTAAAAGATCAGAACATCTCAGTGTGCCTGATATACCGACTCCGCCATCGAGAAGACAAAAAAAAACAGTTAAAAGATCAGAACATCTCAGTGTGTCTAATATACCGACTCCGCCATCGAGAAGACAAAAAAAAACAGTTAAAAGATCAGAACATCTCAGTGTGCCTGATATACCGACTCCGCCATCGAGAAGACAAAAAAAAACAGTTAAAAGATCAGAACATCTCAGTGTGTCTAATATACCGACTCCGCCATCGAGAAGACAAAAAAAAACAGTTAAAAGATCAGAACATCTCAGTGTGTCTGATATACCGACTCCGCTATCGAGAAGACAAAAAAAAAACAGTTAAAAGATCAGAACATCTCAGTGTGTCTGATATACCGACTCCGCCATCGAGAAGACAAAAAAAAACAGTTAAAAGATCAGAACATCTCAGTGTGCCTGATATACCGACTCCGCTATCGAGAAGACAAAAAAAAAACAGTTAAAAGATCAGAACATCTCAGTGTGCCTGATATACCGACTCCGCCATCGAGAAGACAAAAAAAAACAGTTAAAAGATCAGAACATCTCAGTGTGTCTGATATACCGACTCCGCCATCGAGAAGACAAAAAAAAACAGTTAAAAGATCAGAACATCTCAGTGTGTCTAATATACCGACTCTGCTATCGAGAAGACAAAAAAAAAACAGTTGAAAGATCAGAACATTTCTGTGTGTCTAATATACCGACTCCGCCATCGAGAAGACAAAAAAAAACAGTTAAAAGATCAGAACATCTCAGTGTGTCTAATATACCGACTCTGCCATCGAGAAGACAAAAAAAAAACAGTTGAAAGATCAGAACATTTCTGTGTGTCTAATATACCGACTCCGCCATCGAGAAGACAAAAAAAAAACAGTTAAAAGATCAGAACATCTCAGTGTGTCTAATATACCGACTCTGCCATCGAGAAGACAAAAAAAAAACAGTTGAAAGATCAGAACATTTCTGTGTGTCTAATATACCGACTCCGCCATCGAGAAGACAAAAAAAAAACAGTTAAAAGATCAGAACATCTCAGTGTGCCTGATATACCGACTCCGCCATCGAGAAGACGAAAAAAAACAGTTAAAAGATCAGAACATCTCAGTGTGCCTGATATACCGACTCCGCTATCGAGAAGACAAAAAAAAACAGTTAAAAGATCATAACATCTCTGTGTGCCTGATATACCGACTCCGCCATCGAGAAGACAAAAAAAAAACAGTTAAAAGATCAGAACATCTCAGTGTGCCTGATATACCGACTCCGCCATCGAGAAGACAAAAAAAAACAGTTAAAAGATCAGAACATCTCAGTGTGCCTGATATACCGACTCCGCCATCGAGAAGACAAAAAAAAACAGTTAAAAGATCAGAACATCTCAGTGTGCCTAATATACCGACTCCGCCATCGAGAAGACGAAAAAAAAACAGTTAAAAGATCAGAACATCTCAGTGTGCCTGATATACCGACTCCGCCATCGAGAAGACAAAAAAAAAACAGTTAAAAGATCAGAACATCTCAGTGTGCCTAATATACCGACTCCGCCATCGAGAAGACGAAAAAAAAACAGTTAAAAGATCAGAACATCTCAGTGTGCCTGATATACCGACTCCGCCATCGAGAAGACAAAAAAAAACAGTTAAAAGATCAGAACATCTCAGTGTGCCTGATATACCGACTCCGCCATCGAGAAGACAAAAAAAAACAGTTAAAAGATCAGAACATCTCAGTGTGCCTAATATACCGACTCCGCCATCGAGAAGACGAAAAAAAAACAGTTAAAAGATCAGAACATCTCAGTGTGCCTGATATACCGACTCCGCCATCGAGAAGACAAAAAAAAACAGTTAAAAGATCAGAACATCTCAGTGTGCCTGATATACCGACTCCGCCATCGAGAAGACAAAAAAAAACAGTTAAAAGATCAGAACATCTCAGTGTGCCTAATATACCGACTCCGCCATCGAGAAGACGAAAAAAAAACAGTTAAAAGATCAGAACATCTCAGTGTGCCTGATATACCGACTCCGCCATCGAGAAGACAAAAAAAAAACCAGTTAAAAGATCAGAGCATCTCAGTGTGCCTGATATACCGACTCCGCCATCGAGAAGACGAAAAAAAAACAGTTAAAAGATCAGAACATCTCAGTGTGCCTAATATACCGACTCCGCCATCGAGAAGACGAAAAAAAAACAGTTAAAAGATCAGAACATCTCAGTGTGCCTGATATACCGACTCCGCCATCGAGAAGACGAAAAAAAAACAGTTAAAAGATCAGAACATCTCAGTGTGCCTAATATACCGACTCCGCTATCGAGAAGACAAAAAAAAAACAGTTAAAAGATCAGAACATCTCAGTGTGTCTAATATACCGACTCCGCCATCGAGAAGACGAAAAAAAAACAGTTAAAAGATCAGAACATCTCAGTGTGCCTGATATACCGACTCCGCCATCGAGAAGACGAAAAAAAAACAGTTAAAAGATCAGAACATCTCAGTGTGCCTAATATACCGACTCCGCCATCGAGAAGACGAAAAAAAAACAGTTAAAAGATCAGAACATCTCAGTGTGCCTGATATACCGACTCCGCCATCGAGAAGACGAAAAAAAAACAGTTAAAAGATCAGAACATCTCAGTGTGCCTGATATACCGACTCCGCCATCGAGAAGACGAAAAAAAAACAGTTAAAAGATCAGAACATCTCAGTGTGCCTAATATACCGACTCCGCCATCGAGAAGACGAAAAAAAAACAGTTAAAAGATCAGAACATCTCAGTGTGCCTAATATACCGACTCCGCCATCGAGAAGACAAAAAAAAACAGTTAAAAGATCAGAACATCTCAGTGTGCCTGATATACCGACTCCGCCATCGAGAAGACAAAAAAAAACAGTTAAAAGATCAGAACATCTCAGTGTGCCTAATATACCGACTCCGCCATCGAGAAGACGAAAAAAAAACAGTTAAAAGATCAGAACATCTCAGTGTGCCTGATATACCGACTCCGCCATCGAGAAGACAAAAAAAAACAGTTAAAAGATCAGAACATCTCAGTGTGCCTAATATACCGACTCCGCCATCGAGAAGACGAAAAAAAAACAGTTAAAAGATCAGAACATCTCAGTGTGCCTGATATACCGACTCCGCCATCGAGAAGACAAAAAAAAACAGTTAAAAGATCAGAACATCTCTGTGTGTCTAATATACCGACTCCGCTATCGAGAAGACAAAAAAAAAAACAGTTGAAAGATCAGAACATTTCTGTGTGTCTAATATACCGACTCCGCCATCGAGAAGACAAAAAAAACAGTTAAAAGATCAGAACATCTCAGTGTGCCTAATATACCGACTCCGCCATCGAGAAGACAAAAAAAAACAGTTAAAAGATCAGAGCATCTCAGTGTGTCTAATATACCGACTCCGCTATCGAGAAGACAAAAAAAAACAGTTAAAAGATCAGAGCATCTCAGTGTGTCTAATATACCGACTCCGCCATCGAGAAGACAAAAAAAAACAGTTAAAAGATCAGAGCATCTCAGTGTGTCTAATATACCGACTCCGCTATCGAGAAGACAAAAAAACCGATCGGAACATCTCAGTGTATCCAATATACCGAGTCTCGTAACAAGAAGACAAAAAATCCCGTTAAAAGTTCGGAACATCCCAGTGTGTCTAATATACCGAGACAAAATATCCCATTAAAAGTTCGGAACATATCAGTGTGTCTAATATACCGACTCCGCAATCGAGAAGACAAAAAAGCCGATCGGAACATCTCAGTGTATCCAATATACCGAGTCTCTTAACAAGAAGACAAAAAATCCAGTTAAAAGATCGTACATCTCAGCGTGCCTGATATACCGACTCCGCAATCGAGAAGACAAAAAAGCCGATCGGGATATCTCAGTGTGTCTAATATACCGACTCCGCAATCGAGAAGACAAAAAAGCCGATCGGAACATCTCGGTGTGTCTAATATACCGAGTCTCGCAACAAGAAGATAAAAAATCCAGTTAAAAGTTCGGAACATCCCAGTGTGTCTAATATACCGACTCCGCAATCGAGAAGACAAAAAAGCCAGATAAACGATTGGAACATCTCAACGTGCCCAATATACCGACTCCGGTAACAGAGAAGACAAAAAACGCTGTTAAAAGGCCGGACATCTCAGTGACAACATTGCTTCTCTGAAATATGGACCCGAGAGATGAAACAAAATCGCGAGAGCACAGTGAAAATGCCCGCAAAAAAAATTACGAGACAAGAAAAAATAAATTACGAGTGCAGAAAAACAAATTAGGCCTACGCGAGCACTTTAAACGCCATCACATCGATGGAGACCACCCTAAGAAACACCGGAATCAAGTGGGAAACTTCGACCAGGTCAAGTACAAATTACTGTATGATGACGTTGGCAGTCCAGTCGAAGGTTCGCGTCCGGGACAGTTGACTGCGGTCGCCCGAGATGTAAATTATGTAGAGACGGGAAGGAACAGACATGGGGAGAGAGGCAGATCGGACATGAAGGTGGTTGGAGTCATGGTTGGGAACCGCGGTTTTGAGCCACACCACTTGGACGGTCCACTGACCGAGTTAGGCCCGGGGCAGTACCGGTCCCAACGGACCATATACTTTGAAAATAGCAATTCGCAAGAGAAAATATATGCAAATAACGGCAATACACAACGATAACGAAAATCAGCGCGAATAAACCATAAAATGTATAACTTTTTTCTCAAATATATACTAAAACTATCAGTAAAGATTAGAGATAAACGAAGACTACGTTCTATCAATCATTTGTATAGTGCAGCCACATGCACAGACTGCCACAGAGGCTGTTAATCACAACGGTTTGCATCTTTAAATGAAATATGCTGTTTCGAAACGTATGATCGGTGGAAGAAACAGCCAGTGTCAATATTTCGATTAATGTTTCAAAATGGCAACCCGAACACGAGATGTTGGTCTGCAACTCATCAAGATTTGTGATTTATCCATTGATACGTCCCGAAATAAAAATGCCTTGAACGAAATTTTAAAATTGTTTCTTGAATGGAAATTGGCATTTGCCACAAGAGCATTAATTGAAAAGCAATGAAATGCGGCGTTCTCGTTAACAGAGCGGTAAACATCGCTGACTGTCGTCGCGTGGGTATATATTTCCACAAATCAATCGATAACCAAGTATATCGATATTGCCAAGAATGAGAGTACTTAAATGTATTTGTATCAAGACGAACATGTCGTGCTGTTATGTTGAACTTATCTATGATGTAGGCCTACTTTTTATTCCCCTTCAGGATCAGTAAACAAGCGAAGAAACTATAGGCAACATTTCAACAACCAGTCATGATCTCATCTCTGTGTCGCAGCTGGTGACAACCGTGTAGCATCGTACGTCATTCGCATATACTCAATTTATGTACTATCACAGCTATTCCCCTGACGCTCGCTTGAACTATTAAATATTATATTTCGGGTTTGCTTTGTTTCTTTGCCTATATTTCAGGTTATGATTTGCCAGGATTAGCACGTCTTAGAATAACAGAGGGACATTTCTTCGAAGACTCTCATTCCGGCTGAGACACAGTGACTTTCCTGAAGTAATTCGGATGCCATTTTAGGAACTCAGAGAGTTTCTAGAATTCATTAATGGGAATCTCTCTGAGTGAATAACTTCCAAGTATATGTTAATGATTTTCTGATTAACTGATTTTCCATCTACCAAGTACCAAGTAGTAACATCTGTTCTACGATATAAGACAGAGATATTGAAATTCAGCCTTTATGGCATATACATTACTGCAAATTGTGTGCATTATGTTAACATAGGATTGTCCACCTATAATGACCTTAGGTAAGTTGCTGACGGTATATTTATATAGTGGTCGAAATATGTGTACAGTTACTCGGCGTAATACAGATCACCGCAGCCAGTCAGATTATTGACCAGACAATGAATGACTCTATTTATACTAGCATATACCATTTGTTGCTAATATATATTTTTTCCTCTTGACCATGTTCATACAATTACTTCGCTATGTGTTATGTATCACTTATTCATACTTACTATACATGTAATATGATGTTTAAATGTAAACACCAAGCTATTACCGAAACAACCAAATTGTATATTTTTCATTGTGAATATCAAGCTTCGTTCACGAGTTCACACAAATCATTATAAAGTTTATTTCGAGCTTGTCACTTGTATATAGGAATAGTTGCTCAAACTGTTCCCATCTTCGACTGCAATGAATTCCCACACACGCACATGTATGTATTATTGCTATACAGAATGAAAACAATGCTACTTTCGAATTGAATTTTTTCATGTTCCTATTACATAAAACAATAATTATATCCAATATATTCTTTCATGTTAGGGTTCTCAATGTAAATAGCGCAACAGGAATGGCCGAGCAGCTGGCAAAATATCACTGATGCTAGATAATTTGATAGACTTAACCGAAACACTGGCACTAGGGACTGCCTAAGCTCATCGGCTCGATGAAAGTATAATGACACAACAGATACCAGCTCACATATGGCAGCTATCGCGTCAACAACATGGATGGCAAAGTTTTTGACAGTTTTGGGTTTTGTTTTTCAGTGAACAATGTTTTTAAGCGCAAGTAAGTTGCATGTTCTTGTTTGGCCTGCCTGGAATATGTTGTCAGCCGCTTATTGGTTACCTCTCTTTAATACAGGCAAACCTCCCATATCGATCCCTCCTCTAAATCGACCCTCCCCTAAATCGACAGCCAAGGTCAGCCATCCCCATCATAAAATCATAATGTCATATTTCCATTCCTACAATCATAAACAAATGCCGTCAACATAATAATTGTCACCTGCTTACAACAATACACCACACAAAAACCACACTACAGTCATTTGATTGAGCAAACATGATTGTGCAATCTGCGTCAAACCAGCGTCGACTACACGTTAACAGGACACCTCATTTTGTTTACTGCGGACTCGACATGCACAAAAAGAATCGGTTTCAAGTTCAAAGCACTTCTTGGATTTCGAAACGCGTTTTTCTTCATATCAACGCAGTGAAAAGGCCTTTTGCAAATGGCAGTTCTCTACGATAAAAAATGTTCGATATGTGTTGTCCTGTATCAGAAATACATGGGAAGCGAAATATACCTTCTCCTTTTATGCTGTTTTGTTCTTTATCAGAAATACACAAGTAAGCGTCAGGAAATACAGTAAAAGACATGTGTCGCCTCTCAGCAGTGCATAGCTCGATTCCAAAGTGGGGAATCGAAAGTTTATTTGAGTCTGCATTGCTGTAGTTTTGACATACTGCAATTATATTCACATAGTTTTCACTATTCTGTGAATAACAAGATCAGGGACTTTGCAGACTCAAAATGGAACAATTTCCATACCTTTTCCAGACCCATATCAATTCGAAACCCCTATGCACGATAGCTCGTTAATATAAATTTAACATGCTACATAAACTTAACTTGTACGCTTAGGCTCCATTATTCAATCGATACATATAGTATTCGACCTGTAAAACAACATTTTTTGGATGAAATATTTCGTCAAACTGCATCGAACAAGAAAAATCGCTATGAAACATATTTCCGCAAAGCATTGATATTGTGCACCTTGTCGCCAGTACAGAGTAGAAAATCGATACCTGCACAGCGCCGTATCAGCGGTGTTTGATCACATGTCCCCTTTTGCCTGTTTTTAACTGACTGTCAAATCAATATAATTCCATAAAGATTGTGTAGATTTGAAGAGATTCCTATAAATGGCTTATGTTAGTTCTGGTTAAATGCTGCAAAATAAATGCCCATTCAATCATGTTCAAAACTTCATGATCGCAAGTATACTGGGTATATCGGTTGATAAGAAGGGAACCGGTACGTCCATGAATATTTTTTGACAACTTTTTCCCCGACAATTTGAATGGTGGGCAATACGTCCTCATTCAAGAATGACATCTTTCGGAATAGTGCTCAAGCCATGATGATCAACAAGCCATCCCTACGCCTAGGGAGTCGGGGAATTCCAGGGGAGTCGCTGTCTGATCGGTCAAATCTATCGAAGTAATCGAAATTTTTTGCGGTTGTCAGGCATGAAGAAAATTTGAGAACGTTTCACAATCTAACTGGAATATTTGTTTTAGTGATTGTCTGTTTATCTGCGTGATCTGCTTGTTGACACTAAAAATTTTAAAACAAATGCTGCGGTACTATTGCAGGACCGGACCAACGCATCTATCCATGGGCCGTTTTAATCGTATTTTAGTATGTCGCCTCCTGATGGAGGCGATATGGACAAGTATTTCTGTCTACCTTCATGCTTCGCCGACTAATTATTTGTTTGATATCCAACCATGACCATGGACGAACGCATGCAGATGAACATCACCGATTGAAATCATGAATTGTATCCAGCCTGGATGAAGGAAAACACAAACCTTTTCACTTACCCTATGGCGAGATTGGCCGATTTGAGAATCCTATTCAGTCCCAGGTCCACTCTCGCTTTTTCGTAATATATTGGTGACTGTATGACGTCCAAGTAGGCACACCGCATCATAACGTCTGGGCTAAGCAGTGTCAGGCGCTCATACATGGACTTGATTTCCTGTGGATGACGTACACAACACATTATACTTTTTTCGAAAAATAGGATGTGGAAAATTATGTCAGATTATGCTGTCTTTTGAAGCGATATCGAAATTGAATTGATAAAAATCACAATGAATGTTCACTCACTGTGACCTGTTTCAAAACAAATTTTCTAAGAAATAAAATATGTATTGTTATCTATTATTTCATAGCCGAATGAATAGTAGTAATTTTAGGTGGCTGTTCCCTTATACCTTGTAGTTGGTTTCAGCGGTTTGAAGACTTGCACGCATCACGTTGATCAATGGGTCTTCATATTTTACTCCGCGTAAAATGTCATATACTGTCTGAAAAAAATGATGTAATTTTGAGCAGAAATGCATATCCATGACAGAGTGCTGAATATTAAGATATAAAATTCGTTAATTTCGACAAATAATAACTGGGGAAGATTCTGAATTTTAACCACAATTGTAGCAAAGGAGACGGGAAATTGAAATCGTTTCTTTTGATGGTGAACACTTTTTTTCTCGGTAAATCAAGTATTTTACAACCAGGTGACATATTTCAAGTCTGCTTCACGCTTGTGTTTGCTATGCTGTCGAGGAAACAGACGCTCGTATTTGCACAAAATCTTTGGACGCACAATCGAATATCTGCGATAACCCTTATACTAACATTTCAATGATAATAAAACAACACCCAACCCACCCACCTCAACTCAAATTGTTATTTACATTTATGATCAGTCGAGAAAAAAGGGCTGCTCCATTGCTATTTCTTTAACATGCATCCTTCATTTAGGACACTGTCGTCGAAATTTGCATACTAATTATATCAATATGTCGAGTAGAAGTCAAATAAATATATGCGAGAACGATGTTTTTTGTGTGACCGAAATGTATATTCAGTCTATGGATATTCAAATTACATCGGTGGTGCGCTGCCGCCACGAAGCCGTCACTTACAAAAAAAACATCATTAACAAACTTCAAGCGCTTATTATTTTCCTCGTTAAACTTGAGAAAGAACACATTGTCAAGTGGCTTTGTGTAAATGTAATCGCTGCCACTGTGGCTGAAGATAATATATAATTTTACAAACCGAATCTTGCCAGATCAAGTGTGACTTCCACTGTGGACTTGAAGCTAGAAATAGACTTGGGGAAGCCTCACACGTTGAAGATTCCGTTTTAAGTGACGTCATTTCGCCAGATGTATGGTTGCCTAGGGAGGCAACGCGCAGTGACATTGATCCATGTGCTGGTTTATTTTGCGCTTGTGCGAAAATCCCGATGGTATTCCAGGGATTTGGAGTAGAGAAAGGTTTTGCTGTATGTATGCTAGGTCGGCAATTGCGATCTGAAAACGGGCTAAATTGACGGGGGTCCTGTTCAGCATCATTTTTCGGGAAAGGTGAAACGCACATCCGAAGTTGCCCAATTTAACATTGATTTAAATGCAACCAATAATTGGTCTGTTCAACCCTGTATATGTGTGCATCAATACATTACAATCAGAAAATGATGTAAGCGTCACATGATACCAACAATATAAGAACGGGTAATTTTGAGTGAATGAAAACACATATAGACGGCACCATTGTAGCAAGGGTAAGGCTAAATCAAGGAACAATTCTTGTCTCTTTTAAATATGCAAAAAAATATATCGAAAGCTACTCTAAAGTTGATAATCATTATCAAAGCGTCATTATGAAAACAGCATCTGCCGTTTCCCTCTCTGAAGTCATCATTCTATGAGATAACCATGACCACTAACGAAGAATTACCATCAAGGCGCTGTGGAATGGGTTGATTCGATCCAGGTTCATCCGGGTCTTTGCCACGTCGTCAAGGACGTTGGCCACGTGTTCTTTCGTATCCAGGAGGCCAGCGCGAATGTCGCCGTATCGGATACGATACAACATCCTATCCGTCTTTGTCCATTGTGCTTCGCAGTAACTGTAATGTATCATATTTAGATACTCAAAATACCCAATTGCTTCGGTAATGTTCTAAAAAATGTGCTGAATCAACATGTTGTGCTGTTTTTTTATGCATATTGCGAAGAACCAGAATTACATAAAATGGATCCGGTAATGAAGATGCGTACTATAATAGGCCTACCATATGTGTACCTCATCGGTAGTCATATAAGCATTCGATTGGGTAACAGAAGTTTTCATGTGTACAGATCAGGTTAAAGTGGAATAATCGGTTTCTGAAATTCGTTATCAACCAATTGGCTAGCATATATTCGATGGTCTAGCACCGTTACAAGCCCCCAAATACGTCCGTATGACCCTACAGTGGAGTTTGAATATACCGCAAAAACGCACGATGTGAACGAATTGCATCTGCGCAAACATAAACAAAAACATGAATACTATATTGTCATTATTTGCAACACAAAAAAATCAAACTGAATATTTGTGGTTCCATCACTATTATATACAATACATATACGAGTGTCAAGTGATAGGGCTGTATATTTTTCTATATGTTTAGCTATTTTGTTAATTTTGCATCACTGCGTGGGATCCGTTCCGTCCGAAACTATTTTTAAAATCCGATTTTCAATGCCAAATTTAGACAAATTTGCACTGTACACCTGCTCTTGGGAGAGCTATTGATCACTTTCAAGGGGAAAGCCAGAAACCGACTATTCCACTTTAAATCACGTAAGTCGCAATGTCGTTTTACACTAACCTATCCCAAGCTTTGGCTCTTTCGAGGGTGCGCGAGTTCACAAACAACCACTCGTCCACCTCTCTCTTCCGTTTACGAATCCGCTTCCCCCTTTTCCGGATGTGACGCCGGATCCGCACCTGGCGTTTCAACTTTCGGTAGTAAGCACGATGCGACTTAAAGCGGAACGTTGAGGTGCGAAACTCTTCCCTGAGTTCGTGCAGGTGGATTATTGTTTCTGCAACGGATTCAAATTATTAGCCACTGGTTGAATGATACCAATTTCAACGATTAACCAATAGGAAAGTAAGTTACCGTTGGCATTCTGTAGGAACTGAGGTATTTGAACGGCGAGGTCACTGGTGTCGATTGTTATCGATGTTGAGTCGCGTATCACATTTTCAGCTGCCCTTTTCAGCTGTTTACGAATAGAGATAACGTCTTCATTTTTAATATATTTGATCAGCATTCGATCGTGTATAATATTAACATTTCGGTAAATAAATTTGTAGAGAAATCATTTTGTGGAAAATCGTGGCTTACTTTAGGTAGTAGGTTGACTAGTTGACGATTGCGCAGGATTTCGAGATTCGAAAGAGGTTTGTTGAGACTAGTTAGATCCGGGACTCCAGGAGATTTCAGTAACTGATAAATGAGAACAAAACATGAACATATGGAAATAGATTGTTGGATACCAGAACATATATGTAAAAGTATGTAAGCATTTATTATGGATTGTACATTCGTGCTGTAGCCGGGGAAGTCTGGTAAGGTGGCATACAAGGATATGCGTTTCGTCTCTTGTTAACATTTTATGCAAAATAAATCCAGTATGAGTGCATGCATGGTAAAATATACAGTTAATCCATTGCTTCATTGCTCAATCGCACCGCACATGTATGTAAATTGTAACTCGCTCAGTTTCAAAATGCACTTAGAAATGGACTTTAACATCCGGGCACTCACGTATCTCCAGGTCGATTGTGACGTCACTTCCGCCCCGCGAGTACCGTTAGTACGCCTATACAATAGAACATCCTGAAAGAGAACACTCTTATGTTGTCAAGATATATAATGCGAGTTCGTGTCAATACGAGCGGAATTTAACGGCATTTATACACGCTTATCGTGCTGTCATCATAACTGCCGTGATGGTATGTGGTTGTCAAATAATTTTGCTCCGCTGATTGTCGAGTTATGTTTCTGTTCAGTGAAGTTATCTAACTAGATTATTTTTGAATTTCCTTTCAATTGAAGCAGCCGGTTACGTAACTGGTAACATAATGGTTATGTACTTAAGTGCAGACGCAACAAAAATTTAACCAACGACCATCGACACAGTAGTCACCTTGTTGCGTTGCACCTCGGGCGTTAGAAGATACTTGTACATGTGTCTCTCTACATGTGAGGACCAACAAACTAGAAACCTCAAATTTGTACAGTAGGCTAAAAGTCTAGTTGACTTGAAAGTGTTTTTTCGGAGTGTTTTTTCGCCCTTTCCAAAAAAAAATATATTATGCTCAAGTACTGTCGCACCACTACTCGGCAGTTCACACATGCAATAAAATTAGAATAGTTGACTTTAGCGGTGAAATGCAAGTCAAAGTTCACAGTTATCATTAACCTGTCATTGCGTAACATCGAGTCCTTCGGTATATGACATGAAATCACGCATATACTCCATTGGTCGCTAAAAGCTAAAGCCAAGCAACCTCTACATGAATTGGAACATATGGTATTTAAAATTAACCAGCTGGATTGTTGTAGGCCTAAGTGTGTAACTAGGTACTGCATGCATGCCTCTGACAAACTATTTTCGACTTTGAACAACAGACTTATACGATTTCTGATTCATTATTACCAGAAGTCGTATTTCAAAAACCGTTGCATGAACACAATGCAACGCATGTGTGTGCAATACAAAAATCATTGCGACGTGTATAATAGCTATCCGACTGTACAGTTCAGTGTAAAATGCAAACTAACCCAGAGTATTCGCAGCTCACTTTCCATGTGACGCATGCGCAGACGCCTATTCTGTTGCCATGGCGACACCCAGGTCCAGTTGTGTGTCGTGAAGGTCGGTTCCCATGGTTCCAGCGCATGCGCAATGAAACCATCATATGTCTCCATCATGAAGGGAAGCACACTACGTCGTAACAGAAATTTCCCACACTCTGCAATTTTTGTAATTGAAGAAAATAACCTCCAAAATAGATTGACCTTTCAAACACCGAAAATAAGCATTAAATTTATCAAGAACAAAGCAAGTTAATAATTTCCAAACCTGGTTTGCTCTCCGGATTGAGCACTGAAACCGGACATGACGTCATCACTCCGGTTAAGGCCTCCGATCTTGTATTATCGCTCACACGTGACGTGTTACCGTATTTGCGCCATGGAGGTAGCCTCGGTCCCTGTGTTACATAGCACATCCTAGGATCGTACCATCGTAGAGATTCCACATCGTATCGTATATTCCCAGTGTAAGACATCGCTAATTGTGGAGTAACGAATATCAAAAGAAAACACGTGCTTTTCGTGATCATCATGCTACGTTTAGAACGTGAAAATTATCACTGACATACATCCAAATCCATCCGCATTGTGATATATGAAACTATGTCCTGGTAATGTCATAAACAGTAGGTACGTGGTTAATTAATCAAACATGTGTGTGCATAGTAATGTCATTGGGTCGTATTTGTAACCACAGTATAAGTGTTTCATTCATCACTATTGACGGTATTCGCGTGCAGTCGAGCTAATCCATAACCACATCTTGTGCTATTTGAAGGCCGAGATAGATAAAACAGCGTGCTCATGAGATATGTAAACAAAAGCCTTCGATAAAGCCGGACAATTATTCATCTCAGATGTCCATCCATTTAGGTACAATGCGTCCAGGACCCTATGAAGAAATATTTTCGTTCGAGCATCCGCTTGGTGTTGATGCATCACGGTTCCAGTTTTCTGTCAAGAAATTGCCGTAACATATTCCCAGCCGAGTGCATATCAAAGCAGGTGACAGTGTAATTTTTTTTCCATCACCACGCGACACTCATGTTATGATCTAGTAACTTTTCGAGTCCCTTTCTAAGTCTCTCTCTCTCTCTCTCTCTCTCTCTCTCCGCATTGTCGCATGAACCACAAAATCAATGTCGAGAGTAACTTACTATCACCCACAACAGACTAGGTTAGCCAATCAGAAACACGCATATTATTTTGCCTCGTGTAGGCCTATATATACCAGACATTGACATAATACTCTCAAACCACTCCAATTTCGTTCGGTACTGTTCGAAATTCACCGCACGATCACTTTTTGACAGAATTCAGTCGGTTACCAAGAGTTATGTTGGAATGAACTCACGTCGGCTGAGCGGTGTGAAATACAGCGAGTTTGTAACTTGATAGGGCAGACATCAATACTTGAGGACATATCACTACAGGAGATTTTCCCCTTTTTTTTCTCTTCGTTTTTTTTTTCAGATTTTTTTTCTTTATACCGATCCCCGTTCTGGGGGGGCCGGCAGTACTTCAGAGGTTACAATTTGTCAGTGTGTAAATTTATCTTATTTCGGGGCCCTTTATTCCCCCACAGACCCGACCCGACCCCCAACACTTGAACTGCACCGGGGGTATCAAATTTAATTGCGGTCGGGTGACAAGGAATGCGTCCAGTGCTGGCCAATCCGAAGTCCCGACGACACCACAGCGCGTTACGTTTACAAACACAGACATCACAAAAAAATCGTTTATTGGCCTATCAGTGACATGGTAGACAGGGTAATGGGGTGTAATTTTGAGGCGGGTGGCCGTCCCGAATATCTGGTACATATTTGATGCCAACCGTAGAACGACATTGATAAGAAATGGAGGACCGCTTATCATTCTATCAAACTGGTGTATCTTTTATTAACAAATTTGTTCACTACCAGTTGACCTATGAAATTGAAAACACGTGTTCGCTGTTTATCTCCGACCATGTTATATATTTTTTCTTCCAATGATAATTGGCTATGTACCGAAAAATTATCAATGTGATAGCTTAACGAGCATTGTTGTATCTAATGGAATACCGCTTTAAATACCGACATCATAATATCAGGGGACTTATCGTAACAAGGATGATAGACTATGAATTGTGGTTATGTCACTACCCGATACGCCTGTCCATTCATCGAAATGGCTGCATGGCTGCAAGGAAAGGAACCCCCAAAATTATGAAATTATTTTTTCATATATATGTAAATGTTTTGATTTACTTCCAGAACCGCCCCGATTTTGAAAGTAATGGCAATGCCGCACTTTCTGTCATTCTATGATGTTCAAGCTTACAAAGTCCGAAATAGCTCCGTTCTCAAGTTGATGGATAAATAAACAAAAAAGTGAAAAAACAAATAAATACCAGTTGTTTGCATTTAATAAAATTCAAGTTATAATGAAGTGAAATTTGGAAAATTCAGCGTCGGTGTTAATGTTTTTAGATGCAATGTTATTATAGAAGTCACATTTAATTTTGCACGTGTGAGAATTTCTGATTGGTGCTAGTGCATCCAAGGAATAAAATACACACACAGGCTGTAATTGCAGTCCAAATTTTTCGCAACTTGATACGGCCAATCATGTGCATAGCTCAGGAAACATCACATCGTCTGAAACTTTGAAAAAGATAACAATGATCTTAATTATCCAAGAATTGACATTGACGAATGTGATTAGTGTTTTGTCAGTTACTTGTTTTCCTTTGTCGTATACAATATATATCTGTGCAGATAGCTCCTAAATTGGAAATGGTCTGTATCGAGTCGCCTTCTCTTTTTTTAATTTTAGCCATATTTATTTCTGGTGCTAATACGATGTATCTCATCTTGTTTCCTTCATCATTAGTGTGTCGAAACTAATTTGTAGATTGGATAAAATTCACTCGAAAGCATATATTATGAGTTCATTCCTCCCAAATATCTATCGAGAACAAACATTCGGGTGGCCTTGCAGTTATTATCTATTAGGTACCAATCTTCCAACTGACCCCGTTGACCGCGTAATCTACATTTATTGATGATTCGCAAAGGCTTATACATGCAAAAGTAATGGCTCAGTTTTGAATTTCGCCATCGGAACAGCTTCGTATATCCATGTAGAGACCCGTAACACCAATTTGTTTTTTCGGAAATTCATCGAGATCTTGCTGAGTATTCTGAGTAGCCTTTAGTAATCAATTTATTATTTCATAAATACTGACTGCTAAGCAACATTGAAAAATGTGGATGTACTTATGTTATGTATTTAGCCCTAAAACTATATGTGAGCTTCTATCGTCTATGATGACATATACGGTAACGGATAGGCCCACTGAACTATGATCATGACGTTCATGATATTGAATGTGTGCGCCTGAGTACATGTACATATTTTCCATTGATATGATGACGCGTTATGATTGGCAATAATCACGGCAAAAACGTAGATGTTTCCTTATGATGACTCGGAACTTCCTGTTTCACGGTAAAATGGCTGATGATCGATGACCAGTTTGTCTAATTCGACATTGGTAAAGGTACAACTGATCAAACTGCACAAAGCATGTACCATTTGTGTTGTGGTTTTTGGTCTGGAATGGCATTATTTTTTTTTTGGAATATTCGGACTGTTTAATTATTTCCGTCCATAAATACATAGAATAAAATCGTTTTAACTTTTAAAAATTACAAAGCAAAGTGACAGTCAGAATAATACAGTTTATAGTTGATATACATAGTTTTCATACTGTACTCTACTGTAATGAACTCAATAGCCTTGGCTTGTTATTAGGTACTAATGTACTTGTCATACATCTATTCCATGTGGTTTGTTTCGAATTTCTGAATTAATTCCATACAATGTTGTGCAGTTGTATATTAATTCCACCAGGTGTACAGTAGAAAACACTTCATTTCACACACTGTCTGCTCCTGATGACGCAAGTGTGTCTTTGGATAAACTATTTGGTCGGGCTTTGTTTGTTTCTGGCAAAATGTTGTATTCTATGTTTGCTATTGGCATCATAATCTGGTTGTATTGGTGGTAATAAATTGATACTTACATTTCAACTTCTCAAAAATTATGTCATAAAATTATGTTTGAAGTCGTGAGATTTATAATTATTTGTTTTTTTAGTATACACACAAATACACTTCTGCACATTATGTATATATATATATATATAAGAGATACAAATATACACGCATAATTAGATGAACTAACTGGGTCTGACGTCACCAACACGGATATTGCGACATTTCCTCAGAAGAGTCTTTCTGAAAGATGGTGAAGCCAGTACGTATAGAAAGAAGTTGACACAGTGGTTGGCATCGAATAGAAACATAGCGACTACCCGTCCGGGACCCATGTTCCGCACGTGTAGAATCTGCCGTCTAGTCACACGCTCGTATAGATTTAAGCTAGTGTATGGTATGGTGAGAGTAGTGTATGTCACAGAGACGATAGTGACTAGCTTCCCGACTTCTTTGTAGAGAGATCCTAAGCTGTTAATTGTGGACGTTGTAGCGTGGTGTTGATCTTCAACGTGTCGTTTCATCTTTAAGATTAGTGCAATATTCATTGAGACCAGCATGACACTGGGGATGAAGGAGTTGGTTGTGGCGATGAGGCAGAAGCGAGCCACGTTGGTGTACCTAGGCCAGTTAAGCAACCCTGGCTGGAACTTTCCTCCGTAAAGACAACGAGTTTGTCCACTGAACGCGAACAGGTCGAAGATGTACACGAGAAAAGCCAAGACTGTCAGCGTTGACACTATTATCTTGGCTCGTCGTGGAGTCATCACTGCAGACGCCACTATTGGTCTATACACTGCATAGAGCCGCTCTGACGTCATAGCTAGTATCACCCATGCCACACTTGTGGATATTCCAGAGACGAACCACAGTTGAGTATTGCAATACCGCAGTGGCCCAGGCATGGGCAAACGCAGGATATCGTGGAAGTATTGCCTCGCGAGGAGACCGGCGAGGCAGATGGAATCGAGGACTGCCAATGCTGTGATGTAAACTGAGTAGGATGTGTGGTGCATGCGCCTTGAAACCATGACGCTGAGCGATAGCGCATTGCTGGAGAAACCGACAATTCCCAAGATCGGTAGTCCGATCTTCAACATTAAGATCGACGTCGGATCCAGTGGAAAGTTGTGTGCTGCGATTTCTCCAGTTACATGGTCGGATATATCAGTTCCGTTTACACTGTCGTTAGAACCCGTAAAATACGCCAGGCTCTTGTTGTTGTTGTATGCGATAGTAGTGAACGTGATCGCTTTGGTGCCGTACATGTTTGATCCAATCAAACTTTCGGTGAAATCCATACTCTAATTTCAGATGTAAATTTCTGATATACACCTATATTTCCCTGGTCTACTACTGAACAAAACTAATAATTTGAGATGTCGATACCAGTGAAAAATTCCTGTTGAGCGCACATGAATAATTCCCTGAAATGCTGAGATGTCAGTCTCTTTCATTCATATTCAGCTGTGAGCTATTTTCATCTGTTGTCGTTCTCTTGTATGGTGTGTTCCTCGTAATATGACAGGAACGGATGTTGGTTTCTTCTATGTTGTCGAAAGAAGATGAATCAGATATATAATTACCACAGAGAGGTAGAGTCAAGACGATCACTTGTTATTGTCACTGATCCCCTTGTCCCCCGTGGTGGAAACCTGCCAAGGCAGGATATGAAAACAAGATCCTACCTTTATCACCGCTACCGATATAGGTCACAATTAGCAAACCAGCTGTTCGTTTGCCCTTGTGCGATGTCCGCTGCCAGACCCTAGTTTGCTCATGAGTTTATTTGGGTGTTCTGTGCTTTGTAGCCTTGATTTATCCGTGTAATGAATTACCCTTTCAGAAATATATGTATTTTATCTAAGAGAAATGTTCTTTCTTCATCGTGCCTTATGTATGCTTAGAAGGCCTGACGTAAAGGTTTCTTGATCTAAGATCATATACGTTCACATTATCAATATTACCCTTGATTGGCTGCGTTTAATTTTTGCATACGTGGATCCTGGATCTTAACCTTCTCAATATATAAACAATTCAAATATTTACACTGTCTGCCCCTGATGACACTGTCTGCCCCTGATGACGCCAGTGTGTCTTTCGATAGACTATTTGGTCGGGCTTTGTTTCCATCGCAAAATGTTGTATGTTACGTTTGTTATTAGCATCATCAAAATCTGACTGTATTGGTGGTGATAGATTGATACAATCAATGAATATTGAGTTTCAGTTATTGTCAATATTGTGTGATTATTTTGGATAACATCTGCTGGATTTATGGGCGGAATGGGTGAGAAAATTGGAAGATACACATTCAGCTAGCTTCTGGACAAGAATATGCTGTGTCACTCTAGTAGATCACGGCTAACGGTCAGACTTGAGTTAGTACAATATGACTACCCTGCCTTGATCCTTTGTGTATCGTGTCAGCTGGAGAAGATAATAGCAACCCTAAGAAGTACCATGAATTATCCCTTGATGTTCGCAGAAAATGGCCACCTGTCGTCTTTTCTAGCGACCGACTGCGCACTGTGAATACAACGTATCTGTATTCCACGCTAACTTCTGTGCGATTGTGGTGTAATACAGTGGGATTCCTAGACATAATTTGTCGAATTTCTACTTGTATTTTTGCTAGTGTAAAAAGCTCTCTCTTGTGTTTTGGATGAAAGAAAGCCAATGAACATATTAGTTATTTCTTGGTTCAGGAATACTGGTTATAAAGCATTAAATTGTGCTACACGGTGTAACTATGCTTCATAAAAGTACTTTTCTCTGTGAAAGAAAATGTCTAAGAACCTTAGATAGGTACTAGATTTCACTCATTGAAAGAGAAAGAATCTTAGATATGTATTGGACTTCAATGAAAGAGAAAGTCTAAGAATCTTAGATATGTATTGGACTTCAGTGAAAGAGAAAGTCTTAAAATCTCAGATATGTATTAGATTTCACTCATTGAAAGAGAAAGTCTAAGAATCTTAGATATCCACATCCAGGATATTTAAAAAAAACCAACAAGTCCCACGTGTAAATTCTGAGCTGATTGAGGGAGTAAATCCCCAACAAAAACAAACGACCTTTATTGCGATGACGTAAAAACATACACGCCACCTTAAGTCATAACGCCATAATTTAACTTCCGCGAAGACCATCACGCAATCCTTGATTTTTATTCACTCTCTGTTGCATGCTGATGGCTACTCTCAACGTTGTTATCCACAGCAACTATCCACAAAAAGCCTCCGTAAATACTCCACTCCCAGGGTAGAACCGTAGCACTGACTGGACGGCGAGGAAACACCCTCAAGATGTACGACATTCCCGAGTACCACCTCCTGGAAAAAAGGCAAATCGTAAGGTGTAATTGATTTGTAGAACATCGAACGGCCTGGATGACTAGCAGAAAAAAAAAACATATGTATAGTACAGGAGACGAAAGTTGGATGGCATTCGGCATGCGAGGCCCTCCAAAAAATATGGATTTACACGTTATTTGTTTCAGAGAAGGTGCCTTTTACTATGACCTCTTGTTTTAGTTTCCTAAGGGTGTGTCCAGGTAACAATGATATCGATACCGCTCCAGGTGGTGAGTTTTCTGCAATGCGATGTCTGATGCAAGTCGATCCAGAATTCAGACGCTTCGCTGTGACCCACTATATTGGTCAAAATATACATGGATGTTTCTCAATGGTTGCTGATCCATATCAACCCATCAGTTAATCAATCTATCAATCAATCAATCGATCAATTAGTCAACCAATCGATTTATTCGACAATACTCACACTATTCATGTTTTCTACTTGGTTGATGGGTCAGCGCATAACGTATTAGTTGTCTTCCTTCGATATCCCTCCACCCACACTAACTCACAACGTTGATAATTAAAACACATATATGAATGGATGTTTATAAATTGATGTATGCTTATAAAAGGATATTTCATTGTTACTATTGTTACAAAAAGCTCAATGGTCTGATTGTGACCCGCGATGGAAGGAGCTCAGTCACATAGAAATGCATCAGCAAACACACGACCATGTATTTGTGCAGAATGTCAACTAAGACAGTGCAATTTGATACTGTCATGCCACTGGAGTAAAAATACATAAATACACCAATAATAATTTGAAATATGGTTGAGATATTTTTACGGTGTAAATATAGTCAATAAATACTACAACTCAATTGTAGGATTTAATGATTTCAACTCGTTTTCTACCAGCCTCAGTGGGATACAATAGAGCAAGTTTTTGTCGTTCTTATCTTTCACTATACTCAATAATTTATTCCCTCACAAAATGTAGCTCACCGCCGATTACCATATGTTAGAACATCGTTTTTTCTTGTTTCAATGTCCTGTCCTTTTGTCAATGTAAAAACCATTGATTCAGTTTAAAAGCAAATAATTATACACCCCGAGTTGTTTAACCGTCGTTACTGGAGGCTGCGCCAGACCCATTGCACTACCTACAAATGAAATTATCTCGAATAACTGGCCATTTCACTTAACTAGTTTCAATCAGTTACTACGCTCACCCATATTGCAGCATATTCGTACATGGTGCGGCACACGTGATATATGAACTCCGGCACCCCATTGATGTTTCAACCATATTTTGGCAAGCGGTATCAACATTTTATAAAATAACTTCGGTGTTATATGTGACGTTCAGATTTCATGATCTTGCTGTGAACAAAAGCCTCAAGAAGGTTAGGGTATCTTGAACATACCCAAGGTTTGTTTGAATCTCTGAAACTGTACAAATTACAAGATATACAACAAATTGAATCTGCTAAATTTATGTATAAATATTACCATCAGCTACTCCCCTCCCCGCTACTAGATATTTTCATAAGTACAGAAACTGTCCATACACATGCGACAAGGCAATCCCTACATCTGCGTCCTCCCCCAACTAGTAAAACCATTACCATACGTAGCATACTAAACCAAGGTCCTTTGATTTGGAACAGGCTACCAATTAATGTAAAAATAAATTTAATGTCAAAGGATTCGTATCTGCCCTGAGATCCGTCGTGTTTCAGAGGTATGGTGATCCTGTGGCACGGTAGATGCGCTGTCTCCCGCGCGGCGATTGTCTCTGCCTCCGGTCCACCTTGCCCCGGCTCTCCCTCGCCGCCTCAACTCTCCACCGTCCTCATTTCTCTTAATATTTTTTCAGTTAACTGTTAAATAGGTAATTTAAGCTCTGTTCAATTTCTTTCGATTTTCTCTCATTATTCTGTAGTTGTGGCTATTTTATTTTTATTTATTTATTTTTTTCATTATGTTTATTTACTTTTATCTGGTTCATGTTGTAAATTCTATTGTGTCTTATTGTCATCATTGTTATTTCATCAAGTTGTATAGTTAGTATTACTGTTATGTTTTCCGCTATTCTCTCTTTCGTTTTGTTACTGTTTGCCATTCATTTACTTTACTATTTTAAATGTATTTAAGGGTGTCAGTTACCAGTTTTTGTTCACCTTGATGTTAATGATTCTTTAAGCACCTTCTGGTTACAGCTCACGCTCAACTGACAACCTTGAGCTGTAACCATTTTCTTGTGATTAAATTGTTAAATTTTCTTTTCAATGTTACAGTTCAAAAATAAACCATCCATCCATCCATCCATCCAAGGCAGACGGCAAACATATTATGCAGTTCTTTAGGCTTCAAAGGGCACAGACGTCTTTGATCTATTTCATTCTATAGATTTTCTTCCTATGAACTATGGTATTGGTATATGGTATTTTGAAATGCACATGTTAATACTGGATAATTTTTATGTGGATACAATGAGTTTCTCCATGGGCAAGTGAACTATTTTAACAAGATATATGTTCATCAAACACACTCATCAATGAATTGTGTGATGAATCTTTGACTAGAGTGGCTACCATGTTTATTTCGCCACGATATTCGTTTCTCGCGCTGTTTTGCGCTCACGATCATGCTAAGCAAGTAGTTGTAAAAGATTTGCAAAATAAACGTACTGAAATTATTGCATTTTCTTGGACTATACCAAGTCAGGCATGAATAAATGTACTTGCCATGAATCTTCAGGGAGTGTCCTTATGTTTGATGTATATAGCATGGTATGAGTTCGTTTGGCCTAGTATACGAAAATCTATCAAATTTCTTGATCCAAATCAAAAATGCAAAAACCGAAACGTACGTTCATTGAGTTGTGTAGTCTCGCTCGCTCTACTCTTACTTTGCATCAGTTACCAAAGACAGATTGTGCCTTCAAGCATGGCACTTGCAACAAGGTTAAGATTGTTTGGTATTTGGCACCCACTTTCTCTACTTTTCTAGTGTCGATGATCTACAGATACAAACAGTATTGTCCTGCACATTTCTGTCAATTTCCAAAAGTTATTCATTCAAAGGATGTTTAAATTTCATGTTTTCTAACACACACGACAAAAAATAAAGGATTGACAGGACGTTACAGTACATCTGGCAAAGTTGTCCTTACATTTTATTCAAGTTGAAATTACCTGAACCAAAATACAATATTCCCAAACTTTCCACCAGCTGTGAGTTTACCGAGACGGTGCCTGGATTTCTCTTCCGACTTGTCAGATGGGACGTATCAAGTCTTTAGCGGCTAATTCTCCAGAACAGATGTGTCGTAGCAGCTACGTTACCGCACAGGAGAGCTAATGGTGGGAACGCTGAACATTGTGATTATCATGTTAGTAAACAGTAGTTGTTAGTTCAAAGAAGATGGTTTTCGTACGATTACTCTCAATTTTAGTAGTTGAGCGTGTGTACTTCCTTTAATGTATGGGCTCTAACGAAGTTGTTTTACCTGGCCTGCCAAATATATGTTTTCTGGAGATGCAAATGAATAAAGTCGAGGAAATAAGGAAGTAAAGGTTCAAATTTCACGACAACATGTGCGCAGGTTTCTAGATCACCAATGGTGAGAAACTGTTCGCATTGTGATTTGAGCTTGAATCTGTCTATTGGATTCACAGCCACACTGAATATGCTGTGTGCCTATTGTGACACTTGTGTTAGAAACCATGCACGTTCTTTTTGCTGGATTTGGTTCAGAATGCACAGTAATTGGATTTCGAACTTATGTGGTTTTCGTTTATTACGTTGATCTCATGCACGTCACGGTAGTGCAAATAGACAGTCCATTACATATGAATGCATGAAAATATCTTGAGATTTTGAGAAAATTATCGTACTATAGGTTCGGCAACCTATAAATCAAAACATCATGTTTGATTTCCTTCCTTGTCCAGACACTGCATATGAAATATCAGGTGACGATATAATATTCTCGTTTTGGTCCACCTCTAGTCAAAAACACCAGACATAGTCCTGGGTCAGAAAGCGGAACTGTTAAGAGCATGTGAAATTTTTGGTATGAGCTTATCACTCAATTCCTGAAAATGTAAAGTGATAAGTTCCGTGCGGTAAACCTTCAAGGTCCTAGCTCCTATCCACCATAGGGAAGTTCGGTCTAGGTGATTAACCTGAAGCCAATATCCTGAACCGTTGATCGATTATACTATCTCGTTGTTTTATGAATTAACAAACTGTCGGTTGAATACTAAGTATACTCTGATTTTTCTAACTTGTATACAAAGTTTTTCGCTGATATTTTTGCGATGGTGAGAGATATTGTTTTATATCATGGTATACTTCACGGCAATTGAGTCAAACGGCAATTTTCTGCTGAATTTCAGACTTCTATCGCGAAAATTGACGAAGTTGGCTGTCTACCCCAATGTTAAATCTTAGCCCTGTCATTTAATTTCTGCACACAATTTTATGGATTCGCTCGGTATTGTAGGAGTGCAATATTTCGAAATCAACACGTTTGTATAGCATACAATCCAATGTGTCTTCTGGTTCAAAATTACAACCATACTTCGAATCCTGATGGATGAAAACAGGACCAAATCATCGAATATGATCAGATTCTCGAGATCTCGTTTTGGGCTGAATTTAACATCGGGGTAGATTGCCAACTTCTTTCATTTTTGCGATAGAAGTCTGCAATTCTGCAGAAACTTGCCGTTTGACCCCTGGTGAAGTACGCCAAGTTACAGAACGATAGTTTAGCATCGCGAAAATATCGTCAAAAACCGGTGTAAAACAAGTTAGAAAAATCAGAGTATAGCATGTTTTTGGCACCTGATCCTAAAGTTATTTTGCCACATCGTGTATTTGGATGTTATTACTCAAAAGCTAGTCCATGTACAGTGTGCCTATGTATGTACTGATACAAAGCGATATACATATAAGTACTAGAAATATGGAATCGTTGATATGTGTATTGTTGTTTAATTTTCACACAGCACAACTCAGTGTGTATTTTTTCACCTGCGGGATCGCAAAACATGATGCCACTTGTAGAGCAAATGTTACTTTTAGCATGCTGGTGGTTTTTTTTATTGAACTGGAGCTAAATCATGTCATCCGTATGACATGAATTATACCCGTGTCACACTAGATGCCAGGTCAGATACGTAACTTGTACATGTTGTATAGGACACGGTGTGTATTTGATGAACGAATGGAATGCTATTGGATTCAATGTATGTGTATGTGCGTGCATTTAGTGACGTATATTCGATGTACATAGACATGACATTCCAATAATCACATTACACATTCCACATACTTTCAGAGCATCCATGGGTTTACTTTGAATGTAGTCATTGACCGTCTCAGGTCACACATACAAGCATTCAATAGAAAAAAACCATGTGGTATCTGAAACATGTGAAACATTCGTTTTATCTGACAGGTGAATCAGGAATGTTTTATTGTCAACTACAGTCACGCGGAAAAAACAAATCAACCTATTTACGTGACTTCAACAACATTAACAGCATAAAAGTTTAGTAGCAATTTACTGGACGTGAAAGATTCCGTGCGTAGAATCCTACCATTAATTGAATGTACGCGTCTATATACATGAAGCCGGTATTTGGTTTCATGGATGGGTAACAATCCTTTAGCTTCACTGGATATTTTTTTTAATGAATTTGGTGTTTGCAAACGTAAGAGGAGACAAAACTGCAGCTCGGCTGTTGAACGAATAGAAGAATCCTGGTTGGCAACAATGAGACTTCTTGTCCAACACAGGCGATATAATGCTATTCGATGCATCCTTCATACAATGTACCAATAAATGCGCGAGTTCATCTATATGTAGGCCCACCTTTGGGACTGGGGGAGCGTCATGACATTAGCGCTACGCTTGGTGCGCATTATCTATTTGTAATAAATGTCACCTGAAAAAATGTGATAAATGTAATTATTATTATTATTATTATTATTATTGGTAGTACAGAAGGGGAGAGGGCTGCACTCACCTTATATAATTAAGAGGAATTACAATTATTGGGTTACCTCTATTCAATCCAAATTGGGGTTAATTTCCCCAAATTTGGAGCCCCAGACCCCAGCCCAGTATGTGTTTTCCCCAGCGGGCATCATAGTGGTCATGGTTTTAATCTACATTTATTATTGTGCGTTTGCATCTAATGTATATTTCTCATGTTGCTTGCATTCATTTGTTTCATACAATATGGTCTGTATTTGAGATTTCTAGTCACAATAAGCATCCAAAGCGTGTATTTGAGGATTCACCCTCCATCTAGACCAATGCCATATAATCCTCCAGATCCTAATTTTGTAGTTCTGGGTTTGTGTAAATTACCAGTAACGAAGTAAAAAAATTGTGGATTATATATTGTAGTCACAACATCAGTGCTTCGTGATATTCTGTAGTGTGTCGTAGGCCGCACCAGTTATGATCATGAAGATATGCATTATATACCAGCTTAAACGTATAATTCGCAGTATCTACAAGTTCCGTCTGAATTGTGCTTTCCATGAAAAACACTGATATAACTTGAAAAACATCCTGAAATGCAGATCATGACTTCCTCGTGAGCAAATCAGTTGCATGCCAGACATATGATGGACACTCGGACTAAAACATTAGTTTTATTTCAGGCATATTTTTCGAATACCTTATGCTGTCGGCAATATTTTCAATTTCTATGGAATGCATTAAATCGGTACAGCAAAATTTCATACTTGATTAAAAAAAAGCCTCACACAAAACTGGAATTACAACGATGAAACGTTAACGCGTGGTGTAAGGTGGAATAACATTAGAACATATTTGAACGCGAGACATTTAAATGTAGCCAGTTAAGACATGTTTCATCAAATGATTTCACTGTTTGTAAAGAAATCCCCCCTTTTGTGCACGGTGTTTAGTTGGGTACACATCCGCATACTGCATGTGTGTGTTTCTCAATGTTAATATTTCAAGGTACTCTCAGTGCAAAGTATGGTGTGATTTTGATGGATGCGATGTATCTAAAATCAGCAATTGATAAGGTTATCTCTTCGGTCCTTGATGAACCTAGAGAGATGACCTGGATGCTACCCGATTCCTGACATATTTTGTCCCTCTCCTCGCTCTTTTGAATTTTCCCTTCAAGTACCGAATAAGCTTAAAATTTAATTAAAGTGTAAACATATTGGATTAGATTGTCTCTTAAGAGTGTCGGTGGATAAGTGAACTCGGCTCAAGTGCACTGCCAAGAAGTAGACAGAGAACAAAATCATATGCTCGGGTCAACCCGTGCGAGCGAGGCAGATTCCTACAACATACTTTGGCACAATAAAAGTAGGAAAGATAAGAACAAATAGGCAACAATATACAAGTGGTACTTTACCAAACCGTTGAGCATTTAGCGGCCTGTAATCATTTTATGGAAAGAATGTCACATCTATAAATAACGTTACTACATATAAGAAAATGTCGCTCCTTCGTATACAAACATGCATATTAACTGTGCAGTACCGACGTTACAATGTAAGTATCAATCTGTTACCACCAATACAGCCAAAATTTTATGATTTCAATAACAAACGTAAAGTGCAACATTTTGCAATAGAAACAAAGCCCAACCAAATACTTTATCAAAAGACACACTGTCGTCATCAGGGGCAGACAGTGTGGTCAATGGAGTCTAGTGATACACAACAACAAATATATAATCACAAAACATGGTTCTGTACTTTCCCAACATACACAAATTCATCAATGTAAGTATCAACCTATCACCATGAATACGACCAGATTTTGATGATGCCAATGGCAAACCCAGGAAACAATCTTTGGAATAGAAACAACATGAACAAAGTCCGACCAAATATTCAACATACTGATAATGAGTTTATGAATTGTGAGACATTTTGAAGTGACACTGCAAGTGACGAATCGGGATTTGTCAGATGTGATGCGTTATGATTGACATTGGCTTGAATGCATGATCCCTATTAGGTGCTCCAGGTATTACCAGATATATTTATTCCTACATTGTAGGATTAACCTGATAGCGTAAATCATCGCACTAAAAATAACAGACCTTCCTTAAATGTTCTGTCCAATATACTATCGCCTATGCAATGAACAGCAGTGTCCCCCATATTGTGTTACACCTAACGGCTATGATGTCGTAAGTGAAAAAGGTTGGGATTTGTATGCCTACGGATAGGAATGCGTACATGTACAGGGAATCCACTTGTTTCAGGTTTTTTTTGAGTTGACTATAGAACTTAAGGTAGTCCGCTCCAAACAGTGAGGGAAGGGGGTCAAAGGGTTTTTAAAAATAAATACCTGTATCAACAAAATCTAGAGCTTCAAAATGATACATTTTATAGAGTAACTGTTCAGCATCCTAAAACTGAAAAGAAAATAGGGGGGTCACCGTATCCGTTCGCATGGAAAACACGATGCAAGATGTGAATATGGACCAAAAAATGTGCAAAAATGCCAGAATTTATGTCATTCTAGGTAAATATGTGTGTTTTTGATCGAATATGTAGAAAAAACAAGCACGGTGACCCCCTATTTTCTTTTCAGTATTAGGATGCTGATCATTTCCTCTATAAAATAATGTCATTTTGAAGAGATAATATTCAAGAAATGACTTTTAAATTTTGACTCTCCGTTACCTCACTGTTTGTAGCGGACTACGTTAATGCGACTTAAGACGTTTTCAACTTTTGAATGGATGGGCATAATTGGTTTACTCTGTGAGGCTGCTTCCTTTAGAGAGTGGTTCTTGATCCTCTCACGAAAAAAGCCAAGTGCAGTTGGAGTCCCAAACTACGATTGTGATTCAGTGTCCGCCAAAGCTGAAGTACCACACCTAGTGTAAAAATGTACCTAGCGCTGAATAGTGCTCTGAATTAGAGCACTTCAGTTGAGCTTTATATGGAAGTCGGTAAATGACCCTTCATGCTGTTTTTCGTCAAATGTTTACAGTAATGGAGGCCTGGGGAATGTTTATGTTGTTATTGTCGAAGTCATATATCTAAACAAACTGAATGAAAAGAAGCGACCCCTGGCGCGCATGTGGCATGTGTCAAGCGTGAGAAGTCACGTGACCTTATTAGTTATGGAAGGTAAACATTATAAAGCATTATAAATTTTTTTTTAACGTCAAACGTTTTGGTGAAAGGAGTTTGATTTGATTTGTTTGGCATATGTCAGACAGGGCGTGCCTAGCTCTCTAGAATTGATATAGATCTACGTTTATCAGAGTTCATCAGGTTGAACAAGGTGCGTGTGAGGATATGAGAATGGAACAACGAAACATCCGAGCGACAAAATGTTACGACAAATCCCGTATCTGGAGTAATTTGTACTGCCCCGTAATACTCCTGGGCCACGGAAAATATACCATTCAATCTGTCTCGCACCTTTTTAGGTTACCGACCTATGGTCCGATAACCTATTGGCATGGCGTTGCGTCCGTCGTCTGTCGTCCGTCGTCGTCGTCGCCCACATTTTTATCTTTTTTGTTTACGAGCGAATTCTTCTGAAATTTTGCACAAAAATACTTAAAAATAATTCAGGAAGGAGGTATTTTTTAGTTTTTTGATTTTCGCATTTTTTTCAAAATGGCGGCCGTTTTCGACGAAAAATGCCTGATTTTGGACTTTGGTGGCCATTTTCTCAAAATCTGTTTTTGATACATAACACTCCTCATATGTACTCCTATGATGTCTATAAATTTCGTTGCGCTTGAATCGCTCGAAGTGGGCCATTTTGGCCCAAACTCGGCCCAAATGGGACTTTCCCATGTTAAATTCTCCTATGCTTTATAATGGGACACATTATGCCTAATATCTCACTTAATATTGAGATTAGAGACTAGGAATCAATTGTGGACATATAGGAAACGATATATGCTGAATATCCTCGTGACCTTGAATTTGACCTCTGACCTCAATTCAAGGTCAGAGCTTAAAATGGCTGATATTTCGCTTATTATCGACTCTACAGCTTAGGAATCAATTGTGGACATATAGGAAATGATATATGCTGAATATTCTGATGACCTTGAATTGACCTTTGACCCCATTTTCAAGGTCATAGGACAAAATGGCTAATATCTCGCTTGTTATCGACTTTACAGCTTAGGAATCAGTTATGAACATATAGGAAATGATATATGCAGATTATTGTCATGACCTTGAATTTGACATTTGACCTCAGTTTCAAGGTCACAGGACAAAATGGCTAATATCTCACTTATTATCGACTCTACAGCTTAGGAATCAATTGTGGACATATAGGAAATGATATATGCTGAATATTATGATGACCTTGAATTTGACATTTGACCGCATTTTCAAGGTCATAGGACAAAATGGCTAATATCTCGCTTGTTATCGACTTTACAGCTTAGGAATCAGTTATGAACATATAGGAAATGATATATGCAGATTATTGTCATGACCTTGAATTTGACGTGTGACCTCATTTTCAAGGTCACAGGACAAAATGTCTAATATCTCACTTATTATCGATTTTACAGCTTAGGAATCGATTGTGGACATGTAGGAAATGATATATGCTGAATATTCTGATGACCTTGAATTTGACATTTGACCGCATTTTCAAGGTCATAGGACAAAATGGCTAATATCTCGCTTGTTATCGACTTTACAGCTTAGGAATCAGTTATGAACATATAGGAAATGATATATGCAGATTATTGTCATGACCTTGAATTTGACGTGTGACCTCATTTTCAAGGTCACAGGACAAAATGTCTAATATCTCACTTATTATCGATTTTACAGCTTAGGAATCAATTGTGGACATGTAGGAAATGATATATGCTGAATATTCTCGGACCTTGAATTTGACCTCTGACCTCATTTTCAAGGTCCAAGGACAAACTGACTCATATCTTGCTCGTCTATTGACTGTATGGCTTGGGAATCAATTGTGGACATGATATAGAAAATGATATACACTGAATATTTTGATGACCTTGAATTTGACCTTTGCCCCTTCATTTTCAAGGCCACAGCACAAAATTGCTAATATCTCGCTGATTATTGAATTTACAGCTTAGCAATCAACTGTGGACATGATATATAGGTAATGTTATTGCTGAATATTCTCTTGACCTTGAATTCAACCAGTGACCTGGCTAACATCTAAAATATTAAACATTGTCCGGTAACCTATCTTCGGCCCTTGGCCTAATTTTATAAATATCTCTTATTCTCACTGATAAAACTGCCACGATTGAACCCTTATCACAAGGTACGACTGATAACTTCAATGTCCAGCCATTCATTTTGCCATCGCCTCAAAAATGGAATTGATCAAGTTTGCTTTTGAAACATTGTCCTCTGACATGAAATCTGTGGTAGCGCGATATATCAGACTGTCACATATCAGGCCGTGGCGAATCGTGGACGAGTCGGGTTGTGACATGCGTCACGGCAAATGAATACTTACTAAACCACAGGAATATATGCTCACAGTGTGGACTTGATTTTTTTAATTGATGATTTTCTTTCTGTGAAAATGTCATCTAGGCCTGAGGAGTAAATTCACTTGGGAAATAACGGTATAACCCAGCGGTATTTTGACTCTCACCTATTGAGCAAATTTGAAAGTCACTCGGAGTAGGAGGTTTGATACATAATACCACTCGGCATGCAACGACTAATTGAGCGATAAAATCCACATGAAACTAAAACAAGGATGCTTGCAAAGCATGTCTATTCACCACATCACTGCGCCGCATCATAATTATTACATCAAACGTTTGACTACAATTTTACACAGAGACATCATATACCGTGAGAGATATACATTAAAATGTTGACTTATTGTTTGTATCGGATTAGTGAGACGCCACACGAGTTTGAGGGGCATGAAACATCATGCATTCACCAATTTTATATTCAAAATGAAAACAGTATCTATGTAAAACGCGTGTGTTATTCATCGAGAGCGTCATAATGAACATGGTTTTAATGTACAGCCTGGCCATTCATCATTGTGTGTTTGTATCCAATGTGTATTATCCATATTGCTTGGATTCATTCATTTTCTACCATCTGATCTGTATTTGAGATTTCTGGACAAAATAGGTATTCAGGACGTACATTTGAAAAATTTGCCCTCCATCTCGATCAATCCCTATATTAAGTTCTCAAGATTCGCCGCCCATCCTTATTTTGCTAGTTAGGGGTTTGTGTAATTACCAGTAACGATGGAAAACGTGTACATCATACAATGTAGTTACAATATCAGTACTTCGAGGTATACCGTAGTGTGACGTCATTTTGTTGCATTGTACTTAATGACTATTGCATGAGGCACGATTTAGGAATATGAAGATAAGCATTGAAATGCATTTACCATTAAAACATATAACTCACAGTATCTACAAGTTCCAGCGGTATCTTGCTATAAAACTAGAAAAAAATATATGAAATGGAGATCATGACTTCCTCGTGAGCAATAAAAATTACTTGCATACCAGACACACGATGGACACTTAATTTAAAACATTTCATTTTAGACATTTTGTTTTAGGCGTATTGTTCAAATATCTTGTCGGCAATACTTTCAATGGCTATGGAATGCATACAACCGGTACAACTAAATTACATACTTGATTAGGCACCACACAAACCTGGAATTACCATGAGCAAACTTTAAAGCCTGAGGTAAGAAACTGATACAACTAATGTAGCCAATTTAGAGAGGTTTCATCAAAAATATTTCACTGATTATAACGAAATCCTCCTTTTTGTGTGCGTATGATTGTGTGTAGGTATTCCAAGTGCAAACTATGGCGTGATTTTGATGGATGTGATAGACTCAAACTAACCGAATGATAAGGTTATCACTTCAGCCCTTGATGAACTTGGAGAATTACTTAGATATTTCCCCATTCAGACAGATTTTATCCCCGTCCTCGCTCGTTTGAATTTTCCGTTCAAGTACGAAATAAGCTTGAAATTTAATTAAAGTGTAAACATATTCGTTTGGTTTGTTTCTTAAGGGTGTAAGTGAATGACGAAAACTCGGTTCAAGTGCACTGCCAAGAAGTAGTGAGAGAACAAAAATGATATGCTTGGGTCAACCCGTGCGAGCAAAGCAGTTTCCTACTGCAACCTGGAAAATAAAAGTAGGAAAGCTATGGACGAATAAGCAAAAATATATGAGTGGTACTTTGCCGAAACCATTGAATATTTAGCTGCGTGTTATCATAGTGTGTTTGGTAAGAATGTTACAACTAAATATAACGTTACTACATAACAGGAATATGTAGCTTTATTGCACATGCTACATGCATATTTTAGAAGTAAGCGCCTTTCAGAACTGATGTTATGAACTGTGATATTATTCAGTTTGTACCAGTTTGAACCCAGTTTGAAGAATGACCAGTTTCAAAGTGACCAATTTGAAGATAACCCACAACAAAAGTTCAACTACAAGCCAAGATTTTTTAATTTCATAACATATAACACTTTGTCAACATACTGGTGATAGATTTGTGAATTGCGAGGCATCATGAAGACCCTTCCAGTGATTTTTGCCAGATATGATGCGTTATGATGGACGGTACTTCAAATGTATGAATATATTCTGCTACATTGTACAATCAAATAGCATACATATGAGCCAACTTTGAATTCACAAGCATTCCTGAACTTTACTGTCCAACATACTTTCGCTTATGGAACAATTAGCAGTGTCGCCATGTTGTGTTAGAGATAAGGGCGCTGGTGTCATAAGCGAAAAAGGTTTGTTGAATTGTGGCTAAACTCAAGTTCAACACAAAACCTCATATGATTTTCGGCAATAACTTCTTTTAGGTTGGTTGGATCAATTTGAAATTTTATATGCTTCCATTTGACACAAAACCATATTTTATCACCAAATTTCAGACTTCTATATTGAAAATTGAAAAAGTTGGCAATCTACCTCAATGTTAAATGTTGGGCACTAATCGGGTCACAGGAATTCAAGCAAATTTGGGGATTTCATGATCTTTATTCCGCTAAGAAATGTAATATGAGGAAAGTTTTTTAGTTAGAAGGATCATACAGGTGTATTGTAATAGAATATCATTCTTACAAAGGACTGTGCAGTGTGAACATTGAACAACATGCCAAATTCTGTTCAAACTTGCAAATTTCACGTTTGATGTGAAATTTAACATTGGAGTAGATTGCCAACTTTTTCAATTTTCAAGATAGAAGTCTGAAATTTGGTGGACAAAATACGGTTTTATGCCAAATGGAAACAAATAAAATTTCAAATTGATCCCACCATTCTAAACGAAGTTATCGCCAAAAATCATATGAGGTTTTGTGTTGAACTTGAGTCTACATACATACATATAGATAGGTATAGGGCTGGACAGTCACATGACGATACAGTGTGATTTTGGTGAGACCCTTTGGTTCATGTGAGCAACTCCCTTCATACCGAGTTGCTCACTGCAAGTATAATGAAAAGTAAACAAAAGGTGTATTATTGTTTGTCCTCAAAATAACACCCGTGTCGTCACGGGATTGCCCAGCCCTATAAACGTAACGGGAAATCCACTTTTTCAGGTTCAATGAGTTGATTAGTTAACTTTTTGCAAATTTGCGACGCTAAGATGTTTTCAACTTTTGAATGGACGGGCATAATTGGTTTACTTTGTGAAGCTGCCTCTTTTAGTGACTGGTTCTTGTTCCTCGCAAGAATAAAGGCAAGTGCAGGTGGAGTCCCAAATTATGGTTGTGATTCAGTGTCCGCCAAACCTCAAGTACCGCACCTAGTGTAAAAATGTACCTAACGCTGAATAGTGCTCTGAATTAGAGCACCTCAGTTGAGCTTTATATGGAAGTCGGTAAATGGCTCTTCATGCTGTTTTTCGTCCAATGTTTACAGTAATGGAGGCCTGGAGAATGTTTATGTTGTCACTGTCGAAGTCATATATATAAACAAACTGAATGAAAAGAAGCGACCCCTGGCGCGCATGTGGCATGTGTCAAGCGTGAGAAGTCACGTGACTTTATTGGTTATGGAAGGATAAATATATAATGTTATGTAGTTTTTTAACGTCAAACGTTTTGGTGAAAGGAGTTTGATTTGATTTGTTTGGCATATGTCAGACAGGGCGTGCCTAACTCTCTGCAATTGATATAGATGTATTTATATCATGATTCATCAAATTGAACAAGGTGCGTGTGTGGATATGAGAATGAAACAACGAAACATCCGAGCGATAGGATGTTATGACTTAAACTCTCAAACTATGTATGACAAATCTCGTATCTCAAGTAACTCGTAATACTCCTGGGCCACTGAAAATATACCATTCAATCTGTCTTGAATATGGAAGAACAAGCAGCACAAGTTATTTGGGCGAATGTCGTGATCTGGGTCCTGGCTGTGACGTATGTAAAATTATCAATGGAAAACAAAAACTCTCTTTTTCTCGCTGGTAAGATTGCCACGATTGAACTCTTATCACGAGGGATGACTGCTAACTTCAATGTCCAGCCTTTTTTTGCCATCGCCTCAAAAATGGAATTGATCAAGTTTTCTTTTGAAACAGTGTCCTTTTGACATGAAATCTGTGGTAGCGCGATATATTAGACTGTCACATATCAGGCCGTGACGAATCGTGGACGAGTCGGGTTGTGACATGCTTCACGGCAAATAAATACTTACTAAACCATGAGAATATATGTTTTCACAGTGTGGACTTGGCTTTTTAATTGATGATATTCTTTCTGTGAAAGTGTCATCTAGGCCTGGAAAGTAAATTCACCTAATAACAGCGGCATGACCCAGCAATATTTTGACTGTCACCGAATGAGCAAACTTGCAAGTCACTGAGAATACGAGGTTTGATACATAATACCTCTCGGCATGCAACGACTAATTGAGCGATAAAACCCACACGAAAATAAAACATGGATGCATACAAAACGTGCCCTTTCATTACATCGCTGCATGGTGTCATAATTAATACATCAAACGTTTGACTACAAATCTAAATTATAGCGGCATATATCGTGATAGAGTTACATTAAAATATTAACTTATTGTTTGTATCGGAAGCAGTGAGACGCCACACGAGTTTGTAGTGTGTTTGCTACCGCTGAATGAGGGGCTGCAATAGCATGCATTCTCCACAGTTTATGCTCAAAATGAACACAGTATTATGTAAAGCGCATGTGAACACATATACGAGTATTGATGCGGATGTGTCGTCTTGTTGTATACGGATATTTACAACAATATATGCCCAGTGTTATAACAGTTAAATATATATGGCTAAAACGATTCACGATTCATATGAGCTGATCAGTGCTGACCAACAGAAAGATGAAAAATTAACCCAAAGGCTAGAAAGGTCACCGGACAATATATGTTTCATATTCTAGATATTAGCCATTTTGTCCCGTGACCTTGAAGAAAAGGTCTCTTCACAAATTCAAGGTCACGAGAATATCCAGCATATATATACATGATGTATACCATTCCCCCATATGTCCAAAATTGATTGCTAAGTTGGACATTGAATAACAAGGAAGATATTAGCAGTTTTATCCTATGACCTTGAAAATGAGGTCAATGGTCAAATTCAAGGTCATCGATATATTCGGCACACATCACTTCCTATATTTGCACATTTGATTCCTGAGCTGAAAAGATAATAATGGGGAAAATATTAATCATTTTGTGCTCTAATCTTGAAAATGAGTTCAAAGGTCAAATTCAAGGTCATGATAATATCCAGCATACAACATTTCCTATGTGTGCACAATTCATTCCTAAGCTGTAAAGTCGATAATAAACGATATTAGCCATTTCGTGCTCTGTCCTCGTTTAATACTTAAAATCGCCATATCAAATGCACCCCCATGTTACAAGATAGGGAGGATTCAGGTTCTTATCCCCAGTCCGAATAAATTTATTGGAATTTGTCATCGAATAGTACTTCCGGTTTCCAGCCCTATATTATTTTCTATATGTCCACAATTGGTTCCCAAGTTATAAAGTCAGTAGAGAAGCAAGATGTTAGCCATTTTGTCCTTTGACCTTGAAAATAAAGTCAAAGGTCAAAGTCATGGCAATATTCAGCATATATAATTTTCTATATGTGCACAATTGATTCCTAAGCTGTAAAGTCGATAATAAGCGAGATAATAGTTATTTGGTGATGAGACCTTGAAATTTAGGTCAAAGGTCTAAATTCAAGGTCACGAGAATAATCTGTATATATCATTTCCATCAATGTTCATAATTAATTACTGAGCTGTAAAGTCAATAAAAAGCCATTTCGTCATGTGACCCTGAAAATGAGGTCAAAGGTCAAAGTTAGGGTCATGACAATATTCAGTCAATATCATTCCTAGAAGTTCCCAATTGATTCGTGAGCTGTAAAGTCAATAATAAGCGAGATATTAGCCATTTTGTCCTGTGAGCTTGGAAATTAGGTCAAAGGTCGAATTCAAGGTCGTCAAAATATTCAGCATATCATTTCCTATATGTCCATAATTGATTCCTAATCTCTGATCTCAATATTAAGTGAGTTATTTGGAAAAATAGGTCCCATTGAAAAGCATAGGAGAATTTAACATGGAAAAATCCCATTTGGGCCGAGTTTGGGCATAAAATGGCCCACTTCGAGCAGTTCATGGGAAACGAAACCTATACACGTCACATGGGTACATATGAGGAGTATTAAGCATCAATAAGTTAAAAGTTACTGAACATATTTTAAGAAAACGACCGTCAAAGTCGGACCGTCAAAGCCAAAAATGGCCGCACCGTTTCGAAAAAAAAAATCCAAAACCAAAAACTAAAAAAATACCTCTTTCTTGAAATATTTTTAGGCATTTTTGTGCAAAATTTCAGAAAGATTCGATCGTAAACTTTAAAGATAAATATGTAGACGTACGACGACCACGACGGACGCAACGCCACGGCAATAGGTTATCAGACCAAAGGGGCGGTATACAAAAAACTGGCTTCGCTGTACATGATTGAATGAAGTGTCAGTGGCGATTAAGCATATGATATTGGTTCGATTCCCGTCCAGCATTGAAAACTCATGGGATTCCAACATTTTACAATTCACATGCGAGAGAAATACGGCGTCAAATGTTTGCATTACGAGAAGAGGGCCCGTTACTAAACGTCACGCCCATATCTATTGTGTAGGTTGTCACAACCAAACGATACAATTCCAGTAAATAGTTTACCTTTTCTTATCTGGAGACCATTGTCAACAGGTTTATCGCTCGTCACAATGTTGCAACAAGTTCGTCTTAAATAACTTGTTGGTTCTGGACAAACAGTGGACTATTCAGAGACCATAGAGAATCGCGACGAGCGTTGATATGTACACATAACCCTGTCTGGTATATATGGGCGCGTCCCGTAAGCGTGGATCCATCAAGCCCCGATTTACATTGTACAGGGTGGGCCACAAAATGGTCAATTTGTTATACGGGAAGTGCACCTGGGTTCATGCCGAAGCAAGGTTTTTTTTAAAATACATATATAGGTTTATATTGATCTCGAGTATATTGTAAGTAAATAGTCTTAATTTCTTTTTCTCAAAATATATGTGTATGTTTACCAATTTTGCATGCAAGTTCTGTGAGGTTTTATTGGAGTGCCAATATGAACGGTGTATTGACGAAATCCATCGTGTCCAACAGTAATCGTTAAAATTCGTGGTACACGTATCGTCACTCAGGTTTTACACGTGAACGAAACAATTTTCTACAACCATTTTCTAGGTGACCGAACCTTTGGCCTGATAACCTATTTGCATGACATTGCGGCCTTCCGGTGGTCCAGCGTCCGTCCACGTTTTTATCCTTAAAGTTTACGGTCGCATCTCTCCGAAATTTTGCACAAGAATACCTGAAAATATTTCCGGGAAAGTCCTTTTTTCGTTTTTTTATTTTCGCATTTTTTTTTCGAAATGGTGGCCATTTTCGATGAAAAATGCCCAATTCTGGACCTTGACGGTCATTCTCTCAAAAACTGTTCAGATGGTTCTGAGATTTTTGTTTCAAAAGATTTCCCCTATGTACCTCTGTGATATGTATAAGTTTGGTTGCCCTTGAATCGCCGGTCTGCGCGTGGCGGCCATTTTGATTGTTTGCCTCAAATTGTATTATTATTCATTTTCGGCCATCTCTAGGCAAAAAAGCACCACTGAACGCATAGAACGCCTGAAAATAGAGCTTAGATATTGGCATTTTCAAATAGGAAGTAATATATTGAAATTTGTTTGACCTTGAATTTGACCTTCGATGACCTTGAAAGGTCAAAACAACAAATTTTGGGTTAAAATTGCCCAAATTTGCTTCTACAGACGAAATGCCTGTAGATTGAGCTTTTTTGCATTGTGAGAATATGGGGAGTCGTATGTGGATCAACTAATGATGACATTGAGCCTAACCTCGATTGTCCCTGAGCGCTAAATGTCTGACACGGGATGTGCAAATCGGCCACTGACGTTTAAACGCTCGTACCTAGAGGTTAGGGTATAAGAAATCATATTTATATGGCACATCTTCTGGTGACCATGACCATGACCTTAAACAGCCTTGAAGGATAGATCTCAAAGTCTCGTCTGACCTCTACAGACAAAATACTTGTTGATAGAAATTATATGTTTGTACTGTGAACATATATAATGTCATAAGCAGCACACCTTATGGTGACATTGAATTTCACAAAGATGACCATGGTTGATAAATCCCAAAGTCATATGTCACCTGCAATGCTTAAAACCAAGACTGTCCGTTAACCTATCTTAGCCCTTGGACTATTTTTTCTAATTTGTTAACATAGTTGACGAAAAATGACTGATGGTTGTGACTTTCAGGATCAATCAACGACCAAAACTAACCCCACAAAATGCCCATACGAAATCACAAATAATTCATACGATATTGCGATCACCAAAACAAAGTGCATGACCAAAATTATCTGTGTTTTCAGACATGTCGTCCGGATGATATTAGAATGCAAGTGATACACTATTATGGTTTTCTATATGAGTCACGTTTGTTTTCAATAAGAAGCAATCTCAAATACAACATGCATAAATTTGTGTATTGGTCTTTATTTTGATGTTTGCGGATGGCGGGCCGTAACTAGTAAAATCTTGCCTGGAAACTTCGGCGTTGCAAGTTTCAACATCCTTGGGTGGGGTCTCTAATATGAAGACGCCGCCTTTTGATTGCGTTTGTTTAACCTCAGCAGATCTTGTTTATTATTCTGTGTGTCTAACCCCCACTAGTCTCTCGTCAAGTGTGGGCGGGGTACGTTTATTACGTGTCATATTATGGATATGCCTGCGTCACGTGACCGACACAGCACTGTGCCACGTCTGGCAAGGTCACAGTGATATTTGCACAACCGGAAGTGGATAAACTATTATTGCATATCCAGATATTTATGGCTGCGTGTGGGCCTTATCAAATAGTAAGTTCCCAGCTTTCATCGACAATTTATCAACGGCACATGCTATCGAATAACATTAGGAGCCTCAGTCTCTCTCTGTCTCTCCCTCTCTCCGTTTCCCACTAACTATACACGTACTTCTTTCTTATACTGGATCAACACTTTACTGACAGTAAACTCTTTACGGCCCAAGGATCAAAGCTAAAAGGGCGGAATCATTGAAATATGTACTTCTGTCGGTAAAACTCGAGCAGGCGGCCAGAAGTGTTGGGATCGGCCGAAACAGTCTCGCAGGAACGTGTTTTCACAAGAACGTCTGCATTTATTATGCCACTCCCCTGCCGTGTAGACATTGGTCATGTTTCACTGTACGGATAAAGCAAGATAATATGGTGTTATGAAAAACATCACTAACTGTTGAGGAAGTAGCTCGTGATATATCCGCCTGCAATTGCAAACTATGACCTCGTTGGGAAAGACAGACAGAGGTAGAGAAAAAAGAACGAACACTTTTTTTTTCAAATAAGTAAAAGAAATGGAAAAAGCTTCGTCGGATTTCCGTGTTTACAGATGAAACCTGAGGCCAATCCCTCCCTTTCTCTCTGAGAAAGAATTATATAATACGTACATAAACGAGCAAACAGACATTAGTATAGTATGACAATTCATGTTTTACGTATAAGTTTGTTTTCAACAAATGATTACATATACGTGTATGCGATAAAAAAAACTCGCTTACTCCCAGGGGTATCAGTACATTAACTAGTACACATGCAATGGTCAGTATAACGCTTGTATTATATTAGTCGTGCAACAACAAAGTTGTCTTGCATTTGCAGTTTGTATCACACTCTATGTATAAACAGATATCATGTATTTCTGGAATGACGCATTTTGGCCATGAAAGTGTCATTGTGTAATCGTTCAAATGCAGAGTGCGGCGATATCTTTATGAGAAACAACTCGGTATTGTCCCCTGAACTGGGCCATGTGTTGTCAGCGTCAGATCAAAGTGGAACGTAACACGTGGATTATCCACAATAAATCCCCGAGTTTTAGGACATGAAATTCGAGCTCCGAGTACGCCGGTGCTGTGTACATGTAGTTTTTCCTGGGTGGGGACAGACGTGGTCTTTGAACCACGTAACCGGGCGTGTTGCAAAATGTCTCTTGGCAATTAGAAAAAAACAGCACATAAACTAAGGACAATTGCCATTTTACTATGACTAATTTTTGGTAATGAGTGAGAAGCAGACTGAACGTTTGAATTGTAGGCCCTTTGTTATTTAAAAAGTAACTGAAATAAATATAATGTTAACATGTTTTAAAACAAACCAATATCGAGATCGCTAGACAAGCCGATATTAATTTGTGGCAAGATGATCATAATATAACGATAATATGCGTGGCACACGTTGATAAAAGAAGGAAGCAGATCTGGCAGATCTGTTCAATCATAATATTAATGAATGCTAAGTGGACATTAACATTTCGTCGGCGTATTTTATTTCTGTTCAGTTGAGACATTTTAAAGCACCTATCAGTGACTATCGTCATCATATAAAAATAGTTTACACAAAAAACTAAAATGGCTAAATGATGAGCTGCAAATAACGCTCCCGTGTCGTCAACTGTGTGTGTGTGTCATTCAGAACTGCGCATATATATTTCATGATATATATTACATGACAAATATATATTACATGACAGAAGTTTGTTTCATTTTATTGAAAGGAAAGATTGATAATTGAGCAATTCACCTATTAATTTATCAATTCGCAAATTTCGTCGGGTATCCTCTTGTTAAATCCATAATATTTCAATCACTATGCTGAATATATAATTTTAAGGCAGCAAAAAGAATGGTCGGACTCAGCGAGTCAATGGACACACTTATCTACTGAATGTTCGCGGTTGCTAGAACCATTGCTTTTCTTTCAGTTTGAAGCTGTATTCTGTAGCCTTGTTAGCGAAGCATCCAAATATACCACTGCGCTCCATTATACGAACGATTCAGGGCGTTTTCTCGAAATTTTCAACCTTTTCTCACGAGCGGTGTCTACTATGTCTTTTTGCCACACACCCTAAAAATACAAAGAGGCTATGAGCATCGGCTACATAGGAATCCCCGGGGAAACATGCCTCTCAAAGATAGGTTCACGACAGTTCATTTATTACACATTGTCCATTATAATGCAGTTGTCAACTTTGCTAAATGAGGTCTAAAGAAAGTTGTCGGTGAGAGGCGAATGTATTTTTTTTTCATGACGTCGGAACGTCCAAATTTGGATGTTCTGCTTTGACTTATTACAAATGAAAACGACCAGTGACATGACATTTTGGGCTAATTAAGTGGTCACTCTTGTAGTATGAGAAAATGAACTTGTTTCAGGGATACATCAAACGCATACCACAAAAGCAGGTGTGAGAGACAAGAAGTATGATGCACTATTAGCATTATACTTGCAACAGATCATTGAGATCACAAAGCAAATTCATTTCAGCACAGTCGAGAGTGGGCGGCGAAATTGGCAAAACTGTAGCGGGTATTTTTAGCGCAAGGTCAAAAAGTCCTGTCGAGAACCGACCGGATCTTCGGTCTTATGCTTGTACGCGCTACGGCAAAGCGTCGATTACGGTAATAGATTATATGGAACCAATGATATTTGCGCTGAAACAACTATCAGCGACAGATTCCGATCACGAAGCGGAGGGCTTCGGTTTCGGCACTTGACGAGGAAAGCAATTGTTTTAAGGGGATGGCCAAGCGCTCTAGTTTTACAGCGGTACGTGCGGAACAGCGTGACGTCACAGAAAGCGTAGGTGGACATGACAGATCGGACAGTAAAGCTACACCATATCCAGTTTGTAGGTCCTGGATGACTGGAAATAAACGCGATGTGGCTAAAACGGGACTTTTCCCTCCAACGCTTCGTGAAATGGCATCCTGTTCAATCATAATATTAATGAATGCTAAGTGGACATTAACATTTCGTCGGTGTATTTTATTTCTGTTCAGTTGAAACATTTAAAGCACCTATCAGTGACTATCGTCATCATATAAAAATAGTTTACACAAAAAACTAAAATGGCTAAATGATGCACAGCAAATGACGCTCCCGTGTCGTCAACTGTGTGTGTCATTCAGAACTGCGCATATATATTTCATGTTATTACGCAATTCTCAAATAATCATACTCATTTGCCATAGTTTTAAAGTTACTTACCAGTAAATTAACATTTTGCTCCATTTGAATGTAATCGATACCATGGCTGTATTTTTTTACCACCAGAATGAAACGTTAGGAGCCTCCACCTACATAATACATCATACAATGAGATTTGTGTCTGGGGCCTGCTCGTCGTGTCCATGCTCAACGATATCATATGGTTAAAAAAAACTCTCCTTTGTTTATCGATATGCCACTATAATAAAGTTATTGTCTGCATGTATTGATGTGATTTCAATGACAATAACTTTTACGTGTATACCACAAGAATGGCATTATTATTATTATTATTATTATTATTATTATACAATAATTAGTCATGAATAAAATATATGAAATAACATGACATATAAATAGGCGTTTTCCTCCCTACAAGTTACACTCTAGTCCAAATAGTACTACAAGATCGTGATTTATAAGCTACCCTGGATCTTCAACTTGGTTTTATAGGCTGGTTTATCGCAGCAAATGGTACTGCATACGTATTACATCTGGCACTGAATCGTGTATCAACACACTGTAAGCACAGGCAGATTTTACGTTTATACGCAAGAAGTAAGATGCGAGGAATCAGTCGCAAAACGCAAATTGAGGTGGCATAATGTGTTGGTTGAATTGATGATAGATCAATTGGCCAGCGTTCATCATAGAACCGGACATGTTATCTTCGAATCACCTGCAATTGCGTAACTTATTTCGGAACTCATTTCTAGAATAATATTTACTTAAATGGTACCAGATCACATATACTTTCAACGTCGAGGCAAATTCATATTTGTGTGCAATTGAAAGTGTTGTGCAATTCCTCAAAACATTCATGGAAGTATCAGTCGCCTTCTTCTAACCCATGGGAATATAAACATATCCCCTGTGAAGCAAACCAATAAACACATTTGCACAGTGACCATCTAGTACGTTTACGCATTTTTCAATCAGCTATCTCAAATCTCCTCAAATCCGAGGCTAAACAGCCGTGTATGTTGACTCCGCCATTTACAAACCGAGTTTTGACATATACATATTCTATTATGCTACTATTTGTTCGACAAATACCGGTAAAATACGGCCTGCTACTCGCGTGACATGCATTGGCCGATTATCAAATATTTGTCAGACCCCCTGAGAGTTAGTTACATGTCGACATGGCTCCAGAATGACCGTGTAACTAACACGACTGTCTCCCATCTCTAGGCCAAGCCAGAGGAACAGAACTGTTGAGGAACTTCGCGAGGAACAAACTCCCGTGGGCGAAGAAGAAATATTTTAGTTCGTGGCATTTAGGTGGTATGGCCAAAAAGTGATACGTACACAGGCCTAGTTACTGCAGGGATGACATTATAATTTTGTGACTAGTATGGCGGGTTTTTTGTGGGGGCTGGTGATACATGCATTTACATCCTATCAATTATTGCTGGCATTTCAATGGTGCAGAATATGTTATTGACCGTAATAATATCAAAATAGGCTGACACATTTATGACACGAATGAGAAATAAACTACATTGCACATATATACAGTGGTCCCCCTCAGATAAGACCCCCCCCCCCCCCCTCAATAAAGACTTCCCCCTCTGTAAAGACTTTTTCTTGTGGCGCTAGGATGACTTTAACATGTAAATGAACCCCTCTAATAAGACATCCCCTTAGATAAGACCTTAATTTTGTGGCAGAAGGGTAGGTCCCCCCCCCCCCCCCTTTGCTGTTCCCCCTTTGCTGTTTGAGTCATTATGTCACGTAACCATTACGAGCTGGTATAATAACTATCAAACTCTGTACTGAGCCCATCCCTGTGAATGGAGTGGGGGAAATCATTTGAGTCTCTCATAATGTTCGTAGGTAAGTGAAAAAGAGATCAATCCCCTGTGTTGAGAGGGCCAGGTTGGAGGTACCCGTTCTAGGCGGCCCATGACAAGTACGTTTGGAGAAGGGGTCAAAGTGTGGTCGGTGCGCGCGGGTAGAGAAGGGCGACTGTTCGCGTCGCACGCTCGGGCCCTGGCAAGGGGTAATTGAGACGAATCAATCCATAAATATTATCGTCAAGGGTAGTGTAAGTTGAAGTAAAGGGGGAGTGTGTGCGTGTGTATGTTTGTAAAAGAAAAGAGAAAGAAAAAGTGTATATGTCGAAAAGATTCGACTGACCCTAAACACCCAAAAGAAAGTTTTGGGCTCTAACTTGAAAAACAAGAAAGAAGAAATGCCAAATAAATAAAAGGGGAATACAAGCAAAGAAGAAACCCCCGAGAATGGCACCCCCGCCCAGCGATCTTCAACCACAGAACAGCGCACTTTCGCACGCTATATTTTGTCACCGTGCTTAAAGAGCAGGGTGTCATGTTTACGATGACTAAAATAAGTCAGCATATATATGTACACACACACACATGTCTCCATAGGCCAGTGCTTATAGAGCAAAACGGGCCAAACGTGGCCATGTCATAGGCCATTGGGGGTCGACAGAAATGTGGACGCCTCTGCTTCTACTTCAAAACTCAACACAACCTCAACTCGCTTCAGAAAAACGCGCATACGTCAAAGATGCCACTTCGCGGAGTAGGTGCCTGGAACTCATGAAAGAAAAAAAAATGACACTGAACTGAACGGAGTGTATCTATCACTCGACTAACACTAACCGACACGGTCCTAGCGGGGACTATTACTTAGGACATAGCATGCCTAGATAGAGATGTCATTAGATTTTGATGACAGCATGCAAAGCTACTTACACCTAGAGTAAACAGGACTAGCCCAATAAGGTAATGTGTGTGTTTTTTAAGTTTCTTTCAGAACAGCGAACGATAACGCCGCACGTTATTAGACGACTCCCGTTATGTGGTTATACATTTTATTACTTTGATATGGAAGGAGGACCCTAAGTGATATTTTCTGTTGTTGTAAAGGCAGTGTTACTTCAAGTTTTACAAAGTAAATTCTAGTAGAAGAAGGAAAAAATCAAAACAAAACAGAACGACTCGTAAACTCAGACGATTTGGGCGTGTCGGGGCTACCAATTAACACAGCAACTTTAAAACAACAACCACACACGCACAAAAACCACATACACGACCACGTCTTGTAACTCGAACCCATGTGACGTACTATACATAACACGCTACCCTAGGCTTAACCAATATAACGTTTTGTTGTTAGTAGTTATATGCATTAAACAGCACAAGAATCACAGGTCCGCTAGACGGTATTACACATCGTTGTATGAAATATACAACACTATATAGTGATTGTAGGATTAATGGACTGTCGTGGAATTGTCTATAAAAACGTGCCCACCCACCTCACATAAAGCTAATCAGACGGTACCATCGTCAGTTGCTACAGACAGGCACCCAAATGATGACACAATGATTCAACATGCGCGTGATATAAAGCTAGCCTCTATATTAATAACATGATTGCATTTTCGTTCCCATACACGATAAGGGACGAAACCGCGAGACGCGAAGTTACTTCCACCCTTCTACACCAGTTGTGGAATCGTCGTAAATTGAAAATCCAGGGTTTTACGGTCAGACGAGTCTTTTTCTTCTGGGTCTCTCTGGATACAGCAGCAAAACTTCAGTCATATACTCCTCTGACAGTTTAAAATCGGAGCACAGGTATACCTATTATATTAGTATTATAGCTATAATAATTTTGGTGTCAGTTCTGTTTTTTTTCCGGAGAAGTGGAATTTTTTCGTTGATCATAAAAACTTTGAGATCGATTGTATTCTTGCCGGAAAAAAAAACAGAAAGGCTAGCGCGTCCAGCGACAACAAGCATGCTTGAAAGCATTCTGGCGACATCGCGGACCCGCTGAATCAGAACAAACTTAGTATTTCCTGGAAAATCTCTCCACTATATACAACAAAATCATGTTTACATCAAGCTTTCGGCGGCCGTTTTTTTACTAGAACTATCCATGTCTATTGTTGCATTGTTTCTTTCGGCCAGCGGTTTACAAGGCAAGCTAGCTTACCAGTCGTGGTCAGATATGGGCTAGCGATAAGAATTAGTCGTAAAACTGGTGTTTTTGAGTGTGCAGACATCATTCCTCAAGCATGTAAGATCCGAGTGTATCTTTTTTTTTTATCTCTGGAGTTATCGATTTGGCAACGATTATGATTTCTCTGGCCGAGCTGTTTCTCTGTTAATCTCAACGGAACAGGTTGTGATATCAAATATTATATTTGTGCGATATCTGGATCACAACTTTCTGTCTGTATTGCTTGCAACAACATCAGTGTATCGGTTAGTATGCTGACGTTCACATCGGGAAAACATGAATATTCACTCGTCCACAGGATGCAAGAATTGGATGTAATAACAGATTTTGGGTATCGTTTTTCAGGATGGATTTTCCCTTTGTATCGACAGAATTAATCATTGGATATCGTTATTTGTTTCCGGGAACGTAAAAGTGTCAGGTTTGAGAGTAAAAAATCACGACATCGAGCGAAAGATTGTAAACGGAAAGAAAGAATGCCAGAAATAACCCGGGACGGTCTCGTTTTCTCGCATTCTCGAGATTATCATAATAATGATCTCACGAATAAAACTGTCGAGATAATTGTTTTTGAGAAGTTTTGGAAAGCTGCGAGCTGTCAAACGTAACTTGGCGAAGTGCGACGAAATTTCGGGACAGAAATAGTAGGCAACTTATTGTACGACACAGCATTTTTTGTCATTGATAAATAAACGAGCGTCGCACGTTGTGTATATTTAGCAATGTTTTTACGATCTTCATACCGTAGGACCGACAGAATACCTCTTGAAGATGGTATGATGTTAAGAAATGCTCGTTATTCACCTTTATGTTTTTTCTGTTTCAGACGAGACAAAACTCTTCTCGAGTGGAGTAAAGGAAAGACTACAAATACAATCAGGTCCAAACTACGAACGCTTGTGAACCTCTACGATCACTGGGATATGTTACACGCCGTCCAATGTTATCAATCACCAACCAATGCCACGTGCTTTACAAATACTTAGTTTGAAGCCAGTTACCAGCACTGCTTCAATGTTGTGACATAGGCCAGATCGATAAATACAGTGGTTCAGAGGGAATAAAAGGCAAGAAAAAGATCACGGATCACCTCGCGCCTTTGATCTCGAATATCCAAGCGCAGCCGCTCCAACTGGCTTCCATCTCAACAGGTAGGAAGAAGGGGTGCCATATGCTTCTGGAGGCTGTCTGGATACACGCCCGAAATACAGGCAACGAGGCAAGCGCCGCTCTAACCCCCAAATCCCAACCCTGCCCTATAAACCCGACACGAGTGGACTCCTATGGGACCGTATCCAGGCAGTGGGGACATTAGCTCCACAGCGTGTATCCAGGTCTGGTGACAGTCACTTCCCTTGAATGTCACCGAGGACGAACCAAGATCCCCGGCAAGACCGTCACCCCCACAGCTCGAAGTCCCATCGGCCCGCCCAGACTGACGAATGATTCCACGATGTGAGAGCTGGCTGCCAGCTGCAGATAGCGTTGCCCCCCACGTACATATAATCTAGACGTTCTCGTGGCCATGTATGTATTGCATGCACTCGGAATCTTTGGCACGGTAGATCTACATGTACAATGGACCGAGGCTGCTTTGCTAACTCGTGTGTGGACGACACTTCGCAAAATCAGAGGTTCAAAACTGGGGGCCGCCTATTTGTTAGGATTATTATAGGAGAGAGATGAAACTTGTCTCTTGTAACATATCGAAGATAGAATGCCACGTCACAATTGTATTGAAGAATTGGAAAAAAGACAGTAGCAAAAGGAAATTAAAATATGGTCATTGGAAACTAATGGATGAAGAAATCAACCATCACACAATCAAGAAACTCTTGTTGAAGGTCATATCAAGATAATCAGTGTTAGCTGATTTGGACATGCAAGGGATGGATGAAAGGTTAATTGAGAAAGAACGTTTGATTTCAAGTCAGAAGCGGAAGAATAAACTTTGTTAAGAGTAGAACCCCATCGAAGTGACACGTTAAACTAGAAAAAACAAAATTCTCTAAAAAAAAATAACTGAGATAAAAGAGACAATAATTAAATCGACGGACGATGCGACTGCTGTTGGCGTTGCGTTGCGATGACGCAATGAAAAGCGCAGTGTGCGCTATAGCCCTGCTCCTGTTGACAGCTCGATCGTCATCGGCCGAGACTCTGTTCCACCTACGTGACTTCCACGACCACCCAGACCAACCGGGCGCTCCCAAAACCATCTCCAGCAAAGAAGAGGCCAAGGTCAGTGCCCAAACATTCTTGTCCTCTCAGTCGCTTTTTCCGAGAGTATTTTTCCAAGCAGTTGCAGTAATTATTTCATGTCGAGTCTTATATCTTCAAAGGCCGCTTCATGCACATGTACATGGGACAGCTCATTAATCGACAAGTCAAGAAGTTAACATGCATCCCCATGGGATTTCTAGAGAGTGTCCTGCCACGGATTATAGTCAATTTCTGTTTCCGAGTGTATCACTGTAAAATTGATGATTTTGTATATCATGTGCTGCTAACGTAACCAACTTTTAGCATGAACTTGCATTATGGGACGTTGCTATATATAACAAAGGCTGGTCCTCCATAAACTTTGAACTGTACACATACAGTAGTTTTTCAATGACGTAAATAAAATAATTGGAAACGTAATGATAACAAGCCTAATTTTGATGCCTGTCGCTACATTGTTCAGTCTTGTGTAAAACCAGAGGTAGTTCCAAAGAGTCATCGTTTACTATCACTGCCAGTATCGGGCTCATTTACGACAAAAACACCATGTTAAGAGCATTGTGTTTCCCGAGAACCCAACGTTAAAACAAAGTTCAAGATAGCTCGCACCACAACTTGCACCACAACTCGATACAATAATAGTGCCAGAAGTTATTCTTTTGACTCGTTGTTGCTCCAACAGTCTGCTTTCTAGTGTTGCGTGACTTTCTCGGGTGACATGCCTATATACAATAATATCGATGACTGGAGGACCCCAGCGAAGTTCTTTCAAACGTGCAGATTTACGCTTGACACGCGTACAGTGCAGTGAACGGGGTTATTGGGTTAGATCTGGCCACAATGTCGGAGATCAGACACGAGTGATGATCGATTCATTGAACCGATAGGCTACACCACTCGATCAGGCGCGGCTCCCTAACTGTCTGGTTCATGGTCTCGGGCGGGCATGGTGCTTCAGGCGGAAATCGCAGACACCCAACATCTCCCGTGTCGAGCTTCGTCCTCCAGACGCGTGAAGCTCCAGACTTCGGACGGGAGGAGACTAGATCCGCTCCCACTAGGATCCGCGCTTGCCCCACTTCCAGCCACTTGGGGTGTGGCACAATCCTTCACCTTGCACTAATCGACAGGCATTCACACGGGAGGCCACGGCGCCCCGGCACTATGTGGACCACTCACTGACCAGATAAAGTCCTGGATACACGCCCGTTTCCCCCACTATCTCTTTCTTCGAGGGTTGTCACGATCGCCCAGGCGTGAAGGTTTACATCTCTTTGCTATTGCCTGTATCGATTAGGGTTCTCAACACTCCCGCCAGGTGTCTATGCAGTGGCTATTGTTCCACGAGCGGTCTATGGGGCCACTTGGTTTTTATTTTTCGTTTCTCTCATTCCTGGGAACGTGGTAAGGATTTATGCACTGCAGTGGGGGACTGGGTTATCCGTCTTCCTTATTGTGGCGTGGTGGGCTGCATTGAGGGACTTGTCAAAAAAGAATTAGGGTCCATCGAGGAAATGCCAACGAGTCAATGTCAAACTAAGTGGCGATCATGACGACGGCATTGTCCTTTGGATCGAGGAAGTAGTGCGAACTCAAAAGGGACCCCCTCGCTGCTGAAGGGTATTGTCTGAGCGACAAATGTCTCGGGAATGGGGCCCAAATGTATGGTTATGTGGCTTCCCGGTGCTATTTGCACTCAATTGCATCAACAAAATATGTTGATACTTTACGACATGAAGGTTCCCAGGTACCTGGGAGACAGGGTGAAAGTTGTCCTAATGGGGTCAACAGAAGTCGTTGACGGAAGATCAGTGCCAGAGACAATAAAATGAAAGGGACACCCAGACGGAGGTCGATCGATAGCTGAACCAGTTCCCAGCCACAACAGTAAAGTGTGCGAGACGATACCATTGAGAGGCAGCGTGTGTGACATGTGTGACTCTCGTCTATCATCAAAACCAGTCAACCGTGACGCATCAAAACAAAATCAAATCAAAACAATCGGGTCACTCCGAACGTGTTCCTGATCAATCGACCTTACTGCCACTTTCCCTCAGAATTGAATTGAATCAAACTACAGGTGATCCAATTCAACAAATAGAACACAATGGAACCAAAATCGTAGCCATCCAAAGCTGTGTGATATATCAAACTGTTTACACAATAGGAAATAAGCCATCGAATAGAAAGCGACCACTAATTTAACTGTAAAAACTTTAATTGGGCTTAGCCAGTACACGAACATGGAAATCTTAATAAATCGGCAGCTAGACAAACCTAGACAGTATATGAAATTTTACCGATTCCACTGGTATTCCTACACAACTTGTAAATTGTCAATTGAAAGAAACATGTAGAGAATGAACAACAAAGTCACTCATCCACAATGTGCACAGGCCTTCACAAGAACCTTTGAAACTCTCCGAATTTGTTGACATATATGTCACTATGTCTTGACGATTAGACTCCAACTTTACTGTGTCAAGGGTGAAAACTATCATAAGAAAGTTAGTAGACCTACATTCATCCCTTTCTATCATTTCATGTCTAGGGCATTATTACTCCCATTGATCGAACTTCGTATTATATTGGTTCTCAGTTTTTGAGAACCGGCAAATTTGTGGTCAAATGTGAATGTTCTTTGGACTACATGTATTCCGATAGTCTGATGCGTTCATACGTGAGATAATGCACATGAACAGGTAAACATATCATTCAATTACTAGGCGATTCCAGGCAAAACCACTGTGCAAGAACTTCGAGGATTCGAGTGCAATAGAAACTCAATATCCCGGTATTGCTTTTCCCACGCGAGACACATGCTCAAGGGAATTTGGTGCAACCTGTATAAACTTATACAAATATAATTTTAATTTACATATGAGACATGTATCATGACATGTATCATGACACATTGCTGTCAATATAGGTATATATATGTGTGTACAGGTATAAATGTATATACAGTATATGTATAAAGATCAGGAGTTTCGTTACATGTACATATACTACAAGATGTGAGATTAACCTAGGTGAACTTAGGTACATGCTTAATTATGCTAAGCTATACGATATTGTAGGTACTGACAACACCTTCTCTGTAGTGCTTCTGATGAGTCTCCAACGACTTTGTTTGCATGTTGTCAGACATGTAATTGTTGTGCCTGTTTCAGACTTACCTTGAGAAATACGGGTATCTGAACTGTAGTGGCGGGCGAAGTCGACGAGAGCTGCCAATGGCCCGTGAAGGCAGTGACAATCGAGGCAGTGACAACTGTACAGACGAGGAGATACAGCGGGCTTTGAGGACACTCCAAAGACACTTAAATCTGAGACAATCGGGTGAACTTGATGACAGCACAAAACAGAAAATGAGTATGGAGCGTTGTGGAAACGAAGATAAGGATCTACCTGTTGACTCGCTCAGTAACTCTCGTGCTACCAAGCCACCAACTGTGGCAGATGATGGCCTTATACAGAGACACTCTGGTGGTCGTTTGCACATACATGAAGCCGATGGTTCTGGGTCAAAATCACCAACATCGAGTCAGCCATCAAGTGGACGCCGAACGAGACGGTCACTACAATCCAGTGAACAGAAGGATACCAGGTCTCTACTGGCTCGAATCCATTCCCCCATCATCCGTGAGGGCCGTAACACGAAACCACATCGGGAAGCGAGTGATGAAGAGATATGGGCGAACGTGAGAACTAAGCTCATCAAGGATAAATTGAAACGAAGAGTGCAAAAGTCCAACGTGTTCTTAGATCTTATCGAGAACTACAAGAAGAAGCGAGCAAGACGAAAGAAGCGGACTGCTTCGGGCAACCAAGGCGGACAGTTCAACGCCGACACCAGGAGGATCACCTGGGAGTTCCCGGAGCAGTACCTGAGTGGAACTCTGCCTGAGGTCGACCAGAAGTCCCTCGTGTCCAGAGCCTTCCGTATGTGGAGCGAGGTTTCCCCTGTCGTCTTCAAGGAGCAGTCCCAGCCGGACATCACCGTCGCTTTTGGCAAAGGTCAGCTATCAATTTTGAACAAATGAATTTGCCAAATTGGGAAAATTCGTTTTCAACGTTTAGCAACAGCTCCTATCATTGTAAAATTTGAAAAGGAGAAAATTTTATATAATACGCTTTGTATGATGTTTGTACAAATCCATCAGAGTGACCTTAATTTGCATTACATTTGAGGCGCAGTACATCATCGCTATATTGTTTGCAGTTACATTTACTTCCGCCTTTGAGTGCATTTGTACCAGATTTACAGGAGGTTTGCAGCCAGATTTATACAGAGTAACTGTAGATGTATGATGTCGGTGCAACTTACGCGTCAAAATATAGACGTAATTTAGTACCGGCCCCATGATTTTACAATGTCTGAACCTGATACCGACACGATTCTAATCTTCCACCAGACACACAAGGCAACTCGGTTGTCGGACATTACCTCATTTATGAGATACGAACAGTGTGGGTCATATGCGTTCAGCCAACACACATAAAATGTGTGTTACGAGGCATAAAGCAGGCGGGTTGTGTGAAGTTGGGAGCCCCTACAACTCGGAGCCAAGATAAGCCATGACATCGAGATCTTGCACTCTCAGACTATATTAGCACTGTAAATATACACCAATCGGTGCAAAAATATTAAAGTGGCCATTGTTCTTGAAGTGAGCGCACTAGGGCCCAGTTAAATGTTATGGTCGTTCTTGTTTCTTTACTTAAGGCTTTGAACTGCTTGCGAAATGAAGACGTGAAACGTTTCATTCTAAGAAGTTCAAACGTTCCATCTAGTACAGACCTCCCATGTGAGAACACACGGTATTGTCTTGGACCCTTGCTGTTATGTTTACAAACAATTATATAAAAGTATCCACCGCAGTTCAAACAAGAGGAAGACCCGGTTTCGATATAGCATGGCCCATTTGACACCTAGCCAAAACCTGGCAGACGTCTACCTGCCTGTGAGGTCATATCCGTTTTAATTTTCCTAGTATATGTGCAAGTCTTTCCCCGGAGTGGCTGCTCCCACGAATTAGACACCTAAGCGGACTAACTTTCTTCTAGGCATTGGGCAGATTACATTACTGTCGACAGATAAGATGTGCTTGCATCAAAAATACGAACTGCGGTGCTGCAACTGTCATCATTTCCATATATAAGACGTCTAGGCGTGTAGAGTAGCCGAGACGGCCCTGGCATTTAACCTGCCTCGCCCTAGTGGGAGCTCTGTGGATGATCCTCACTTCCAGGGAACACCCAGTCCGCTCTAATCTTTGAATTATCATTGCACCGATAACGACACATCAGTGACTGCACCTCCGTCGGCGTGGAGCAAGATCGATGTGGCAAAATTAAAGTGCCAGTATGCTAAATACCAGGTGGAAACCACCATCGATGCAGGCATAAATAGTGAACACCAATCACTACTCGATAGAGCTAGTATGTGATAATCATGGGTACTTGAGTGCTTCGCAGTATGCAGTACAAGATAGCCTGCCTATCCCCTCACGACACTATAGTTGTGGTAGAATGGCTTAGAAAAAACGTTGGAATTCCACAGTATATACATGTACCACCAAAGTCAGGGGAGAAGGGCCAGACATACTAGAGAAAAAGAAAAAAAGTGATTGTAACCTTTTTGCACCTGTTCGGAATAGAAGGTGTTAAAACATACCAGACACAATCTGGAGGTTTCTGGTTATATCAAAGACGGATCGGTCCACAAAACGAGAACTACGTGATAAATAACACATACACTAAATCGGACTATTTTACGGTGGCTCATATTCGCCAGAAATGCACATTTTTCTTTACAGCGTTATAACGCTCTAATACAGCGTTATAACGCTGTAATACAGCGTTTAAAGCTGTAAATTAGAGCGTAATTACGCTGTAAATTAGAGCGTTATTACGCTCTATTACAGCGTTATAACGCTCTAATTTACAGCGTAATTACGCTCTAATTTACAGCGTAATTACGCTCTAATTGCAGCGTTAATACGCTGTATTAGAGCATTATTACGCTGTAATTTAAACGTAATTACGCTGTATTAGAGCGTTATAACGCTGTAATTTACAGCGTAATTACGCTCTAATTCACAGCGTTATAACGCTCTAATACAGTGTAGTAACGCTCTAAATACAGTGTAATAACGCTCTAAATTACAGCGTAATAACGCTCTAATTTACACTGCCAGAGACATCATGGGACCTGCTGGTTCATCAGCTCAATCATATGTAGGGAAAGCTCAAAATTACTCTGATCTAGATATGTTTATTATAAATCACGACAATGGAAATATGATGGGAAGGTGAACGGTCTAATTTAGAGCGTAATAACACATGAACACGTTATACACGTTATAGCGTTATTACACTGTAAATAGAGCGTTATAACGCTCTAAAAAAATTGCGTTCCTCTATGTGGCGAATATGAGCTTCCGTACTATTTACTATATGGCAAACAGTAGATCACAAATGTAAATGTATATCAACGTATTACCTGTGGCACAAGATTTTGATGATGCTAATAAAATAACCTTATATGGGACACTCTTGCAAAAAATAAAAACACAGCTCAGATAAGTTTTCATTTCCAACGGATAGATAGTGTGTAGATCATAGTTGTTCCTGTTGTTCCTACTTGATAAAATCAATACGCAACTGCCTAACATCAAAGTAAAACAAGTTGGACAGCATGTAACTTTCATAAGCGTCACACGGTGTTTTTTCTTTGTAAATGCGAATGCTTTGGCAGCATCAAAATCTGGATGGAACGGTGGTAGTAGGTTGATACATACATTAGATCATAATGTTCAGTCATGCAACTAGCTGAGATGTGTTCATCAAGTTATATGTTCGGCGTACAACTGCGTTGCAAATTCGGATGGGTTTTTCAGGTAAAAAAAAAAACAACAGTTTTCAAAAATTCACAACTAACGTTATCCGTATTCCCTCTTCACCCTCTTAGAGCGCCACCTGGGCTGCCAGAAGGTGTTTGATGGCAAGGGTGGGGAGGTGGCCCACTCCTGGGCAGCCGGCGATATCCATTTCGACCAGGACGAAAACTATAGATGGGACTCAGCATCTCACGGCGTCAACTTCGGCAGGGTTCGTATTTTATGACCTTCGCCGAACGGCCAGACCCCAGGGCCTTCGGTGTCTTTTTATGGTACCCGTCGTGATATTTGACGCGTGAACTCACGTCGTACAATTGATCTAGTAATCGCATATCGAGTATATCATTTGGTACACGTCATGACACGTGATTTCAACATTCCAGGTTGCCATGCACGAGATTGGTCACGTCCTGGGGCTTGAACACACAGAAGACGAGGACTCAGTCATGTATCCTGTCCTGGTGGACAGTGGCTCAGACACGTTCGAGCTTCCAGATGGGGACCGACGCTACATCCAGTCACTTTACGGCCGGTGCAAGGGCAGCTTCGACATCGTCTTCGACTGGCTCCGCTTGGAGCAGCCAATAGACTACGCCAATCCTAGCTACGTCTTCAACACGTACTTCTTCAGGGGAAGCCACTATTGGATGTATGAGAACAGGTACAATCGACCGAGGTATGGCGACCCCCTGCACACGGTGGTTCACTGGAATGGTCTTCCTGAACAATTGGACGCGTACGCACAAGTCAGACTCGTGGGATCTGTTCCATACTGGCACATACAAACCTACTTTTTCAAAGGTGGGTTTTCATTCACCGAGTGAATATCAAGCTGACACCAATAAATTCTCCGGTTCTCTTGTGCATACACGTAATATGAATAATGACCCTTGTCGGAAAAATGTTATTGCCAAACAATCTCTGATGCACTTTCCCTGTTCAAGTTAATCGTGTGTGACCTTGTGCTAGGAATGTAGGCCTACACGTACATTCTCCGCCTTAATATCAATGACTCTATGACATTCACAGGTGCCTATGTCTACCTATACAATGACGTCACTGATAGGGTGGAAGACGGCTACCCGAAACCTATCTCAGAGGTATTCGGACCCAAGAACAGCGCATGGGAACCGATTCCAGAGAACTTGGACGCTGCCTTCTTCCACATGAACAGCAACATGATCTACTTCTTCAAAGACAACTGGGTAAGATTCTCGGATTTTTCAGAGGTCACCATCTCAGAAGTACCCTCGTTTTTATAAATATATAGTTTCTGAATACTTAGTTTCTGACGACAAAAATAACGAAGGAAAATAAATATGTATTCATAACTGGGCGCTTTTCGGTAGGTCTGGAGGTACCCGGTGGACCAGACAGGAGTCGTCCCCGGTAGCTGTTGTGAAGAAAAGATCCTATTCACAGACATGTTCCCGGTGCAGACCGTGACCGGACCGCGCGTTGACGGGTACATCGACTCGGTGTACGCTAAGGCCATCGACCCATCCACGACGTACCTCTTCAAGGGCGAGCAGGTATACCAGATGAACCCTGTCGGCTCCAGGTGGTCCCTCGTGCAGATCGGGCCGTGGTATGACGAGTGGAACGACATTTGCGATGTCGAGTAGCTGTCGAATTACTGACTTGATGTTTTTTTTTTGGTTCTCTATGCGGCGGGCCTTTCAGGTCCTGTCTTGCAGCTGTACAACTAGAGGGGCGAGCGAGGTGATTGAAGGCAAGAGAGTGGAATGTGGTCTGAAATTGATTATGGTACTAGATACTCGTTGTGTTCAGAAATGTTTTTGTTTTTTATTCGTCAATTGCCCGGGGGAGAATATTTCAGTTGCTGGTAGTTCCTACCTGCTGGAATAGGTTGTCCAGTTCCCATGATGAAGTCATTGTTCATTTCCAGGATGACGTCATTGACGTTCGTAGATTTCACCTGGTATTTGACATGAGCGATTGTATGTCGAAAATGCACAGTATAGATTCGATGCTGGCATAGGGTCTGTAGTTTGCATTAATTTTCTTTGTTCATGTGAATATAGGGATAGCGTCGGTAAAACATCGAGCATGGCATAATAATGTTAAGGTGCTCATTTTCTGGGCGAGCTCTGGGGACATGTGAAAGCTCTGGTTTGCAGTGGGTAGAATAATTGGGGTTGATTTTTCATCGATGTTGTACATAGTGTTTTACATTTATTTTAAGTATTATATTCTAGCCAATCCGCGCTCTGTGATAAATTGTACTGTTCGTGCCTAGTTCATGTGTTAAAATGTGCATGCTGGTTTAAACAGTTAGAATATAATCGTTTTGGGTGTTGTTATACCTGTTGAAATATGTGCATTGTCTTAGCTATCAATTCATTTGTTTATTCACCAATTGTTTGCATATATTAGGCTGTATAACTCGCATTGCGTTTAGTTTTGGGCAACAAATGGCAGTTGTTTATCTGTGAATATATATACATGCATATCAAGTCGCTTTCCTGGAAGCGAAAGTTCTACTGTTAGTCTCGTTGTAGGATTTCGTTTGATGCAGAATTTACATTCCATTGTGAAACGTAGTTTGTACTGCGCTAACAAGAAAAAAATTCAGTTGTGATTTGATAACGCAACTGCATGAAGGCAGATGAAATATATGGCAACAGAATCGGTGAGTTGCGCAGATCCATCATCCAAATTGTTTCATGTACTGTTAACTCGATAATTACCACACCGACATTGTCCTGATATTGTTGGCTGTCATATCAAACATATTTATGTTTTGTGGCAGTCTGGTCGTGTTTATTTTTGTCGCCTTTGCTGGTTGCATGCAAACCTATATCCGTTTTATAACCAGATTGTTGCCCATGGGTTACGTAAGCACGCTTCGAACTTGTTATTTTTGGTGGTTTGATTTCAAGCCAGATTTCGTGTTATTGTGTGCAAGTTGATGTATAATTCAATATTGTTGTGTTGCTCATGATAACCTACAAAAACATTATATCACGTACCTATGAAAATTGTTTTAAATTAACCATGAAATCGAACAGTTGCCAAAGATTAGGATGTATAGATTACTGCTATATAATTGTAGATATTATACAATATCTGGCTTTCTGTCGCACTGTCATTCTCGTAAATAACTATTCGTGTACTTTATTTGTGTAAATGGGGGACACATACATGCATGGAATCGTTAGATCTGTCAACTGGATACTTTGTACTGTTTTTCTGTGTGGAAAGTACTGAATTAATGACTTGGAGTAGCGATTTATTCTCAAATCGCACATCTGTGTTAGGTATCCACATTGTTTATAAGTATTTATTGATTCATGGAAATTTTGATGTATTTTGTGCAATTTTGATCATAAGTGTTCGAATGAACAACCCCTCTATGTACGTTGATGTATTCGTTTGAAATTATGCCTAAATGTTGACTTTCTAGAAAATACCATGTATATAACGTTCTCAGTATGGATAGGTCTGTGTCTTGTTTTTTCTGGTGCTTCTACGCTAATATGGTTATTGGCTGAATTACATAACAGAAGAATTAAAGTCTCCAACTACTAGTTTTTCTCTCTCTTTCTGAGTCTGTCTATATCAACTCGGATAGTCAATGTTCTGTGGCGCCTACTTCGCTAGTTTTCTCTTGCCTTATATAGCATAGCTGTGTATCTGCTGAAAACTGGAGTTAATTTCGTTGCGCTACGAGGAAGTGTATATATTCTAAAAATAAATAACTTTATAGAAAACGTGCAATGCGCATCTCTCTTCTCGCGTTTCTCTCACCGTAACACGTGCTTTACTAACTCAACAACACTCCTGACAGGCAAATCATTCATGATGTCTTAGCTTCCCTCTGCATTGGGCCAAGTCACAAAGCTCAAATCACGTTACTACCTAGACTTCATCGACTTTTGAGGATTTCCCTCTATCTACAATGCTAATCAATGACGATAAATGAAGCATAACATTGTGATATAAATATGTGCAGGTACTGGTCCAAGTTAGGTCCAGTCATATTTGCACATGTAGATATACGGTTAATAGTTACGACGATAGCCCTTCCATTTGGGGGTATGAACACTGTTGAAAATAATGTACATGAATTGGCATTTTGAAATGTCATGTATATTTATGACATATATAATGTATATTTATGATGGACATCCCCTTTCCAGTGGGTCAAATAACGGATAATGACTAAAGTACTTTAAATCGTACTCCGAAAGATAAGCTATCATAAATTAACAAGAGATTCACACGTAACCCGACTTATCGGTTTATGAGATAAATTAAAACTTATTACAACTTATTGCAACTTACCAAATAGTAAGTAGATCGGTATGGAGTACGGGTAAAATCTCCTAGCATCTTCCTATATGCATGGTCAGTTTAATAGATATTCACTCTGGACGATTTCAGATTTGTTGACTAGAACATTCTGAACTAAATAAATTTAATAATATATGTATATATTCGAGTGTATTTGTATATGTGCTGCCTTTGTGGCGTTGTATCCGTATCAATACTACTAACATTCGACATCGCGTTTCAAAACGAAACGTGAATTACGTTAACAGTTAACATCGGGCATTCATTATATATTGACGCATTTTAGAACGCTGTATAACAAGACGTTTGCTCATTATGCCTGAGATGTGTGCCTGAGTGTATATAATGTATAATATTAAAGATGACAGTTTGTCAATCGGTGACAACAAAATGAAACATTACTTTGAAGATATTTATCTGCTAGTGTGCGGATATTACCAGGATTCTAACAGAGTTGACGGAGAGCAATATTGCTTGACTTTTGACAGAGCCAAACTGAGCTGAACATCTACCAGACATCAGCGTTGGCAAACGTAGTTTAGATGTTCTAACATTGTAAATATATATTAATAGCCAGCTAAATTATTCTAACTTTCGACCATGTTTATATGACGTATGAACCAAATATTCATATTAACCAATATGACATACATCTGATATATATCTGATGTATTATCATATTTTAGACTGCTAAATCTAACAAAGAGCTATAGCCGACAAAGGGTGTTCACTCTGCTTCCTAACTCAACAAAACTAAAAATTGTGAACTCGTTTTTTGTTTATTCAGGATACTACATTTTGAAATGATAGTCTTGTTTATCAATTACGTGATGTTTTTTTTAATATTATCAAATATTTTCCGGGAAAGTATAACCTATTTCAATCATATTTCCAGCGAGTCATAAATATAGAAATTTCGATTTTTTATCAAAATATTTTGATTGTTTGCGAATAAATTTGAAACAACAGTGTCTTCTTGTACCTGATGTGTTTTTAGGCAATTTCCTTGTCTGGAATTGACAAATTACTGCCTACAAAAGCGCGAACGTCTCCTTCACTAAAACCACTCAGCATTTGACCAAATATGCATCAATTCAATATATTGTAAAATGTACAAACATGTGAATTAAAAAAAAACTCAAGCTTCCCACCCACGGCCTTCCACTGCATAACATAATACCGTAATGGACAACGACATGTGGTCCACTCCCCTAGAATTGACACCACAGCGAAACTATCTAAAAAGTGTGTTGAAGTCTCCACGTGAACCGTCCCGATGAGAGGTACGTGAGACACGTTGGAGTCACTCCCAGTTCAAGTCGACCCCCTGCCAAGATACAAAACGTGAGCATTTGACTACCGCGGCTACCCACGCGCGATCCCACACCGGTGAAGATGTATACTTTACTTACTATTTACCAACTAAGCGGGAGCCCTTCCAATGTCAATGTTGACGTGTGTCGTCTAATAGTCGGGGACTGCCCCGGAACGCGTGACTTTGGTGTCCTGCACGAGGCTTTATTGTTATTTGGAATGTTCAAATCTGGGGGAATCTCTTGATGTGGTATTCACTCGTTGGTGGGTATTAGTTTGCGTGCTGTTGACGGATTGTCGCTGACTATTTGCCTCTGCCCTATTAGAACACGACTTGTGTACATACTTCAATCTGACTTTTGAGACTCGGTGGCAGCGTGGGTAATTGATTTTCACCAGTGACAAACTTTGAAGTGGTATAATTGGCTTTCGGTTTTCTGTGTGAAGAATGATACAAAAATATTTCTGTGTGAGCAGTGATACAAAAAATATAGAAAATACTAAATTGCTCTTGATTCGTAAATGATTGATATATTGGAGTGGTGAAACCTAATATATTAACTTGCAGATTTTTGTGTTGAAGATAAATGACAGTACATTATATGCAAATATTATGTGTCCTTGTTCAGGTCAGCGCGAACGTAAACAATTCGTCCACATCGTTCTTTTTCTCCCTTATGTATTGGGCTTATGTCAATAAATATATGATAGCCATTTGACATGTACCAAATTCCATACCATCAAATTATTATTCTTTAATTAATTTTTGAGTGACAACCATGTTATTATTCCTTTTTCGACTGAGAGTTGAGACGGCGCTTGGTCAAGTTCAACTTTCGAACCGGGAACAGTTTGTTCAAAGTGCCACAATTCACATTTGCACGGCCTGTGTCTAAAACATTTTTGTATTCAGGGCCGATTTTATGCTAAATACACTTCATGCTAAAGTGGAGAATCCGGATTCGGCTTTCAGGGTCTCCCGTACGATTCAAGGCATTCGTCGTTAAGAATAAAGTAAACAGCTCAAATGTCATGGACATTTAATCGTAGAGAGTTCATAGATAGCGAGCACCAAACCACCAAAATGTAAAATTTTGGACTTTTCTGGCCAGTTGGCTTACATTTCGGCCTTCAGGGTGATTCAAGTTATTTTATTTGTATACTCCTTGCAAATGGCTTGAGGAGTCATGCTTCACAAAATTAGAAAAAAAGTCCCTGGATCAATTCTGAGGGAAATAAGTCATCATCAACGTCCAAACTTCAGTATTTGTTGTCGAAAATGGCAGTCATTTGAAAAGAACCCCTTATTTCAGTATTTTTTTTGAGACTTGAACGTAAGCTATCAAAACAGCTAAATAGACACATATTGGCAAAGCACATTTTGGCAAGCCAGAAAGTATACCGTAAACTCGTCTTATGGTTGGCTTGTACCTTGAACAAGTATGCCGAATAAATAAATGGTAAATGGTGTCTGGAAGTTACACAGAAATCGCGTACTGATCATTGCTCGCTCCTCGATTCCTATATCAATGATTCGACATTGCATTTTTATGCAGTAACTTTATATACATATATAGTTTATATGAATATACATTTGTAGATGGACTAGCTCCAGAGTAGTGGAATCTAAGGACAAATGCGGCATGATCAACTACCACTTCGTGTCTCTAACAGCGAGGTACATACTGGATGGGACTTCCAGGCAAAAAGTCCGATCGTTAATAGTAGAGCGAGGGCCTGTACTGGTTTGTCCTAAAAGTTATGTTTAATTTAGAGAGGTAGCTTGCAATTCATGAAATACCAAGCTAATATAGTCCAGTAATGGACATTTGGTGGTAGTATCTTCAAGATAATCGCCCGACAAAACATTCGTGTGATGATAGTGAGTTGAGACCTTGAATATCTATCACACAGAACTTTAAGTTATCACTCTACATTTCTAGGAATCTGGCGATAAACTCAGACCAAAAACTTTCACATGCTCCTAACTGTTCCACTTTTTGACCCAGGGCTACCGCGGTGTTTTGACTACACGTGGCCCAAAACAAGGATACTCCACTTCATCGTGATATTTCCTACCCATTGTTCAGACAAAAAAGGAAATCAAGCATCGTGTTTTTAGGTTGCCGAAACTGTGGTACGATAATTTTCTCAAAATATCTCAAGGCATTTTCCTAGAAACATTCATGCATGAGTTTAGATCAGTCAGCGAAGATCGAATTGAATCAAATCAAATCACAAACGGATTGTTAATCCAATTAACAGCACCAAACTCAAATTCTAAGCTCATATCACGATGTAACCAGTTCCTCTCCCATAGGTGAACCTTCGATATGTTGAGAAGCTACGCATGTGGTCGTGAATTTCAAAAAAATTGTACATCTTATTTTTGTCGGTTTTCTTCATTTCAGCTCCCAGGAAAGACACATTTTGGCAAGCCAAAAAATATACCGTAAAACTCCAGTCTTCAGAGGCCATACATTAAAGGAAGTGCACACGCTCAAATAGGAAAATTGAGAATAAATGTAAGAGAGCGAATCACCTTCTGATGTACGACGTGCTTGTTCTAACAAGTACTGTTTACTAACATGTTAATCGCGGTGTACCATGTTCACGCCACTAGTTCGCCTGTGTGGTGAAGCAGCCGACACGACCCATCTGTTCATGTGAGAGCTCCCGAGGATTTACTGAAAACATTCCATTCCACATGCATGCAGCAAACCCAGGCACCACCTCGGTAAATACACAGCGTATATGTGTAATTATACTTAGAAAGAGAAATTAGACTGTGGAGAAATTGAAATCATTACGCTTGTCATATATTCCTATTGACAGGTTAGAATCTATCAATCCCCAATATTAGATCTAAATAGCTGGACAAAATCGGAGGAGCATGTAGTATCTTTAACTTGAAGTTCTTTATGACATATGACATCCAAATAATTACCAAACTTAAGATTATACAGAGACAATATTTTTGAATATTATTCACTCGGTGGTAATGTCATATTGACCAGAAATGTCATATTGACCTCGGCTGACGCCTCGGCCAATAACACATTTCTTCATCCCGTAAACTGTATATTGTACGGAGCCCCTGAGGTGACATACCAGATATATTTATTAATCCGTGCACACAAATTAGTAAACCGTGCGCACGAATTAGTAAATCGAGGCCACGAATTGGTTAACCGTGGCCACGAATTAGTAAAGCGTGCGCACGAATTAGTAAACCGTGCGCACGAATTAGTAAACTGTGTGCACGAATTAGTAAACCGTGGTCACGAATTGGTAAACTGTGCGCACGGATTACCTTAACTAACCTGTGGGCATGATTTAACAATCCGTGGGCACGATTTAATAATTCGTGGGCACGATTTAACAATTCGTGAGAACGAATTAGTACTTCGTGGCCACGGATTGGTATAACTAATCTGTGGGCACGATTTACCAATTCGTGGGCACGAATTAGTATTTCGTGCCCACGAATTAGTAAATCGTGTCCACGGATTGTTAATTCGTGGCCACGAATTGTTAAATTGTGCGCACGGTTTGGTAATTCGTGCGCACGGATTAATAAATATTTTCGGTATGTCACCTCAGGGGCTCCGTAATATTGGACTCCTCAACATCCAATATTTTTATAATATCTCCTGTCCCGCTTTCGACACCCGCTGTAATATCCACACTGGCAAATCGAGACGCAACTATATACAAAAACTGGCGAGGATGGGGTCAAATATTCCGTCATGTGTGTGACTGACTTGGCTACAACGAAATAGTGCCGCCTATAAAACTTGTTGAACATCGACCTCAGTCTTGGCATTACATTGGCCTTACCCTCGTTTCAACAGTTTTGAAGTAAAAACCTGTGCTTTGACTATAAAGTTGAACATGCTTCGTATTATCATTGACTTTCCGTCAAGCTGGCTTATTCACGAAGAAAAAGACGTCTGAAGGGTATGTCGGTATTGATGCAAATGCTAATGGCATTGTTACTATTTGTCTGAATTGATGTTTCGATTAGTACACTGTTATGGCTGTTGGGAGTTCACAGGACGAAAATTGTGTACGGCACTAAAATGATCTCATGTGTGAGTGGATAATCGATTCAATCTTGAACACGAAGAGGAAGTTGGTGCCAAAGTTGCAGAAAGTTGGACCGTACATAGGGTCAAGCATCAGCACATTTCTAAAACAAACGGATAATCCTGATAAACACATCGAACAAACTTGCGAAATATCCAAAAAATTAGAACATTTTTTACAATGTATATGCGAATTGGTGAAGCTGTCGTATCAAGTTACACACACCTCAACAGAAGAACGTTCGGTTTTTGCATTTTGATTTGAATGACGAAAAATATATCGACGCTTCCTACAACAAGGTCCAATGATTTCATATCATGCATGCTATATATATATATATATATATATGACAGTATATGCACGTAGAGCATGTATGAAGACACTCCCCAACGATTTATTCATGGTTGGTACATTCCTGACTTTATATATACACCAAGAAAAATCATTTCAGGACTTATGAGTTGTATGGTACGGAACATAGAAGGGTTACACAAGAAATTGCCAATGACGACATCGCATATTTCACAATCAACTATGTGGTATGTATTCGTAAGTCGTTTTCGAAGCTTTCATCAATCCAAAATCATTTGCTCTGTTAAAGCTGAGCGTACGATAGTATTATTATTGAGAGACTGCATGTGGCAATCACCGTGGCCAAACTATATATGATAGTCACTTATACCTGACAACAATTGTTTTATAACAATAACATTCAACTAGACATGACATACTGGTATGTCTCTGAATGAAATATTTGGTCGGGATCTACTTTATTATGTTTTTTATTGTCTTTATCACAATCTTGCGGTATTATCGACAGTAGCTTGACACGGTGGCTCGTATATGGCACAATAATCTCTAAATAGCATTATTGACAAGACAAGAATAACTATTTTCCCGACGAAGGAAACGTTTTTCCCACGAGGGAAAATGTTTCCCCTGCGACGAGAACGTTCTCCCTGCGTGCCAAACTATTTCCCTCGTGAGCGAAATTGTTTCACCCATCAGGGAGCTTTCTCTTTGCAGAAATGGCACAATGTATAAAACAAGGCACATTGATACGCTAATTGACTTGACACCTCATTTTTCCTGCGTGGTTAACGTTTTCCCAGTGAGAAGAAACGTTTCCCTCACGGAGTGTTTGACAAAATGGTACAAAAGTATGGTTTGTCTGAAAATAACAAAAAAATTTAGCCCAATGGGCTAGAAAGGTTACCGGAGAAATATACAGAGTTAAGCCGAGAAAGTTGAAGGTCAAATTCAAGGTGACCACTGAAATTGCCATATCTCTAACCGTGAAAATGGGATCAAAGGTTAAATTCTAGATCACCAAACTACTCAGCATACACCATTTCCTATATGTTCACTATGGACCCCTAAGCTGTAAATTTGATAATAAGCGAGATATAAGCCATTTTGTAATCTGACTTTGAAATAAAATGACTGACCTTGAAATTTAGGTCAAAGGTCAAATTCAATATCATTAAAATATTCAGAATATATCATTTCCTATATGTTCACAATTGATTCCTAAGCTGTAAAGTCGATAATAAGCAAGATATTAGCCATTTTGTCCTGTTGACCTTGAAAATGAGGTCAAAAGTCAAATTCAAGGTCACTGGAATATTCAGCATATATCATTTCCTATATGTTCACAATTGATTCCTAAGCTGTAAAGTCGATAATAAGCAAGATATTAGCCATTTTGCCCTGTTGACCTTGAAAATGAGGTCAAAAGTCAAATTCAAGGTCACTAGAATATTCAGCATATATCATTTCCAATATGTTCACAATTGATTCCTAAGCTGTAAAGTCGCTAACAAGAAAGATATTCGCCATTTTGTCCTGTGACCTTGAAAATGAGATCAAATGTCAAATTCAAGGTCACGAGAATATTCAGCATATATCATTTCCTATATGTTCACAATTGATTCCTAAGCTGTAAAGTCGATAATAAGCGAGATATTAGCAATTTTGTCCTGTGACCTTGGAAATGAGGTCAAAGGTCAAATTCAAGGTCATGAGAATATTCAGCATATATCATTTCCTATATGTTCACAATTGATTCCTAAGCTGTAAAGTCGATAATAAGCAAGATATTAGCCATTTTGTCATGTGACCTTGAAAATGAGGTCAAAGGTCAAATTCAGGGTCATGAGAATTTTCAGCATATATCATTTCCTATATGTTCACAATTGATTCCTAAGCTGTAAAGTCGATAATAAGCAAGATATTAGCCATTTTGTCATGTGACCTTGAAAATGAAATCAAAGGTCAAATTCAGGGTCATGAGAATTTTCAGCATATATCATTTCCTATATGTTCACAATTGATTCCTAAGCTGTAAAGTCGCTAATAAGCAAGATATTGGCCATTTTGTCCTGTGACCTTGAAAATGAGGTCAAAAGTCAAATTCAAGGTCACGAGAATATTCAGCATATATCATTTCCTATATGTTCACAATTGATTCCTAAGCTGTAAAGTCGATAATAAGCGAGATATTAGCAATTTTGTCCTGTGACCTTGGAAATGAGGTAAAAGGTCAAATTCAAGGTCACGAAATATTCAGCATATATCATTTCCTATATGTTCACAATTGATTCCTAAACTGTAAAGTAAAAACCTGTGCTTTGACTATAAAGTTGAACATGCTTCGTATTATCATTGACTTTCCGTCAAGCTGGCTTATTCACGAAGAAAAAGACGTCTGAAGGGTATGTCGGTATTGATGCAAATGCTAATGGCATTGTTACTATTTGTCTGAATTGATGTTTCGATTAGTACACTGTTATGGCTGTTGGGAGTTCACAGGACGAAAATTGTGTACGGCACTAAAATGATCTCATGTGTGAGTGGATAATCGATTCAATCTTGAACACGAAGAGGAAGTTGGTGCCAAAGTTGCAGAAAGTTGGACCGTACATAGGGTCAAGCATCAGCACATTTCTAAAACAAACGGATAATCCTGATAAACACATCGAACAAACTTGCGAAATATCCAAAAAATTAGAACATTTTTTACAATGTATATGCGAATTGGTGAAGCTGTCGTATCAAGTTACACACACCTCAACAGAAGAACGTTCGGTTTTTGCATTTTGATTTGAATGACGAAAAATATATCGACGCTTCCTACAACAAGGTCCAATGATTTCATATCATGCATGCTATATATATATATATATATATATATATGACAGTATATGCACGTAGAGCATGTATGAAGACACTCCCCAACGATTTATTCATGGTTGGTACATTCCTGACTTTATATATACACCAAGAAAAATCATTTCAGGACTTATGAGTTGTATGGTACGGAACATAGAAGGGTTACACAAGAAATTGCCAATGACGACATCGCATATTTCACAATCAACTATGTGGTATGTATTCGTAAGTCGTTTTCGAAGCTTTCATCAATCCAAAATCATTTGCTCTGTTAAAGCTGAGCGTACGATAGTATTATTATTGAGAGACTGCATGTGGCAATCACCGTGGCCAAACTATATATGATAGTCACTTATACCTGACAACAATTGTTTTATAACAATAACATTCAACTAGACATGACATACTGGTATGTCTCTGAATGAAATATTTGGTCGGGATCTACTTTATTATGTTTTTTATTGTCTTTATCACAATCTTGCGGTATTATCGACAGTAGCTTGACACGGTGGCTCGTATATGGCACAATAATCTCTAAATAGCATTATTGACAAGACAAGAATAACTATTTTCCCGACGAAGGAAACGTTTTTCCCACGAGGGAAAATGTTTCCCCTGCGACGAGAACGTTCTCCCTGCGTGCCAAACTATTTCCCTCGTGAGCGAAATTGTTTCACCCATCAGGGAGCTTTCTCTTTGCAGAAATGGCACAATGTATAAAACAAGGCACATTGATACGCTAATTGACTTGACACCTCATTTTTCCTGCGTGGTTAACGTTTTCCCAGTGAGAAGAAACGTTTCCCTCACGGAGTGTTTGACAAAATGGTACAAAAGTATGGTTTGTCTGAAAATAACAAAAAAATTTAGCCCAATGGGCTAGAAAGGTTACCGGAGAAATATACAGAGTTAAGCCGAGAAAGTTGAAGGTCAAATTCAAGGTGACCACTGAAATTGCCATATCTCTAACCGTGAAAATGGGATCAAAGGTTAAATTCTAGATCACCAAACTACTCAGCATACACCATTTCCTATATGTTCACTATGGACCCCTAAGCTGTAAATTTGATAATAAGCGAGATATAAGCCATTTTGTAATCTGACTTTGAAATAAAATGACTGACCTTGAAATTTAGGTCAAAGGTCAAATTCAATATCATTAAAATATTCAGAATATATCATTTCCTATATGTTCACAATTGATTCCTAAGCTGTAAAGTCGATAATAAGCAAGATATTAGCCATTTTGTCCTGTTGACCTTGAAAATGAGGTCAAAAGTCAAATTCAAGGTCACTGGAATATTCAGCATATATCATTTCCTATATGTTCACAATTGATTCCTAAGCTGTAAAGTCGATAATAAGCAAGATATTAGCCATTTTGCCCTGTTGACCTTGAAAATGAGGTCAAAAGTCAAATTCAAGGTCACTAGAATATTCAGCATATATCATTTCCAATATGTTCACAATTGATTCCTAAGCTGTAAAGTCGCTAACAAGAAAGATATTCGCCATTTTGTCCTGTGACCTTGAAAATGAGATCAAATGTCAAATTCAAGGTCACGAGAATATTCAGCATATATCATTTCCTATATGTTCACAATTGATTCCTAAGCTGTAAAGTCGATAATAAGCGAGATATTAGCAATTTTGTCCTGTGACCTTGGAAATGAGGTCAAAGGTCAAATTCAAGGTCATGAGAATATTCAGCATATATCATTTCCTATATGTTCACAATTGATTCCTAAGCTGTAAAGTCGATAATAAGCAAGATATTAGCCATTTTGTCATGTGACCTTGAAAATGAGGTCAAAGGTCAAATTCAGGGTCATGAGAATTTTCAGCATATATCATTTCCTATATGTTCACAATTGATTCCTAAGCTGTAAAGTCGATAATAAGCAAGATATTAGCCATTTTGTCATGTGACCTTGAAAATGAAATCAAAGGTCAAATTCAGGGTCATGAGAATTTTCAGCATATATCATTTCCTATATGTTCACAATTGATTCCTAAGCTGTAAAGTCGCTAATAAGCAAGATATTGGCCATTTTGTCCTGTGACCTTGAAAATGAGGTCAAAAGTCAAATTCAAGGTCACGAGAATATTCAGCATATATCATTTCCTATATGTTCACAATTGATTCCTAAGCTGTAAAGTCGATAATAAGCGAGATATTAGCAATTTTGTCCTGTGACCTTGGAAATGAGGTAAAAGGTCAAATTCAAGGTCACGAAATATTCAGCATATATCATTTCCTATATGTTCACAATTGATTCCTAAACTGTAAAGTCGATAATAAGTGAGATATTAGCCATTTTGTCATGTGACCTTGAAAATGAGGTCAAAGGTCAAAGTCAAGGTCACGAGAATATTCAGCATATATTATTTCCTTTATGTCCACAATTGATTCCTAAGCTGTAGAGTCGATAATAAGCGAGATATAAGCCATTTTGTGCTCTGACCTTGAAACTGAGGTCAGGGGTCAAATTCAAGGTCACGAGAATATTCAGCATATATCATTTCCTATATGTCCACAATTGATTCCTAGTCTCTAATCTCAATATCAAGTGAGATATTAGGCATAATGTGTCCCATTATAAAGCATAGGAGAATTTAACATGGGAAAGTCCCATTTGGGCCGAGTTTGGGCCAAAATGGCCCACTTCGAGCGATTCAAGCGCAACGAAATTTATAGACATCATAGGAGTACATACGAGGAGTCTTTTGTATCAAAAAGAAAAAAAGTTACTGAACAGATTTTGAGAAAATGGCCGCCAAAGTCCAAAATCAGGCATTTTTCGTCGAAAACGGTCGCCATTTTGAAAAAAATGCGAAAATCAAAAAACTAAAAAATACCTCCTTCTTGAATTATTTTTAAGTATTTTTGTGCAAAATTTCAGAAAAATTCGCCCGTAAACAAAAAAGATAAAAATGTGGACGACGACGACGGACGACGACGGACGACGACGGACGACGGACGACGGACGACGGACGCAACGCCATGCCAATAGGTTATCGGACCATAGGTCCGGTAACCTAAAATTGTCGTCGGCATTGGTCATGTTGTTACTAAAATCATGAAATCTGAACATCACAAGTCATGTTATATTAATTGATAACATATTATTGTAGTGTTGTTTACTTTTTGCTTGCCAAAACACAAGTGAAGCTTGATTGGGTTACCGCAGTGCTGAGATCAGGTGCGCAATACATACTGTTATCCGGACACCAACTGTACTAGATACTAGATGAACGTAGTTGTTGATTTTATAACTGGTTGTTTCAAAATGATGACCTGGATGTACTGCAAGCGGTCTGTTCCCCAGTAATGCCTTCAGCAGCACCTGTTGAGCCGCTGAAAGTTTTAATTGTTGGTTCTTGATTCAAACTGCATGTACATGTATTGCTGTTCATATTGAGCAAAAATACCTGGAGACTGGCACATTAAAAACGTGTATTCAGCAGTAGACTCCCTGTGTTAACAAAATGAATCATCATGGGTAATTTTAAGGAAATAATCTTTTATGTTGTGTCGCACAAAAGCTGGTTTGATACCAGTTGTTGGATTCAAGTAGTGAATGTACATACTAAATCATTCATATTTGGATTGGTAAATGTACAATGATACCTTTGGAAAATGTCGATTTAACTACAAATTGTGTGCATGATTGCATGTCCATATTTCAAATATTATCGTGCAAATATATTGTTGCACATTTGCTGATAGATTGCGCTGGGACTGAGGTCAGTCCATCACGTGTCTCAGTTACAATAATGAATTTGTTTGAATTCTCTCATAGGCCTATATTACTTTATAGTAGGCTGAATTGAGGCGTCCAAATTCTGGATCAAATCCTATCAGGAATCGCAGAAAAAACCATTCAACGGAACGGAGTGGTATTGATATCATTGTTACCTGGACACACCCTTGGGAAATGGAAACAAGAGGCCATAGCAAAAGACTGTGAGGTGTAATATTATGTTTCGGTGGAGACCTCGCATGCCAAATGCCATCCAACTCTCTCCACTGTTATCCACCGTTGAAACAACGATTTCGAACTTTTACTTCCACTAGTCATCCAGACCATTGGAAATTCTATAGATCAATTCCACCTCACGATTTGCCTTGGTTTTAGGCAATACGCGGTACGCGGGAATGTCGTACAACTCAGGATGTTTCCACGCCGCCCAGGGAGCTTCTACCTCTTGAGAGAAACGTTCTACACGGAGTTTTTTGTCCGAGCTTAGTGGATAACGATGTTGAAGATTGCCACCATCATGAAGCGAAGTGAATCAAACGAGACAAGGAGTTTTCAATATCTGACGTTATGATCGCCATTCTACGAAATTGATGTTGTGTGCATGTTTTCGCGTCATCGCCATTCGTTGTTAGACTGTTGTATTTGCAATTTGAATATTTGCCTTCACTGATATCATGTTTTTAGCTCACTGGACTTTGTCGTCAGTTGGCGTCGGTGTCGGCTTTATATATCCCCATATATGACCATAAAGTGGTGAAATCAGGTGTTGCGGAAATGGTGAGCATTTTTGCCCCTCTTGTGGCACCTCATGACAAGACCTGCTGCATAATCGTCACATATTTTCAATTCGTATCAAATTAGATCGTGATGACGTCTTTAGAATTTCTTCAATGCAGCTATTAGTTTTGGTGGAACACATCCTTATAACAGTATTTTGGAGACTAGTTAGCAGTTTATGGGATCAAAGCCATCACATCTGTAACTAGCTCAATAACTTGTGAGACAAACACACCATAATGCTGGCGACATCTATAAGAACATCTAGTTGGAATGCTGAATTAGTCACATTACATGAATTTCAATGTTTACAACTGAAAAAAAACGTGAGGAATGCATGATTATAAGAACCTTTTGCATGGTTAGAAACCCCACTACAAACTCGTATGGCGTGTCACGAAAGAATGAAATAACATTATAATGTAGATCTCTCGCGATATATGAGATGTTATCACTCATTTTCAAGACTTGTGGGCAAACGCTTGATGTATGAATTATGCCGTCGTGATGTGATGTAATAAATAGACACTTTTTCCTCACATTTTTTGGTTGTTTTGCATGTGATCGCTCAATTAGCTACTGCATGTCAATCAGCTACTACATGCCGCGTCTTGTTATTTATCAAACCATGTATCCCTCCTTGTAGGCCTTTATTCCTGGATGAATGTACACAGTGACTTGCAAAAGTATCGCTGGGTATTACACCGCTATTACTGAGAGAACCTTCAGTAACTATGCAGGCCTGGATCGACATTTTCGAGTAAAGAAAATCATCAATTCAGAATGCTTTTACCCTAACTAAACATATACCCACCTAACACTTTCCAAGTCCCTTCCATAGACATATTCTCAAGGTCTTTGCTGTATTCAATGGCCGTGACGCAAGACCCATACCGCCTCGTCCACGATTCGCCAGGGTCTGATATATGGCAGTCATCATATAGTATTACCACTGATATCATGTCATAAGACACTGTAATTAAAACATACTGATGTCTCCCTCGTAGAGGAGAACGCAAATAAATGGCTACACGTTCGAAGTTATAAATCGTCATCAGAGAGAATTAGTATCAGTATCAATTGGTGGTAATTTTATGAGAAACAAGAGGAGATAAAAATTTTGCTTCCTAAATTCTACACATACGCCATAACAAGTAGTGCTCAAATCACGAGATTGTACGAGAATTTTTGATGCATGTGGCTCGATGTTCCAACTAGACGAATATTCTATGCACAAACACGTAAACCAACTGAGAAGGATTGGGCACGCCCTGTCTGACATATGCCAAACAAATCAAATCAAGCTCTTTTTACTAATTTTTTTGATGTTAAAACTACATCACTTTATAATGTTTACCTTCCATAACTAATAAGGTCACGTGACTGCTCATGCTTGACACATGCCACATGCGCGCCAGGGGTCGCTTCTTTTCATTCAATTTGTTTAGATATATGACTTTGACAATGACAACATAAACATTCTCCAGGCCTCCATTATTGTAAACATTTGTCAAAAAACAGCATGAAGTGCCATTTACCGACTTCCAAATAAAGCTCAACTAAGGTGCTCTAATTCAGAGCACTATTCAGCTCCAGGTACATTTTTTATACTAGGTGCGGTACTTGAGGTTTGGCGGACACTGAATCACAACCATAATTTGGGACTCCACCTGCACTTGGCTTGATTCTCACCAGAATCAAGGACTACTTCATGGGAGAAGCATCCTCACAAAGTAAACAAATTATGCTCAGCTATTCAAAAGTTGAAAACATCTTAGGGTCGCAAGTTTGCAGTAAGTTTTATGAACAACTCATTGAACCTGAAACAAGTGGATTACCCTATATATTTGTCTGCATATATGTAGGCATACATATCAGTATGCAACCAACATTTTTTCACATTTTTTTTTCATTGTGAATGCCGTTAGCTGAAACACAATACAGTGGTTCTTCTGATATTCCAAAAGAGAGATTATATTGGTCAGTGCATTTCAGGAATGTTTGTGACTTCAAAGTGAGCTCATATACATGTATACGCTAATTGATTGTAGCGGAATATATTGTAATACTTGTGGCACCTATTTCGGATCATTAATTCGAAGTAACGTCCATCATACCGCATCATATTTGACAACAAATCCCAACTTATCACCAGTAAAGTTTTCATTATGTCTCGCAGTTCACAAATTTATCATCAGTCTGTTGACAAAGTGTTATAGGTTATAAAAGTAAAACATCCTGGCTCGTATTTATTTGTTTTTTTTGCTGTGGGTTATCTCTAAACTGGTCAGTCCATAAAAACGGAATAATATCAGTTTAAAATTGGCTCTGTATGGGAACTACTGCTACAAAATGCATGTACAGTAGTGTATGCAAAAAGCTACTGTCTCCTATATATAGTGACGTTATTTCTAGTTGTGACATTCTTCCCAAAACCTACGGATAACGCACGGATAATTGATCAATGCTTTGGTAAAGTACCACTTATGTTTTGTTGCTTATATGTCCTTATCTTTCCTACTTTTATTGTGCCAAAGTTTGTTGTAGGGAGCTGCCATGCTCGCACGGGTTGACCTAAGCATATCATTTTGTTCTCTGTCTACTTCTTGGCAGTGCACTTGAACCGAGTTCACTTTATCCACCGACACTTTAAAGAGACAATCCAATCGAATATGTTTACACTTTAATTAAATTTCAAGCTTACTCGGTATTTGAAGGGAAAATTCAAAAGAGCGAGGAGAGGGATAAAATATGTCTGAATCGGGTAGCATCCAGGTCATCTCTCTAGGTTCATTCATCAAGGACCGAAGAGATAACCTTATCGAAGTGCCCAGCTAGTGTCTAGACTGCTGCGACAAGGCTATGTATTACCAAGACTTATAGCTGCGTTTAAGAAACTCTATGAACGTCATCATGATCTGGTTGATAAATACACCAAATCCATGTCTGCCATGCAACTAGATCAATTTTCATGTTAATTTTGGTGAATTCATGACGGGTGCCACTGGGACAGGAAAAGCTCACTCTTTCCGGAACACCTGATTTCACTTTGCCATTTTTGGGGGTTCATGAGTTTCCTCGTCATTTTTGTTTTCTCTCACTTCATATGCTTGATCATGTTGATATGACTTTTTGTCTCCGGAATATGAGATTGGTTAACGGATCCTGTTTTGTTTGCTCGTAATACTTAATACTGGTATTGATTCCACGTCTATTGTTGATTATAGATACATCGCATCCATCAAAATCACGCCATGCTTTACACTTAGAGCACACATGCAGTATGCGGATGTGTAACATGACGCCACAGTGCACCCAAGCGTACACCGTACACACACAAAAGGGGGAATTTTTAAACATAAGCAGTGAAGTATTTGAAAAAAATATTTCTGAATTGGCTATATTTAAATGTTTAAATTTTTTTTCATAAATTTTCCTACCTCATTCCACTTTACCCCCATGTGTTAACGTTCCATCATGGTAATTCATATTTTGTGTGATGCCTACTCAAATAGGAACTTTTTCTGTACCGATTTAATGCATTAAATAGCAATTGAAAATATTGACGACAACGTTTGGTATTTGAAAAATGTACCGGAGATATGTTTGAAATGCATGTTGTATATGGAGTGTCTATCATTAGTCTGGTATGTAAGTGATTTGCTCACGAGAAAGTTATGTTTTACATCCATTTCATCATTTTTTCAAGTTAATGTTATTCACGGAATGCACAATACAACCGAAACGTGTTTACTGTGAATACACGTTTAGATAGTGTATGTATCTCTGGTATCTGTCAATGCTTTTCAATGCATATTTTCAATTAGAATTTCTGTCGCATACATTAGTCATTAGCTACAATGTGATATCATGATGACACACTATAGTATATCACCGAAGCAATGATCATACATGTATAACTACACTAAATGATCCACCATTTTCTTTTCGTTACTGTCAGATACACAGACCTGTAACTGAAAAATTAATGAGTGGGCGGGCGGCTCATCTGGAGAAGTATATGAAGGGATTGAGGGAGATCACGGTGGACAAGCCATCATAACGTTCGGGCAAGTTTCATTCATTATCTGGCCGAAACATCCAGACATATAATTCACGCATGTTTCATCCAGACCACGTTATTATTCAACAAATTATCAAATGTACAATATTGATTCAAATTAAAAACATCCCACACAACAAATGGAAAACATCTGTTTTCCTTTTTTTGTCTTTTTCGTTGACTATGTCTATAATCAAACCAATTTTGGAACATTTTGCGAGATTTGGGATATCCGGGTAAACATTATTCCAATCAATAAATCAGCATTTTCTACAATTTATAAAGGGTTAGGTGCCAGAACATCATGATGGCTATCTCATCAATCTTCACATGTAGGGCATGAGTGCCTAATGTGACGAGAAACATCAACTAGTATTTTTATACAGACCAGATCGTAGAAAAAAAGCTGTGAAGTTGGGGTAGGTGTGGGTGGCACAGTCTGTATTAGCTTCATGAGCTTACACACGACATTTCCATCTGAATGAATACAAACAATTTGAAATATACACATCGGAAAAGAAACACACAATAATTTTAAATATCCATGATGAAAATTTGAACCATGACCTCTACGACGCCCATTGGGGTGGGGGGAGGGGGACTAACGCTAATTTTGCGCAGAATATTGTCATTTGACTTAAATAAAGGTAACCCGGAACATTGTAACTCCACTACCACTGATAGGGATAACCCCCCCCCCCCCCCCCCCCCCCTCCGCGCTGTTTACGATGGCTCTGTGCTACAATGTATTTAATAATACTTAATTTTATCCGCTCCAGTCCAGATAGATCACGCCCACCAAGCGTATCACTAACGTCTTCAAGTTCCTAGATGGGGGGAATGATGGACAAGAAGTCTCACTATTGTCAACCGGGGTATTTTACTCATTTAACGCTCGAACTGCATCGTCGCTTCATCTCAAGTTCGAACACGTAATTCTGAAAAATCTCTTGTGAAACTGAGGGATCGTTACCTATCTCTGAAATCAAATACACGCTACATGCATATGGACATCTACCTTCAACTTTGATTTTACGCCCAGTAAATTGCTACTGAACTCTCATGCTGTTGATGTTGTCGATGTCACGTAAACAGGTTGATTTGTTTTGTCGAGTGCTTGTGGTTGACAATAAAAGTTTTCTGATTCGCCTTTCAGATACAACGAATTCTCCACATGTTTCTGTATTGAATACGGTCAATGAGAACATCCGAAATAAAGCCCTGGAATCTCTAAAGGTGTATGGAATATATTATGTGATCACTGGAAACTGGACTACACGTACGTGCACATACACGCTTTCAACATTAGCTGACAGCGTTCCATTCGTTCATCAAATGAACACAGTGTCCTAGTTAATGCAAGTTATGGATCTGGCCCGGTCCCTAGTTTGATGCGGATTATGATTCTTGTACCCAGTAGATCCAGTTTCATCCAGAGCCAGCATAATACAGTGACTGTGTAACATTGGCTCTACAAGTGGCATCACAATTTTCATTCCGGCAGCTAAAAAAAGAGAAAGCTATAGTTGTGTTGTGTAGAAAGTTATGTCACAAACTTATATATGTAGCCCATATATTGCTATGTATTATTACACAGTTATATACGTTGGTGCAACGTACATGAGCTAGCTCTTGGCATCTACAGATGTAGATAGTATCTCCCATTAATGAGCAATTGGTCAGATTAATGATAATAACGTCAGGATAATCGGCTACACAAAACATTCCCATGACAGCAATGAGCTGGACCTGATACATTTCTCGGAATCAGACGATAAGCTCAAACTAAAAACTTCGACATGCTGCGTACGACTCCACTTTTTGACTCAGAGTTACTAGCATTGAAGTTTTGACTACAAATTCATTGTCTGGAGATGGAGGCAACCAAACTCCCCGTTTTGCGAATATAGTTTGGCGAACATGCATACCATGCATACACATAGTGCGATTCGTTCTCAAACCTCTTCGAGACATTTTCTTAAAATCATAAGCAATGGCTTGCATATTTGCACTATTGTTGTGTGAGTAAGTTCCATATTTGTTCGGAATCAAATTATTGTGTTTGAGCCATTCCAAGCAGAGAAAAATGCAAAATGTCATACAAAGCATATTCAGTGTGGCTCCTTATTTTGTTAATCGTTGGAAAAAGGGTTGTGGATCCAATAAAAAAAACCAAACTCGTAGCTCAAATCGCAATGTGAACAATTCTTCACTATTTTTGATCTAGAAACCTGCACGCATGTTGTCTTGGAGTTCAAAACCTTCTTCATTTTTTTTCGTTCTTCGTCTCTCAACATTTGCATCTCCAGCACCCGCAAAAAAAACATACTTTAGAGGTCACACAATAAAGGAAGTACACACGTTCAACTACTAAAATTGACAATAACTGTAAGGAAACACATCTCCTGTCTTTGAACTAACAACTACTGTTTACTAACATGATAATCACAATGTTCAGCGTTCCCACCATTAGCTCTCCTGTGCGGTGAAGTAGCTGATACGACACATCTGTTCTGGAGAATTAGCCGCTAAAACGTGATACGTCCCATCTGACAAGTCGGAAGAGAAATCCAGGCATTTGGGTAAACTTGCAGCTGGTGGATTTGGGAATATTATATCTCGCTTCAGGAAAATTCAAGTCGAACAAAAGTGGATATTGTAGCCAACTTTCTAAGATGTACTGTATCATCCTGCATATAGATTACTGCTGAACTCTGAAGTCTTCAAATTACGGTAATATAATATTTCTGGCATGGGTGAAGGATGCAATGTTTTGGGATGGTTTTGACCAGCGGACTTGGAAGTTGGAAGTTTTGTCAGTAGAATGAATGCGCTGGAACCACCATTCCACAATGCACAGTGGTACGGAATCGGGGATAGATTCAGTGACATTCATCATTGCAGAATGAGGCTTGGGTGCAGCTTATTGAAATCCCACCTCCATCACAATCTTCATGTTGAAGAAAGCCCATTTGGTGAAAGTGTTCCGGTTTCAGGGGATCCATATCATTATTTCTCCGTGGGTTGCCGCTATCATAATGGCGCTCAACGCGTAGAACTGATGAACAGTCTTGTAGACTATCAGCCACTCTCGGTGAACGTTCTGCTCTGTGACGACACAATTATGTCTTTTGATTCCAATCGAGAGATCATAATGGCAGTTCAGAAGTTCATCAAAGACAAAAAAAGTTTCAACTAATTCATATCTTAACGCTGCCGACTACATGTGCATTATTGTATTTGTCTCACAATGCACCTATACTTAACATTTGGCTACACGTTGGCCGACTTCTAGGCTTTGGATGTTGAGTTGGCATTCATGGCATAAAAATTAAATTTATAGATTTGTTGTAGCATTTGCCTCTAGTCTGTACAATTGATCATTGATTAAACACATCTTTATGTACGTATTTACATTATATATCAATTCAGTGAATATGCATGACAAATTGTGTACAAATAAGATAAAAAATAGCATTGTGTGTCCTGAACATTGTATGTTCATGTATATATGTTATTTTGGCACCTTGCAGTTACAGCGCACATGTATATATGTTGCATGGACCTTAATATAGGGCTCTGCCCTGTTGGTCGAAGCCGAGCTTTCTTCTCAATAAAACATGTATAGAGTAACCAGTTGACTACCCATCGAATAACTATTGGAATATGACAGAAGGAAATTTTTGCGCGACAAAACCGACTTGTATCCGTAAACCATCGATCCTAGAGATGCTAGAGAAAGTGGGTGCCAAATACCAAACAATTTTAATCTTTCAAAATGTGTCATACAGCATCTCTCTTTGGTAAACATGCAAAATGGTAATGCAGGTGTTGGGATTCACTACACGAGTCAGTGAATGAAGTTTTCCCTTTTTAGGTTACCGGACCTATGGTCCGATAACCTATTGGCATGGCGTTGCGTCCGTCGTCCGTCGTCCGTCGTCCGTCGTCGTCGTCGTCGTCGTCGTCGTCCACATTTTTATCTTTTTTGTTTACGGGCGAATTTTTCTGAAATTTTGCAGAAAAATACTTAAAAATAATTCAAGAAGGAGGTATTTTTTAGTTTTTTGATTTTCGCATTTTTTTCAAAATGGCGGCCGTTTTCGACGAAAAATGCCTGATTTTTAACTTTGGCGGCCATTTTCTCAAAATCTGTTCAGTAACTTTTTTTCTTTTTGATACATAAGACTCCTCATATGTACTTCTATGATCTCTATAAATTTTGTTGCGCTTGAATCGCTCGAAGTGGGCCATTTTGGCCCAAACTCGGCCCAAATGGGACTTTCCCATGTTAAATTATCCTATGCTTTATAATGGGACACATTATGCCTAATATCTCACTTGATATTGAGATTAGAGACTAGGAATCAATTGTGAACATATAGGAAATGATATATGCTGAATATTCTCGTGACCTTGAATTTGACCTCTGACCTCAGTTTCAAGGTCACATGACAAAATGGCTAATATTTTGCTTATTATCGACTTTACAGCTTAGGAATCAATTGTGAACATATAGGAAATGATATGCTGAATATTCTCATGACCTTGAATTTGACCTTTAACCTCATTTCCAAGGTCACAGGACAAAAATGCTAATATCTCGCTTATTATCGACTTTACAGCTTAGGAATCAATTGTGAACATATAGGAAATGATATATGCTGAATATTCTCGTGACCTTGAATTTGACCTTTGACCTCATTTTCAAGGTCACAGGACAAAATGGCCAATATCTTGCTTCTTAGCGACTTTACAGCTTAGGAATCAATTGTGAACATATAGGAAATGATATATGCTGAATATTCTAGTGACCTTGAATTTGACTTTTGACCTCATTTTCAAGGTCAACAGGACAAAATGGCCAATATCTTGCTTATTAGCGACTTTACAGCTTAGGAATCAATTGTGAACATATAGGAAAGGATATATGCTGAATATTTTCGTGACCTTGAATTTGACCTTTGACCTCATTTCCAAGGTCACAGGACAAAATTGCTAATATCTCGCTTATTATCGACTTTACAGCTTAGGAATCAATTGTGAACATATAGGAAAGGATATATGCTGAATATTTTCGTGACCTTGAATTTGACCTTTGACCTCATTTCCAAGGTCACAGGACAAAATTGCTAATATCTCGCTTATTATCGACTTTACAGCTTAGGAATCAATTGTGAACATATAGGAAATGATATATGCTGAATATTCTCGTGACCTTGAATTTGACCTTTGACCTCCTTTTCAAGGTCACAGGACAAAATGGCCAATATCTTGCTTATTAGCGACTTTACAGCTTAGGATTCAATTGTGAACATATAGGAAATGATATATGCTGAAAATTCTCATGACCTTGAATTTGACCTTTGACCTCATTTTCAAGGTCACATGACAAAATGGCTAATATCTTGCTTATTAGCTACTTTACAGCTTAGGAATCAATTGTGAACATATAGGAAATGATATATGCTGAAAATTCTCATGACCTTGAATTTGACTTTTGACCTCATTTTCAAGGTCACATGACAAAATGGCTAATATCTCGCTTATTATCGACTTTACAGCTTAGGAATCAATTGTGAACATATAGGAAATGATATATGCTGAAAATTCTCATGACCCTGAATTTGACCTTTGACCTCATTTTCAAGGTCACATGACAAAATGGCTAATATCTTGCTTATTATCGACTTTACAGCTTAGGAATCAATTGTGAACATATAGGAAATGATATATGCTGAATATTCTCATGACCTTGAATTTGACCTTTGACCTCATTTCCAAGGTCACAGGACAAAATTGCTAATATCTCGCTTATTATCGACTTTACAGCTTAGGAATCAATTGTGAACATATAGGAAATGATATATGCTGAATATTCTAGTGACCTTGAATTTGACTTTTGACCTCATTTTCAAGGTCAACAGGACAAAATGGCCAATATCTTGCTTATTAGCGACTTTACAGCTTAGGAATCAATTGTTCACATATAGGAAATGATATATGCTGAAAATTCTCATGACCTTGAATTTGACCTTTGACCTCATTTTCAAGGTCACATGACAAAATGGCTAATATCTCGCTTATTATCGACTTTACAGCTTAGGAATCAATTGTGAACATATAGGAAATGATATATGCTGAATATTCTCATGACCTTGAATTTGACCTTTGACCTCATTTCCAAGGTCACTGGACAAAATTGCTAATATCTCGCTTATTATCGACTTTACAGCTTAGGAATCAATTGTGAACATATAGGAAATGATATATGCTGAATATTCTCGTGACCTTGAATTTGACCTTTGATCTCATTTTCAAGGTCACAGGACAAAATGGCCAATATCTAGCTTATTATCGACTTTACAGCTTAGGAATCAATTGCGAACATATAGGAAATGAGATATTCTGAATATTTTAATGATATTGAGTTTGACCTTTGACCTAAATTTCAAGGTCAGTCATTTTATTTTCAAAGTCAGATTACAAAATGGCTTATATCTCGCTTATTATCAAATTTACAGCTTAGGGGTGCATAGTGAACATATAGGAAATGATGTATGCTGAATAGTTTGGTGATCTAGAATTTAACCTTTGATCCCATTTTCAAGGTTAGAGATATGGCGATTTCAGTGGTCACCTTGAATTTGACCTTCAACTTTCTCGGCTTAACTCTGTATATTTCTCCGGTAACCTTTCCAGCCCATTGGGCTAATTTTCATTTTTGATTTGGATGACGAAGAATGTATACCTACATGCAGATGCATCCTACAAGTAGGCCAAACGAATTCATAGCTTACTATATTGATCATATATAAGGTCACTCCCTGACGATTCATGGCTATGTTCCTGACTTGTTTTTGTCTAAGAATATGTCATAATTTCAGCAAAGTGGTTTCACAAATCCGAGAGAACTGTACTTGCTTGGTTTAATCGTTAGCGCAGAACATACAAAACGAACATCGTTGCCAAACTTACTTTATTGGCACTCATACTTACACGTAGTAAATGATTCATTAAGCAGTTAATTGGAATACCTGAATATTGAGTGTGTTTAGTTTAATAACATATAGACCAAGATAGATCATTAAATCCACGTAAATGATGGTAAAATATCGTACTTGCCTGTTTAAAAATATCATATCCACCTAGAATTTGCCAGTACCGAAATGTGCATTGCGCAATAGCATATCGGTCTATGGGGGAGAAAACTATTGAATAAAACAAGCTCGTGGAACCTTATAGCTTTGCCGTCTGCGTTTTTGATGTAACTGTTTATGTTATGCAGATCATGGAATATGTAAATTACATGTTACACAAACTAATAATATTGTGATATGTTAATAATAAAATATAATATGGTATAATAATGGTATATTATATTACACTGGAATATACAGTGCAAATTGTTGACATCACCAATTTATGACTAATTGTTAGCATCAATTCACTGGTAAGTTGTCCTTCATGCCATGAATATTATGTTCAAGTAAATTATGTATTCAACGAATTCCTTCGAATATGTACATTTCGTTTTTATCTTTATTTCGGTTCCTCGGGTATGTTATCCTACATTTACTTTCAGTTTCCCATTTGTATGTAAGTATCAATCTATTACCACCAATACAGCCAATTTTTGATGATTCCGATAACAAACGTAAAACACAACATTTTGCAATAGAAACAAAGCCCAACCAAATACTTTATCAAAAGACATATCTGTATGTCTGTTACTGGTATTCTGTATTGTGGGACTGAATAAAACTGAATTGCACTGAATTGATATTGCTCGTCAAAATATTGGTGAAACTTGAGTGAGTTACCGGTGTGCCAAAGTCGTGTTTGTCAAACCATATTGGGACATCAAAAGTACTAGAATATAGGCCGACGTAAATTTCAAAACTGGTCCTGTGAAATATATCGCAATGGTCGGAGGATCATATCCCAAGTTCGGTTGGAGGTAGTGTAATTTGACTCGTGGAGCATCCAGAAGACACCGGTTGACACCGGTAGACAATTTTGTTGGAGCTTGGCCTGAATTAATGCTTCCTATGTTGAAAAAAAGTCAGGACACTGAAGCTGAATTGGATACTGAAAATATATGTTTAGGCGCTAAATTACATTTTGTAACGGAATAAATTCTGAAGTTAAGCTATTATATTGACATTTACCTTGAAATCGTGGACCATAGAGGCGCATTGTGCACCATATCATTATGACAAACGTGACGTTCTTATATTCCTACAGTGCGGCGTCCTAATTCTGGATCGAATTGTATCAAACATCTCATCAGAAAAATTCACCACCATGAATCGGTATAGATAGCAGTGCTACCTGGGCACACCCTCGGGATACCAAAACAAAAGGCAATAGGAAAAGACTTATAAAACAAAGAACTTATAAATACGTATAATTATGTTTAGGGGGAGACCTCGCATGCCAAATGCCATCCAACTCTGTACTCCTATACTTCGGATTTTTACCTCCGATAGTCATCCAGACCATTGGAAATTCTAGAGAATCAATTACACCTCACGATTTGCCTGGGCTTTCAGGAGACGGTACGCGGGAATGTCGTACATCTTGAGGGTGTTTCCTCGCCGTCCAGTCAGTACTACGAGTCTACCCTGGGAGCTGAGTGTTTTACGCAGAGTTTTTTTTTCACAGAGCCGTGTGGATAAGGATGTTGAAAGTCGCCATCATCACGTTGTATGGCTTTTTCAAACTTATCATTATATCGTATACTTGGACTTGTTTCTCATGAGGAACTTAATCCCCGTCAAATGTTTATATGACCTAAAATGTGTTTAAATTAGTGGCGAATCATGACAAATTGAGTAATCGTGTTTCGGGTGCAGTTATGAAATTACATATATTTGTCAAATTATTATCGAGTTGACAGGTGAGCAGGGACATATATAGGGACGCGTTTGTTGAACCGGTAAATGTGAAATCAACGCTAAATGTGAAACCTAACGGTGAATGTAAAAAAACACTCACGGTAAATGTGAAACCTAACGGTAAATGTAAAAAAAAAACACTAACGGTAAATGTGAAACCTGACGCTAAATGTGAAAATTAAGGAAATCACCCTTAACGGTAAATGTGAAAAGAAATCACGACAGTAAATGTGAAAAATCGGCCAAGGGCAAAACTAGGTTATTAGGCGTACTCAGCATTTATTATCTTATGACATGTAAATAACTGCCGACGTATAGGCCTAGGCTACGGAAGCGTAGAAGGGTCACCCAGGAAAATTATATTTTTGAAATACCCGACTTATTAACTCGATAATATTGACTTAGTATATCGATAATATCGACTTAGTATCTCGATAATATCAAGTTAGTAACTCGATAATATCGACTTAGTAACTCGATAATATCGAGTTAGTATCTCGACAATTTCGAGTTAGTAACTCGATAAAATCGAGTTAGTATCTCGACAATATCGAGTTAGTATCTCGATACAATCGACTTAGTAACTTGACTTAAGTCACAGTACATGATGTATAGTCTGCATGTGCATATACTACGGAAGCGTAGAAGGACCACTCAGGAAAACTATTTTTTTACTTTTTTAATTCCCGACTTAGTAACTTGATAATGTCGACTTAGTATCTCGATATTATGTCCTGCATATATCACTTCCTATATGTCCACAATTGACTCATCAGCTGAAAAGTCGATATTAAATGAGATATTAACCATTTTGTGCACTGACCTTGAAGAAGAGCTCAAAGGTCAAATTCAAGGTCATCAGAATATTCAGCATATATCATTTCCTATATGTCCACAATTGATATCTAAGGTATAAAGTCGATAATGAGCGAGATGTTATCCATTTTGTCAGGTAACCTAAAAACATGTCACCCGGATATATTCTTACGCATTCTATTCCTTGTATGCTGTGGCTTGTTAGATCAAAGATACGGTAACCTAAGAAGACAGATCAGTGATGGGAACACCTGCTTTCCTGCAGAACCGGTGAAACGGTTCTACAGTGGACCACGCGGGAGTGGAGAAGGGCAGGTTATCCATTTCGATGCTATCCATTTCGGGATTAGGGTAGTTCTTAGTTGTTCGTACCAGTCTGATGACTGTGAGTGGTAACTATATATATGTTTTCACATTTAGCGTCAAGCACATAGTATATGCCTTGGTTTTTACATTTACCATTAGGTTTCATATTTAGCGTTAGTGTGTTTTCACATTCACCGTTAGGTTTCACATTTAGCATTGATTTCACATTTACCGGTTCAACACGCGTTTACTGCAACTTACTTTTGTTACAATTCAACATTGTGGGCTGGTCATGATATTCATAATGTGTTCTATTACTGGAGTCCACGAACAGTCTGTCACAATCAGTGTAAATCCGCTTGCAAAGATCACAATTTCATTTTTAGAAATTATATGGACGTCATCAAGATCTGCTTGATAAGTACATGCACGCCAAATATGTCATTACTATGTAGCAAGACCTGCTGCATGTTACTTCTTGGGGGAATTCATGACGGGTGCCCCATGTGAGGCAGAAAATGCTCAGTCTTTTCGAAACATCTGATTTCACCTCGTTATGGTCATATGTGGGGGTTCGTGAAGTTCAATACTATTTTCTCGATTTTCCCTGACAGTAGGGATTGGATAACGGATTCGGTATTGTTCGCTCGGGATGCTCTGTACTTGGGTATTGATGTTTATTACATAATATTATTACATTAAATTTCTCCATAACATTAGAATTGAATTCTAGAGAACGCTCCAGTTACAGTTGAGATAATATGATTTTCTCCCATTGAAAATTATTGAGAAAGAAACTCATTCTTACTAGGAAAATCATATACCAATAAACCACCACCAAAACCCACATTTGATTTTGATTATATGGTTTTCAAAAGGCAACTTTTTACGATGGTGACATGTTGCTTTGAAGTCACGATTATTTTTTTGAATGCCACTACACAAAACTTTGAGGCTTTTTCGTATGATCGCTTATTCGGTGGCCGCATGAGCAGCGGCCTTGGAAACACAAAGTTATTGTAACTTCCGGTGCCGCTTAGCACATTGCACCCCTTTCCACTCATCACACAAACTGACATAGTGTGGTCCAGCACAAACATCATCAAATGATTGACGACCTCAAAGGGGGGGGGGGGGGTTTGGCCAATAACACAGTTGTTCAATGCGGCGACCACTATTGCTACTTTCGATTCCTGACCGCTTACATGTGGTGATACAACTATGATACGATGATAGTTGTACAGAGTCAGTACAAAATCATAGCCCATCATAATAAGGCGTCCAGCATAACGGAAACAAATTAGTAATATTTTGTATCGGATCATAGCGAATGGGCATACGCTATGATATAGTCTCTCTTTGGTCACCCCGCACGATATCATGAGCGAACCTGTTTGATGCCATAATCATAATGTATTACACATTGGGGCCATAAACACCACGCTAACAGAATTTAAGGTTACGTGTGCGGGGACAAACGAGATTGTAACCAATACTTAAGACTGAGTGAACGTAAAACATTTAAGGATGAGTGAACACAAAACCGTTCTGTGGTTAAAAGATCATAAAAATAAATGCTATTTCAATTGAAGCCTATTTGGTCAGTTTGATAATAATATAAAAAGAAACTCGAATACGTGAACTCCTATTGAAACAAGTCGCTCGTCGGAAGCAGAATTCTCCTGAATTCTCCCCCCATTACTGGGTCGGAGCTTGTCCACGCGTGAATTGATTGTCACCAGCAATTTTTGTCGAGTTGTTTAATATTTTTGCTAAAATGTGTTTTACTTGCACTTACCACAAAGTATAATATTGTGTATTCTCCTTGCTCAATATTTGCTACTTATATGTGATGTAATGTGAGTTTGTGACGTAATATATGGGTAGTGCTATCGATGGCTTAACACGGTTGTAATCAATCCACGCATGGACAAGCTCCTCCCCAGTGTCATCGTGGGGCTAAAATTACACTAACGGATATAGTACGGCTAATTGGCACAAAAAACGAAACATTGCTGGTGCAGAACATCAGTCCCTCTCCCGTCCCCAGGTGAAAGAGGTCATTTCATCTCCTTTTTTCAATTAATGTGAGTATCAACACAACTTTCACGGCGACACAACCGGATTTTGATGATGGCAATATTATTAGATCTATAACAAAAAAAACTTTGCAATGAAAGCAATACCCGCCAGATATTTACATCCAAAGTACTGACGTCATTAGAGGCAGACAATGTGTAAATGCAAGTATTACATTTCATGCAAATCGTCCTGCTTTTGAAGTCAAGTGTCGACAATTTCAATTATCGAATTTCAAATGTTCTCACCTTAAGTTGTGATTTTTTAAATACAAAACAATCATTGAATGCAATGTATTATGCGTACAAAATCAAATGTAAATATATAGGCCTGCTGATCTTACTGAATTTCAATTCTCACTACAGTGTATATTGATCGAGAGTCAATAATAGATTAGTCCCCTCTAATACTCTGGATTCTGATAATGTGTTTAGGAAGTATCCCCGCAATCATACTGCCCTAGCGCAAATTGATCGACATTTATATTTTGTTTGCAAGTCAAATTTACTCATCTGTAATAAATATTATTAGGTGTACACCCAAGAAAAGATAGTGTACACTGCCGACGAGAGGAGCATATCATTTTCCATTTTCAGTGCGAAGTTTTTCTCAACCAAATAGTAGGGTAATTTCCATGGATTCCGTGACCACTTTCCCCCTACTATTTTTATTATTGATTCGACTACCTGGGCTATTTTGTCGAAAAAATGAGCTCCTATGCACCTCTGGAATTTTACGGCTAACTCTGCTAGAACCTGAAATCCAAAATGGCCGCCATCGCCATTTTGAAATGTGTATTATTCAATATCTCTGTGGCAGAATTAGCTATAAGGATGAATAAACTATCGTTTTCCATTGATTCCAGCATGATAAAGCCATTGAAATGGTTATTTTTTATTTTCAAGTTCATCCTAGTCTCGAAATCCAAGATGGCCACCATCGCAGATCCGAGAAATGGCCTATTTGGCATAACCTGTCAAAATGAGCTGATATATGGCTGGATTTGGATTGAGATGTCATATTTTACTAGCAACTACATATCTAACACAATTCGGTTTTTATTTTATTTTTTCAAGGATTGTTTGGACATGAAAATCCAAGATGGCTGCCATCCGCAATATTGAATATTTGTTAGGCAGATAGATCTGTGTGAAAAAGATGCTCAATGCTGGCAGAAAGTATGGAAATTTGTCCCTGGGGTTTTTTGGGTATGCTGAATCCGAACTGAATGGGAACCATGTCGTCAGAGCAAGGGATCCCATTCATAATGGGCTTTTTTCAAATTGGCCGCCACCAAAAAATCCAAAATCATGTTTTAGGCTATAACTCAGCTTCTATTGCAGGTAGAGACATGGTTTTGGTGCCTATACCTATGTTTTTGATGTTTTGACCTATCTTTACTCATATTTAAAATTATATGGAGTTTAACAGTCATTACACTAATCACTGAAATAATACCAAACTAACCAATCGAAGAAGCCATTCCAGATAACGTTACGAATATACATCATTCCATGTTTAATAGCTAAATAATTGAAAAAAAAACAATTATACCATTTTCATTCATGAACATGTTGCATTGTTTGAATAGATATAATATAACTTCAGTATAGTTTTTATTTCGGTAGTTTGTTCTGTATTATTCGATATTTAACGTCATAATGGTCGACCATATAAGCCAACTCAATATAGTGTTCAATATAAATAATGTGACTCTAAGCATATTTCCAGTTCACTTGAACTTCAAATGCTTAAGACATAGGTCGATTTATCGAGATAACTAACTCGATTTATCGAGATAATAAGTCGATTTATCGAGATAATTAAATCGATTTATCGAGATAAGTATCTCGATTTATCGAGATAATAAGTCGATTTATCGAGATAGTATCTCGATTTATCGAGATAGTATCTCGATTTATCGTGATATTAAGTCGATTTATTGAGATATTAAGTCAATTTATCGAGATAATTTTCTCGATTTATGAAGATAATTAACTCAATTTATCGAGATAAATAAGTCGATTTATCGAGATAATATCTCGATTTATCGGGATAGTAAGTCGATTTATCGAGATACGTAAGTTGGCAAATCCAAAAAAAATTTAGTTGCTTGGCCCTAATCCTCTTCTGTACTAATCCTCTTCCGTAGGAACAGAGATACCAATCGCAGCCTTTCGAAAAAACTATTCTGACCACAGCCGAGTTTATATAACACGTACAGTTCCAAACCGAAGACATGTTTATAAATACGTAATGTAACTATCATATTTGGCGAACCGTGACATTTCTAGTTTCGAGTTATACGTAACTCTGCTTGATTTTACCTACCTACCAGTCCGGAATTAAAGTATCTAGCGACCATTATATAGGGTCGCCTCGGTGACTGGATACATATTTCAAGTATGGTTATATTATATGTTCTATTATCACGCTTAATGCCGTATTATCTAGCGATACTATACACATGTAATTCAGAAGATAAACTCTAAAAGTAGCTAATCGAAGCAATTTGCTCGAGTAATGTCATGAATACTCATTAAAATAGGTAATCATCTCCAAAATGTCAGTCATAAATGCGAAAGAACTGACACATAATTGTTATATCTCGAGAATGTTTAAAGATATTCAGTCTCTGTAAGAACCAAAACACTACGGTAACGTTTGCATTTTGTATGAAACAAAGTATGATAACCTAAAGTTCATTTTGGAATGGTGAAGTAAGTACACTGTGCAACATAACTAGTATTTATAGTATCAGTTAAGGCACTTGGGAGTATTCATAACGTTTATTGTAGTATCTTGAACTGGAGGATAATGTCAACCGAACTATACGTGTAAGTTGTTTAATACATTGTTTCCCCGGAACAGTGGGGAATTAGACAAATTACAAAGAACTATTGTCCTACTTATCATTAACCAGATTATGACGATACCCAATATTATTAAGCTGCAGCATTTGCCGTCGAGTTAAATGAATTGCACGATGTCCACACGGAGTTCGTTTGACAGCCTGAACATAATGTTTTCATATTAGGCTGTGTGTTTTTTTTATTTGTTTCCCGTCAGAGGGCGGGTGAAAATAACGTTTTTTCAGAAAAAAACCCCACAAAATTTACGATCGTTTCTTTCCATTTTTCAGCACGTTTTCAATCATCGAAAACACCACACATCAACTTGGATAGTGAATGACTCCTCCATTCAATGATGCGGTGGTGCCATCTGGCGAATGCCTCAAATTTGAATGAATGATTGAATGATTATATCCTACATGTATTGTGCATAATACCTGACATATTGAATCAAATTCCACAGGTGATGTACGTCGAACATATCAATAAACATCACATGCGCCAACCCAGTGACATCACACTACTACAGTGCCAGGCTAGGGTCTCCAGTGGCGTGCTTCACTTGCGGTTCTCCAGATGACCTGGTCCCCATACCAGATGAGACGAGGCTCTAATACCAGTCCATCCACCCAGTCTGTGTGGAGTGCAGTCGCAAAGGTCACAATCCCAGGACTGGAAACAAGTCCCAAGGTGGCAGCAAAGAAACCCAAATGAACATGAACATTGGTCCTGCATATTTTCGTTTTATTTCTGTTTTTTGCCAAGCTTGGTGCTGTTTTGTTCTTCTTTGATGTTTGTATTTCATGGAATTCATAGTACATATGTAGTCATTCTCTGGAGTTTATATGAATTCAGTAACATGATTAAGCAAATTGTATAAGTATGGACATGTTGGTGTGATCTGAGATGGTGGAATATTGTTTTTCAGTCAATTTGTCACCTTCTATGCTTTGTGAACATTTACATGTTTACATAGAGTGCATATATTTTAGTAGCTGAAAAATACATGCGTGTATTTGAGGAATCGAGTTGTTTCCTGGATATTTAGGTGGTATGGAATATTTAAAATGTTTGAAAGGTTTATAGGTCTATAGATATCTGCGAAGTATTATAGATTATTTTTTGCACTTGTATTATCATCATATGTATTACAGACTATTATTGTCTTTCTGTTATTTATTATCTCGTTTCTATGACTGGAAGATTTAATACTTCAGCCAATTGGTAATTTTTTGGCATGGATGGTTTGGTAAATAAAAATGTTATTGCAATATTCCATTTCTGTGTTTTTTTTTCTGTGTTTGTTTTTTTTCCTGGCTGGCTGGTACTTTTCGAAAAAAAAGTTGACGGGAAACAAATAAAAAAAACAAAACACGGCCTTTATTTGTGAAACACATGTTTTTACACCAATGGTAATTTTCAATGGTAACAATGGTAATACAATGGTAATTTTCATCCAATCAGATCGTGAATATATTCGGCATACTTGAGCGTTGAAGCTTACCATCATCCCTTTAACATTCGGACTCCCTTACAGCGCTAAGTTACCATTATCAACCGTCATCCAGTATAGCCCCACAGTATGATCCCGCATGTTGAGAAATGTGTCGCACTGTCCTTACAACTTGACGTGAATAAATGGAAAGTCGATTACCAGCTTACTGCTGATATTCGCTTTGTGGGATAAAGGGGAGGGTGAAAAAGCCCTTTGTAACGCTCAGAGGGTGCGATAGCTAAGCATTTATGGGGACTCAGCCAATTCCTGTCAGGGAAAACGCCACGGATTTTGTAAGCGCTAGATACATATCACATTGCTCTTCACGAGTCATATTTTGACAACAGGTAAATGTCTTTGTAGATGAATTTCATAATGACATTTCAGTCCTTCACGAACAGGTAAATTCTTGTGTTCAAATAGTGTTCCAACAACATGATAAATCACATTGTTGATGGTCTTACTTGATAAATTGTGCTTTATATTCTGAACTTACCTTCACTCATAGTTCCCAAAATATGCCAATGGTGATATATGAAGTGGTTTGAATGTGACAACTATTCTGGATGTATCATCCTTTCACTCAGTATTGATAATGCCAGCCTGGAATCCTAAGTAATAATCTCATTGGCAATTCTAAAGACTTAGAGGATAGATAGCAAAATACATTACACAAGGATAATTTCCTCCAAACTTATACTTCCCCAGCCAAAACTTGAAACTGTAAGCAAATGCGGTCAATTGTTTTTTTTTCTACAATTTCAAAGAACCTTTCAGGATCTTTTCTTGTACAATCGTATCGTTGTTTGTAAAGAAAAAAGAGGTGGGCATTCATGATTTCTTGACTACGTGAATATTATGTGATGACTTAATGTCCAGGAGAAAATTTACTGATGTTTTCTAGAAGAAAAGGCAAGAACATTTCTGTTACATTCGAGGGAATATTTCGAAACTTTTCACTACATAACAAGATTTGTTCGTGCATCTATTGTGGCTAGAACACATTTTTCAAACAACATTTTTTACTGATGATACAGGCATATAAATACATTTTATGTGCACATTCGTGAATACATTTGTATGTAGTTCAGAAACAAGTTCAGAACCATATACTTTCTTCCCGTTTCAATTTGTGTTTGCAATAAATTCAATTTGTGTTGCCTCAAAGTATTCAATTTTCAACATCACCAATCAGTTAAATTGAAGGAAATAGTCTCCTGATTGGTTATATGAATATTGTACATGTATCATCGAATGGGGCGGCGAGAGGTTCCACAGCCTTGTCAATATTATATGTAATTATTTGCGTGATCGACTAATTGCAAATGTGTATTCCCAAGTTGCGTGCTTACACAAATCGTGTGTGAAATGTTCTCGATTTTCCCTATTAATTATTGCTGACAGTTGATTAGTTGAACAGCATCATTTACCACATGTCAAATACCGACAGCGTGCCCAAAAGGAAATATTGTCATGGGCTCACAAAACTAAATGGTTTGCAATCGTGTGTTGCTGACATCTGAACAATGAGTTTTATGATCAGCGGTCATCAGCATCCCAACATTGAGGAATGGCCTGTTTCAGAAGCATGTGTACATAACACCAATGACGATTTTCGATGCAGGTTTAAAAAACAGTTTGTCATTTGTACCACCTTGTCATTGTTATCAGAGATATTAGAGAAATTCAAACGAGTTGTCATTCACACATTTCATTGCAAGGGCAAATGCCATTAAAATACCCGCCATCTGAACGATTAAGGGAACAATTAAATCCTGATAATATATACATCACCAAATCGTAGGCATGGCACTTGCAATCCATACAAAAATCATTTGTCAGGCATCAATTAATTCGACCGTGCAATGCACAATCGTGCATAGGCGACCGTTAATGATTGTCTTTCTTTCCATGATTCTTTTATAGTCATACACTGGAAATCCTAACCAAATCGCCCGGTATCGTGATTTGTATTGATATGTCAAGTACAATCGCCGCAGAGCATGGGATATGTTTCCACCCAACACAAAATTGGTTGATTGGTTGTTTTCATGTTGTTTTGATTGTATCTTTGATGCATGTTGATACAATGTTACGCCCACTGATATTTTCATATTCATCTTTTGCTTGTGGCAACTTTCAGTCATGTATATCACAGAGAATGCGGAACAATGTCGCCATATTTGTCAAATTGATGTGTGATAATGTAGGACGATAAAATGGCAAATACACCAGAAATACGAACCTTTGAATGGAACACGTTTATTTTAGCCGTAAAAGCATTGATATTTGAATGAAACACAGGAAAGCACAGGAACAACAGCCTAGAACTCACTGACACCCAAGAAAATTCATTCCATTCTCACATACTTAACTTTATTGACAGAAAGGATGCTGTTTTTATTCCAAACACAAACTATATTGTTTACGTACATGTTGGGCTTCATCACCGCCACAGTAATCACCTCGCGTAATGATCGGCTGGTAAAATTGTAGTTTTATTATCCCTGTTTGCATGTCGATGTCATTAACTGCACAGAAGAACTGGCAGTCGATGTATATGAACATCTCATATTACACAGATATTTATATATATTCTCTTTATCACGTATTTTAGGCCCCGGTTCATATACATCTTAGAGTACATTCATACATACACATATGCATACAGGAGGAATGGCTGTTTTAACGATACAATTCTCATCCTTTTTTCTTAAGGAAGTTGTGCATGCTGTATGACTGAGGCTATTAATATCTGTTTTGATAGGGCCTGGACAGTCGGCAAAAAAACAATGTTCATCTTCAACAACTTCACCAACATATTCAAAGTGTGTTTAGAATACTTACATAGTCTTTTCTTTGGATCATGTCTGTCAATTTCTTCTTCTAGTGAATGATTACTACACTTGAATTTGGCCATTATTGAAATGAATTTCTTCTCAGGGAGTAGGCCTATATCAAGATAACAAGCTCGTTCAAATATGTGTAGAATGTTGCTGTATAAATGCGATTTACTACTTTCTGATATATATTGGCGTGCCACTCCTGTAGAGAACAATCCTGGACTCGTTGCTTAAATAAATTAAAACATATTTCATCATCTGTTGCGATTTCCATACATGCAAAAATCCATATCTACTCAATAAGCACTTCACTTGACTGCACTATGTTTTTTGTCACTATCATACAAAGACAGCATCTATATGTCAAACGTGTTTTCGGCATTTTCATCACTTTCAATCAATACTTTATAAGTTTGGTGAAATATACGGAGTACGAAGGAAAACTATCACATTCACCAAGTACTGCCATAGGTGATGTACTTCATCGATACTGATCAAATCAATTATATCCAATGTACTCCATTTGCACCAATCAAAATAACACAATCTAATGCATCATAATTATAAAACCGTTCTTCACCTCTCACGCAGAATCGGCCCTTGCCAAAGTGGGTTGTGACGTCACACACTCCGTATGCTATTACGAAAACGACAACGACCTTGATTACAACAATGCCTTGTCCCTTTGTACATTCGTTGGAACATATCTACCGACATTCTTAATGTCTGAAATGGAGGAATCGTACCGGATATACGGCAGGTATGGCGGGAGGGTGGCACATTAGAGACGATTGGCAAGGTTGTTAGTAAAAAAAAAAGTAAACATGGGGTCCCAAAAAGAGGGTATCCGAAACTCCAGTATATAATGTCGTCATGTATCCATTATTGGAATACTCTGTATATTGAAAATGGGATGATTATATCCGAAACAACACCTTACATGAACTCAGAAGTGTACATGCCTATGTAAACGCCATACACCTTTTTTTCATGAAGTTAAGTTTCAATACATAGTTTAGTCGGTTGTTGGTCATTTGTCTCCTGATTATATCAGGTCTACAGAAAAAACACCTACATTCTGTCACTGATGACGCCAGTATATCTGGATGAACAAAAATATTTGGGCGGGTTCCGTTTCTATTTCAAGTGTTCACTGTTTCGTATTATACATGTAGGTAAAACAATGGAAAACGTTTATAAATACATTGCAGAAAAAAATGAGCGTCGACCGACATGGATGGGGCTGACAGATCGAGTAGAGGAAAATGTATTTATTTGGGATATGGATGGATCACACCTCAGTTTCCCAAAAGATATCACCCGAAACAATATACGTCGAAACTGTGTTAAAAACAGACATGACGGTATTTGGAGGTCGAACGATTGCGATGCAGAAGCACGAGTTGTGTGTATGTTTTCCTGTAAGTGATATTACCGTGATACATAAATATTAATGATCGTATAACTATTGTTCCATTCACTGATACAGTGCTATGCAAACATATTATAGATGAAACAACCACGTCGGGACTGGACGCTAGCACCTTGAGAGTTCTGTCCACGACTAGGCAGGCTGGTTCTCCCACAACTGAAAGTGAAGGCAAAAACACATGACAGGCCATCTGAGGTAGTTACAGAAACTTTGTCAACTGAGAGAGATGTGCTGAAACAACTATATTAGAGAGCGTAACGATGGAAACACCAGACACTGCTTCACAAAGCACTGCCATCAGGGACAATGACAGAAGTGCTGTTCCTCTAACAACCAGTAAGAATGTCCCGAAGAGAACGACGATAGACGATTCAACGACAGGGGTACCAGATGACTTGGCATCGACTGGAACGCAAGCCGAAGATACTCAAACTGATTTGTCAACGGCAGATTCCCCACCAATTATAACCACTCCAAATGATGGGACATCATCCCTTGATAGTTCCACGCGTGGTAAACAGTTCATCACAACCATGGATACAACGACCACCAAAGTCAGCTCTACTACTAGTAATGAGCAACACCATATCACTGCCCAACGAAGTACAGCACATGACACATCCTTCATAACAGTTGCTACAAAGACAGCTCTCGGTGACTCTCCGTCTACGAGTCAATCGTCTGGCAGTATACAAACGAGTCATTTGCTAGCTCTTGTTGTTCCCACCACTGTTTTGAGTACGACGATTGACATGAGCACCAACATGAAACCGAATCCAACCACCAAGGAATCGACGAGAGAAGAAGGTATGTACTGCTGTGATTTGCGCGCATCCACAGTTTCGGTGAATGTACATGCATATAGAGAGGCGAGGCCATGGCGTTTATGAGTGTGAATGAGAAATAATTATTCACAATTGTAATACACCTACCAGTTCCAAACAACTCGAATCGAATGATATTGCTCATTGGAAGCAAATGCGGCCCGAGTACCGTACACTGCTCCTTAATACTACTCGTCCACAGAAAACATACAATTTTATCCGTCTCGCACCTTTTTAATCCTTATTGAATAGAGAGGAAGGCGCAGGATATGATACTTGGGCCGCAAATGCTGTGCACTTGCTCATAGCCAAGAGAGGCGTCACAAAAATGATGTCAGCACTTTATAGTTCAATCACTGAAATGGACACCTCTCAGCCACAACCTACTTTTCCACAATCTTCCTGTGAGGATGGATCCCTTGACATCCAGTGGTGCGATCGATGCTTCGCGAGTACCATCAACAATCCTTGAAACCTATTGATTGAGTGTTGCATTATTGTGTGAGTTGCCACTGATATGAAATCTGACGGGTAAAAAATGTGCAGAATGAATTAAGTATATTAAATGCATTGACACAATTGAATTCACAGAAGACCGCCTGGTAATGTGTCCCGAGATTCCGTTCACAAGAACCACACGAGTTGTAGGCGTGGGTCGGCGGGTCGGATCTGTGGTCACGTTAGTATGCAATCTCGACCACATGTTTCCAGAAGGAGGCTCTGTGAGATCTTTAGTGTGCCTGGTGTCCGGCAGGTGGAGTGCACGAGTGCCACGGTGCACAGGTATAAGGCTCCTCCATTGTTATGACTTTTGAATTGATCTGGAAATATTCTGCTGGTATATAACATATTGATCGACGTTCAAATCATGACGCAAAATCTTTTCTTTTCACATATCACTTTCGATAAAATATAAATAAGCAGTTTAACTGCTTATTAATAATCATACAGTTAAGTATGAAAACGCCTCACTTCAGATCTGTGATAATACAATTCTGTACATTTTCCAGCTGTGGTCTGTACAAACGAACCTACAAATGCTCAGGTATCAATCGTTGGGGAGCCTCAGAAACCTCCTGATATTACAAATGTTGGCGACATAATACGACTGCACTGTGATAGTGGCCAGCGCCGGTCCAAATTTCCACATGGTATTGACGTGTTAGAAAAAAAGTGTACACGGGGACGAGAGGAGTTTGTCTGGACTTCGTCCAACTGGACATGTGCAGGTGACCGGATTGTCAATATAAATACACTACATTCATTATCATCTATCTTCCCGATTTCACAGTATTCCAGGTTTATGTATTGGCATCAGCACAATCTGAAGCTATTGCTAATATGTAGATAGCACTACATATCTCGAGCTTCTTCGTGTTCTTCATGTGGAAGTACGGTGCCCGCCGCTCCCTCTGACGCTCCACTCATCATTCTCACCCACTGATTACGTCACTGATATTGGTGCTCAAGTAGTGATGACGTGTGACCCCGGATACAAGCTGGAAGACGGCGCCAAGAGTCAGATGGTTGAGTGTCAGGAGAATGCAGAGTGGAGTGAATTTGGGACGTGTAGAGGTATGGGAAATGAATTTCGAGATTGATCAGGATATTGAACAATGGACTTCGTTTTGTTCGCTTGGTATTGGTTCCATGTTTTTAACCACAGAACTATTAGTTTTAGGAGTAGATATGAGAAGAAATCGAGAACTCTTTAAACTTTCATCCTGCTGTATTTATACTTAATCGTGTAAGTAATCATCTTCAATCAATACTTATCTTCAGTTGAAGTCTGTCCCAAACTCTCACCGCCTATGCACAGCATATTAAATACCACTGTGACAGTGTTCGGCACGCATGTGAAAATCTGGTTGGTTAACCAATCTCTAATTGGTTACAGTTGTGATTCGCGATGATTCACCAAGTTTGGATAATGTAGCCTCGTCAACCATCGACCGAGTGAACAATTCAGCCCAGTTGTTGTACGGAACCACGGCAACGTACACTTGTCTCGACAGCTTTAGATTCCCAGACGGTCACGACAGTAAAACTGTCAGCTGTACAGCCACTGGGAGCTGGACAGAAGAGCTACATTCATGTCGTGGTAGAGTAAAATAGTTTCAATGTATTTGTTTTGCCTACGATGTTTTGAACGGATTGTTTTGTGGAATTCCTAGACGTCCGTATGATTCTCATAATTTGCTGAACTTTGTCTAGTCCTTAACCCACAATATCACCAAAAGCTTCCTATAGGAAATAGAAAGTGATATATTGTTCCTTCACATCTGCTATTGCGTACAGAGAACGTATGTAGCCCAGTACCAAACACACCGAACTCTTCGGGGAACAGTTCCCTGGCAGTGCTGAGTTCCGTGGTACGTGTCACGTGTACTCCGGGGTATCAGTTCAGTCCCGGAGTGTCGGACGTGGACATTGACTGCGGAGTAGACGGTTGGAATGTAATGTGTGGAATGGCTTGTCAGGGTAGGAAGAATGATGAATGTAGATCTGATAAAAGGCGTCGAGAGGATTCCGTTATTTATAAAGGTCGTTAGAGCATACAAATAGTATGCAATAAACTATTTGTTTTCAGTCAATTTTTTCTTTCAGTAAAAAACTGTCCAGCGCTAAGCGTACCCCGGAGCACGCTGATCACCACGGATACTGCTTATGGAACAAATGCGTTGGTCTCCTGTAATATTGGATACAGAGTGCATGGACATTTTTACCTCACGGTCATGTGTCTTGAATCTGGCCAATGGGATCAGACCGTGGAGTGTACCCGTAGGTGTATTCAACTATTTGTGAATATTTGTAATTATTGATGTTCATTGAGTCAAGTAGGCCTATCCCAAACATGTTATGTCGAGGGAAACAAAACATACAAGATGTGTTCAGATGTAGAAAATCCATGATGGGCCCCGCATGTTGAGACTTTATTGGCTCTGGGTGCATTGCCAGCTCGGTTTTGAAAAAAAAAATACGAGTTTATCTCTTCACCATTAAACAAAAAAATGCTAATATTGTGGGTTTATTATATGGACGTTTTTGCCCTGTTTCAGCTGTTGATTGTGGGTTACCTCTAGAAGCACTCAACACCATGTATGACTCTGGGGTGGCGAGAACATATCCGTCCAACCTGGTGTACACCTGTCGTCAAGCTTACTTGTTTCGGTAGAGGTGTGTTCACTTCCACGAGTGAATGTACGTTAAGCGGATTATGGAGTGGTTCCTGATTGCACACGTGAGTCAATTTAATATTCATAGGTCCTAATTCATAACTACATATCGCGGTGATCGACCTATAGGCCTCATTTTTATCTGTCAGTCAGAGAGTGTACCCTAAAATGCGTGCAGTATTATTCAGTTTGGAATAAAACTGGGTAATAGGTCAGAATGCATTACCAATTACCATGAATTAGTACCATCGTATTGTGGGCTTCCTTTGGAGAAATTAGCTATCGTGGTGAGTATCGTTTCAGTATCGAATGATGATGGACGGACATCTATATTGTTGTTGGTGCCTGTATATCATGTTGTTGATTTTTAGGAGTGGACATTGACCTCGTGATCGCTCAACAGAATAAAAGTGCAAACCCCATACATACCACGATAACATGTTATATGCACTGTGCAAACTTTTCAGCTCTGCATTGTGCGTCCATTCCCTACTGGGAGGGAATTGTGCCAGATACCCACGACAACAGTTTCGGCGTCACTGTGAATCATACATGCGACAATAGGACGGTGTTTAGTGACGGCCCAGGGTACAAAGTAGCCACGTGCGGTGACGGGGGCGAGTGGGAACCATCGATACACAGCTGTCTAGGTAGGCAATATAGTGTGGTGCAACGTGCTGCTGTAATAGAAAATATGTCGTTTAATAAGATATGCGTGTTTTGGTATTATTCACTAAAATAACTCCTATTTCCTATGACAAGTATTTGAGAAAACCTACAACAAATACACGTATGGATGTGTATGTTTTAAAGCGTAATTCTAGATTATATGAATTTAAGTTTTGGCAATCCTACAATGCTACTCATTCTCAGTCAAATACATAATTCCACTAATTTTATACCGGCAGAGTATGGTTACTAAATTTTATATGTGAGTTAAATCTTACTTTAAGCGATCCGTAGACCACCAGTCGTGATACCACCAGAAGAAGCGGAAAACGCGAAGACAGTTGGCATGGTAACACTTGGAGTGTGCGGAACTCTACTAATGCTATTGGTAGTGATTGATCTCCCGGCGCTGATTGGCCAACTTGCACGCATGCTCAGTAACATCAGCCAATCAGGATGTTTTGATAGATTTCGCCTGATACGAAAATATCACAATCGTCCCCATGGATCTCACTTGGAATATGCGGAAACTTGAAAATGACATGATTGTGTACAGACTGAAAACACCAGGAGAATCTTTTGCTCAACCTTGAATATTGCAGAGACATTAATATATTATTGAAGTAATATTTGATGCATCTTCGACAATCATTGCATAACAAAAGACATTCATAACACGATAGAAATGAAGAGGATATGTACATGTATATATGTAAAAAGTGAGATGACGGTTATCACGCCAATCGTTTTTCGTCATATTGACGGCTACACACTATAAGATTCACGAGTGTGTTGCCTACTACAAATCTTGGCAGTGATACTATTCCCATTATGAAGGACTTTTTTGTGACTGGACTATATGCTATAGACATTTTCTATAATACAGTCTGAGGAATATATGTAAAGTTGCCATAGACAACAATATAGTCTCCGAGTGATCCTGTTATACCGGATTAACTATTCGTCCCTCAATTTGACATATTGCCCGGGTGGCACCTCAGTGGTTAGCTGAGAGCTCATAGTCATCACTTGCGAAAATAAAGTTTATTCTCATGCTGCACTATCACAGCAAACACCGTGCCAGTGGAGTGTCGTTATTATTAATAACAACATTGGCAATTGTTGGTAATTTATTAAAACATTTCAATAATGGTCCATTGCATTCTTCTGTCCGTCATGCTGTCGAGCGGCAGACACTCGAATGCATGCTCAGTAACATCAGCCAATCAGGATGTTTTGATAGATTTCGCCTGATACGAAAATATCACAATCGTCCCCATGGATCTCACTTGGAATATGCGGAAACTTGAAAATGACATGATTGTGTACAGACTGAAAACACCAGGAGAATCTTTTGCTCAACCTTGAATATTGCAGAGACATTAATATATTATTGAAGTAATATTTGATGCATCTTCGACAATCATTGCATAACAAAAGACATTCATAACACGATAGAAATGAAGAGGATATGTACATGTATATATGTAAAAAGTGAGATGACGGTTATCACGCCAATCGTTTTTCGTCATATTGACGGCTACACACTATAAGATTCACGAGTGTGTTGCCTACTACAAATCTTGGCAGTGATACTATTCCCATTATGAAGGACTTTTTTGTGACTGGACTATATGCTATAGACATTTTCTATAATACAGTCTGAGGAATATATGTAAAGTTGCCATAGACAACAATATAGTCTCCGAGTGATCCTGTTATACCGGATTAACTATTCGTCCCTCAATTTGACATATTGCCCGGGTGGCACCTCAGTGGTTAGCTGAGAGCTCATAGTCATCACTTGCGAAAATAAAGTTTATTCTCATGCTGCACTATCACAGCAAACACCGTGCCAGTGGAGTGTCGTTATTATTAATAACAACATTGGCAATTGTTGGTAATTTATTAAAACATTTCAATAATGGTCCATTGCATTCTTCTGTCCGTCATGCTGTCGAGCGGCAGACACTCGAATGCATGCTCAGTAACATCAGCCAATCAGGATGTTTTGATAGATTTCGCCTGATACGAAAATATCACAATCGTCCCCATGGATCTCACTTGGAATATGCGGAAACTTGAAAATGACATGATTGTGTACAGACTGAAAACACCAGGAGAATCTTTTGCTCAACCTTGAATATTGCAGAGACATTAATATATTATTGAAGTAATATTTGATGCATCTTCGACAATCATTGCATAACAAAAGACATTCATAACACGATAGAAATGAAGAGGATATGTACATGTATATATGTAAAAAGTGAGATGACAGTTATCACGCCAATCGTTTTTCGTCATATTGACGGCTGCACACTATCAGATTCACGAGGGCGTCGCCGACTACAAATCTTGGCAGTGATACTATTCCCATTATGAAGGACTTTTTTGTGACTGGACTATATGCTATGGGCATTATCTATAATACAGTCTGAGGAATATATGTAAAGTTGCCATAGACAACAATATAGTCTCCGAGTGATCCTGTTATACCGGATTAACTATTCGTCCCTCAATTTGACATATTGCCCGGGTGGCACCTCAGTGGTTAGCTGAGAGCTCATAGTCATCACTTGCGAAAATAAAGTTTATTCTCATGCTGCACTATCACAGCAAACACCGTGCCAGTGGAGTGTCGTTATTATTAATAACAACATTGGCAATTGTTGGTAATTTATTAAAACATTTCAATAATGGTCCATTGCATTCTTCTGTCCGTCATGCTGTCGAGTGGTAGACACTCGAATGCAGTGTAAACGATTGTGATCTATTCCGAGTAAGATTGAATGTCATACTGCACGACCCTCTTTCTTTGAATCATCCGTCTCTAATCCCATCAGCAGTGACCATGATTAATACAATCTATCCCATTACTGCGACGCGGTGCGCTCTTTTGGATTACGGATATTTATTATGTATCGGCAGATGAAATGAGTGGTAAATGTCATCGCTTGGTAACATGCGGAATTGCCGAACACATGTAGATGTGATTTCCACCTTAATTTTTTCTGATATTTGTTCAAAAGCGCTGTTGATCCTCCGATTACCGTACGATTATCGTAAAATCGTAAAAAAAATGGCGAAGGGTATTTCGCTTGAAAAATTTCAGGCCTGTTTATCGTAAATTATCCAATATAATATCAAACCAGCTCGGATGATAAGTTCCTTTTGTACTGGATGTATCGTTAATCGATTCTGTGGCGCATAGCCATTTCTTTCGACACATGGGGCCTTTGAAAATTCTCATCATAATTACCATAACGTGAAAGCCGACTTTTGGTGTGATTACCGTAACGTCAAATTCACCATAGAGGAATGTTAATCGTGAAGTAGGATGATCATGTGGTGGTAAATGTTTGTGATGAATGGAAAACCAGCCACCATAAACGCAACTACAGCAATACTTGTCAGAATACTGTGTACTACATACGTATACCAAAAACGTGGCATACAGCATGAACAGCTACGAGGAATATAATGTATGACTTTCCTACATTTATATAATTCTTCATATAAATGATATTCGTTCAAAGCTTATGAATCAATTTGATACTTGAATGCAGAAAAAACTACATGTCATCACAGTAGCCTGTTCTCGGTGAACTTGAATTCGAATCGCATCATCCCTGGTCATTTTGACGACTACTGTAACGTACGTTACGGTTATTGGGGTATCTGCAGTGAAGAGCAAACAAAGCGACCTTGGCTCCAAAACTAGATTTTCCGCTCATTCAAGGAGCTATCATCACGTAAGAAAGGGCATGGAAGTGTATTTAGAACACATACATTCACATGATACTACAGTGCATTGAATGTGATCAGAACGAAGGGGTCCACCATGAGGCGAAATTTTTTTTTGTCCAAAATCAATTTTTATTATTCGTTTTGAGCCATTTTCCAGCAAAAACAAAAAAAAATTGTTTGGCCATTGAGAAATTTCCGGACGTGGAAAATTTCACCCAATTTTTCCTCCTTAATGGGAATTTGCGGGGTAAACTCTTAGAATACTTCAAATGGGAAATCATATACTGCGGTTTGAATGGTGACCTTGAATATGACCTTGGAAGGTCCAAATGACCTTTTTTGTCGAAAGAAACAATAATATTTGTCTTTGGCTGCCATTTCCTCAAATTCAGGCAGTTTTCTTCAAAATCATGCATAAGATTCTCCTTATGTACCTTTGTGATGTGTTTAAGTTTCGTTGCCTTTGAATCAACGGTCTGTGAATAAATTTCATTAAGGAAAAAACAATTTTAATGTGTAGTTTGATTTCGTATTATAGTCCCACAGAAAATGTGTTTCCGACAACATTTATGAACATGTTTTGACAATGAAGTTGAAGAACAGGCCCCAGCAGCTGAAACTATGTGTATTGCAGTAAATATTTGGAAAATTGGTGGGCCCAACAACATTATCAAATGGGTGATTGCTTGCTACAAATGACATACTAACTGAATCTATGGATGCAGCGGGGCAAAACACCGAGACTAGTGGACATTTTATCCGATTAATTCCATATTAAATTTCACTCCAAACATGCATGTTTAGGGATTCCCAAAAATGTCTATGTTACAGCCAACATAGTATGGCTTGAATTGTTATCAATCATTACTGGGGTTATGGCTACAATGCACGAGTGTTGTTTTATGGTAACAGTTCAATTTCACATCTGTAATATTTTTGAAATACCAACTCTATCATGGCTGAGAGCAAAATATACAAAATTAGCGCGGACTTACCTGTTGTAGCCCGGTTAGTTGGAGCGTTGATGGCCAAAAGTTACCGGACGAAATCCAGTAGAAAAAGCGGTGATAGAGTCTTCATCAAATCAGCCATCAAATGGCTTGTTCCTTCAGGGTATCCATGTTCTTGTAGATCATTTTTCATGAACTGAAAGTCTTGTTTATAACGCTACACATGATTGGTTTCTCCAATGTATAGGATTACGTATGACAATAATCCAGGAGCTCCACGTGTTGCCAGATGTTCCACTCATTCATTTGCATGAACACAAAATAAGCCACATTCAGATATGACAAAAAATATGACTCAATTTGACTCATGTACATCTGCATATGGTATAACACAGATAACTAGGCCACATTTCAAATAAATAGTCACGATACGTCTATGCATTTGAGCATGTCACATGAATTCAATGGTAATGCAGTAAAATTCCTGATATTTCACGTATCAATTACACCCTTAGTCAATTTCACCGCTGTCGTCTGTACGTATAATGCACTAAAGACCAAAACCCACCACCGCCGACCGTCCGTTTTCATTGCGTGCGTCCGTGCGTCAGATTATCAAAACTTGCGTTTTTTGTGCAGTACGACCGTTTTTTTAAAGGTTGAAACGTGCGGTACGTATGCTGAGACTATTGCTCTGTTTTTTACGATTTACGATTTATCAAATCCGTATGCTTATCCATGAATATCATCAAGGCTGACACGGATGAAGGACATCCTGAAGAAAGACATGACAACAGGAGATGACGCTTTGTTGGCTTGTATCTGTTGATGCTTGCACGGAAAAGGCAAGCAAGACGTCGAAGATACTCTACCCGTTCGGAAAACCGAAGGCGTGCATGGTGCCTGGGAAATTTCAGAAATTGTATCCACAATTCCGGTAGGATTGAGAGAGATTCTGAATTTCAGCCAATATTTTCGGCTAAACATTGAGCAATTTGAGCTGACCCCTGAGAAGCAGTACACAAATTTCAGGAAGTCCATTAGTCCTGAAGAATGATTAGCCGTTTGTTGTTTTATATTTAGCCCCAGGGAATTATTCAGGCACGATTAATTCCTCCATAAATTTGTCAGAAAATACCTTAGGCCAATATCTGAAGACTTTTCTTCAATGTTTCTGATTAAATCGTTTTTGCCGATTTGGCGGCCATCTTTGACAATGGTGACCATTTTTGGACTTTGGGGACCATTCTCTAGAAAACTGTCTGATCAGTTTTAAGATTTTTGTTTCAAAACATTCCTCTCATGTACCTCTATGACATGTATAAGTTTTGTTGCCCTTGAAACGCCGGTCTGCGTGTGGCGGCCATTTTGATTTTTTGACGGGTCGGCGAAAAAAAATTTTTTTGTCTCAAATCAAGTCACTATTCGTTTTGAGCCATTTCCAGCAAAAAAAGAATTGAAAATTGAAAAATTTTTTGGACTTAGAAAAGTTTACCCAATTTTTCCTTCATAATGGGAGCTATGCAGAGTAATCTCATAGAACACTTCAAGATAGAGCCTAAGTATTGGCACATTCAAATGGGAAATCATATATTGCGGTTTGAGTGGTAACCTTTGAATTTGACCTCCAATGACCTTGAAAGGTCAAAACGACTTTTTTTTGTTGAAAAAAGAATGAATTTTGCCTTTGGTGGCCATTTTCTCGAAACCTATTGAGACAGTTCTCCTCAAAAGCATGTATAAGATTCTCCTTATGTACCTTTGTAGATGTGCCATTTAACGAAAAAAATCTTTCAAGATGTAAATTGATTTCGTATTATATAGTCCATAAAAAAATGTGTTCTTATCAGCATTTACGAACAGGTTTTAACATATAGATTTCAACATCAGTGTAACAATTTATATGTATTCAGTATTCTACGCAATTCACATGATTGCCGGTAAGCTACAGCAACCTTGGTGCTATGTTTAAAAACTCGTTTACACCTTTTTCTGATATTTTTGCGACGCTAAACGATATCGTGTTATGTTTTGGCATACTTCACCTTGGAGTCAAACGACAAATTATTGTGCACCGAATTTCATACATCGATAGCAAAAATTGAACAAGTTGACAAGAGAAAAATAAATCATTACAACGATAACCTTACATGCTAAGTGTTTTAGCGGATGCTCGTGCTTTCAATCACTAAATGAACCAAAATAGTTCGGGGAAAATTTAGTATGGACCTTTTAGCGTTGGTTCGTTTGCACATGATATTTCAACACACTTGGAATATTGTATTCCAAGTGTGTTGACTTTGTGTCCCACTCTCACAAGAAATATGGACCTCCTGTATGACAAATAAGAACCTCCTAAATAATAAGGACCTGCGGTGAATAATAATGACCGCCTATGAAAGATAAGGACTTCCAACAAGGTCTTCGGCGGAAGATACCGACCTCCTAGAGACAATAGAGGTATTCATTGCCATACCTAGAAGAGACATCTAGTCTATATACTGGTAGTTACAGCGAGAACTATTATGTAATACCCAAAGCGAAAATGTGTATTTGCATATACATGTAGGACCGGTTATCTGGACCGTAACATTACGGACCTTGGTACATCTTGAATGTCCTTTTATTTTTAAAACAGGGCACCAAGATACTACATTACTTAATATTCACTGTTACTCCTCGAGATGCACGATTCATGAAACGAGTATCTTCGTTAGTTTCCATATCGATTTTCAGTTGTAAAGTTAGTTGTCATGGCTTTCAAGGATTATTTTTTTTACTAATATATCATCCACCAAATGTTCCACATACTAGGCTACTAGTTCAAAAATATGTCGAAAATAATCTGAACATTTTCGGTTTTCTTAGGAAACATTACTTTTGGTGTTGAACATTCCATGATCCAAAATATACTAAACGATCGACGATGCTGAGCTGATTTATTGCATACATGTACACGTGCGATCCATCATGACATTTTCCATCATCATATCATGAATATTCATGAACAAGACAGTTCAAGTTTATTCGAGGAACTGTTGAGAGCACATTTCTGCCGACTTCACCAGTCAAGATATCTGTAAAAAGAAGATCTCATTGTCAAAATACAATTATATTTATTCGGCATTAGCACTACAAATCTCGATCAATTCTATGCAATTCATTGTTATGTTGTTATGTAGTGGGTTTTTTTCTCACCTCGGGGCGAAATGCTTAATCGCCATGACAACGAGCGGGAGGCCAAGCAATGCTCCAGAAACTCGCGTGACCCCAGCACCGTCTAAAACCGAACCAGACACTGATTGTTCCAGACATTATTTATCATAACCTATCTGAACCGTTTCATTTGTGTATATTTTATTTTAATTGAAAACTCGTGTTGATCAAACTTTTAACCGTGAACTAGCCCCAAATATGACCTTTGACCTCTTGTTGACTGTTTTTATAGATGATATTTATAGATGTCAACAGAGGGAAGGCCCTACAGACAAACGTCCTTGGCGGCGGTAAATACGTTCGACATAAATTCAGTGTTAATTAAGCAAACCTGACTTGTTTTCCCGGCAATATATTCATTTGGTGACTGGCCTTCGAGCTTTTTGAAAGATTTCGTCGCACTTTCACCGAGTAACAAACACATTTTATTGACAACCCACGAAATATGGACGATTCCGACAATAGTTGATCACATGACCGCGTGAAACCCTGGCGACCGCGCGCATTCAAGAAATCCCCAAAAGGAGGCTCGAAATTAGGTCCAATGGCAGCCAAGATACATGCGGTGATCGACGGTCATGTGATCATTCAGTGTCAATCGTCCATTTCGAACTGGAAGGAGAAATTGCGACAACATTTTTCAGAAAAGCTCAAACGCCAATCACCATTGAACATATTACCGGGATATCAAGTCAGGTTTGGTTAGTTAAGAACATTTCATGTCGAACAGACATTCTTAAATGTATCCACCGCCGCTAGGGAGGTTCGCCTGTAGGATCTTTTCTCTCTGTTGACATGTATAACTATCATCAATAAAAACAGTCAACAAGAGGTCAAAGGTCCTATTCAGGGCTACTGTGAACAGTTGCTATGTTCGACAGGATTGCAGATCTCTCTACCTGAGGGCGTAGTCGATTGGGCGACTGAAACCAAAGAAAAGAATAGTATTATAAATAGCGTTTAGCCTGGCATGATTTAAAAAAAATTCGGCTCGAATAGTATGTAGAAAATATAATCTCTTTGCTTTAGCTTATATTCGCATGTCTGTACCTGAGAATCCCACTGTCAGAACCAGCAGACAAACGACAAGAACGAGTCGCACTAGAGCCATCTGTAATAGAAATCATACATACCGTACTTCAACTGATCTTAGTGTATGATGATACATCTATTAATTATCATAGGGCCCAAAAGCGAGAATAAACACGTCGCGTTATTTTGCCATATTTCCTGATTCTGTGGACCAACATTAACCACCAAATTTCCTGCAAAATTTTCAATATTCTAATTGTTCTAATTGTTTTCATATATAACAGTAAATTGTCGGAAATTCATCAGAATTCATCACAATTACTGAAACATTTCCGCCACTAATAGGCATATGAATGTATTCTTGCTTGGATATTTCTGACTGATTGAAGTTCTGCATAAGCTGTATTTCTGTGCTTTGGGACAAAGACAAAGTGGCATTGCTTTCAACTAAAGAAAACAGTATTTTTCCGTTCTGCATTTTGAGGAATTACTATAATGAGACACAGTTTGGACACATTTCAAGTGTAACATCCCATACATTATTTTCTTGTAAACGAACGTATAATTTAGAAGTGCACTCTCAAACATTTCTTGACTGGGGGACTAGTTCAATATGAGAAACGCATATTATGTGAAAAGAAAATGTGAATAAATAATTTATAACTCTTTATTACAATAAAAAAACTATTGTAAAAAATATATGGAATGATCTTTTAGTGATGTACTTGTGAATTCAATTAAAATCAGCAACAATGACCATGTGGCACGGATAATCCCCAAAAGGACAAACTTGCATTAAAGAAAACGTCATTTTATGTCGAAAGATATTTCCTGCCCTATCAGTACAAAACGATTTCAAAGATTACAATAAGAACAGAACAGGTCTTCCAGATACAACAAAACCCAGCCAGCCTTTCATATTTTGCTTCAATCAAGAGGTGCCTGAGTTGATTCCATATTGCTATACCCATTCAGTTTTCATAACAATGAAACAGGTGTCATCCAGTTACAACCAAACAGCAATGATAAGGCTTTCACGGGACGTTCCGTGGTGATTCAGACGACAAACAAGCATACATTTTTGCGTTGCCTGAGTAATTTGAACCCTTAATACAGTTAAACTCAAATTAAACAAATTGTGCTTCGACGTTCCTTATATCAGGCCCCCACACTTACTCATTTATCTCCTGATCAATAAATAAGGAACAACTTGATGAAAATACTATGACAATATGCGGAACCATCCACTGCAAATTATTGACCACATTGCGGGTTCGATCCCCGTCACCGGCACAAAGTAGGTGGAGTTTTCATCCTGGCAATGCAAAGGTTTCTCCATTCGAATGTGCTTTCCAAATTCTAAATTGTCACCCGACGGGGGATGGGGAAGACAGGCAGAATTGCCTATCATCATGGACCGTCGTTAAATAAATCTGATTATTATTATTATTATTATTATTATTATTATTATTATATAGTTACCCTCGCCCCGTAGGGGGGCGAGGGTATTGCAATTGGGTCTGTCCGTTTGTTACTTGCCGGAATCTAAAGATTTCGGCAAGTATGTTGCTCTGTTCGTGGATGTGTTTGTGTGTTTGTTACTTGACGAATTAAAAATTCGTCAACTATGTTGGTCAGTTCGGTTTGTTACTTGCCGGAATCTTCGATTTCGGCAAGTATGTTACTCTGTTTGTGGATGGATGGATGTGTTTGTTTGTGGGTTTGTGTGTTTGTTTGCACTCTAGCGTCCACAGTTCTGGGTCGAATCGGTTCATATTACATACTCAATATCTGTAGGTTACTGAGCAGGCACCGCACTATTTTGGTGAATCTAGGTCAAAGGTCAAGGTCAAGGTCACGCAAAACGTCGAAAACACATAAGTGCCCATAACTCTGGTTCTAATCGTCGTAGAGACTTCAAATTAAGTTCATATTGTAGATATACTCGAGTTCTATCTTTTGTGACCTTGACCTTGACCTTTGATTCTGACCTTCAGAAGTTCGCCCGAGGTCGAATATTGACCTTGGAAGTCACCTCTTCCGATTTTCGACCTGATGCTTGGAAACGATGTATGACCGTTCCCTTATGGTCAATATCAATTTTCAGCGCAATCGGTCAATCCGTTATGACGTAATTGACGTTTCTATGGCAACGAAATCGGTCCCATTATAAGCGAAATTGCATGTTTCAAGCTGTCCATGCTGATAAAAGCGTCAATAATGTGCATAAAAATCTAATGATACACCTGTATATAGCCGAGGATGATTTCTTTGGTTCCACGAAATTTCAAGGTCGAAGGTCGAAAGTCAAGGTCAATATTGACCCGCAAGTGAAAACCATATAGGTCACTATATCTCATGAACTAAGCAAGATAGAGACACGAAAGTAAATCCACAGTATTGCACACACTTAGGCTAACAACTTTTGCATTTACACCTAAGGCGTATGACCGATAGCCTTTGCAAGCGCCTGAGGTCGAAATTGACCTCAAAAGTGACCTTGACCTTTTGCAAAAATATCGAGTAGTAGCTCGTTTGGAAGGTCTTTGAGAGTACTTTCCAAATCTGTTGTCACTTTCGGAATCGGACGTCAATTGACGTCATAATGACGTCAAATGTGATTTCAGACTGACATTTAGGCCTTTTGAGTGTCAGATGTGCAAAGTTATAACATGTATTGCAGATCTAACAGATGCAAGCGATGTGGATTCTTTCGATGATAGTCTCCATCTATTTTTAGCTCAATCGATATATCCGTTTTGACGTAATTGACGTTTTTGTGGCATCAAATCGGTAAAATTTCAAAGGAAACTCAGCATTAGAAGATATTATGATTTTGTTCGGTGATAATATAAACAGAATTTTATCATGCATATTCAAAAACCCCTTTCCCAGTATGTTTGCAGCATAGAATTGATGACAAATGACGAAGGTCAAAGTGATGCAAAATGTCTAAAACACATAGGTGGCCATAACTCCGGTTCTAATTGTCGTAGAGACTTCAAATCAAGTGCATATTGTAGATAAACTCGACTTCTATCTTCTGTGGCCTTGAACTTGACCTTTGATATTGACCCTGAGAAGTTCGCATAGGGTGAAATTCAAGGTCAAATACGAAGTTCAGCGCACCATATCGCGAAAACACATAAGTGGCCACATCTCAAGGTCAAGGTCATGCAAAACAATGAAAACAGATAAGTGACCATAACTCCTGACTCTAATCATCCTAGAGACTTCAAACGAATCTGGTATTGGAGAATGATTCTTGAGATAATTGACGTCTATTATAACCTCACAATGAGCTCCTGACAAGAGGTCAAGTTCAAAAGTCAAGGTAATTCCGGCAAGTGCGTGGCCTATGGCCTCTCGTTTGTTACTTGCCGGAATCTTCGATTTCGGCAAGTATGTTGGTTCGTTCGTGGATGTGTTTGTTTGTTTGTCTGTTTACACGATAACGTCCACATTTCTTATCCGATTGTTTCCAAGTTTCGTGTACATATTCTCTAGTATACCGCGCAGAAAACGTCCTATTTTGGTGAAGGTGGGTCAAAGGTCAAGGTCAAGGTCACGCAAAACGTCGAAAACACATAAGTGGCCATAACTCTGGTTCTAATCGTCGTAGAGACTTCAAATCAAGTGCATATCGTAGATATACTCGAGTTCTATCTTTTGTGACCTTGACCTTGACCTTTGACCTTGACCTTGAGAAGTTCGCCGAGGTCGAATATTTGACCTTGGAGGTCACCTCCTCCGATTTTCGATCTGATGCTTGGAAACGATGTGGGACCGGTCCCTTATGCTCAATGTCAATTTTTAGCCCAATCGGCCAATTCGTTATGACGTAATTGACGTTTCTATGGCAACGAAATCGGTCCCATTATAAGCGAAATTGCATGTTTCAAGCTGTCAATGCTGATAGAAGCGTCAATAATGTGCGTAAAAATCTAATGATACACCTGTTTATAGCAAAGGACGAGTTCTTTCGCTCCGCGAAATTTCAAGGTCAAAGGTCGGAAGTAAAGGTCAATATTGACCCACAAGTGAAAACCACGTAGGTCACTATATCTCAGGAAGTAAGCAAGACAGAGACACGAAAGTAAATCCACAGTATTGCACTCACTTAGCCTAACAACTTTTGCATTTACACCTAAGGCCTATGACCAATAGCCTTCGCAAGCGCCTGAGGTCGAAGTTGACCTCAAAAATGACCTTGACCTTGACCTTTTGCAAAAATATCGAGTAGTAGCTCGTTTGAAAGGTCTTCGAGAGTACTTTCCAAATCTGTTGTCATTTTTGGAATCGGGCGTCAATTGACGTCATAATGACGTCAAACGTGATTTCAGACTGATATTCAGTCATTTTGAGTGTCAGGTGTGCAAAGTTATGACATTTACTGCAGATCTAACATCTGCAAACGATGTGGATCCGTCCTGTGATGCTCTCTGTCAATTTTTAGCTCAATCGATACATCTGTTTTGGCGTAATTGACGTTTTTGTGGCAACAAATCGGTAAAATTTCATTTGTGTGCTTGTTTACAGCCTAGCGTCCACATTTCTCATCCGATTTCCTCCAAATTTGGTGCACATATTCTCTAGAATACCGCGCAGAGAACGTCTTATTTTGGTGTATCTAGGTCAAAGGGCAAGGTCAAGGTCATGCAAAACGTCGAAAACATGTAAGTGCCTATAACTCCAGTTCTGATCGTCCTAGAGACTTCAAACCAAGTTCATATTGTAGATATACTCGAGTTCTATCTTTTGTGACCTTGACCTTGACCTTGAGAAGTTCGCCGAGGTCGAATATTTGACCTTGGAGGTCACCTTCTCCGATTTTCGATCTGATGCCTGGAAACGATGTGGGACTGGCCCCTGATGGTCAGTATCAATTTTTATCGCTATCGGTCAATCCGTTATGACGTAATTGACGTTTCTATGGCAACAAAATCGGTCCCATTATAAGCGAAATTGCATGTTTCAAGCTGTCCATGCTGATAAAAGCGTCAATAATGTGCGTAAAAATCTAACGATACACCTGTTTATAGCCAAGGACAATTTCTTTTGTTTCACGAAATTTCAAGGTCAAAGGTCGAAAGTCAAGGTCAATATTGACCCGCAAGCGAAAACCATGTAGGTCACTATATCTCAGGAAGTAAGCAAGATAGAGACACGAAAGTAAATCCACAGTATTGCACTCACTTAGCCTAACAATTTTTGTATTTACACCTAAGGCGTTTGACCGATAGCCTTTGCAAGCGCCTGAGGTCGAAGTTGACCTAAAAAATGACCTTGACCTTGACCTTTTGCAAAAATATCGAATAGTAGCTCGTTTAAAAGGTCTTTGAGAGTAGTTTCCAAATCTGTTGTTATTTTTGGAATCGGACGTCAATTGACGTCATAATGACGTCGAACGTGATTTCAGACTGACATTCAGGCCTTTTGAGTGTCAGATGTGCGAAGTTATAACATTTACTGCAGATCTAACAGATGCAAACGATGTGGATTCGTTCTATGATGTTCTCTATTAATTTTTAGCTCAATCGATGTATCCGTTTTGACGTTATTGACGTTTTTGTGGCAACAAATCGGTGAAATTTCAAAGGAAACTCATTATTTGAAGATATTATGAATTTGTACGGTGATAATATAACATATATAAACAGACTTTTATTATGCATATTTAAAAACTCCATTCACAGTATGTTTGCAGCAAAGAATTGATGACAAATGACGAAAGTCAAGGTCATGCGAAATGTCTAAAACACATAAGTGGCCATAACTCCAGTTCTAATCGTCCCAGAGACTTCAAATCAAGTGCATATTGTAGATGACTCGAGTTCTATCTTCTGTGACGTTGACCTTGACATTTGACCTTGACCTTGAGAAGTTCGCCTAAGGTGAAATTCAAGGTCAAGTACGAAGGTCAGCGCACCATATTGAAGAGTATATCGTTGGGAAGGCCTTGAGCCCCTGATTCCAATGCTTTTTTTTTTATTTTTGGCGCATATTGAAAGCCCTCTCTTGAAGGACCTTGGTCGTGTCGTTTGCCCTTGACATTACCCCTCAAGGTCAAAGTTTTCTTTCTTCAATTCCGGCAAGTACTCGCTGTACCAGCGAAGGCTTTCAGCCGTCAAGTCAGCAGCAGCGAGCGATTTCATTTGTGTGTCTGTCTGTCTGTTTGCACGTTACAGGCCACAGTTTTGGCCGGATCATCACCAAATCGTATGGATACAATGACTAGTTATATTGCTGGAAACCGTTGAATTTTGGTGACCTTAGGTCAAAGGTCAAGGTCAAGGTCACACAAAACGTTGAAAACACATAAGTGGTCATAACTCCGGTTCTAATCATTCTAGAGACTTCTAACCTGGAAACCGTTGAATTTTGGTGACCTTAGGTCAAAGGTCAAGGTCAAGGTCACACAAAACGTTGAAAACACATAAGTGGTCATAACTCCGGTTCTAATCATTCTAGAGACTTCTAACCAAGTGCATATTGTAGATACACTCGAGTTCTATCGTCTGTGACCTTGACCTTGACATTTGACCTTGACCTTGAAAAGTTCGCCCAGGTCGAAGTCAAGGTCAAGTACGAAGGTCAGCGCAGCATATTGAGTAGTATATCATTGGAAAGGTCTTGACCCCCTGATCGCAGTGATACCCTATTTTCGCCGCTGCGACGTACACTGACGTCACAATGACGTCATAAACGTCAAATTCCCGAAATTTCAAAAGGCCATAACATCGTCAATACTGTATGGAATCTCTTGAAACTTGATATGCATACTGACAGCAATGACCTCTACGAATTTAAGTGCAAAGGTCAAAGGTCAAGGTCAAGGTCATCAAAATCCCAGAAAAACACGTTTCCGGTAATAACATCCGTTTGAATTGTCGTAGGTTCATCAAATTTGAACCATATCATTCAGAAGAGGTATAGCAATCGGACTAATATGTCAATTTCATGATTGACATTGAACTTGGTCAGGAAAACAAGGTCATATTAGGAGAACTCCAATATCAAATTTTAAAACTAACTGAAACCTATCAAGTAGTATATCAAATGAAAGGTCTTGATTCCCTGGTACATACTTTTTCATGAGTTTTGAGATGTGACGTTTATTGACGTCACAGTGACGTCATAAACGTTAATTTTTCAAAATTTCAAACGGTCATAGTGTCCACAAATTTTGTTTGATTCTGATGAAATTTTACAGATATAATATATATATTCATGCACATGAAATGCACAATTTTTGTGACTCAAGGTCCAAAGTCGAGGTCAAGGTCACGCAAAATGTTAAAAACACATAAGTGGCCATAACTCCGGTTTTTTTTGTGCTAGCGAATTCAAACCAAGTTCATATTGTAGATAAACTCGAGTTCTATCTTCTGCGACCTTGACATTGGCATTTGACTTTGACCTTGAGAAGTTCGCCATGAGGTGAATGTCAAGGTCAAGTACGAAGGTCAGCGAATCATATCGAGTAGTATATCGTTTGAAAGGTCTTGTCTCCCTGATTGCAGTGATACCTTATTTTCGGCGCTGCGACGTACACTCACGTCACAATGACGTCATAAACGTCAAGTTACCGAAATTTCAAAAGGCCATAACAGCGTCAATACTGTATGGAATATCTTGAAACTTGACATGCGTATTAATAGCATTGACCTCTACGAATTGAAATACAAAGGTCAAAGGTCAAGGTCAAGGTCATCGAAATCCCAGAAAATCACCTTTTCGCTTATAACATCTGCTTGAATCCTTGTAGTCTCATAAAATTCGAACCATATCATTCAGAAGAGGCATGGTAATCATACGTACATGTCAATTTCATAATTGACTTTGAACTTGGTCGCAAAAATGAGGACACATTCAAAACTTCAAGGTCAAATTTTCAAACTAACTGAAACATATCACAGTTTAGGTCGGATCATCACCAAACTTTATGGGAACATTCTTTAGGCTCAAAGCCAGGCACCCATTGATTTTAGTCAGATTCGCCTGTAAAATATTGCCATGGCAACGGAAAAACTGCTTTGCATTCTATTGTTATCATCAAAATCTAGTTTGTTCTTCGTATATTACCGCTCTACAAGCCACAGTTTTGGACGTATCATGACCAAATTGTACTTATGAAATGCTTTTGTATATACTTGGAAATGGGTGAAATTTGGGGACACTAGGTCAAAGGTCAAGGTCAAATAAAATGTCAAAAACACATAAACATGATAAATGCCCATAACTTCGGTTCTAATCGCCCTAGAGACTTCAAACCAAGTTCATATTGTAGATTAACTCGAGTTCTATCTTCTGTGACTGACATTTAGGCCTTTTGAGTGTCAGATGTGCAAAGTTATAACATGTATTGCAGATCTAACAGATGCAAGCGATGTGGATTCTTTCGATGATAGTCTCCATCTATTTTTAGCTCAATCGATATATCCGTTTTGACGTAATTGACGTTTTTGTGGCATCAAATCGGTAAAATTTCAAAGGAAACTCAGCATTAGAAGATATTATGATTTTGTTCGGTGATAATATAAACAGAATTTTATCATGCATATTCAAAAACCCCTTTCCCAGTATGTTTGCAGCATAGAATTGATGACAAATGACGAAGGTCAAAGTGATGCAAAATGTCTAAAACACATAGGTGGCCATAACTCCGGTTCTAATTGTCGTAGAGACTTCAAATCAAGTGCATATTGTAGATAAACTCGACTTCTATCTTCTGTGGCCTTGAACTTGACCTTTGATATTGACCCTGAGAAGTTCGCATAGGGTGAAATTCAAGGTCAAATACGAAGTTCAGCGCACCATATCGCGAAAACACATAAGTGGCCACATCTCAAGGTCAAGGTCATGCAAAACAATGAAAACAGATAAGTGACCATAACTCCTGACTCTAATCATCCTAGAGACTTCAAACGAATCTGGTATTGGAGAATGATTCTTGAGATAATTGACGTCTATTATAACCTCACAATGAGCTCCTGACAAGACGTCAAGTTCAAAAGTCAAGGTAATTCCGGCAAGTGCGTGGCCTATGGCCTCTCGTTTGTTTGTGTGTCTGTCTGTCTGTTTGCACGTTACAGGCCACAGTTTTGGCCGGATCATCACCAAATCGTATGGATACAATGCCTAGTTATATTGCTGGAAACCGTTGAATTTTGGTGACCTTAGGTCAAAGGTCAAGGTCAAGGTCACACAAAACGTTGAAAACACATAAGTGGTCATAACTCCGGTTCTAATCATTCTAGAGACTTCTAACCAAGTGCATATTGTAGATACACTCGAGTTCTATCGTCTGTGACCTTGACCTTGACATTTGACCTTGACCTTGAAAAGTTCGCCCAGGTCGAAGTCAAGGTCAAGTACGAAGGTCAGCGCAGCATATTGAGTAGTATATCATTGGAAAGGTCTTGACCCCCTGATCGCAGTGATACCCTATTTTCGCCGCTGCGACGTACACTGACGTCACAATGACGTCATAAACGTCAAATTCCCGAAATTTCAAAAGGCCATAACATCGTCAATACTGTATGGAATCTCTTGAAACTTGATATGCATACTGACAGCAATGACCTCTACGAATTTAAGTGCAAAGGTCAAAGGTCAAGGTCAAGGTCATCAAAATCCCAGAAAAACACGTTTCCGGTAATAACATCCGTTTGAATTGTCGTAGGTTCATCAAATTTGAACCATATCATTCAGAAGAGGTATAGCAATCGGACTAATATGTCAATTTCATGATTGACATTGAACTTGGTCAGGAAAACAAGGTCATATTAGGAGAACTCCAATATCAAATTTTAAAACTAACTGAAACCTATCAAGTAGTATATCAAATGAAAGGTCTTGATTCCCTGGTACATACCTTTTCATGAGTTTTGAGATGTGACGTTTATTGACGTCACAGTGACGTCATAAACGTTAATTTTTCAAAATTTCAAACGGTCATAGTGTCCACAAATTTTGTTTGATTCTGATGAAATTTTACAGATATAATATATATATTCATGCACATGAAATGCACAATTTTTGTGACTCAAGGTCCAAAGTCGAGGTCAAGGTCACGCAAAATGTTAAAAACACATAAGTGGCCATAACTCCGTTTTTTTTTGTGCTAGCGAATTCAAACCAAGTTCATATTGTAGATAAACTCGAGTTCTATCTTCTGCGACCTTGACATTGGCATTTGACTTTGACCTTGAGAAGTTCGCCATGAGGTGAATGTCAAGGTCAAGTACGAAGGTCAGCGAATCATATCGAGTAGTATATCGTTTGAAAGGTCTTGTCTCCCTGATTGCAGTGATACCTTATTTTCGGCGCTGCGACGTACACTCACGTCACAATGACGTCATAAACGTCAAGTTACCGAAATTTCAAAAGGCCATAACAGCGTCAATACTGTATGGAATATCTTGAAACTTGACATGCGTATTAATAGCATTGACCTCTACGAATTGAAATACAAAGGTCAAAGGTCAAGGTCAAGGTCATCGAAATCCCAGAAAATCACCTTTTCGCTTATAACATCTGCTTGAATCCTTGTAGTCTCATAAAATTCGAACCATATCATTCAGAAGAGGCATGGTAATCATACGTACATGTCAATTTCATAATTGACTTTGAACTTGGTCGCAAAAATGAGGACACATTCAAAACTTCAAGGTCAAATTTTCAAACTAACTGAAACATATCACAGTTTAGGTCGGATCATCACCAAACTTTATGGGAACATTCTTTAGGCTCAAAGCCAGGCACCCATTGATTTTAGTCAGATTCGCCTGTAAAATGTTGCCATGGCAACGGAAAAACTGCTTTGCATTCTATTGTTATCATCAAAATCTAGTTTGTTCTTCGTATATTACCGCTCTACAAGCCACAGTTTTGGACGTATCATGACCAAATTGTACTTATGAAATGCTTTTGTATATACTTGGAAATGGGTGAAATTTGGGGACACTAGGTCAAAGGTCAAGGTCAAATAAAATGTCAAAAACACATAAACATGATAAATGCCCATAACTTCGGTTCTAATCGCCCTAGAGACTTCAAACCAAGTTCATATTGTAGATTAACTCGAGTTCTATCTTCTGTGACCTTGACATTTGACCTTTGACCTCATTTTCAAGGTCAGAGCACAATGTGGCTAATATATCGCTTTTTATCGACTTTACAGCTTTGGACATACATGTATAGGAAATGATATATGTTAAATCTTCTCATGATTTGAAAATTCAGGTCAGAGCACAAAATGGCTAATATCTCACTAAAACATATATCTAAAACATATATTGTCCGGTAACCTTCCTAATTCGTCAACTGCCGGGCCAATGGCCCCTCGTTTGTTTGTCTGTTCGCACTCTAGCGTCCACAGTTCTTGATCAAAAGCTTCCAAAATTCGTGTGCAGAATCTGTAGTATACCGCGCAGGCATCGCACTATTTTGGTGTGTCTAGGTCAAAGGTCAAGGTCAAGGTCAAGCAAAACGTTGAAAACACATAAGTGGCCATAACTTCGGTTCTAATGGTCCTAGAGACTTCAAATTAGGTTCATATTGTAGATAAACTCGAGTTCTATCTTCTGAGACCTTGACCTTGACATTTGACCTTGACCTTGAGAAGTTCGCCCGAGGTCGAATGTTTGACCTTGGAGGTCACCTCCTCCGATTTTCGATCTGAAAACGATGTTGGGACTGCTTGGAAACGATGTGGAACCGGTCCCTCATGCTCAATGTCAATTTTTAGCCCGATCGGCCAATTCGTTATGACGTAATTGACGTTTCTATGGCAACGAAATCGGCCCCATTATAAGCGAAATTGCATGTTTCAAGCTGTCTATGCTGATAAAAGCGTCAATAATGTGCGTAAAACTCTGATAATACACCAGTTTATAGTCAAGGATATGTTCTTTTGTTCCAGAAAATTTCAAGGTCAAAGGTCGAAAGTCAAGGTCAATATTGACCTGCAAATGAAAACCATGTGGGTCACTATATCTCAGGAAGTATGCAAGATAGAGACACGAAAGTAAATCCACAGCATTGCACTCACTTAGCCTAACAACTTTTGCATTTACACCTAAGGCGTATGACCGATAGCCTTTGCAAGCGCCTGAGGTCGAAGTTGACCTCAGAAATGACCTTGACCTTGACCTTTTGCAAAAATATCGAGTAGTAGCTCGTTCGAAAGGTCTTGGAGAGTACTTTCCAAATATGTTATCATTTTCGGAATCGGACGTCAATTGACGTCATAATGACGTCAAACGTGATTTCAGACTTACATTTTGGCCTTTTGAGTGTCAGATGTGCAAAGTTATAACATTTACTGCATATTTAGCCCATGCAAACGATATGGAGTCGTCCTGTGATGGTCTCTGTCAATTTTTAGCAAAATTGATATATCCGTTTTGACGTAATTGACGTTTTTGTGGCAACAAATCGGTAATATTTCAAAGGAAACTCATCATTTGAAGATATTATGATCTTGTCTGGTTATAATATAACATGTATAAACACGATTATATCATGCATATTTAAAAACTCCATTCACAGTAAGTTAGCAGTATAGAATTGACGACAAATGACGTCATAATTGCGTACTTAGTCCGGCAAGTGTGTGGCCTATGGCCTCTCGTATGTTTGTTTATTTGTTTGTTTGTTTGTTTGTTTGTCTGTCCGCGCGAATATCTCAAAGGAGAATGGTCCGATCAACATGAAACTGATAGGGATAAAGCGGTCCTCCTCGAATCTGGTCAAAATCGGACAAAAACTGTTGCCATGGCAACGGAAAATGTAAAAATCAATAATTGACCATAACTTCGGTTCTAATCAAGATAATTTTTTCTAACTAATTTTGTATTTTTCTATGGCCAATTCCTGATCACCAGATATAAACGACCAAAACTCTCCATTATCGCCCGATGTCGAAAAATTGGGGGTCACGGTTTCGAACTTTTTTGGCCAGCGACGTTTCAGTGCAAATGTCCGCGCTCATAACTCAAAGGCAAACGGTTCGATCAATCTGAAGTTTATAGGGCGAGAGTGCTATAGGGGTGGCTCGGTCCTTTTAAAATTTTACCAAAATCGGATGGAAACGGTTGCCATGGCAATGGAAAAGAGAAAATCACATCATTGGCTCTGACTCCGGTTCTACTTGATATTAATTTTTCCAACTATTTTTATATTTTTCTTTGGCCAATTTTCGATCGTTTGGTGTATGACCGATGGTTGTACGACGAAAACTCTCTATTATCGCCCGATATCGAAAAATTGGGGGTCACGATTTCGGTTATTTTTGGCCAGCGACGTTTCAGTGCAAATGTCCGCGCTCATAAATCAAAGGCAAACGGTCCGATCGATTTGAAATTTATAGGGCAAGAGTGCTATGGTGGTGGCTCAGTCCCTTTAAATTTTTATCAAAATCGGATGGAAACGGTTGCCATGGCAACGGAAAAAAGAAAATCACATCATTGGCTCTTAACTCCGGTTCTACTTGATATTAATTTTTCCAACTACTTTTGTATTTTTGCTTGGCCAATTCTCGATCGTTTGGTGTACGACCAATGGTCGTACGACTAAAATTCTCCATTATCGCCCGGTGTCGAATTGTTGGGGGTTCACGATTTCGGTTATTTTTCGCCAGCGACTTTTCAGGGCAAATGTCTGCGCTTATAACTCAAAGACAAACGGATCTATCGTTCTAAAATTTATAGGACTGATGCGCTATGGTATTGGCTCGGTCTTCGTCAAATTTGGTCGGAAACGGATGAAAATGGTTGCCATGGCAACGGAAAAAGTGAAAATCACATAAATGGCTATAACTCCGGTTCTACTTGATATTAATTTGTCCAGCTATTTTTGTATTTTTCTTTGCCCAATTCCGGATCGTATGGTATACGGCCGATGGTCGTACGACGAAAACTATCCATTATCGCGCGATGCCGAAAAATTGGGGGTCACGACTTCGGTTATTTTTGGCCAGCGACGTTTCAGTGCAAATATCTGCGCTCATAACTCAAAGGCAAACGGTTCGATCGATTTGAAATTTATAGGGCTGGAGTGCTATGGTAGTGGCTCAGTCCCTTTCAAATTTTGCCAAAATCGGGTGAAAACGGTTGCCATGGCAACGGAAAAAAGAAATTCACATAATTGGCTATAAATCCGGTTCTAATCAATATTAAATTTTCAGCTTATATTTGTATTTTTTTTGGCCAATTCCCAATCGTATGGCGTACAACCGATGGTCTTAAGACCAAAACTCTCAATTATCGCCTAATTTTAGTTACTAAATCTGAAGGGCGAGGGTCTGCAATCTCTGATTGTCTCGTTAGCACTGTGATCACTGCTGGTAGAAAACAGTTGAGTTGATGGAATTTGGTAGCCATTACAGCTAACTCATATTATCTCATACATAAATGATGTGATGAATAATGGGGACTGACTTCGTCGGCCAGAATGGAATACAAAATGAATATGATGTATTTATGTTATGCCTATATTAAGCATCCTGCAGTAAAAACAAATCCGTATAATATAACTCCAGCAAAAAAGCAAGAGTGTGGAATGTATTGAATGGTACTATATCTTTTGTGGTCACGAGACCTTAGTGTATGAACAAATGCAATTATCTACATACCGACTCAGAAAAACCAACATTGATGCAGAAGTCTTCTGGATTCACTTAACATTGACTCACCTTTAACGATTAACGATATTTCCTTTCCGGAAGAAGAAAATGAACCAAAGATCCGTTCCGTGCAGAGTGAGAGAGTAATTAATGGATCTATCGACGCTCGGGTTTAAATAGCCTGATCGCACAATGACCAACGGTCACAGCAGTTTTTTTTCTTCTGGTCTTCTTATATCGAATACATTATATTAAGGAAACAATTAACGGTATATGCCACAATGTACGCACACAATAACAATGTCAATAGCACAATACCGTGTACATGTTGATAGGAAAGGGGAAGAAAACAACTCTAAGGAATGAAGGCAAATACAAAACTGACAATTGGCATCATATGACACACGGTATTGTGCTATTGTCATTGCTATAGTGTTAGTACATTGAGGCATCTGCCATTAATTGTTAGCAGATTAAAAAAAATTCAATATAAAAACAAAAAAACTGCTGTGGCTATTGGTTCATTGTGTGATCATGCTATTTAAGCCAAGTGTCATTTGATCTATTAGTTACCCTCTCACTACGCACAGGACGGAACTCCAGTTTAATTTTTCTTTCTGAAAGAAAATATCGTCAATCGTAAAAGGTATGTCAATGTTCAGTGAATCCCATGAAATTTTGTATCAATGTTGTTTTGCATGAATGCTGAGTCGGTATGCACATAAATGCATTTGCTTGGTACAGTAAGGTATCAATGCCACAGAGGGAATAAAATAATATACACTATTTCTGTTTGAGAAGGTTGAATTATACGGTATTGTTCGCATCTTAAAGTCTAACTAGAGTGTATAATTTTTATGTTCTTATACCTTTGGTGATGATTTCCCTGATCATTTTTGTTTTTACAGAACTTGAAAATCTCAACCACAACCGGAGATATTTCTGTTTTCGTGAATTACTTTTTTCCAATCTATCAGCATTTTGCAGGACCTCATTAATTATTATAATTAGATATTCATGACGTCATATGAGTCAAGTACCATAATTAGCTATCTAAACCTCATTTATGAAAGGGTTATGATGTAGATAAAGGTTCCTATAGAAACTGATATGTTTTGTGGTAATGCATAGTCAGTCTTATGTTATGCCATCATGTTGTCAAGGCTACACAATCAGAGCTAGCGCCCCTTAGCAACCAGTTGTTGGGTGGGTTGCTATGGACAATTGAACTGTTAGGACATGTGAAGGTGCTACCTTCTTTCAACATTTTGACAAAAAATCATAATGTAACAAAACTTGAGGTCCAAATGATGTGGAATTATCAGTGGTTAGCAACAAAATCTCCATAGCAACGTGGTTGCTATGGGCCATATTCCGGCTCTGGTTGCCATGACGCCAACAAAATTTATTTAAAATTTGAATATTTTCTGTATGGAGTCATTATGTGGAACAAAAATTATTTTCATGTTCTTTAATATTATGCAGTACTGGTTTCAATGAGCTCATTATCTTTCAGTGACTCATATGACGTCATCATTGCTCATTTGCATATTTGCATATGACACCGAAAGGTGAATAGGACATGTCATAAACAAACCGCCATAAAATAGTGACTATTCGAGATATTTCAATTTTGTAAAAACAGAAATGATCCCCAGACTTCCGTCTTTGATATTCACACTAAACTAAAAAAAGTTTTTTTTGCACTCTAGTTAGGCTTTAAGATGCGTAAAGTAAGCCCATATATAAAACATAATATATTTGCAGTGTTCCATTCTGGTCCACAAGGTTGTTTGTATACTTATATGAGTAATTACGAAATAGCCACTTTTTGCTACCTCCTTCCCCCTCCTCCTCCGCCAAAAAACTAGCCATATAAGAAGAGTCATAAATCTATTAATGCCACCAAAAGCATTAACTCAACTGTTTTCAGGTCACCTGACCTATGATCCAAACAAATTTTGCACAAAGATACCTGAAATAATTTGAGGAGGTATATTTTTAGTGTTTTTAAATTTTCCACAAAGATTCCTGAAATAATTTGAAGAGGTATTTTTTAGTGTTGTGGTTTTCACTTTTTTTTTTTCAAAACGGAAGCCATTTTTACGAAAAACGGCCAATTTTGCATTTTTGCGGCCGTTGTCAAAATCTGTTCAGTAAGCCATTTCCAGCAAAACAATTTCTTTCTCGCATTTGTAAGAATGTTTGGATTTAGAGAATTCCATTGACTTATTCCTTCATAATGGGAGCTGTATGGAATGAACAAAAAAAAACTTCAAGATATAGCTCAAACATTGGCACATTCAAATGGGAAATCATATGTCGCGGTTTCAATAATGATCTTGAATTTGATCTTCAATGTCCTTGAAAGGTCAAAACTGACTTCTCCGTAAAAAAATGCTGATATTTGGACTTTTTTGGATGATTTTTGGAATTTTCTCCGGAAACAATATCTCGCTTCTATATCCTATGACACTAAAAGGATACAAAATCATACACTATCGTAAGGTAGAGTTAGCTACGTTTGATTTCTATTACGAATGGCTCTTGTGCGACTCGTTCTTGTTGTCTGTCTGATGGTTCTGACAGTGGGATTCTCGGGTAAAGACATATGAATGTATCGCTGATGTAAAGAGTTTAAAATATTCTACACACTATACCAAATAAAGGTATTTTTTAATCATGCCAGGCTAAATACTGTTATTAATCATGCCAGGCCAAATACTGTTATTTTCTTTGGTTTCAGTCGCCCAATCAACTACGCCCGCAGGTATGCCTGCTCTTTACGGCTATGTTTGATCAACACGAGTTTTCAGTTAATCCAAATATACATAAACGAAGTGGTCCAGGTAGGTTATGACATAATTAATGTCTGAAACAAGCTATGTCTGGTTCGGTTTTAGACAATGCCGCTGGGGTCGCACGAGTTTCTGATGCATTGCTGGGACTCCCACTCGTTTTCATGGTGCTTAAACATTTTGCCCTGAGGTGAGAAAAACACCTCATAGCATTAGATTGCACAGAATTGATCGAATCTACCCGAAACTAGATTTGGACTAGATTTTAAGGTCAAACAAATAATATAAGTTGCTGAAAATATGATCTTTTTTACAGATATCTTGACTGGTGAAGTCGGCAGAAATGTGCTCAACCGTTCCTCTAATAGACGTGAACTGTCGTGTTTATGAATATTCATGACGGGATATAATGATGAGAATATGTTACAATGGATTGCACGTGTACATGTATGCAATAATTCAGCTCGACATCGTCGATTGTTTAGTATTTTTTTATTTGAAGTTATATGAAAGGTTTTGACATTTGTATTGTCTCGGGGCTAAGCACAGCAAGCCGTCCATGCCCGTTCAACACCAACAGTGTTCGTTTCTTAGGAAAACCGAGAATGCTCTAAAGTTATTGAATTGACTACATATTATTGAAACAGTACTGTAGTAAGTGGCACATTAGGTGGATGATATTATATTCAAAATCCGGTCTGTGAAAGCTCTGTGCAAGATCTAAGTTCTAATCAAGATAATTTTTTCTAACTAATTTTGTATTTTTCTATTGCCAATTCCTGATCATCTGATATATGGCCCGTGGTCGTATGACCAAAACTCTCCATTATCACCCGATGTCGAAAAATTGGGGGTCACGGTTTCGAATATTTTTGGCCAGCGACGTTTCAGTGCAAATGTCCGCGCTCATAACTCAAAGGCAAACGGTCCGATCGATTTAAAACTTATAGGGCAAGAGTGCTATGGTGGTGGCTCAGTCCCTTTAGAATTTTACCAAAATCGGATGGAAACGGTTGCCATGGCAACGGAAAAAAGAAAATCACATCATTGGCTCTAACTCCGGTTCTACTTGATATTAATTTTTCCAACTATTTTTGTATTTTTCTTTGGCCAATTCCCGATCGTTTGGTGTACAACCGATGGTCGTACGACGAAAACTCTCTATTATCGCCCGATGTCGAAAAATTGGGGGTCACGATTTCGGTTATTTTTGGCCAGCGACGTTTCAGTGCAAATGTCCGCGCTCATAACTCAAGGGCAAACGGTCCGATCGATTTGAAACTTATAGGGCAAGAGTGTTATGGTGGTGGCTCAGTCCCTTCAAAATTTTACCAAAATCGGATGGAAACAGTTGCCATGGCAACGGAAAAAAGAAATTCACATCATTGGCTCTAACTCCGGTTTTACTTGATATTAATTTTTCCAACTATTTTTGTATTTTTCTTTGGCCAATTCCCAATCGTTGGGTGTACGACCGATGGTCGTACGACGAAAACTCTCTATTATCGCCCGATGTCGAAAAATTGGGGGTCACGATTTCGGTTATTTTTGGCCAGCGACGTTTCAGTGCAAATGTCTGCGCTCATAACTCAAAGGCAAACGGTCCGATCGATTTGAAATTTATAGGGCTGGAGTGCTATGGTAGTGGCTCAGAAAACGGTTGCCATGGCAACGGAAAAAAAGAAAATCACATAATTGGCTATAACTCCGGTTCTAATCAATATTAAATCCTCAACCTATTTTTGAATTTTTCTTTGGCCAATTCCCAATCGTATGGCGTACAACCGATGGTCTATTGGTCTTAAGACCAAAACTCTCAATTATCGCCTAATTTTAGTGACTAAATCTGAAGGGCGAGGGTCTGCAATCTCTGATTGTCTCGTTAGGCATGTTTTCGTAAAATTTCACAAAGATTCACCTGTAAACTTTAAAGATACAAATGTAGATTGACGACGACAGACGATGACGGACGCAACGCCACGGCAATAGGTTATCGGGCCAAAGGTCCGGTAACCTAAAATGAAATATTAACCATTACGTTTTTATTTACAGTCGGATGCCTATTATCGCCCATGTCGCCTTTTTCACGCCGGATGTGCAGATTGTTGGATAATATTTTATTCCCGTCTACTTGCAATATCCACATCATGGGAATGGGCCATTTCACAGGGCCCCCTCGGATCTCATGAATATCTGGCATTACTCGGTATTTTCCGTAATTCAAAACGGACCAATGGCTACTTAGGGCAAAACACGCGCTTCCACGGCAGCGTAAAACCATACACGGGACTCCGAAAGTGTCTTCAGCTGTATGCGCGTGCTCGGCCACGTGCACGCACAAGCAGTCATGTGACATGGTTATATGGGGCAAAACCGTTGAGAATGGAGGAATGGACAAGTACGACAAATGTGACATTTTACGGAATATGTGTGTTTGTATCATATATATATATAGGCCATACGAGTCAATCTATAGTCTTATTTGAGGTAAAATCGGTGCATATATGTGCGCAATTATCACTTGAAGTTATGCAAAAAACGGTTGAAACTGATTCAAAGCCCCTCGCTTCTGATTGGTCCGAAAATGTTTAAGTTTTCAGGCTTCGGAAATTGTCCCTATGAAATAGTCCATTATTTGACTTCAAAACTATTGCTGTACTGGGTAGCATGAAATGCAAACAGAAAGAGCCATTTGTTCTTGTTTACTAAGTAGGCTTGCATTGTTTTTGAATGATTTCCCCCAAAGGTTGGACATACAGGTCATAACATATCCCCAATATCGTTCCGATGTACTGGTGAAATATCGCACCATAAAAACCCTGTTGTACCAGATCCTGATTAGACAGTAAACGTACAGAGAATCACGACTGCAGTTCAGGACTAGTGAACAGGAAGGACCGGGGGTTGGATCTACCAAGTACTGTATGCCTCAAGCTCCACTGCAGCTCCCTGTCCCTGCGAGCGCGGTTGGACCACAACGAAAATAAGTGTCTTTTCCACTTGACACTAGTGTCATCCTTGTATTGTGTTTAATGTTTACAATTTTATGTATTCATTGAAATTTTACTATATAAATTCAATCAATTGAGGCGCTTCACTGGACAATCTGAATCCACAAGTTGAATACATCTCCCTCCCTTCGGAATTCATTTCTGTGTATCGAATCAAAATTGTTCGTCGTATAGGCCCTAAATCACTTGTGGAAGTCCATGATTTGGAATATAATGTGATATGCACGTCATGATTTTCACGAACAAAGGCAATGTTAAAGGTCCGCACTTAATGTCAGGTTCTTCACGGACATGTCGCCTTTTCCAGACCCAACTTGAATGATTTGAATCCCGAGTCTCGATAGTTCGTTCGAGGCTCGAGCGCTATCCATAGAGAGTCTCCGCTGAATCATATTATGCGCTGTTCAGAAGATTCGGACTACAGTCTGATCTATAATCTGAGCTAGTAAAAATTGATCTAGCCAACAGCACATATTAGCCGAGTTCCAGAAAAAAAAAATTCTATTGTCAAAGCTGCCACCATAAGTCTTTTATATTATATCGCATGTAAAATTGCAGTCTGAAATCCACATGTTAGATATTCTGTTAGAACAGTAAATATTAGACTTGGTCTATCTATTCAGTGGCTTTGCAATATGAAATTTGCTGGATATGGTTAGCTTCCCAATGGACCGATGTTGTTTTAATGTATTTTATGAATAATATACCAACTCCTTGGTTTGATTACACTCAGTCCAATTTAATACCATGTGAATGGATGTGTTCTACTAAGAGGTTCCATGGAATTTCTGACATGTTGATTGCTACGACGAAAACGTATCAGCCAATAAAATCATGCTCGACCAGACGGATAATCTAGCTTCGGTTCCAAGGTCATTCCGCTTGCTGTTAAATAAATGTTAGGAAGTTAAAGGGTACCAAATTAATGTGCAGCAACTTTGCGGGTTATCCAGTGAGAAAATTTACCACGGATTAATCTCTGGATAAATAATAAATATTCCAATTCCAGAAGAGCACACCGCTTCACAGTAATGCGATAGATTGTATTTATCATGGTCACTGCGAATTGATTAAGAGACGGATGACTGACAGAATGAGGGGGTACAGTGCAGACACAGGACAAAAAGTTAACCCCAAGCCTGTTATAACAGAGTCGACATATCAATCCATATTTGTATTATTATGTAACTTTGGCACATGACACCATTATTATTAAGTAAATGCTATGACCATAAGCTGGCTTATTATTGGTCAGGAGCGGTCACATGGTAGAAATGTAGAAATCGCTATGACCTACCTGCTCGCTTTGCCGGGAAACATACCGATGATTCAGCACCCAGGCTTCCTATGGAAGTTGGCAAATGACGTTAGCTTCGAAATTAAGATTAATACTTGTAGTCTCTAATAATTTCCAGCTACAAATTACCTTGACTCGTAAATGTACCCCGAGTTATTATTATAAAATTTATTTAAAAAAAGATTATTGATTGGTGCCCCATAAAACAGACAAAACAGTTTGACAAATGATTTTGTCTGTTACACGAGGCACCAGTCAATATTTGTATAATATGGGCGCTTGCATGATATATGGTATTTTTTTTTCAAAATTGTCACCAAAATTCTAAATCATGGGAAGGAGACGAGACATGACACCGAGGTCAATCATCATTAACATGTGGCAAGTCGGAGTTAGCCTGACCAGGATTGCCAGACACCTGGGAATTTGGAGTTTGGAGAAAGTTCAAAGGAAAATGATTCCACAGCCAAAAATCGTTGAACGGGTCGACCTCTGAAAACAAAATACAGAGTAGACCGAGTCCTCTGTCGTCTGATCAGGCAGCACATGTTTTCATTACTGGCCAGAACCAATGCCTTGTGGAATGACAGTTCCGGACTCAAACCAGAATCAACGCCTTCTGGAATTACAGCTCCGAATGTTCTGTTAGAACAGTAAATATTAGACTTGGTCTATCTATTCAGTGGCTTTGCAATATGAAATTTGCTGGATATGGTTAGCTTCCCAATGGACCGATGTTGTTTTAATGTATTTTATGAATAATATACCAACTCCTTGGTTTGATTACACTCAGTCCAATTTAATACCATGTGAATGGATGTGTTCTACTAAGAGGTTCCATGGAATTTCTGACATGTTGATTGCTACGACGAAAACGTATCAGCCAATAAAATCATGCTCGACCAGACGGATAATCTAGCTTCGGTTCCAAGGTCATTCCGCTTGCTGTTAAATAAATGTTAGGAAGTTAAAGGGTACCAAATTAATGTGCAGCAACTTTGCGGGTTATCCAGTGAGAAAATTTACCACGGATTAATCTCTGGATAAATAATAAATATTCCAATTCCAGAAGAGCACACCGCTTCACAGTAATGCGATAGATTGTATTTATCATGGTCACTGCGAATTGATTAAGAGACGGATGACTGACAGAATGAGGGGGTACAGTGCAGACACAGGACAAAAAGTTAACCCCAAGCCTGTTATAACAGAGTCGACATATCAATCCATATTTGTATTATTATGTAACTTTGGCACATGACACCATTATTATTAAGTAAATGCTATGACCATAAGCTGGCTTATTATTGGTCAGGAGCGGTCACATGGTAGAAATGTAGAAATCGCTATGACCTACCTGCTCGCTTTGCCGGGAAACATACCGATGATTCAGCACCCAGGCTTCCTATGGAAGTTGGCAAATGACGTTAGCTTCGAAATTAAGATTAATACTTGTAGTCTCTAATAATTTCCAGCTACAAATTACCTTGACTCGTAAATGTACCCCGAGTTATTATTATAAAATTTATTAAAAAAAAGATTATTGATTGGTGCCCCATATAACAGACAAAACAGTTTGACAAATGATTTTGTCTGTTACACGAGGCACCAGTCAATATTTGTATAATATGGGCGCTTGCATGATATATGGTATTTTTTTTTCAAAATTGTCACCAAAATTCTAAATCATGGGAAGGAGACGAGACATGACACCGAGGTCAATCATCATTAACATGTGGCAAGTCGGAGTTAGCCTGACCAGGATTGCCAGACACCTGGGAATTTGGAGTTTGGAGAAAGTTCAAAGGAAAATGATTCCACAGCCAAAAATCGTTGAACGGGTCGACCTCTGAAAACAAAATACAGAGTAGACCGAGTCCTCTGTCGTCTGATCAGGCAGCACATGTTTTCATTACTGGCCAGAACCAATGCCTTGTGGAATGACAGTTCCGGACTCAAACCAGAATCAACGCCTTCTGGAATTACAGCTCCGAATGTTTAGGAAACAACCAAACGCTGACTCAATAGTATGACCATCTACAGCCGGGTCTCACAATGAAAACCAATGGGTAAGATGGTGTACTCGAGTACAGAACTGGACAGCGCAGTATCACTGGAATCGTCTGGTGTTTTCGGACAAGTCAAGGTTCAACCTGGACTTCGATGATGATAGAGTAAGGGTTTAACGTGGAAGTCGAAATTTTTAGATGTCGAACATTGCTTCGATGGTTTGCTTCGACGGTGTTGGTGAGCTTGTCGTCGTTGAAGAATCGATCATCCAGCAAATTTATATCGACATTCTGGATCAGAACATGACACAGTCCATTGCTAACACGTTTGGGGTTGAAAACATCTTTTATTTTTCGATATGACAATGCACTGGCGCAGAGCTCGAACAGTTGAACTTTGGGTCGAAAGGAATGATATCCAGACATCCAGTAGCCAGCACAGTTCCATATCTTAACATCATAGAAAATCTGTGGGATGATGTTGGTACAGCCATCCAATGGGACCGATCAGCAAATAATGCAGATCTGATCAGATCTATTCACACTGCCTGAGGAAACATCAGCCTGGATATCGTCACCAAACTGCACGGGTTCCTGTCTCAAAGAAAACACGCTGTGATAAGGAGTCGTGGTGATTGTGATGCAACTTGGTACATAATTATAAGTAGACCTACCTGCTCATGAAACGTATATACTTTGATCACAATGCTATTTCTAGAGAAATACAATTTTTGTATGACTGACAAGTGTACGGCATTCACACGTTCTCAAATGATCATAATCGTTTACATCTACATCGCATTGGAGTGTCTGTCTCGTCGACAGCATGACAAAAGCATGCAATGATCCATGTATTGAAACGTTTTAATGATTAACCAAGCAATGTGAATGATGGTTATTAATATTTACAGCATTCAACTGATACGGTGTTTACTGTGATAGCACTGAAGGGCGGCATAAGAGCAGACTTTTGTGTCACAAATGATGTGTGAGCTCTCAGCTGAACCCTGAGGTACCGCCCGAAAATACGTCGAATTAACTAAATAGTTGATCCGATATCACAGAGGCTGCAGTGTTCTCTTTGACAGCTGTACATAGCTTGCTCACATTGTATTATAGATAACGTCCATTGCATATACTCCAGTTACACAAAAGGCCCTTCATATCGTTAATAGTACCAATGCCGAAACTTGTGGTAGGCGACACACTCGTGACTCTGGTGGTGTGAAGCCATCAAAATGACAAAATATCGATTGGGGTGATAACCATTTGAAATGTATCGTGAATATAGTCTTGTCAACTAATAATTAAGGAAGATGTCTTGAATTATACTTCTTCCCAATGTTTCTGCAGTATTCAAGGTTGAGCAAATGTTTTTCCTGGTGTGTTCAGTCTGTATGTTTCCGAGTTTCCGCATATTTCAAGTGAGATCCACGGGAAACCTTGTGGTGTGTTCGTATGACGCGGAATCTATTGACACATCCTGATTGGCTGATGTTACTGAGCATGCGTGCAAGTTGGCCAATCAGCGCTGGGAGATCAATCACTACCAATAGCACAAGTAGAGTTCCACATACTCCAAGTGTTACCATGCCAACTGTCTCCGCGTTTTCCGCTTCTTCTGGTGGTATCACGGATGGTGGTGTAGGGATCGCTTAAAGCAAGATTAAACTTACAAATGTAGTTTGTGACAATACTCTGCCCGTATATTTAGTGGCATTGTGTATTCTACTGAGAACGAGTAAATTTATATGATGATTTTCGATACTGAAATTCATATATATATACAATTACCGTTTGAAACATACACCTGCATACTTGTGTTTGCTGTAGATTGTAGGTTTTCTCAAATACTTGTTATAGAAAATGGGAAATGAGTTAACTATTTTGATACCAAGACACACAAATCTGAATAAAGAACGTGTTTTCTACCACAGCAACACGTACATCCACGACAATATATTGCCTACCCAGACAACTGTGTATCGATGGATCCCACTCTCCCCTGTCACCGCACGTGGCTACTTTGTACCCTGGGCCGTCACTAAACACCGTCCTATTGTCACATGTATAATTCACAGTGACACCGAAACTGTTGTCGTGGGTATCTGGCACAATTCCCTCCCAGTAGGGAATGGACGCACAATGCAGAGCTGAAAAGTGTGCACAGTGCATAGTGGTGTGTATGGAGTTCGCACCTTTATTATTTTACACGATTATGAGGCCAATGTCCGCTTCTAAATAGCATCATTATATAAAAGAAGTGAAAACACTATAGACGTGTTTTCACTTCCACTTGTTTGTCCTTCCATCATCGTACGATACTGAAACGAAATTCACCACGACAGCTATCCATTCCACAGCAAGCACAACATACGATAGTACTGATTCTCGTTAATGCATTCGTTCGATTTACCCATTTTTGGTTTCAAACTAATAATACTGGACGCATTTTAGGGCACACCTTCTGACAAACAAATTATGACGAGGCCCATAGGTCAATGATCTCGAAATGTAGTTTTGGAATTTGATAACTCTATGTCCTGATCATGAATATAAAATTGACTCACGTGTGCAACCAGGAACTGCACTCCATAATCCGCTTGACGTACATTCACTCCTGGCAGTGAACACACCTCTACCAAACCAGTAACCTTGACGACAGGTGTACACCAGTTTGGACTGGTATGTTCTCGCCACCCCAGAGTCATACATGGCGTTGAGTGCTTCTGGAGGTGACCCACAATCAACAGCTGAAACAAGACGAAAACGTTCATATATACCCACAATAATAAACACTTTACTGCCTTGTCTAATTTTTAAAATATGACCTCCACACATTCATGCCACATCGCCCTGCTCAGTATGACTTTTTATATACAATGTAATTTGACGTCCTCAAATCCGAGCTGGCAAGCTACTCAGAGTTGATTTTAGTCCCATCATACGGGGCCCGTCATGGACTTTCTACATCTGAACATGATTTGAATGTTTTGTTTCCAGTGACATTAGCATGTTTGACATACTCGACTCAATGAACTATTTTCGGGGAATAGAGTTGATCTTTCTCCATCTAAAAAAACACTTGCATTATCCCCATATTCGTTCATTTGATGCAAAATACACACAGAAGAGGGCTTATCCACAAACGATTGCAAGTGATACCATACACACACAATAATGGGAGCATGCTTACTTATTGGGACCATCTTTTTCACATAAAAATGAACACAATGTTCTTGGAATATTAATCGGCCCCCTGAAACGTTTGTATCATTTAAACACCCTATGATTTTTTTTCCGGACACACAAGTATTTATTGCTATTTGCAGGTACATTCTAAATACTTGAATATACCTACGGGTACACTCCACGGTCTGATCCCATTGGCCAGATTCAAGACACGTGACCGTGACGTATTGACGTCCATGCACTCTGTATCCAATATCACAGGAGACCAACGCATATGTCCCATAAGCAGTATCCGTGGTGTTCAGCGTGCTCCGAGGTACGCTTAGTGCTAGACAGTTCTTAACTGAAAGAAAACATTGACTGAAACAAATATTCTATTACAAACTATCCACTAACGACTTTTATAAATAACAGAATCCTCTCGGCGCCTTTTATCAGATCTACATTTATCATTCTTCCTACCATGGCAAGCCATTCCACTCGTTACATTCCAACCATCTACTCCGCAGTGAATGTCCACGGCCGTTACTTCGGGACTGAACTGATACCCCGGAGTACACGTGACACGTACCACGGAACTCAGCACTGCCAGGGAACTGTTCCCCGAGGAGTTCGGTATGTCTGGTACTGGGGTACATACGTTTTCTGTAGATAATAGATGTGAGAGAATGAAATATCACATATGATTTGACGTGACTGCAAATTTTTAAAATCTATTTGGGAGCAATCTACGTTGGGTTCAGGAATAGACAAAGTTAGGGAATATATGAGAATTAGACCTCGTCACACGTTTTGCAGCAGGTTTAGTTTCCGAGTTCCACAATGCCACCAAATTGAACCATTGAGAATAACCTTGAACAATCGGAAATCCATTTGGGACAAGGCTGAGGAAATACGTTGAGATTACTTTGCCATACCTTGGCAGGAGTGCAGTGTTTCTGTCCAGCTCCCAGTGGCTGTGCAGCTGACAGTTTTACTGTCGTGACCGTCTGGGAATCTAAAGCTATCGAGACAGTCGTACGATGCCGTGGTTCCGTACAAAAAATGCGCTGAATTGTTCACTCGGTCGATGGTAGGCGAGTCTACATTATCCAAGCTCGGTAAATCATCGCAAATCACAACTGTAACCAATTAGAGTATGAAATACAATAGAGCCCTTGTATAACTTGCACAGATTCTACCACCAGTTTCGTGCAAACGTACGTTCACAATCCGTCGTTGTGTGACTCCATAACTCTCCTTGCATACAGGAAATGACGTCACTCGTTCCTATCCCAAGCATATGGTATCCCGAGAGACACGTGATATTCACATGCGTGCCGAACACTGTCACAGTGGTGTTCAGTAAGCTGTGCATCGGCGTAGTAAGTTTGGGACATACTTCGACTGAAGAAAAATGCAGTTTCACATGATAACATATAAATACATGAAGAGGTGTATGGTGATGGTTGTGTTAAGAGAGTGTTCAGTTGTGTTTCTTTCCTCTGTTGATCTGCACTAATAGGTCTGTAATGAAAAAAAATCGTTTTTTGTATACGGTTTCACTCTCCGCACCTCTACATGTCCCGATATCACTCCACTGCGCTTTCCTCTGACACTCAACCAGCTGACTCTTCGTGCCGTCTTCCAGCTTGTATCCGGGGCCACACGTCATCACTACTTGAGCACCAATATCAGTGACGTAACCAATGGGTGAGAAGGATGAGTGGAGCGTCAGAGGGAGCGGCGGGCACCGCACTAGACACGTGAAGAAAACAATCTTAGCTCGAAATACATATGATTCTATTATCAATATCATCGGATAATGATGATGCCAAAAACAAACCTTAAATAATGTGAAAATGCGGAGACGAATGGTCAGGAATGTAGTGGGTTTTACAACTGATATCCGGTCATTTACAAAAAAAATATATTAAAATTATTTCACCTGCACATGTCCAATTGGGTGAAGTCCAGAAGGACTCCTCTCGTTCCCGTGTACACTTTGTTTCTAACACGTCAATACCATGTGGAAAGTTGAACCGACGCTGGCCACCATCACAGTGCAGTCGTATCATGTCGCCAACATTTGTAATATCAGGAGGATTCTGAGGCTTCCCAACGATTGATACCTGAGCATTTGTAGGTACGTTTGTACAGACCACAGCTGGAAGTTGAACAGAATTGTATCGTTAACTATTTATTTATACTCTCTCGAAATGGTGAGTGGAAAAATGATTTGTGCCATGATTTTAACGTCGATCAATATGTTATATACCACCAAAATAATTCAGTTCTATTCAAAAGTCATCACAACGGGAGAGCATCATACCTTCGCACCGTGGCACTCGTACAGAGCCTCCTTCTGGAAACACGTGGTCGAGACTGCAGACTAACGTGATCACAGATCCGACCCGCCGACCCACGCCCACAACTTGTGTGGTTCTTGTGGATGGAACCTCGGGACACATTACTAGGTGGTCTTCTGTGAATAAGATGATGCATTTAATTCATTTGCATCAATGCATTCACAATGTTCTACACACTTTTCATGTTTTTTTGTCACATTTTGTAATCCTTAGATTTCATATCAGTCGCAGCTCATACAGTTATGCAACACTCAATCAATGAGTTTCTATGATTGTTGATAGTACTCGCGAAGCATCGATCGCACCACTGGATGTCAAACAGTGCATCTTCACACGATCACACACAAGTAGGCTATGGATGAGCAATGTCCTTTCTAGTTAGTTAATTATAGATTACCGACGTTATTCTGGACAAAAGCATATCATTTTCTTCTAATGAGCAATATCACTTTGAGTTGTTCAGAACCCGATGGCGGATTATAAGTGTAAATCATTTCATTATTTGCAATCAGGAACGTTGTGGCTTCGTCTCTCTATATACATGCACCAAAATTGAATCATCGCACAAATCACAAGAGTATACTAGTATACCTTCTTCAATCTTTGATTCTGTAGTGGTAGGAATCTGTTTCATGTTGGTGCCCATGTCATCAGTCGTACTTCGGACAGTGGTGGGAACCATTAACGCTGGCAAATTACTCGTTTGTATAATACCGCTAGGTTGACTCGTGGATGAATATTCACTGAGTACTGTCCCTTCATTAACTGTTATAAGGGGCGTATCACTTGTTGGACTTCGTTGGACAATGGAATGATGTTGATCAATACTAGTAGTAGAAGTGACTTCGGTGGTCGTTGTGTCCATGGTTGTGGAGAACTGCTTACCACGCGTGGAGCTATCTACGGATGATGCTTCTGCATTTAAAGTGGTTATGATTGGTGGAGAATCTGCGGTTGACAACTCAGTTTGAGTATCTCCGGCTGGCATTCCAGTCGATGACATGTCATCTGATAGCCCTGTCGTTAAATAGTCTGTCGTCGGTCTCTTTGTGACAGTCTCACTGGTAGTTAGTGGGACAACACTTCTGTCGTTGTCCCGGATGGCAGTGCTTTGTGAAGCAGTGTCTGGTGATTTCGTCACAGTTGTCGTTGCAATATCTAACGTGCTTGTAAATAACACATCTCTCTCAGTTGACACGTTTTCTGTAGCTTCCTGGGTTGGCCTGCCATGTGTTTCTTTGTCAGTTGCGGATGGCGCCAATGTCGTCATGGCTGTAGCAGTATATTTCGAGGAAGTGGCTATTGCCTGCGTTGATGCCACAGTTGTTCTTGTCTTCCGTACAGGTAAGGCAGCAGAAGGTGACTTCGTCGGCGGAGCTGGTACAGTTTGAGTTGAGGTTTTACCTTCGCTTTGAGTTGTCGGAGAAGCTGCCTGTGTAGTTGTTACCAAATCTTTCAAGGTGCTAGCGTCAAGTGCCGACGTGGTTGTTTCATCTATATTTATGAACGTGAAGAGCGCATGCAAATTTTCATTCACAATAATTTTTCTCCAGCAAAAAATTGCATGTTTTCTCAATGTCCATATATATTTATGCTTAGATATGTGTGTGTTTTTTTACAGTACATAGCACGGTATCAATGAATGGAACTTGGGTTATGCGATTGAAAATATTCGTGTATTACAGTGTTATCACTTACATGAAAACATGCACAGGACTCGTGCTTCTGCATCGCAATTGTGTGTTCTCCAAGCACCGTCCTGCCTGTTTTGAACACAGTTTCGACGCTCGTTGTTTCGGCTGATATCTCTTGGAAAACTGAGGTGTGATCCATCCATATCCCAAACAAATACGTTTTCTTCAGCTCGATCGGTCAGCCCTATCCATGTCAACCAACGGTCTGTATTTCTGCAATGTATGTATCAATCTTTACCCCGATACAAAACATTAAACAACTTTGAATTAGGAGCTGAACCCGACCAACTATTTTTCTATCCGGAAATATCGGCCGACAGTGTGTACAGTGTAGTTGATTCTACTGTAAATGTGCTGGAATCAGAAAACAATGTTCCAACAACCAATCAAACAATTTATTGAAACTCAACTTGTTGCTCACCTTATGAGATGGTTATGTCCGATAATATCATTCCTTTTTGAATATATATATATATATATATATCAGTTTTTTTTTTTACTGACAACCTTACCGATCATCTCCGGTGTGCCACCCTCCTGTCATACCTGACGTTTGCCTTGTACGATTCCTCCATTTCAGACGTTAGAAATGTTGGAAGGTTTGCTCCCACGGATGTACAAAGGGACAAGGCGTTGTCGTAACTGAGATCGATATCGTTTTCGTAATAGCATACGGAGTGTGTGACGTCACAGCCCACTTTCGTCAAAGCCGAATCTGTGTGAGAGCGGAATTTCAATTTTGACTCGTTGGATTGTGTTATTTTTGAGTGTTGCAAAAAAGGCGAATGTACACTGGATATCGTTGATTTGCCCAGTATCGATTTTCATGGTGATTGAATTGAAACTAGGTCGAGGCATGAGAAATGTTGTTTGTTTTTTAACGTTCACAATTGTAGATTACAAACGATTTTAGAAGTGAGATATTTCCCAAGATGTATGAAAACCATACAGTTTGTGTGTGGAATAAAACAGCATCCTTCATGTCAATATTGTATGTGAGAACTGACTAGAGAGAGCCTTTTTTGTGTCACCTGTCAGTGAGATCCAAGTCGTTTTTCTGGTGCCTTATTTTTGTGTGTTTATTTCTAAAATAAACAAGTTTCATTCAAATGTTCGTATCTCTTGTGTATTGACCAATTTGCCGTCCTATACTATATATATATCACACATCAATTCGACAAATACGGCGACATTACCCATCATTATATGTGATACACATGACTGAAAATCGCCACAAGCAAAAGATGACGATGCATCTCTATAATATCTGAGTGGGCGGAACATTACATTACCATGCATCAAAGATACAATCGATACATAAAAACAACCAATCAACCAATTTTGTGTTGGGTGGAAACATATCCCATGCCTTGCGGCGATTGTGCTTGACATATCAATACAAATCACGATACCGGGCGATTTGGATAGGATTTCCAGTTTATAGCTGTCCACGAATCATAGAAAGACGGACAATCATTTATGGCCGCCTATCGCTGTGTTTCCGTTGCACATTTGTACATTGCACGGTCGAAGTATTGATGCATGACAAATGATTGTGGCGGCTATTCTGATTTTTTTATTGGTCCCAAATGGGACTCTCTACGGTGGCTGATATGTGACATCTAAATTTTGTTTGCAGGACACCAATTTAAAAGAATAGCTAAATATTCTATTCGTGAATAAAAGCATTCTATTCGCGAATAAAACGTTCTATTCGTGAATGAAACGTTCTATTCGTGAATAAAACGTTCTATTCGCGAATAAAACGTCCTATTCGCGAATAAAACATTCTATTCACGAATAAAACATTCTATTCGCGAATAAAACTATTCTATTTGCGAATAAAACGTTCTATTCGCGAATAAAACATTCTATTCACGAATAAAACGTTATATTCGCGAATAAAACATTCTATTCACGAATAAAACGTTCTATTCACAAATAAAACTTCTATTTGCGAATAAAACGTTCTATTCACGACTAAAACATTCTATTCGCGAATAAAACATTCTATTCACGAATAAAACGTTCTATTCGCGAATAAAGCTATTCTATTTGCGAATAAAACGTTCTATTCGCGAATAAAACGTTCTATTCGCGAATAAAACGTTCTATTCGCGAATAAAACTATTCTATTTGCGAATAAAACATTCTATTCGCGAATAAAACATTATATTCGAGATGTGTCACTGTGATGTATAGAAGTTTTGTTACTCATAGCAATTGTAACTTATTGAGTATTATTCGCGAATAGAACGTTTTATTCGCGAATAGAACGTTTTATTCGCGAATAGAATGTTTTATTCGCGAATAGAATGTTTTATTCGCGAATAGAACGTTTTATTTGAGAATAGAACGTTTTATTCGCGAATAGAATGTTTTATTCACGAATAGAATGTTTTATTCGCGAATATAATGTTTTATTCACAGATAGAATAGTTTTATTCGCGAATAAAATGTTTTATTCACAAATAGAATGTTTTATTCGCGAATAGAACGTTTTATTCGTGAATAGAATGGTTTATTTGCGAATAGAATAGTTTTATTCACGAATAGAATATTGTGCTTTGTTTTAAATTGGTGTCCTGCAAAAAAAAATTCAGATGTCACATATCAGCCACCGTAACTTTCCCATGTTGAATCCTCCTATGCTTTATAATGGGACACATCATTGTTAATGTCTCACTTAATATTGAGATTAGAGACCAGGAATCAATTGTGGACATATAGGAAATGCTATATACTGCATATTCTGAAAACCTTGAATTTGACTTCATTTTCAATGTCAGAGCACAAAATGGCTAATATCTCACTAATTATCGACTTTACAGCTTAGGAATCAATTGTGGACATATGGGAAATTATATTTATTTTGATGACCTTGAATTCGACATTTGAACTCATTTTCAAGGTCAGGGCACAAAATGGCTGATATCTCGCCTATTATCGACTTTACAGCTTAGGAAACAATATCTTATATGTGCAGATATAGGAAATGATCTATGCTGATATATTGATGACCTTGAACTTGACCTTTGACTCCATTTTCAAGGTCACATGACCAAATTGCTACTATAATAGACATGGAATCAATACCCAGTATCAAGTATTCCGAGCAAACAAAACAGGGTCCGTTATCCAATCTCATAGTCTCATTAACCGCCAAAAATGGCCATTAGGAGGTGAAATCAGGTGTTCCGGAAAGAGTGAGCATTTCCTGCCCCACTAGTGGCACCCGTCATGAATTCCCAAAAATTAACATGAAAATAGATCTAGTTGCATGGCAGACATGGATTTGCTGTATTTATCCACCAGATCATGATGACGTGCATAGAATTTCTTAAACGCAGAAATTTCTCACATACCTCTATATCTTTCTTATTGTTGAATTTACAATTGAGCAATCGACTGTGGACATATAGGAAATAACATACGCTGTTATACATGTTATACCTTATTTTCAAGGTCATAGGACAAAATGGCTAAAATGTAAAGCATACATTGTCCGGCTACCTTCCTTAGCCTTTGGGTTATCATTTCTGTCGTAACTGTTATAACAATGACAGATTAGTACAAAGAACAGACTTTTAGTTTGAGAATGGACTGCAGGTAAAAATCCAAACACTGTAGTGATTCGGTCTCTCCATTTGTCTATAATGTAAACATAAAGGTAGCAAAATCAGCAAAATGACGCAACCCTTCTTCCCAGAATCCATATGTATACCCATGGACGATGAACCGAGACATGGTTTTATAAATAGTATCACATGAATCTACAAATTGATGATCATATATGTCACTTTTACACGCGTCAGCAAAAAAGCTTCGTATCTTCAATGTTACGAACAAGCTAGTATTGGTATGTACGTTTTGTCATGTGGGTTTATACCAATAGATGCATATACCTACTACTATACTCGGATTTTTCTAACTCGTTTACACTGTTTTTCGCTAATATTTTTGTGATGCTAAACGCTATCGTTCTATAACTTGGCATACTTCCCCTGGGAGTCAAACGGCAATTTTCTACCAAATTTCAGACAGCTAACGTGAGAATTGAAAAAGTTGGCAATCTACCTCAATGTTAAATTTCAGCCCAAAACGGGATATCGAGAATCTGAGCATATTCGAGGAATTGGTCCTGTTTACATCCATCAGGATTCGAAATATTCTTGTAACTTTGAACCAGAAGATACAATGGGGTGTATTCTACACAAACATTTTGATTATGAAACATTGCTCCGCTACAAAACCCCAAAAATGCACAACATTGTGTGCGGGCCCAGAAATTAAATAATAGGGCTAAATTTAACATTGGGGTAGATTGCCAACTTTTTCAATTTTCGCGATAGCTGTCTGAAATTTGGTAGCAAATTGCCGTTTGACTCCCAGGTGAAGTATACCAAGTTATAGAACGATAGCGTTCAGCATCACAAAAATATTAGCGAAAAACAGTGTAAACGAGTTAGAAAAATCCGATTATAGACTTTCTGCGAGAGGAATACAATAAGCATATTTGGCGCACCTGAGCGCAACTCACCAGTGAGCTTTAAAACCATTACTAGTTGTTCGCAGTACAAAGGAATCCTGCCACTTGGAATATTTGGAGTATAACTTGAAATACGTCACAAAATTACATTTAAAAATTAAAATTATCAGATATTTAATCATATTTATTCAAGAACCAAGGTTTGGTTGGTGAGCCTTGATGGCTATAGATGGCCGTAATGAATTGTCGTGCCAAACAGATGTTTGCAAATTCGTGATTTTTAGGTGACCGGCCCTATGGTTCGAAAACCTATTGGCATGGCGTTGCGTCCGTCGACGGCGTTGTCGTCGTCCATCCACATTTTTATCTCTGAAGTTTTCAATGGGATCTTTCTGAAACTTTGCACAAAAATACCTAAAAATATTTCAAGATGGGGTTATTTTTTTGTTTTATTTTATTTTCGCTTTTTTTTCAAAATGGTGGCCGTTCTCGCCGAAAAAAACTGCCAATTTCTGACTTTGGCGGTCATTTTCTCAAAAACTGTTCAGACAGTTTGGAGATTTTTATTTCAAAAGATTGCTCTCACATACCTCTGTGGTGTGTATAAGTTGTGTTGCCCCTGAATCGCCGGTCTGCGTGTAGCGGCCATTTTCGTTTTCTAGGGTCCCAAATGCTCCTATGCTTCATAATGGGACACATTATGCCTAATATCTCATTTAATATTGAGATTAGAGACTAGGAATCAATTGTGGGCACATAGCAAATGATATATGCTGATTATTGTCATGACCTTGAATTTGGCCTCATTTTCAAGGTCAGAGCACAGAATGGCTAATATCTCACTTATTATCAACTTTACAGATTCGGAATCAATTGTGGGCATATAGGAAATGACATATGCTGAACATTGTCGTGACCTTGCATTTGACCGTTGACCTCATTTTCAAGGTCTCGCAGGACAACTTGGCTAATATCTTGTTTATTATCAAATTTACATCTTAGGATTCTATTGTATACATACAGCAAACGATATATGCTGAATATCCCGATGACCTTTAAAGCTATAATCACTTTTAGAATTGACAAAATGTATTTATTCTGCAGTAGCTTTGTTTTGTCTATAGAATAAGGAAGTGCACAATTTTGGGGCTGAAACTGTGTACTACGTGCCTAAATTGAGTTGCCAAATCAATATTCAAACTCAGGCCAGTCAATCTCGCATCAATTTTTTTCCTGAAAGTGGCCCGCCTTGCGGGCGAGTTCTACACACAGTCTCATGACGTCATTGGTATTTGTCTAGATACTGTGGCAATCGGCATTGTAGGCAGGCCGATCATTCTCTATCCACTGTTTTCATGCACGATTAATGGCAGTTTGCTAAGTATCTGTTATTGAACTGTGCATATTTCCTACATATTCACGACTATCTCGAAAAGTACTCTCAAATTTGCGTGTCAAACAAGAATGCTAAATTTGGCTGATTTTAAAATTGATTCCAACTTTAATTTGACTTTTGATTTCGTTTTCAACGTCATAGGATATAATGACTGATATCTCTCTTATGACTGAATTTACAGCTTAGTAATCAATTGTGAACGCATAGGAAATCATATATGCTGGATACTCTCGTGGCTTTAAATCTGACCGTGACCTTATTTTCAAGGCCACGGGATAAATAGCTATTATATAGCTTGGAAATAAGGTCAAATCTTAGCGCTTGGGCTATTTTTACCTTCATATTAGCTCTATACGTGAATTGGGAGCTGGCGCATTCCAGATTTGTGATTTACTGAAGTCAATCCTTAAACCTGCACCGATAACCGTCATTGATGTTATGCATACCCGCTTCTAAAACAAGTTATTGATTAGTGTTGTGTTTCTGATGACCAGTAATAAATTATAACACTTATTGTTCATAGGTCAGCAACAAACGGTTGCAAATCCTCTAGTTTTGTGAGCTCTGGATACAATGTTCTGTCAAATATGGGTACGCTGTTGGTATTTTAGATGTGGTAAATGATGGCGTGCAACTATCAGCAATAATTAATAGGGAAACATCGTGGACATGCAACTTGGCAATACACATTTGCAATTAGCCGATCACGCAAATTATTACGTATAATATTGAAAAGGCTGTGCAACCTCTCTCCATCCCATTCGATGATACATGTACAATGTCATTATAGCCATCCCGTGATGATGTGTACAGTTTCATAATATTAGGCACTCATTGCAAACACAAATTGAAACGGAATGAAATTATATACTCATGAATTTGTTTTTGAAGTACACACAAATGTACTCACGAATGTGCACATAAATGTATGTATATGCCTGTATCATCGGTAATAGACGTGGAATCAATACCCAGTATCAAGTATTCCGAGCAAACAAAACAGGGTCCGTTATCCAATCTCATAGTCCGGGGACAGAAAGTCATATCAGGCATACGAAGTGAGAGAAAACAAAAATGACAGGGAAACTCATGAACCCCCGTAAATGGCCATCAGGAGGTGAAATCAGGTGTTCCGGAAAGAGTGAGCATTTCCTGCCCCACTAGTGGCACCCGTCATGAATTCCCCAAAATTAACATGAAAATAGATCTAGTTGCATGGCAGACATGGATTTGCTGTATTTATCAACCAGATCATGATGACGTCCATAGAATTTCTTAAACGCAGCGATAAGTCTTGGTAAAACATATCCTTGTCGTAGCAGTTTAGAGACTAGCTGGGCACTTCGATAGATAAAGTCCTCATATTTGCAACTAGCTCTGGAATAGCGTATAAGTTGAGAAACAAACACACCATATGCCGGTGACATAGGAATGTTGCTGCTTAGAAAAGGGAAATTGACTATGGAAAAATTGAAATCATCACGTTTGTCATATAATCTAGTTGACAGGTTAGAATCATTATCAATCTCCAACCTCAGGTCTAGATAGTTGGAAAAATTAGCGGATTCTGTAGTATCCTTAATTTCAAGTTCCTTAGGATATATGACATCCAAATAATCACCAAACTTGGGATTATTTAGCGACAATACATCATCTATGTATCGGAAAGTGAAATTAAAATTACATGTTAGTTTCTTAGAACCTCCTCTTTGTAAATGTTGGATAAAATCTGATTCATATGAGTATAAAAACAGGTCTGCCAATAATGGTGCACAGTTTGTACCCATGGGAATACCAATAGTTTGTTGAAATATTCGACCACCAAATTCCACAAAAATATTATCAATCAGAAAATTAACCATATTTACCACATCTATTTCAGTATATTTGTATGGGGCATCAGAGTCGCCTTTAACAAAATAAGCGGTATTATATTTAACTACAATATAGTGGTACCGACGTTGTCCCTTTTTAGAGAAAAATGAATTATTGATTAGTTTTTTAAGCTGAGATTTCAGTTCAGAATGAGGTATAGTTGTGTACAAAGTGGAGAAATCAAATGTTTTGATAGACGTTACTTTTGAAAGTGTGTGCGCATGTAGATATTCCAATAAAGATTTGGAATTTTTTAATATCCACATTTGGTTTATACCACTTCTAGAATAGATGGTTTCAGAGTACTTTTGGAGACCCTGTTTAATTTTAGACAATATAGTAGTTAATATTTTAGAAAGGGCTTTGGTAGAACATGATGCTGAACCTGAAATATATCTTTGTTTGTGTGGATTTTTGTGCAACTTTGGGATCCAATATAAGTTCGGTAGATTAGAATCTTTACATGAGGTAGTAATACCAAACGAATGCAATACAGACAAATGATTTGATAAGATATCCTGTTTGGGCACGGTAATGGCTTGGTATGTACTATTGGGATTAGTATTGTTGGCAATACCCAGTTCGTCAAACAGGCACTGTATATAGTATGCTTTACAAACAAAAACAACATTATTAGAAGCTTTATCTGCAGGGACAATGACGAACCTTTCTTGAAGTTTCAACAAACTATTAGTAACCACGGGATCATTGAAGACAGAGCTATATTTAGTACTAACTGACTTTGACAAAACATTGATGCGTTTGTTTACCAATGACCTAATCTGTTTGACCCATTCTGACAGAGAATCAGTTTCTGCCTTTTCTCGCTTTGTCCATTTTCTGGCATGCTCCTCAACTGCATCCATGATTAACTTAAAATTGTATCTCCCTGAAAACGACGTGGGCTCTCTATATTTGGGACCTTTGGACAAAATGTCTCTCAATGATTCATTCTCCACTATATTGAGGTCGCCTGAAATAACATGCCCAACTGGATCGTGTATGAACGGAGAGTTAATGCAAGTGCAGGAGGGTGGGTTATGTAAGAGATCATCAATATCCAAATCATTCAATGTTTGTTTGTAGTTGAAAATCTTGGAAGCAACAGATTTGGTATATGAGTAGGATACAGATGGAGCAGCCGTGTCAGTGAAGTTTGAAAATAAGGTCAAACATTGCTTGTTTGAAAAATGTGCTTTATCCACAATGGACGCACGAACGCCAAGCAAATCTAGTTAGTTAATGAAAAAATTCAACGAAATATTTCTTCGAATGGACTAGATATGTTTTAGGCTTTTCTTCAAGAGAATAGCAGTATGTTTTTTCCCTGGACATGAAGGCTTCACATAATTTTCTCGTATTTTTTTTGTTTTTTTTATCTGCGAAATATAGTTCCAGTTAGAAATCATGAAATGTCCCGCTCTACAAATAACGAAAAGATTGTACATGAACAGATCCTGAAAGGTTCTTTGGCATTGGATAAAAACTGACCGCATTTATTTACAGTTATAGTGGTCAACTGCAGGGGCGGGTTAAGAGAAAGAAAAGAAAGGGGGAAAAAAGAGGGAAAGAGAGGGGAGGAAGTAATGTTAAGATGAATTACACTGGGACGTAGCTCTGGCTTCACGGGCTCATGTCTCGAGCAGTGTATCCGATCTATAGCCAATCCACTTGCTCTCGGTGAACATGTGAAAGAACTTTATGATGACCTCCACCTTTTATGAATTAATTGAGAGCATTGAATGTGCAAATGCACATAATCCTTTGATGGGGTCCAAAACCAAGTAATATCATGCCATATTTTGTTTCAACTACAGTGATCATGCATTTATGCGTGTAAAGTAATGCTTGATAGTTAGACCCAGGAGAATTGTGGGATGCTGTACTAGGCACGCGAATACCGGCCTACCTTCAGCTGGTGTAGTACCATTTCGCAATCGGGCCTTTCCTCAAAATCCTATATCTGCTCCAAATCATGCATGAAAACTCTTTAGGGGAATGGAAAATGGACCAGAGGAAACCTCTAAAACACACCACCTGGGCATGCATATCCCTTCAGCTTCTTCAGCATCCCTCGGCCTCCACCACCTTGCCTCGCGACATTTCACATCTGCCGCCCCAGATCAGGCATTCGTGAACTCTCCAAGACCATGGTAATTGAACCAAAGAGAGTCCTAGAATGTAAGTATCAAACTATTATCACCAATACAGTCAGATGTTGATGATGACAATAACAAACGTAAAATACAACATTTTGCAATAGAAACAAAGCCCGACGAAAATAGTTTATCAAAAGACACATAGGCGTCATCAGGGGCAGACAGGGTGTTAAATGTAGTTGTTTCTACTGTACACTTGATGGAATTGATATACAACTGCCCAACAACCTATGAAAATAATATGGAAATCCGAAACAAACCCCATGAAATAGATATATGATAAGAACATAAGTACCTAATCACAAGCCAGAAGGCTACCGAGTTGATGGTATCTTCGGGGACAGATTTAACGTCCGCCAGCGAGCACACCATTGGGGATGCATAACTCTTCAGCCCTTGAGTGGGCCCCAGACCTCCGGCCGCTCGCCGCTATAATGGTCAAGGGTTCCCCCCTCCGAAAATCCTATACCCGCCTATGAACTGGTAGGGTGTGGCCTTCAAGGAAAGTTATCATTTTGAAATGCAATATCCTATCTACCCGCTAGAGCTTAGAATTGCCAATGACACTACTACTTATTCCTGATTAAATGTAAATACATCCAGAATAGTTATCACATTTAAGCCACTTGATATATCACCTTTGGTATGTATTTTTCATCTATGAGTGAAGATATTTGAAAAAAATACAGAATGTAAAACACAAATTATATCATTGTATCAGCAACATAACTTGAAAATGCATATCGTTTTGTTTTGTAACACGATTTGCAACACGAAATACTAATTACTATTGAAAGTTCTTCGTATTTTGACAAGTGATCTGAAAAGAAGTCCGAAATGTTTTTATTCCTTTTGGTACATTCTTATTTTATCGAATGCCAATCGTTCATTACTCGTGTATATACATCCTCCACCCTGCATAATTTGCTTACACAGTACGGTTCATGAAACAAGTTTTCAAAATTGACTGTGTGGCTTTAAGTTTGAAGTGCACTTGAATGAAATTTCATGAACTTGGCCTATCATTAATCTGTCATGCAAGAGTGTGTATATGACCACAAAAAATTCGCGATCAAACATCGACAAAATAGCATTGACCTGTTTGCTGCTATGAAGGAATGCTGCTATGAAAATTCGCCTGCAAAAATTTTGTAAACCTTCAGAGATTGTCAAGTAATTAAGAAGTTAAACAACAATAACAACGACAAATATTTACGAAATTCACTCACCTGTTATAAACATATGACTCATTAAGAGCAACGTGATATGTACATCAAGTTTTATTGTATCCATTCTTATTAAAGCAGTACATCGAACTCCAAGATGCGTGTCCACTGCTGCCGGCACCAACGAATACCGTGCAGACTTGGTGTATTTCATGTGGCAGGATATGGTTGATTCCCCATGAATGCTTGACTATTGTGCCCTCTGAGCGTTACAAAAGGCATCTCATACCGTCCCCTTTATCCCACTAAGATAATACCAGCATAGACTACGTGTTAATTGACTTTTCATTTATTGTCCTCAAGCTGTGAGGACATTGCGACACATTCATTTCTCAGCATGCTACAATTAAGGGGGTGGGATCACTCTACAAGCTATATACTGGATGGCGGTTGAGATTTATTTGCCTTTGCAATGAAATGTGTCACTGATAGGATTGACTCTTCAAATTATTCTCACATAGCTGCTATAACAATGACAGGCTGGTACATGTACAAAGGACAATATTTCATTCAAACGTGCATCGATAATTGTCATTAGTGTTATGTACACAGGCTTCTAAAACAAGGTCAGTCTGGAAATCTTCTATTTGGGCAGTAAAATTTGCTATCACCTATAACTGATATGAAATCTGAAGGGGTTCAACTAACTACTATTTCTCACACACGATTAAGCAAACCATTAAGTAAATCTTCAAACAATCTGAAACCTTCTCTGTCAAAGTTATTGATACATGCACACTATCCATCATGGTCGTCCCTGGGACTGTAATCTTCTATTCAACGTGAATGATTGTTGTCATCATCTAAATGTGTAGCATTTTACCGTACATTATGTCAATATTGACTGAATTTAGGATGAATTGTAAACGAACCCTACAACAAAATTCACACCTTAACTGGCTCCCGAGCTGTACATATAATTCATGTATTCCTATGCAAGTATCATCAGCACTGATGTTTCAACAATTTGTTTGCATGTTAATAAGTATTATTCATGTGAACCAGATTTTTTTTTTGACGTAGCTGGTTTCTTTGAAAGAATCACATAATCTTCACGTATATTGTGAGTTTCTCGGTGAATTTCAGTCCCAGTCTGTAATCACAGAATGCTCCCCCACACCCTCTTATAGAAGTAATAAGACTGTTAGGAAGAGGTCCTGAATGAGGTTCTTTATCGTTGAGCAGAAGGTTTGTCGTATCTGGTTTACCGTTCCGGAGTTGACTGGTGGAGTGTGGCTTGGAAGGATTTTTTTTAGTTTGTAATACATTCTTCGATCTATCTTCCCTATTACTTAGGATCACTATGGCATAGTCGATACAGGGTACAATGTAAATACATCCAGAATAGTTGTCACATTCAAACCACTAGATATATCACCTTTGGCATGTTTTGGGATCTATGGCCGAATATTATATCCAGAATATGAAGCACAATTGGTCACTCTGGATCATCAACACAACTTGAAAATTGATTTCAATGTGTTTTTGTAACATGAGTTGCAATCCGAAATACTGTCTATCCAGAGAATTTTCTTCTTGATTTGACAAGGGTTCGGACTCCGAAACGGTTATATTCCTTTCTGTTAGATTGTTTTTGATCGAATGCCATTCATTTAATACTCATGTATGCACATTCACTCAATTGCAAAATTTGCTTGCGCAGTTATCACGGTTCATGAAACAAATTGGATTGCGTGGCTTCAAATGCAAAGTTTATTTGAATGAATTTTCATGAGGTTGGCCTATTATTAAAAGTATGTCGTGCCAAAGTGTCTATTTGAGTGTAAAACTATCGTGATCGAACATCGACAAACTCTTACTGACATGTTTGTGAACTAGTAAAATGCTATTATGAAAATTCATCTACAAAAATGTAAATTTTGTAAAGCTTCAGAGATTGCCAAGTAATTATGAAATTACAACAACAACAAATCTTAACGAAGTACATTTACCTGTTGTCAACATATGACTCGTTAGGAGCAATGTGAGCTGTATATCCAGTCTTATCGTATCCATTTTCATTAAAGCAGTACGTGTAACTCCCAGACTAGCATCCACTGCTGCCAGCACTAACGAATACCGTGCAGATGTGATACATTTCACATGGCAGTATATGGTTGATTTCTCGTAAATGCTTAGCCATCGCACCCTCTGCGCGCTACAAAAGGCATCACCAACCGCCCCCTTTATCCCCCTAATCGAATAACAGCAATCAGCGAGTAGGTGGTAATTGATTTTTCATTTATTTCCATCGAGCTGTAAGAACATGCCGACACATTTCCCAGCATGCTGCTAATTATGGGGGTGAAAACATACTGTGGAACTATATGATTTAATTGGTTGATTGATTATTTATTTTTGTCTCACTATATAATATTGGCTGACGTTTGGGATTGGTAACTTAGCGCTGTAAGAGATTAGCATGTTTGAGGGATGATTCACTGCTCTCAAGTATGCCGAATATATATCTACGATCTGATTGGATAAAAATACCTTGTGAGAACCTGTTTCACAGGATATGAGAACATTGCTGGTCAGGCTTTCAAGCAAACTCAAAAGCAGTTCAGGTTGAAATACTTCAAAATTATCAATCTTCGAACAAATTAAGTAACTGGAAGCCTTGTAATTTAAAATACTTTCAAAATAATCATATTGTTATAGGAATGTATCGATCACTTTCAGTCACAGCTGGTGTTACAGCTGATGGACAATTCTAAAATCAGTCTAAATTTTGGTATCTTTATTTCTAACGGAAACTTGAAAGTACATCTCGAGAAATATAAAGTACAAAAATACATGGGAAATACGCAGAAGTCCGTGACAATTACTGATAAAAAATCACGGCTAATCATGCGTGAGAACAATGGATAGAAAGCGATTGGCTTGCCAACATTGCCGCTGGCTACAGTATCTAGACATATATCACTATTATCACGAAATTGGATGTAGAACTCGTATATAACTTTTAAAATGGATGAGTGATTGATTGACCGAGTATGAATTTATAAAGACTGTGTAACTTATTTTACATATAACGTAAACCTTAACCTTTTAAAACCAAACAGACTCTGGGGTTGGCAATAACAAACCTAAACTATATCTTCGGAATAAGAATAAAGCCCGACCATATACTTAAGCCAAGACCACACTGGCGTCATTAGGGGTATACATGTGTGTGTACTTCATCCCTAGTCATTTTGGTGAAGTAGACGGAAAACAAAACATTGTTCCATGTTCTCCATTGTTTATACACAGTGGTAATCACCGAAATGTGTGATCCTAAAAATAACTCTTTATGTCATATTGGAGAACATATGAATTTATTAGAGATGAATTCCAAAAGAATACATATATTGTCAACGAGGCCAAAATAAGTTAAGGATTTAATAGAGGTAGAATCAATACCCAGTATTAAAGACCTAGTAGCATGCCAATGAAATTGCTTCTCATTTAGTCTATTATGAATAGTCTTCAATGAATTCGAACGAATTTTACAAATACAATCAATGGGTTTCGAGATATTGAATCAAATGGGCATTCCTTCCGTAAATTGCCGAAGATTTTGATCACAATTTTAGTATGGGTCACGTGGTTGGTGACGTCAGTTGAGGCAGAACTGAAAGTACATGTAGCCAGCAAGGTAAAATGCAAGGTAAAGTGCTATTCCAGAGCTAGTTGCAAATATGAGGACTTTGTCTATCGAAGTGCCCAGCTAGTCTCTAAACTGCTGCGACAAGGATATGTTTTACCAAGACTTATGGCTGCGTTTAAGAAATTCTATGGACGTCATCATGATCTGGTTGATAAATACAGCAAATCCATGTCTGCCATGCAACTAGATATATTTTCATGTTAATTTTGGGGAATCCATGACGGGTACCACTTGTGGGGCAGGAAATGCTCACTCTTTCCGGAACACCTGAATTCACCTGGCCATTTTGGGGGGTTCATGAGTTTCCCTGTCAATTTTGTTTTCTCTCACTTCGTATGCCTGATATGACTTTCTGTCCCCGGACTATGAGATTGGATAACGGACCCAGTTTTGTTAGCTCGGAATACTTAATACTGGGTATTGATTCCACGACAATTCAAGCGAGCGGGTGAGATGGTGGCATCGTGGCATTTCTCATCTTGATATTTAGAATCAGTACTATTTATTCACCCGGAACGGAGGTTTGTTGAACTGCAGGATATCCAGTATTTGCTGGTTTTAGTGTGTTTTCTTTTGAATCTCATGCATTTTTGTGTGGTTTTCCATCTTTGAGCTGATCACGTATTTTACGTTTTTGGCCAGCCATCAAGGCACATTCTGCCTCATCTGACGTCACGATTACGGAGACTGCCGAAGTTATTTTTTTCATTGGCATGCATGGGGGGGGGGGGTAATACTGGCTCAGTATACTCGATGACATGTCGCTGTTATTAATTACCAATTAACGCGATCATCTATTTTATCACCAAATGTCCACAATAGCTTCATCTGGACAGGAATAAAAACATATAATGGTACCTTGCTAATATGACTTTAAGTAGTCTTAACTATACGAAATGATAACAACAATCATTTGCAATTAGCCAGACGCTGTCGAGTCGTTTATTGGACGTGCCGGGACAGACAGAGTATACGGATACATGCGTATGTATATATTAGTACAGAGAACGTCGACGAAATGTGCAACTAAAATCGCCAGGTCTGATATACCAAGCGGGCCAGGAAAAACTCAGAGATAAAACGCACCGATTTTACGGTTAAAAATACCCTGATAAATCTGTGTCCAAAGCCAGGCAAGATATACAGAACAAGGCCAGGATCTTGGACCTGATCCTTTTACTGAAAATGGACTCGTAGTAAAGCATGGCTAGAAGTGACTAGAGCCCCGAGGCCTATCCCTAGAAACATACACAATCCCCAACTGAGCAATCATTCTGCTCACCGCATGCACCTGAGGGATACCCCGAGACCTGTATCACAATACTGTAACGTACAGACAAACGTTCCCCGTTATTCACTGAACTGTGGGAAACTTCATTTCTGAGCGAACAAAACAGGGTCCGTTATCATGGTTATGGCCCAATTACAAAACAATTTAAAACACGGTCCGGTATGGCCTCGGCTCAATTTCAATACTAAATGTAATTTAATATTACATTGTATGTACAATTGCAGTTTGAAATTCTCATGCATGATTAATATTTCAGTATATCAGACTCACTCTATCTACTCGGTGGTTCGACAAATGAAACGTTTTGGAGATAACTATAAATAATTCTATAAATGATGTACCTTTTTTCTGAGTACACTTAATGCCATGTAACATAATGTGAATGGGTGTGTTCCAAATACCCTCCAAGCCTATTCTTCCTAGCATGATGATGGTGTGACGTGGAACTGATAACGTGGAATCTCAGCTGACTGAACAATACGCCTGTGCCAAGATCGTTCTGCTGGCTGTTAAACTAGCAGAAAATCACATGGAGAGCATGTGAAGGAAACAGCGTAGAAACAAATGGAGACATTCACCACGCATTCATTGCCCAATGAATAATAAATATTCACATTGCAAAACAGCACACCGCTTTACAGTAATGGGATAGATTGTATTAATCATGATCACCGCGGATGGAATTAGAGACGGATGACTTGAAGAAATAGGGTCGTGCAGTATGACATTTATGCATGCTCAGAATAGCTCACAATCGTTTACACTGCATCAGAATGCCTGTCATGGGCCATGTATTGAATCGTTTAAATAATTAACCAACCAGTTCCATTGATGGCCATTATTGTTGAAGACACAGTGTTTACTTTGATAGCACTGAAGGGCAGAATAAGAGCAGACTTTTGTTTTACAAGTGATGACACTGAGCTCTCAGTTTACCCCTGAGGTGCCACCCGAAAATGCGTCGAATTAACCAAAGAATAGTTAATCAGATATCAAAAGATCTTTTGGAGACTGCAGTGTTGTCTATGACAACTGTACATAGATTCCTCGCACTGTATTATATATAATATCCTATCCATATATTCCAGTGACACAAAAGGTCCTACAGAATTATTGTTACATGTAATAGTACCAATTCTGATGTAATTCAGTGTTTCGTTCCAGAAGAGATGACTTTTATCACTCGAAAGGTCATTCAGTCTTCGACAAATGACTTGTAAAATTTCAATTTATACAAGGTTCAGACCATTATACATTTCATTTCTTTCAACATATTGCAGAGAACGTTATCTTGTCTAATCCATTAGGCAGAACGAATGTTCATAATCTATATTATCCGATGGGTATAGAGCCCCGTTCGTGCCACAAAAAAGTGAAGTTATTTTTTTTCACCTCATACGTATGAAATAATAGGTCATTCATCTGGGACACTAGCTCATAAGTATGACATAAAAAGTCATACCTAGGAGATGCTAACATTACTAACACATATGTATGAGGTAATAAGCCCTATGTATGAGATACTAACACATACATATGAGATAATAAGTCATACGTATGAGACACTAACTGTACACATATGTGTGAGTAAGTAACACATACGTATGAAATACTAACACAAACGTATGTGTTAGTATCATACATATGATACATATGACTTAGTATCTCATACGTATGAGCTAGTATTCGAAGTTGATGTTGTCGCCCTGGTTCAAAATGGCTGAACGAAGTTTTTCATTCAGACATTTTGAACCAGGGCGACAACATCAACATTTCACACACAGTCTGCCCCTGATGAAGCCAGTGTGTCTTTGAATGAACTCATTGTTCGGGTGTGGTTTCTATTGTAAAATGTTGTATTGTATGTTTGTTATTGTCATAATCAAAATCTTGTTGAATTGGTGGTAAAAGATCGATATTTACATGTTACATTTGCCTGGTGCCAAATTGTCGCTTGCTTCTGAGGAACACGTGGTGTGGGGCAGGTTTAATAATATATGCAACCGCCAGCTGGCAGCACTGTTTTGAGGGGTAAACATGACGTCAATATTCTATTGTTTCTGGCGTTATCAATATAAACGTGATTTAATCGCCATAATGTACGTCACTATTGGTTACAGATAATTTTCTTCAATGATCTGGCGCTAAAACAAATCCTCCAATAACAACGCTACCCCTGTTGAATGAGTGTATGAGATGTCCCAATACAGACTCAAATAAAGTTTCATGTATATAATTCACCCCCATACAGTTTCTCTTGAATACCTTTTGCATGTACGTGGTTGTTATACAAACAATAACAACAAATGTAGCACGCTTTTATTTCCGATTGTCATCAAATAATATACTTTTCGTTCAAACCCATACAGTATATATGAATCGTATTACTAGCTAACGTAGTTTTAGCTATCTACGTTCCTACAATACATTTATACATTGGACATGTAGGTTACCGTAGATGCATAGCATAAAAGTTTTGCAAACATCAACGTACGATTTAAGGATCAAGCTTTGTGGACATCAAAAATTGCTAATATTTTTTTAGCGCATCAGCAGAAACTGCAGGTATATGAAGCATTGAGCAAAATGTGTTCTATGAAATGCAGGGTGCAAATGTTATGCCGGGATCATTACCGTTCAACTCTTCGCGACAACTGGTCCGTTTGTTTGACTCGAAACCTGTCAATTAGTTCTGATTGGCTGATGTTGCTGATCATTCTGACAGTTTGACCAATCAGAGCTGGTAAATCTATGATAAACAACACCAGAAACAGCGAAGCGGAAACTCCGAGTGCCACCATTCCAACAAGTTCGGCCTTTTCCGCTTCTTCGGTGGGAATCGTGTATTGTTCTTCGGTAATGGCTGGAACGGAATCCATGGAGTATATATCAATAATTTATTTGAATGATATGGGCTGCTTCATGCATGTATAGCACAGTCTGAGGTAAGTGTGCAGCATTATGACGCAAAATACACGTAGCCGGTCTCAAACACACTGATAAATCATGATACAACAGTCTGGCGCGATTTTCATCTCCGAAGATTTGATATTATGACAGTGGTTACGGAAAGGGACATGAGAAACATAATGACGACGTTGTATTAAAGAATGATATTTCTCTCTCACCAAGACAGCTGTGTATCGATGGATCCCACTCTCCCCTGTCACCGCACGTGGCTACTTTGTGCCCCGGGCCGTCATTAAACACCGTCCTATTGTCGCATGTATAATTGACAGTGACACCGAAACTGTTGTCGTGGGTATCTGGCACAATCCCCTCCCAGTAGGGAATAGACGCACAATGCAATGCTGGAAAGAACAGTGTATTCGAAGCAGGTAATTGTCCATAATAGCACGCTAACTGGAAGCATTAATATTTGATGTTGCCTAGTCCTAGAAATGAGCAAAGTAGGCGGATAAACATTTTCATGATTATTCAGGTTGCGAGCGTACGTGTGCAATCGGGAACACTGCTCCAGAATCCACTGGATGTACACTCAGTGATGGCAGTGAACACACCTCTACTAAACCAGTAACCTCGTCGACAGGCGTACATCAATTTGGAGCCGTATGTTTTCACATCACCAGAGTCGTACATAGCGTTTAGAACCTCAGGAGGCGTTCCGCAGTCAACAGCTATACAATGAAAACGACATCCTAGGTGTTTTTGTCACCAAATGCAGGCCCTAACGACAATTATTACGCTGAATTAATCCAGTTTGTTCCAATGAAACACGAAAAGCGTGGAAAAAATTAGAAATGATAGATTGCAGTTCTGATCGGTTTTCTTTGGCTTACATAAAATAATTTATCAATGGTTTCCACCTAACTGCGAACATATACCGGCATATAGATTCATTTTTCAAGCTTGGACATTAAACAATCTTATCAACCATTCCGAGGTTCAACACACTTAGCTGTGACCACTAGTTATATCGAGAATAATGATCACCCACGTGTACAAGAGACACTCCTATCCCATTGGCCGGATTCCAAGCACATGATCGTCACGTGATGCTCCCCTTCCACTCTGTATCCAAGGTCACACGCGACTAACGCGTATGTTCCATATACGGTAGCGGATGTATTCAACGTGCTGTTAGCTACATCGATGACTGGACAATTTTTTACTGAAACGGACAGCTTTGAATCTCATCATCAGATTATCGACATCCGTATTAATTAATTTAGATCTACTCTTATTAGGTAACAAACAACTTCACTAGGTGTTACTATTTTGCATTAGCTAATACACCAAGATGTTGATGTCTGACATGTTTGATTGTCAGCTGTCTATGATATTTTTAGAGAAAATATTAAAATAATTACCCACCCTGGCAAGCCATTCCACCCGTTACATTCCATCCATTTACCCCGCAGAGAATGTCTAGGGCCGTTACTCCGGGACTGAACTGATACCCCGGAGTACACGTGACACGTACCACGGAACTCAACACTGCCAGGGAACTGTTCCCCGAGGAGTTCGGTATGTCTGGTACTGGAGTACATACGTTCTCTGTAAAGGAAGGTGTTTTTTAGTGTGCAAGGATAGTTTTATGGTGAAGTGTATTTACGACACAGGAGACGGACCACAAATTTAATGTCAATTTTTCAGTGCTCTTTGGTGGAAAGTGATATAGTTTCCTACGACGTAGATGGAGACTCGACAATATTCCTACTGTAAGCACAAATTCATTAAAATACGATGATGTGAATCGGGGTTCGAATTAAAATGTGATAATAAAGCAAAAAGACACGACGTGTCTAAGATACGAAGATATCTTTAGAAGAATGGTCCTGCAACAATATAACTTCATCCATAATACCTTGGCAAGAGTGTAACTCTTCTGTCCAGCTGGCAGTCGCTGTACAGCTGACAGTTTTACTGTCATGGCCGTCCTGGAATCTAAAGCTTTCGAGACAGTTGTATGTTGCCGTGGTTCCGTACAACAACTGCGCTGAATTATTCACTCGGTCAATAGTGGACGAAGCTATATTCTCCAGGTTCGGAAGATTATCGCAAATCACCACTGCGAATGGACGAAAACGCACAATCTACGACATGTCGAAAGCGTACGATAACATTGATAATCATTTAATATAATTCATTCTCGAATTAGTTAGTAAACGACTTTTCTCACAAATTATGTTAAACAAACTCAAAAATCTGTGGTTTGATGCATACGTTCACAGTCGAAAGGCGCGCGGCTCCAGATTTCACCCTCGAGACAGGATATGACGTCACTGGTTGATTTCCCCGGCACGTGGTATCCAGAGTGACAGGCGATTCCTACGTGCGTGTTGTAGACCGTGACAGTTGTGTTAAGGGTGCTGTGATTCGGTGGAGTCAGCTTTGGACATACTTCAACTGCAGAAAATACGCTTAACTCGTATAGTACGAATTGACGGTTAGGTGTGCATTTAATACTGTTGCGTTACTTTTTTGGTGAAGAGATCAAACGCATAATCATACGTTTAAACATTTTTATACACGTGGTAGCGTTCAGGTTCGACGCATTGTCTCACAATAGCTGCATTTTTGTCTTAAACCATAAGACATTACTCTTTGACATTACCTCTACACGTCCCAATATCACTCCACTGTGCTTTCTCCTGACACTCAACCCGCTGGCTCTTTGTGCCGTCTTCCAGCTTGTATCCGGGGTCACACGTCATCACTACTTGAGCACCGATATCAGTGACGTAATCAGTGGGTGAGAATGATGAGTGGAGCGTCAGAGGGAGCGGCGGGCACCGTACTTAATTAAAAACATGTAAAGGACGTGAGGGTTTTTTTCAGCAATAACGTGGCTGATTTATGTTGCCAATGGCTGATTTATGTTGCTGGAGCAAGTGGATATATTCAGAAAACTACATATTTTCTGAAGAAAAAAAAACTAAACATTAAAACCTCGAAAAATAATGAACTCACTGAAAACTCACTGAAAATCAAAGAATGAACTAAACCTAACAATCCACAAATGACGTTCTCACCTGCACATGTCCAGTTTGCAGATGTCCAAAATGACTCCGCATCTTTTCTGACACAACTTGTACGTAGTGAATTTACACCGTGAGTAAACTCCTCATTCGTAGAACAACTTAAACTCAAAGAACCGCCTACAGTAACAGAATCTGGAGGTTTCTGCGCTATTGAGCCACCCATAATGCGCGCGTTCGTGGGAACAGCGCTGCACGTCACAGCTGAAGAACAATAACATAAATTCAGCCATCATACAATGTCGAAGATGTCAAATTGCTAGTAACAGATAGTCCTGATATATGTTATCGGACGCAGAAGATTTTGAATTATATTGATCCCGATATTCGGGATATAGTGAAAATCAGGCTAAACCTTACGATGCAAGTACGATATGCATTGTCTGCATGTGCATAAAATATATACGCATCTGATATGTGCAAGCCCATTTGAGTTACCTGTGCACTGTGGCACTCGTGCGCTCCATCTGCCGGATGTTAGACATACTAGAGATCTCGCGGAGCCTCCTTCTGGAAACACGTGGTTGAGACTGCAGACTAACGTGATCACAGATCCGACCCGCCGACCCACGCCTACAACTTCTGTGGTTCTTGTTGATGGAACCTCTGGGCACATTATCAATCGGTTTTCTGAAATACAAGATGTACGATCGTTAGAACACAGTATTTTGAATTTGAACCTATTGTAATCTCCCATTTAATCACAGTTCCTTTCGCAGTTTCCCAAAGTATTTTTCTGCCAACTCTACGTACCGATCTACCACTACTACTATATTAACCTTTTGACAAGTCCGATAAAATATTCAAAATACAATAAACGCACCAATATCGAGTTGGCGTGGTGCTTCTGAGGTAGACGATTCCTCTAATTGCGTAGTAGTTATCCCTGCCACTGTTCCATCCGAGGTTACACTTCTCTTCCCAGTAGATATTATACTATACTCTTGCGTAGAGCTGTGAGTGGATGAGATTCGCAGTTCGGCGGACTCAGTTTCATGTCTGGTAACAGGGTCTTCACGGGCTGAAGTGTGGTACTCCATTGTAGTCGGCTCGCTGTCAGTGGAGGAAACGGCGTGCGATGTTCTGGCCTCCCGAGTGATGTATTGGCTTGTGGAGATGGAAGTCGGCGAGGTTCTTGCAACTGTTGAGGTGTCTTCTGTTGGGGTGACACCCAATGTAGTTACGCCCAAGCTTGGCACACTGGTATGTCGAGTTGGATCCGGGGAAGGCTGCATATCTCCTGTTATTGTCTGTGATGGTGTGATTTGTGTGGTGAATACATTCTCTCTCTGAGTACTTGCAGTTAATACCGTTGTTGCTCTACCTGCAGTCGTGCTTGGCTTTGCTGTGGTCACAGTTGTCTCGCTAGTTGTCGTTTCATCCACTGAATTTGTTACTCTTTTTGGTACAGTTGTTTTTGCAGTTGTCGCGTCGCCAACTGTGCTTGATATTGTTGTTGGTACGGCTGTTTTTGTAGTCGTCATTCCGCCAACTGTACTCGTTACTGTTGTTGGTATAGTTGTTTTTGCAGTTGTCGTGTCCGTTGTTGAGTCATCCGTTGTACTAGGTACGTCTGCTGTCTTTGTCGTTTTCGCAGCAGCAATGGTCGACGACGTTACTTTTGTGGTTGTAACTTCAGATGTGGTATGTGCAGCTGTAGTTACAGTTGTTGACGTTGTTGGTGCTGATGTTGCAGTTGTTGTTGTTGTTGTTTCGCTTGTAGTTGTTGGGCTACCCGTTGTCGTTGTAGTTGAGTCAGATGATGTAGTTTCTTGCAAAGTGGTTGTTGTCATTTCAACTAGAAATATGTACATACATTCAGACTAGAAATCATATTAACGTCCCACGAATTATCAATAACACGGACACTATATCAGATATATGTGAAATAGAACGATATCAACTCCGACCCCGAGTGGTTCAGATTATACAAACCTTCTGCCATCATGCACACTACGGCAGAGTAGGATGTCCAGCAGAATTTAGCTTCCCATGTGCCATCTTGCTGGCGCTGAACGCAGTCTTTCCAGGAGCTATTTCCTGAAATCCTTTTGCTGTATGCCACCGCAGAGCCACTTGTCCAGAGGAAAGTGCCCTCCCAGGTTGAATCGGTCAGTCCTATCCACAATGTTTCTCCGATGACATCCCTGTACATATATACATTATCATGCTAAAAAAAATAACGTGGTTTGGTTCTACAATTTCTTTTGACAACTTTGATCCATGAAATAATATATGGTAGATTATACATAATCACAATATTATATTTTAAGTAATTGCATTCAATTCCTTGCATTATACAAAAGTTCTGTAAAGTTCCGAATGTTCTGAACTTCCTTCACGAAAATTCTGTCAAACGCGTACATGAATGTGCTTATGTATACCCTGCAGCTAGCCGCCGAACGTTAATTGACCCAATTCTATTGTGTTGAGGGTCAGGTCATGTTTATGTTAACGTTCTATTGCACCAGATATGAAGATACACGGGAACAAAATGTTTTTCCTTCATCATATTGTTGGACTTGCATCGACTACATGTGGATTCCATGTCCCGAATACCCTAGAATTGTATGTATTGCTCTGCTTCTTAATTTTATTGCCCAATATTGAGAAAAATGGCATGTTGACACCCTGGTGATTTTCACGAACATCGTTCGCGTATTCAATGTATTCTGTACCTAATTTTAGGTATAGATCAATATTGTGACATGCCATATGTAACATTGAATGCACAGATTGGACTGCACGTGACAATAAGACATGTGTAGTACACATATGGCAATTGTTTTATTGTTGAACTGTCGTACTGTTGTCTTAGATAACGTTCTGTGGATCAAATAATAGTTAGTCTTCAATATATGTGAGTGCTGTTCTGTTAGTTCTATACATATTACGTAAAAACAATGAACCTAAAAGCTCAAAAGTCTCAACCCCATAAATTCTTCCATATGGTGATGTAAGAAATAACTTTCAAGCCTCAATAGAATGTTAACCCGAGCCTCAGAACGCTATCATAATCACGGATGAATTGACCACGCAAAATATCGGACAGAACCATTGTGCCTATATGCTAAATTTCCATAGAAAATACTAATTTTTCATGCTCCAGATAGAGGAGAGTTTACATGCATCCATCCATCCATCCAAGACATTTTACTCCAAACTCGGGAGTCTCAGTGTTGCAATCTCAATGCACACATTTTAATAACATCCTCGGACATGGAATCGAATAGATTGTAAAAGTGTAAAGTGTACTTACTGGGAAACTGTTATTCTTAACCTGTTAACACCATGTGTCGGACTTTTGAAGGCATTAGAACGTTAACATAAATATGACCTGACCCACAACACAGTAGAATTGGACCAGATAACGTTCGGCGGCTAGCTGCAGGGTGTGTATGTATCACGGAACTGAAAATACATATCCAACACATTAATTAATAAACTCCATACAAATAAGAGATTACGGCCCAAGTATCATACACTGCACCTTAATACTACTAAATGAATGCCATTTAATCCGTCGGTCACATTTTCAATCCTCATTGAATATAGAGGAAGGCGCAGTGTATGATACTTGTGGCGGAATTACTATCGATGTATTGACCCTTAATGAATTCTTTTTTCAATTTCTTGCAGCTTTCGCGTTCGTACCCGACATTGGTTTGGAACCAAGTCTCCATTTCAGACGTGTCGAACATTGGCAGGGTACCGCCATTTTCTGTGCAGTACGGTTTGGCGTTATTGTAGCTGAGCCGAGTAGATTCATCCCTATGGTAGTAGCACACGGAGTTGCTGGCGTCACACGCTACCCTGACCAGGGCCGACTCTGTGTACGGTTAGTGGAATTGTATGTATCGAAGAGATCAGCATGGTATAAAATGAAGTCAATAGTAAACTATAACTGTTCACATTGTACATGTGATGTATTTAGTGTACAGCAGCTGCTCTACAAAACCCTTTAACTTCTAGAAAACCGCTATCTCCTATAAAACCGTTTAACGAAAATTTTGAATTTCATTGATATTCTCAATATCGCATTTCCACATCTGGATTACATTTTCTAGTGTCAAATATTTGATTTGTCTTCAATATTTTACGGTTTAATGAATAACTTCCTGCTTCATATACATGTAGTCGAAGATATAAACTGCTGCAACATCCAAAATACGCTAAGAGGAACCTGCAGACAAGTTTGAACATATCGAAAAATGCACGATGTGACCGAATTGTTTACATCTGCGCTAACATAAACAATGATCTATAATAGGGAATAGTCCAATTGGATATTTCAGTTTACGTCATCACAGGAAAAACTACCATACATATACCAGTTTCAAACAATTGACTGGTGCATTTTTCTCCTTTTAGGTTAAGCTCTTTTTCAATGGGTACTATTTCGCGCTGATAAAATCACATCATCATTGACAAATGCAGACATATTTGCGCTGTTCAGTAGTTTTGCAGACATGCTATGATCAGTTTCGCATAGAAAACCGATGTGCATTAAAAGAACATTATTGCATTGTCATATTGCTCGTGAGAAAGGTATTACTTGAAACATCATCCCCTACGTTTCCATCGTACATTCTGCGTTGACATTTTGTGCCCTTATTCATCAAGATTTATGATGAAATTAATGCTTAATGCTTGGCAATTTACCATAGAGTACAGCTAGGCCCAATTATCAATTAGTATGGTTTTGGCTTTTATCAAACGGTTACCAAGGTTACTGAGTAAAACATTCGCCACATACCTGTTAAAATCCAAGTATCTGCCTATTACCATCAATACCACCCAAATTTTGATGATGCTAATAACAAACCTAAAGTGTAACTATTCTTTAAACATTTTTCAATTCAAAACGCTGGCGCCACCAAATGTAACACACACAGGGCTTGATGTGTAGGTGTTGCTGCTGCAATACTTGATCGGATTACATAGTATATAAGTGTCAGATGATCACCAGTCTATGTAAAAAAAATTACAACACCGAATGGGAAAGGTTCACTCCAGTATGACAAGTACATATACTCTGATTTTTCTGACTCGTTTACTCCTTTGTTTGTTGATAATTTTCTATGCTCAATGATATCGTATCATTATTCACCTAAGATTCAAACAGCAACGAATTGTTGCGAATTTTCAGACTTCCATCTCGAAAATGAAAGAATAATTTGCCAATCTACCCCCATTGTTAAATTTCGGGGAGACAGGCTTCGAAGTATTGTTATAATTTTGGAACAGAAGACACATTAGGGGTGTATACTACACAACCATGTTGATTTCGAAAGATCCAACTAAGCAATGCGAACTAATGCGCAAAACCGTGTACATGCCCAAAAATGATTTGGCTAAATTTAACATTGGGTAGACTACCAACATTTTCAACTTTTGTGATATAAGTCTGAAAATTGGTATTATAAATTGATACACATTGTCCCAGGTGATTTATGCAAATTATAACACGATACCAATCATCATCGTGAAAATATCAGACTTTATTGAATGATATACCGCATGAGAAAATGCGGAATTGGCAATTCGCATATCACAATAACCCAGTCCATTTACGTTTATAGCAATAGATACATTTAAGCAGACAATGTGATCATAGATATACATTGTATATGTTACAGTTTGTTTAGTGTCTAACCGTTCAAGGTTGGTTATTCTCGTGTGGATAATACCCATCATGTATGATGTTGGTTTCTATTTGCCCAAAATTGTGTCACTATTTATCGCGAGTCACTCTAATTGTTTTGCCGTGTCATGAGTCCATGGGCAGCTATGCATACAATAGTATCGATACACAGGTTTCCTTTGTTAATGGACCTCTATTTAAAAATATGCGTGCATACAGGAAACTGCCGAAACATGAAAGACCAATACCTGTGTGCAACGTTAATGTTATTCAGCTGATATCGAAAGATCGCAAATAATATAAATGGGTGCGATTTGTGCAATGGATTGATTGCTATAAATTATGTCAATATGGTCATGGACCATAAATACGTAGAATGCGCTAATATTTTTGAATTCTATAGTGTGTATGCATTTGAATCCATTCATATTCCTGGAATCTCATCTTTTGTTCTATATAGTATTCAAATGAATAATATGATTTACTGTACACCTAAATGTGAATATTAATTGCAGACTGCATGTAAAATTCGTTTGTATCAATAATTGATAACTGTTTTAGGAAAATCATTGTGTTTTTATTTATATAAGTCTCTTCAGTTGTGAAAGCGAACTAACTTACGAACACAGAAATCTGAAAATTTGCCACCCAAATTTCACAAAAGTACAAATACATCATAGCCGTGTAGGTCACACCAAATATGAAAACTTTGTAGCTATTTACTGCTCGTGTTGTTCGTTTGAGTTTTGTCCTTGTTGTAGCAAGGTAATTTCTCTAGTTGTTTGAGTTTTTACTAGCATTTTCTATATTGGGACTTCGAGAATGAAAGTGTAAAGGACATAAATTCCAAATGTACATGTAGTAAGAATATGAAATTTGTCTCAATATGAAAATAGCTTCTCTTCTGATATTGGAATATGAATGTTTGCACATTTCATTTTCAAGAATCAAAAACTGAAACATTACATTAGACAAGTTTTGAAAAAGGCAAAAACGAAAACAAGTCAGTAAAGATGTATCATATCTTGTAAATGTGCAAAGATGTGTCATGTGCGTATATATAATGTAAGGCTATATCTATCAGAAAACAATTATATACAGGGTTATTTTTTTCATAGACTAGTGAATAATGTGTCTTGATCAGCATATAGCTTGAAATGTGCGGTCGTTATTGATACAGGCATGACAAATATTATTGTCATAGATGGATATAAAAAATATATTGTTTTCCACATTAAAAGATATTATTTTTCCATATCGAGGATATCATCACAATCATATTTCACAATAGTAGGTAAACGTCTTTTTAACAACCCTATATGTGTACATTTATAAGTATACTATGAACCGTCGACTAACAGGATTCGAACCAGTTCAAGCTTGAATATTTGCATAACACGTTAGTCTTGACATATTTATATACATGTCATAAACTCATATTGGCCATTCAAAAAGCAATGGAAACAACTTCCATACCTGCCGGGAACAAACGTAGAGCCGAGAGTAACAAACTGCACAGTGTATATTGTGCAACTTGTTCCATAATCCTGGCACTGACGGAACAAAGCTTCAAATGTTGAGGTATCCAGGTCGCATTCCTCTTTTCCACACTTCAAACCAGCCAGCGCCATACAAATGTCAACTTACAGTATCATTCCTGAAAATGCCTTGGTAGCGTATCATCGCATGCGGCCGCTATTGAATACATTCTCTATTGTTTGGCATGACCAGCCCACGAAAGCAAATTATACCATTGTCACCCCACAGTGGTTGCAATGCCAACATAGGATTGATTTTCCATCGTGGCCGCTCGGTTTTCGGGTGACGCGGTGGCTAGCAATGGCCACAACCACATTTACCGATCACAGCAACATGGTATATATTAAGTGCAGTTGTGTATGTTTCATAGTAAATGGATCTTTCCCAGTTTGTTAGGCGTTTCACATTATCTACTGATATATCTGGAATATATGCCACTTTAATTGAAATCCTACTATCTCGAGCAGCAGATTTTGGGATAAGAGAGTTTGTGTGACTTTTTTACTGGCCCTATACACCTGGGGAATTCAAGATCCTCACACTACATATGATATAACCACTTAGGACAGGCTACACAATGTAGCAAATAGCAAATATTTGAATATTTACCCACAAACTGTTTGAGTTAACAAGAAACAGAAGTTTAATGTGTAATATGAATAACGTAATTTTGGAACAGTGGTTAATCATGAAATATAGGATGGATTGTTATGTATATAAAAAGAACGGTTGGTGAAATAAGTGTGGAATAAATTGCCATGAGTAGGCTTCGATAGAAGTCGGATCTTTTGGTGATCTTGAAGTATTGACCTCAGATGATCTTGAGTGATAATCCAAAGGTCCCATGTGATCTGATACGTGTGATTTGGACTCGGCATACGACACGATTGTATATAGAGCTTAGATTTGTATTATAGGTAGCCTTTGGATTTTTATTAAGATTCCTTAATACAAAGGTTCGCTACCTTTGGATCTAGTCAGAGGAGTTGAAATTGGAAATTCATTGGATGATTTTCAGACTTTTAAAGAATCATTATATGACATTGTGCATTCGAAAACAGAAAGTTGGGATCACATATTCTCTTTAGCGTGGAATTATGGGTAATTTTACTCCAAAAATACAATCAAAAGGGGCCATTTTTGGCCAGTTTCACTAAAATCAATACATAATAAAATCTTCCATTTTTTTTCTCTTCCATTTTGTTTATTTTATCAACGAACTGCTGTGTATGTGTTTGAAACAAACAAAAAATATGGAGGTCACCATGCTAGTTTTTCTTTGTTACAGGTTGTCATATATGTGGATGTCGGTGAATTTATACAAATTTTCAGCTAATTAAGGTGGAATTTCCTATTTTTGCTTCATATGAATGCTTTGAGAGGAAAAATTGGCATAGTGACTCTCTAATTTCTTTGCATCAGAAACATACAAGCAGTTAGTTGATAAATAAACAAATTTTCAGTAAAAACTATTCACAAGCTTCGATTGAATATTGATTTTAGGGAAAATGGCTAAAAAATAACCCATTTTGCTGGTATTGTATTTTGGGGGTGTATTTTGGGGGTCAAATTACCCATAATTCCACATTAAAGAGAATATTTGATCCCAATTTTCTGTTTTCGATTGTACAATGTCATATTGAGAATTCTTTGAAAGTCTGAAAATCATCAAACAAATTTTAGCCCTTCTGTTTGGATTGAAAGGGAGTGGACGTCTTTAATTTAAAGTAATATTGGCAGTAAAACTATTTTTTTTCCAAATTAATTACATATAAGCCTGTGGTCTTAGAAAAATAGGTTACAAAACAAACTATGCTTGATCAGATGGATAAATCAAGCATAAAACAGTGGTAGCAGCTGCCTTTTTTCGTTTTGTGCGCCATTCAGAGTTACCTCTGACATAACCTATTTCACGCTCGATTGGCTCGAACATATACCATGTATACGAGTAAGCTGGAATCGCATTGCATGAAGGGATGGCGGTAATATTACAAACTCGAAATATCTCCACCAGAAACTCGCAACGAAATCAATCAGAAAGGTGCGTCTGTTTGGGCATACAAATGCAGATATATAACTGTTATGTTTTCTTCGTTCGATCAGAAAGGTATGGAACAATGAATAACTTTATGCCACTATCATTTTGAAAGTAGCCTTTTGTCTTGTGATTAGTTACTCATGTACTTGTCATACATCTATGCCATGGGGGTTGTTTCGGATTTCCAAATTAATTTAAATGGGTTGTTGTGCAGTTAAATATGCACTCTTCCATCAGGTGTACAGTAGAAACAGCTACATTTCACACAGTGTCTGTTCCTGGCGACGCAAATGTGTATTTGTGTCTTATATTTGTTTTTGGCATCATCATAATTTAGTTGTATTGTTGATAATAAATTGTTACGTTCACAGAAGAAGTCATGTATGGCGGTTCTTTTAGAGACCTTGAACTTGATCCCACATGAATGAAACGGTGAAGCTGAAAGTCACGTTTAACAAGGGATGTGTATGTTGGCATTTACAGGGTGTCCCAAGATAAATGATGAATGAATTAATGTATGTTTTGGAGAGAATAAAAAATGCACTGGCACAAGATAATTGTAAGAGTAACACATAACATAAAACAGCAATAAAAATTCAATGAGCGACATTGAACAAATTTTGTTGGATTATTTAAGTCTGCTTCTGACTAAAAGTTCTTTAAGGTTTTGATGCTTCTTGTAAGCTGTTGCTATTTTAATATCACCATCAGTATTTTTGTTGAGTTGTTTCATATGCTTTTTAACAATTTGGGCCGAAAGAGCACCTGTTTTTGAGAAGGGTACTATATACAGCAGGTCGAATTTATTTTTACTTTTGTTCAAAGGGTCATACTTTGTAAATTTTTGAATGTTGAGGCCATGAGGTTCGAAAGTGCCTAAAGTATCAATCCAACAATATTCCCTTTCAAGTCGCCATTGTTTGTTTAAAAGTTCATCACCAAGATCGGAAACCTGTTCAATTGGTAAAAGAGAAAAACAATCGATGGAAAATTCAGTTTTGCTGTGAAATTTAGATAGATGACTGTATAATGCATTTTCCTCATTGCAGCTAGTTATTGCACCACGGTGACGATTGTTTCTGAATTTGAGTGATTTACCGGTTTCACCTACATATTGTTTTTCGCAAAGCTTACAAGTGTATAGATAAATTATATTTTCTGAGTTGCAATCCAAAGCTGAGTTGATTGAGTAGGTTTGTTCAAAAACTGATCCTGAGAAATTTTGACAATTTGGAACTAAATGACATGTTTGACATAGTCTAGAATTACAAGGTTTTGAGCCAGATGAGCTGGAAGTGGGCAATTGAAAATCAGCACCTAGCCTTTCCTCACTGTTTAGAATTCTCAATGTTTCATTCTTTATTTTGCGAGCCAACGTTTTGAATAGTTACGTTTCGAAAGTGCCTTGAATAATGTTTGGCAAGCTAATTCAACATCATCTGGATAGGAGCAAATTTGGAAAAATCGAAAAACTTGGGACTTGATTAGTCCTTTATAAGTGTGCTTTGGATGAAAAGAGAGCTTATGCAGCAACTGATGAGTATCCGTTGGTTTGAAGAAAACTTTTGCTTCTAATGTGTTTTCTTTGCTCCTGAACAAAGTAGTATCCAGAAAATTAACTGAATCAGTGCTAAATTCAGCTTTGAACTTGATTGATGCCCTATGTGAATTGAATATTTCGAGAAACTGATTAAATTTGGAAGTGCCGTGTGGCCAAATGAGGAAAATGTCATCTAAATACCTATAATAGCAATCTGGTTTGAATGGACACTTTTGTAATGCTTGCTTTTCAAATTCAGCCATATAAATATCTGCATAATGAGGTGCATATTTCTGACCCATGGCTGTGCCTGAAACTTGTAGGAATGTCTTACCGTCAAATTCAAAGTCAATACATTTAAGTGAAATTTCCAATAATTCTATTATACCTTTGAATAGTTCATTGTTTTTCAGAGTCGGGAATGCATTTTTAATTGCTTGGATACCTTCTTCATGATTTATATTAGTATACATACTTTCAACATCTAAAGTGATTAGTAAAGAATTTGGATCTAGTTCAAGCCCTCTCACTTTATCTAAAAAGTCATACGTGTTTTTTATATATGATGGATGCTTATTTGCTTGATCTTTTATATATGAATCAATATACATAGCTACTTTTTCAGATTCACTGCTGCAGTCAGAAACAATTGGGCGCCCTGGTGGCATTACATTTGGAATTGGCCAGGAGTCTTTGGGTTTATGAATTTTAGGTAGCATATAAAATCTTCTTTGACGAGAGTGTTCTGGTGGTAAAAGAAATTGGAATTCTTTTTCAGAAAGGCATCCAGAATTGCGTAATCCTTTTAAAATTTTTGTAATTTTTTCTGAATTTTCTAGGTAAAGAGGAGTGTCAATTTCTCTGTAATGAGCTGGATTGTATAATTGACGAAAACCTTCATTAATAGAATTTTGCTTATCCAAAATTACGACTGCACTACCTTTATCTGCTTTTTTGATTACCAAGTCTACGTTATTTTGTAAATCCTTTATAGTTTTATATTCAATTTTTGTTAGGTTTTTGGTTTCTGGTTGAATTTTCAAATTTTCAATTTCTTTAGATATTGCCGAAATGCAATCCAAAACAGGCTTGTCAATCATGGAACTGGGTGGAGTCCAGGTAGATTTTGGAGTGAATTTTGATCTATTTGTAAATGAATTTGGACGGTGAGAAAAATAATTTTGAAGTTTGAGTTTTCTACCAAAATCTCGCACAGCTTGTTCAATTGGATCCAATGTTATTTTGGGTGTGGGAACAAATGTCAAACCACGATTTAGAAGAGCGATTTGTGTGTCCGAAAGTGTAAATTTGGAAAGGTTTACAACATTATTAGTCGTACTGGAGTTCGGTGGACCCTCAGAATGATTTAGTTTAAATGACTGAGCCAGAATTTCACCATTTCATTGGCCGTTTGTTCAGTCCAATGAATGTTATCTGGCTGTGTATAGAACTTGATTGGATCCAACTGTTTAACAACTGTGAGATTGCTGAAACGTGAACTCATGTCATCCAAAGCCCTGTTAATCATATCCAATTTGCGTTTCTCTACAGACGGAAGATTGTCTGAGTAGTTAATTTTTGGAATAAGAATTTTGGAGTGGGGGAAGATTCGGAAAGCACTGCTGATCATATTCCTCAGCTCTGGAATTGAAGTAACACTTGGTTTGGAGCTTCGATTGTTCAGGCCAACACTTAAGATTAAGTTTTTGGGGGCATCAAATGATTTTTTACAGGCCGTGAACATCATTCTGAGATGGTTGAACAAAGCTCCAGGATAAGACACAACTTGGATATCACTGACGGGGGATTTGGTGATGCGAGAGAGGTTAGAAGAGCCGAGGACGACAGTGGAGGAGGTTAGTTTAGGAAGTGCCCAAAGAGTTTTGGGCCCTCTGATAGTAGAAGGAGAGACATGGAAAGTGGTGTTAGGAGAGTTTTTAGGAGAGGCAAAGCGAGAGCGTTTGCCTTTAGGTAGAGAGGTGGGTGAGAGTTCAGGAGAAGAAGGAGAGCGCAGACGCTGTTTGAGCGTGGCACTAAGGGGGTTATCAGGAGAAGAGCGAGAGAGAGGTGGCCAATCATCAGATGATGAGAGGCAAGGAGGATTAGAGAGAGTGTCAAGGAGTTGGAAGCGGTTAGAAGTGGACACAGAGGGAAGGGTTTAGGGAGGGTGTTATTTGAGGATGGAGGTACAGAGCGAGAGGGTTTAGTATTGTTAGTAGGAGAGTTGGCACGTTTTTTATATTTTTGAATTCTATAGTGTGTATGCATTTGAATCCATTCATATTCCTGGAATCTCCTCTTCTGTTCTATATAGTATTCAAATGAATAATATGATTTACTGTACACCTAAATGTGAATATTAATTGCAGACTGCATGTAAAATTCGTTTGTATCAATAATGGATATCTGTTTTAGGAAAATCATTGTGTTTTTTCGGTTTCGGTCTCTTCGGTTGTGAAAGCGAACTAACTTACGAACACAAAAATCTGAAAATTTGCCACCCAAATTTCACAAAAGTACAAATACATCATAGCCGTGTAGGTCACACCAAATATGAAAACTTTGTAGCTATTTACTGCTCGTGTTGTTCGTTTGAGTTTTGTCCTTGTTGTAGCAAGGTAATTTCTCTAGTTGTTTGAGTTTTTACTAGCATTTTCTATATTGGGACTTCGAGAATGAAAGTGTAAAGGACATAAATTCCAAATGTACATGTAGTAAGAATATGAAATTTGTCTCAATGTGAAAATAGCTTCTCTTCTGATATTGGAATATGAATGTTTGCACATTTCATTTTCAAGAATCAAAAACTAAAACATTACATTAGACAAGTTTTGAAAAAGGCAAAAACGAAAACAAGTCAGTAAAGATGTATCATATTTTGTAAATGTGCAAAGATGTGTCATGTGCGTATATATAATGTAAGGCTATATCTATCAGAAAACAATTATATACAGGGTTATTTTTTTCATAGACTAGTGAATAATGTGTCTTGATCAGCATATAGCTTGAAATGTGCGGTCGTTATTGATACAGGCATGACAAATATTATTGTCATAGATGGATATAATAAATATATTGTTTTCCACATTAAAAGATATTATTTTTCCATATCGAGGATATCATCACAATCATATTTCACGATAGTAGGTAAACGTCTTTTTAACAACCCTATATGTGTACATTTATAAGTATACTATGAACCGTCGACTAACAGGATTCGAACCAGTTCAAACTTGAATATTTGCATAACACGTTAGTCTTGACATATTTATATACATGTCATAAACTCATATTGGCCATTCAAAAAGCAATGGAAACAACTTCCATACCTGCCGGGAACAAACGTAGAGCCGAGAGTAACAAACTGCACAGTGTATATTGTGCAACTTGTTCCATAATCCTGGCACTGACAGAACAAAGCTTCAAATGTTGAGGTATCCAGGTCGCATTCCTCTTTTCCACACTTCAAACCAGCCAGCGCCATACAAATGTCAACTTACAGTATCATTCCTGAAAATGCCTTGGTAGCGTATCATCGCATGCGGCCGCTATTGAATGCATTCTCTATTGTTTGGCATGACCAGCGCACGAAAGCAAATTATACCATTGTCACCCCACAGTGGTTGCAATGCCAACATAGGATCGATTTTCCATCGTAGCCGCTCGGTTTTCGGGTGACGCGGTGGCTAGCAATGGCTAGAACCACATTTACCGATCAGAGCAACATGGTATATATTGAGTGCAGTTGTGTATGTTTCATAGTAAATGGATCTTTCCCAGTTTGTTAGGCGTTTCACATTATCTACTGATATATCTGGAATATATGCCACTTTAATTGAAATCCTACTATCTCGAGCAGCAGATTTTGGGATAAGAGAGTTTGTGTGACTTTTTTACTGGCCCTATACACCTGGGGAATTCAAGATCCTCACACTACATATGATATAACCACTTAGGACATGCTACACAATGTGGCAAATAGCAAATATTTGAATATTTACCCACAAACTGTTTGAGTTAACAAGAAACAGAAGTTTAATGTGTAATATGAATAACGTAATTTTGGAACAGTGGTTAATCATGAAATATAGGGTGGATTGTCATGTATATAAAAAGAACGGTTGGTGAAATAAGTGTGGAATAAATTGCCATGAGTAGGCTTCGACAGAAGTCGGATCTTTTGGTGATCTTGAAGTATTGACCTCAGATGATCTTGAGTGATAATCCAAAGGTCCCATGTGATCTGATACGTGTGATTTGGACTCGGCATACGACACGATTGTATATAGAGCTTAGATTTGTATTATAGGTAGCCTTTGGATTTGTATTAAGATGGTTCGCTACCTTTGGATCTAGTCAGAGGAGTTGAAATTGGAAATTCATTGGATGATTTTCAGACTTTTAAAGAATCATCAATATGACATTGTGCATTCGAAAACAGAAAGTTGGGATCACATATTCTCTTTAGCTTGGAATTATGGGTAATTTTACTCCAAAAATACAATCAAAAGGGGCCATTTTTGGCCAGTTTCACTAAAATCAATACATAATAAAATCTTGTGAATAGATTTCTCTTCCATTTTGTTTATTTTATCAACGAACCGCTGTGTATGTGTTTGAAACAAAAACAAAATATGGAGGTCACCATGCTAGTTTTTCTTTGTTACAGGTTGTCATATATGTGGATGTCGGTGAATTTATACAAATTTTCAGCTAATTAAGGTGGAATTTCCTATGTTTGCTTCATATGAATGCTTTTAGAGGGAAAATTGGCATGGTGACTCTCTAATTTCTTTGCATCAGAAACATACAAGCAGTTAGTTGATAAATAAACAAATTTTCAGTAACAACTATTCACAAGCTTCGATTGAATATTGATTTTAGGGAAAATGGCTAGAAAATAACCCATTTTGCTGGTATTGTATTTTGGGGGTGTATTTTGGGGGTTAAATTACCCATAATCCCACATTAAAGAGAATATTTGATCCCAATTTTCTGTTTTCGATTGTACAATGTCATATTGAGAATTCTTTGAAAGTCTGAAAATCATCAAACGAATTTCAAATTTTAGCCCTTCTGTTTGGATTGAAAGGGAGCGGACATCTTTAATTTAAAGTAATATTGGCAGTAAAACTATTTTTTTTCCAAATCAATTACATATAAGCCTGTGGTCTTAGAAAAATAGGTTACAAAACAAACTATGCTTGATCAGATGGATAAATCAAGCATAAAACAGTAGTAGCAGCTGCCTTTTTTCGTTTTGTGCGCCATTCAGAGTTACCTCTGACATAACCTATTTAACGCTCGATTGGCTCGAACATATACGAGTAAGCTGGAATCGCATCGCATGAAGGGATGGCGGTAATATTACAAACTCGAAATATCTCCACCAGAAACTCGCAACGAAATCAATCAGAAAGGTGTACAAATCGCATACAAATGCAGATATATAACTGTTATGTTTTCTTCGTTCGATCAGAAAGGTATGGAAAAATTAATAACTTTATGCCACTATCATTTTGAAAGTAGCCTTTTGTCTTGTGATTAGTTACTCGTGTACTTGTCATACATCTATGCCATGGGGGTTGTTTCGGATTTCCAAATTAATTTAAATGGGTTGTTGTGCAGTTAAATATGCACTCTTCCATCAGGTGTACAGTAGAAACAGCTACATTTCACACAGTGTCTGTTCCTGGCGACGCAAATGTGTATTTGTGTCTTATATTTGTTTTTGGAATCATCAAAATTTAGTTGTATTGTTGATAATAAATTGTTACGTTCACAGAAGAAGTCATGTATGGCGGTTCTTTTGGAGACCTTGAACTTGATCCCACATAAATGAAACGGTGAAGCTGAAAGTCACGTTTAACAAGAGATGTGTATGTTGGCATTCACATGGTGTCCCAAGATTAATGATGAATGAATGAATGTATGTATGTATGAATATTATCATAGATGATTAACCATGTCTATACATTTCAAAAATCCATCGTCATTACACCAGATACGAAAGATATAGGTTAATGTAGGAAATTAACCATGATAACAGAATACATTGTTCTGCTCCATTATCAGGTAACGTTACGTTCTACCTGTGTGGTCCAGATGATATGACATCAACAGCTGAACGATGCAGTTATCAATTGAACACATAACATTTTTGTGTTGATACATATCTTCATACTCATTCAATTAAACTATATCAGGAACAATTTTGTATATAATATCCAATATCAAATGTTGACCGCAATCGAAAACTTGATGGAGAAATTAAGAAAACAACTGGCTCTGTTGCAGCTGTTGTGGCTGTTAATGTGTCAATGTACCTGTGTGTTAAGATTTTTTTCTGGTAACCTTCCTCATCATTCAGGCTAATTTATTGTAATTAAATTTCGATTTTGTTTGATTCAGTCCAATGAAAACTCCATGAAAAGAACAATTCCATAGACATTATATGGCAGTTGTTATGTATCTATCATTATTCAGCTAATATTGTTAAACTGATAGAATCGACAAACATTACAGGCCTACACACGACAATGTCGTGCACGGTAAAATAAACAAGCTTTCATTCTATGCTTACAAGATATAATGGTTTCCAACGTAAGCAACAACAAACCCGAATTCTCTGGAATTACCTAGTAGACCATATATGATGCAGTTCGGTCTCGGTGCTCTGAATCGTAGACTTGACATGAGACAAAACTATGCAGTCACCCGCCTCGTGGCCCATAACCTGGAAAATCAGGATAATACACTTAAGGCGCATTAAATGTGATCAATGATCCTTTCAGTTGATGAAGTGTATCGTCCGCGTTCGGAATAATTTATTATTTATCGGGTATTGGGGCCGTGCAAATGTGTTCGCAGTAGCTAAATAGTGGATGAATGAATTAATCATAGGGTCGCGTGGACGTCACACTTGCGAGAGGGACGTTTTCGTTGCATACCGGGAATAAACCACTAGGATCAACAATATGCCGTCTTTTGAATTCATTGATAGTATATATATCTAATTACTGCCTGAGTCGAATGCGATTTACGTCGAAACGCTTATTATTAATTAATCTTGTCATGGATCAAGGGAACTCACTTGCGTGCAGTTTATCAATATGGGCCGTTAACATAAAGAAAGGGGAATTGACTTTTCGGGATCCACAGCATCCCTTTATCATCTCTCTATATTTGCTATAACGTTATGAACGCATTTTAGTCCATGATTTGGTCAGGGCTTATGTTACAAGTTCCTTGTTCAAAAGATTTAATTACCGGTATATATGAATACATCTCTGGTGAAAATGCGACCATGCTTTATAGCCATACGAAATTATACACCCGTTTCCCAGACTTTTAATATATTTTCATTTTCCAGTGCACTTCCCATAGATTGGTTTATTTCCGAGTTATTATTAGATTTTTCATGCTCAGTAGTCATATCGATTCGCAACAATGTCAGTATCTTTAGTCACATTCGTTTTCAAGTATATATTTTACATCTTCTAATGTGTTCTAATGGTGATGACTGGGAAACAAGTGGTTTTGGTCATGAATATGGTTTTAAAACTTTGTAGATGGGAACTAGGTTCCCAGTTTCATACATGTATAACCTGAAATAAACAGTACTTTTAGTATGCAATTTGCTGCGGATGGTTTCTCTTACTATACGTGTAAATATTACATTCATTTGTACACTCTTTCAACCATATGTATTCAGTGATAAAAATAATGAATTTCGAAGCCCTTCGACGAATATTATGCACATTTTCGGTGCGCTTTATCGACCGTGCTAAAAGGTAATGCAATTGGTAAATTATGCATAAATCTTGGAGAGAAATACATCCACAGCTTAGCTCATAAATCACGCACCATGCCGCTCGTGCATCAAGTTCAATAAACATGGAAACAATACCCAAGTAAATAGTATCCGAGCAAACAAAACCGAGTCCATTATCCAATCTCAAAGTCCAGTGTCAGGCAAAATCGAGAAAATTTAAATGGAATTCCACGAACCCCCATATATGGCCATAAAGGGGTGAAATCAGGTGTCGGTCAATGTCGGTCCACGCCTGAAGCCAAAATCACAAACTTAAGGTCACGAAACTTTGAAAAGATCTCTTGCGAAGATTTGACAAATATAAACCGGTGGATTACAATTATTAAAAAAATCACATGTAATAGTGCATGAAAACACTGGATAGAGAACACCTGGCTAGCCGATATTGTACATTGTTACAGTATCCTGACAAATGTCAATGAAGCCACGATACCCCTTTTGTTGTGCGAACGCCATTCTACATCTAAAATAAAGATACTGTAGAATGAATAAATTCAGGCATTCCTGAAAGTAGTAAGAGCTTTAACAACGTCATTCCACGTTTGCAATTCTTTTCACCCACAAACCTTCTAAATTATCTTGGGATATCCTGATAAAAAGTCATGTGCGTGGATTATGGAAAAGGTTAAATCCCCAGATGATAGGTTATATATATGTGATGTTTAGGTTTTATAGGTTTGTATTCGCCAATGAATAGTCATAATGTTTGGATCTTTCACAGAAATGTATATTTAAACCCATATTTCTCCACGACAGGTGGGAGAAAATGTTTGGGATGGTCTCGAGACAAACATTAACAGTATCAGCAAATCATCAGCCGGAATAGATTCGAAAAAAAAATGAAGACAAATTTTGTCAATGGCATCGCCGTACTTGTTCAAGGTACAAATCTCGGAAATTTCAGTCAAAGTTTGTTTAATATGTATCCTAATAGAGTGCAAAATGTTAGCCATGTCGTAATGATATTATATAAGCATTGTCTGAAATTTATATCCAGTAGTATCCCAACAGACCTGATCCAATATCACACTGCACGAGCTAGTGTATTAAAAACATTTGATCTGTACATGTATCATTGTTGGGAGTAAAGTGAGATACAATCGTGTAGCCAAGGTCACTTGCCACAGACAAGGTCATTCAAATCGTAGTTCAATGGAAACCCGCGCACAATACATGCCGGTGGATCACATTGAATCATACTAGTAGTTTACTCAGGAACAAAATAATTATAACGCAAGCATATTTGATGAGATCCGTGATAATCGTGGGCGGATCCAGGAATTTGAGGGAGGGGCACAGAAGAGCCCGAAGGCAGCTTGAAACGAACCTGAAGCGAGGTCAGTGCAGCCGGGGCCCGCTCAAGGGCCCCAAAAGCCATATATTTATGTTATGTGGTAACTTCTTGACCTCTCCTGTGTTTAAATTTCACTCAAAGTACCTGTTTTCAAAGCATATGTCAGCACCTTCTTCGGGGTAGGTGGGAGGTCCTCTAGATCCGCCTACGATAAGTCTCTGAAATAAATTTTCATAGAAAAGTCAATGAAACTATACTCTGTATGTACCTAATTTATTCCTGGAAGGTTTGATGAAACTTTGATGTCTTCTTGGAAACTGGTACGATTTTAGTGCAGAATGCCCGAAGCATTATCTGGAAATTGTGTGGGTTGATGAATCAAGGTCAATTCAGATATGTTTGCATTGAGTATCAAAACAATATTTTCTTCTATGAACAGATTCGGATCCATATGAAATTGACAAAAATATCTCAATATTTCGGAATATAATAATTTCTCAAAATTGTGATTCACTATCATCTACATGTATGGAATATTGCACTAATATCATAGCAATAACAAAACGCTCTACTCTGATTTTTTTTTGCCTAGTTTTTCGGTGATTTCTTTTTTGAGATGCTGAATGGTATCGTTCTATAACTTGGCATACTTCATCTGGGAGTCAAACGGCAATTTTAATCTAAATTTCAGACTAATATCGCGAAAATTAGAAAAGTTGGCAATCTACCTAATAATATTGAATTTAGCCCCTCCCCCCCCCCCCCACCCCCCTCTATCGTTTAAATTCTGGGTCCGCGCACAATGTCGTGAATTTACTCGGTTTCGTAGCGGTGCATCCTTTCGAAATAAACAATTTTGTGTAGAATCAAATCTCAAAGTCCAGTGTCAGACAAAATCGAAAAAAAATCGAAATCGAAACTTCATGAACCCCATAATATATAATATAACATAAGCCATATTAGTATATTTACTGTGGCATTTGATGACAACAGTAATGTTTCTCTCATCGGTGGGTCGCAATATTAGAAATAGTGGGAAGATGAACAACACTGGTTGAAATATGGGTACATCCCTAAAGGCTTATACAGAATCCTTTCGTTAATCGAAGCTTAGGAATGATTACTTAGTTGATTCGAGCAATGGGTTCAATATAATCGGTTTGACCTGAGCTTTCTGGTATCACTCGAGTGCATCGAAATCACTCACAATGCTTCTTAATAATTATTTAGAGATATCATAGGAAAATGTCATTTATGCGTGCCATGGAAAAGGTTAAGCCCTGGGCTATAATAAGCGCGACGCTAACGTCGCAAATACAAACGACTGCCTATCGTTAGTATTACGGGATACCGAAAATATTGATATGTGCAAGTATTTTGCTACGATTAATAATGCTTGAAATTGCCCGTATATTCCTTTTCACAACAGTTCTATGAAATGTAGTTCGGAAAGGTTGCGAGACGAATCGTACGAGTGATGTGCCAATGCACGGTCATATTTCAAGTATGATTACATATGTTAGGACGTGACCGCATTGGCGGAGATAGTAATCTGCTAGACGGGAAACTGTGATAAGACATCACAATATTCCACAGTGTCTTCTATGTTTTGTCTTTCAAATATGGTGGGACAGGATATGCCCAGTCTCGCCCTACGGAAGTGGGTGCTTTATGTATTCTGACAATTTTAGAAGAAGAAGAATCTATTTTTAGGTTACCGGACCTTTGGTGCGTTTGGTGCCCTTTGGTGCGCTGCGTCCGTCGTCCGTCAACAATTTTATTTTTAAAGTTTACTGTCGGATCTTTCCTAATTTTGCACAAAAATGCCTAAAAATATTCCGAGAGGGAGGTATTTTTTAGTTTTTTTTTTATTTTCACATTTTTTTCAAAATGGCGGCCGTTTTCGTCGAAGAATGGCCAATTTCGGACTTTGACGGTCGTTTTCTCAAAATTTTTTCAGTAACTTTTTCTCTTATTGATGCATAACACTTCTCATATGTACCCCTGTGACATGTATAAAATTCGTAGCCCTTAAATCGCTCAAAGTGGGCCATTATGGGCCAAAACACGGCCCAAATGGGACTTTCCCATGTTAAATTCTCCTATGCTTTATAATGGGACACATTAAGCCTAATATCTCATTTAATATTGAGATTAGAGACTAGGAATCTATTGTGGACATATAGGAAATGATATATGCCAAATATTCTTGTGACCTTGAAGTTGACCTCTGACCTCGGTTTCAAGGTCAGAGCACAAAATGGCTAATATCTCGCTTATTATCGACTTTACAGCTTAGGAATCAATTGTGGACATATAGTAAATGATATATGCCGAATATTCTGATGACCTTGAATTTGACCTTTGACCTCATTTTCAAGGTCACAGGACAAAATGGCTTATATCTCACTTATTATCGATCTTACAGCTTAGGGATCAATTGTGGATATATAGGAAATGATATACGCTGAATAATCTCGTGACCTTGAATTTGACCTTTGACCTCGGTTTCAAGGTCAGAGCACAAAATGTCTAATATCTCGCTTATTATCGACTTTACAGCTTAGGAATCAATTGTGGACATATAGGAAATGATATATGCCGAATATTCTGATAACCTTGAATTTGACCTTTGACCTCAATTTCAATGTCACAGGACAAAATGGCTAATATCTCACTTATTATCGATTTTACAGCTTAGGGATTAATTGTGGACATATAGGAAATGATATATGCTGAATATTCTCGTGACCTTGAATTTGACCTCTGACCTCAGTTTCAAGGTCAGAGCACAAAATGGCTAATATCTCGCTTATTATTGACTTTACAACTTAGGAATCAATTGTGAACATATAGGAAATGATATATGCCGAATATTCTGATGACCTCGAATTTGACCTTTAACCTCATTTTCAAGGTCACAGGACAAAATGACTAATATCTCACTTATTTTTGACTTTACAGCTTAGGAATCAATCATGGACATATAGGAAATGATATATGCCGAATATTCTGATGACCTTGAATTTGACCTTTGACGTCATTTTCAAGGTCACAGAACAACATGGCTAATATCTCACTTATTATCGATTTTACAGCTTAGGGATTAATTGTGGACATAAAGGAAATGATATATGCTGAATATTCTTGTGACCTTGAATTTGACCTCTGACCTCGGTTCCAAGGTCAGAGCACAAAATGTCTAATATTGCGCTTGTTTTCGACTTTACAGCTTAGGAATCAATTGTGGACATATAGGAAATGATATATGCAGAATATTCTGATGACGTTGAATATGCTGCATATTATCGTGAACTTGAATTTGACCTCTGACCTCAGTTTCAAGGTCAGAGCACAAAATGGCTAATATCTTGCTTATTAATGACTTTACAGCTTAGGAATCAATTGTGGACATATAGGAAATGATATATGCAGATTATTGCCATGATATTGATTTTAACCTTCGACCTCATTTTCAGGATCACAGGACAAAATGGCTAATACCTCGCTTTTTATCGACTTTACAGCTTAGCAATCAATTGTGAACATATAGAAAATGATACATTCTGAACATTGTTATTACCTTGAACTTGACCTTTGACCTCATTTTCAAGGTCGCAGGACAAAATAGCTAATATCTTGCTTATTATCGACTTTACAGCTTAGGAATCAATTATGAATATATTATGAACATATGATCAATTTTTCCATAGTCAATTTCCCTTTTCTAAGCAGCAACATTCCTATATCACCGGCATATGGTGTGTTTGTTTCTCAACGTATACGCTATTCCAGAGCTAGTTGCAAATATGAGGACTTTGTCTATCGAAGTGCCCAGCTAGTCTCTAAACTGCTGCGACAAGGATATGTTTTACCAAGACTTATAGCTGCGTTTAAGAAATTCTATGGACGTCATCATGATCTGGTTGATAAATACAGCAAATCCATGTCAGCCATGCAACTAGATCTATTTTCATGTTAATTTTGGGGAATTCATGACGGGTACTACTAGTGGGGCAGGAAATGCTCACTCTTTCCAGAACACCTGATTTCACCTCGTAATGGCCTTTTTGGGGGTTCATGAGTTTCCCTATATAGGAAATGATATATGCTGAATATTGCTATGACCTTGAATTTGACCTTTGACCTCATTTTCAACGTCAGAGAACGAAATGGCTAATATCTCGCTTTTTATTGACTTTACAGCTTATCAATCAATTGTGGACATATAGAAAATGATATATTCTGAACATTGTCATGACCTTGGACTTCACCTTTAACCTAATTTTCAAGGTCACAGGACAAAATGGCTAATAGCTAGCTTGTTATGGACTTTACAGCTCAGGAATCAATTATGAACATATAGGAAATGATATATGGTGAATATTGCTATGACTATGATTTCGACCTTTGACCTCATTTTCAAGGTCACAGGACATAATGGCTAATATCTCGCTTATTGACTTTACAGCTTAGGAATCAATTGTGGACAAACTAGAAATGACATATGCTGAATATTATCGTGTTCTTGAATTGACCAATGACCTTTTATCCAAGGTCACGGGACAGAATACTAATATCTAAAATATATATTGTCCGGTAACCTTTCTTAGACCTTGGGCTAATTTTAAATGTGTGAACGAAAATACACTCAAGTAATGAACAACACACAAGCTGGACACCAGAGGAGGAAACCTCACCGGGCTGGTGACCATAACATATTACTAGTAACTAGACAAGAGAGAACAGAAAAAAAAAATACACACAACAGCAACAACAACAACGAGACAATCAGAGAGATTGCAGACCCTCGCCCTTCAGATTTAGTCACTAAAATTAAAGCAGATAACCTTTGCATTTTCAACGTGAGCGATAATCGGATATCTTGGTCATACGACAATTGGTCATATATAAAATGGTCGGGCATTGGCCATAGAAAAATACAAAAATAATGGGAGGATTATCATTAATGAAAGTAGAGTTCCTGCGATTTCTCTATTTTGACTATATTCTCGACCACGGCCTGAATCCTTGACACTGACCTTACAAAATTTGCAGGCTCACTCAGATTCATACTGCGTAAAATATTCTATTGAATATCTTCAGCGGTTTCTGAATTATTACTACTCGAAATATTACTACTTGGTAATTTCAGCTGATGAAACTTACATACTCGACCTTGGGAGACAATGGGGGATTTTTGATCGTACGACCATTGGTCAGATTACAAATGATGGCGAATTGACCACAGGAAATTACAAAATTATTAGAGAAAATTAATCATTGATATGAACGGAGTTACTGCAACTTTCGATTTTGACCTCTTCTGTGACCTTGACCTTGTCGTTCAATATTGAGTTGTAAAATTTCACCGTATTGTTTCTATTATCAAGGCACATCTCATGAACGAAAATGGTTCAAACAGATTGATAGCGCGACAACTTTCCCTGGTGTATGTGGTTAACTGATGTAGCATAGTATCAACGAAGAGTCTCTAATAGTGTTGGTGATTATTTATATGGCTGAATAGTTTACATGAATGACTTTCAAGATAAATTATATTCACATACAATGTACACTGTATAGTTTCAATCAAATTAGTAATGGTGTAACACACACGAACATATGTATATTATAATGAACTTGAAGCACACATGTCAAGATGAAACATAAACCTACAATTACTCTTTATGCTGGATTGAAAGTTCGTTTTGTGTACTACCGGTGTCTATAATAAAACTAGCTCAACCTAAACAAATCATGTACCGTATACACAAGCAGACTTTGGGACAGCACTTACGACCATAAGTTCGACCATAGAATAGTATTCGCTACATATAATTTATATAGACATAATGAACATCGCTTTTTCACAACTGATGACGTCATACCTTCCATCATTCATACAATGTAATAAACCAAGAAATCAATGCTAAGAAAACAAAAACACGACACATACAAACAAACAGTTGTGTAGACTAGTTACGCTATTAAGATCACGAAATATAATACAATTCAATGTAAACATTACACTATTAATAATATTATCTAGTAGCCCCACATATACTTCTCGTCTTCCAGTAACTCGGCTAGCCTGATATTCCAAGGTCTGTAGAAGTCCTGCAAAAGTTTCCTGGTCTCCTTCTTCATGGCTGCCTTATGTGCCTTCCCGGACACGGCCTTGCGGTCAATTTCAGCCTCTGTAGCTGCCGTGATCGGTGCTGAATTGGGTTAGATTGTATGGAAAATATAGAACAATTCATGTGATATGCATTGGGGATACTTATACACGTGTATATTTTGTGAAAAGTTTCCCGATTGTGACGTACGGGGTTTTCTTTTTGTTTTGCATGGGTAATGCAGCATGGTGCCAATCATACTTCGTCTCGCTATTATCCGCCATCACTATGGCTAAAACATTTGATTACAACCGGTCAATAACGGACAACTACTCACTTAAGTCAAGGAACTGAACAACTTTCTTCGTGTGGCCTGCCCTGTCAATCCCGTAGTCCTCTAGGCGCATGAACAGGAAGTTATTGCGCGGGAAAATTGAGAACCAGTCCTGGGCGAATACTTCGTACATACTGTTCGTCATATGTGTCATGAGGTCGAATTTCTGTTCGGAAAAAGACGGTCATGGAACTTTTTTATACTGATCAGTTCTAGCCTCACAGTATCGAAATTCGTATATTATGGGTCTAAACTATGCATGTGCTTCTAAAATGTGCTTTAAAAAATATTGTTCCTGTAATCGTATCCTGTAAGTTTAATTGTATTTACAAGTGAATATATTTTTGAGAAAATACCAGTGAGTAGGCGTACCATCACAATAAGGGTGAATACATTTGTTGCAATTCTTCTTAATCATTTGCTGATAGAATGTTTCAATATAAAGGGTTTTTATTTGCAATAGGTAGTGTAGCATTACCTTGTACTTGTAGACGCATATCCTTGGTGTGAAATCCCTCAGGCATTTCCTGAGTATGTTCAGGTTCATCACTACTTCCTTATGGAAGGTGTCTGGGGTATAGTTCAACTCGTTCTTTGAGTTTCTGTTTTTCATCTGGTAGTTGGAGTAAACTCTGTAATAATACCATCAAACGTTAGTTCGTGAAGTGCTACATGTTTTATTTTGAATGTATGCAACCACCAGGAATACACCCTAAGCAACAAGCACTAACTCGTAATAAATTTTGATTAGCTGTTGACGTTATGACGACCAAGCCCATATCACAGTCATAATGACAACAACTATTGGTTCGAGCAGGCAAAAACTTGGTGCGGAATCCATCGATACGAAAGAGTATCCCGTTTCTTTTATTGATTATAATTATTTGCTCAAGTAAATACATAGAAAGCTGTAGCTATAAGCTTCCTACAGTCATAATTATACAAACTTAATTTCAAGTATTGAAATTAAGTTATTATATATCCAATGTGTTGAAAAATTATACACTATAAATAACACTTCCAGCCCCACCTTTCCACTGGATCTCTCAGCATGACGATGAACTTGGCGTCCGGTCGGAAGAGACGTATGTAGTCGGCTGTGGTGAACCTGGGCTGGCTTAGGTCCTTGTTACCCGCCCGCTTGTCCCACTGGGGAGCAAATGTGAACGCCGAGGGCGAAAAGTCACCTGTGTATAAAATGGACTGAGTGTAGTGTTATTTTTTCTAGAATATGTTAGTAATGGAATGTCATAAAATTTTGCATGTAGGCCTACCCTACTTGAAGTGAACACCATGAAAGAAGGAATCTCAATGATAGTTTTAAATCAGGAATCTGGAGCGTGTATATCCAGATACCCGGCACTTGTACAAAACGGTAGAGAGAAATATCTGTATATTACATGTAGGTCTACATATTGCAAGATACACCTAAATCCCAATGTTATACTTGTTTTCACAGCCATAAGTGCGAACGGTAACGGGTTCGCTGTATTAGATGACGACGACAATTCTCTCAAAATTATCAGGTAAATTATGAATACAAGTTGAATTTAGGTTCCCCTAATCAAACTGTTTGCTCGGTCAATGTAATCTCTGTTGAAAGTAATGCATGATCAAATAGATCCACATCCCATCGAAGCATGAATAAAGTGAAGGGTCACGTTCCCCAGTTAAGTGTTCAAGCAAAACACTTCATGAAAATTGGCTTTCCATGGAATGAGATTTATAGCACGTGCGTGTATGTATTATGGATAGCCTTGTATAGACGATATACCCGTGTTTCCCCTGGGCAAATTGGCACTTGAAAGACCATGAAGTATTGAAAGCTTTTGGAGTGAACTACCTGTAAGTACTAGTGATTGCCTTTCTGCTGAAATAGTTTTTGATGGGGTTGAGTGAATTGTTGTGCACAGGATGTGGTCGATAATTCCCCTTGGGAGCGGGTAATAACCCATTTGACTTTATTTCTTCTTCACTGTGGAAGGACATATAACCTTCATAGTGGTTCTTAACTCGGACGTCGAAGTTCTTTTGATGCCTGAATCTTCTTGAACATGGAACGAAAACGTACACTGTTGATAACTCTTTCTGGTGGTTCACCTTCCAGCAATCAAATGCTATAAAACCTGACATCAAACAGCCAAAGCTTCTGGGTAGAAACAACGTAAATGGGTTGTCAAAGAGTAAAATTCCTTGCGAAACGAAAACATTGCCAGATAAACATAACCAATAATGGTCACGAATAAACAAAGAATATATACATCCACATATGTGTATTATGAACTTCAAGACCGATCACTCGGAATTACCATATCAATACAATTGATAGGTAAATACATGTATAACGAGCAACTACACAAAAAATACGCTAAAAATGAGGGGGGGGGGGGTGTTGTCGCATTCTGTAATTCACCACACAGTAAAGATAGTTGCATTGTATTTGGTAAGCTGTGATTATATTGGCACGTGTCTTCTTCAGAATGCAAATATACCGAACAAATACATATAAAGATGACGATGAAAAATATATTTCTCCGAGACGTAGGTGCTGGTCGGAAGCGGGGGATATACATACCTATGATTAGGGGATGGAACTCTGAATTGTTTCTGTATATGACTGCGCGTCTGATCACTTCGGCCGCCGCGTCATACGTATCCAAGTAGTGGGCGAAAGTCGGCCGCTTGGGTTCCGCACCTGAAATTTTAAAATTTTATTTATTTACTTGGAATACGAGGTAACGAGATGGAACAAAGTATACAAGGGATTAATTTGGTTATTAATGCTAGTCTGATCAACATGTGTTGGGATCTTTATGAAGGCCATAAATACATACATGTATACAATCAATCCTGCTAATTGTTTAGAATCTGGAGATTTTTTATCTAATCAAAGTGCAATAAAACTATACAGGTGTCGTGTATGTATTATCTAGATTATGTATCAGCCTGTTTAGGTGGTAGTAAAAACAGCACATCCATTACTTCGTTTTCCAATTGAATTGTTAGAAATGGGATCCACTCTAAAACCTACGGAAGCCCGTTAGTGCCACATTTGAAAATATATTTATCTGGCAAGCGCAAGTATCTGGCGGCCGTCATTCATTATCTGGCGACCGCCACTTAATATATGGCGGTTGCCACTTAAGTATCTGGCGGCCGCCACAAAGTCAAGTAAAACTAATCTGATAATAAGTGGCCGCCATATAATTGAGTGGCGGCCGCCAGATAATGAATGACGGCCGCCAGATACTTGCGCTTTCCAGATAAATACATTTGGTTCACCCCAGGCACTAACGGGCTTTCCTAGTGACTAGCTGATCAACTCTGGATATCTTAAATTGTATATGTCGATAGCATGTTGCACTAAAACATATAACGTATTTCCATGGACATCTGGGCAAATGGAAACATACTCCTTTCAGGGTTCGAACAATAACTGTTCATATCATCAATACTAAATATGGAACACACAATTTAAAAGAAATGACATTCTTTTCAATTTAGACTACAATTTACAGGAAGTATTCAATACAGGTAGAAAAATAAAATAATAGCGCGTTTTAATTATATAAACATATTCATCGTATCGTTAATTGCGCTGGCCTTTGACAGTACAAATGAAAACGTTATCTACAACCTTGAGAGTCGAAACACACACCCATTGCACTCAACAACTTTGCTAATTTAACCATGCACTAATGTGCTTCGATCCGCAGCGCTGGCTTCGCGATGGATGTCTCGTGACTACAATTGCTCAAAGACAATGGACAATGCGCGAAATGGTCTTGTTGACATTTACCGTGACACAGGTTACGGTCATAATCGCGTTTCCAGTTCCAGAAGTGGAGCTCTTTCAGGAAGCCTGGCACCACGTCGACTAGGTAGGTCCTCATGATGTCGAAGAGGTCGGTAGTTCCACACTTACCAACCCCCAGTACAAAGAAGGAGGGGAAACACCGGATACGCCAACTCTCTCCTCGCTTCGTCCTGTCAGAGATACATCGCATATATACTTGATTTCATTTTAAATGGTGGTTTCGCGCAACGATCTTTCAACGCGATGCCATTGTGTTTGGTGAGGAGATATTTCTCAGTGTAGTTGCAGGCGGTTGCCTTCTAGTTATGAGTGTGGTTAGAATATGTATCACATAAAATGAATTAAGGGACTTTTCTCTTCAAAACCGCACATTACTACGAAGGTTATCGCTACAATGTTTGACTGGCACGCACCTGTTCCCTAAGTAGCTGGAGAAGGCATCGAACTTTTTCTCAGTTTTGGACATTCCGGGTTTCTTCCCTGTCCGTCTCATGGCACATTTGCTGTAGTACGACTCCCGGTAGGAGAACTCACTGGGCAAGGCTTCAATCCAACATGGATTCTTGTAACCCTTGAGCAATGGCGGCAGACTCTGGAGCAAATATTCACTCGAATATGATCAACTGATGTTAGACACTTGGCGGAAAAGATTGTTATTATACATGTAATTTTGAGCTGGTTAACATGGATTGATGCTGTGAAGATTAAATACTGCATATACTGGGGGTTTTTTTCATCGCAGTCTAAGGTACCAAACAGAAACTCAAGAATAGTGGGTATGTTTTTACCCTTGGAGCATGTTTGTTGAAATAACGGATTGTGTCCGAAGCTATCGTTACAGTTCGACATGGTTGAAAATCATTATGGCACGCATGGTTTGTGAGAATGAATAGACTGATTTAGGATGATTAAAAAGAAATAGATCTGAGCAATTTGAATTGCTGGATGATAGCTGAAAATAATCTGGTGTATCACCGTTCGATGATGAAAGTCCCTCGCTCTCATGATCATGCACCCACAAATGAAATAATTCATCCCTAACTTATTGCTGATTAATTATTGAACGGTCACTGTTGAGATGATTACTCCTGAATGAACACATCCACAACAACAATGTCATATCGACCAGATCTCATGACGTCAATAAAACATGTTCCTTTATCCTATCAAAGGGGGCTTTACACTTCTGTGATTTAATTCGCATTATGAACAAACTGCAGTATCATTAGAACCTTTCAATGGATAGAACTATCGATAATCCAATTAGCTAAACTGGATAAGTTTTGACCTTGACGTAAATGTAACTCACTTTGAAGGTCGTTGTGTTCTTGTGTAGAACAGTGGGGGATCTGCATGTACGAGTACCATTTTTAGTTGACCTCAAAGAGTTGATTATTTGTGGAGTTAATGATTGTGTCTTTGAGCGAGTACTTGTGGACGTGTGTGTGCGTGTGTGTGTAGGCGAGGAGTAATGTCTTGTTACAAGGCTTTCTGTGCATAAGAGATTATATCAAACCTAACACCATTTTCCCACGTAGCCAGAACCGCTAAAATCATATGCATAGCACTTCGCATATATTGACAGAACTGCAAGGGAGAAAAAAAACCTGTGATACATACGAGTATATTTGGCAAAGCGTTTGAGAGCGTGATGCAAAACCACGCTCATCGGTTAAATAGCTATTGATTAGATTCCCATAGCGGGTCGATCGTGGCTCCACTTTATACATACAGAGATCGATACTGCTTGCCGATGTGCAGCGTGTGACAGAGGAGGGGAGTATGCTTGGAATATTTCGATATCTCTATATTACAAACTTGTCGATGTACCTTTCATCACACCTGGTGCCAAAATGGCAAATGAACATTGTTTTTTGGCGAGCGCTCTCGTTCATTCACTAGTTGATTCTGCTATATATGTATTTGAAGGTGTTAAAAATTGATTATACGTGGGACCATATCTTGATAACGAGAACGGAAATTATTAATTGCGTAGTATGCGTATTGATTACCTTTACATATGCATATTATCAGACTCATTATTACCATCATGTATCATGCATACTGTGCACACTCTACCAACCACAGTTCCTTTTCTCAAACTAGATCTTCGTAAATACATGATATGATATAGGCCTACACACAGCAATTGGAATTCAATATCAAGTTAATGGCGTATGTTGTCAAAAGAAACGATGATTTAAGATACATCTCGAAGACTCACCGTCTCCAAGTTGTCAATCATATCGTTATTGACCCTAAGTGAGAAGTTGACCGGATATCCAGGCGCCATGACGTCGACAGGTGGCGCCGCCTGCTGGTTGGACGGTTGTTTCCCGACGAAAGGGACAGGAGGCGCCCCGTCTGCGTCTTCCGGATCTAAGTCGTAGAGACTGTAAGGGTCTCTCGACCGAGTCCGACTGTCCGACGGATGGTCCTTGTAATATACATACAACATTAATATTAGAAATATCGTTGCCCACATGGGCGATATGTTCAAGTGTCGCAGTTGTCGCCGTAACCACAGCGGTCCTTTCAGTACCCGCTCCAACATAGTCCGGCCGAACTGTTTGGCCGTTCGCGCATCACAGGTGAATTCTATCTTCATCTTTTCGTTTGTGTATGTGAATCCAATAGCAATTTCCTAGTTTACGTATCTGCCCTACTTCTGACTCCTTCGTAGATAATCATTGGTAAGCCATCTCCATTACTGTGTATATATTTCACATGGACGCTATAACAAGCGTGCGGTGTGTGATTTTTTTTCCGTTTGGGGATGAATAAACAAAATCTGACAGCATTGGCTACACGTAAACCGGAAATTGCGCATTCATGTCATGTCCGACGAACATGGCGGCTGAATTCACTGCGAGACTGTTTCATGCGAAAGGGTTACAACGTAGCCAATAAAACTATTTCATCGATATTGGAAAGCCGTGCAGTCAAAATCAATAGATGTGATCGATTTTCCGCTCAGATGCTGCCACGAATATGCAACGTGCACTGAGTCGAAAGCCTCGCGCAAACCCGACCGTGAATTGTCAATACCGGAGAGATTAAGATCTGTCTAATGATATTTAAAGCGTTGAGTTTTCATACATATTAATTAACATACGATGATGATGGAATCTGCTCCAGATATTGATTCGCGTGTGTAATTTCATTCGTGCGTAATTCGGAACAACACAATGGTGATGAGAAAGAGAAAAACATGGAGTCAAAAATATAAACAACAACCTACCTAAATGCCACTATTGATGCTGGATGCATGTTGCAATATTTACAGCGCCTAGAGGATAATTTTGATCGTGTTTCCATTATTTATAACACATAATTGTCTCCACTTCGATTTCATTATTACCGAAAAATGTTCTGATGACATTCATCAGCAACATATACAATAACTACATTAGGATATTTGAGGAATATCTATAAATCGCACGGTCGGAAAACAACTTTCTGTATACAATGTATAGTCTTGTTTTCCAGTTAATTGATGGAGTCTAGTCGGTTTTATATATACATACATATATGAGCCCAGTTCAATAAACCACTAAAGGTTGCTTATGATGGATATATCGACGAATTTCAACGAATACAGTTTCAAATATGTGATGACAAGGTGTACAATATGTCAATGTGCACTCTATCTTCGCTGATTTTCGAATAAAACATAACGGCCCATGTAGCGCAGCTTACTATTTCTTCTAAATTCAATGAAGATTAAAAATGTTCCAGACGGATTACATACGGTATACATTGAGTGGGTGAGTAGTATTTTACGGGGTAAGGTTCGCTACTTGGGCCAATATGGGGAACACTCTGGGAAGGCACGTACCTCTGCCAACAGTTTATGATTGTGTGAAAAATGGAATGCAATTCAAGCAACAGGAATTTTACCATAGTATCTCAAGCAGCCATATGTGGAAAAAAACATCGGTACATTGGAGAAATTCTAATGACGTCACCGTGACCTTGAAAATCCGTATCCCTCAACATTAGCAAAAGTAATCTGGATTCAGAATATCCCTCACGAAATTCGATCACCTGTATCCATAACAAATGAATCTCAGCAAAAAACAATTCGGGCAGTTTTGTCGTGACAGTACTGGTTTCTTAATGATGATGCAAAGGAACAAAAAGTTTCGCAAGTGAGATTATAACCTCCCCGGTGGAGATAAAATATATATGCTGATTCTATCAGAACAGTGTCAATACACTCCATACGCCGAGTTCACAAGAGATCTGGATGTACATGAAAAGGAGCATCAAAAAGACCCTGACAATACATTGCAATTGCATATTTTTTTTTCCATGATTGGACCTAGTGATGACATAATTATGGGCAGGAAAATCTACCAGAATGAGATGATCATGAGACTGTAACTGTAAACAAGAAAATGCAGCTAACTGCGGGAGACGACATTAGAGCTCGAGCACACCATCAGCACCACGAGACCTGAATATATCTTACACACGCCCCCCCCCCCCCCCCTTACAAAAAAAAAAAGAAACATATCATGTCCCACATGATTCCAATTCATTCCCGTATATTATGATGAAACACATAGGCCTACTTCAATCATATTCCTAATGAATAAACATTTATTTTGAACTCAATGAAACAGATACGCCTGATAAAATGATATTGAACCTCAATAAAATATCCTTAAAATATTGGAAACTATGAGGAATATTTGCATCTGATATCATGATATAGATAACACATGCATACTGAGCAAATTAAAAGACCAGTTTAAAATAAAAAGGTTTCGCAACCCAGCATGGAACACCTTGTCATGTGACAAAATATGTCCAAATGTAGTCGTGGTACCGTAGACGAATCGTTGTGTTTACTTCATTACGCCAAAGAAGGCCGCACACAAGGTTACATGTACATGCATGCACAAAATGCTGCACAGAAAATTGTACGTTCCAAAGTACGCGTCATTGCGGTAAAATTTGCTTTGCATTCTGGGAACGTGAATTTCCATCGGCTCCGCCATTTTGACGTTTTCCAGACGAGCTGACCATTTTGCGTAATTTTCTCAAACCTAACACATCGATTTATGCATTATATATCTGTGGAATATTCAAAGCTTGCCATCAAATCGAGAGATTTTATGTCAAGGACGAAGAAAATAGTCATTTGAAGTAGGTGTACAAAGGTTTACATGCGAAAACGGGCGTCGATAGGTTGGCATGAAACCTCCATGAAAAAGTCAGCACATAGACATGTAGAGGGTTGGGGGCTTCGCCCCCAACGCTCTAATGTCAAAAATATTAATAGTTACATTGAACTGAGAGGTATACTTAGGCTGCATACAAATTAGTAGCCTTGGGAATGCACTGTTTGAGGCATGTTTTTTACAATAAGATTTGAAGAGATTAAAATTTGGAGATAACTTGATATCACAGTGAAGATCATTCCATAGCTTGATGGCGCTGAATCTGAACGTTTTGCTACCTTGAGATTTGACATGTGGAAGAACATAGGAGGCAGCATTTCTTCGAGTTCCATCGGAATGAGTTACAAGAGTAATTTTTCACAAATATACGGCAGTTGACTTAGTCAGAATTTTGTACATGAAATTGAGTTCCAAATAGTAGACACGACAAAATGCATTTTGCCACTTGAGCTTACAAATATCATTGACGGATACATTTCTTCTAGGCTCTTAAATGTACAAGCTTATTTTGAGCTTGGTATGGTTATGCAGCGTAACCATCAGTACAGCAGCAGGGGTGTGGTATAGTTACGCGGCGTAACCATGAGTAGTGAAAGGGCTATTAATTATTTGGCCTGGAGTCAATTTTAATACCGTTTTGTCAACATATTTCAGGATTCCAAACCATTCGTGATGATAACTTTCCAATTCGATGTCAAGAACAAGGTGATATCCAAGATGGCCACCAAGAGGCTACCGACCGTAAACCACTGCTTAGAAAATACAGCTTTTCAAACACACGATAAAGCGAACACGCTCACACACGATCGAAAAAAAAAATACAATCACTTGGTGTATTATGTCATGAACACACTTTATGACATAGTAACAATACTATTCACCCCCATTTATCGGACTGTTCTATCCATATTTCCAATTATCAATGTGAAACATGTGTTCGGTTCATATTCTTCTCCCATCGTTTTATACGAGTCACAACATTCAAAACAATTATACACAAACGGTGCACTACAATTGCACTGAACTAAAATAAATAAAAATTAGCTGTACCTTCACACCCAGCCTTTGTGAATTCGACAATATGGTGTTCTTTGCGCAACACAAATCAAAGTTTGTTCTTGGTCATTCAATAATTGATTATCGAGATACCTGGCAGCGGTCGGTTCAGACGCACCCATAAATTCGATATATTTTGACGTGATGATAAATGCCAAGTATTGGCAACACTATAGATTTCATTTCAGAATGTATTACTTCTCACTCAGATTATTTCAGTTACAACCGGCTATCTCTAACCCACATTTGTTGTGCATGTAAAGCCTCTCCTTGCTGAAAGACTTGTTACGACCAACATTTAACCATCAAGCCCGTAACCAGGTTTTTTTGTGAAGGGGGTTCGTTTTCAGGTTTGTGGCAAGCGCCGTAGGCGCGCAGCCTCTTACGGCGTGGGGTCTGGGGCCCGTTTAGTTCTTCGCGTGTCTGGGTAATATGTATGCGTGTCGAAGGGGGGGGGGGGGGTCGTTTTGGCAGGGGGTTCGTTTTGAAAGGGGTTCGTAACTCCACCCCCCCCCCCCCCCCGGCTACGGGCTTGACCATATCAATAACACTTGAAAGAATTCGGGTTAGGTGGGAGCCATTTCGGCATTGGAAACGGTTTATCTTACCGAAATTGATCCGAGGGAGTGAAGTCGTGTTATGCATTGAACAACAATATTCCCAAGCTATTATGCCATATCTTGTGTGGATCCATGCTATTCGAATTGAGTGGGGTAACCCAGGTATTCAGCAGGACTAAATATAGGGAAATTGTAGGTGCTGGTCCAATATTTATGGTGCACCGGGCTTGTAGCAATAACAGCAATCAACGCGATAAACTTAATCGTTCAAAAGGTCAATTTTTATATCAGAATAGCACCTTACGAATTCTCAGGCAGTGATTGAGTTCAGTAACACAAGGGTTAGACCGACATCCAGCGAGTATGGCGGAATAAGCAGATATGAGGAGTACAATAAAATTTGATATCAGAGGACAGGTGAGTTTGAATTGAGTGGCGGTGTGAAAATCACCACTCCGAACATCCATACGGGCTTCGCTATGAAAAGCAGTAACGACCGTACCCCTCAGTTCTGCATTTGTTACTTGCCGGAATCTAAAGATTTCGGCAAGTATGTTGGTTCGTTCGTGGATTTGTTTGAGGATGTGTTTGTTTGTTTGTGTCCAGCCTAGCGTCCACAATTCTTACCCGATTTCCCTCAAACTTGATGTGCATATTCTCTAGGATACCGAGCAGAAAACGTCCTATTTTCGTTTGTCTGTGTCGAAGGTCAAGGTCAAGGTCACGCAAAACGTCGAAAACACATAAGTGGCCATAACTTCGGTTCTAATGGTCCTAGAGACTTCAAATCAAGTTCATATTGTGAATAAACTCGAGTTCTATCTTTCGTGACCTTGACCTTGACATTTGACCTTGAGAAGTTCGCCTGAGGTCGAATATTTGACCTTGGAGGTCACCTCCTCCGATTTTCGATCTGATGCTTGGAAACGATGTGGGACCGGTCCCTCATGCTCAGTGTCAATTTTTAGTCCGATCGGCCAATTCGTCATGACGTAATTGACGTTTCTATGGCAACGAAATCGGTCCCATTATAAGCGAAATTGCATGTTTCAAGCTGTCCATGCTGATAAAAGTGTCAATAATGTGCGTAAAAATCTAATGATACACCCGTTCATAGCCAAAGATTAGTTTTTTTGTTCCAGGGAATTTCAAGGTCAAGGGTCGGAAGTCAAGGTCAACATTGACCCGCAAATGAAAACCATATAGGTCACTATATCTCGGGAAGTAAGCAAGATAGAGACACGGAAATAAATCCACACTATTGCACTCACTTAGCTTAACAACTATTGTATTTACACCTAAGGCGTATGACCGATAGCCTTTGCAAGCGCCTGAGGTCGAAGTTGACCTCAAAAATGACCTTGACCTTGACCTTTTGCAAAAATATTGAGTAGTAGCTCTATTGAAAGGTCTTCGAGAGTACTTTCCAAATGTATTATAATTTTTGGAATCAGACGTCAATTGACGTCATAATGACGTCAAATGTGATTTCAGACTGACATTTAGGCCTTTTGAGTGTCAGATGTACAAAGGTATAACATTTACTGCAGATCTAGCAGATGCAAACGATGTGGATTCGTCATGTGATGGTGTCTATCAATTTTTAGCTCAATCGATATATCCGTTTTGACGTAAATGACGTTTTTTTGGCAACAAATCGGTAAAATTTCAAAGGAAACTCATTATTTGAAGATATTATGATCTTGTCCGGTTATAATATGACACATATAAACACGATTTTATCATGTATATTCAAAAACTCCGTTCACAGTGAGTTTGCAGTATAGAATTGACGACAAATGACGTCATGATTACATACTCATTCCGGCAAGTGTGTGGCCTATGGCCTCTCGTTTGATTGTAGGTTATTACCACGAAACGATTCTGAAAAAGAAAATATGGCCGAGGGTTGGAATCATAATATATTTTGATTTTGATTTTGAATCATTTATTAGAGTGACCAAGGCACACACAAATTCAATAACTATATAACAATTCAATACATTTGATACCTCCAGCCACACAGGGCTTATTAATCACTATACAAACACGTGTATATAGACATGGGGAAGAAATAAGCACGAAACTGAAAATCAATCACTACAAATATATGCTATTCTATTGATATAAAATGGATTTACGGTGTTCCAATGAATCACCGATATATTTGCCTGAATTTTTGTGACATTTTTTAACAATATTTACGAACTTATCATGATCATTATTTTCCTCAAAATTTGGCAAACTATTTTTAACACAGTTATACAATGTAGATCTGAAGGTTGCATAAGCGGGACAAGATATTACCAAATGAAATTCATCCTCAATCTCTTTAAGGTTACACACATTGCATATTCTATTTTCTAAAGCGGTGTTGTTATATCTGCCAGTTTCAATTTCTAGTGGTACAATTCCTAATCTAAATTGAGCAACTATGGAACGGTTTCTTTTATTCGTGTAATAATTAATGTAATCTTCTGTGCACATGTCAGTTTTAAATGACATATATGTACGTAATTTCGGTTTCTTTCTTATCGCTAATTTCCAGTTTTCCTCATTCAATTTCATGAATTTCTCTTCGATTTCAGTCATATTACATATGTTCCTGTTTATAAATACATCATTCATGTCTGAAATTGAAAAAAATTTAGTTTGGAGCACCAATTTTTGTTACATAATTCGTAGTCATAGTTAAACAATTTTTTCAAAATCCTCTCATCATCCATACAAACTAATTTGTTCCAATATCTCAACATTGACATAAATCTTCTATATTTACAACATAACCACCCGAAGTTACCATCCATACCAGAAATAGGAGCAAATTTATGAACACCAAGATATTATCGCGTTGATCTATTTTGTACATTGTTACTGAATGAAAACTGTTTAAAACCAATCACTTCACTTGCATAATCATGTATAGGGATAATTGCAGCATTGTACATTTTATCATATGTATGAAATCCAGCATCTTTCATATTTTTAAATTTGTTTTATCAACCCCCAAGTGCTCTTCCAGCTGAATCACAAAGAATTTTTGTCCCAATTTCAAAAGTTAAAAATTCATCGAAATATACACCAAGATATTTGTATTTGTCCACAACTGACAACTCCTTTTCACCAAAGAAAAAAAAACATTATTTGTTACACCACAACGTCTAGGGCGTATACATACAGGTCAACATTTGCTGTAAAGTTTCTGCATTTTCAGCAATCAATACAATGTCATCAGCATATAACAACAAAGAAATATTTTGTTGATTACAATCTACACCAACACCAAGTGATTTAGTTTCTTCAGCTAATCCATTTATAAATAACGAAAAAAGTGTCGGTGATAAGTTATCACCTTGACGGACACCAGCTTTGGACGTAAACATATTACTGTACATATTATTTACACGAACACATGATGTAGTTTTTCCATACATCGATCTTATGGATTGCAAACATCTACCATCAATGTTATATAATAATAACCTGTAAAACAATAAATCACGATCGATACAATCAAACGCCTTCTCCATATCAATGAATGCACACATAGTCGATAAATTTTGCTTTTGTCTATTCCTCAGTATACTACTTAATGAAAATATGTGATCAATACATGATCTATTTTTACGAAATCCATTTTGTTCATCTACATTGATATTATTTTTGTCTGAAAATTTTACAATACGATTATTAATCAAAGACGAATATGTTTTCGATATACAAGACAACAAGGAAATACCTCTGTAATTTAACGGCACATATGGATCTTTCCCAGACCCCTTGGGGATTGGGTTTATTATTGCACATAACCAAGATGTATGGTTGGCCAAACTGGTCAGAAGTAAATTTTGTTGCGCGGAGTGAATATGCAATTATATCGCGCAATAAATTAACCAATCATGGACAGTGTTTTATGGCGCGATCAAAATATATTTATATCGCGCATTAATTCAACCATTCATATACCGTCTCTTCATGCGCGACACATTTAAGGATACTTATTGCGCGCATTAAATCAGGAATTGTATGGCGCAGTGAACCAGTCAATCACGTAAGTTGTTTCATGTCGCGGTACAATTTGATTTAGATCGCGGAGTAAGTCATCCAATGACAACCTGTGATTTCATGCCCGCTATAAATATCATTTGAAATGCATCGCGCATTGATAGACGGGTTATGAATGGTCGACATATAGGGCAACATAACTATATTTTGATCGCGATATAAATCACCTCACTTGATTGGTTGATTTACAGCGCGACATAATTCCATATTTATTGCGCCCAACAAAGTTCAGTTCTGACTAGTTTGGCCAACCATAAAGATGAGGGTAGAACACCAGTATCAAATACAGACTTGAACAGTTTACATAGGGCAAAATACACACCAGGACATTTAATAACTTCATTCGGAATACAATCCAATCCTACTGCTTTCTTTGATTTCAGTTTCTTAATTGTCTCTACAACTTCATCATGTGTTATATCTTCATTGATATCTACATTGCAACCAGTTCCAAACGAATTCGATTCATAATTTTGAACAAAAGCTTTTGCGTGGTCAGAAAAAGTTTCATCATATGCCGATATGTCAGGATTATACAATTTCTCAAAAGTTTTAGACCATTTCTTTCATAACCAGATTTGGATCACTCACAAAACCTTGCTCACATTTCACACTATTTGGAATATTCTTATGCTTCGAAGGTCCCAGGTATTTTACATGCTCCCAAAACTTTTTCGGGTCATTTGTACACACTTTTTCCATTTCATCTATTTTATTTCTTCTGTATTGCCTTTGGGTGAACCTTAAATATTTATTGAATTTATCATATAAGATATGTTTGGATATGAATTGTTGACATTAGATAGTGGTGATGGTGTTACAATTTCCTATTCCCTACAGACTGGCTGGCCTGCAGTTCTAGACAAAATATACTGATGGCAGAAGGCTCTCTGCTGATCGCTATGAGTTCAATGGGGGAAATGTTGTAATTATTATAAATGTGCGATATTGTGCTATTTTTGAGAGGAGCCCATAGGGCCGCCGTCGGAAACGCGTCTAGTGGTATAAAATCAAACGCAACTGTTTGCAAATCCTCAAGCCGGAAGCATGGACGAGTAACATATCGATACTGTGTAAACATCAACGATTTACTAGCTTTTTGCTGCCCCGGAAAACTACAAAAAAAAAGAAAGCAATTATATTCTTAATACAAGTTTGCGCAAGTTGCGCTGCATAAATATGGCGAAAAAATTAGTGAGCAACGCAGATCGAATACTGGTGTTAGTCTGGGAACCAAAAAGAAGAACTGATGAAAAAGAGAGGTAATTTCAAGCTAAAACCAGTAAACCAGTAATTGAGGATATTAGAATTATATCGCGATTGCTTCTGCAAATCACACTCCAAGTTATCAGGGTTATATAAAGAGCAGATGTTCATTGTTACTAGCTTTATTGTTCCGAGTTTTTTCTTCTTCTCACAGTCAGCCACTGCATGCAAACATTTGATCACTGAACGAATGGAATTTAACTGATTGTGTAACATTCCCAGGAATGTTTGGTACTGTACAATATGAAACAAATTATGATATTTTGATTTTGTTTTCACAGTAAAGAAAACAAAAATAGCTCAAGGGCTAAGATAGGTCACCGGAAAAATGTTTAGTTTTAAACCATAGCTTTTTGTCATCATAATTGCCTCATTGATCTTTCAAGGTCATTGAAGGTCAAGTTTGAGGTCACCATTGAAACTGCAACAAATGATTTCCCATTTGATACTGCTAATATTTAATATCTATCTTGAAGTGTTCTAGGAGTTTACTCCATACTTCTCCCATTATATAGGGAAATAAGACCAAAGGTCAAATTCAAGGTCATAACAATATTCACCATACATTATTTCATAAGGTCACATTGATTCCTATGCCATAAAGTTGATAACAATCGAGATAATAGCCATTTTGCGCTCCGACCTTGAAAATGAGGTCAAAGGTCAAGTTCAAGAGAATATTCAGCATATATCATTTCCTATATGTTAAGAATTAAATCCTAATCTCTAATCTCAATATTAAGTGATATATTAGGAATAATGTGTACCATTATAAAGCATAGGAGAATTTCACATCGGAAAGTGCCTTGTGGAACCCGTCGAAAAAAGCAAAATGGCTGCCACACGCACACCATTGATTCAAGGGCAACGTAACTTATACACATCACAGAGGTATATGAGTGGGATCTTTTGAAACATTAATCTCAATACTCAATTTTATGCCAAAAATGGCCGCCATTTAAAAAAAAGCGAAAACAAAAAAATAAAAAATAACCCCTACTTGAAATATTTTAAGGTATTTTTCGTGCAAAATTTCAGAAAGATCCGATTGTAAACTTTTAAGAAAAAAATGTGGACGGAAAACGCCGTCAACGCCGACAGACGCAACGCCATGCCAATAGGTTATCGGACCATAGGTCCGGTAACCTAAAAACTCTTCGTGGACATTCAGCATGAGACTAGAGATGTCTAAACGCTTATAGGTTCAAGTTAAATTTGATTCGTAGATGAACAGGAAACAGAGGTGTGTATATTCACATCCACTCTTATGCATAGGCCTAATGAATAGGACAAGTTCCCACTGAATGGCGTCTGGCCATAACCTCTGGACATAAAACTTGACCTTGACTTTGAGAACTAAATCTCAAGATTATGTCAACCACAAAATATGTGAGATCCGTAGGCAGTCTGTAGAGGGAAAACTCTTGAATTTATGAGTTCATGTTCGTGGTATAATCCGTACAAGTCAGAAACTGGTGCATCTTTGCATCATTTGCATCATTGGTGACGATGCAAATCGATAAAATGTGTGCGATTTCACATGCGGAAGTATCTGCTTATATTTTTGTGAAGAATACGGTTCACTGGCCCGTATCAGGCCGAATGTCTGTGATGTTGTGTTACAGACCAACAAGCCGGCAGTTCAATTCAAACTGTTTATTGTGGTGATAATGTCTGATGATCAATCACACACACCACAATCGGGGCCGCTCACACCTACGTCGGTGATTTCCCAGTCGAAGTATCCTAAATATTATAGTCCTAATATATATATGACAGTTTGTATATCCACGTTATATCCGCTTTTATATTTCACTTATATGATCACGGCCGTTCTTCTCGTTACAATATATATTGCGACCGTCCTCATTGATCACTTCTACTCAACTGCGCAAATAACTGGGGCCGAGGGATCATGTGTCTGTGTAATTTCCCGCCAAGTGCATGCGGTGTTGTGATAGGTCAAATGTATGGTGCAATGCGCTGATGTCACCGGGAAAGTGGGTTTCCCCGGCTCGTGTCAATACTTGTAATGCCTGTATCTGTGCACGTGATGTGTGGAGTATGTGTGTCAAGTTCTATGTTTAGAAGTCAGTGCATGTGAAGGTCAAGGTCGAGTAAACAGGGCCGAGTGTACTGAACTAGCGGGGCCGCAGGTGCGTGGTTTGACCTGTGTGTGTAACCATGACTACATGGAGTTTATGCTTGTGATCGTATAGTATGTACCTGTCCTGTATGTAAGTCATGTAGAATGAATGTTTGTTGTGGAAATGTGTAGTGCGCGGGAGGGACGGGAGTTACAGTCGCTAAAATTACTACATAACACCCCTTCATTAATTCTACGCCCTCGGAATTACCCTCCCCGGACCCTACCGTCGCCAAAAACTAAACAATAAAAGAGCTAAGCAGTCCTAAAGGTCAAACCCAAAAACACTCACACACACACGCCGCGCGAAATGAGAAAACACTTCATACAATAAAAATTCCTAACCGTCAAAATAAACGTCAGCAGTCAGTCTGTCAGCAGTCTCTACGATGATACATATACAAATACATGCACAACAATGACCGATGAAGAATGGAATGTATAATATGGAATGGAATGTATAAAGACAAAACTCCTCGACATTCTCTAGTAGAATGGAAAAAATCACTCTTTAAAGTTCATTGCTGGAATAAAATGATGATTAAACTTAACTAAATCACAAGTATAAAAACGAAAAGCCGTGACTAGGATAAAATATCTATATACAACTATTTACAACATATCTATGCCGTGACCAGAATTGTTTGGTCACTCTGGGCCGCATCAAAGGGCCGAACAGTTCAGGGTCGACTTTTTATTTTCCTTCCCGTTCACGCCTGCTGGCGGGAGGAGGCGGGGCCGCTGGCGACGCCTGCCGCATGAGCTGTAGCTGCTCGTCCGGGGGCAGTCTGGGCAGGATGGACACGATCGTGGCCAACAACTCCCCCGGGATGGTCGGTGTGGTCGGGGTTGACGAAGCTGGTGCTTCCGATGGGGTCGGGGTCGAAACGGCTCGAAGTCGAGCGATCTCCTGTTGGTGGTTGGCGACTTGATCTTCCAACTGGGTCACGCGGACTCGAAGTCGAAGGTTCTCCTCGGACAAGGTGTCCGGAAACGTGGGCTGGTGGCGCTCATGCAGAGCCCCCATCCCAAAGCCGACAGACAGGCCGTTGTATTCTGCCTGTCTGATGTGGTGGTCCAGGGCCGACAGGTACTCCCGACGAATTAGCCGAAGGTACTGGTGCGCTAAGTCATCAGCGCGGGCGAGTGACAGGGTCGGAAGGTGCTCCTCCGGTTCTGACGGCAGGAGCAAGGGGTCGGCGTTATGGGCGGCCTGTTCGAGACGAGCCGTCCAAAAGTCCTCGTGAAACCCGAGGTAGTTCGGGAGCCGCTGGGCGTCCTCATCTCGCAGGAAGTCCCTGAGGTCGGGGTTCTGGCCGGGTAGCGCCTGCAGGCCGGGAAGCGAACGGGTCGCCAGACGCCTGCCGTGTTGCCGCAGGAATTGGAAATCGGCCGCAAACTCGCCGGACCCATGGAACGGGAGACGCTCGTCGAGGTCCCTGTGGAGCGACTCGAGTTGTTCCGGGTCGTCTACTTGAAGTCGGGGTCGATCTCTGTCAGTGCCGCGTGTCGGGACGGAGCGCAGAGGCTCCACTTCCTCCGTGAGGTACGGCGGGAGCAGGACGGGTTCCACCATCCGTCGCGAAGGCTCTGGTGAGGATTCCGGGGTCGAAAACTGTGTCGGGGACGTACGTACAGGAGACCCGGGTGTGATCTCCCTGAGTGGAGGCGGCCGATCCTCAGCTGGACTCTTTGGTTCAGGTGTCTCCTTGCCGGGTGACGTAGATACCGGTGTGGTATTCAGGGGTCGACTTGGGAGTGGCGGATACTCCTCAGGTGGAGGGACTAATCCCTCACGGACTCGGTAGTCCGTGACGTTAGAGGCCGTAGGTCGCTCCACAACCATCCGCCTGGGTATGATGTCCGATGGCCGGACTCTAGACGGGGTCGAAGATGTCACTGTGGTGACCGGTCGAGTTGTCGCTGGCGATGCCACTGACGCGAACGAAGCCGTCGTGACGACTGCCGAGGCCGAAACACCGGTGGTCGTTGTCGGGATTTCCTCCGCCGTGCTCACCGATGTCGTCTGGTAATTGATGGGCCGGACGAAGAAAATCGTGCTGGGTCGTCGTACTCGAACCCGCGTGTTCATGGTCTCGATGTCACTGACCATGCGGGTAAGCCGAATCTCGTCTGCCGGGGTCGAAGCACGATTGTACTCCAGTCGACGGAGTACCTGTTGCACTTCCGGGGCCGAGTTGGGCGGATATTGCTCAAAGAGCTCTGGCGCCATGTGCCAGATGCCGAACGTCAGGACGGTGTTAACATCCCTCCTGAAGATCGGGATGTTGGCCGGAACTCTTGGGGGTCGATAATTCGGGTTCGGCTGCATGTCGACTCTGCAGCGTAGCGCGTACCTGACGAGCATGGGGCCGGATGCCGATAGTCGTCCCTCCTGGTAGAATGGGAACGACGTCACGTGTTGCGGGGTCGCTTGGGACAGGTGCCGGAACATCTCCTCCTGGGCCAATGTCCGGAAGTTGTCGCGGGCCGGGCACACGAAGTAGCGCAGAAACGGAAAGTGATACGCCAACACGTGTGCGTCAAGGTTCTGGGCCGTCCGGAAAGGTCCGCGTCGTGGTACGGAGGACCACTGTCGCTCTCCTGCTCCTTCCTCTTTGCCGATGCAGAAGGGGCACTCGTAGCGACCGTCTCCACGCTGTAGCGGAGCCAACGTAAGGAGGTTTCCCTCCGACAGGGTCGACTGTTCATCGAAGTTGTGGATATGGCCGTATCCAGCGCTCCGATTTCGCTTGCTGAGTGGAACCTTGTTCCAGTCTATGGGCCGAGTTCCGTAAGGCGTCACGGGAGGTGGCACCAATTCCATCAGTTCCGCCACTTGCCGACGGAAAGTCGAGGTCGGGGCCGTAATAGCAGATCCGCCACTAGAGCGCGATGAACTGCTCGATGTCGAACGGGCTCCCGCTCCATGTTTCTTCTTAAAAGAAGTATAAGTTCTCTTGTTTGGAGAACGGGAGGCCGCAGGTCGTGCTACCGCTGAACTGGAAGCGGGTGAAGTCGGGGCCGGAGCGATCGGGGCGATCACTTGATTTGTTGGGTCGGGTTGGCGGCTCGCCGTGGCGACTCGTTGAGCCTCTTGGGCCGCTTGTCGTGCTTCGATCGCACGCTGGACGATACTTCCGCCCTCCTCGAGTCGGCGGAAGCGTTCGGGGTCGATGTTAAAAATGTCGTCCGGAGTCGGGCTCGGTGTATGGCGCTCTCCTCGTTGCGCCAGCTTGTTCCGGGCCGTTTTGGGTCGCGCTCCTTTCTCCGATCCACTCGCCGTGTCACTGAGCGTGACTGGATCGCGCTGCTCAGGCTGTGAGTCGGGGCCGGACGAAACTTCGTTGTCGGGGACGATTATGGGATGATCCGATTCATCCCCGGTGTCGACGACTTGGACGGTGATATTATCGCCGTCCAACTTGACTGTGCGGGGCCGATTTTCGCCTGGGTCGCCATTTTCCCGGTCATCCCCGGGTTTGTCAGCCATGCTGACGGGCCGAAATTAAAGTCGAGGTACTCCCAAGTACTAACTAGGCTGGCTGTAACTAAGTCCCGATTTCTTCAAAACCAGCCTAATTTAGATGCCGATAACAATGCCGAATTATTTCCCAAAGTCTTGTGACCAGGATTTCAATACTAACAAAGTTCACAAGCCGTCAATTATATACGATTATCACAGTTTTTGTAACAATAGTCCGTATTTCAATAGCCGAAACTTCAAGACCGTCCTTCTCCTTCAAAGTCTCAGGCACAAGTGACCTGATTGCCGCTAATCTTCACTGCCGTACACAAAGATGCTGACAGCATCTCGATTCTTAGAACTGGGCCGGGGGGCGCTCTCTATCTGTATAGAAAACGTCTTTACGCTATGTATCATTGTTCCAAGCGTACATACAGCAAGGCGGGGCCGTCGTCAAGGAAACGCAGAGCGATCCTTCTCTGACCTCTTGGGTCAGTCCATTACGACAGTAGGGGTGTCCTCACACTGTCCAGATTTCCGTAGATCCATCTGCCGTCCCCTGGATAACTCGTTCCGAATCATTGTCTATTTGTACTAGTCGACTGGTCGAATTACTGGGCTCTTTTTGCCCGACGACTCACTATTGTCTTTATCAGGGGAGATTTCATGTTGGTGCTGTAAACAGCTAAAATGTTTATTAGCGCTCGTGCGTGCCTTGTGAACTAATCAGTCTATCGTTCCTTCTCCCACAAATTAGCGCACAATAAACTACGGGGTCGAGTTGCTGTTTCACAGACGACACACAGTTATTAAAGGCTGAGATATGAATATCAATCACTCACAGGGGCGGACATCGTTCCATTCATTTTCAGCCAGTTCACAGGACGGGGCCGCAAATATTGTAGGGGTCGAAATTGCAATGAACTGGGTCGGTCACACCGCGGCGCTTTGAATATTTTGGGTGATGAATTTGATGACAGGCCGCATCTTGGCATGATAGCTATATAGTGACTGGTTCCCGTACCACTGGGCCGTTCCTCCGAATATTACATGGAGTGAGTAGAGGCTCTGTCGACGCATACTCCGGAACGAATCACACTATCACCTCTTCGATAACTAAGTGGCCTAACTCACGGTGTGACTGGTTTTTATCCTCTTCGGCTGGCACATGGATTGAAGCTTTACATGATAATCTTAGTCATTGCGTAACATACGCCTTGATCAATGGTACATGTTATACGGGGTTGAAACATATATCATAATGCAACCAATTTTCCACCAGCATCATAATTATAATATCATATCTAGTGTGTATATAACGAGTTTGCCTCACTGACATCTTGTACATATTAAATGCGTATATTGTTATTGTAATATAATATATTATTATTGGGAAAGACATGATATCATAGTCAATTAGACATGCATAATTCATCATCAATGATATCAATCAGATAACAGGGCCGGGGTTATCTGTAGCGGGCCGGTCTGCGTGCGTTGCGTCTGGGTCGATTTGGTCGTGCAGGCGGGGGCGTAGCCTCGCTTGTCTCAGGGTCGGAAGATACCACAGGCTTTTGCCTGCGTGTCTTGCGTGCCGGTTTTGGAGTGTCGGAACTTGATCTGTGTGATCTTTTCCGTTGCCGATGTCGACTTGAGCCGGATGAGGTCGGAGATCGCAATTGACGATCCTGGGTCGTTGGCGAATCAGACTCAGCTGTTTGGTCTGAATCGGTATGTCGATCTTGGACTGTTACCTCCCAGGGGTAATAAAACTCCTTGAGAAGTCCCATGGGGTCGGGTGACTGTTCTGGGTCGGACTTGCTTGACGACGACGTGGGTCGGACAGGGTCGGAGTAGATGTGGGCCGCTTGGTTGTCACCTTCGTATGGCTTGAGCACATCCAGATGAACAACACGAGTGTTCCGAGGGTTGGAAACCAGGGCGATTCGGTAATCCACCTCGGTTACACGGTCGATGATCCTCCAGGGACCAGTCCAGGGCCGAGCGAACTTATTATTCTGCGTGAGTGGCAGATAATAATACCGGACCAGTTCGCCTGGTTGAAACTGGGGTCGTGGTTTTGCGTGGGCGTCATAACCCATCTTTTGCCGAATTGCCGCTTTTTCGAGATGGTCTTGGGCGAAACCGTGGGCCGTCCTGATGGCTTGCCGCAAATACTCCACATACTCCGGACCACACGGAGGTAGAGGCTCAGGGTCGTAGGTCGGAAACATGAGGTCGACTGGCAAGTTACACTCGTGTCCATACACCATCAGATGCGGGGTGCATCCCGTGGACGAGTGTACTGAGGTTCGATAGGCCATTAACACATATGGCAGGTGCAAGTCCCAATCGTTTGCACGATCGCTGACGAACGCACTCAGCATGTTGAGCAATGTCCTGTTGAATCGCTCAACTTGGCCGTCGCTCTGGGGTCGGTATGGGGTCGTACGAATCTTCTTAGCGCCCAGTAGACGCACAACATGCCGGAACAGGGACGACTCAAACTCAGTACCTTGATCGCTATGGATCGCCTTGGGGACACCGTGGTAGACTATCCACCGATTCACCAGGGTATCGGCAACATTTTTGGCTGTATGTCGCCGTAGCGGAAAAGCGTCAGTGTACTTCGTAAAGTAGTCCGACACGACTAGTACATACTGATGGCCTCTTCCCGTGACCTTGTGGGTGTCGAGGATGTCCATCGCTATTCTGTCGAACGGCGCTCCTGTCGGTAGCTGTGTCAGGGGCGATCTTTTTGGGGCCGGTTTACCCTTGCGGGTCACACATTGCGGGCAGCGGGCACACCAGCGGGCGACGTCCAACGCCAAGCCGGGCCAGTAGAATCGGCGCCTGACTCTCTCGATGGTACGCTGTATGCCGAGATGTCCGACAATCTTTAGGTCGTGTAGTTGGTGCAGAACTTGTGTCCTGAGTGCTACGGGGAGCACGGTTTGCACCACAGGCCGTCCGGCGGGGTCGGGTTTTATATGTCGAACCAGCACTCCGTCTTGTAGCGCCAGGAGGTTCCAGCGGGAAACAAGTGTCTTTACCTCCTCTCCTTGGCGGGCGACTTCTCTAGAGTCGGGCTTGGTGCCGGCTAACATCCATTGCCGCACTTTTCCGACGCTGGGGTCGGCTTGCTGTGCCGCGACAATGTCCTGGGTCGAATAGTCCGAAAGCCACTTTTGTCCATCAAGTGTGGCGTCCAAAGCACGGACTCGAACAACTTGGCGTGCCGATACTAGCTGGGGCAAGACCGGTGATGTTATCGAATCACTGTCCAGGAGGTCTGCCCTTGTCTGGGTCGGAACAACAGTTATCCGACGAACTGGAAGTTCTCCGGAACTTGTTTCTGGGTCGGTCGGAGGTGTGACGAGTCGTCCGGGACAGTCTTGGTGTTTGCAACTGTGGCACCGTGACAAGCCGTCGGCGTTACCGTGTAGTTTTCCGGGTCGATGCTCTATCCGAAAGTCATACTGCTGTAGCTTGGCGAGCCACCTAGCGAGCATGCCGTCGGCGTCGCTGTAGTTTTTCAGCCACCTCAGCGAGCTATGGTCGGTCCGGAGGAGGAATTTCCTACCCCAGAGGTAGTGCCGATAGTGTTGCACCATCTCAACTACTGCCAGTAGTTCCCGATAGGTGGTGCAATAGTTCCGCTGGGTCCGGGAAAGGGTTTTGCTGGCGAACCCGATGGGGATCTCCTTCCCGTTAACCCTTTGCGAGAGGGCACCTCCCACAGCAAAGCCGCTTGCATCCGTGTCGAGGATGAAGTAGTCCTCCGGATTCTGGGTCGGATGAGCGAGCTTGGGCGCCTTGATGAGGGCGTCGCGGAGTCGCTGGAAAGCTCGTCGCTGGGCCGGTCCCCAAGTGAAGTGGCATTCACCTCGGGTAAGCGCTACGAGAGGTTCAGCGATCTCAGCGTAGTCCTTGATGAATCGCCTGTGGTAATTGGCGAAACCAAGGAAAGCCCTGACGTCGGTGATCTCGCACGGGGTCGGCCATTCTCTGATGGCTTTAACTTTGTTGGGGTCGACTCGGATTCCTTGGCCGCTCACTATGAACCCTAAGTACAAGATTTCCCGTTGGAACAACTCACACTTCTTGGGCTGTAGTTTCAGGCCTGCCGATCTGATCCGATCCAGGACCGCTTCCAGGTTTGCGAGTGCCTGATCGAATGTTCTGCCGTAAGCTATCACGTCGTCGAGATAGCACATACACCGGGTCCACAAGTAACCACGGAGTATGGTCTCCATAAGCCGTTCGAAGGTTGCCGGGGCGTTGCTAAGGCCGAATGGCATGACCTTAAACTGATAAAGTCCCTTCCTTGTGGCGAAGGCAGTCTTCGGTCTGTCGCTGGGGTCGACTTCAACCTGCCAGTAGCCGGAGGCCAGGTCTAGGGCCGAGAAGTAGTTGGCGCCTGCCAGGGCGTCATGAGTGTCCTGAATGTTGGGCAAGGGATACGAGTCCTTGCGGGTGACGTCATTCAGGAGCCGATAGTCGACACAGAAGCGTACTTGTCCGTTCTTCTTCCGCACGAGCACTACCTGTGCGCTCCAGGGCGAATCTGACGGCTCAATACACCCCAAGCGGAGCATCTTGTCGATCTCCTCGTCGATGATGCTTTGCTGCGCCTGAGGGACGCGTCGCTGTCGTTGTCGAATTGGGGCCAAGTTGCCGGTGTCGATCCTATGCTGGACGACTTGGGTCCGTCCCAGTTGGCCGTCTGGGTGCATAAATGTGTCCTGGTATTGGTGAACCAGGTTGGCGCAACGCCGATGCTGTTCCGGCGCTAGTCCGGCGCGATCCACCATTTCTTGTAGATGTGGCGGTAGGTCGCGGTAATGACTGGCGTCTACCGTGGCCGGGTCGGGCTCCTCTCCGGGTCGTGGCAGAGCTCCGACGACACTTTCGACAGGGCTTGCTATGGCGACAGGGTCGGAACGGGTGAGCGTAATGCCGGTATCTGCTGGATTGACTACCGACACCTTTACGCACTGCCGATTCAGGGTCGTAAGTGTTCTCCCCATGATGAGGTCGGTTTCCTCGGGAAAGGTCGTAAGTGGCTGGACTATCCTCGGGTGTTGTCGAACTCGGACTCGGGAAGTCGGGACCAGCTCCACTATTGCTTCGCTGCGTGCGGGGACGGTGACAGCTCGTCGCACGGCCATTCTGACAACATTGGCCTCAATGTCTTTATGTGCGAACAGGATTTCTTTGTGTACCTGTATCGTCCCTTCACCGTAATTCACTACAGCGTGAGCTTGCCGGAAAAATTTCATGCCGAGAATCATGTCGTCATGTATGTCAGCCACACAAAAGGTTACGACCATATGGTTGGTTCCGACCTGTATTGAAAGGTCGATCAGTCCATCGATCGGGCTTGACTGTCCAGTGACGTCACGAATAATAGCCGAAGTAGATCGCAATTGTCGCTGGTCGGCGGGGACGTGACGTAGCTGATCACGTCGGAGCAGGGAGATCTGCGCTCCGGAGTCGAGTACAGCCTTTATCGTCTTGTTTCCGACGTGTACCGGCAACTTCCAGCATTTGTGATTGGTGGCGCTGGAGTTGTTGATGACAGCCGGAATTTCAGGGTCGTCTGGCGGTGGCCTGAAGAGTGTGTGAAGGGGCGGCAGTTTGGATTCCGGTCCACTCGGAAAGGCGTAGAATCCTCCGTCGTCGGAGATCCACTCAATCTCGGACATGCTGTCCGTTCCGGTGCCGTTGGCGGTCGGGGGTGACACCCCTTCAGGACGACGGTTTCCACGTGGTGGCCGCTGTGGTCGCGGTGCGGACACCCCTTCATGAAAAGAGGCCGGTTTCGGGGTCGGAGCTTGACATTTTGTACACACCCCTTCAAGGAGCCGAGGTGTGGGCTGGGCCGGCTGCGGGGTCGTTATTGGTGTCGTTACCGGTACAGTAGTCGTGACAACCGCAGATGTGGAGCGGGGAACGTTGTCCTGTTGTCTGGAAGGCCCTTGCTCCTCAGCACCTTCCCCTACTGGTTTGACGACGGGGTCGGAGGTGTTGGTGGGGCCGGTTTAGTTTGGTTACCGGTTTGATTAGGTACTGACAACACTTGAGCTGTCCTTCTGTCAGTACCGGGACCATTAGGCCGAAATGCTAGCGGTTTCATGCCGTTGCGTACTAGCACATCCTTAAGCCGAAAGCACCGCATCCAGCGATGGCCGGGCTTCTTGCAAAAGAAGCAAACCATGGGTCGTCCGGGTTGCGGGGGTCGATCACCTTTCATCGGGGCCGTTGTTCGCAGGACAGAAAAGATAGCCGTTTCCTCACATAGTCCATTCTCGTCACTAAGGACGCACTGGAAAGCTTCAGCCACCCACTCGCGTGAGCTGGCCGGCACTGAATGTTCGTCGCAACCTTGTAGGCCGGTAGTGTCACTGTCCGCGGGGTCATAGTAGGCCGCAATTTGCTCTGGGGTTAGTGTTTCCCCCTGAGTGACTTGTCCCATGGCACAAGACAGTTCTTCATTGACAGGGTCGTCTTCCGCGTATCCGCTTGCGGAAATGTCAGCACGTCGTGTGCCTCGATGTCGATCTCTGGCTGTCCTCTGCTGACGACTCTCTACCTTGAGAACGGCCGTAAGTGCCTCACTGTAACTGTTAAAAGTGAGGGCACACAGTTTATCGGCAATGGGGTCGGGTTGGCCGTTAATGAATTGTGCAATTACAGTTCGTTGCCGCGACGTTGGCGTAACGTCATCGAACACTTGCTCCGCCAGGGCTTGGAGTCGCTCCATGTAGTGTTCCGCGTCCTCTTTTCGTTCCCGCTTGAGGAACGGGAAATCGTCCCGTTTGGACTGTCGACGGGGCTCGGGTTCCCAGCCCTCTAGAAGTTGGCGACGGAACTCTCCCCAGGGAGTCGCGACCGGGATATTTAGAGCTAGCGCTTCAGCGCGGCCGCGCAGCGTGCTCCGGAAGGTCGTCGTCTTGTTGAGGTCGGAGTAAGTGAAAGCCGCGGTGAATTGTTCGAAACTCCGAATGTATTGAGTGAGATTGCCCTCCTTGAAGGTCGCACGCCATTGAGCCATTTTAGCCGTAGCCAACGTTTGGGGCTCAGACGTGAGTCTCTGTGGCGTGGGCGTGTCAACACTCACCGCAACTGGTGTAGTCGCTGCAGTGGCCGTCGGAGTCGGAACAGCCGAATTCGCCGGAGCCGTCGTATCTTGGCCGATCGGGGTCGCGTTAGCGGGGACGGTCGGTGCTGTCGTCGCGGAGACGGCGAGCGATGCGGCGGGTGGTGCCGCCGTGGGACTGGGGTCGTGTGGTGCTTGTGCAGCGGGGGCCGGTTGACTGTATGGAGGCGTCACCCATGGTATCCCGACCGAGGGTGGGAATACAGCCGGTGGTGGATATCGGTATACCGATCCATCTGGGCATACACCATGGTACACTAATCCAGGCTGTGTACCATGATAGCCGGTGTCAGCTATCACGCTGGGAACGCCACCATATCCGGGCGGTGGGTTCGCGTAGCCGACATGCGGTGAATAGTATCCGACAGCTACTCCATTTGGAACACCGCTTGTTGCGCCAGGGTATCCGACTGGCGGTACACCATATCCGTTGGTGTTTCCGACTGATTGTGAGATCGGAGGTCCGATCATTGGCACAACACTCTCTGCCGGAGCAGACACAACTTGATCTTGTGACGGATCGAAGCGCGGTTGTTCTCCGGTAGTCGGCGATGGTGGGTGCGTGGTCGGCGCGGGAGCGCGTGTGTCGGAAGTCGGCGTGTCGGGGTCGCAGGGTCGGCGACTTGATGTCGAGGGTGCTTGTCGGGGTCGCGCTTGTCGCATGGTGGCGCGAGATTCCGTCATCATGTCGCTGGGTCGTTGTTGTCGTAGAGGCGTCGCGATCCGGGTAGCGGTCGTTGCCAGGATGTCTTCGGATGTCGCTCCCGTCTGGCTGGGTCGTGTGTACTCTACCACCGTAGGCTCGGTCGGTATGCGTGAGTACATTTCTGGCGTGGGGTCGTGTTGTCTCGGCGTCATGGACGGCGCCAGGGGTCGATTGGCCGAATAAGCGTTCGGCGGGGTCGGTTCCGGAACACTGTCAGACTGACAAACCCACTGTCGTATCCGAGAGTTACTTGGTGGGTGTGTAACCATTGACGTGTCTATGGTTACCGGCCGAACGTTCACTGCTAATTGTTCTGGGTCGATATCACTATCTACGCCCGCTCTTTGACGTGAGCGCGTATAGTTTCTGTCGGCAAAGTCACTTTTCTGGGTCGCTCTAGCCGGCGTGGCCGAGTACGCTCTAGCGTGTGCACGCAGAATGTCACTTACTGTATGTGACGGCGCGAGCGGGTCTTCGTCTAGGAACTCCTGCACCAGGTCGGTAGGCGGCGAATACGATCTCAGGGTCGAATGGTCGCCGATGGAGTCGAAAAGGCCGGACGGTTGTTGCTCCTGCGACAGTGGAACTGTATCGCTCATGGCAACTGAGCGAGGGCCGGAAGGTCGGAAGGCCGGATTCGGATTGATCGTCACTTCGTCATCCGTGGGGTCGAGTGGCTCACCGCGGGAGGCTCCCGGGGCCAATGCCATCAATGCCGGTCAGGTCTGGGTCGAAGATCCGAGACTAGCTCAGATCCTGGTCCACGGCGCCAATGTGAAGAATACGGTTCACTGGCCCGTATCAGGCCGAATGTCTGTGATGTTGTGTTACAGACCAACAAGCCGGCAGTTCAATTCAAACTGTTTATTGTGGTGATAATGTCTGATGATCAATCACACACACCACAATCGGGGCCGCTCACACCTACGTCGGTGATTTCCCAGTCGAAGTATCCTAAATATTATAGTCCTAATATATATATGACAGTTTGTATATCCACGTTATATCCGCTTTTATATTTCACTTATATGATCACGGCCGTTCTTCTCGTTACAATATATATTGCGACCGTCCTCATTGATCACTTCTACTCAACTGCGCAAATAACTGGGGCCGAGGGATCATGTGTCTGTGTAATTTCCCGCCAAGTGCATGCGGTGTTGTGATAGGTCAAATGTATGGTGCAATGCGCTGATGTCACCGGGAAAGGGGGTTTCCCCGGCTCGTGTCAATACTTGTAATGCCTGTATCTGTGCACGTGATGTGTGGAGTATGTGTGTCAAGTTCTATGTTTAGAAGTCAGTGCATGTGAAGGTCAAGGTCGAGTAAACAGGGCCGAGTGTACTGAACTAGCGGGGCCGCAGGTGCGTGGTTTGACCTGTGTGTGTAACCATGACTACATGGAGTTTATGCTTGTGATCGTATAGTATGTACCTGTCCTGTATGTAAGTCATGTAGAATGAATGTCTGTTGTGGAAATGTGTAGTGCGCGGGAGGGACGGGAGTTACAGTCGCTAAAATTACTACATTTTATAACATGTCACTTTTACATATCAATTGTATTGAATTGTATTGAATATTGAATGAATCAAGTATACCCAATTCACTAATAATTGTGAACGCCGAGTTGTCTTTAAAAGTCGGTAGAATAAATATAGGCATCAATATGTGGGCAGTCGCTGAGTGAATGCACCAATAATGTTATTTTGCGAATTCGTTGAATACAAGTCTACAACCATTGAAAACTATCCTAAATCATCTCCAATAAAAACGAAATATTGGTATACTATTTTATTTGAAATATGTATCACATCATATGCCCGATCTCCACGGCTGTCACAGCTGGATACCCCCACTTTACTCCTCTGGTCGTCGCAGTCCGATCGTGTACATAAACTCGAAGGCTCGGGCCGGGGAGAGCAGTTTACAGTAGTGAAGTCCCCCACTATCAGTACCGTCCGTCCGGCTCCAATACACGGGTGACTGTATCACAAGCTCCATCGTGGTCCCTGTACAGACATGAGGAACAGTCCTCTACACGTTATGTTGTTTGTGATACTAATGAATTGAATGTCGATTATCAAATTACAACAAGTTAGTTGTTCATGATATATGGATGTCGGTATAACAAGACATATCATGGACCGATAAAATCGCTTTCTCATGATAAGAGTCAAATTTGCCAATGGTGTTCAAGTGAATATTGGCAGTACAAGACAGTACTACAAAACACATTTTGCATGATTTCAACAAAATACATATAGTCAGTAACGAGAGACTATCGTTATATATTTCTGATATGGTACATACAACACATCGAATGGCGAAATAAAATAGATGCCATCGGTTGCATAGATCAGGTTCACAAAATACACATTTGGGGTTTTCTATAATAGTAGCTCGCAGAATGAAATGCTTTCAACATTTGTAAGAATGATCGATCGTCACACAAATGTAAAGCAGAATTTCAGGATTAACGATTATGTTTCTACATTTGCACGCGACTCGCTTTGCTCATATTTTTGGACAACATTGAAATATGTTTTGAAATGACATGCGAAACCTCTCAAAAATGACATGCGGAATCTATCGATGAAATGATACTGTCGATACACATTTTTATTAATCCCTTCGTTTGTGATTCGTGAAACGTGCAGACACAAAGCACCGTGGAGCGATCTCTCAAACACCACGTAGTGCCTAATTCAGCGTGGGTGCTTCATGCATCAGAGATATCTGACAATCATTGATCCATTCGGATATGAAGGGAGACCGGATTCCCAATCTTGGTTAGAGTAAGCTGTTTTAGCGGATTTTGTCATAGATTGCTGTCATCAAACATAACACCACATGACATAATTCATTCTTCCACCGAATGATACAATGTAACTTGGTTTGTGGCACATATGCTTATGAAAAGAGAGCTTTATCTATTTCATTTAACTTTTTCTGTAATGGCACACTTATAGTATTCATTTCTTCATCGGGAAAAGTTAAATATAGGTACTGGTGACACTTCAGACTCGAGAACAATTGTCACCGACGATCGATGTGGTTACATGAAATCATATACATAGCTAAGAAAATACTCAATAGTGTTGTGTAACCGATTATTCCCTTTATGCAATAAATTGATCTGCGATCCCATTGACCCATTATGCACATGTAATCTATCATCAATTTTATGCTTTTCGAAAAACTATTTGGGTGATAGGAAAGTAAATGTATACATATCTATTCTATGGATGGTGCATACAATGCCCTCGCTCTTATACCAGCCGAAATTGATTTAACATCACACTTGTACTGTTGCCAATCAATACATTCAGCGATGCATATGCGAACATTAACAATTTGGTATTTCTTCCTATCCAGTTCAGAATTCTCTTTACCATAAAAAATGAGTTCCGCCTTCGGTCTTAAAAATCAACTAAGGCACAAAATGAAATAAAACGAATACAACATTGCGTGCACCATGTCAAGTGAATGCTCACGATTAAAGTTGTAGACCAGTTCGGAAAGATACCATTCCGATTCTGTTAACATCTCGACGTCATCAAGAAAGGAGACCACGACTTGTGTGTCGTTGAAGAGGTCACGCCGTTTCTCCGGGAGGTATGAGTAAGCAAGTGCCCAGGTGGCCTGCAAGACGCTCAAGTTCATATAAAAGCACATTTGACAGTATTCATTCCAACCTGCCTAGCGAACATCAAATCTTGAGATAATTATGAGCACTTTCGCAGAAGGTGTCATCTGGAGAAGCAAACATTTGAAATATGCACATATCCACACAACACAATATTATTGCATAAAATGATTTGAACATTGAAATGGTATATTTGTGGCTTTCATCTGCGGTAGGTTGTAGGTAAGGTAGTGAGTTCTTAGTTGTCATTTACCGCATGCATTATTAATGAGATATGTTGCATATTTCAAAAGTAATACCACAGTGTACTTGCAATGTTATTCTCAATACAATTGATGGGTCGATCCTCAGGTTGTGGGGTTTCGTAGAACGTTTCGAGAACATTCTGTCTGCTCGCCATCTTGGATTCCAACATGGAAGCCGATTCATGGTCAATATCAGTCGGGGCTTTCGGTACTACGGACGTAATTGTTGTAATCCGTATGTTCCCTGACGTAGAAAAATGTTAGAGAAGAGGTAAACCGAGACAGAACTCTAACACAGATTATGTTTTGAAATTTTTTCCCAAAGAATAAGTGACTGCCATATTTGTGTATAAACATACATAATATGAAAAATAAATCATAAATAATATTAAATATAGGACCTAAGTCATGTCATCATATGAATCGTTCAAATTTTGATAGTTACCTGATCCGTCTTTTGTTATGTTGATGGGCGAATCTACCAGGTTCGATCTGTCTACATTCTGATCAATAACCTTTGTGTTTGAAAAGGATACGAGAAGTTAATTAGAGAGCTCCTGGACCAACAAGTTGGAAAGATTTACAGTACCTTCCTATATCAAATATTCCAAATCTAATGGAAAAGATAAATTATATCGTTTTGAACTATTTGCAACACCAACAAGCTTGGTTGTACGACGGTTGTATACAGAAGTAGCGTTAAATCTGTCTACTACAAAAACAACTAATTTAGCAAAACATCGGATCGTGAGCCCATTTCAAACATTTACTCACTAGGCCTTTGATCAAGAGCCCTGGGCTGTCAGGCAAGTATCTCTGTGCCTCCTGTGTTGTTTCGCAGGAGGCGTTCGACGGTAAACTCTCTATATCAAACATGGCGTATAGGGGCTGTAACGAAAGCCACAATGAAAAGCGCATTAGGGTCACAACGGAGAGCAAGAAAGTCGTTATCTCGAGATTTTTTTTTGTTATCCCGAGTTTAAATTCGTTATCTCGAGCCCGAATCGTTATCTCGAAATAAAAATTCGTCATTCGAGCTTGAAACTCGTTATCTTGAGACCAAAAATTGTTGTCCCGAAAGAAAAATTGGTTATCTCACGATAACAAGTCGTTATCACGAGTTTCAAATTCGATATAACCATTTTTAAGTTCGAGATAACGACTCTTAAACTCAAGGTAACGAGTTCGTGTCTCGAGATAACGTTTTTATTTCCAGATAACGACTTTTTATCTCGAGATAACGACTTTCTTATCTCTAGTTATCGACTTTTTATCTCGAGGTGATTTTTCATTTCAAGACGAGTTTCAAATTTGAGATAACGAAATATATAGCGAGTTTGAATTCGAGATAACGAATTCAATTTCGAGATCTCAACTATTTTTGCTTCAGGTTGTGGCCCTAATGCGCCCTCGTACTCCGCATATCTTACAAATCTTCGATGAAAATCTTACGTGTGGCGATGTCGTCACTACGAAGATTTATAAAGAATGTGGAGTGGTTTCTTCACTTCGTATGGTTTTATCGTTCGGTAATGGAATCCAATGTAATATTTAGCTCTGTAACTAAATGATTGTTTACCACGTTGCTGGGCTGTCAGAATAAGTTTGTTTGAACTTTAATTGTGAATGAAAAGTGACTGTTCATGTAAATAATATCGGTAACGTTGTCAAATCTTTATGCTCACGTCAGCCACTTGTACACTATGAGTATACCACTCATCCATCATCCGTTCCAAGTGTTCTCCTGAGGCATTCTGTAATTGAGCATCTCGAACAATTAATATTTGAATTTATTTGAAACAATTTGACGGTGGTGTTACACACATACATGTACTAGTAGACTCTTAAGCATATAACAAACTATTTCTTCCTCCCCAAAATTTATAATACAATATATATATTATATATTTCATTTTGTACACCAACTTCCCGGCAATGTTCGCAAACTGAAATGAACTTCGTTTTCTGAGTTTTATTGCGCACCTGCGAATGATAATCCAAGAAGACGGCTGTACTGTTTGCTATCATGTCCCTAGCCTCATCGTCAGTGACGTATGGGTCCAAGTCGAGGCTAATGACTGCAGGAGGCATAGGTCCCACAGCATACTGGGCGTGATTCACGCCTTCCATCACGTGTACTGGGAACATGTACTTCAGAGAAGGATCTACCTCTGAATCAGCGAGAACGTCCCTGAAAGTGAGGAGAAAATGAATAGTGTCCTCTAAAATAAATGGTAGTAAAAAAAACAAAAGATATGAGTGTTGATGAGTGTGCATTCATTGGTCGCCAAGCGCTGTTGTGCCACCATTTATGACTATTCATTTTAATGGCAAAGAATATCACAAGTTTTCGACTTTGTTTGAAGACATATATTAGCATACTGACGATAATGCTTTTCAGTTAGTCTACTATGAATAGTTTTCAGTGTATTAGAATGGATTTTACAAATGCAATCAATGAATTTCGAGATATTGAATCAAATAGGCTCTCCTGTAAATTGCTGAAGACGTTCATCACGACTTTATATTAGGTCACGTGGTGGAAGACTTCAGTTGAGATTGAAATGAAGGTGACTACAGGGATATGCACCTCGATCATTCATCTTACACCATGTCCCCAACCGCCCTAACAGCGCCATTAAATATATACGCTAAACCATCAGATGTAAAGTTTCTTTCACCAAACGCACTCTAGACAGATCAGATATATGTTCATCTGACCTACAATTTGTATTTAACGTAGTATAAAAGTACACTTTTTAAGATTCACTCATGGTGCGTGCGTGTCGTGTTTGATTTACTATCACAATGATCCCAACGCTGTGCCAAAAAGTTACCACACTTATAGTTAGCATAAATGCATTGAGCTTGAAACTATATGTAAAACATGCATTCCATTTTATAGAAAGGACTAATTGTTTCCGTGCATAGAGAACGAGATCAGAGAAAGAAAAAAAAATGTATCTTCTTTCGGTATTGATATGGAGTTGAGTTGTGCATCATACTCTAGCGTTGTAGACATAGTAGCATGAATGAGTGGTATTTGCAACTTCGAACTAGAAGAAGCCGAAATGATACGGAATTATTTTGCTTCAATATCCTTGGCATCATGGCATTGTCATAACCAACGAATATTATGACATTGTAATCGATTTTATATATACTGACTATACAATGTCATCAATGTCATATTTGGACAGATGATATACATCCAACCATCACCGAGTGTTTTATAATCCTTAATTACTCACCGACAAGGGAGCAGTGCTTCTGAAACTGTAATTTGCCCGTCCATGTCACCGCTCAGAACCATGACCGGACCTGGCATCGCCGTGTAAGGCACCGAGTAGCCGGAGGCCCAGAGAATCAGACCGCTGGCTAAGCGACCATCGGACAACCACTCCGTCTGAATCTCAACACCTGGACCGAAAAGAAAATGTTCCAGGTTTTTAATGGGAATTTTGGAAGGGTTCTTGCAGCAAAACAGCATGTAAGCCACAACACTTGAATTCCGAAATACATATGCCGTCGAAATTCAAGGGCAGGACTTTGAATAATCTACCACAACAGCAAGTCATATTTTGTGAAGAGAGCATAACTTATCTTTATAGTGAGGCATGATTAATTAAATATGAACGATTCATGCGAATTCACATCACACAGTCAAACCCAATTGGTCAACAAATAAATTCAATGAATAATTGATTTTCGCCAATTTCCAAATATCACGAGGACTTGTTTCCATGCAAAGACTTGTGTGATATCTTGATACTTTGCTAGTTAAATTCGCGCAATGCCTAGTATCTATCGAAATACATGTATATCTTGGTATGAATAGCCGCGCCTGCTTACATTCACCACTTTGAAGCAATGATTATGATTCGATATGACAAATCTATATATTACACGATGGTCAAGTGACACGTCGTCGGTCACGTGTCTTGCGACTGCCCAGTTAAACGTGTACTATGCAGGCAACTCCCATGTACAACTGACCTCCTAGACTGTGTCCTGCGGCGAAGAAAGGGGCATCAGCAGACATTCCCGCATTGATGAGGCCAGTCCTTGCCTCTTCTAGTACATTGGTAATGTTGTTGTTGTTGTTGTTGTTGTTGTTGTTGTTTTTGTTGACGAAAAGGGGACCGTCGTCCAGATACACCCAAAGGCGTGTCTCGCTACGCTCCTGGATGAGGCGACCTTGAGAAGAGATCAGTCATCCAAGTGTAGAATCATTTCTTGCAAAGCTATTATTTTATCAATGGAGTCCATCCAACATTGTATTATCGTGTAATTGGTTACGGATATTGACTATGAACCGATAACGGGGAACGTAACAGACCGAACCTAACAGCTAACACCAGGAGAAACCACTTTTTCTATTTGTAATTGCTCGTTGTGAAATAGTAGAATTGTATAAGGTATGAATAATGAGCATATTACAGTACAAACAACTATATTTGTCCTACTATATTTATCATTACATGTATATTATTGACATTGGCGATCATCCGACAATACACTCTATCGCCTCCATCCACTAAGAGACGCAATGGAATATCGGTCACACAGGAATTAAAGTCTCCTCTGAACAACTTACCGATAACTGAGTACTGCGAGGAATCAATGTAAGCTCCTGCGACTATAAGTAAGCCCGTGTCTGATCCCGAGTGAACTGGCTCCAGGATTGTCTGGGGACTGGCATGACATACCCAGAGCAACAACGTAAGAAATGACAGCATTGTAATCGTTTGCTTCCTCTTGTTAGGGTGAAAAATATGTTTTGTTGTTGTTGTTTTTTTCAGATCCCAACGTTATTGCTTAGTCATTTAGGGCTCGAAAATGGATAGGGCGGATGTGATATCAATATGCTGCACCAGACAAAAAAAACTCATGACCTTGGGTTAGATATATTTTTGGTCAACTAATTTTTGATAAAAACAAATATGTGACCTACTACTAGTAGGTTCATGAGCGACACCAGATGTTGAAAACACTCAAGGTGAATCATCCTGAGAGGTCTTGAAATTTTTGTTTGTTTGGATAATCGTGCAATTTGATATCCCACTCTAACATAGTAATTAAAGGAATCATTATCATGATTTAATGGATGAAATGCGTATCATAATTGGATACATGGTGCCTTTTTGGGAACAATGTTAATATATTGTCATATAAAGTTGCTCGATGAACTATAGTAGACTAAAGCAGCTGATGATCTTCGACTTCTTCGACTTCGACTTTCAAGGTGCCAGCACCCCGAGGCTATAAAGAACTGGGGAATAGTGCCCATTCTTAACGTTTGACAACGCACTGGAGACTTTGAGGAGGCCCTTGAGGAGTAATCGATACAGAAAAACGACGGCAAATTGCGAGCTCCAGAGAGAAGGTCTTCAACAAGGTCGCACGTCGGAGTGGAGCTTATCCAGTTGCCGATGACATTATCCGCAGAAAGCCCTGCTTGCCTCGATGACGGAGTCTTGATGGGCGCGCCGTCCTCGCTCGGCCTTGCTGCTAGCAAATGGTCGCGATGTCTTCAAAAACTTTCGCTGGTGTCTATATGCTGTGATATCATCTCTAACAGGTCTATGGTACAAACTTTAGCTAACACACCGTGTTCGTATCATATCCCAAAAATAAATTTATTTGAAGTTTTCTACTGGCTTTATTGGTAATACACGCAGATTGTTGTACACATTACAGTGATATTCTAATTTAATACTATCATTTATTATTCTCAAGGTAACTGATTTGAGGCAATCAAACCAGTCTGATTGTTCCTACAAATCACGGTCCGAGTTATCAGTGTTATATAAGGAGCATGTGTTCGATATCATTTTTTCCCAGCGTTTATTAATCATTGTTCACAATAAACAACTGCCTGCAGCAAACTGCATCATTAGTCAAATAAATGAACCGACGCAATATCAGAGAACAGATGTAATCATTTCATATAATATTATTAATACACTTTCATAAATGAACGGTATTGTTAGATGTTTTGAAGTATATATATCGTACGAAATGAAGACAATCAATTAATTACTATGATAGCCGTTCAAGCATTGTATTATTTCGAGTAAGGCGTATTGTTGTAGAGAATGTTTACCCTTATGCACCGTATGATTGAGTATTTGGTTTCACGCTAAAAAGAGGGGAATGATCGCTTGAAGCGCCCTCTGTTCGAAACGCGTGTGCCATTTGTAAACTTTTCACCACGAACTTCAAATGTGGAAATACAAAAAATTTGTTGCGGAAATATCAATGGGTTAGTGAAATCTGAATTATAACATGTAAACTATTGAAATACGGAAGGAATAAAGTGCTGTTTATTTTTTTGGTCTTTTCTTGAATCATATCTATCGAGATATAAAATTGATATTCATTTCTTTACTTATTTTGGGGTTGTTGGCTGTGAACAAAAGTTTAAATATTAAGGTTTTAAACAGAGAATGTAACTATTATTGCATGCTTTCTAATTCTGGAGTTCACATGTCCACAGTTGGCGTTTTAGCATTCTATGTATAAATATCAAGATAAAATTTAATACAGCACTATGAAATGTCATTAATTTTGGCCCAAATTGTGCTTCACGGATACGTGATGTCAACCTGTAATACAGATTGAAGTCTTGACAATACTGATAGGATCAAAATATCCTTCCTGACTTACATCAAATTGGTTGCAAGGCGACACCTTTGGTCCGATAAACTATTGCCAAGGCGCTGCGTCCGTCGTCGTCCGTCCACATTTTTATCTTTTAACGGGGGAATCTTTCAGAATTTTGCCCAAAAGACATGAAAATATTTCAAGCGGGAGTTAATTTTTTTATTTTCAGGCAAATTCGCACTTGTTTCAAAATGGCGGCCATTTTTGACGAAATTTTTTTGGATTTTGGCACTCATTTTCTGATGAAAGGTCTTATCACTTTTCAGATTTTTGTTTCGGAAGATTCCCCTCATGCACTCCTGTAAATTTGTTGACCTTGACCTGAATACACCTTGAATCTCAGATGCATTTTGAATCTCAGATGCCCTTGAATGAAAAATTGGCCTGGAATGTGTAAATTGACCTCCGGGGTTTAAACGCTTGCGCCCAGAGCTTAGGATTGTGTTATAAGCTTATCAGAAGTCATATACATGTATATTTTTATGGCCATTTTGGTGACCTTGAACCGACATTGGAAGGCTAAATCTCAAGGTCACGCCCGAACTGAAATGTGTAAATTGGCTTCTACAGGCAGAATACTTGTAGATAGAGCGTGGTTTTGTATTATGAACATATGCAGCACAACTCATGGTGACATTGAAGTTAACAAAGACTACCTTGATTGGTAAATCTCAAGGCCCTATGTCACCTGCAATGCTAAAAACCAACATTATCCGGAAACCGAGACCTTGGGTTAACTTATTCCAACGCTCCCTTTTAATACTACAAAAGGCCATATCAAAAGGCCGTAGAAAGGTCAATGCTACGAGGTTCACGATTGGAAGCAGTCAACGCATTTCCGTTCACGCGTAAAAAGATTCAAAGCTACCACGTTCACTCACACGTGGAAACATTTGAGGTCACCACACCCAAATCTTGCCACTGGCAAACGTGGCAGATAAGTGACATTGTAAAAAAAAACTTTATTCTCCAAAGTAGCCCTGACTTGTTCATAATTGACATAATTTGTGCAGAAATAACATTATTCATGCGAAAAAGCTTGATTTACGGAGAAAAAAAATACTTACTTATGCAAAAATAAAGTTATTTCAGCATAACATTATTTAAAGAGAAATATTTTTTATGCGGAAATAACGTTATTTACGCAGAAAATAATTATTTACCCCAGGGACTAAAGGAAAGATAAAAACACGTGTATGCAGTATTTGGTAAGCAAATAAATAAGTAAATAATGTTATTTCCGCGTGAAAAAAATATATTTATTACAATACACAGAAAAAAACGTGACTAATGCAGAAATAACTCTATTAACCGTAAATAACATTATTTATGCGAAAATAACATTATTTACGCGGAAACAACGTTACTCACTCGTAAAAAACTATTTTACACAGAAAAAACGTTACTCACGCAAAAATAACTTTATCTAACCGTAATAACATTATTTACGTGGACATAACATTATTCACGTGGAAACAACGTTAGCCACGCGGAAATAATGTTATTTACCTGGATGACCAAGAGAAATATGAAGCACATGTAGGCAGTATTTGGTTAGTATCTCACACACAGCACGAGTAAATAACGTTATTTCTGCGTGAATAACGTTATTTCCGCATAAATAATGTTACTTACGTGCGGACGTGAAAGTACATATACTATACATGTGCTTCCATGTGTGAATGTGGTAGTAACGAATCTTTCTACGTGTGAACGCAGAAGTCTATAATGTGTTCACGTGTCAACACAGAAAATCTAAAATATTTCCGCATGTGAAAGTGAAAAATTCGAAGCTCCCACATGCGAACGTGGCAGCGTTGAATGCTTCCACGTTGTATGTGGTAGCCTTCAGATTTCCTACGGGCAGACGTGGTAGCTGTGAATGCTTCTACATGTGAACGTAATAGTAATTGACACTTGTATGTGTGTGAACGCATCACACGTCCATGCGTGGAAGCCTCAACTGTTTCCGCGTGCGAACGTGATAGTGTTAAAGGCTTCCAAGTTCGAACGTGCTATTTTTTTTTTATCTAGAAATGAAATTTTCTGTGTATGCCACCTGGCTTCCATTCAATACAATAAACATATTTATCCGTAAGACCTCAAGTGCCCAATATCAAACCCACATTAGGTTCTGAATGAACAAATTTGCCTTTCGAGACAACCATTTTCCGTGACCTTGATTCAGACCTAAGATGATCTTGAGTAGGCCTAACCAATCACAAGACCATGTCCACCACAGCGTGTGCAAATTGGTCTACGGAAACATCACTCTCGCTTGAACCAAAACATATGAATTGTGAACATTAACAAGTCATGTATTTGCTTCTCTGCGTAAATTCAAACAATGGCATACACTACAACTCTCCACACACGAAAAAGTTGCCATGTCTTTTTTCAACGAATGCAAATTAACCGTTAGTATTTTATTCAAAACATAATACAATGTATGACTCAAAAAGCGGTGTGGCCACATCTAGAAACTCTTTTCTTATTCCTCTGGTCGTCTCAGTCCGATCGTGTACATGAACTCGAAGGCTCGGGCCGGGGATAGCAGTTTACAGTAGTGAAGTCCCCCACTATCAGTACCGTCCGTCCGGCTCCAGTACACGGGTGACTGTATCACAAGCTCCATCGTGGTCCCTGGAGTACAACCATAAAACTCGTTTGGGGTTGTCAGTAATATTACTTCATATAGATAATAAACTTTAAATGACAAAGTACTCTAGACAAATAAGAGTTGCATACGTTCATGTATGAACATCCAAACATTATCAAGTTGATGCTCGGTTCGATTCGGCTATCACTGTCTATATTCAAATAAGTGCTAGGCGCTAGTTCATATTATACAAAAATACATGGAAAAAATATCATGATACATTACAGTATCCCTGTGCGCACTGACACAGTGTTAAAATGTGCTCACGGTTGAAGTTGTACAGTAGTTCGGAAAGATACCAGTCCGACTCTGATGAAATCTCGACGTCGTCTAGGAAGGAGACCAGGACGTCTGTGTTGTTGAAGAGCTCCCGTCGTTTGTCCGGAAGGTGGGAGGCAGCAATTGCCCAGGTGGCCTGCAACCACATTTAAACGAAAACAACTTAAAGTCCACTACCTTAAAGCTCATGAGAATGTGGGAAATTTGTTGTGGCATATTTATGACCTTGAACAGTTACATTCCTTCTTGGCTCGCAATCTTCAATTATATATACCAAACGCATGCAGGTGCAGCAATTGGATGAAATACCGTAGCACTAAAAACGCTATATGGAAATAATTTCGCCTGTGGTGTTTGTTGGTCAAGCAGTTGCTTTTGTCTACTTCCACCTAGGACTACTTGCAATGTTTATGTCGATACAATTGATTGGCCGATCCTCCGGTTGTGTGGTTTCGTAGAGCGTTTCGAGAATATTCTGTCTGCTCGCCATCTTGGATTCCAACATGACAGCCGATTCATAGTCATAATCAAACGGAGGTCGTGGAATAATGGACGTGATTGTGGTTATTCGTATGTTCCCTGCCAATGGTAAACTCCTCTTTCAGCATCCTTGCCGGTTGTTCTATTTTAAGGTGGGCATTTTGGTGTTACTTGTGGGACATGGTTGATACTTGTGGGACATGTTACTTGTGTAACTAGTAACTGAGAAAAAGGTGAGGAAAGACAGAACTGTGACCTCTCAGTTGGAGTTGAAACTGTGTTAAGATTTAAGAAGCGCTAGCATTTCCTGTTCCACATGTGACAGGAAATTATAATCGCACGAGTACAAGAAGGAAAGGTATTTGTAACAGGTTAACACCATCATATTAAATGCATCAGATGGCCATATTCTGCTATTGATGCACTATATTTTGATACTCACCGGATCCGTCCTTGGTTATGTTTATAAGCGAATCTGCTAAATCCGAACTGTCCACATTCTGGTCGATGACCTTTGTGTTTGAGAATAATACGAGGATTTACGAAGATAGATGTTGATCTCACGAGGGTGTATAATAATTACACCAATCATATGTCATGTAAACCATATAAAAAATAATGACTTATATTCGCTTTTATTATATATAATAGGTCGTAATAAAAGAGTTGTTTGATCAAGACTCCGAATCGGTGATCTCCAGGACACCTATTACTCACCAGGCCTTTGAGCAAGAGCCCTGGGTTGTCGGGTATGTACCTCTGTGCCTCCTGTGTGTTTTCGCAGGAGGAATTCGAGGGTAAACTCTCTGTGTCAAACATGTTGTACACCGGCTGTAAGGATATGGCCAGAAAATGTCACATGTACCTCTCACTGGATATTTTTGTCGTCGGTTCACCGATCTGTCGACCTAAGTCTCATTAAATGAAATGTAACGTGTAGGTCTTCTTTGACACTTGACCTTATGGCCTTGGTAATGGAATGGGTGCACTAAACCTAAATAACTGTGCATGGAAGTAGTTAATATTTCGTATCGTTGCCAAATGTTTCTTGCTTACGTCAGCCACTTGTACACTATGAGTATACCACTCATCCATCACCAGTTCCAAGAGTTCTCCTGTGCCATTCTGGGGAAAGAGATGTACATCCTCAAAAACTTCGAGTTGTTAGACTTTCGTTTCTCAGGGACACATATTCAGTACAAAGTAATTGGTGAAATATATAAGGCTTGGACATATCTGTCATTCATCGCTTGAGTAGGTCGTTTTCCACACAAAAACACAAAATAATACATTATCTGAAACATTTAGTGGTATCATGTTATATGGAGTTCTACATGAGCCTCAATAATAAGCATATATCATTCTGTACGTTTTATTCTGTATATTCTTACATTTCCTTCCTTAGCACTTGTTGTTTCAAGTTCGTTTATTCAGAACAAAACGAATATACAACGTCTCAGGACTCATGACCATGTTTTGAAAAATAACGTCAGTATATACCGGATAGTTATTGGTGTTCACCTGTGAACGATAATCCAAAAATACGACTGTACTATTTGCTACCATGTCCCTAGCCTCGTCGTCAGTGACGTACGGGTCCAAGTCGAGGCTAATGACTGAAGGAGGCATGGGTCCCACAGCATACTGGGCGTGATTTACCCCCTCCATCACGTGTACGGGGAACAGGTACTTCAGAGAAGGATCTACCTCTGAATCAGCGAGAATGTTCCTGAAAGATGGAAAATTGAATAATTGTTTTACAACTAAATAAACGTGTATATTTTCTGATCTAGAGTCGTTAACAGTTTAAAGTTGGAACAAATTTTAAAATCAGCCTAAATTTTAGCACCCTTCCTTGTCATGAAAACATGAATGTGCATCTCGAGAATGTTGGGAATAAACTGTTGCCACAATGTCCAGAACACCCTGTGTCGTCATGAGACTGTGTAGAACTCGCCAGCAACGCGTGTCGTCTTACGGATAGAATGGATGGGAAATTGGTTAGATCGAGTTTTAACTTGGTCTCAACTAATTTTGAGTACAAGACACAAAACCCTCTTTTACCCTCTGTAAAGTCATTGCTTGGACAGAATGAAGATAATGAATAAATTCAATCTAATCTGAGTGAAAGTGGTTCCAGCTTCCAGTTGAAACAAAATATTGGTAGCATTTGCTTGAATATTTGTGCATTTCACTGTGCCCAATGAATATGATTTGAGAAGAACCTGAAATGTAGTTTGTAGTTTGGCAAAACAAAACCGTTCGGATACGTATTCCATATTGTCCCCTCTTCTTGTGAAAACAAAATTGGCATAAACCTGACTATTCAGTTGGGATAGTCAATGTGTACATGTATACTGCACGACAACACCACGTACATGTAATAGGCAGAAGTTAAGTGGTTGTTAACACCAGGCCTGGGGTAATAGTAATATGTAATTGTAATAGTAATAGTAACGATTACATGTTTCAAGTAATAGTAATATAATAGTAATCAACTTTTCCAACATTGGATGTAATAGTAATACTAATATATTTCAATTGTAATATGTAATATATATTACAATTGCTATTACTTCAGATTATATTACCCTCAGCAGGAATATTTGGGGCTTTTCTTAATTAGGGCATTCACTTTGTTCTTGTAGCTGGTCAGACAAACACCAACTGTAATGAGGCATTACACCCCCCCCCCCCCCCTGCCTTTTGGAGGGAGTGATTGCGTAATCAATTTGATGGCAATCGAGGCACCAAGGCAGCCACTATGTCTATCATACTGTCAATTCAAGAAATAACCACATTCATTTGTTTGATGATCTTGTTCGCACCATTCTATAGGGATTCAGACTAAAAAAGCATTGTGATCATAGGTACAGGTGTTGTAAAATGTTATATCAACTCTGATTCGATAATACAGGTCAGGGGTGGAGTTTGCCTGAATTATAATTCTTATACTTGAAACCAAACATGCAAAAGTCCAGCCAACACGGTGTGCGAACGTGTGTTATAGAATGATCGATACACTCATGAGTCTGTTGATCATGATACTGATTTAATCTTGTAATCGTTTTTCAATGAACGCGATGACAAACTTTGTTTTATGAATACATTAATTGTTGCTGATTTGTGTTGAACAATATTTGTTGTGAACTTTGAATTTGGAAAGTAATAGTAATTGTAATTGGTGCAAATGTAATAGTAATATAATAGATTACTTTTCAAAAATAAAGTAATTGTAATAGTAATAGTAATAGTGCAAATTCTGAAGTAATAGTAATATAATAGATTACATTTCAAAGTAATTGACCCCAGGCCTGGTTAACACACAGTGGGGATATATAAACACACAAAGTAATTTCATCGATTTTCTATTCAATCCCTGTGTGGTCACTACATGGAGACTACCTACCTCGAATCGCCTTTCCCACTGCCATAATAATCTTCAGACCCACGACATTCTGAAGTTTTATGTACATAGAGTGACGTAGTAGCATCAGCGCCAACTCGACATATAGCAAGGCTACTGCATGCAGTGTTCAGTATTGATCCGTTCGAAACTTTTGCTTCGTTTGTGGACGGTACCTTTACTTTAGCAATGGTTCGTCACTTCGTCAAATTGCAGGAAGAAAAATTGAGAGAAAGTCAAATCTTGTGCTATTCATTTTTGATTTTCAGCTTGGAGTCAGGAAAGCAATAGTCTATCGGTTAGTTTCGAAACAAATTCACATCATTGTATCGCAATTCTCCCATATTACAATATCACATATTGTAAAAACAGTCACAATCTTACATACCAGATATTGGACTGACCTACTATCCCCATTAAAGGGAAATACACCATGTGTGGTTCAGCAATACAACTGGGGTGTAACATAGTTCTGTCAAATGCAAGCAGTTTCGGCTATCTCGATCTGCATAGAGGCAAACATACTAGGGGGTCCGTTTCATGACGGTACTATCGGCATTAACCTTTTTGGAAAAGTGTCATGCACGTCTAAATTTGTAACACCGTCCAAATTACATCTACGAATGAACGTTTTATATCCTCAGAACTCACCGACAAGAGAGGAGGGCTTCTGAAACTGAGTTTTGCCCGTCCATATCACCGTTCAGAACCATAACTGGACCGGGCATGTTGGTGTAAGCGACGGCGTAAACGCAGGACCAGAGAATGAGACCGTCCGCCAGGCGACCATCGGATAACCACACCCTCTGAATCTCAACTCCTTAAAAAGACACAAAAATATGTCCTGTGAAAAGCAATTTTTATTATACACATTAGGCCACCCAATGTCATTTTGGAATAAGACATCCGATCCGAAGCGGTAGATCTGGTGGGAATTAATTTAAGTTGTTCTGTTCGGAGATTCCTTGCAATGAAGTAAGGGGGGGGGGGGGGGATAAATATGAACCATGTCATATATATTTATTGGTAGGTCATGATCACATGCAAACTATTCAGGTACCTTGAAGATGTTTTCTGTTTAAACTATTTGTGAAATTATAATTTCCGTTTGTTCTCATTGAAGCAAATGATTATAAAAAAACGTCATCGGTCTCGTGACCTGCGATCATACAATAAAGCGTACACTATCCAGACAACTCCACTCATAACTGACCTCCCTGACTGTGTCCAGCAGCAAAGAAGGGAGCATCAGCAGACATTCCCGCATCGACGAGTGCAGTTCTCGCCTCTTCCAAGACATTAGTATTATTGTTGTTGTTGTTAAAAAGAAAGGGACCATCATCCAGGTACACCCAAAGACGTCTCTCGCTGCGCTCCTGGATGAGGCGACCTTGAAGTGAGAGTCGTGACTCTATTGTGCATATCATGTGAACATATTAGTTCTAATATACCAATGAAGTCGAATATTGCACATGTTATGTACATTTGGTGTTACGGCTATGCACTTTTGAGTGACACCAGTTGAAAGTAACAGAGTAATTTTGCTTATACCTCAGAAGAAAACAAGTAACCAACTTCAAATATTGTTAATCCAAGCATGTGAACAGTAGTATAATATTATATAACGATTTATCACATGCTATGAATTTATCTTAAACTACAAACAGTGGGAACACACAGTGATTTCCGACAGTGTGATAACCTTTGCCGGAAACATCATGTTTGCACTATTTTTTCTTCACATTTTTGCTTCACGTTTCAAATATTCACATGCACTTTTCTTGATGTGAAACAACAATAAAAGCACGAGTGTTCTATGACGTGACAATGAAACTCCACGCGATTCAGCCTTAGTAACATACAACCATGCAGAAAACGCACAATCACTGTGACGTCATAATAAAAAGTATTTGACGACCCGGTGATCTGCATTGTTTATACTGTTTCCTAGCAACGCACATGTTCACGGGTCTTCCATTCATGAGTAGAAGAGGTCCTTGAGTACAATTAAAGATTGTAAGAAGTACAATTTCACTTTACTTTACATGCGTTGGGTTTTCAAATATTTCAGAATCATAAATTCATAGCATATGATAAAAACAAAACCTGTTTCGTGTGTTTTCCAGCACGCGGGAAAGATCTCGTTTGAACTGGCGGAAGAACACCAGAAAGCACTCGACCTTCGGTCTCGTGCTCTCTTGTATTCTTCCGCCAGTTCAAAATCGATCTTTCCCGCGTGCTGGAAAACACACTCACCTAGTTTTGTCATTATATTATACTGTGGATGTCAATGTTTTGTCGGATTCCGTTCCTTTTCTTAAAGAAAATGATTCTGATCACCCTACTGCCTCCACAATTTCCATTATTGGTACTGAGTCGATAACGCATATATTACATGTATTCCACCCCAAGATAACACCTAACCATATTGGCCAGACTCTTTGATATAGGTGACAAAGAGACTAAAATACCAAGAGCGGGCACTCTCCCGTATTTCCGAACGGACCACTCGTCCAGTGGCTATTCGGCATGTAACTCGAAAGACATTGCCCGGCAGTGCCGTCATGAGCAATTGGTGAGCAGGTCACTCATCTAGCGATGTTTGTCTCTTTTTTGTTGTCGTCACAATGTTGTCGAATGGAAGTGCCGCCTCTTGATATTTTAAGCTCTTTGATTGGTGCACTCTGGGAATCGGATGTTCCTTTGGGTCACATTATTAGCGATCACTCACCGATAACCGAGTACTGTAAGGAATCGATGTAAGCTCCTGCGACTATAAGTAAACCCGTGTCAGATCCAGAGTGGATTGGCTCTAGGACTGTCTGAGCACTGGCTGGATACACCCAGAGCAACAAAATGAGAAATGACAGCATTGCATAGTTTGCTACATGTAATCTCGTCACACTGCAAAAATTTTCATTTGCGATAGTGAAACGTTATCCCTCGCTCATTATATAGTTGACAATAGAAAGGTAAAGGTGATATCAATGCACTGCACCAGATAAAACATTTTTTTGTTTCACTACTGATAAAACATGTTGTCTTAATTTATAAACTCATGGTTCAGACCAGATGTCGGTATTGCACTGTCGAACTAGAGCAGCAACCCAAAAAGTAGCAACCCAAGCTGCAAGAAGGTAAAAAAGCCAAAACGAGACAATCAGAGATTGCAGACCCTCGCCCCTTCAGATTCAGTTACTAAAATTAAAGCTGATGACCCTTACATTGTCGACCTTGGCGATAAAAGGGAATTTAGCTCGTAAGGCCATCGATCATATAGCAAATGATGTGGAATTGACTATCGAAAAATACACAATTAATGAGGGAAATTAATAATGAATATTATAAGCAGAGATAATGCCATTTTTCGATTTTGACCTTTTCTGTGACCTTGACCTTGTTGCTCAATATTGTGCTGTAAAATTTCGCAATGTTGTTTCTATTATCAAGGCACGTCTCCTGAACAAGAACGGTTCAAAAAGATTGAAAATGGCTTCGCAACATGTCAAGGTCTTGAATCTCGGAACACCCAAAGTCATAAAATTGTGACCCCAATTTTCCGACATTGGGCGATAATGGAGAGTTTTCGTCGTACTACCATCGGCCGTGCACCATACGATCGGGAATTGGTCAGAGATAAATGCAAAAATATTTGGAAAAATTAATGTTAAGTAGAACCGGAGTTATAGACAATTATGTGATTTTCACTTTTACCGTTGCCATGGCAACCTATTTCATCCGATTTTGACAAAATTTGTTGGGGACCAACAGCCCTATAATTTTCATATTGATTGGATTGGGTGTCAACGAGTTGTGAGCGCAGACATGCACTGAACAGTCGCTGTGAAAAATAACCAATGTCGTGACCCCCAATTTTTCGACATCGGGCGATAATAGAGAGTTTCATCCTACGATCATCGGTCGTACACCATACGATTGGGAATTGACCAAAGAACAAGAAAATGCAGCAAACTGCGGAAGACGACATTAGAGCTTGAGCACATCATCAGCACCACGACAGCTGAATATATCTTACACAACGTTACCCCCCCCCCCCCCCAAAAAAAAAAGAAAGAAAGAAGAAGCCATAATTTCATCCCCTATGTGATTCCAATTCATTTCCGTATACTAGGATGAAAAACATGACCTACTTCATTCAAATTACTAATAAGTAAACATTTATTTTAAAATCGATCAATGGAACAGATACGCCTGCTGAAATGATATGGAACGTCATTAAAATATCCTCAAAACATTGGAAACTATGAGGAATATCTGCATCTGATATCATCAGATATAGCCTAACACATGCCTTTACTGGGCAAATTAAAATACCAGTTAAGAATAAAAGGACTTCGCAATCCAGCACAGAACACCAGCTTAATTGTCATGTTATAAAATACGTCAAATTACGGTAAATGTAGCCGTGGCATCGCAGACGAACCGCTGTGTTTACTTCATAACGCCAAAAAAGTCCACACGCAGATGCCCACATGCATGTATGCATACACGAATTCCTGAACAGAAATTGTGTTCCAAAATACGCGTGATTGTGGTAAAATTTGCTTTGCATTCTGGGAACGTCAATTTCCATCGGCTCCGCCATTTCGGGACGTTTTTAGATAATTTGAACATTTATGTAATTTTCTCAAACCTAGCACATTGATTCATGCCTCATATATCTGTGGAATAGTCAAAGTTTCCCATCAATTCGAGAGATTTTATGTCAAGGACAAAGAAAATCCTCATTTGAAGTAGGTATCTAAACGTTTACATGCCAAAACGTGCGTCGATAGGTTGGCATGAAACCTCCATAAAAAAGTCAGCACATAGACATGTAGAGGGTTGGGGGCTTCGTCCCCTAGGCTCTAATGTCAAAAAATACAAAAATAGTTAGAAAAATTAATCTCAAGTAAAACTGGAATTTTAGTAAATTATGTGATTTTCACGTTTTCCGTTGCCATGGCAACTGTTTTCATTCAATTCCGACAAAATTTCAGGAGGTCTGAACCACTGCCATAGGCGCTTCTGCCCTGAAAGTTTCAGATCGATCAAATTGATTGCCTTTGAGTTACGAGCGCAGACATTTGCACTGAATAGTCGCTGGCAAAAAGTAACCGAAATCGTGACCGGAATTTTTCGACATCGGGCGAAAATGGAGAATTTTCGTCGAACGACCATTGGCCGTACACCTTACGATCGGGAATTGGCCAAAGAAAACTACATAAAATAGTTGGAAAAAATATTATCAAGTAGAACTGGAGTTATAGCCATTTATGTGATTTTCACGTTTTCCGTTACCATGGCAACAGTTTTTATCGGATTCCAACAAATGTCGAGGAGGACCGAGCCACTGCTATACCGCTTTATCCCTATAAGTTTGAAGTCCATAAAAGCATATGTTGTCGAGTTATACGAGCTGGAAAGACAGACAGACAAACAGACAGACCCAAATGCATTACCTCTCCCCCTATCGGGGCGAGGGTAACAAATTTGCAAGCATTTGGTGGACAGGCAAACACTCTGGACGACAGTGTCTAGGGACACGATACAGAAGCATGCAAGGGCACCGGCAGCAGCCATTGAGACGACGTACGAGCAGCTTGAGGTTGTAGATTCGATGTCCAGGACTGGGTTGACCACTCTCCGATAGCTGTTGTGGTGAGAAATGTTGTCTTGCATACCTAGACTCGTACACCATTGTTGTCAGATGGTGAAATATTGTTTCACCGAGATGAATCCTTTTCTTTCTGCTCTTCTCTGTTTCACTTCCACCATGTCGACCATTTATATAACGTGCACAAACAACTTCCTTTCACTCCACGACAAGTTTTGTCAGGCGGATATGAAAACGACTCTCACCCGACATTTGCTGGTACTGTTTTGATTATGTTTCTTTGCAGCTGCATCTGGGTTTCAAAGATCTCTTTGTTTTGATTACTTGTCGTGGAGCACCCATATACTATGAGTTCTATTGTTTTGTCTTTTTTGGCCTCAGTATTGGTGTTAAACGGGGCATAAACTGTGTATATATTGCCTATATAGTCCTCAATATCTCACAACTTCCTCAAACAAGATGTCATATTAATAGCAAATTACTATCGTTTCCATAGACAGAGAAGCGATGGACTGCCAACTCGCCCTTGCGTCTAGAGGAAGAGAGGTATTTCGTTTTCGGTTTAGAGTTTTCGTCTTGGAGGAACAGAACCAGTTCGAAGTTCACTAAATCGTGCGAATGGCAACCAAACAGCAAAACCTAGCATGAGGCTGTTGGTGCTGTTGCTGCATTGCCATATTTTCAGTGCTGCCACCTGAACAGTTCAACTTCAATCCGTCTTCGAGATGTCTTCGAAAAGTGTAACACCGTTGATGTAGTTCTGCGAAATTTAGTGCATAGTTGTTTCGTAACCTCTTCTGGGTGGCAATTGTTAGCAGCTCCTGCAAAGAAACAGAGCGCGATCATTGGCAAGACGTTGACCATGGAAGTGAATCACCCCTTTCCCCAGGACTCTTTGTGACCTCAAGCTCAATAACTACAGAGGGAGTGATATCAGAGTTGGCACATCATCTCGTCTATGTCCATAATCGATTACAAGTAAATGGCGAGCTTGTGAACATAAAGAAGAAAGATATCCTCACGGCAATTCCCATTTGAATGACATTTCACACTCAATAACGTTAATAGTGGTTCGCTTTTTACTGCTTAAACCATATATTGCCTTCTCGAAACCTAGTTGTGTGAGGTGAATAACCGGAAATAGATATTCATAGCTAATGACATAAATGCCTTCTTGTGAAAAAGAAGTATTTTTGCCATTCTTTCTGGGTATATAATTGCACAGTAATAATAACTAATCGAACACCAAAACTCATAAAGTACATTAATTGGGCAGGTAGCCTTGCTCTCAACCTACCCGTACAATATGACGTATGATTAAAGATTAGGTTGATTTTACAATAATATTGCATGTAATAATTGTTTGATATATGGTTTTAGTAAGCGGAAAAATACGGTGGCTTGTTCCAGCCATGCATTCAATATTCTGTGCATAACAGGATGTTGTTTTCTGTGATATCTTTTCTGCTGCGAATGTAGAGGATTGTGATTGTGAATTGTGAACAAACGAAGTTCTATTGCGTGCGAATGAAGATTTTTTGTCGGAAAGATATTTGTTGTGCGTAATAACCTATTCTCTGCACGAAATTAACTACATGTATTCTTCACGAGAAAACTACAATTATCACTGGCTGAGATATTAATTATACTATATATATATATTATAATATATACTGAGATATTAATTATACGTCTTAACAAAATTGTTGGCTTGCAAAGGAACTGATGACATGGAAATTGCCAAATGAATAGGCAAAAGAATACACAACAGATATCATCCACAGTAGAAAAATAAGACCCTCGCGGATGATTTTGAAGTGACTTCGCAAAAAAGAGCTCAGCTTGTTTTCGTCATTGCATGAAGCGTAACAGTATGATTTTTTTTTCCAATATTATAATTCCCTCCAACGCTGAGTAAATTTACTGAGAGGGAAATAACGGACAAACAGGAATCCAAATCAACAGCGTCGGGTGTGGTAGTGGGGGCGTGCTTACACGTTTTTTTTTTCAGATTACCGTTTTGTCTGATAACCTATTGCCGTGGCTCAGCGACGTCCGTCTATATTTTTATCTTTAAAGTTTACGGTCGAATCTTTCTGAAATTTTGCACGAAAATATCTAAAAATATTTCGAGAGGGAGTTATTTATTTATTTTTTTTCGCAATTTTTTTTTCAAAATGGCGGCCATTTTTGACGAAAAATGGTCAATATTTGTTTTCTTTATAATGGGAGCTGTATAGAGTAAACTCCTAAAACACTTTAGGATAGAGCTTAAATGTTGAATTTGACCTTCAGTAACCTTGAAAGGTCAAAACAGTAATTTTGGTGGAAAAAGTAGTGGTTTAACACTAAACATTTCGACGATAGCCTTTCTTAGCCCTTGGACTGATTTTCAGAAACGAGACCGAATTATTCATCGAAAAAATGCAGTCATCTTGGCTAATGCTGTGAAATACTGGTGAGATACCTATTGCTCCGATAAACAGGAAACAAACCCTCCACGTTTATATGAAAGTATAATATGATTGTATACTGTACACTCTGACGATTGTCCATGATGTGCGAAAATACGGTACAAATGTTATTGACTGTTCATACAGTATATATATGTATAATGACTACAAACACTGTTATACTATAGAGTAACTGTACATAGTGTTATACGCATTTCTCCTGATGAATATTTTGCGATATTAAGATTGCGGCATGAATTTTTAGCTCAACGAATATATGCTATTGTGCAAGAGACGGATTATGTCAACATCGTCGTCGTCCAACAGCGATTTCCTCAATAGCGATCGTATTCTTGTCCCAGTACTATTACCTTATACCTCCGATACATTATAAGCTTTTGCCATGAAACTCACAGTAAGACCATATAGATTATCGAAAATGCACTGGATAAAGTATATTGCTATACGCAACACTTGACATACGTTGTTAGGGGCACGTCCTGGTAGCAATCACGTCTTGTCGACGTTAATGGATGTTTATTAACATATCATTAGCATAGTAATAATTGAACGCTTATATATGATCATTGTTCTCGACAATAATCGTACTAATTTCACAGCAGTCCTGTTCAGAACGTTTCGACGTCCTTCGTCTCTGTCACAGTATTGTTCCCGAAAAATGAGGTTTCCTCTTTTCAAACTAGTCGATAACAATTAACCATGTCGGTCACAAATGGATCCCGGATGTCGTGAACACGTACAGTTTGGCTAAACTCAAGTCAATAAATTATATCCTATTGTATTTATATCATGCGCGGAGGGAAAATTGATTCGTAAATCAGGCGAAAGAGGCAGTACATTAAATATAAATTTATAGTATGGTGGAAGAGTCATAGTGCAGAGGGTGATCAATCTATGATATATTTATTGGTATTAGGTGATGACTCAAGGAATGTCGATCCAGCATGATAACTTTATCGTTTATTCAGCGGATATGTTTGATCATTGATGGAAACCAATATAGAGATTACAATTTGAAGCACTGCATATATTCCTCTCAGTACACAATATATCGCAAGATATATCCAGTTCTTTATTCGTAAAGGTCAACAAACAATGATTGTCTCTCATATGTAGTAAATCAAGGATATTATTGTAATTACAATTCAATGGTTGTAACAATTCAATTATTGTGAACAATTCTGTTTACACCACGAACTAAATCGATCATTTCTGTCAAGATCGTAAAATGGCATATCTCATGACTACAATTATCAGAATATATGAGTAACTTATGGTGCACTTAAAAAGTTCATGGTGTGTAAGTATTATGATGACACACTCTGCACCTGATGATTCCATTGTGGCTTTGATTGTATATTTGGTAGGCCTTTTGTTTTTATTCCGAAAATATTATAGTTTTGTTGGGTCGTTAAGCACATCATCAAAATCTGGTTAAATTCGTGGCAATAGATCGATGCCTGCAAACAATGATAGCCGAATCGGATTGCAGAGTATTTTGTTTGGTACTCCATAAGCGATCTAGTATTAAATTAAAATATTTATTGAACAAGATATCCACCATGAATAAAACACGGTTTGGCATTCTCGGACGGTTTTGTCTTCTTTCCTTATAATGCCCATTTTGATTCGTCAAAAAATTCGTCAAAAAAGAATAAGTCCATTATTCGTTTTTATGTCTTTCTTTGTCAATCTTATCCAAGAGAAAGGCCTCTACGCGTGTACTGACAAGGAATTTCCGTTGACTTTAATCGTAGGTGAGTTGAATATTTCCATCAATATACATACCAAATTTTTATTGTGGGAAAACAACGAGGATACTTCCAAACACATGGGTATTAAATATAAGGAAGCAGTTTCGAGGTTTACAAAACCTGATACATGTCACCATAGTAGTGTAAAGGACATTTCGCAATCAATAAACCACTTTCACCACATATATAGAATCCTCTAAACCTATATTCCTGACTAATGACATAAATGCCTTATTGTTAGGAATCAAGGAGTCGAGCCAGTGCCTTACATTGGGGAAAAAAAGAAAATTGTCATTATTTCCAAGAACGTTATGGGATCTTTGCTCGATTTATGGTCTTAGTAAGTGGAAAAATACGGTGGCTTGTTTGTGCCATGAGTTTTCCAGAAGATCATTAATTTCTGCCCGCAATACAATATTTTTATATGCAACTTTTTTTTTCTGCTGCACTTGTAGAGGGAAAATAGCATGTATTGTCCACAAACATTTTTTTAGCATGTATTTGTCCACAAAAGATATCCGTTGTGTGCAGAATAGTATTTCGCGCACGAAGATAAATAAATGTTTTGTTGACATGAAAGCAATATTCATGAAAACAATAAAAAGATGTTTGTTGTGTGCGAAATGGTATTCCCCCGCACGAAGTTAAATAAATGAATTGTTTACTTGAAAACAACATTCACTTCCAGCACAAAAATATTATTTTCTGTGTTAAGAAAATTGTTGGTGTGCGAAGAAACAACTGAAAACAGGTAAATATTTCAAACGACCATTTAACGTTGAATCGATTAAGTATGTCGCATTTGATAACCACTCTCATGTGACTGTTGTATTCGCATGAGCAAGGCATCTTCTAGCACATGTTCTGTGATGATTGATGACTCACAGAGAAATTGTAATGAGGGAATGCGAGTGTAGCCATTGCTGATTTAGACTGGCTCATGACTTCACACAAGGATATAAGATTCTCAGTCATTTGAACAATAGTCTCTTGATTGAATTGATAAGATCATGATGTCAAATGCTCCGATGAACGAGAAGCAATGAAATAAGCACTCCGCTGTTATATGAAAGTACACTATGAAAGTATGTACTCTGTCGAATTTTCATGATGTGCGAAAATATCGTGCAAATGCTAGCAACTGCTCACACAATGTACCTATGTTTATTAGATGATTACATACATTATGTTATACTATTATATAAGTGACTGTACATAGTGTCATATACATTTGTTTGAAATGATTATGAGGAATACTAGTATTTCGCAATATTATGGTATGCGGTATGAATTTCTAGCTCATCGACCACATGTTCAATAGCAATTTCTTCAACAACGATAGTCTCATTGTTGGATTAATATTGTGTAGTTTACCTTATCCTTCGACACATTAAACCTTTGGTCATGATACAGAAATACTAGTTTACCAGAAAGAGGGAACCTACTATGAATTGTATATCATGGTTCGGCTACATAATTAGTTTTCTCGACAATAACTGTACCAAGTTCGCCTATATAATTAGTTTTCTCGAAAATAACTGTGCCAATTTCACACGAGTCTTGTTCAGAACGGTTCGACGTCCTTCGTCTCTGTCACGGTATTGTTCCCGAAAATTGAGGTTTCCTCGTTTCAAAATAGTCAATACAATGTCGGTATCAAATGAATCCTGGATGTCGTGAACAGAAACACTCTGGTTAAGCTCAATCAAAGTCAAACAAATATGTATCCTATTGTTTCTATATCACGCACGTAGGGAGAATTGATTCGCAAATCAGGCGAATAACGTAGTACATTAAAGATAAATATATGGTGGGAGTGTCTTGAGTGCAGAGAGTGATACCATATCGTTTTTTTCGATATGTCTGATTTTGTCTGATACTTAGAATATGAATTCGTCTGTTTGTCGGTAATTTACAAATTACACATGGAAACACTGCATATTTTGATCAGTACACATATATGACGTAAAATATAGGGTTATTCGTCCGTAAAGGGCACCTACCATAAATTTTACATCATACATGTATGCAGTAACTCACTGATAGTATTGACCTAACAATCCCATGATTCACTTAAACACTTTAAACCACTAATATTGAACATCTCTGTCAAGATAGTGAGTGAGTGAGTGAGTGAGTGAGTGACATGTCTCATATCACTACACTTATCAGAATATATAGGTAACTTATGATGCGGTTTAAAATATCATGGTGCGCAAGTGAGACGATGACATACTGTCTACTCCTGACGACGCCTTTATAGCTATGTGAAAGGAATATGCCTGTGTTTATGTCCTTTTTTAAACTCGAAAACGCTGTAGATTTGTTTCGTTATAGACATCATCAAAATCAAGTTGTATTGGTGGTAATCGGTCGATACCTACAATGATAACGTACTTACGACACCAAAACATTGGTTCCTCGAATTCCCATCTGCTCTATTCATCTAGCTGTTGTATGACAGAGTTGTTCCAGAATTTGACCTTCTGTTGCATTTTTCATAGTTACAATATCAGAAGCCATATATGGTTTCTTCCGCGTGTCTCAATTAGACAAGTACGATGTTTTAAGCGTGATATTGCGTGATCCATGCCAATATGTCGATTTTTCCTTCTTGTGTCTTTCTTCATCAATCTCATCCAGCAGAAAGGCAAATACGTGTGTACTGACAAGGAATTTCCGTTTATATTCCTCGTAGGTGGGCCGAACAGTTCGATCAGTATATCGTACCAAATTTTGATTCTGGGAAAACAACGAGGATACTTCCAAACACGTGGATATTATATATGAGTAATCACTGTCGTGGTTTACAAAACCTGATACATGTATCTACACTTGACATGGGAGTGATCAGGAGACATTAAAACTGAACTGAAACACCAGACAGATACACATGCATAGGACAGTTATACAATACACCGAATGTGTCCAGTTCCTCCCACACATGCGACACCCCTATGTTTGTCATGGCAATAATCAACATTCCATGACTGTGATGTTGAATGTATATTTTTGCTACGATTCACTCATCTTGGCGGATCTGGTTCGAAAATATGACATATAGCATAAATACATAAATAACATGGAAAATGACACAAATCATTTTCTGCAGTGTACATATATTTGTGTATTAACTTGCTTGCTTTGTCCTATGATCACGATTTTGCGCGAGATAAAGTGAACCAAGCTTACGTTCTGTTGTCGCGTTCAGCACTGATTTTGTTTACTCGCATCAAAGCTGATTGCGTTATGTGATCCATATGTATTTACCGAGCGCTTACATATCCAACGCGTTTATGTGTCTCGTTTCCGCATTGACGAAAGACAAAGGAGACAAATTGTGTACTGTTTGGTGGATGCACTTGACCTAATGTACGATTGACGTCAGAATGTAAAAGCAAATGGGGCGAAAATTATTCCATCAGTTGACATATATATCCATATATTTTTTTTAAGATGACATCCATGTACAAATTTGTTTCTTTGCTTGAAATGATATCAAAAAACTTTTGCAGGTACACGTAGGTGTACCCATTGACAGGAATGTATGCGTGTGTGTTATGGAACTTGTATATAGGCACGCTAAGTATATGGTTAGGCCATGCTGTTTTTTCTTCTTCGTTTCCCTTCAGCGGGCGGGTGAGAATAGCAATTATTTTGAGAGAACAAGACAAAATTCTAGGTCGATTTCCTCCCATAACCGACGTTTTTTTCATCCCCGAAACGACCGAACATCGCGAAGGATAGTAAATGTTTTCCATGTTGCTGTTTTCCTGTCTGTTATTTATCAATAAAGTATTTATTAGCTCAGCAAACAGTCCAAAGTCATTTATTTTACATTCATGGCATGGCTCACTCTGTGAATAAAGAGGTTATTGCGATAATAAACGTCTGTGTTTTTTTCTGTTGGGAAACAAAGAAAAAACACAACATGGCCCTACAGCAAATTGCAGACGCGATTTATTACTGTGTATATGATTTGCGTGGCCGCCTACATTCTGCATCATCCCTGTGTATCGCTAACATTTTATTCATTTTCTGCATGAAGTAGTGTGTGCAAAATATGCAATGTACAAAATGTAGAGTATGGCATATGAGGCGATCCATTTTACATCTATCTGCTTACATTTGTTTTGCATTATCATTCCATACGCAGCACCACCTGAAACAATGCTGCAAACGAGCATACAATTTCTCTTCTAAATTATTATTGGGTATAAGGAGATATCGAAATGAAGGAACACCGAATTACTGATAGCCCGGTTTTTATGTGAAGATCTTGCTCTGCTCTGTTGACTGCATCCAAGAAAGCTCAGAACTGATTGAACTCATGTAGTGATCAACGTGTCATTACTGAATATATTCCAAAATGGCAGCGGTCAATGTTAAAGCTACACTTTTTTTCGACTTCGTGAAAAGCACCATCAGAATAGGCGAAAATCTGATCTACAATAATCCCGATTTCGAATATCAGGGTATCAAATATCACCCGAGGATTACAATAAGATGCCAAACAACGCGCCGACATTGATTATCCTGCCATAGGAAGCTACAGTTAGCCAAAATAATGAGGACAATGGTGAGGGGCTTTGTGTACGATCCATACAAAAAACCTCAATGAGTGATCTAATGGAAGGTATTATTACATAACAACATTTCCTTGTCGAGGCGACCATTAACTATGTTGAAGGATAGATTGGAATATGGAACATCATCGATTCCATGAATGTCTAAAACACCTTTTATTTGTCACAAAACTCATTCCCTATAACATGATTATCAGGATTGACTTTATGGTGGACATGAACATAACAGTCGACTTCGTGAAAAGCACCATCAGAATAGGCGAAAATCTGATCTTTTGACTACGGAACAAAATACGAAAATCATCTGAAACAGAATGCAGAATAGAATGCGAAGGTCACCAACTTGGCTGTGCTTCTCGCAATTTCAATAGTGTCCCACAGGGAGGGTATAATCAAGCTGTTTCTGAACTCCCAGGTAAAATGCAGGAAGACGCGGATGATCGTGGATCTTCTCACAACCTTCCAAATCACTAATTAACAGGTACGGGCCCGATTCCCACTGTTCAATTGCAAAAGAACACCCACGTGGTAGTTCTGACTCCGACCTAGTAGTTCTGACTCTGCGTTAGTAACCCTCAGTGAACAAAGAGGTGGTTAGAAGAACCCTCCGCTACACAACTGACGTACGAGACAGGATTCATTGCAGAACTAGAATTCATGCGCAAGTAAATATGACCAAGTACCCTTCGTGACGTCCGAGAGGATGAAATAAATAGTTCGGGTTTCCGGGCGATAACGGGCGAAGGTTCCTATATCACCGGGGATGAAGCCCACTGATTTCGAGGCCAATCAGTCAAACGACTTTCGACCTAGGCTAGGAAGACCTGAAAGAGCGAATTGAGCACTATTTCCACACTGGACTCCCTGGACAAACATGTGTATTGGGTACTGAGCACAGGCACTTGAAGACATTTGAATTGACGATAGAATGTGCTATATATAATAATATATACAAGGCACACATGCCCCTGTCGGGAAAATGGTGGTTGGACAAACACTCGAAACTTCAAAGCTCCAAAAATGCTACTTGTCCACCAAATTGATACAAACCAACATATCCCGTGAAAGCCGTGAAGACTATGTCCAAATTAGTACAGTATTGACACATAATATCCATGAAATAACGGTTTTCTAGCTCCCTTTATGGCATTCTCGTGAAATAGGTCCCGCTACATCATGACAAGGCTTATTCAGTTAACACTGTAACACCATTTTAATGTTTTCAATCAACTTCTATATCTTGGAGAGTCTGGATGGTGATGGTTGGAGTGGATGGAGGTACACACTAAAATCATAAAGTACGAAATAAGCGGGCCTTATTTCACCCATAAGGCCTATTTCTATACGATTATATTAGTGTGCGATGATAGTGAGACCAGTTATGTTGCAAGAAACGGACATGGTTCAATGAGCTCATGTGCTTTTCACCCAAACAAATGCACAACGGATGTTTTGAATCCAAATTCCAGCCACGCAAGGTCTTGGAAGCAGTACTGGTGATATGAAATGAGCTAGAAAACCGTTATTTCATACATGTATATATTATGTGTCAATACTGTACTAATTTGGACGTAGAGTCTTCACATTTTTAACTTTGAAGTTAACGGTCGAATCTTCATGAAATTTTGCCTAAAAATATCTAAAAATATTTCGATAGGGAGGTATTTTTTTAGTTGTTTTATTTTCGCATTTTTTTTTCAAAATGGGCAATTTTTACTTGGACGGCCATGTTCTTAAAATCTGTTTGACCACTGTCTGATATTTTTGATTCAAGAGATTCCCCTCATACACCTATGTGACGTGTATAAATTTCATTGCCCTTGAGTAGCGTTTTGCGCGTGCCGGCCATTTTGATTTTTGGAATCAAGTCAATATTCATTTTGAGTGATTTCCAGCCAAAAATAAATGTTGTTTGCCGTTTTGTAAAAAAAAATTTGGACCATTTTTTTTATAATGGGAGCTCTATAGAGTAAACTCCTAGAGCACTTCAAGATAGAGCTTAAATGTTGGCACATTCGAATAGGAAACATGGGTTTCAGTGGTGACCTTGAATTTTACCTTCAATGACCTTGATATGTCAAAATGGCCATTTTGGTGGGAAAAGTTGTGATTTAACACTAAACATTTCTCCTGTAACCTTTCTTATCCCTTGGGCTAATTTTTACCAACGAAACCAAATTATTCATTGGTAAAATGCAGCGAGTCATAGCTGATACTGTGAAATACTGGTGACATACCTATTGCTTCGATGAACAGGAAGAAGTGAATTTAAACACTACACGGTTAGGTGTAAACATACTATGCTTGTATACTATGCACTCTGCCAAATTTCCAGGATGTGCGAAAATATCGTACAAAATGTCAGTAACTGCACATACAATGTATCTATGTGTATTAAATGACTGCACACATCCTGTTAGGTATGAAGTGAATGTACATAGTGTTATACGCATTTATTCAAAGGTCATGATGAATATTTCGCGATATTAAAATTGCGGTAAGAATTTCTAGCTAAACGACCACATGCCATTGTACAATTGACGGATTATGTCAACATTGTGTTCGTTCAATAGCAATTTCTTCAATAGCGATCGCCTTCTTGTCGGATTACACTTATCTTATACCTCCGACACATTATAACTTGGCCATGACCCTTTAGAGCCTTTGGCCTTGAACTTCACAGTAAGACCATACAGATTATTGAAGATGCACTGGATAAAGTATATTGCTATATGCAACACTGGACATACATTGTACTGGGCACGTCCTTTTCATAACAATCATGTCTTGTCGACGTTAATGGATGTTTATTAACATATCATTAGCATAGTAACAATTGATCGCTTATTTGATCATTGTTCTCGACAATAACCGTACCAATTTCACAGGAGTCCTGTTCAGAATGGTTCGATGTCCTTTCGTCTCTGTCAAACTATTGTTACCCGAAAATTGAGGTTTCCTCTTCTCAAAATAGTCGATAACAATTACCCATGTCGTGAACAAGTTGAGCTGGTTGAGCTCAAGTCAATCAAAAATATCCTATTGTTTCTACATCATGCGCTAGGGAAAATTGATTTGCAAATCAGGCGAATGACGCAGTACAGTAAAGATAAATATATATAGTATGGTGGGAGTGTCTGAGTGCAGGGGGTGATCAATCTATGATATATTTATGGTATCGGGTGACAACTCAGACAGTTTCCAGGCAACGCAATCCAACATGATACTTTTATCGTTCATTCCGCAAAAATGTATGATACTCTACATGATTCAATTTACAAATTACAACGGGGACCATTGCAGATTCCGATCAGTATACAATATATTGCAAGATATCCAGTTCTTCCTTCGTGAAGGTCAGGTAACAATGATTGTTTCTTATATGCAGTAAATCACGGATATTATTGACATTACAATTCAATGATTCACCTGAACAATTGTGTTTGCACTACCTGAATCGAACATTTCCAAATTGGATTGTAGTGTTTTGTAGTGATTGTAATTGGATTGTAGTGTTTTTACTTTGGATAAACTATTCGGTCGGGCTTTGTTTCCATTGCAAAATATTGTATTTTTCGTTTGTTATTGGCATCATTGAAATCTCACTGTATTGGTGGTAATAGATTGATACTTACATTATATGAAAAGATTTATTGCTTTGCATTTGGCAAATTTTGATTCGTGACAAAAGTCATGAAAATCAGCAAAATGTGTCACATGATCCTTGCCTGTTTTCACCAATCTTACAGAAATATTGATAACCACATGTGCGAATTCACTACTCCAGCAAAACATTGGTTTCTCGCTTTCTCATCTGCCCTATTCATCTAGCTGTTGTATGACATGAGTGTGTCAGGATTTGACGTTCTGTTGCATTTTGCATATTTACAATACCAGAAGCCATTTATGGTTTCCTCCACGTGTCTCAATTGGACAAGTACAAACGGTATTTTAAGCGTGATATTGCGTGATCCATGCGAATATGTCGATGTTCTCTTTTTTATGTCTTCCTCTATCAATCTTACCCGAAAGAAAAGCAAATACATGTGTACTGACAAGGAATTTCCGCTAACTTTCCCTCGCAGTCGTTCAGTTCGGTCAGTATATCGTACCACATTTCGCTTGCGGGCAAACAACGAGTCAGAATACTTTCAAACACGTTGATAATGAATATGAGGAAGCACTTTGTGGTTTACATAACTTGAAACATGACATGGGAATGATCGAAGGACATTGGAAAGGGACCAAAACACCCGACACACACATGCATACGACTATTGCATGCCTGCACCAAATGTATCAATTTTGTTCCCCACATGCGACACCTCCTTGTCTGCATTAGCGATAATCAACATAACGACTGTGACGTTGGATGGATAGTTTTCGTTAGATTCCTTCCGGTGGTCTTCGACGATCTCCACCCTGGCAGTTTGATCCCCATAGTTTTGGATGGGATTCTGTCGGTCTGATTTGAAAATCTGGCATTATACATAGCTAACATGGAAAATAATATTAACATAAAAATTAAATGAAAGGCCAAAAACAAGACACATTTCACACAGTGTAATTACATGTATTCGTGTGCTCACTTGCATGTCCTGTCATCTGATCCCGATTTTGCGTGAGATAAAGTTCACCAAGCTCACGTTCTGTTGTCGCGTTCAGCACTGATTTTGTTTACTCACATCAAAGGTGGTTGCGTTAAGCGATCCCAATGTATTTACCGAGCGCTTACATATCCGACGCGCTTATGTACGCAGGTGTCTTGTTGAAAGACATATGACAGACATAGAGGGAACAAATTGTGTACTTTTGGTGAATGCAAACGACCTAATGGACGAGCGACGTCAGAATGAAACAGCAAATGGCGCTAAAATTATCGCCTATTATTTGACATAATGTCTATTTTAGGATGACCTCCATGTGCAAGGTTTTTTTTTTCTTTACTTGGAATAATAGTCAAACACACGTCGATGAAACTTTAACAGGTTGTTCTACCCATTGGCGAGAATATGCGTGTGTGTCGGGGAAAGAGACTTGTGCGACTGAACTTACATGCACAAAGTGCGCATTGATTTCTAGCCAACTATCAGCAGGCTCAACTTTAATCCCATATCCATCTCTCCCCTCCGCTCGCACCCCCAACCCTCGCACACAGGCACAGGCGGCCATACTGCAGCTCGTTGGGAGTATGGAAAACTTCCTGGCCGCGTATCACACCCGTGTGGACACATTTGTCCTTGGTGATTGACAGAAGAACAGCTTTCCTGAAATCAAATGTGGAAATAGTTCCCCGGATGCAAGAGCATTGATATCGTCATGTTTCTTCAATCCACAAATTGAGCATCAGTCGGACATGACGATGTGTGTTTGATATCGAAAATATAAATAGTTCGTCCTCTGACATGTGGACAACGACACACTGGAAATGTATTTTCGTGACCTGGCTCATGGCGATAGGAAAACGAATTGTGGGTGAGTGTTATACAATGGTAAAGTGGTTCAGCGCGCAAAACTTCGTGCCTTTTTTTGGATGTATTCAGGATTCATGGAAATCACACGTCTAGATGGTATGAATTGTGTGGTTTAATGCCATTCAAAGACTATCATACATGTACTTCCCAACTTAGAAGAGTAATTCATAATATATTTACTTTTCTGAATTATCAATACCGATTTATTTTACATTCGCAACATCTCAGGTCATTGACGGCAGTGACTGAAGTGATCCGATGACTGATTCGCCAATGTGAGAATGGGGCTTAATATCGGGCATTTATTTCAATTCGACAGTACACTTGATGGCTAGGAGCGATGCTGTTGATGACGACCGTTATCAATATTTCAGTAATGATACCGATGATAACGAGCTAGTTATCATTAACATGGCCTTGGTCACCTGATAACTGCCTTCGAAAACAGGCAATACTTTCAAAAAACTATATTTTATATTAGTGTGAAATTATATTAGTGTGAAATTTACTGGAAGTATGCAATCTGCGATTTTATTGTTGCCGTGAGGAACACACATGAATGCATTTGCTGATGCACTCTCGCTATATACCGGATAAGAGGTGCATGGGTTACTGTATTATGTAGAGAACCTTCGCTTACTTATTGAGCGAACTGGCGGCAAAAGTTTGCAACGATTACAAGAACTCACTTATTAACAACCCGTTTGTAACCCGGTTCGAACGCATGTCTACGACAGATCGTGCGATATTGGTCGCTCAGACAGAACAACATCAGCTTTATTGTACTCCAGAAACTACTGTGTTAGGAGTCTGTGTGTGAATTAATTACTTATTATTAGGTCGGGAACCCAGATGGCAAACATGTCTAGGTGTTCTCTGAGGTGTTTCTGGTGGCTTCTCACCGGAGTGTGCTAATAGTAGATCTAGTAGGTTTTTTGGCACTTATGCTACAGTTGATATTGTTCTTCGTTTTCAGTGTGCTGTAGAACTGTCATTGGGCAACATCGAAACGTGATCAGGCATTTAGAGATGCAAGATTTTTTCAAAAAGCTGTATTAAATATTCGTATCGTTTCATTTGGTCATACAGCTGATCATGTATCTATAATGTAATGAAACCATTCCATTTCCACCATCATTTGAGTGCAGTTCATTAAGGATGGCAAAACATGACTGAAGATGTCACTGGAGGTGTATTTGGAAAAGTATCATTTTCTGACGTTTGAGAAGCTTATATCCCCTCCATAAGATCTCCTAAACCGAACACCAACTGTTCAGCTGTGAAGGACACATCGACGGGGAGGTGTGACAAATAAGTACAATCGGTCTAGAAAACAGCATTTAATATAAGTCTTAATCAGAGTGACGTGTTGTTGCCTGAATTTTGAAGTATTGTTCAGCCTAGCTTATTCAGTATCCTTCCACGTTTCAACATGTATCTATAGTCTGATTGGCGTGACTTTGCGTCTGTCGTCCGTCCGTTCGTCCGTCCATCCATTGTACACATTTTACCGTTGAAGTTCACGATTTTCCTGAAAATTTGGGGGGAAATACCTAAAATGATATAAGAGGTATGCATTTTTTAAAATTTCGTTTATTGAAACGTGATCAAGTCATCTGGAATCAAATTGTCATTGAAGAATATTTTAGACTTCATATGGAAAGTCGTTTAGCACTTTTAGGGGACAGTGTGAAATTGTCATTGCACAAAAAATTATTCGATATGGAGTTAACATTGAAAATCTGATTTTTGAAATAGTTTCGAATGGAACAGTTCCCCCGAATAATATGCAGTTACAGTTGCTGGTAACACGCGTATGTAGATATATAATATTGAGTGATACCAAGAATATAAGAGTCTACACGTATAATATGGAAATGCATGTCTTTGTCTATGTTAGCGCAGATTTAAACAGTTCGCTCACATCAAGCATATTTTCGTTATGTTCAAACTTCAAGCATAGTTTGGATGATGTAATAGTTCTATGTCATCGCATATATGTTAGCCAATTGATGTTCACAGTTATTTTGGACCGCACATGTTGCATTTCGAAGTATAATGAACATATATCGTGCTTGCAAGTTGCATGCAATGGATGAAACTGCTCTCACCGTACATGGCATTTTTTTTGCATGATTCGACAGTACACAGTATCAATTATTTCAAGTTCAACTTACTTTCGTTGATTCAATGAAAATGTAGCGTGAATTTATTCTGGTTTTAGGCCATTTATTTTTAGATGCAAGTAGTCAGCAATACGAAAATCCTAAGGTCAATATATAAAGGAGAAAGCCAAGGTCAAGTTCGTATCAATGTTGATCTTAGTAATGGCTTTCATCTGATGTGAATTGCGTAACTATTTGCAAATATTTTTGGAACCAATTGTGAGAGACATGGGACTACTTTTGTTGTAGAGGATATGACGGTATTATGACCGTTAGATTCGTATTTGACCTTGAGAGATTCGACAAGTGCGTCGAATACATGTATGTCGTCTCGTTTTTATTAATATTATCTATATTATGTCATTGCCAGATTGCACTCTGACGGCTGAGGGATGTGACATCTCGAATTACGTCTGTTACATGCGTCATGACACGCCTCTCACACATGACCTGGCTGTCAATCTGTGTAGCGCAAATGGGGGAATTTTGCCCGAGTTCTCGAGCAGCAGTATGGAAGAGTGGTTCAGCAACAACATTCGGTAAAACTTAGTCATGCATCGCTATACTCTTTTTCTAACTCGTTTACACTGTTTTTCGTTGATGTTTTTGTGAGGCTAAATGGTATCGTTCTATAACTTCGCGAACCTCACCTGGGAGTCAAACGGCATTCTTTTTACCGAATTTCAGACTTTTATCGCGAAGATGAAAATTGGCAACCTATCCAATGCTAATCTTAGCCCTGTCATTTAATTTCTGGGTTCGCACACAATTTTGTGCATTTGCTCGATTTTGTAGCGATGCAATCTTTCGAAATCAAATTGTTTGCATGGAATACACCCTGGTGTGTCTTCTGGTCCAAACTACTTTGAATCCTGATGGATGTAAACAGGACCAAATTCTCGAACATGCTCATATTCTAGCGATCCCGTTTTGGGCTGAAATATAACATTGGGGTAGATCGCCGACTTCTTCAATTTATACCATAGGAATCTGAAATTTGGTAGGAAATTTCCGTTTGACTCTCGGGTGAAGTATGCCAAAAGATTGGACGATAATATTTAGCATTGCAAAAATATACCAGCCAGACAGTTGGACTACTTCTTGAATACAAAATGGTTACAAATAAAAATAATCCAAATAAATAATGTCGCCAGCAAGGCAATTTACCAATAAATATATGAAACTGATAGATCAATTTAGCAGAACTTCTTCTGCAAAGAAAATGGCTCTGGTCGGAATTGGATATCTGCAATAGGTGCATGTATGGTTGTCCCCACACTCTCGGAAAAGATCATGTTAAGCTAAAATTTGATATATCAGTTTCATGTATCAACTCAAGTCGCATTTGACATAAAATCATCAAAAATGTCTTGCCGGTGACATAATTTTTTGACCAAGTACACTTGTGGTATTACATACAGCACGGTATGTAAGCGTGGGCGCGAAAATTCCTTTCCCACCGAGGTGCACACAAGAACTGCCGAGGATCGCACAGAAACTGCCTAGGTGTGCAGAAAATTTGCGCATGCCTGTCTTTTCCTTCAAATACTGAAGCGATTATGACAGGTATGAGAATGTTCTGAGTCTCATCCGGATATATGATGTTCACAGTAATATTGGTCGTCATGTCGGTGCCAATGACCTACGAACAGCTCGTAAAATTTGCCAAACCGCGCCGATCTTTGTGGTTTTCAGTAAAAGTCTTGAAATATCTCTCACGAAAAATAACATTACAGGCATACCCCTCTATTGTTTTTATCAATTTTCTATCAAATGCACGCAATCATTGCGCAGTCTTTCATAGGCCTGCCGGGTATACCAAAAGTTTAAGAAGTAAAAATTAAGAAGTACATGACAGAGGAAAAACGATATTGCCCAACCCTTATAAATTGTTCAAAGTCAAAGAAAAAAAAATCATCGAACATCAGTTAAAAGACTATCCAATTCAATCTGCCGTAGCACTAGAACATTCTTCCCGTAAATTCTGATAACTATTCCCACTATTACGGGTCTAAACGAACCAGCCATTCAGGCAAAGTGTACAATCCATCATGTTGTTCATCAATAAGTGTACACCATTCCGAAAAGTTCTCAGTGGGTCCCCCGACCTTGCGTCAAAACATTTATGATGATGTACCTGCTATCAGTGAATTGAATATTTGATAGCGAATGAGCAAAACTGAACATTGCAAAAGATGCTTACAGTGGTTAGACTGATTGAATTATGTCATCGAGCAATATTTACGGCAAAATTCATTACTTTTCTTGTAACATACTGGGTTTTTTTAGGGGGAGCGTAATTACTCACGCGTCCGCCTCTTAACACGCCACTGTTCCGTTATAGGGATTTGCTTACTTTGAAGATGAGTGAAGCCTCGAAGGTAGCATTTCACTGGGTTGCAACAGGCCATGACCAGTTGACGCCACAAAGGCGCAAGAATACGCACATTAGATTTATTTGCCAATCAATGGCTTGTATGGGTTATTCTACTCCATGGTTTCAATGTTTTGCTCTCTCTAGAAAAGTAAGAGATCCGACCAACAACTTACTGATATATCAGGAACATTTTGATGATGGAGTGGGAATGATGGTTGCTTGCAGATGAGGACTCGCGGGCATAAAAATATGTTATTAGAACATACTTATTTTTGGTTAGTGTGAAACTAATATACTGGTATGTACATTTGAAATTTCACGGCTGCCATTGTGGATTATTCCATCCAGTTTGGACAAATACATGTTTTTGTTGTACCTTTGAAGAGATATATGAGAATAAGAATCAGATCTTTTACCTCAAACTGTTTAGACACCAAGAACATAAATTGAGCTAGTGCTGGCCCAGAAACATGGCGTTTTCAAATTTTGCGGTGGCCATCTTGGTTTTGTTTCCCTAGACGAGTTCGCCCAAACTTTTATGAGGTGTATCCCGGCCTATTTAGTTTAGCATATATCAAATTCATTAAAAAGCAGCCTTACACATCATGACCACAAAAGATAACAGACTCTATGATGGGTCATTGAATATCGCCTACTGTGAAATGTTCGTGATATTGAAGTCACTTCTATGACAAGGACCAATCGTAATGCTTAAATATCGTGAGTTATGCCATTCGATATCATATAAGGGGCAATATATCAACTGTTATATAGCCGCCACCACAATTCACAAAAACGTGCTATGTTTTGTTATAGCTCAAGAGATAATTGTGCACATAGCATAAAAATATCTCTTGTACTCTTATACAGAAGTAATTTTATAAGATTTATGTTCATTATGATGCGTTGGAAGATCATGAAATGTTCCTGAAATGACCAAGAAGGTTTTTCACGTTATGCACATAGCGTTGTACCGTCAACTGTATAATATACAGGTGATGTCCAACTGTATACTACACAATTGATGTCCATAAATGAGTATATTATGCTCATTTTATATCGGGAGATTTGAATACACATAGAACTCATCCAATATCATTATATAATGACACACTTTTTGTACGAGGCGTGATTTCTGCACACCTCACACACTCAGTTTCTGTGCGATCCTCGGCAGTTCTTGTGCGCACATCGGTAAGCAACGGATTTTTCGCGTTCTTGCTCACGTACCGTGTAGAATATATGTTTGCAACACAATAATATACTAGATCTAATTCGAAATAATATCAGTCACTGGGAATGAGTGCGAAATAATATTGTGTTATAATTGAAATATTACTCCTGTAGTCAATCTGGTGAATGGGTTGGTCTATACCGGTCTTCTGGTACATTCGAATGGGAGGCCGGTGGTGGCTCGCCATCGTTCAAGTCCGTAGTTGGAGCTGGCAATGGGAAAGACTGCGTTTATTATAATCAGTCTAATTGGAAAGGAATCACTTGTGGTTCAACATCGGATGTTGTCTGCATGGTACCAGGTCAGTGGGAAAGTTGAGTTGTTAAATTTACACACGGATGGTGTGTAAAAAATAGTGTCTGTGTATAAACTTACATTGAATCATATGTTCTACAGATTTGTCAGGATCGCGTGGCACCACAACGACATCCCCACCCACCACAACGACAGCCCCACACACCACAACGTCAGCCCCACACACCACAACGACAGCCCCACCCACCACAACGACAGCTTCACTCACCACAACCACAGCCCCGCTCTCTACAGCCACAGTCTCATTCGCCACAACGACAGTACCGTCCGCCCTAACGACAGCCCCATCTACAACGACAGGATCGCCTACCACAGCCATCGCTCTGCCCAACACAACCACCTCGAACGCAATCGAATCTCCCAGTCTGTCGTCAACCACACGTATTACGAGCCAATATCATGTAAATACATCGCCTCCAACACCTCGCCCTACATCAAGTGATATCCAGGATGTCACACAAGGTTCCACAATGGAAGACGAGGCCTTTACTACAGGTTAGACCAGATACGTTAGTGGTGTGCATTAAGAAGTTAATCTGATTCAGTGGCGACATAGATTGTTTTCATAATGTGAATATATAAATGGTAACCATGGTATAAAGAATGAATTAGGGAACCAATAGAAAAATTATGGGTGATTCTTGACGCACCTATACTGTTCTTGAACGTCTAATATTCCTATTCATTACAGATGCTGTGATATCTGACATAATGAAGTTATCTGTGGACGACAAAAATAGCGAAGGTATTGTATTACGTAAAATATATGCAATAGTGTGTTTCAACTGAACACTTAAGGATGTCAAACAATGTCCATATATTGTTGTATTTAAAATGTTGTATTTTATGTTTTTTATTGGAATCATCAAAATTTGGCTATATTGGTGGTAATAGATTGATTCTTACATTACATCTACTTCCTGTCCAAGAATAATTGACCGCATGACACTCTTACCAGTATTTTCATACTACTTAACAACATCAATATAATTCCAGATGCTGTTATACAATGCCCGCCGCTTTCCTCCACACGACACGTTAAAATCACCAACATGAACAGACGGATCGGTTCTGTGGTCACGTTCACGTGCGATCACGGTCACGTGCTCCCAGAAGGTGGAACAACGAGAACGGTCATGTGTCTTCCCACGGGCCAGTGGAGTGCGGTGATACCAAGTTGTTCAGGTACGAAGCATGGGCAACCGCTATGGTTCATTCACGCTTCAGACAGAATTACTTTGCAGTTGAAATAATGTCAGGTCCATTGCACTCAACAAAGACGATACTTTCTTATTAACTGAAACATCAAAAGCGTTCGACTAATATTCGTAATTTATAATCGGACGTCTTTTTCAGCAATGCATTGTCCACAGATTGAACATAGTACATACCGAATGATGGGTATTAGGGATTCCACCATGAGATCTATCAAAGTAGGCGATGCTGTCGAATATCAGTGTAGGCAATCAGACTCGGAATTCCAGAACGGGATGGATTCTCTGTTTACACAATGTGTCGGCGTTCACACAGAGACGATGTGGACAACACCAGTTGGAAATTGTGAAGGTATTGGATAGGAATATGTTAACCTGGTTAATAAATGGAAGAATAAACAACGCTATATAAAAATGTTGTGGAGCCTGGAAAATTGGATTGTTACTGAATGAACCGATCATACAGCCACACATGCAAATCAAATGGTTTATCTATTTCTGAGTGTTTGTTGTGCATATAGTATGTACTTTCTACGCATACTTTCATCTGTATTCCCAGCGCGATGTCCACCCATTCCTCTGATGGCCCACGCCACAATCGCATCCGGGCATTACGTTACTGATATTGGTACACAAATATTGATGACGTGTGACACAGGATATAAATTGAAGCACGGCATAAAGTCGCAAAATATCACATGCATGAGCAATGGAGAATGGAGCCGCGCGGAGTCATGCCAGAGTGAGTGGTAGGATTTTCATATTCAATTGCTCATTCGTTACCTACTGGGGGGCAATAATCAGCAGGCTATATGGTCAACAAAACCGACACGCGAAATCAGTGCCTCTATGACAATCCAGCCCAATAATGCATCATGCTATAATAATACATGAAACTATCTACGGCGTACCAGTGTGTGGACTGAAATTTGTTACATTATGATTCCCAAATATCGAGTATGACATTATCCTAAATCATGATGGTCTTCGTTACGAGAAGGTTAAGTCTTCACCATACACCCGCTTATCTTCAGTTGACGTTTGTGACAAGCTGATTGTACCAAAACACGGCATCATAAACACAACCTTGACAGTGTACGGGACACACGTGCAAGTCACGTGTGACGAGGGGTATCGCGTGACTGGAAGGGAAACCCCTGACGTCATAACGTGCCTGGAGGGGGAAATCTGGAGTCACACTCCTGCTGATTGTGAAAGTAAGATATCAAGTTTACCTATCAATACAAAAAGATCGCATGCTTGTAGCCTACGCACATCGCGTGAGAGATTTATGAAATTCTTGCTATTTAAAATCACCCAACATATTTATGAGTGAAACTGCAGAATGCATAGAATATATGTCAGCAACTCGCCGGATATATAGATAACTTTTTTATTACTTTTTGCTTCAGTTCCCGTTTGCGACGATCTTCCACTGTTGGATAATATTGCTTTATTTGAGGTGGAACAAGTAGAAAATTCCAGCCAGCTTTTGTATGGCACGAATGTCATTTACACGTGCGTGAGTGGCTACAAGTTTAAGGATGGTTATCACGAGAAATCTATCACGTGTACAGCGGTTGGAAACTGGTCAGAAGATTTATCATCATGCACAGGTAAGCGTAATCACTCATAGCAAACGATATAAATGCTGGAGAGAATGTATTGGAGAAAGGATTGTCGCAGCTTTTGTTGTTCCAACAAATCATACTCCTATGGGTTGCTGTTAGTGACTTCTGCTTAGACACAATGCATTTCATATCGTTCCTATGGATTATGATTGGTAGGTATAGCGAGGACCTGATCACTCTGTATTTTCTACACAGCAATGCGCTGGAAAAATGATGTACACATGCGAACACATTTTATTCAATAGTTGCTACTGGCCCTGATCAAAATTTGAAATTTGAATATTTCAAATGAGTAAAAGTTATACATATGCAAAATTAGGATAATTTTTTACTTCCTCTATCTCATATGCACTTCGTATTATTCAGGAAAATCAGTCAAATTGCAGATGACAAACGAATTAAGATTAGAAGTAACATATCACAATATGAAGAACTTGATTGACATGACCCAAAGTAGAATATGAATAGACGTAGAAGAAACTCTAATAGATTTAGAGTGCAAAAGTGTATGTCTCATTCACAGCTATTCATTAAATGAGGTACTACTCCGCATGATTACGATATTACGTTTATATAAAAAAAAAACAACGAAAAAGTAGGGTCGTATGACACGGTAATGGTGCGTCTTGTTTGCAGAGAATGTCTGTTCACCTGTTCCATACAAGATACATTCATCACCAAACAGTACATTGGCAGTGAACGGCTCTGTCGTCAGCTATACTTGTCATCAAGGTTACGACCTTGGCAATGGTCAAACAACCATGGATATCACCTGCGAAAATGGCGTCTGGATAGGCGTAGATAGTATACATTGTTCAGGTTGGCATATTAACGGTTTTGTAAGGTTCTGGATTTTTTTAGCAACTGTTACCTTTTTGAGTACCTAATAAACAATTCGTTCAGTTGTTCCCATCCTGAAGGAGCAATGTTATATCGCATACTTCTATGATATCGCATTCGTCTTCCAGTTGTCGTGTGTGATGAACTGGATGCATCTCACGCATATCTGGATAGCACTGAAACTACATATGGGGCACGGGTAAACATGACGTGTCACCCTGGTTATACAGTGGACGGTAGACCTGACGTCACTGTGACGTGTCTAGCGTCCGGCCAATGGGATGCCGAGGTGGCTTGCCGTCGTAAGTACAACAACGTGCTTTGATGCTGATCGCTTTCTAACAGGGTAGACAGCGCAATTGCGCCACCAAATATGGGGGCGCATTCCAATTCCAAAGCCCCAAAACAGCAGACATCAGTCATTACAGCAATATAATGTGAGACAAGCACTTGCCAGAAAATTGTGCAGACCCAGTTGGATTTTCAGACTATCAATTACTAATTTTAGATCATTTCACCTCCAGGTGTGGATTGTGGTCCGCCACCAGATGTCACTGACGCAATTCGAACGTCCAGTGACGTCACGACGTATGGATCTAACGTCACGTATATGTGTATTGAAGGTTTCTGGTTCAGTAGATATCTATACACCGTCACAATACAGTGTAATATAGCAGGGACTTGGAGTACACTACCAACATCATGTACATGTGAGTATAAATTACAAAATAATAATATTTTCCATGCATCGATATTCCTAACAGGATCCCAATATAGCCCTTCAAGTTCACGTATTCAATTGTTGATATGTTTTTCAAGCTGTTAGATGCCCGGCACTGCCGATATGGAATGGAATTTCAGTTAATACATCGGATAGCCGTCACAGAACATTTGTCAACTATACGTGCAGTGATGGGTTATGGCTCGCTGATGGGTCTAGCTATAAATTATCCCGTTGTTCCCGAGATGGCACGTGGAACCCGCCCATCCAATCCTGTATGGGTAGGTAACATGTCCATCTTGTTGTCGAGTCGTCAAACTTTTCGGACATTTGAACAGGAATGTTCAGATCAAGGAATCACTTAGAATCATCAGAATTTTGTTCCGTTTTTTTCATTTGTTTCTCTATTAAAACTGTGAGGACGTTTCCCGCCAGCAGACGATAAACATTAAGGAGAAATGGAAAAAACAATAACGCGCGTGGTTGTATTTTTGTCACAATTTATACAAAAGTACTTGTACCTAACGTCGTGTTCAACTGAACTGAACATGTTTATTCTTAAAACACGATAAAGTAAAACATGACTTTTTAGAAACATGTAAAAACACGCAGTGGAACTGTATAATAATAAAAATACCAGGAATACAACCACAGTCAGTGCAATCGTTAACTGTTTTCTAAGCCTTGGACTGTTTCATTACAGTTGAAGCTCCCGTCACTTACAAGGTCCCAGTGACGGAAGGCAATCACTCGAGCACGGTCGGACTCGTCACGTTGTCTATAATCGGCGTGTCCATCGTCCTAGTGATCATATCAGACTTGCCAGTGATAGTAGCCCAAGTATCCATGATGTTTGAAAACATCGGTAAATCTCGCCTCTTCAGAAGAGCTTCTAGACTTAACTGCAAATCACGCTCTGAGCACCAGACTCAAAAACCTATCGAATCTCAGGGTATAGAGTTGCGTGAATTGTGACCATATGCTGCAAAACATCAGCTACCTCCTAGTTATGGTAGATTCGTGTGGTGTCTGTTGATATTCTTGTATTATGTATATCTATTTCAATTATATTTCACGTGATATGCACATATGTGATATTTACTACTGTGTTATTATTTACCAAAATAAACACCTCGACACGCTTTCGTGTCCTATTTAATCCATTTTGAGTACGTATTTGCAAACAAACAAAAAGTTCATCCCCTTGGAATGCACACACGTATAATCGTCTATCGAACTATTACTGTTAGTATATTAAACCAGTTGTCCGAGGATGTTTTTCGAAAGTATATTTTGGCGTGGAACATGTCAAATGAACAAAGTAAGTATGTTCCCATTACTGTTGTGGGACTGGACCCATTCTTTGTGTAAATGAAATACCTCATAGGAACGATGAGGGTCTACCGTCAAACTGGACGTAACCGAAGAGCATATGTGCCCTCAAAAGTCAAACTAGATAGTTTTCTTGGAATCTTGTAGACACAGCCGCGGTGTGACAACAAACTTATGAACATTTGCAGTTGAGTCGCATTGTCAATGTGTTAGGTTAACGTATCTTTGGTCCCATAACATGTTCAGGCTGTCGGCCTGGCGAGATAAAGGCCATTTTGATTTTTTGACGGATCGGCGAAAATAAAAAATGTTTGTGTCAAATCAAATCAGTTCAACTAATTTTAAAGCCCAATTTTTTTTCCACAATTGACAAATACTCTGAACTTTTGGGGATGAACAATTACATCCACTTATACTAGTACTATGACGGTTTCAGTGGTGACCTTGGATTCGACCTGCAATGACCTTGAAATGGCAAAACAACAATTTTGTTGATGAAAAACAGTTGTAGAGTTATTACTACACATTCATCGTGTAACTTTTCTTATCACTTGAACTAACTTTCTATATCTGAGTTGATGGATACAATCGACCTGTTTACGTTCGTGTAAGCGATTATATAAACCACGTGTGCTCATACGTGTAAAACTATGAAACAATGGCATAGAAATATATTTTGTAGTGAACACATCATGTAAACATCCTTCAATATAACATAATCATGATAATGGACTGAATACAATTTCACGACCTTGAAGCCAACGATACTGGTAGATGAATATCGTTACCATAAAAATCACCTTTCAGCAAATATACTCAAACGACAAAATTATTTATCTTACGGCCATGAATAATTCAGTTCTAAATGGATTTCCATAAATCCGAGTGAATAATTCATCAGCCTGTGTACATGACTTTTCAGAGGCACTACTGTGATGTTTGTGATGTAAGTTGTCCGCTTGTTCAGCGTAATACTCTCATCTGTGATCTGTCAGTATTTACCTGGTGGTGGCTATGTTTAGAAACACATGCTGGAAACGTACTGGAAAATGTATAGAAAATGCAAATGTCTGTTGCATGTACTCATCTATATTGCATATCCTCATGCACATTATGTGGTTTGACATGACGAGATTTGCTTTAAGGCGATTGCGTTTGCAAACTGAATTCAAAATCAATAATAACCCATTTTAAGTCACATTCGTTTGCATACAGATCCGAACGAATATAATAATCCATGAAAAAAATACATGTTTTCCCTCATTCAGCTAAACGTCATATTTACACAGATGATCATTTTTTCTTTCTGGTTGCCGTATTTGGGGTAGTATTGGCAAAATTGTGTGGACCTACGCTGTGGTCGATTTAATTGGGGTTGATGTAAGTATCAATCTATTACCACCAATACAGCCAAATTTTGATGATTCCAATGACAAACGTGAAATACATCATTTTGCAATTGAAACAAAGCCCGACCAAGTACCTTATCAAAAGACACACTGGCGTCATCAGGGGCAGACAGTGTGAAAAATGTAGCTGTTTCCACTGTACATCTGATGGAATTAGTATACAACTGTCCAACAACAACACATGAAAATAATTTAGAAATAATATGTAAGTCTGGCACTTTGGTGTTGGATTTCACGCGAATGGGCACAGAATATCCATGTGGGTTACCTAATCCATGTTAAAACGGAAAGACAAAGTTTGGAAATTAGCTTTCAGCTACCTAGGTGAAATCTCATTGACATAATTCTGCCCTGAGTAAAAATCTAAAATATTTATTCCCATAGCACCGATACAACTCTAAAATAAGAAAAAAATGACAATGACAAATATGCTATAAACAAACGGTGTAGAACGGTTACAATCAGGTTAAGTGAGATGTCACAAACATGATGAATCATGGGGAACATCCAAATGTAATTACAACCGCCAATGCATTATACTCCATTAGATGCAAAAAGTATGCAAACGGTGCATGGATAGTTGTTAATGCAACTTATGGATATAACTGTCAATAATGACATAAATTATTCTGTTCGGAATTGAAACTACTTCCGCTGATTATCAGTAATAGGAGGGTTGTTCAAAATACATTCACAGAATATATATCTATATTTTGAAGATCAATAATGTGACTATTCTTTATCAGGATGCGATCTACAGTCCGACCCTGAAATGCTTTCTTAAGTCTGTGCACTACTCGTTGAATACCTTGAAAACTTGTACTGGGGATACGTAATAAATCATCTCCGAGTTTACATTCATGGGCGTATGAGCGGGGATGAATGTCCATTTATATGGAAGCGTTAATTGATCATCCTCCTTACCACATAATTTATCACGACCTGGTTTGTGCACTATCGCAATGAGACGTCTTGCTATTTTAAATATCATTGCAAGCTGTCATGTTATGAAAATTTCTAGAATCAAAATGACAAGGGGACATACTGTGAAAAATTATGACGACAAGACGTTTTATCGTCAAAAATAAAACGATAAGGCGTCTTATTGTGAAAAAATTATAACCACAAGATGTCTTAACATGAAAAACTATGACGATAGCCCGTCTAACTGTGAAAATATATGACCACAAGACATCTTGACATGAAAAATATAACGATATTTGAGGTGACTTACCATTATATTTAACACGATAAAACGTCTTCTCATGTTAATTTTCAGGGTAAGACATGTTCACATGATATTTCTTCACGGTAAGATGCATTGTTGTCTTAATTTACATAGTAGCACGCCTTGCCAATAGAATTTTCTTACTTTTCACAATATGACAGCTTGCCATGATATTTATCACGAAAAGTCAACTTACTGTGATACTCGACACGGCAGGTCGTGAAAAATTATGTGGTTAAGCGAATGATCATGAACCCATGGCTATGGGCCTAGTTAAATTCCTGCGTGACACAGCTCTTTACAAATTCGGCACAACAAAGTATTATATAGTTCAGTGCTTAGGCTACAGGACTCAAAACCGGCAGATCGTGAGTTCGAATCCCATCGGTGGCCGAGGGATTTATCACGACCGATCCCCACCCAGGATGGGTGTGCTGTGGGCTCAATGGGTAGGCTGACCACACAGCACCGGACCTGGGTGACACCAGGATTAGTTCATGGTCTGGTTGGGACACAATATGCCATGTCCATAAATTGTATGATAGGAAACTGTGGCATAGCCCTGTCATGCAGTCCCAATCCGAAATGGAACTCCACAATTGTAAATATATGTCGCACACCATAGTTAAGTTGCACAGCAAATATACAAAAAAAGGTCCACTCATAATAAATATATATTTTTTTAAAAACACTTTTTTGAAATGATCGGGCTTTGTTTCTATTGTAAGTGTTTGGTGACAGTTTTTTTGTTGTTGCCATCATCAAAATATCGCTGTTCTAACGGGAACAGATCTATAAATACAATAGTGACTCTTCAATGCTATAATATCCTTCCACAGCATTCGTTCTTCCTGTTGAATAAATGATTTATTATTTACCGCTATGTCACGAATGACACACAAAGGTCTCTTGCACCGTCTGCCGAGCCTGTCATTGAGAACCAATACACAGGAGGCCCGAGATATAATCATGGTGTTTAATCGATTCATTCATACTTGTGGTTCAATACCATTCCATATCCATGCCGATTGCATGTATTTTGATATGTATAACGCCATTTATCGTCTATCCCAAAGGATAACCAGTTCTAATTGTTATTAATAAACCGGGTATTCTCAATCGACTACGATATTTGAATATAAACTGTACATGGTCGGCGTTAACGTATCTCTCAGAATTCGACAAAACATATATCGCACATACAATGTAATCCAGCTAGACCATCAACTGCAAGAAATCGCAGTTTCCTCGTGATGATTTTCTCATGATTTCTGCTATATTAGTGGTACGGAAGGTGACCTGCACGGGGAAAAGTTTTAGGTAGACAGCTATCTACGGTGGCTGATTCATGCCATAATGCGTTTCTCCCGAATAGTTTTGGTCGCGAATTCAATTGTGAAGACTGAAAGTGTTCAAATCGCGACCAAAATCATTAAATCCGCGACCAAAACGTTTTCGCTGCTGCGAAAACATTCGAATTAAATACTTTTAGCTGCGGCAAAAACATTATCGTCGCGACCAAAATCATTTTCGCTGCAGCGAAATTGTTCTCGCCGCGATTTAAATACTCATAGCCGCGACCAAAACATTCTCGCTGCAGCGAAAATGATTATTGCTGCGGCAAGAATGGCCATATTTGTTAGAAAGTTTTTCTAACTTGTTAGAAAGTTTTTCTCAAAGAGAACAACTGATTTATTATTGCAATTATCGCCGCGGTGAATATTCAGAGTTAAGTGCAATTATCGCCGCGGTGGTAATTATTCTCGCTGCAGTAGAAATGTATTGGTCGCGGCAATAATAGTTTTCGCTGCGGCGAGAATGTTTTAGTCGAGGCAACAACTATTTTCGCTGCGACGAGAATGTTTTGGTCGCGTGAGAATATTTCCGCTGCAGCGAAAACGTTTTGGTCGCGATTTCAATCATTTCCGTCGTCAGAATTAAAGTCGCGACGAAAACTCGTCAGGACAAACACATTATGGCATGAATCAGCCACTGTAGCTATCTTTTCTGAAAATAAAGTAAACACGTTCATACGTGGATGTATTTTAACGCTATCGCATTAGCACGCATTTCAGGCTACACCGTTCGGACGAGGAAAAAGTTTTTTAAAAAAAATACGTTCACACTTTGAAGCACTTAAAGCTACATGTACCACGTTCACATGTGGAGAGATTCAGGTATGATGGGGTCGAATGTTTCCACGTGTGGAAATGTAGAAGACCAACATCTTTCCCCATCCGATCGTGGTAGAATTGAAGTTTCTACATGCGAACGTGTCGGATAGGTAACTCATGAGGTGTTCATATATGCGAACGTGAAAGCTTGGAACTTTCTACGTGCGAAGGTTTGAATATTTTCCTTCCACGTCAGATGATGGCGTCACAGATGACGCGTTTGATGTTTAAATAGTCATAAGAGTTGAGGCCAAGCTCGATTCTCCTTTGTTTCGGAATTATGACCAAATATCCGAGATGACAGCCGCCGCTCGCAGATGGATCAAGATATTGCAGTATCTAGGTTAGAATTCCGACTATAAGATGATGAATATTAATTTGCTCGTTCCTACAAATGCATGTAGAATCCTGGTACATAGAGGAGACCTAGAAAATGTACCGTAGCCCCCAGTTGTCATGCTTGTCTTTCAATGGTAACATGAAAGGGACTAACCATTGCATGTATAATTTATCACATATGATAGGTTCGCGCTGTCACGGTTGCATTGATATCTTGATTCTTGACCTCGGGCAACTGTTCGTGATAAATTATTGAACGTCGGGTATTATACGTGAATATTCAAGTGTTTACAATGGCGGGTGGAGATATGTCCATGGCAAATCGCACACGTACGCAACATTGATCACACCTCGACCTCGCAGAATCCGTGATAAAAATCACGTCTCCATGATTGTTTTCCTCGGATTTCTGACAGAATATCCGTCACACACTCACGTTGTTATTTAAAAATTCATGTATTCCTATGATGTCAATGGTTGACATGTCAAACAGTAAATACTCTATATTGACTTCAACACTTTCAGTCTCGTGCCATTATTGTCTTGATCAATTCGAAATATTACCGACAACACCACAAGATTTTGATGATGAAAAAAAAGCCACAATCTAGAATGAACTACTTTTGGAATAGAAACGAAGCTCGCCACGTTCTTGGACCCTCGAGCCCAATTAAGTTCCCAAACCAGTACATGTATAATGTGGTTCCCAAACCGGCGCACCTCGACAGTCACACCGGTACTTCCGCCCCGTGTTGGCTTTATCCAACATCCACACTGCAATACGCAAAAGGGGTTGCCAATCGGGGTCAATAATTACTCAGAAAAATACTGGAGTACAACGCAGATCCACAATTTTCTGTCATTCTGAATGGCCTAAATTAAACAGGTACAAATAACCTACAGCAGGGAGAATAATTTTTGTGGCCAGCGGAAATATGTTGAGATGGGAAAGTTGTGTGATTTATAATAACCTTAATTTAATGGATTACATTGCTCATAATTATCCACATAATAAACACAGAAGAACAATAATTTAATGGATTAAATTGCTCATAATTATTCATATAGGCCTAATAAATATAGAAGAATATATCTATAGATCAATGGTTTTAATGTTGCCCATTGTTTTGGATCAAATTGATAGTTTATTGCGTCTATTTTGGTGTAAAAACCATATTTTTCATCACACTTTATCACTTTTATGTCGGAAACTATAAAAATTGGCTATCTTTCGTAATTGTTCTGCCAACATCAGAAAATTACCTCAATATTTTTGTTGCTCTACTGTATGCGTATGTATTACGGTAAACCATCCAAAAATATCGCAAAGCTCTGAGAGTATTTGCGTTTATTTACAAGATTAAAATGTAAAACCTCATGGAAACAATCAGAGATATTATGTTTGAAAGTGCGGTGATCCTTTTGTTGAGATTACTATATTTAACAAATGATAGCAGGACCGGACCCTCTCATATCTACCCTCCGTGGGTCTCAGTTTAGGCAAACTTAGAAGACCAGCGCGACGCGCTGGCCAATAATCACGTGTAACTTATGTCCTGGTACCACTCGGCACTGTTCGTGATACAAGTAATGCCTTATTCCGTTCTGTAATTTCCTTCAGCTTTCTCTAAAACATGCAAGTGATGGCTGAGTTCGCGATTAAATAAGTAATGCTTAATTCCGTTCAACATAATAAGAGCTGTAAATCCCTTCAGCTTTCACAGTACATGCAAGTGATGGCTGTTCACGTTGCTAAATGAATCCAGTTTTTTATTGATGATCATACAGTTTCTTATGCTCCATTGCGACCAGTCCCAAGTAATTGGAATATGAATCATTGACGAACGTATATTTTGACGAACAATAAAACGAGACGACATAGTCGACGCACTTGCCGGAATTTTCAAGGTCAAACATTAATCTAGAGATCATATGGTATGAAACGAACACAGTCCCATGTCTCTATGACAAATAGGTTCAATAATATATGTAAATCCATCTACTTAGACCTGAAGATTGGCTGCAAAGTTCCAAAGTCAAAACACGCAGTGGAACTGTATAATAGATCTAATAGTAATAATAATAATAATAATAATACCAGGAATACAACCACAGACAATGCAATCGTTAACTGTTTTCTAAGCCTTGGATTGTTTCATTACAGTTGAAGCTCCCGTCACTTACAAGGTCCCAGTGACGGAAGGCAATCACTCGAGCACGGTCGGACTCGTCACGTTGTCTATAATCGGCGTGTCCGTCGTCCTAGTGATCATATCAGACTTGCCAGTGATAGTAGCCCAAGTATCCATGATGTTCGAAAACATCGGTAAATCTCGCCTCTTCAGAAGAGCTTCTAGACTTAACTGCAAATCACGCTCTGAGCACCAGACTCAAAAACCTATTGAATCTCAGGGTATAGAATTGAGTGAATTGTGACCATACGCTACAAAACGTTAGCTACCTCCTAGTTTTGGTAGATCCATGTGGTGACTGATGATATTCATGTATTATGTATATCTATTTTAATTATACTTCACGTGATATGCACATATGTGATATTTACTACTGTGTTATTATTTACCAAAATAAACACCTCGACACGCTTTCGTGTCCTATTTAATCCATTTTGAGTACGTATTTGCAAACAAACAAAAAGTTCATCCCCTTGGAATGCACACACGTATAATCGTCTATCGAACTATTACTGTTAGTATATTAAACCAGTTGTCCGAGGATGATTTTCGAAAGTATATTTTGGCGAGGAACATGTCAAATGAACAAAGTAAGTATGTTCCCATTACTGTTGTGGGACTGGACCCAGTCTTTGTGTAAATGAAATTCCTCATAATTATGAACGATGAGAGTCTACCGTCAAGCTGGACGTAACCGTAGAGCATCTGAGCCCTCAAAGGTCAAACTAGATAGCTTTCTCGGAATCTTGTAGACACAGCGATGTGACAACAAACTTATGAACATTCGCAGCTGAGTCGCATTGTCAATGTTTTAGGTTAACGTCCCATAACATGTTCAGGCTGTCGGCCTGGCGAAATAAAGTTTTGTTGAACTTGAATCGCCGGTCTGCGTGTGGTGGCCATTTTGATTTTTTGACGGATCGGCGAAAATAAAAAATTAGCCCAAGGGCTAAGATAGGTTACCGGACAATTTTGGCTTTAAGCATTGCAAGTGACATATGACTTTGAGATTTACTAATCAAGGTCATCTTTGTGAACTGCAATATCACCATTAGGTATGCTGCATATGACTTCATATATGTTCGTAATACAAACATATAAGCTCTATCAACAAGTATTTTGTCTGTAGAGGCCAATTTACACATGTCAGGTCAGGCAAGGTTGTGAGATTTGGATTTCAAGGTCATATATAAGGTCAAATTCAAGGTCTCCAAGAGATGTGCTATAAATACATGACTTCTTGTTAGCTTATACACAATCCTAACCTGTATGTGCAAGTGTTTAAGCCTTGGCTAATTTACATATTTCACATCAGACATTTAGCACTCAAAATCATCTGAGGTCAAGGTCATCATCAGTTGTTCCATATATGACTTCCTATATGCTCATAATGCAAACTTTTAAAGCTCTATCTACAAGCATTTCATCTGTAGAGGCAAATCTGTGCATTTTTTTCTACCCCAAAATGGCTGTTTTGACCTTTCAAGGTCATCAAAGGTCAAATTCAAGGTCACCACACAAGTCGCCATATATGACTTCCCATTTGAAAGTGCCAATTTCTAAGCTCTATCTTCAAGCGTTCTATGAGTACAATCCGCGCAGCTCCCATTATGAAGGAAAAAAGTGCCGAAAATTTTTTTCACAGGGTGAAAAAAATTTTTTGTCTAGAAATGGCCCTAAATGGATAGTAATGCAATTTGGGCCGAAAAATGTTTTTTTCGTCGACCCGTCGAAAATTCAAAATGGCAGCCATACGCAGACCGGCGATTCAAGGGCAACCAAACTTATACACATCACAGAGGTACATAACTAGAATCTTTTGAAACAAAAATCTCAAATCTGATCAGACAGTTTTCGAGAAAAGACAGACAAGGTGCTAATTTGGACATTTTTCGACCAAAAAATGGCTGTTTTGACCTTTCAAGGTCATCCAAGGTCAAATTCAAGGTCACCACACAAGTCGCCATATATGACTTTCCATTTGAAAGTGCCAATTTCTAGGGCCTGCACGATTAATGGGTTAACCGCCGACGGCTAGCATTTTTTTAATAACCGCGAATAACCGGCTGTTAAATCTCCAAACGATTAACCGGTTAACCGTCAAACACCGGTTAACTGTCTTTTATAACCTTGATCAGTGATCACCAAACTGTCTGCTCATGCTCCTGAGGCATGCTTTTGAGGGCATTTAAACTCGTTAACTTTGTCGCCATGGGGCCATAGAGCGATCTGCGGTTTGTCGCGGTCGCGTGGATGCGTGCCACCTGCTAAAGGGATTATGTGTGTGCATCTTTCACAGATACACAGGCTCGCGGCTTTCTCTCATATTAATATCGAAATTAACGAAGTTAAATAGGGGAAATACAAGTTTTCTTAAATGAAACATAAAGACACCTACACACACATAGACATATAGCAATCAAAACCATTCGGGGGACGTATTAAGAAGTGAACCCCAAACACTTCGCCTCAGGCTTAACTTCGAATGGTAAGGATTGTATATGTGAAAGAATGTGCAATGTCAGGTATAACGCAATCAGAACTGGAAAGAGCACATATATTCAGTAATATGCAAAATATGTACAGTTAATACAGTTTAGTTCATTGAGTTATACATATATGTTGAGGTTATATTTCAATAGTTTCCAAATCTTCAGCAAGAAGTAAAAGATTTTAAAAAATGAGGTCAAAGGTCAAATTCAAGGTCATCAGAATATTAGGCGTTTATCATTTCCTATATGCCCACAACTGATTCCTAAGCTATAAAGTCGACCATAAGTGAGATATTAGCCATTTTGTGTTCTTGACCTTGAAAATGAGGTCAGAGGTCAAATTCAAAGTCACAAGAATATTCAGCATATATCATATCCTACATGTCCACAAATGATCCCGAAGCTGTAAAATCGATAATAAGTGAGATATTAATCATTTTGTCCTGTGACCTTGAAAATGAGGTCAAAGGTCAAATTCAAGGTCATGACAATAATCTGCATATATCATTTCCTATATGTTCATAATTGATTCCTAAGCTGTAAAGTCGATAAGAAGCGAGATATTAGCCATTTTGCCGTGACCTTGAAAATGAGGTCAAAGGTCAAGTTCAAGGTCATGACAATAATCTGCATATATCATTTCCTATATGTTCATAATTGATTCCTAAGCTGTAAAGTCGATAATAAGTGAGATATTAGCCATTTTGCCCTATGACCTTGAAAATGAGGTCAAAGGTCAAATTCAAGGTCATGACAATAATCTGCATATATCATTTCCTATATGTCCACAATTGATTCCTAAGCTGTAAAGTCGATAATAAGCGAGATATTAGCCATTTTGTTCTCTGACCTTGAAACCGAGGTCAGAGGTCAAATTCAAGGTCACGAGAATATTCAGCATATACCATTTCCTATATGTCCACAATTGATTCCTAGTCTCTAATCTCGATATTAAATGAGATATAAGGCTTAATGTGTCCCATTATAAAGCATAGGAGAATTTAACATGGGAAAGTCCCATTTGGGCCGTATTTGGGCCAAAATGGCCCACTTCGAGCGATTCAAGCGCAACGAAATTTATAGACATCATAGGAGTATATATGAGGAGTGTTATGTATCAAAAAGAAAAAAGTTACTGAACAGATTTTGAGAAAATGGCCGCCAAAGTCCAAAATTTGCCGATTTTCGACGAAAACGGCCGCCATTTTGAAAGAAATGCGAAAATCAAAAAACAAAAAAAATACCTCCCTCTCGAAATATTTTTAGGCATTTTTGTGCAAAACTTCAGAAAGATTTGAACGTAAACAAAAAAGATAAAAATGTGGACGACGGACGACGGACGCAACGCCATGCCATTAGGTTAGCGGACCAAAGGTCCGGTAACCTAAAAATGTTTGTGTCAAATCAAGTCAGTTTAACTATTTTTATAGCCCAATTTTTTTTCCGCCATTGACAAATACTTTGAACTTTTTGGGATGAACAATTGCATCCACTTATACTAGTACTATGACGGTTTCAGTAGTGACCTTGGATTCGACCTGCAATGACCTCGAAATGGCAAAACAACAATTTTGTTGATGAAAAACAGTTGTAGGGTTAATACTACACATTCATCGGGTAACTTTTCTTATCGCTTGGGCTAACTTTCTATATCTGAGTTGATGGATACAATCGATCTGTTTACGTTCGTGTGAGCGATGAAATAGAGAAACCCCAAGGAACAGGGAGTTATTCAACATGGTCGAGGGCGGCAGTCCGAGACTATGTTGAATAACTCCCTGTTACTCGAGGGGTTTCTCTATTTTAAACCATACAGAAAACTACTCAGCCGTGACCGATAGGTGTTTAACCAACATACAGCATTGATTAAACACCTGCGATAACAATGCAAGTATGGTTTAATATATAAACCACGTGTGCTCATACGTGTAAAACTATGAAACAATGGCATAGAAATATATTTTGTAGTGAACACATCATGTAAACATCCTTCAATATAACATAATCATGATAATGGACTGAATACAATTTCATGACCTTGAAGCCAACGATAAGGGAGATGAATATCGTTACCATAAAAATCACCTTTTAGCAAATATACTCAAACGACAAAATTCAAACGTTCTAAATGGATTTCCATATATCCGAAAGAATAATTCATCAGCCTGTGTACATGACTTTTCAGAGGCACTACTGTGATGTTTGTGATGTAAGTTGTCCGCTTGTTCAGCGTCATACTCTCATCTGTGATCCGCCAGTATTTACCTGGTGGTGGCTATGTTTAGAAACACATGCAGATACGTACTGGAAAATGTATAGAAAATGCAAATGTCTGTTGCATGTACTCATCTGTATTGCATATCCTCATGCACATTATGTGGTTTGACATGACGAGATTTGCTTTAAGGCGATTGCATTTGCAAACTGAATTCAAAATCAATAATAACCCATTTTAAGTGACATTCGTTTGCATACAGATCCGAACGAATATAATAATCCATGAAAAAAATACATGTTTTCCCTCATTCAGCTAAACGTCATATTTACACAGATGATCATTTCTTTCTGGTTGCCGTATTTGGGGCAGTATTGGCAAAATTGTGTGGACCTACGCTGTGGTCGATTTAATTGGGGTTGATGTAAGTATCAATCTATTACCACCAATACAGCCAAATTTTGATGATTCCAATGATAAACGTGAAATACAACATTTTGCAATTGAAACAAAGCCCGACCAAGTACCTTATCAAAAGACACACTGGCGTCATCAGGGGCAGACAGTGTGAAAAATGTAGTTGTTTCTACTGTACACCTGATGGAATCGGTATACAACTGTCCAACAACAACACATGAAAATAATTTAGAAATAATATGTAAGTCTGGAACTTTGGTGTTGGATTTCACGCGAATGGGTACATAATATCCGGTTACCTAATCCATGTTAAAACGGAAAGACAAAGTTTGAAATAGACGTGGAATCAATACCCAGTATTAAGTATTCCGAGCAAACAAAACAAGGTCCGTTATCCAATCTCATAGTCCGGGGACAAAAAGTGAAAATTAGCTTTCAGCTACCTAGGTGAAATTTCATTGACATAATTCTGCCCTGAGTAAAAATCTAAAATATTTATACCCATAGCACCGATACAACTCTACAATAAGAAAAAAATGACAATGACAAATATGCTACAAACAAACGGTGTAGAACGGTTACAATCAGGTTAAGTGAGATGTCACAAACATGATGGATCATGGGGAACAACCAAATGTAATTACAACCGCCAATGCATTATACTCCATTAGATGCAAAAAGTATGCAAACGGTGCATGGATAGTTGTTAATGCAACTTATGGATATAACTGTCAATAATGACATAAATTATTCTGTTCGGAATTGAAACTACTTCCGCTGATTATCAGTAATAGGAGGGTTGTTCAAAATACATTCACAGAATATATATCTATATTTTGAAGATCAATAATGTGACTATTCTATATCAGGATGCGATCTGCAGTCCGACCATGAAATGCTTTCTTAAGTCAGTGCACTACTCGTTGAATACCTTGAAAACTTATACTGGGAATACGTAAAAAATCATCTCCGAGTTCACAATCATGGGCGTATGAGCGAGGAGGAATGTCCTTTTATGATGAACTCATGGCTATGGGCCTAGTTAAATTCCTGGGTGACACAGTTCTTTACAATTCGACACAACAAAGTATTATATAATGCAGTTGTTAGGCTACAGGACTCAAAACCGGCAGATCGTGAGTTCGAATCCCATCGGTGGCCGAGGGATTTATCACGACCGATCCCCAACCACGATGGGTGTGCTGTGGGCTCAATGGGTAGGCTGACCACACAGCACCGGACCTGGGTGACACCAGGATTAGTTCATGGTCTGGTTGGGACACAATATGCCATGTCCATAAATTGTATGATAGGAAACTGTGGCATAGCCCTGTCATGCAGTCCCAATCCGAAATGGAACTCCACAATTGTAAATATATATCGCACACAATAGTTAAGTTGCACAGCAAATATGCAAAAAAAAGGTCCACCCATAAAAAATATATATTTTTTTAAAAACATTTTTTTTGCAATGATCGGGCTTTGTTCCTATTGTAAGTGTTTGGTGACAGTTTTTTTGTTGTTGCCATCATCAAAATATCGCTGTTCTAACGGGAACAGATCTATAAATACAATAGTGACTCTTCAATGCTATAATATCCTTCCACAGCATTCGTACTTCCTGTTGAATAAATGATTTATTATTTACCGCTATGTCACGAATGACACACAAAGGTCTCTTGCACCGTCTGCCGAGCCTGTCATTGAAAACCAATACACAGGAGGCCCGAGATATAATCATTGTGTTTAATTAATTTATTCATACTTGTGCTTCAATACCATTCCACATCCATGCCTATTGCATGTATTTTGATGTGTATAACGCCGGTCTATCCCAAAGGATAACCAGTTCTAATTATTATTAATAAACCGGGTATTCTCAATCGACTACGATATCTGAATATAAAATGTACATGGTCGGGGTTAACGTATCTCTCAGAATTCGACAAAATATATATCGCACATACAATGTAATCCAGCTAGACCCTCAACTGCAAGAAATCGCAGTTTCCTCGTGATGATTTTCTCATGATTTCTGCTATATTAGTGGTACGGAAGGTGACCTGCACGGGGAAAAGTTTTAGGTAGGCAGCTATCTACGGTGGCTGATTCATGCCATAATGCGTTTCTCCCGAATAGTTTTGGTCGCGAATTTAATTGTGAAGACTGAAAGTGTTCAAATCGCGACCAAAATCATTAAATCCGCGACCAAAACGTTTTCGCTGCTGCGAAAACATTCGAATTAAATACTTTTAGCTGCGGCAAAAACATTATCGTCGCGACCAAAATCATTTTCGCTGCAGCGAAATTGTTCTCGCCGCGATTTAAATACTCATAGCCGCGACCAAAACATTCTCGCTGCAGCGAAAATGATTATTGCTGCGGCAAGAATGGCCATATTTGTTAGAAAGTTTTTCTCAAAGAGAACAACTGATTTATTATTGCAATTATCGCCGCGGTGAATATTCAGAGTTAAGTGCAATTATCGCCGCGGTGGTAATTATTCTCGCTGCAGTAGAAATGTATTGGTCGCGGCAATAATAGTTTTCGCTGCGGCGAGAATGTTTTAGTCGAGGCAACAACTATTCGCGTGAGAATATTTCCGCTGCAGCGAAAACGTTTTGGTCGCGATTTCAATCATTTCCGTCGTCAGAATTAAAGTCGCGACGAAAACTCGTCAGGACAAACACATTATGGCATGAATCAGCCACTGTAGCTATCTTTTTTGAAAATAAAGTAAACACGTTCATACGTGGATGTATTTTAACGTTATCGCATTAGCACGCATTTCAGGCTACACCGTTCGGACGAGGAAAAAGTTTTTAAAAAAAAATACGTTCACACTTTGAAGCACTTAAAGGGCCATGGACATGATATTTGATGTGGTTATTAAATTGTTCTACATGCAATAGCATTCATATATATATGCATACAGATGGAAATAGAGCCATTCTAAACACTCAGATGAGATCTACAGCGGTCCGAAGACCGATATTCCACGTGAAGAGCGGTCAGCATATTTTTACGTAAAATGACGTTTCTGACGTCACGGGGGAAAAGATTCTCTGTACAGAATCTTTGACGCTGGGGAGCGGTTGCAATTTTGTATGGGGCAAAGCACTGAAGAACGGGGTTAGGGCGGGATGAGGGGGGGGGGGGGGGGTTATCACGAAGATGTGTTTCAGGCTGAAAGGGGGGCGGGGAGGCACTAGATACAAGATTTAATTAGGATCGAATTCACATCAGTTGTACAATGTTTCGCTAGAGCTGAACATGCACACCAGTTAGGCCTACAAATGAAAGACAAAATACAAAGTAGAAGTTATGGATATGCTACGGTAAACTATCACACATACGTCCAATCCCTCATCCTCGCCCCCCCCCCCCACCCCCCCACACACACACATACACACCCTACTCCCCGGAAGGTGAAAAAGCAGACAGGAAAAACCGTGATGTGATCTTGCGGGAGGGGAGGAGCTGTGGTGGGTGTGGTAAATAGATATATTCAAATGAATGTGTCCGATATTATTTTAACACTGGTATAATTACATTATTTTTTCGATGTGCCAGCGATTAGACAAATGATTGACTTGTTTGCTGGTGGAAATATACATGGAATGCTAGGCCTTCTCTGTGATCAGGCATAATGGTTATACTGTAGAATGGTATGCCACACAGTTTCGAGAAATCTCGTTGTGAGGCCTATAAATTAATTATTTGCTTTCTTCTACATTTATATATTGAAAGCAATACAATATCAATCACTATTTAGTTATACGCATTACCTATATATAACAGGAACTACCAACCTCCGAATAAGGATATAGGTGTGTTGTATACAACACACCTATAGTGGGGATGATAATGGCAATATTTTCACAAAATCACAGTTTCGACCTCTACTGAAACAAACGCTCAAATATCGATTCTTTTGCATATTAAATCGAATTCATGACAGTAAGAACTCTGATATTGTGCGTTTAGACCAACGCACCCCCTCCTTCCCCTTCTGGTTCGACCCACTAACCCCTCATTGTGATGTAGGGCCATGTCCGTATTTTCTGGTGTTCGTTTCGATATACACAATACACGTAGGCTACTCATATTGTTGAAATTATGTCACACCGTTTTTCTACAACATGTCAGCCAAAAACTGAACGCTCAGGGATCGATTCCCGTTTAGCAGCATACTGTGTACTAGAGCATAAGAAGACGTTGGGTGTAGCCTTTTTCACACAAAAATGCTGCTCTCAAAGGATTGCACCATTTAACCCAAATTAAGCAGAAAATCGAGTGTGGACTCAGGGCCGGTGATTTGGGGCCCGCCCAGGGGCCCCAAAAGCAGCTGAAGCCTCATTCGTTAAATGCGCAGGAGTATTCTGTGACGCTCCCGATTTAAATTTTGAACTTCTCAGACAATGCGTTTTTTTATGCAAATTATCTTAATTCAAGATGATGTTCCAGATTTAGACACTGTCAACTTGATTTTTAGATCATTCATTTCAAGCTATGATTTCAAGGGATTTCTTCTTAGCTGGCGGCAGCAGAAGTATATCGGCATTTATGTCTAGATATATTTTTGCAATGTTTTTTTAACAGGAAAATCACACTGTTCAATATACTGTAACGTATTGGATACATTTGTTTTACGGCAACAATTGATTTTTTTTTAAAGAATAACCCGCGTCTACCCCCACCCCCATTCCCGTACACGTCCTCTGCGCCTGGTTGTGGCGGGCTCATTGGCTTTCATTAGGATTCAAGATTTTGGGAGAGAGGGAGGGGGGAATTATTGGCAGAATATCACCGTATGCGTGATCGTATTCCGATTCAACGACAGCGATAATCTGCGTCAAAAAGTTCTCTGAAAAATGGCGCCCGCCTAAAATTTTGCGCCCTAGGCCTGGGCCTAGTTGGCCTGTGCGGTAATATGCCTACGGCTCTGATAATCCTAGCTTTTTTGAGCTGAAAGAATTGAATCGCCGTTTGCTTCCCAGGTGAAGTAGGCCTGTCAAAAATCTGGGCATACGTTTGTCAAGTTTCATCACGATACGTTTCAGTATATCGCTGAACTACAGACAAAACTTATTGAGCGCATGTAGGCCTGTGTAAACTGGCTATGCCATGGATCATTCGGAAAGTAGAAAAGGCTGACACCTTCCCGATATGTAGGACCTTCGCCGACACTACGGTTGCCCATGCTGCATATAATTATAAAATTCCCATACCTATTGATATGATATAAATAGTATAGTAGTGATGAATGGAATCCCTCCAAAAACCCGCAATTATAAAACAACCACCTGCAAACGACAAACGTCTTTACCAGCGCGGTCGTTCCCCCGTGACGTCACAGATCACAAAGAACGTAAAATGCCAATCATCTCTCGCAACGGCTTTCAGGTCAATTTCTGGACAACCCGAGCCCTAATTGATACCATTTCTGTTGTATACATACTCAGTAGATGCTTAACTTCATTATTAAAACAAGTCACTTTTTCGTGTCCATGGCCCTTTAAAGCTACATGTACCACGTTCACATGTGGAGAGATTCAGGTATGATGGGGTCGAATGTTTCCACGTGTGGAAATGTAGAAGACCAACATCTTTCCCCATCCGATCGTGGTAGAATTGAAGTGTCTACATGCGAACGTGTCGGATAGGTAACTCATGAGGTGTTCATATATGCGAACGTGAAAGCTTGGAACTTTCTACGTGCGAAGGTTTGAATATTTTCCTTCCACGTCAGATGATGGTGTCACAGATGACGCGTTTGATGTTTAGATAGTCATAAGAGTTGAGGCCAAGCTCGATTCTCCTTTGTTTCGGAATTATGACCAAATATCCGAGATGACAGCCGCCACTCGCAGATGGATCGAGATATTGCAGTATCTAGGCGAGAATTCCGACTAAGATGATGAATATTAATTTGTTCGTTCCTACAAATGCATGTAGAATCCTGGTACAGAGAGGAGACCTAGAAAATGTACCGTATCCCCCAGTTGTCATGCCTGTCTTTCAATGGTAACATGAAAGGGACTAACCATTGCATGTATAATTTATCACATATGATAGGTTCGCGCTGTCACGGTTGCATTGATATCCTGATTCTTGACCTCGGGCAACTTTTCGTGATAAACTATTGAACGTCCGATATTGTACATAAATATTCAAGTGTTTACAATGGCGGGTGGAGATATGTCCATGTCAAATCGCATCACGTACGCAACATTGATCACACCTCGACCTGGCAGAATCCGTGATAAAAATCACGTCTCCGTGATTGTTTTCCTCGGATTTCTGACAGACTATCCCTCACACACTCAGGTTGTTATTTAAAAATTCATGTATTCCCATAATGTCAATGGTTGACAACAAAAAAACAATAAATACTCTATATTTACTTCAACACTCTCAGTCTCGTGCCGTTATTGTCTTGATCAATTCGAAATATTAAGGAAAACGCCACAGGATTTTGATGATGACAAAAAGACGCAATCTAGAATGAACTACTTTTGGAATAGAAACGAAGCTCGCCACGTTCTTGGACCCTCGAGCCCAAGTTCCCAAACCAGTACATGTATAATGTGGTTCCCCAACGGGCGCACCTCGACACCAGTACTTCCGCCCCCTGTTGGCTAACTCAATATCCACACTACAATACGCAAATCATGGGGTTTCCAATTGAGATCAATATATGTATATATACTCAGAAAAATACTGGAGTACAACGCAGATCCACAACTTTCTTTCAGTCTGTAAGGCCTAAATGAAACAGGTATAATCCCGTGCAACTAATGTCCTCGTACCAATCGGCACTGTTCGCGATACAAGTAATGCCTAATTCCGTTCTGTAATTTCCTTCAGTTTTCTATAAAACATGCAAGTGCTGGCTGGGTTCAGCATTGAATAAGTGATGCCTAATTCCGTTCACCATAATTTGCAGAGCTCTAAATCCCTTCAGCTGTCACTAAAACATGCGCGTGGTGGCTGGGTTTGCGATTGAATAAGTAATGCTTATGTGGCGATTTTGCCCTAAGTTCACGGCAGGTGACTGTGTAAACACATAACTCATTTATACGTCCTTTTCTGTCTTGGCCTACTCGGTTCGAGTGTGCGTTGCTTGGCGACGCTCGTGATTGTGTACACTCCAGTAAACTATAACAATGGTTTGTATACGCTGCGCGTGCTGGCTCGGCTTTCTGGTGTATTATATATACACTGGGAAACGCTCGATCGAGGAGTCTGTCCGAGAGAGAGCGGAGAGGCAGCACGCAGAGCGCGCCATGTGCTTTGCGTCCCTGTCTTTCGAGTAGAGGCCCGTGGGGGCCCTAGGGACAGATTCCATTGGGGGGCCCGGGCTGGGGGAGACGAGCTGCTGACTCGGGGGCGCAAGCCCTGTGGATCGCCAGTTCTCCCCTTTCCCGGGACGAGGTGACGGAGGCTCTGGCAGACCGTCGGGCTGGTGCAGAGTTCTATCTCTGTGACAGTGCCTTCGGCGAGACCGGCCAGCAACATGCCCACGTGTACGTGCTCCGTGGAGCCGCTCCATGGCTCCTCGGACTCTACACACGGCTACATTACCATAACGAATGTATAATGTGCATGTTGTAGATAAGATGATCATATGTGTTATGTTGTGATGTATGACGGCCGGACCCGTTCCGGATATGCGGAGCCCGTTCCGGATGTGCGGAGTCCCGTTCCGGATGTGCGGGACTCGTTCCGGAACCCGTTCCGGATGTGCGGGACCCGCTCCGGATGTGCGGAACCCGCTCCGCATGTTCTGGATCCGATCCGGAGGTGCTGTTACCTGGTTGTAGTTGTTACCGTAGAGAGCGGCGCCCTGTAGCGGGCGCCGAACTTTACATTGGTGCCGTGACCAGGATCAGTCCGACGGCGTCCCATTGCAGCCTACGGTCACCGAGTTGTAGCCCCTTCGTCCCTGGGGACTCCTTACTCCTCTGGGACTTCTCGAAAATGGTGGACAAGGAGAAAACGAAGAAAAGTAAAGATAGCGGGAGGGAAACGGGTGGTAATGTCGCGGACCACACCCGGTCGCGCGACAGCCGCCGTGAGACACCTTCGGGTGACTCCGGCGACCGGAGGGAACGTGCGGAGCCCTCCGCGGACAGAACCCAGTCTGCGGAGTCGACTCCGGCGTCCCTGACTCCGTCTCCGGACGTAGAGTCTAGCCCCGCGGGGCCGCAACAGGAGTTGTCATCAAGGCCGGGCCTTGATGTGTTAGGCGCGGTAGGCGGAGCCGGCAACGGCTCTACGCCGCGCCCGCCCAGGCCCAGAATGAGTCCGTGGCAAGCGGCACTCTTCCGTGGGACGTCTCCGGACGTCCAGAATCGAGCGCCAACTACTGCGGGCACTTCTGGACAGGCGGACCAGCAGTACCAGATGCCACTCCCGGCCGGGTGGGCTCCCTCGCGAGCCTCCGGCATGGGCTCTGGTCGGTCCGCACCGGGTGATGTGGTAGACCAGCTCGCCGACGCGCTTGGTGAGCTGGCCCCCAGAGGGCGCTATGACCGTGCCCGGTCGCCCCATCAGGGACGATCTGACCGGCGGAACCGCTCCCCTTCTCCGCAGACACGAGGCCACTCGGGGCCTTTGTCGGAGAGGGAGAGGTGGCTGATATCCGAGGCGCTTGAACACTTCAAGCAGAATCAGTCATGTCTGAGCGTCGATCCGTCGGCCGCTTATAGTTCAGGGATATCCGGGCCGCCGGCCCCTCCCTCAGTTTTACCGAGTCCGCCGGCGCCGGTGGTCCCCGCAATGGGATCCGCGCCCGCTCCGCGACTCGGGGGTACCACGTTGGCGACCGCGTCGACCGTTCCGACGGCCGGAGCGCAAGCCACGTGGTCGGCGTACCCTGGCATGCAATATGTGCCGGGCGGGCAGTGGCAGCAGGTGGCTCCGGCCCCCAGCTACATTAGCTATGCTACCCCACCTGGAGCTTACCCAGTAAGTTCGGTGGGAGCCCCGTCCGCACCTATTCAGGGTGCGCCCATGGGAAGTATGGTTCCGGCAGCGAGCGTACCCTACCCAGCTCCTACCTCCGCGGCGGGTGGGTATGCATCTGCGGACTCCGCCATTGGAGCGGGTGGCAGCCGCACGTTGCCTGCGTACACGGAAGACCCCGGAGCGGGATCCGCCCGTCAGTTCCGGTCCCCTAACTACCAGGGACCCGACCAGTCATCTTGGCGGAAGCGCTTTAACGGGGATAACGCCGACTTGGAGGACTATCTACTCCAAGTATGGCGCACGGCCGTGTACGAAGGATGGACCCAGGCGGAAGCCGGACACCTCCTATCCGGGAGCCTAGAGGGGAAGGCTCTCCGGGTGATGCAGTGTCTGCCGGTGGGGACAGTAACTTTTGGCGAGGTTGCCCGTCAACTTCGTTTGCTGTTCACGCCGACGACCAACAGGCGGCAGTTTGAACAGGAGTTCAAAGCGCGGATCCGCCTACCGACTGAGTCCGTGACAGAGTATGCGTTTAACCTGCGCATACTCGGCCGGAGAGCTTATCCGGACATGGAAGCCAGTCGGTTTGAACCGATGCTAATCGATCAATTCATCGATGGCCAGCCATACCATTTAGCCTACGGGCTGGCCACCAATGAAAAGCGATCGATGGAGGAGGCAATTGACTCCGCCCTTGCGTTAGAGGTAGCTGTCCGTTCCAGACAGCCGCCTCCGGCCCCGACTGTCCCCACGCAAGCGGCGGCTCCGCCTCCTGCCCAAGCATCGCAGGTCACCCCGTGGCGGGCCCCGGTTTACCCGGAGCCCACCAGGGAACCTAACTCGCAGTGGGTTAGTGCGCCGGCACCCTCCGCAAGGATGCCCGCACAGGCGGCACCGGTTGCCGCGCCGTCCTCATCTCCGGATGAGTACGACTATGACGAGTATGATTTCAGCGCTGCGCAGATGATTGCGTACTGCGCTGGGATCGACACTCCGGGGCCCGCTGAATGCTGTGCGTTCACATCCGGACCAGCTCAGAACCGTCCCTGTTATTTCTGTGGAAAACAGGGACACTTTTGGCTGAAGTGTCCGGAGTTGTTGGAACGCTTGCGGGCACGCGGATACCAGGGGGTCCTCCCCAGTCCGCGCCGGAGTAACTACTCCCGGCTTGGTCCCGCGGGACAACAGGGCCGTCCCTCACGGCAGGGAAACTGAACTCGGACGTGGTGGCGACCAACACTACGTCCGAGGACAGTTGTTCCGTGGCAACGGATGCCGCCCCACCTACGGATGAACTGGACGAACCTCAAGTAGATATAACTTCTCCGGAAGTGGTCCTTGAGGATCAGTCTGGCTCGTCCGCGGCTGAGGCGGATCACGAGGACTCCGAGAATGGGCCCAGTGCGTGCGAAAGATACCGTTCAAGAAACGCACTGGTCAAGGACACTTGCTGGTACCTGCCCCTGCCACTCGGGCGGGAGCCGGTCCGGTTCCTTGTAGACTCAGGCTCGGAGGTCACCCTCATAGCCATAGGAACGTTCCGGAAGGAACCCGTGCTCCGCAACCTTGAGTTGCGGGATCCCGGTCCTTACCAGCTCTACGGGGCCGGTAACAACCGCATCCGTGTCTACGGTATCGTCGAGTTGCCTGTTACACTTGGGGACAAGGTGTATCCGACAGAGGCAATCGTCGCAGACATTGGAGCAGCCGGGATTATTGGGATGAATTTTCTTCGGGCCCACCGGGTCACCGCCAACTTCAGTGCGGGTGAGTTCCGGATGGGAGAGGACACACACTACCTCTTCCGCATGGGTCCGGCGCATTCATTCCAAATGCGGGTGGCGCGCACCACTGTGGTGCCGCCAATGAGCGAGATGATCATCGAGGCGCGGCCGCGTCGTCCCCGCATGCCCCTCGAGGGTCGTCCGTGTATAGTACAGCCGGTGAGCAGTTTCGCTAAGGGAACTGGGCTCGTGTTGGGCGGGACCTTGGTCAAGTCCGACGCCCGCATGATGCCCGTTCTCGTGGTGAATCCCACGGACTCACCCGTTGTGCTGCGGCGCGGGTACCTAGCAGCTACAGCTGTGCCCGCGTCGTCTAGTCGTGTCATCCCCGACGATCCAGTCTGCCGTGCTGCGTGCGCGGCGGCGGCCGCCGGAGATGATCCGTTCACCCTGCCGGACCATCTGGAATCTCTGGTTCCGAAGGACCGGCTGGGTGGAGAGCAGCGCCAGGCGCTCCGCAGACTGTTGCGGCAGTATGCGGATGTGTTTATGGGTCCGGACGGTGCGGTCGGCAAGACAGACGTTGCCAAACACCGCATCGACCTCCTGGACGAGCGTCCGATCAAACAACGTCTACGGCGAGCAGCGATAGTGCACCAAGAGGTCATTGACCGGGAGGTGCAGAAGATGCTCGAGCTAGACATCATCGAACCTAGTGACAGCCCCTGGGCAAGTCCTGTGGTTATGGTGAAGAAGAAGGATGGCTCGTGGAGGTTCTGCGTCGATTATCGTAAGCTTAACGATGTCACGCGGAAGGACTCATATCCTCTCCCGCACATCGAAGACACCTTCGATTCCCTGGCCGGATCGCACTACTTCTGTGCTCTGGATCTGGCCTCCGGGTATTGGCAGGTCGAGATGGAGGAGAGTGATAGGGCGAAAACTGCCTTCGTTACTAAGAACGGGCTCTACCAATTTAAGGTAATGCCGTTCGGGCTCTGTAACGCTCCAGCGACGTTCGAGCGCCTCATGGAGATGGTACTTAAAGGGTTCCTCTGGAAGCGATGTATGGTCTACATCGACGATGTCGTCGTGTATGGCCGGTCGTTCGAGGAAACCCTCACCAACCTCCAGATGGTACTCCATCGCATCCGCGGAGCCGGGCTCAAGTTGAAGCCGAGTAAATGCGAACTTTTCGCGCAGGAGATCCTGTACTTGGGCTTCATGGTAACGGGCACCGGAGTTAGGCCAGATCCTAAAAAGCTAGAGGCCGTCAAGAACTGGCCTCGGCCTTGCAACGTGGCGGACGTGAGGTCCTTCTTGGGCTTCGCGAGCTATCACCGCCGGTTCGTGCGAGGCTTTGCGGAGGTCGCGCGCCCCCTTACTATCCTTACGGAAAAGGGCGCCGACTTCATCTGGTCTGAAGAGCAGGTAACTGCCTTCGCGGAACTCCGGAGGGCTTTGGCAGATGCGCCGGTGCTGCGGCACCCTCGTCCGGATTGCGAGTTCATCCTGGACACTGACGCGAGTAACTTTGCACTCGGCGGTGTCCTCTCGCAAATCGTGGACGGGCAGGAGCGGGTAGTAGCTTATGCGAGTGTGGCTCTCAGCCGCTCTCAAATGAACTACTGTACCACGCACCGCGAGTTGCTCGCGGTTGTTACTATGACCAAGCGCTTCCGGCACTATCTGTTGGGACGCCATTTCCGCTTGCGGACCGACCACGGTTCGCTGAGATGGCTCCTCAACTATAGTGAGGCCGACGGCTTGGTGGCCCGGTGGCTCGTCAAACTCCAAGAGTATGACATGAAAATTGAGCACCGCGCCGGTAAGTTGCACGGCAACGCGGACGGCTTGTCCCGTTGTCATAAGTGCAAGAATCCTGGCTGTGCAGGGATGGCTCCATTCCAGCACGCCGCGGATTCTTCCTCAGACTCGGAAGTGGACCTTCCGGGGAGACCGCAGGCCGCCGCCCCCTCTAACAACACGGCGGCCGGAGCAGCAGGAGTTCACTCCCGCGCGAGGACCCGCCGTTACCGGCGTTGGCGTCCCGCGTTTGAAGCGGAGGTGCGGCTCAGCTCCAGCGAGTCTTCCTCAAGTCCGGCGGTGTACTCCTCGTGGGTACCCTCGTCCACGGACGAGTCTGAGTATGAGCGGTCCTTACCCCCTGTGGTGATGGCCGCTGCGGCGCAGTCGGACGCGTCAGATGAGGGGCCTAATTACCTAGGTGGCTACTCTCCGGCGCAGCTGGCTGCGAAGCAGAGAGCTGACAGTGCTCTGGCACCGGTAATCCAAGCCCTCGAGGCCGGCCAGAAACCCTCTAAGGATGAGCGGAAAACCTACAGGGAGGAGACCCAGTCTCTCATCTCCCAGTGGGAAAGGCTCTCCTCTTGTACCGGCGCTATGAGCCACCGACTCCACTGCCTCCTATATGGCAGTTGGTGCTTCCGGCGGAGCTGCGGAAAGAAGTACTCCACCAGTTGCATGACCTCCGGGTGACCGGTCACTTGGGAATCCGGAGGACCGTCCATAGGCTACAACAGCGCTTTCATTGGCCTGGTAGCAGTTTGGACGTGCAACGGTGGTGCGCAGCCTGCCCACGGTGTCAAGCTCGGAAAGGAGTTCCGGCTCCTGGCCGCCACCCCTTAACCACGGTTAAGGCTGGCGCGCCGTTTGATCAGATAGCTTTGGATATACTGGATACCCATCGGGTCACCCCGCGTGGTTTCCGGTACATCCTGGTGATTTCCGACTATTTCACCAAATATACCGACGCGTACCCGCTGCGCCGCCAGACGGCGGACGAGGTAGCTCGGTTGCTGGTAAATAGATGGGTGGTGTACCATGGCGTACCTAAGCAGGTACACTCGGATCAGGGCACGCAATTTGAAAGCAACCTGTTCCGGGGCCTAGCACAGATGCTGGGCAGTACCAAGGTCCGGACCACCCCTTACAGGCCCCAGTCTGATGGCCAGGTCGAACGCTTCAATCGATCGGTCCTCAATATGCTGGCGGCCTTTGTGAATGACCGTGCGAATGATTGGGATGACCACCTCCCGTACGTCTTAATGGCGTACCGGTCGTCGGTCCACTCCTCGACCGGAGTTACGCCGCACGCGATGTTGTACGGCCGGGAGCTAAATCTGCCCGTGGATATCATGTATCCAACTGCGGCAGAGACCGGCGCGGTACCTCAGTGCGGTCCGGAGTACGTGGAGTGGGTTCGCCATGCCCTGGCGAACGCTCATGATTTCGCGCGGGCGCGCCTTGACAAGTCCGCTATCCGGCAGAAACGAGCCTATGATGCCCATGCTAAGGCTAGTCCCGCTTTCGCGGAAGGCGACAAGGTGCGCTACTATTACCCACCGCTTAAGCAAGGTAACAAGTTTGCTAAGCCGTGGATAGGGCCGTTTACAGTGCTTAAGAGGGTTACGGACGTGGACTACCGGATCCGGAGGGACTCCGACCCGGACAGGGTTCTGGTGGTTCACATAGATAACCTGAAGAAGTACGAAGGCCCGCTTGTCATGGATCCGCTAATTCAAGATGCGGAACCGGATGATGCTCCCGTATGGGATCCGTCCGGTCAGCATCCGCGGACTCCGGACGAGCGTGTACGCCGTATGGTGGGTCTTCCGGACCTCTCTGACCCGTCGGATGACGGTCCGGACGACTTTGAACCAGATCTCGGCGATCCGCAGGTACCCCCGCTCCCTCCACCACCTGCGGATGACGGGCGGCCACGCCGTAAACCTCGTGCGCCGTCCCGGTATGGGTGGGATTAACGTTCCGCCCATGCGGATGCGTCTGCGGTATCCATCTATCACACCAGGGATGGATTTTAGGTCGTTCCGTGAGGATCCGCAGTTGAGGGTCCGTGGATATCTTTGCGTCGTAACGCCTCCGCTCCGCATCCGCCCTCCTGTAGTTTCCAGCGCCAGGGACGTGCGGATGGCCTGTCCGCACATTGTGGACGGCTGTCCGGCGTAATCCGCCACACGGTTACGCTGGCCGGACGAATTTTGTGATTCGGCCGGACGCCCCTGGTCCCGGAACAACCTCTTATGTGGCCAGACTGAGGTTGGGGTTTACGTCCGCTACGGGAGAAGCGCCTTCCCACGGATTTGGGAACTGGCTACTGGACGCGGGGATAGCATCCGGATGTGAGGACTGATGTCCGCGGTTCGTCCGCGTGACTCGTCCGGCGTCCGGACGCTTTAAGATGACGCACTTCGGTGTAGTTATCCCCCGTGCGCCACTACTGTAATTGCGGTTATAGTAGTTTAAGGTTTCTACGGCAGGAAACCGTTTACCATTATTTATAATGGACCGGCTGTTAAGTCCGCGCGTGCGGACCAGCCGCGGCAGTGGGGGACGCTCATTTTCGTCCGGATCGCACCTTATAATACGCGGTCCGGCCGGGATGACCGGATCCCCGGCCCCTTTCTAAGAAGGGAGTCGTATTGTACATGCGCAGCATGCTTTGTGGCTTTTAATCCCTATCATTGTCATTGGATAAGGTCAATATGCCAAATTTATGGTGGGCGTTCGTTCTGGACTCCGTCCGCGGGCAGTTCCGGACGTCCGCCGGCTATTGATTTCATCATGTTAGGGATCCTCTAGATTGGGCGCCGGCATGACGGGCACGTTCCCCCTAGCCATAGGGGCTACGGACCATGCCGGCTCCGCGTCTAATCTATTGGTTCCGCGCTCCGGTAGTCGTTTGGATTGGCTCTGGGTTGGACCGGACACCGCTCCGCGGTCGGGCTGTACGTTGGGGTTGCTAGTGGGCGGGTCGCTACCGCCCATAGGGCGCCCAATTGTCTGTCCGGACGTCATGGGTATGTCCGATCGCCCTGTAAGCGTACCAGCGGCTATGGGGAGTGATTTTGTTTATTTTCCATCTCACCTTATTATTTAGTGAGTGGATTATATAAGCCACAAGTGTGCGGCATGTCTCTGGAGAATTCTGTTCTTGCTCGATTAATGACACAATTGAGACAAGTATGTGAAATTTCCTTTCCGGTGCAATAGAGAGTAAGAAATCGGGAGATTTCCGCTCTCGAAAGAGGGGTGTAAGGAATTGCGTTAATTTTGACAGTGACGGATTGATGTGCATATCCGAAAAGACTGGAGAATGACAATTTATTGTTGTTTTCGTCTGACATAATCGTAACAACCACAAGTTAGTGGTTACTGTCAATTTTAAGCCCAATTTCCACCTTGCTGTGTGATTAATTTTACGTCATTGACCGCCGGTGCGGACGCTAAAGCGAATGACTAATCTTAATTACAATATATATTTGCGAGGTCCCCCGGGATAGAAATACATTTTCTACCCGTATACATGGAGTGTGAGGAGTCACCGGAGGGAAATGATTGTTTCCGCATGAGTTTATAGTGTTTGAATTTTGGTTCGAGCAATGTGTCATTTTGACCGGGGACAGAAGTTTTCAGTGACTCCGCGTGCGCTGCTACGCGTGTAGAATAGCTGTCAACATTTGTTGCATGTATATTTATACAACAATGTCGAACCCGGATTATTTATTTAATCTCCAGATGTGTAGCGCATTTGTAATGTGCCATTCGTGTTTCGTCCGCTGCTGCAGCGCTGGGTCCTAACGGATCCGCGTGGCCGGTGTTCGAGATGCGAGTGTTTTTGCCCGTGGTGAATTCCCCGTGCGAGCCGTGTTAGGGATGTGCTGATGGACGGGTGTCCGCATTCGTTTGTGGATGTCCGCCTGTCTGCGCGTCTCTACACTGGCCTGCCCGGGTAGTAGTACGCCGATACCGGCAGTCAGTGCGGCTTGCCGCATTGGCTATTGTAGCTGTCTGCGACAGCTGTCCGCAGGTGTATGTATGTCTGTCAGGCATATGTATGTCCGTGCGGACGAGCCGGAGCCGCTTCCGCGGCTCCGCCCTGCCTCAGATCCGTCCTGCGGGTCTGAGGTTCCGGTCGGTAGGGCGGCCGGCAACCCCTTTTTAGAGGTACTATCACTTTTGATCACTCGGTGTGTCGTTTTACAAAATTTCTAAATTTAAAGTCTAACCTTAAAAATATTCCAAAGACTCGGCACACCGTCCTTTTATAACGGATGACCTTCCAAGGTCATCACACGGTTTTGGACCACCTCGGTCAAAATTTTAGCTTGTTTATGAGGATTTATTCAAAATTGCAGAGCGTGTTATAGTTTACTCCGTAAGTCCAGGGGTCGTTCCCCATTCTTCCAAAAGGGACTCTTAAAGTCCTAGTCTGTTGCGCCGTGACTTCTGGGTACCGTTCACCTTGCTTCCTTCGGTCCGCCATGCGATGCTTCCGTCGTGTTTCGGGAGTTTTGGGCGTGGGCGGAGCATGTTGGGGACCAACATTGTAAGAAGGGGGTAATGTGGCGATTTTGCCCTAAGTTCACGGCAGGTGACTGTGTAAACACATAACTCATTTATACGTCCTTTTCTGTCTTGGCCTACTCGGTTCGAGTGTGCGTTGCTTGGCGACGCTCGTGATTGTGTACACTCCAGTAAACTATAACAATGGTTTGTATACGCTGCGCGTGCTGGCTCGGCTTTCTGGTGTATTATATATACACTGGGAAACGCTCGATCGAGGAGTCTGTCCGAGAGAGAGCGGAGAGGCAGCACGCAGAGCGCGCCATGTGCTTTGCGTCCCTGTCTTTCGAGTAGAGGCCCGTGGGGGCCCTAGGGACAGATTCCATTGGGGGGCCCGGGCTGGGGGAGACGAGCTGCTGACTCGGGGGCGCAAGCCCTGTGGATCGCCAGTTCTCCCCTTTCCCGGGACGAGGTGACGGAGGCTCTGGCAGACCGTCGGGCTGGTGCAGAGTTCTATCTCTGTGACAGTGCCTTCGGCGAGACCGGCCAGCAACATGCCCACGTGTACGTGCTCCGTGGAGCCGCTCCATGGCTCCTCGGACTCTACACACGGCTACATTACCATAACGAATGTATAATGTGCATGTTGTAGATAAGATGATCATATGTGTTATGTTGTGATGTATGACGGCCGGACCCGTTCCGGATATGCGGAGCCCGTTCCGGATGTGCGGAGTCCCGTTCCGGATGTGCGGGACTCGTTCCGGAACCCGTTCCGGATGTGCGGGACCCGCTCCGGATGTGCGGAACCCGCTCCGCATGTTCTGGATCCGATCCGGAGGTGCTGTTACCTGGTTGTAGTTGTTACCGTAGAGAGCGGCGCCCTGTAGCGGGCGCCGAACTTTACACTTAATTCCGTTCAACATGATTTGAAGAACTGGAAATTCTTCCAGCTTTCATGAAACATGCAAGTGATGGCTGTTCACGTTGCTAAATGAATCCACTTCTTATTGATTCACATTCAGCTTTCTCATGCTCCATTGCGATTGAAATCAGTCCCAAGAAATTGGAATGTGAATCATTGATGAACGTATATTTTGACGAACAATAAAGTTAATGTGCGTTAGCAAGTGATTAGAAGGCCAGATCACACTATCACTCTTATCAACGTGGTGCCCTATTATCATTAACCTTTGGTTTCAGTCTCAATGGGGTACCTGCTGATGCAATGTGCTTTTGGGGCTCTGAAACAGTCTATTATGCCCAAAAAGTACAAAAAATGTCATGTCCGAATTACATGGTGGTGATCCTGGTGGCAAACAGAAACCTCATCCTCTGATCAGCGCTACAGATTCATGGGCCCAAGTAACGTTTAAGGTGCGGTATGAGCACATTAGTGAGCTATGCCCTTTTTGAGTTGGTGCTAGGGGCCTATCTAGGCAATGAGGGGGGTTAGATAACCATGGTGAAAGTCACATACCGCATCTTGGTTCAAGTAAGGTAGGCAGCGCTTTCTGATATTTTCAACAAGGACTAAAAGGTGCCAGCATCGAAGGTAATCCGCCTCGCACCTTTTTAATCCTTATTGAATATAGAGGACGGCGCAGCGTATGATACTTGGGCCGTCTGGACAATCAGCAACTCGAGCAATGTCAAGGCCAAGTTAGGGGAAAAACAATGGGGCGATAATACCGAATTTCCAACAGTGCAATGGGTGTATTGGGGCAGTTGTATGCTGATGCCACCAGAGGTTCAGTACATACCAATATGTTTTACACACTGAAAATCCCTGCTGACGGCTTTGTTTTCGCTAATAAAAGCATGACACTCTGGTATTGTAATGTAGCTCAACGAACAAGTAAGGGTCAGGAAATGAAGTAAAAGACATGCGTCGCCTCTTAGCAGTGCACAGCTCGATTCCAATGTGGGGAATGGGAAGTTTATTTGAGTTTGTATTCATGTAGACATAAATACTGCAATTATAATCACTGTTCTGTGAGTAACAAGATCAGGGACTTTCCAGACTCAAAGTGAAACAATTTCTAGACCCTTTCCAGACCCTGATCAATTCGAAACCCCTATGCACGATAGCTCGTTAATATAATTTCAACATGCTACATAAACTTAACTTGTACGCTTAGTCTCCATTTTGCACATCTATAATAGTATTCGACTTGTAAACAACATCTTTTGGGGTGAAACATTTCGTCGAACTGCATCATTGTGCACCCTGTAACAAGTTCCGAGTAGAGAAACGATACAGAGAATAGCGGTGTTTTAACCACTCGTCCCCTTTTGCCTGTTTTTAATTGACTGTCACACTTATATAATTCCATAAACACGATAAAGACTGTGTAGATTTGAAGAGATTCATATGTCTTTATGCAAATGCCCTTATGCTCATTCGATCATGTTCAAAACTTCATGATCGCAAGTATACTGGGGTACATCGGTTGATAAGAAGGGATCCGTTACGTGCACAAATAGGTTTTTTTAAAAAACTTTTTTGCCCCAACCATTATCACAATTAGAATGGTCAGCAATACGTCCGCATTCAAAATGACATCTTTCGGAACAGTGCTCAAGCCCTGGTGATATCAACAATCCCCACGGAGTCGGGGAACTCCAGGGGAGCCGCTGTCTGATCGGTCAAATCTTTCGGAGTACTCGCAATATTTTGCGGTTGTCAGGCATGAAGTAAATTTGAGAACAAAAACTGGACTATATTTTTTTTAGTGATTGCCTCCATCTGCTTACTGACACTAAAATTTGCTGCGGTACTATCTATTGCAGGACCGGACCAACGCATCTATCCATGGGCCGTTTTAATCGTATTTGAGTATGTCGCCTCCTCATGGAGGCGACAATAATCTCTACGGGGTGAGGAGCTATAACGTTATGAACCACCCGCAGTTGTGAATACAGTGCAATACAGGCGTGGTCAATGCATGCAGATAGAACAAACAGCTGTATTTGAATCAAACAGCTGTAATTGTCAAGATGCATGTGATATATTAAATGGCTTGTTTGAATCGTTGTAGCAATTTTGTTTTGTGTGTGCACGATCAGATTGCGTTGTGTATCAAAGCAGGATCCTATTGCTCATGTGCAGTAATATGACATTCTAATCAACATTTCCGCTTGAACAGAGACACACTGCACGCATTACACCAATCAGGCGTATTGCATATTCGCGAATGTTCGGATTATTTATGTAGGGGGCTACCACTTGTATCATTCTATTGATTTCTCGATGGCCGTACAGTCGAAAGTGCAAGGTGCGTCAACAAGCTAAATACCCCTCCCCCTTTAACAGTTCATTTGGAGGTGAGGAATGGGGAAAGTTGTATAATTTCCTTGAGGTATCCAGCAAGAAATCGAGGGAATTTAATTTTAAACGCCAGACGGATCGTCACATGATATTGAAGGTAAATACGTTTTGCAATTAACAGAAAGAACGCTATAATTATACTTAAGGAATAATGTACAGATTTGGAGTAATTGTCGCGCAATAAATTTCGAGGGCGAGGTGATATGGTCCCGAGACGCCGAAGGCGTCGAGGGTTATATCACCTGTCCCGAGAAGTTTATTTTGCAGACAATTACGACAAATCTATACATTATTTCTATTCAAACATGGTAAATGATTGTGAGCAAACAAACATTACAATGGCTACATGTGTTTGTTGCGGTGGTGACGTTTTTGTAGGCCGTTGCTCCAAGAAACGTAAATCTGATATAGGCCCTAGGGCCGTATATCAACTGATATATAACTTTTGAAATGACTGAAATGCTAAGAGCGCTGTGATGTCACCATGTTAGAATAAACATTAAGTTTGTCATCCTATTAGTGAATAACGGTTATTCATAGAAATGTGATACACGAATGTTACAATGCAATACATATATAAAACCATACGAGTGTGTTTTCCGCAAAAAGATATCGGTCGAATTTGGTCTGGCGGATGAATTCAGGATGCACGAGTCCGAAGGACGAGTGTATTCTGTGTTCATCAGCCAGACCAAACTACGGAAGTACGGAAACTACGGAAGCCCATAGGTGACATGCGCGTAAAAAATTTCTATGTCTTTTCCAGCAAAAACCTAGCACGTTCGAACGTGGAAGCATTTAACACTATCACGTTCGCACGTGGAAACAGTTTAGGCTATTGCGTTCACACGTGGAAAGTCCTAGTTTACCAGTTCACACGTGGAAGCATTTAACGCTTCCACGTTCGCACGTGGAAACTTCAGGAGCTACCACGTTCGCACGTGCAAAGATTTGGGTGTGGTAGCATCAAATGCTTTCACGTGTGAACGTGGTAGCTTTGAATCTTTCTACGTGTGAACGTAAAAACCTAAATCTTTCTACGTGCGAACGTGGAAAGGTATAAATGCTTCCACGTGTGAACGTGGTAGCTTTGAAATTTTCTACGCGTGAACGTGGAAACCTACATCTTTCTACGTTCGAACGTGGTAGGTTTTCAAGTTTCTACGTGCGAACGTGAAAGTATATGATGTTTCCACGTGTGAACGTGGTAGCTTTGAAACTTTCTACGTGTGAACGTGGAAACCTACATCTTTGTACGTTCGAACGTGATAGGTTTTAAAGTTTCTACGTGCGAACGTGAAAGCATATATTATAGGACCCCTAGCAATCCGTACGTGAACGGGGACGTGTACGTAAACGTCAACGACACTGACAATATCACATATAACAAAGTATTATTTCAAATTAGATTTTCTGATTCTACTGGGATTTGACATAAATCGTGTACCAAGAGACACATGGAAAATGTACCAAGATATTTATCGAATCATTGATCATATTATCTTTATTACTACACCAAATGCTGTGAATTCTACATCCTCTTGTTATGTACACGACCGCCTCCCAAGCGCGACATAACGTTCCTCCCAGCCCGTGGTCAAAGACCAAAAATTATGTGCACGACCGCCTCCCAAGCGCGACATAACGTTCCTCCCAGCCCGTGGTCAAAGACCAAAAATTATGTGCACGACCGCCTCTCAAGCGCGACATAACGTTCCTCCCAGCCCGTGGTCAAAGACCAAAAATTATGTACACGACCGCCTCCCAAGCTTGGAATAATGTTTCGCCCAGTCCATGGTCAAAGGCAGAAAATTATGTGCACGACCCTTTACCAGCTTTACGTTTTGAAAACAATATAAAAGCGACGAACCAGTGGTCAACGGTTGCAATATGCTAAAGACTCGATGTCCATTGAAAACATGATATTTGTGCTAAATGAAGTCTATGATCATTTGATGTTCAACAAGTTCAGGGACTTTCTTCATAAACTTTTCATATCTTGAGCTATATCCATGACATTCGACATATGCACTCAAGATATTGATTAGTTACAATAGTTGTCAAACTGTTTCTTTAATTTTTAACAATTTCCATGGGTAAAATCGTAGTCATAGCATAGCACATTTGAGGTGCCGGTGCAGGTATAAATCCCGCAAAATACAGAGATGCATAAAACTGCGTGTTCAATTAATTTGCCAGGCTATCACAGGCGCCCACAAAATAACACGGCTCCTGCTATATCACACAACTCCACCGAGAATACTAAACAATTGGTTAGTATTCTTGACTCCGCTCTCAGCAAACTCCGCCCTCCTGCTCATCACAGCCAATCAGCTCCTCTCTGGATCATAATGCCACTAGGACGTACATACAGCGTTTCGAACCCGCCAGGGCAGATACAATCCAACCCATTTTTTTCTAGCCCTCGGTGATTGTGTAAAGCCGCTTGACATGAGCTTGACATTGCGATATAATGTCCGGGGGTGCATTTTATCGCAAACGGCTTGCCATATCCTGTCCCCCATGAATACGACTTAATTCCGTGTGTTGAACTGACTATTCCGTTTGATCACAACGCCATCTCCTATTTACATTGACCACCACTCACGTGCATGGTGAGATAATATAGAACCCCTGCAACTGTTAATTAGAGGCTATACATAGCGATTATGACTACATGTATTTTCTTGAAGTGATGTCTTAGTGAGTGTCTAGATTTTATTTTATACACACAATTTTGGCAAAACTGGTATTTCATTTGAAACATTTGATACATCATCACACTTTAGAAGGTTTATTCGTAGCAAGTTCTTGTGAACACTGTTTTACAATTTTACAGTATTTTGTAACGAGTTGAAGCTTGAAATATATATTCATCTGTTATATTTCCGATTGAAGTATACCTTCGGTATATTAATATTGAAAAATTTCCAAAACATATATTTTCGGGTCTTTTAAAAGTCGACCGATCTGGGGTGAATTTTATGGAGACTTGATGCACTATTAATATGAAATGATACAAATAAATAAAACAATTCATTTAGTAATTCGTCACTCGTTTCCAAAACAACTTCAAAATTATGTTAATAAATGAGAGCAACATTGATGTCTCGTTTCTTTTTTTTTGGGCATAGGCTCTTTGTTGGGTTGAGCATATATTGACAACGGGATTTCTCTGTCTGTATATTCATAATAACACTCATAATAATGACAATGATATCACCTTGTTAACTGAATACTTTTATTTGATCTAAAAATGTTTTATAGCGATTAAAAACGTGACGATTAAGACACATACTGAAGTACCCAAATACGGCGCAGCTTGACCTTCTGTAATTGTGCTGTAATACATGTACATGTAGATACCAAGTATCATAACAGGCGTTTGATTACAAAATAACTTTCATGATAATCATCTTCACGATGGAGGGGGACAAGGGGGGGGGGGGGTCGTGTTGTCCCTCCTGGTCAACTGCTACAATAACGATATAACCGTCAGGATCATATAAATACTAGATTAAGAATCAAATCATCACAGTGTCAATGTACATGCCGTGACAATATACAGGCGGATATTCAATACCGAGTTCAAGATTTGTGACTTGCGATTAGTGCATTGCGAACTGTACTATCACGAGCATAGAATAACTATAACTTTAGCTCAATGACATATATAGATGGAATATAAATTTATCACACCCTGCAATAAAATACTGTAGAATGACTAATATTGTAGGACGACAAAAATGATATTTTACAACAATATATATGATAGAGTATGTATATTTTTTATTGATACTATATTTAAACAGTATATATTTAATGCTTCCAACGAGTTCCAAAATCAGACGAACACAAAATTTTTGTCGTCCTACAATATTAGTCATTCTACAGTATTTTATTGCATGGTGTGATAAATTTATATTCCATCTATATATATCATTGAGCTAAACTTATAGTTAAGTGGAGACAAATCTTCGCAGCGAAATAATGCACCTCCTGTAATTGTATTGAAGGGGATGCAAAATCTCGCAGCGATATTTCTTCCCCCCTAAAAGATCAAAGGGGGTGGACAGTATTTCGCTGGGGGACAGTTTCCGCGTTACACCGGCTTCCGTGACACACTTTGTGCCCATGAGCGGTGACCAAGCCATACTTCACACCTTTACTTCAGCACCCGAGATTCGACTTTTGTCTTTCACTCTGCACTCTTTCATGCACATATGTGTATCATATTTTCCACGGAATATCCAATGTATATTATCTTTGTGAAAAGATGTGTAACAATCACACATTGATACTGTACAAAATGAATAAGCTGAGTATAATATCCCTGAATGTAAATGGGCTGAAATTGTCGTGATCTCAATACTGTAAAACTACTAATTTTGGCAGACGATTTATTTGGCGGATTTGGCGGTAGGGAAAAAACCGCCAAATTAAATCATCCGCCAAATAAACTAGATATATGTTAAGAAATATAAGTGGTTTTAAAACTGCCAAATTAAATCTCCACCAAACAGCCTGGGATTCAAAACCGCCAAATTTAATAGCCGCCAAAATTGGTCTTTTTACAGTATTATCGTGATTGTCGATAATTATGAAATGGATAATAGCAGCAAATAAGGCCGATGTTTATTGATTATTAATAACGTTTATTGATGTATGATTTGGTTAAATGTCTGACGAAAACATCACGAACTGCAGCGAAGGATTACCTCTCATTGTAAACAAAGCGATGAAGATATTTTTTTCAAGATTGGATTTCTTTCTAACTTCGTTTGGGATCGGTAATCAGATCGTATCTTCCGATACCAATCCTTCAATTTTAACAGACCATTCGATGATAACCGTCTCGATACAACTGTCGTATGAGCACCGGGTATCGGACGCTAAACTCTTGAATATGTTGATATCATAAAAATATCATAAGTTGTTAATAAAACAGTGATAAACAGTGCCAAATAACAATAAAGAGAAACCATCCCTATTATGGGAGATACTGAAATTAAACATAGGAGAATCTATACGATACCCTGCGCGAAACAAAAGAAATAAAACTAATATTTTTGAATGCTTTACAGCGGCGATTTGCTTCTCTGGAAAAAAAAAGACTGCAAGAAAAACCTGAAACAGAAAGCATCAGAGATATAGTTTCTGTAAAAAATGTACATCAATCAGCTATAATATGACTTCGATTAACTACTCTCAGAGCAAGGTAATTTGGGATGAAAAGGGCGAAAAAAACTACCAGTTTCTTCTTGAACCTTGAAAAAAGAAATTATATATACGAGCTGTGTTAAAAGACTGATAAACTCTTGAAATACAGTGACATAAACAATGAGATACCCAAAGGAAATTATATCGTATTTCGCCAACTCATATTCTAGAGATGGGACAAATGTGAAGGGTGGCTCATTGAGTATGAAATACTTAAAATGCTCGAAACCTGTAAAAATAATAAAACACCGGGCTCCGAGGGATTACCCTCAGAGTTATACATTGTTCTGGGTAGATTTGAAGTCTTGCCTAATTTTCGCTCCAAATGCGGTCTACGAAGATGGTATATACTATCCAACAGTCAGAGAGAACGGGTACATTACTACCAAAGAAAATTAAAAAAAAAAACATTACACATATAACATGAATAGCTACCCATAACGCTACTGAGATAGGTTTATAAACTAGCCACAAAAGGCATATCTAGGTTATGTGTTGTCATTCGAACATAATAGCAGTGATCCGTCTGTTTAATAAAACAGGTCCATAGACCAGAATATATCTAGATTACAGAGCTTGAACGTTTATGTGGAGAAACATCTAATCCCCTCCGTGTTAATAGGAATAGATTTTGAAAAAGGCGTTCGATTGACCTTTCACTGATAACAGTTTTCATTCTGGTGAATCCCTTCATAGGTGGGTGAATACACTTTATACCAGCGTAAACAGCTGAGTAGGCCTAATTAATAACGGATGGTAAAGGCATTCACACCAGAGGTAGGTGCAAAGCAAGGTTGTCCCATCGCCCTATATACCTCTTCATTATTTGCGCGGAAAGCCAATTTGGGGATCATATACAGTGCTGCCATCCCATTAATCTGTGCAGTGTTTCCAACATATTGTGTCCATATGCCAAAAAATTGAGTACTTTTCAGGTTTTAAAGTGAACCTGGATACAGCCGAAATAATGCTTATCGGACTGATAAAGTATAACTAAGAAATGATACTCCCAGAATTAGGTTTCAAGTGGTCCACTGGACCGATTAAGAAATTAGGAGTAAAATTTTATCATGATTTCCGAGACACTATTGAACAAACTCTGTGTATATGGTAAGGTGGTAACCATAAACGCACATTTTATTTATATGTCACCATGTGTCTGCCCTACCATCTCTGCCCGACAGCTTATTGAAGCAAATTGTATAAATTACATTCTAAAAGTATATATAGAATTATACGGCAGTGGAAACCAGTGTCTCAGCTCAACGATTATGGCAGCGAACTGGTCTGTGGAAACTCTCTCGTATTCGTGTCGTTGGTGCACCTGTCTTCGACCACATGATAATAGAGAAATGTGTACAATCATACGTTTTGTTTGATGAAAGGCAGTTATTTATAACCTTCATAGCTTCAATACTAAATACAACCTGAATAAACCACTTACTCTAAATCAGAGTATAATAACAGCTATACGACACTCGTGAAAAAAATTCGTAAAACGAATATTGAATATGCAAATCACAAACGCCACAAGTATCGTGTAAACATATCTACAAGGAAATGATTGATAAGCGTGATAAGCAATGTGCTGGTGAAATCACCGGCCACAAAGACGGCAGGCTTATTTCGGACCAGATACGACTACTGATCAGTGTTAACAAAGTATCGAAAATATGTATGAAAACACACATAATACATAATTTATCAATTTACAATTAAAAATATTGCACCATATCTTAATAATCAATGCTCAATAGGAGGGTGCACACCGGATGCCCCACCTGGATCCGTTATTGAACATAGTAAAATTGGAGCGTGATGTGAGCGATCATAGAAAAAAGCGCATCTTGAGTCATTTGGAGACGTCAGTGATAATTTTGGCATACTTCCTATACGTTCATAAAGTAAAGTTATGGATAATTCAGATAGGGTGAATAAAGACCTGATAAACAAATCTTTAAGGGTTCCGAATGGTTTCCAAATATTCATAATTAATTTTTAAACCAGTTCTCTTACACACACATGCATGTGCTACACTTTCAAATCATTACTTTCTTTCTTGGATAAAAGTACAAGGCAAAATACTGACAGCACTATAAAGCTGAACATGATATTTAATTTGCTATCCAGATGGGGTCTGTTTATGTTTATACTAATACTGTGAAAGCTCGAGTGACCAGCGAACAGTTTTCTATTCTCATTGAGATACAAACCAGTCAAGTCCCAGAGGGGTAATTGCGCTTGACATGGTTCCTGGACATTAATCTGCCGCGGGTCACGGTTGTAATCACCCCACCTTGGGCGGTATTTATGTACCAACAAGGTGCACTCAATAGACAGATCCAGATGAGCGCTGACCCTCCCCCCCCCCCCCCCCAGCAACCACCGAGCAAGGACCATATTACTATTTCTCATTAAGCGAATCTAGTCCCAGAGGGGCGATTTTGCTCCGCATGGTTCCCGAACATCGTTCTGCTGAAGTCCCTGGCTGTAATCACTTCACCTTGGGAGGTATTTCTGTACCAAGCTACATTCAATAGATACATCCAGATGAGCGTGCACCACCCCCACCCCCCTCGACAATCATTGAACCTCGGTCATATTGTTGGGCAAAATGATAGCTATTTACGACGGGCGTAAATGTATAGGTCCAAAATTATTAATGTGGCTAAATACAATTGTCCTGTTTTTTTTAAAATGGATGTATATAATAATGACTTTTGGTGATTCTATTTCATTTTTTCTCTGTCTGACTACATCGACAGTTACACGGCACCACAAATACATACTAAATATATCGGTATCCGACAGAAGGCGATAGAGGCGATCTGTCACATCTGAGCCCTGATACAGGTGGTGTGAATAGTGACAATACCGATCTGGCACACTTGGGTCCCTGATCTAAGTGGCGTGATCATACTTGCAGATTACGTGCAGATTGATATTATATTTCAAGCTTTATTTCGTGTCTGGTGTAAAATCTCCGAGTTTGGTGATCATATAGAAATACACCAATCCATGATTGATAAAATGTATTCGTTCGAATCACTGATGAGTACCAAGTAAATGTTCCCTTATTTGTAGGGTATCCGAATGTTTCTCAACTTTATCTGTATCATATATCCAGTCCCCAAAAATTCAACAAGTAATATTATTTCACAATCATTATAATGTACACATTATAATGTCTACAAAACAGAAGCTGTCAGATGATCGAAGTATTACTAAATCATGATGTGAGCTAATGAGGCACATGTTCGACCTTGAAAATAGGTCAACGTCATCGAATATCGAATAATTTGAGATATTCCCATAATAATGGTACTTTGTCAGAAACCTTCTTGGTTATCACGTTCAGAAATATTAAATTGCATTTTGCAATGTAATGGTAAATGCACACACCTTTACACATTATCATATGTTTGAGAGGAAGACAGCATCGTAAATAAAATGTGAGCCCTACATAATACTAGAGATCTTGAATATTTGCCGAAATAACTCAGGGGCCTACTCAGGGGCATGTACACTGAAAACATGCACGGATATAATGTATCTTCATGTACTGTAAAACAAATAATAGTTTCCATTCTGGGCGGGCGTTTGTTGAGTGGGTGGAGCGGGGAGAGTCTGATTTATTATTGATGAAAGTATTAATGTAAGTATATTGACGATGAACTAAAATAATTTTATGTCGATTTGTTTAGGAGAAACTGAATACATTTATATATATATATTAAAAACCATCAGGGGGACGTATCAAGAAGTGAACCCCAAACACTTCACCCTGCAGGCTTAAACTTCAGATGGTTATGTAATATATATAAAATGTATTTTCAGCAGTACACTCCATCCGTTCACGAACTGAAAATAGAAGACATGTCAGTGACACGAACTAAGGATGTATTTAATTACTGTATCGAATATCGGGATATTATTTCTCAAAATTGGTGTCTACTTAGACATGTTTACGTGGTCAAAACTGAATAAACTGTATCCTGTGAACTATCAAATAGTGACTGCGCCAGAGCTTGTCAGAAATAATTCATTCCAAAGGCACACAAACGAGGCTCGGTCGTACACATACTAGTGACTAGCCCAAAGTGAAAGTCAGCCGCAAGAAACAAGTACATTGCGAGCTCATACTCGATACATGCCTATAATTATGAGAGCCCCGTGTCTGACAATGAGCGGGGAGAACGGGGAAATGGGAGGGAAGTGTTGAAATTACCAGGTTACGGGGATCTAGTGCCTGTACATGTGGTATCAGTAGTTAAAAACTAATCTAAAATACTTGTCAGTCCTTGCCAGTCCTTGCCAATAAACCGCCACCCACGATAATCTAAGCCACACACACAGTTGGCTGGTAATCCTTTTCTCAGACCCTGTCGTTGCCATGCCAACATGTATAGGTTTCGAGCCCCGTGGTCTACACTTGTTAGCCTATAGTCAACCCGGGCTCTGGCTTTCACGCACTGATCTATACAAAAGATCAGTGCTTTCACGTCCCACTGAGCGGTCATGATGCAGCAACCTTTCACGCCACAGGGGTTGGGGGGGGGGGGGGGGGGAGGAGTTGCAATTATCACATTCCACGGGGTTACATTGCTGCATGAGAAACACGCGCTGGGCATGGTTTGTGGGCAGGATTAAGGCTCCGCTCTTGTAATGGATTTCTGGATATGACTTCCCCAATACACATCTCTAGTATGATTTTCATGACGAAAACTTTGTTAGTTATCGCGTTCAAAACATAAATTGTGTTTTTCCACATTGGCAACATTGGAGGGCAAGTGTGACTTTGAAAAATGAACCAAGGTCACCCATCTTCGAAGCTGTCTGAAATCTTTCAGCTTAGATATTCTTGAGACCCTTCAATTAATGACCCATTAAATGCAAAACATTCAGAGTGGTTCCAGCCATTATTTTCAAGAATTAGTAGAAGTAGTAGTATTATTTCTCACCACAAAAAATGGCTCTAAATAGAACATTCTCAGCAACAACACCTCCTCCCCATTTACTGAGGATTTCATTTAGTGTACTTATATGGTCAGGCGTTGGTAACACTGTCAGAACGAGAACAAGCAAAGGTAAAATACACAAATTGATGACGGATTTTCTGCCACTAATAGTTAGAGATTGACATGTACACTGTCCGGAATCCGCTTCGGCAGAAAATATTGGGAAACGATATTTTTCGGTTGGGAAACGATATGTTCGATTGGGAAACGCCAAGCTGCAAGGGGGTATGTGTTGTTTTCCTCAATAAAGTATGAAAAAATAGGTGTAATCGTTAATCTGAAGAAAGACAAACATGTGCTAATGTTGTATAAAGTCTTCAGTGTCGACCAAACCTGCGATACTTGATGTAATATCGTTTTTGTGACATGAAATGCGATGAAAATAACACCGTTTTGAACAAATGAACACTGATGATTAAATATGTGTCTGATGCACACAAAAAGTAACACGAGTCAAGAGAAAGGTGATCATTACATGATCCCCACCCAAAAGGAACATTTCAAATCGTCCCATTAATAAATATTTGCGGATTTTCTGAACCATTGATGTTTCGGTGGGTAAACGATACGTATAGAGAAGGCGCCGGTTGGTAATCCATGCTGTTTCGATTGGGAAACGGAAAATTTTGTACATATGAAATATGAGATCAACTATTATACACGAGCAATACTGTGTGGTCTTTAGTGAAAGGTTACCTCGAGTGACTTAATAATTATATGACTGTATGCACAACATTTTGGGTGTGAAATAAGGTGAATCATGTGTCCGGGCTCGACTTAGTGCATGGTTGGGACCGTTTCCTTTGTTGTTGACAGGTTACTATTTAACAGAGTTACCAGCAGGTTACTATTTCTGCAAATAGGAAACCCTGCACTAAGTCAGATAATGCACGCAGACGCGGGTCTCTCACCAATAGTGGCCTCGTGCCCTTCGGGCACTCGGTCACTATTAGTGAGAGACCCTCGTCCTTGTGCATTATCCTATACATAATAGGAAACGATTTTGTTTCAAAACATGCTAATTTGGGTCCTTGACATTGTGTATAAAGGTGAAGTGCCTTGAATCGATCGATAGGCCCAATATGTAGGCTCAAAAGTCCCAAAATTGAGTTTTTAGCTGTTTTCTCAAAACCTGTCTGATCAGTTTTGAGATTTTTGTTTAAAAAGATTCCTCTTATGTACCTTTCCGAAGTGTATAAATTTCGTTGCCCTTGATTCGCCGGTCTGCGTATGGCAGCCATTTTGAAATTTTGACAGGTCGGAGAAAAAAAATTTTTCGTCCCAAATCAAGTCACTATTCGTTTTGAGTGATTTCCAACCAAAAACAAATAAAATAAATTTTCCCTCTTCGAAAACTTTTTTGGATTTCACGCAATTTTTCCTTCCTAATGGGAGCTGTATGGAGTAAACTCCTAGAACACTTCAGGGTAGAACTTAAATATTGGCACATTCAAATAGGAATTCATATCTTGTGGTTTCGGTTGTGACCTTAAATTTGACCTTCAATGACCTTGAAAGGTCAAAACGTTCTTTTTGTCAGAAAAACAGTCAATTTTGGACTTTAGTGGCCAATTTCTCAATAACTGTTCAGACGGTTTTCAGATTATCGTTTGAAAAGATCCCCCTTATGTACCATTGCGACATGTATAAGTTTCCTTGCCCTTGGATTGCTCAAAGTTGGCCATTTTGGACCAAACTTGGCCCAAATTTGACTTTCCCATGTTAAGTTCTCTTATGCTGAATAATGGGACACATTATTGCTGATATCCACTTAATATTAAGATTAGAGATTAGGAGTCAATTGTGGACATAAAGGAAATGATATTTGCTGAATATTCTCATGACCTTGATTTTCACATTAGACCCAATTTTCAAGGTCACAGGACAAAATGGCTAGTATCTCGCTTCTTATCGACTTTATAAAGGAAATTATATATGCTTAATATTTTCACTACTTTGAACTTTGACCTCATTTTCAAGGTCACATCACAGAATGGCTATTATCTCGCTCATTATCGACATTCCAACTTAGGAATCAATTGTAAACATATAGAAAACAATGTTCCCCTTGGGCAGATATTGTTGAAAAATTACCATTACAGACTTCGAGAGCTTAACACTGTATATTTCTCCGGTAACCTTTCTTAGCCTTTGGGCTAATTTTTTCCCTGTTTCCTCATCGACAACGGGTCTCAGTATTAAAAAAGTTTTTTTCTTGTTGTTTGTCAATTACCGGTAAGTGTTTCACTATGGGAAAACTTTACGGTAGTGTCTTGAGTCTTCAACCTTGGAATGACAGTGATAACACCTGGCGTTGAAGCCGCGAGACGCCATCTGTTGGAAGAAATAATAAGTATGAAGGAATAATAGCCAAAAACAAGCCTTAACGGGACATAGATTTCGAATAAAATATCGTTTACTAATCGAAACATCCATATCAAAACTGTTGTCCAATCGGAACAGTATCGTTTACCCACCGAAACATCAATGGTTCAGAAAATCAGCAAATATTTAATAATGAGACGATGTAAACTGTTTCTTTTCGGTGGGGATCATGTAATACACCTTTCTCTTGACTCGTGTTACTTTTTGTGTGCATCAGACACATATTTAATCATCAGTGTTCATTTTTTCAAAACGGTGTTATTTTCATCGCATTTCACGTCACAAAAACGATATTACATCAAGTATCGCAGGTTTGGTCGACACTGAAGACTTTATACAACATTAGCACATGTTTGTCTTTCTTCAGATTAACGATTACACCTATTTTTTCATACTTTATTGAGGAAAAGAACACATACCCCCTTGCAGCTTGGCGTTTCCCAATCGAACATATCGTTTCCCAACCGAAAAATATCGTTTTCCAATATCCTCTGCCGAAACGGATTCCGGACAGTGATGTATATGTACCAATGATGCTTTTACGGTTGTTATCTTTTTTCCGAATCCGTCCATTTCTTTGATGTCGCATGAAACCTAAGCAGTTTAAAAGATTTGTAGAAATGGTGATTTATAAAATTGGGCACACGTCTTATAATTTCCCAATTTGAAGGCTTGAGTTTTATCGACATTAATTTTCAAGCCCGAATTCGTGTTCAATATCTTTCAAAGTTTCCAGTGACGTCTGCATGCAATGTGCACATCCATCCAGTGTAAGAAAAGTTTCATCCGCATTGGCCTGTTTTTTCCATGTATGCCAAAATGGACCCCTGTCTAAAAAAAAATATATTGCGCCAGGGGTTCTATTGCCAATAATCATGCAAGGGGATCCCTTTGTCGGGGATCACATGAGATCACTTTGTCGACATCCACGAAAAACCATGAGTAATTGTCATTGTTTATATAACACCAACCCGGGATATTTCTGTAAACTATATCAAACCATTTGATAAACATTTGACCAGAACTATATTTTTTTTTGAAAATTTCCTTAATTTTATGCATGACCATCATATATCGAATCAGATACCTTTTCAAAATCGATAAGTGATAGTATATGATCTTGTTTGCTGTCCTTCAGATGTTCGATTAAGTCAAACACGAAACGTATGTTTGTTCAATATACGTTTTGGTGTGAGCCGATGATATGTGGCAATACATCTTCCATTCGGGCTGCTAAAACCGAAGTGAATATTTCATGGTCCACATTCAAAATTGAAATGAATGAAATTGGGTCTCCAATTTTTAAGAAACTTCCTAGGTTAACCCCCTTTTGGAATACATGTTATTAATCTCCTCTTTTGCGTAATGAACAGTTCCATTTTTCAAAAGCCAACCTAATTAATACTATCAAAACATTACCTATATCATCCCAAAATACAATATAATACTGGAATTCCGTCTATACCGGGTGTTTTCCATTTCTTCATCGATTTCATCACCTCTTTGATTTCGTTTCTTTTCATATTCCCCTCACATGATTTTTTCCAAATCTTGAGTTAACTTGTTGATCAAATTCGGATCCAGGAATTTGTTAAATATTTTATTAATTTCCTTTTCAACTCCAGAGGTATACAAATAAAATAAAATTTTCTATTTTCTTTCAGTAAAACATCTGGTTCTCCAATCAATATCCTTCCACCAACGTTCTTTCTTTCCCAGATTAGCAAAGTATTTTTTCAGGTTTCTCCTCTTCTTTCGCCCATTGTATTTTAGAAATTATCATTTGTGACTTCACTTGTCTATATTCTGCAAGTTTTGTTGCAATGCTTCGATTTGTGACTGTAAGTTTACATTCTTGCCCTTTCTTTGATCAAGCGATTCCATTTGTTTTAAAATATCTGATTCGCATTTGTCATTTTCTCTCTTCTAATGCTGAATATATAGTATATTGAAGCTTTTCTTATTTCCATTTTAGAGCTTCAAAGAATAACTGGTCACTGTAACTCAAAACTGTAACTGGTAAATTACTTTAACATTTTCGCTATAGATATACCTTAATTTTCCTTGGCATAACATTCGATCCTTGTACAATGTATGTATAAAACTTTATATAAAGTGTGGTGTATGTGTGACAAAGTTTGATATCTCAAAATCATTCTAACTGAGCTGGTAAATTAACTCAACCATTTAACTTATCAAGTCATATAACATTTATTGATAATGCATACGCATCGTAACTATTTCTATTGGGTACAGAATAACCTCAATCTTTCAGGCCTATAGTCTATAAGTCAAGTTTCGCGTTTTTCACAATAGGCCACATCCTCTACTGCTTTCCTTATAGTAGTTATTTTATTTATGCAAATTACATAAAATTCAGCCCCGTCGTTTATATTGAAATGCTTCAAGCCTTCAGCCACAAAATCGATTCGGTGATAATACGCCAATATCGTTCCACAATCCACATTAACGATTGTTCATCGTCTATACAGTTGAAGCATAGATTTGATGTTTTCTTCAGGGATTGTGGACAACTTACCTGTGTAAATTAACTAAAATTTTCGACCAGCCTCAAAATATAATGCCGTTGTTTCAAGCGTCCTTTCCATTTGATGATGATATATCAAAAACGTTTCAGGTTATTGAACGGACATGATACCAACAACAAAAGCACGACCTTTAATTCCGTTTAATAAAAGAAGTTTAATTCCGACTTTAATACCATTCTAGAAAGGCTAATTTGGTAATAATATTTTAAACCTTTCCTAGTTATTCAATGGACACTTTCCTAATAGTAAAATGATGAACTTGAAGTATGCTTGCCGCCTTCTTTAATGGCGACCATCTTGCTTATGCAAAGTAGCTGAAAGTCAACACGGATTGTGGAATCTACCAAATTTGGTTACACGTGACGTATCAAAATCTTTCCTAGTTATTGAATCGACACCAAGTTACCAACAGCCAAAAAAAATGAATTTGAATTTTTTAAAAATTGCAATCAAAGCAGTGAAGCAGTGCGTTACAGTATTAGTGCTCACTCAAGGCAGTGCGTTACATAAATAGTGCAGATATACACTCACATACGTAAACATTGGCTAAGTATTGGACAAATAAAATTTATGAAGAATCGGGCACCATTTACGTCTCATTCTTTCGGAGTTACAAGATTTCTCAATGTTATAATCTTTGCTTATTTCTGTCTCCAGACAATAAAAAATCGGGCAGGTTTGTAAATTTTGACATCTATATATATATATTTTTTAAACACCCATATCAGTGTATTGAAGAGACTAGCAAATTCAGATTCAGATTCCACGTTATACACCATCCCTAACAACATATATTTTTTTGGTTATTTTACCAATTTGAAAGTTAAACTCTGGCAATAGCCAGGAAGTTAATGATTTACTTAATACCTGTGAAACGTGACATTGGAAGAACAGATGTTCATAAGATTCAGTGGCTGATTTACATGGCACACACGTGTCATTATCACTAATCTTCCAGAGTTTTAAATGTACTTGTGTTGGCAAAATTCTCCGTAGCAATCTATATTGAAATGAAAAAAAAATAAAGTGGAGTCTCTTGTAGCCTGGAGTGAGACAGAATAAAGTTTACCCCATTAATCTCGTTCATAGGTTTCTCACACCATTTAAGGGCGTTCCTGTTGTTATTTTTCCCTCTCAATTCTATAAGCTTCCAGTATATAAAATTGCATACTCTTTTTATTCCTAATACCTTTTCAAAAACGTCATATTCTCGTATATATTTGATCCGTCATCAATAGATGGAACAAATTCCTTTTTTCCAGTTTGTTGGAATAGATTGAACCAAAGATTATGTAATCCAAATAGTTTATCTGGACTATCTGAACTTTTTATGGAAATCTACAAACGATGAAGTACTTCTGTTTTTCACATCAAAGATATCCCTCAGCAAATGACAACCTTTGGGATAAATCTTTTGTTTGATATATTTAAAATTACAATTTTCAATGAAATAACAATTCCACAATGGTCTTCTGTATACCGGTACTTCAAAAGTATACACGTTAATGGGATCAGCCCAGGTTAGGAGAAAATGTTTCCGAAATGTACCCAAAGTGTTTTTTGCAAGGAATTTTAAAGAAAGCAAATTCAAATATAACAGCAGATTTAAGTCTTTTTCACCAGCTATCGTTTTACCCAGCTTTTGCCAATAACCATTCACATGTCTCATTCTTTTTGCCCAAGACAGCATTGAAGAATCAGTAAGTACCCCAATCTTCGTAAGCTTGAGGCCACCTCTATCAATATCCTGTGCAAGCTGGTCCAACGAAATTTTCACTTTCCCCCATCCCATAAGAAATTCTCGATGCTTTTATTATACATCGTGAAAAAACTCCCCTGGAGGGCACGGAATAATGGACAAAACATGTATGAAAATTGGTACAATGAGTGTTTTGATCACCATACCTTACCCATCAATGATAGTTTCTGTCTCTGATAAACATAAATTATTCCATTCATCTTTGTCATTTTTTCCATCAAATTCAGTTTGGCCATATCAGACAGTTTTGAATTAAAAAGGATTCCTAATAAGGTGAAATTTTCCGCCCATTTCAAACCAATATCTGGGCACAATATTTTATTACTCCCAGCCTTAACTCCCAACCAAACGGTGTTTGTTTTGTCAACATTTAGCTTTAAGCCCGAACAAAGTGAAAATTGTTTCAGTAGATCTATGGATCTGCGCAGTGATCTGTCGGTACCATCTAAAAGTAGAAATGTGTCGTCGGCATACTGCCCTATGACATATTCTTGTTTATCCACTTTGATGCCATTGATATTTGGATTTTATATGCATGCCTTTGCCAGAGGTTCGACACACAAATGAAAGAGATACGGTGACCAGGGATTTGTTTGTTTCTCTCATAGTGGCCATTTTATTTTTTTTCAAATCAGCTCAAATCCAATATCAGCATTTATATTGCAACACTCTGACTGGCTGTCCAAATTAGTGATGATATCTAGACAACTTTCTAAGTTATGATTCAAACAATTTCAAGGCAGAAGCCTCACACGTCATGCCCCGCGAAAACAGCAGTCCCGGGGGGGGGGGGGGGGGAGGGGATAAAATGCAGTATATATCGTAAATAGCGGTAAAAAAATCATGTAATATCCTTAAATGAAGCCTGCAATACTGAAATATATTCAATGAACAAATTATTCAATTATTCTTTCACTCATTACAAATGAATATTTTTTCTCAAAACTGTTACTGGGAACATGAGTAAAGTCATATAACATCGTAACTTATTGTGCATAGATGCATCTTGGTAATGCGAAATACTCTTACATATGAAAATCTATAGGCTTCGTGCCCTCAGACTATGTTATCTGCATGCCGATGATAAAAAAGATAAATTAGTTTAGTTAATCATTTGATAATACATCAAATATTTGTATTTATTAACCATATATATCGGTTGAATATACATGCATTTTTGTCAATAAAATGCTACTTTTATAAAGAGAAGAGCCTTTATACGTTATAATAATTACAAATAATTTATAACTACTACAATCTTTAATTCTGGAATATGTCATAAGTAAGCTAATGTCCTACATCACGGTGTTATTGTTGCAGTAAATGTGGAGATGTGGAAACTCTTTGGGTTTTCACTTTTTATTGACCCCAAAAATGTTTGTTGAGTACTGGATGTACCACACGAGACTATAACGTACACAAACTGTATCCATTGCCATTTATTGTTGGAAAATAAGCCATGCTGCACGCATCAATCTTGAAAGAAGCCAGGTGATGAGGAATCAATCTCGACAAACAAACGCCAAGCACAATTGTTACCCAGACACATTCTTATCGCACGTTCCCCATGCACTTTGATCCGGTCTAAATTAACTCTGAAATCATACATCGTTACCGCTTCTCATCAGAAAACAGCAACCAATAAACATACACGGGCATTAATCAAGTAAGGTTTTTGTGGAATTAATCTATTAATTTTATTTAAAGAACTCCGGACCAGCGTGTACCTGGCACCAGATCTCTGGAGCCAGTTATATATAGGTCCTCAGGGACTCTCGCGTTAATGGCTTTTGGATTTTAAAATTGTTTCTCCTTTGCCGCCCTTCGCATTGCGCGTTTTGCTGTTGTAGCGTACACACAGCTTTCCTACGGAAGCGTTAATTGATCATCCACTGAACCACATAATTTTTCACAAACCTAGCGTTTTCAGCATCACGATAAGACGTCTTGTCATGTTAAATATGATGGCAAGTTGTCATGTTATGAAAATCTCCTAAATGATAATGACAAGGAGGCATACTGTGAAAATTTATCACGACAAGACGTCGTATCATGAAAATTATAACGATATAATGTATTACTCTTAAAATTTCTAACCACGAGAAGTCTTAACATGAAAAAAATATGACGGCAAGACTTCTTAACATATAAAAATATAACGATATGTATGCTGAGTTACCATTATTTTTAACACGACAAACGTCTTCTTATGATAATTTTCACGGTAACACATGTTCACATGATATTTTTTCACGGTAAGATGCATTGTTGTGATAATTTTCATGGTAACACGTCTTGTCAAGATGATTTTCTTACTTTTCACAACATAACAGCCTACCGTGATATTTATCACGATAAGGCAACTTACTGTGATACTCAACACGGCAGGTCGTGAAAAATTATGTGGTTGAGTGGATGATCAATTAACGCTTCCATACTTTCCCACCCTCCCTCCACTGTCATTTTCTCGGTTCTTTTTTTTTCCTACGTGTATGGTTGCAGAGATTGAACTTTTTATATCTAAAAAGATGCTTATCACTATTCTGATTGTCTAATCCGGTTCAATCATTATGCGCGCTATAATCAGCATATGTTTTATTTCACTGTTCATTTAGCATACTGTTACATGATATTTTACCATGGTTCATTTATGCGCGCGCAAGCGCTTACTAGTGGAGCTGTACAGTCAGAATTTGTAATAGAGCTCTCTGTTTCCTCTCACCTCCGGCTTGTTCTTTAATTGTCAAACTTTGAAGTAGTCGTTAGTGTTTTGGGGCGTGATAATTAGGAATTACATGGGTGATCCATTGCTGGATAAATAAAAATTTTATTACCGTCACTTGTCGTACCAATACAAAAGCAAAATTGCAATGAGATGAAAAGCAGATTTTCACAGGATTGCCCCAAGGTATGATTGTAAATGTTTTGCACACCTTCAACGCCTCGACAGCGCCAGGAAAAATTGCTTCCAGACAGGGTTAATTATCATGGAATGTAGGGTGAACTCTTGCATGTGTACACAAAGAGTGTAATACGTTGTAATGCCTGTAGTTCATACACTCAAGGTCACCGCTGCTCTCAGGTAAATGTGAAGTATAAATTAGGAAGAATGCGTATCCCGATATTAGTATATTAGTAGGAGGGACGATATTAGTAGGAGGGACGTATTCAAATATGATAAAAACAGCCTCTTGGCTGACTTTACTTTTGAAAATAGTGGTTTAAAGGAAATACCAAAGAAATTTCTTCAAAAGTTGTTTGCTTTAGTTTGTATTAGGTTTTAGAGCTCATCATGTCTGATAATGGCACAATAATGCAAGTATTTTAAGTTTTAAATTAGTGATCCCAGCCCTACACAACAACGAGAACACTTTGATGCTATGATCCAGTTCAGATCTGTGACGCATGAAATGAACGCACAGCGTCGTAAGTTTGTGCCAAGCATCGTTCCTCGATGTGCTGCCCGATTCGGCAATCACAAAATCAAAGAAATCAGGACTGTTTCCTGTATTGCAGTCTGTGCTCTAATAATAACGCGAGTTGGTTTATTTCTTGAGATATTCACGATTGTGCAATATATTTACTGGTTCAAGGTGGCCAATGCATTTAGACAAGCTTTCCAGAAGAATTCGAATTAGCCCTCCAGCATAGTGGGACTTGTCCGCCGTCCCTGCATGTTGTTTAGAGCGGGGGCTGGATTCCAGGGCAGCCGGGCTTACGGTACTATGCTCTGATTGGCGAGTTGATCTGCCAGGATCTATCTAAGGCAAATTGCCCTCCAACATAGTGTGACTTGTCCGACCAGGCTGCATGTTGTTTTGAGCGGGGGTTGGATTGCAGGGCAGCCGGGCTTACGGTAATCTGCTCTGATTGGCCGAGTTGATCTACCGTGTTGATCACGCCGTTGAAATATCCCGGGTAACTTTGTAGCCGATGCAGCGTGCTCTTTCGATATCCCTAGCCTACTTATCGAATGCTCACGATATGGAATCAGGCAAATACCTACCCTGGTGGAAGCATCGATGATCACCCGAACTGTCGGGGCAAATCTGGTGTGTTTGGGCGTTTAATGCGTTATCCGGTTGAACTGGCCCACAAATATATTGACAAACGCACGGATGTCTGAAGCGAATCAACTAGCTAGTTTAATGTTTAGTGGATCACTGCAGCCGCGTATGCTTGTGTCATCTGCACATGAAATACGTGTTGTATGGCCGTTGGCTGATAAAATATTGGTGAACCATTTGACAAATTTCACACCTGCATGTTTTAACATATTACTTATTTTCCTGTAGATTTATGTGAATACATTACTATTCAATGAACTAGCTATTCAGCAATGCCTACAGCCTCGCACTTTGCGATCTATGAATGTACATTTTCTCGTTCTTTCTCCATTATCGAATCATCGAACCTACACCAGCAATGTAAATAATAACGTTATGATAAATGGTCGTGTACATAATTTTCGGGCTTTGACCACCGGCTGGGAGGAACGTTATGCCGCGCTTGGGAGACGGTCGTGTACATAATTTTTGGTCTTTGACCACGGGCCGGGAGAAACATTATGCCGCGCTTGGGAGACGGTCGTGTACATAATTTTTGGTCTTTGACCACAAGCCGGGAGAAACATTATGCTGCGCTTGGGAGACGGTCGTGTACATAATTTTCGGGCTTTGACCACGTCAAGAGGCAATAAAGAGATATGCATGGTCATTGAGACACACTCCTGAATTAAAAATCCGGGCTTCTGGTGTAGTAATATAGACATGTTCAATGATTTGACAAATATCTTGGAACATCTTCCATGCCCCTCTGGGTAAAGGATATATGTTAAATCCCAGTTGCATCAGAAAATTTAATTTGAAATAATACTTTGTTATATTCAAATGCGTCATTTACGCAGAAATACCCCTGGATATCTAGCTAATGGTGATGTCACAATGTCGTTGACGTACACGTTCCCGTACACGTACTGATTGCTAGGGGTCCCTATTGTTTCCACGTGTGAACGTGATAGCTTTGGACTTTCTACGTGTGAACGTGTAGGCCTAAAACCTTTCTACGTGCGAACGTGATAAGTTTTAAAGTTACCACGTGCGAACGTGATAGCGCTAAATGCTTCTACGTGCGAACGTGGTAGCTTTGAACTTTCTACGTTCGAACGTGCAAGGTTTTACTAGAAAAAAAAACATCAATTTTTTTTCCCGCACATGTCACCTATGGGCTTCCATAGAAAACACACGAGCGTGGTTTTTATTTTATCACACACTACTATTCAGATATGATATTAAATACCGTCGTTATCAACGAACATTGTGAATGATCATTAATAAATAAATTAATTAATTTAATTATATTCATGAATATGCATGTGATGTCCGAAAATTCTCAAGTCGGGGGGTTGGTAAGTAACTCTAGGTTACTAGAATCGTTTTCATAGGATATCACACTGTTCTTTTATGCAATAACGGTCTTTACGTAATCCGCGGTGAGAAAGTAGTTTCGGCCCAGTGTGGGTCAGCGAGTGATACAGATTAATTTGAAGTAGGTTGATACAGAAAATGTTATCACACCTTTCGGAGTCCTCTAGCATTGCAGTTTATAGTGTGTGATAAATAATATTCATTGCATCTCTCCACATCATATTTTCTTTCGCACCTGTTCTGATCGTCATTACAGCTAGGATGTAAAATAACGTGGGCAATTCTTTACCAACTAATTAATTTCCCATACTTAGGATCCGGAATGACAATTAGTTATGATAGAAATGTGTTCTTCATTACAAGTAGATGTTTTTTTCTTTATCTGTATTTATAATTTTGTGTCACTGATTAACTCATCATTGTCATTGATCATAGAGAAACAGGATTGCCCACTAAGTTGTACATGTGCTCCGTGATGTGCTACGTGATTTTATTACCAACTAATTTCCCATACTCAGGATCCAGAATAACAATTGGTTATCATAGAAAAGTGTTCTTTATCACGAACTAGATGTTCTTACCATCTGCAGTCATCATTTTGTGCCACTAATGAACACATCATTGTCACTGATTATCATAGAGAAACACGATTGCCCACTAAATTGTAAATGTGCTACGTGATCACTTTTCATTCATCATTTTTACCTCGGATATCTAGGTGTATCGGTACTCGGCAATCATGCGTCGAACCGTGGCCCTCCTCTGCATATTTTCACAAATTCACTACACTGGTAAGTGCGGCCATTGGACAAAATATTAGTAGCGAACACTTTGAAATAACGTTTCTAGTTGGGAGATATATCAAATGTACGTAATAGCAACAAAACATACAATAGTAGTCCACGGGATGGCTTTTGTCACGCACAGACAAATAAACTTTCTAGACGTTCTACTTTCACTACAGGTAGTGTGCTGACCCCTGAGAGCTGTGATGATGCGTACAACGTTTGTTATTTCCGGAATGATGAGCCTCTCACACAGCCTGCTGCACTTCAGCTCTGTGCGTCAGAAGGTGGCAGCCTTCCCGAGTTCGAGGATGCCATAATGGAAACTTGGTTCAGCACAAACATTCGGTAATTGATCGAACCGATATCTTCTGAACGCTGGTACACTGGTACGCTGGTATAAGCGTATAATCCTCAAAATGCTCGTACCAGCGTACCAGCGTTCAGAAAACATCGAGCTCGAACAACACACCCACAAACATGAGTAGATTGGCGGAAGTAACTTGTGCTGCCTGTTGTTGTTCGTCAATATATAACATTACAAAGATTGAAATTGGGAGAGACGGCATGTTTTCAGTGGGCGAGTAGTATTACGGGGCGGTACAAGTTATCTCGGCCAGTGCATTTATAACCTGCCTTGGCCCAAATATCATATCATGCGCTTTCCTCTACATTCAATAAGGATTAAAATAAGATTAAGGTGATAGACATATTGGGACATGTTAAACTCTAGTTCATCCATCAGTGAAACACGCTTTTTGGCCGTAGTTTTGTTTTGAATAATCGGATCAACTTGAAATTTTGTGTGTATTAATTTGGCATCATGTCGTAATTTTTCACCAAATTTCAGGGTTTTATGTCAAAAATTTAAAAAGTTGGCAATCTCACCCAATGTTAAGTCTCAGCCCCAACATGGAATTTCAGAGTGCAAAAAATTAAAAACTGTTATTCGATGTACGAAGTATATATTGCTTCAGAATAAAAATATTTACTTAATATACACCGGCTATGCCTTCCGACTCCAAATCAACCCAATAGGGTCATTCTGTATGGGCATAAACATGATAAAAACCCTGAATTCGTAGAAATTTACTTGATCCCATTTCGGACTGAAATTTAACATAGGGTTAGATTGCCAACTTTTTCAATTTTTGAGATAGAATTCTGAAATTTACTGAAAAATTACGGCATAATTCCCAATTGGGAAACACAAACTTTCAAGTTGATCCGAGTATCCAAAATAAAACTACGGCCAAAAAGCGTGTTTCACTGATGGATGCACTTGACTTTAGATGGCATTCGTTTAGAGGGTGACATGGGTCACCTTTGGAAGAGTATAGAATGGCTTTCGTTGAATGTAGAAACGTTTTTAGAACAGTAGCACAACCGCACATGCTACATGGACCCATTATCTTACTGCATCGTTCGGCCTTGATGGGTTTCATCCAGGCTGGTCGCAACGCAAGTCACGTTATTGTCGACGACTTCCTTTAGTCCGATACTCTAATTCACTGTCCGGAATACGTTCGGCTGATGATATTGAGGAACAATCTTTTTCGATTGGTAACGATGTGTTCGATAGAGAAATGATATCTTTCAACAAGGTATGTGTTATTTCCCTAACCAAAACATGGAAAGCAAGACGTTAGCCCATTTGGCCTCTATATAACGGAACAGGAAAACGCTTTCTACAGAAATGATACGGCGATCGGGGGCGGTCCACGTCCGATTTCTCAAGATTTTTACTATGGACGAGATAGGCCAACATTTTTGCATTGCATCCAATCTTCTTGAAAATGCATTCCGAGTAAGGCGGTTTATATGAGATAACATACTACCTGTGAAAATTCTATCGGATCATCCCAAATAATGACAGAGTAATTGCCAAAAAAAAGCACTGCTCTCAGACCAATGACGCTGACTATAAATGAATGGAACTGATGTCTAGATCAACAATATCGTTAAAGATCTAGGACCATAATCAACTGTTGGTTACATGTGATTGTGATGAATAATTGTTAAAAATGTCGGATTTGGGTTCGTTTTGTGACTGATTTGGTTATTCGTTTGAAATATCATTCGCACCGCAAAACCCCCCAAGAACGATATCGACGAAAACACTTGAAATTATAAACTCAAAAGAGATAATGTGACTTTGTCTCAATACTTCCTTGATAATTGATAATTATGGATTTTGAATTGGATAGCTTTTGAGACTCTCTAGCACCGATAGGGCGAAATTTATCATATGAATTGCGGGGAAAAAACCATTCGGACCACAGACATTTGAAATTGAAATGATTTTAGCGCCTGTCTCACTTTTTATCATATTTATATTTGTTTAAAGAATAAACAACTCTGTTCAAATTTAAAATTGCACAATATTGCAACGCTCCTTTGGACACATGATTTTCCCCAGAATCCTGCCCTAAGATTCCCCCAAAATGCGCCAGACCAACTAGAGATATTCAGCAGCGGGCTCAAAACCCCACACATTCAGTTGGGAACCTACAAAGAACTTGTATTATGTTTACAAATACGCCATGCTTTGTATTATGATGAAGTTAGGGTGAAAAAAATCACACAGCCTCCAGCATTTGAAACTGAAAGTCACTTGACGTTCTCGCATGTCTTACAATTTTCATCATATTTTTAGTCGTTTGAAGATGAAACAACTCTGTTCTAGTTTAAAATTGCACAACATAGCAACGCTCTTTTGGACACAGGATTGCCCCAGAATGCGCCTAAGACCATCTAGAGGTATTCATCTTCTGGGCCCTTGAGCAGGCTCCAGACCCCGCGCCGGTATGGCTGTGTCCCACATCGGTATGGGTTGCGCCATCCCCCCCCCCCCTTCACAAATCATGGATCCGCCCCTGCACGAGTATAAATGCTATATCGAGTCGTCATTGTCAACTAGGCCAGCTACACCTCGTGAAATATTACCCTTTACCAAATTGATTAAAATATATTATTTTTTCCAACAAATTGACACTATTCAATGAATATGTGTGCGATAAAAAGTGACACGATCCCAGTAAACAAAAATTATGCTGCAACATCTTGTTGATACAATATGTAAGAATTTCTGGATACCTAGTGTTCCGTTCGGTGAACGATACTCTCCCGATCGGACAACTCTATACCTGTGGATATCGTTGCCGGAACATTAGCTTTCAAGAAAATGTAACAATTTTGTTTCAACAGGACGTTGTAAAAAATGATATTAAATATTTGTATTGGCAGTTATTCCTCATGATTCTCGTTTACATTATGTTTTCTTCACTTCGGTCAAGAAAACAACACGTACCTTTTTGGAAGACATCGTTCCCCAATCGAACGCATCGTTCACCAACCGAGAAAGATCGTTCCCCAATATCCTATGCCGAAACGTATTCCAGACAGTGATATTGTCAAGGCGATGCGTCCGCCGTCGTGTACATTTTAAACAGTGAATTTAACGATCTATCTTTTATTAAACATTGCATAGAATAACTAAACATATTCCAAGGGGGGTACTATTTTGGTTACCGGCCCATCTATTGCCGTATTTTTCCTCGTTGTCCGTCTTTTCATTCATTTTTTTCAATGATTTTTTTTTTAAAAACTTACCAAGACATTTATTCGTTTCTATTGTATTACTTTTCTACAAACCTGTTCAATAATTTTTCTTCTTATTTGGTGTGGGCATGGCATAATTTGCCACTTATTTCATGCATGAAGATGGTTTGGCTTGAATCGCTTAAAATGTTTATATCAGACTCAAGAGCCCCCAAAAATTGAAGCCAAAAATGCACTAGGTAGCTTTTGGGAACCCGAAATGTGTAACTGGCCTCTACATTCACAACTCTTGCAGATAGTGGTTAGGTTTGTAATGTGAGCATATATTTTTATTATGTTGGATCTTTGATGATCCTAAAGTTTACCTCAGAAGACCTCTGAGTGGTAAATTCGAGACATTTTGAACATTTCAACATTTGAACGTTTCGCCTATTTTCAGCCGAGGATCAGAATGGGTGGGACTCCAGCGTGAGAATGGCGATTACCAATGGATCTCCAGCAAAGTGACAGAAGCTTTCATGTCAGTCTCTGGTGCTGGGAGTGGAAAGGACTGTGTCCATTACCACAATGCTCAGTGGAAAGGCGCATCATGTAGTGAATCTAAAGATGTGGTCTGCATGATGCCGTCATCCGGTTAGTTACTTCCGCCGAGTACATTCTGTTTCCTTCAAATTTTCCGTGATCACTATCATAATCTGTATCCGGTTTTTTTCTTCTCAAAAACTTCCTTATCTCTCATCATTACGGAACCCCGACTTTTGTGGAGTATTTGTATTTTTCTTCGTTCAGGCGGAATTTTTCTCCGTTTTCACGGTAATTTTCTTTGCACTTCAACTATTTTTTTTTCAACATACTGTACGGACTGAACGCAGTTAGCACACGCAAGTACCACGGATACCATACGGATTAGGTACAGTTAAGACAAACTTTTCACGTAGTGAGGGTCCCACTATCAGACGTAATAATGTATGTGGAATACTTTTTACTATCAAGAAGTATGAACCATTGAAATATTTAGTTCTTTATGAAATATACTATTTTTTCAGACTGACGGCCTATTTTCATTAATCGAGATGGTACAGAATTTAATTACCCCCCGACTTGTCTAATAGATATTATACATGTAGATCAGCACGATATACTACCCGAAACCGATTAGTAACGAGTTAAACAAGCGATGACGTTACGCATACATACTAGCATTGTGAAACTTTCACAAAACAATATAAGAAATGCACACCATAGTCATTTGTTAGAAGTGCAACTAAAGTTACATGTACACGATAAAAAATAAGGGGCAGCTCAACAAATATAGTGGGTAAAAATCGTACAACCATGGACAAGCTCCTCCCCAGTGATGGTGGGTCATAGACAAATACTAAGGAAGAGTATAGCTCTGCTGAGTTATTACAAAACGAATTCACGAATTTTCTAGTTTATTTTTTTTATTACCATCAGCAAACTGGTCAATGGTCTCGGGGTCGCACGACTACCTTTTAATTCTGCTATTGTGATGCTGGTAAAGTGTACCGGACAACATCAAAATGTCTGACACAACAATGTGTATAGACGTCCTATAGCTTTAGTATTGATAAGGGATACTCCGAATTATCCTGTCGAGCATGTCACGCCCAGTGCTCGTTGAAGTATTTATGTGTGTGCACGATCTATTATTACTAATCTAATAGTACATGTAATGATGATCTATGTAGTGTAATCACAGATACATGAGGTCAGGCAATACAGCTATTTGCAATGATAAATTACCTTGAGTGCTACGACCAAGACATTTTAATTTACGACCAAGACATTTGACATTAATATGACCACTTGTTCGATTCCGTATAGCCCGAATTTGGGCGAGTGTGCTTTTATTAATTTTCAGGCACTTATCATCATTTCGTGCACAGGAATTATTATTTCTTAAGCACCAATTATCAGCTTGTCGAAATTTTGAATATCCGTGTAGAATATGATTCCTGAAATATAAAATCGTATCCTGGACAATTATTACAGCGGAATATTATCTACGTAAATATCATGTGAATATCAGGATATTGCTTATTTGTTATTTTGCAGGTGATTCACCAGCAACAACAGCGCCGCCTGACACTACGACAGCCCCGCCCGACACTACAACAGCCCCGCCCGACACGACAGCCCCGCCCGACACAACAGCCCCGCCCGACACAACAACAGCCCCGCCCGACACTACGACAGCCTCACCCGACACAACAGCCCCACCCGACACTACGACAGCCTCGCCCGACACTACAACAGCCCCGCCCGACACAACAGCAGCCCTGTCTGACACAACAGCAGCCCCATCCGATACTACGACAGCCTCACCCGACACGACAGCCCTGCCCGACACAACAGCCCCATCCGACACTACGACAGCCCTGTCCGACACAACAGCAGCCCCATCCGACACTACGACAGCCTCACCCGACACGACAGCCCTGCCCGACACAACAGCAGCCCCATCCGACACTACGACAGCCCTGCCCAACACAACAGCAGCCCCATCCGACACTACGACAGCCCCAGCCCCATCCCAAACTATGACAGCCTCGCCCGACACTATGACAGCCCCGCTCGACACTACGACAGCCGTGCCCAACACTTTGACAGCCATGCCCGACACTACGACTGACTCGCCTGACACTATGGCAGCCCCGCCCGACACTACGACAGCCGTGCCCAACACTTCGACAGCCATGCCTGACACCACGACTGACACCATGACAGCCCCGCCCGACATTACGACAGCCGTGCCCGACACTTCGACAGCCATGCCCGACACTACGACTGACTCGCCTGACACTATGACAGCCCCGCCCGACACTATGACAGCCGTGCCCGACACTTCGACAGCCATGCCCGACACGACGACTGACTCGCCTGACACTATGACAGCCCCGCCGGACACAACAGCCCCGCCCGACACTACGACAGCCTCACCCGACACTATGACAGCCCCGTCCGACACTACGACAGCCGTGCCCAACACTTCGACAGCCATGCCCGACACTACGACTGACTCGCCTGACACTATGACAGCCCCGCCCGACACCATGACAGCCCCATCCACCACAACGACAGCTCCACCCACTACTGTAACAATAGACCTGAAAACTACAGCAACCCCGCCCACCACAACAGACCCAATCACCGCAACAGACCTACTCGCAACGGATCCGTCCATGTTAAACATAATCCTGCTCAATACGTCATCAGGGACAGCCACTCTATCCTCAGCCCCGTCTGCTGCATCGAATCCCCCCACTACTGTACCAGCCACAGTTCTGCACCACACATCTCCGGCTAACACGACATCTCCAACACTCACAATAGACACAGTTCCAACGGCTACGAATACAATCCATTCTTCAACCGACACAACTCAAATCGATTCGTCAACAGAAACATCACAAGTTTCACGAGAAACTGCCATAAATACGATGGAGTCGACTACACTAGTTGGTGAGACATTCTCTGCGTTCGCCGAAAGCACCGTTAATCCCAGTATTCAAGTAGACACCACAACTGCACCTCATCTGTCACAAGTCAGTGTCCTGTCTGCTTCACAAACGTCTAAATCCATTATTAATATTGATACGAGTACAGTCAGTACTGCTGCAAGAGCTATTGAACCGACAACCCAAGCGACAAGAAAGTTATCTCCCAAGCATTTTGTCGAGAACGAACAGACAACAATCGACATGATTCCTGAATCTACGTGGACGCGTTCTACTACAACAACAGCGGATACAACAATCACATCCACTAAAGGTCAAGTGATATTCCTGTGTGGTGAGAAAATTTATCATTGCACATGAGACTGCAGATTCACCTGGATTATTTTATCCTCCAGATTCCGGAGATGTCCTCGTGTTGTGTCCACCATTGTCTACAACAAGAAGTACGAGGATTACCAACATGAACAGACGGGTTGGTTCTGTGGTCACGTTCACGTGCGATCACGGTCACGTGTTCCCAGAAGGTGGTAGAGCGAGAACTGTAGTCTGTCTTCCTTCCGGTAAATGGAGCATAGACGCACCAAGTTGCTCAGGTAACCGCCAGAGACGAATATCCAATGAGCCAATATGGATATGCCAATGAGCAGCGCCCACACTCAATGTTCCCATTTCGCAAGGTCAAGGCCTGTCTATTACAATGTGATTACTTATACAACACTTTGCCAGTAGAACCCCACAGGTAGCCGTTCCATCTGATAAAAAATACATACACTCAAAATGAATGTATCAACATATTACCGCTGATAACCAGATTTTGATGATAAAGTCAACTTCATATGTCAGTGAAACACGCTTTTTGGCGATAATTCTGTTTTGGATAATCAAATCAACTCGAAATTTTGTGTGTCTTAATTGGGTATCATGCCGTAATTTTTCACCGAGTTTAAGAATTTTATCTAAAGAAATGAAAAAGTTGACAATCTACCTCAATGTTAAATTTCAGTCCAAAATGAGATCAAACAAATTCCATTAAATTCAGGGCTTTTATGATGTTTATGCCAGTACAGAATGAATTTATTGCTTTGATTTGAAGTCAGAAGGCATAGCCGCAGTGTATATCAAGTAAGCATGTTTATTTTGAATCAGTATATAACTCAGACATCAAATAAAAGTCGTTTTTGTGTGCAGACCCTGAAATTCCATTGTGGGGATGAAATTTAACATTGGGGTAGATTACCAACTTTTTCAATTTTTGAGATAGAACTCTGAAATTCGGTGAAAAATTACGGCATGATACCCAATAAGGAGACACAAAATTCCAAGTTGATTCGATTATCCAAAACAAAACTACGGCCAAAAACCGTGTTTCACTGACAGATTAACTTTAGTATACCAATACAAAACCTAACATCAAAAACTTTTTTTCTAATATAGCCCATCAATGAGTTGTGTTGTGCTATCACGAGATGCGAAACGTTCATCCACTAACCTAACCCAGAATAGCTGAGTAGAATTTTAACGACACGAAACGCCACTCTAGTGTGACACCACTCACAATATATGTTGTTACACTGTGCGTGCCGTATTTCAAGAATGACATTGTATTTGCAGGTTGTGCATTTCAAAACCACCATGGCCTCAATCAGGGTTTTATCCAACCCCGTTCATCTTACCTTTCAGAAATGTTGTGTCCAAGATTAGATCAACACCAAAGCGTTCACAACGGGGTCAGTTCTGAGAAGTCGGTGGCGCCGAGTACAATTAATGACAAGATAGAGCTCCACTGCAAGAATCATGAGGATAAATTCTACCAGGGACTCGGATTTCTAAGAACACGATGTGTTGGCGTGTTTTCCATTGCATTTTGGGCACACCCAGTTGGAGGATGTGAAAGTGAGTTTCAAATTTGTCTTGTTGCCCACTGCAGTCTTACATTTATATTACATGTCAAACCTAATCAAATTATACTGGAATATACCTCCAGATGTTAATTGGATGTCAATGTTCAAATTGAGATTATACAGTTCTGCCTTGAGATGCCTAGAATTGACTTCGAGATTAACTACTGAAAGTCATCTGGGGTCAATTTTAATGTCAACTAACAGTCCACAATAATATATGATTTCGTATACACTGATATTACAATCCCAAGTTATATAAAGAACTTGCTCTATCAAGGACAGTGTCAGAGGTTTACCACTTCAGGTCATCATATATTCAGCAATATATCCACCCTATTTATCTTTTTATACACTCATTGTACAATCATAAACTCCATCTGACAGGGGTTTGTCTGCATAGAGAAATGCACACATTTCAAGTTAAATTTCACCTTGTGTTTCACAACTCAAAATTTTCTTGAGTCGATTCAAGGTTACCAGAAAGAATCGTCCTGTATTGAGGATCTACAAGTTTCAAGTCATTTTTGATATTTTATTCCGGTTTCGATTGCATAGCACGATGCCCACCCTTACCACTCATACCACACACTACCGTCACACCTCTTGACTACGTCACTGATATTGGTACACAAATTATGCTGACGTGCGATGCTGGCTTCAAGCTGAGCGATGGGTCGAAATCGCAACTTGTCACTTGCCTAGGGAAAACATGGAGTAGGATAGAAATATGTCGAGGTAAGGCATACTGGCGAATGCCACTCAATGCGGTATTTCATAATTATCTCGGCGCTTCATTACATGTCGCAGCGAAGCATGTAGTTGCTGACTATGTTGTACATCCTCACCAACAGTTCAGGTGTGTCAGAAATTGCCCCGTCTAGACAATAGTGTTATCAACACGACGCTTACAGTTTACGACACACACGTGGCAATCCAGTGTGATGAAGGTTATCACATACCAGGGAGGTCATCCCTCCAGATTGTTGCATGCATGGAAGGAGAAATTTGGAGTGGTGTACCCTCACCATGTGAACGTGAGATAACATATTTTGTTTGTTTTTTAATGAAGAAAATTATTTCCAATTTTAAATATACTTCTCACACACATCGTGGTATTAATCTACCAGTAATTCTCAAAGTTAATTCTTGTCATTGTCCGATGCTGCATCAGTTTATCTCCTCGTTTTCGTTTAGTGGTGATATGCGAGGACCTCCCACTACTAGAAAACATCCAGTCCTTCGAAGTACATGCCGTTGGTAACTCGACCCAGCTTTTATATGGAACACAAGCTGTGTACAAATGTCTCGATGGCTTTAGGTTTATCGACGGTTACGAAATAAAGTCACTGGCATGTACAGCCTTTGGCAACTGGTCAGAGAGTCTGACCTCATGTGCAGGTGCATTTTCATCGTTACTTGAAAATCAAAAGGGCTATTCTGCCATTTTTTTAGCCTGAATAAGCACAAAAGGCTCATAATATATATGTCAGGTTTGGGGAATGTCTAAATACATTCATTTAAGGCAGTGTTGACTATTTTCTCCATTCAGAGAATGTATGTACACCAGTGCCAAGTCGCTCAAACTCTTCCCCGAACACTTCATTGGCAGTGGAGAATACGGTTGTTGGTTACAAATGCAATACTGGATACGGTTATCAAGACCCTCAAGCTGCCATGGAAATCAAATGTTCTAGTCTCACTTGGCACACACTGGAAAGCAACGACTGCTTGAGTAAGTGGAATTCATTCGTATAAGAACATACATAAATAAGTTTCTGGTATTCTTACTAAAATTTTCTGGTTATTGAAACCGTGTGCGTGTATGTACGGTTGCTAATCATGTATGGTTTATACTGTTTCCGGTATTTTGTTAGTTTTGAGATGTATCACTTTGGACGTCCCGTACGCCACACGTAACACGAGCGACACCACATACGGAACAAACGTGAATTTCACGTGTCACCCTGGCTATCACGTGAACGGAGACAGTGACGTCATCGTCACGTGTCTCTCTTCTGCCCAATGGAGCAGCGATGTTATATGTCAACGTAAGTCGAGTCTTGTGTGTTTTCTTGTAGCCAGATGGGCTTGGTATACGTTATGATAGCTTGAATGCAAAATCAAAAAATGGCTCCAAATGCGCTACCATGAACGAATTATATACAGCCAATGATATAAATATATATTGACCAGGTTGAGGCGTGTGTATGTTTTATTCAGGATATTATTTCTGATGTTACCTGCACTTTCTTCAATGGGTTTTGTCGAGTACATCAAACAAAAGTACCAATATCTGAACATAATATGTAAATGCATTTTGGTGACATATTATTGAACATATGCGAGAAGGCCATTTCAGGCCAATTATGTTCTTAGATATATTCAAATGGGTCTTATATATGCACCGACCTATTACCACATCAAACGTTAAATACATGATATGAGCCGTTTTTTTTTTTATTCTTAGAGATGTATTTTTTTATTCATAGACTCATTTCAAAGATCGATATCCATATTGCAGCATTAGATTGTGGTCCTCCACCAGATGTCACGTCTGCCATTCGGACGTCTGATGACGTCACGACGTATGGTTCCAACGTCACGTACACGTGTCTCGAGGGTTTATGGTTCAGTAGATCTCTATACACCGTCACAATACGGTGTAATACGGCAGGATATTGGAGCGATATGCCATCACCATGCATAAGTGAGTTCACACAATCCATTGAACTATAAAACAGCATATCACGAAAAGCCTGCGTTATGCTCATTGCTTTTCATACCGTATCGTGCAAGTTGAAGCAGACAGGCGCGACAGCTACGATGTTTCATGCCATCAAAATGAAGAAACGGAACTTTGTTTTCATTCAAAACTTATTCTCTCCATCTTTTCTACTGTCTTCGTCATCATCCTGTGCTTTTATATTGTATATTGTTCACAACTGTATATCACCATTCACTAGTCGATACATCTTTTTCATCGTATACAGTGAACACTTACATTAGTCTTTTGTATTTTAATTGGTAATGCTTTTCAGCTATCGAGTGCGAGGCTATTCCCTACTGGGAAGGAATTGTATCCAACACGTATGACAACTCATATGGGGTACAAATCAACTATACATGCGATAACACCACGAAATTTGAAGACGGTGCCGCTTACAAAATAGCTACTTGTGGATTGGATGGTAACTGGGCTCCTGCATTAGGAACATGCCAAGGTCAGAGGAAATATTATTTTTTGTCGTTGATAACGTATTTGTTATGGAATGTAAGATCCAACTATTAAAATAAGAAATTTTACTGCATTCGTTCCCCCAATCCTGAGCAGATATTGATGCCCATTCATCACTGACCAATGTTTCCCAATTGTCTTCACAGCTTTATCAACTACAAGACTGGAGTTACCTCTGACTGAAGCAGACAACTCATCAATGATGGGACTTGTGGCCATGTCTGTGATTGTGGCATTTTTGGTTGTCATAGTGATTTCCGACATGCCAGTCATGTATGGTCACATGACGCGTGGGGGACTCACGCATTTAATGAATATGCAAATCATCGAAAATGAGTTGCAATCCCGAGAATCTGTCAAAAAAGAGTATACCTACAGCGATTTAACTTGACCGCCAGTACAAGGATATTCACGATGGCTCCTGTGCCTGATCGGAGGGGGGCGGGTGTTCTTGCAATATTGTGTGTTTGTATTTCATTTTCATGACGATCATGCTCAAAGCGTTCCACGAAAATTATATATAGATGGCCAAGGACCTCTTTCCGACTCCCTGGGGCCAAAACCGACTCAAAGTGAAGCCGTGTTGTGTTTTTTCTTTGTTGCTTGTTAACTCTTCTTTTCAAATACGAGTGCACAATTGCATTATGAAAAAATCAAAATGTCACTAATTCTCTGAGACAGTGTCAAAGATTGGAGTCGATATCATCCTCTCTCTTCTCTGTGTCTTTCCTTTTTGACATTGTCCCATAAATATACAAGTGAAATTGTACTAGAAGAAACTTTGATGACATACATGTCTGATCTCATCCAAATACACTCTAGCATCCTCATTGGGAGTGTCTTATATTTACAGAGGGCGGCAGTGCCGTAGCTTCCATTAGGCAAAGGGAGGCAAATGCCTCCTATCTTTTTTTGCCTCCAGCTTCTGGGGCCCTAGGCGGGCCCCAGACCCCACGCCTATTTGGAGTAGTCAGTCACCAATTCATAACATTTGCCTCCTAGCTTTGCCAAGGCTGGCTACGGCACTGGGCGGAGGGCGCAATTGCCGCGCATATCCGCAAAATACAGTGTCTCGATTACACTTTTGCTACTCTGTATTACTACTGGCCTAAATTCAATAAATTTATCTTGGAAACAATATATCTGTTGGATAAACATTTTGCTTTTTCACGTGTGTCCTTTTTTATATTTTTTTAGTGTGTCCTTTTTTATATGTGGTAGCTTCTTACCCAGCGCCATAACGATGTGATCTATCATTGTGTTGTGTTCTAATGGGTTGACGATTCATAACTTCTTGCTGTGGACCATAAGCTCATGTTTACGGAGCCCCTAATAGGACATGTTGAGAAAAAAAATAAACCGTTCGCTCAATTTAATAAATCGTTCGCTCAGTTTACCAAATCGGTCGCTCAATTTAACATACTGTTCACTCAATTTAATAAACTGTTCGCTCAATATATTATATCGTTCACTCAATATAATAAACCGTGCGCTCAATATATCATATCGTTCACTCAATATAATAAACCGACTATAATAAAGTTCTGGCCGGTTTGTCAATCCGTGGGAACGATATTATATATTGAGCGAACGGTTTATTATATTGAGCGAACGATATAATATATTGAGTGAACGGTCTGTTATATTGAGCGAACGATATAATATATTGGGTGAACGATTTATTATATTGAGTGAACAGTTTGTTAAATTGAGCGAACGATTTATTAAATTGAGCGAACAGTTCCGTACATGTTGTACATTCGCACGTACGTTTGATGAGGAGCTGGTGGATCTTGTAGGGTACAAACCAGAAATAGACTTGGGGAAACCTCAATTGAGGATTCCGTTTCAAGTGACGTCATGTCGCCATATGTATGATTGCCTAGTAGTCCAGTCAACGAATAGTTGTGGTTGGAAATATATGGAACAAAACGTTTCTCTGCAGTTTTGGGTTCTATCCGATCCATTTTCGCTACATTTAAAAATCTAGAAAAATCTATGGTGGGATTTAGTCAGAATGTAGGTGAAACCAATATGGCCGCCGTCAATCAGTAAAATCAAGAAAAATAAATTTTTGATATATATGGGAACTGTTCTGATGGATATAGGGCATGTTGTAAAGCCTTTGAGTATCCAAGTGGTGCAACATTGAAATAGCTGATGACTTCGGCTATCGCCATGTCAAACCAGGTCATACTGGGCCCATTAGCAACCGTGTTGCTATGGGTTACCACACATAGACTACACGTTGCACTATATCTTTGTCATAGATCCCATGAACAAACAGGTAAATGATGATGTTCTGTATTTTGACTTTTGTGGCTGCATATGTTCATAGCAACCAAGTCATCTGCCTTAGCAACCAATTGTTATATCATAGCAACGAGCTGGCCAGTGGTGACAAACAGTTGGCATGGAGCAGATGGTATGGCCGACGTCACATCGTGCATGTAATTCGCACCACCCATGCACATACAGAATTTTTTGGAAGCTCCTACAAATTTAAAATCTAAACCGATTCCAATAATATTTTATAAGGATATGCCTTGTGGTAAGGTCACGACAGCAATTGATTTTGGTTGCCATAGGAATCAAAATCACATGTTGTGGTGAAATCAGCGTTCTCGACACACATGGCTGTGAAGGCATTTGGGATAATAGGCATATGTTGATCACGAAACCGATTATTTCTCAGAAACATTGAATACAATTTAGTTATTATAACAACATATCTTATTATAACAATATTTCTATATTACAAAAAACTCTTCGTGAGCAAAACATCATTAAATCATAATCGGTCAATGGCTTGTTTTTACTCTGTTCTAGGTCTGGTATAATTAAAGTGCATACAACTGGAGGCATTACAATAAACGTTGGCGTCTTTTAATTATGAAAAGATTTTAAAGTGTAAGATTTCTATGACTGTTTTAAAACTTTTACACAATCATATGATTTCGGTGTGCATTTGAAAAAAGACATTTTTTTTTACACCAGAAATTATGGGTAATATTAACCCAAACATGCATATAAAATGAGTCAATTTTGGACATTTTCACTAAAATCAACTTTTAATAAAAACGACGAGACAGGCTTTCTGAAATTTTGCCTATTCTTATTTTTTTAGACTAACTGGTGTGCATGTTTTTGATATGAAAAAAATATGGGGGTCACCGTGCTAATTGCATCCCCTGGACGAAGGTCAGCGGATACTATGAACTCGTGATCATCGTTCCACCGCCGTCGCTGCCGTGTTCGAAGACTTTCTTGTGAATACTCTGCAGGTTGCAAATCTCAACAGAATCTAATAATGTTTTATATGGACATGTCTTATAGTAAGATAACGACACGTATTGATTTTGGTTGCCATGGCAACCAAATTGCCCAATTGCCAACACATTTTGTACTCAAATTGGCCTGCTACATGTAGGGACCCACGGCTTGTGAACGTTCTACAAGTGGGAAATTATTTGATGAATAATGATGAATTTACACAGGCTCGATGAGAAAGGCAGTGACACAAAACATATTGTTTTTCAAAATGATCAAATAAATATCAATAAGTTATTGGGCTGATTTCTTACGAGCATGTTAAATATCATAGTTTGACATGTATGATCATTCCAACAACCTGTACTATGAAAGCAAATGACACTAGAATTTTGTTTAGACTACAGAGCATCTTTTTTTTGGTGAAAACAGAATATTATTATTAATACGTAAACATTAGTTTAACTGTTTAAGTCTATTATTAGCCACAATAAAAAAATAGTTGAGGTGAGAAACATTTATTATCAGACTAAGCATGGCAAATCTTTTGTCTGGTAGAGATTTTGTAGGTGTAATGTTGATATTAAATAGTTATTATTGCTAACTTGATACAACAATGATAGAATTTTCATCACCCAATCACCCATAATGGCGAGGATTGAGCAAGATTTCATATTTAAATTATGTAGCGAACATTTCTGGAAAAGTTTTGGTAAGGAATAAGTTAATGAATATTTCAGTTGTTAACAATAGGCCTATTACTGTATGCAACATAAATAGTTAACACGCGGAACTTTTATTACTGTTTTTTGATGAAACACACTGGCCCGGCACCAATGATATATCGTCTGAATTAAAAATATTAATGTTTTGGATTTCATGATGGGTGCTGCAAGTTTGGCAGGAAATGCTCATACTTCCCGGAACACATATTTCACCTCCTTATCCTTTTATTGATTTTGCCTGACAATGGACTTTGAGATTGGATATTCCTAAAAATACAAATATCAATAATGGCGGCAGCTAATTTGCATATTTATGACGTTTATAAAAACATGTAATTGTCATGTGACCCTATTGCAGTTGGTGCAATCTGATTTCAATCGACACATGGGCTACTTGTGAAACCCACATATCCTGGTGGGAATACCGTCATTGATACGGAATAACATCTTGGTTGTCATGGAAAACTGGATGGACAGTATACACAATGATGAAGATAGATTTGAAATATATCATATCAAACACAGATAGATATATTCCGTCTCCTTAGATAGGATAGGTAGTGGCATCGCATAAATCATTGCGTTCATCTGTTATTTTAACCATGGTTGATATGCCTGACAAATGGTTGCCTAGCAACCATCTGAAAACCGAAATTTTAGTCTGCCTCTGTGTATCTAAAATTTTGTGATATGTTATGGTTAATATGTATGCCAAATTTAGAAAGTTTATGACAAATTATACGATCTCGCCGAGTTTCAAACCATAGCCAATGCATGAACCGTGTTCCTGATTCCTGACAATTTTCACAATTTGGCTCATCGATAGTACCCATATTTCACCCTAATTCTGGCTAATTCCCACCATAGATTTTTCTAGATTTTTACCTATTATAGGAGTAAGACCCATAGACCCAGAAACAACCAAGAAACCTCTTGTTTCAAATATTTCCAACCTCGCCCATTTTTGGGCCTTCGTTGACTGGACTATAGGGAGACAACGCGAAGCAACATTGATCCACGTGCTGGATTATTTTACACGGGTGGCAAAAATTCCGATGGTATTTCCCGGGATTTGGAGTAGAGAAAGGTTTTGCTGTATGTATGCTAGGTCGGCAATTCCGATCTGAAAACGGGCTAAATTGAAAGGGATCCTGTTCAGTGTCATTTTATGAAAAACTGGTAATATCATGCTCTGCAGTGACATGGATTTTTTTGAAGGATTATTATTCTACTGTCATATCCGATCAACCGCAGAGCCCCAATTTGTGGAAAGGTGCAATGCACATCCGAAGTTGCCCAATTTAACATTGATTTAAATGTAACGAATAATTAGTCCGTTTAACCCGGTAGACACCTAGGGCAGAATCAATATGTAGGGCGCAGAACCTATTCATTTTGGTGCAGCAATAGCACATCCTCAAATCTTCAGAGTAAAGTTTTCAACAAGACAATCAAAGATTGCAGACCCTCGCCCTCTCAGATTAAGTTACTTAAATGAAAGCTGATGACCCTTACAATGTCGACCTTGGGCGATAAAAGGGAATTTGGATCGTACGGCCATCGATCATATAGCAAATGATGTGGAATTGACTATAGAAAAAATACAAAATTATTGAGGGAAATTAATAATGAATATAAGCAGAGCTTTTGCCTCTTTTCGATTTTGACCTTTTCTATTACATTGACCTTGTCGCTCGATATTGTGCTGTAAAATTTCGCAATGTTGTTTCTTCAATGCACGTCTCCTGAACGGTTTTAAAAAATTGAAAATGCCTTCACAACATGCCATGGTCTCGACTCTCAAAACCCCATAAAACCGTGACCTCTAATTTTCCGACATTGGGCGATACTGGAGCTTTTTCGTCGTACTACCATCGGCAGTGCACCATACGATCGGGAATTGGTCAGAGAAAAATACAAAAGTAGTTGGAAAAATTATTATTGAGTAGACTTGGAGTTACAGCCAATTAACTATGTTGTTTTTCGTTGCCATGGCAACCGTTTTCATCCTATTCCAATACAATTTGAGGAGGATCGAGCCACTGCTATAGCGCTTCATCCCTGTTAGTCTGAAGTCTATGAAACGATTTGTTGTCGGGTTATGCGTGCGGAAGGACTATCGGGGCGAGGGAAATTACGGATTTCTCCAGTCATCACAGGACCATAAATAGCCGATATCGTTATACCTTGACATCATAATGCTTATCCGAAAAACCTTGAAGACTTGGACGTATATGATCTTGAGAATTGTTTTTGTGTTTGTTTACATCACATTTTGCCGAGATACAACTTGCGCCAGAAACCACATTTCGGTGCAAACATCTTGCCATCATGAACTAGATATATTTACGGAGGAATGATCGGCCAGAGAATGGGGGGATAATCCGCATATGACAGACTAAAATTATATGGCATATCAAATTAGATTTTACTTCTCTCTGTGACATGACAATGATCTATCTGCACGTCGAGTCTATTGAATTTAAAACGTGCCGTGATAATACCCAGAAGAAGCCATTCCAAGTATCGATTATGCATCTTCTTTGTGGGGTATCATCTGGGCTCGAACCCAATTGGATTTCACGAGGAAGCGTCATTGTATATTGGCTAATCAATGGAGAAGACAGTGAAATTCGTGCCATTGCGTGTTGGCGATGATGATTAGGTGTTTTCATTTATTCGTCGGATTCGATCGACGTTTGCAAGTGGATAATAATTGTTTGAATAAATAAGCGAACGAAGTCATTTCTGAGAGATACTGTTGCTTCACAAAAGATCTACTTTTGAGAATTCGAAAGAAATAAAAGTGATAATAAAATATGGAAGTTTGATCTCCTCGCTGAAAAAAAAACACTTCTTTAAAAAAGCACACACATACCCTAGAAAGGAATTGATTATTTCATTGAGAAAAAAGTGCTTTTATAATTAAATGTGTTTCCTGAGGATCGCAGCTAACTTGTATCTGATCGTGATCTTTTGTGAATCCCGAAGTCGAAACTGCATGATAAACATTTGCAACAATGGCAATTGGAGCTAGATAGTTAGAGGAAGGACATACCAATTTAAAAGTAATTCGTTTCTTGTCACTACTAACGCGATGTAGTGCAAATATTCCCCATATTTTCGCTGCCCAAACTGTGTGGAGTATGAGGCCTAGTAGGTTGAAAATCCAGTAGATACAATGAAGCGATGCAATTATGTGGAAGGACCGAGGGTTCATCTGTGGGTGTAATGTTGAAGTAATTAATATGTTCACAATTGCATTATGAAAAAATCAAAATGTCACTAGATCTCTGAGACATTGTCAAAGATTGAAGTCGGCATCATCTTCTCTGTATCTTCCCTTCTTGACATTGTCCCATAAATATACAAGTAAAATTTCATCAGAAGAAAATTTCATGACATACATGTCCGATCCCATCCAAATACACTCTAGCATCCTCATTGGGAGGGAGTGTTTATATTTACAGAGGGGCAGGGGGCGTAAATAGCGCGCATATCCGCAAAATACAGTGTCTTGATTACACTTTGGTTACTCTGTATTTCTACTGGCCTAACTAATGGGTTGCAATCAATCTTGAAACAATATATCTATTGGATACACCTTTTGCTTGTTCACGTGTGTCCTTGTTGTATGTGGTAGCTTCTTATCTAGCATCATAAAGATGTGATCTATCATTGTGTTGTATTCTGATGGGTTGACTATTCATTATTTCTTGATGTGGACACTAAGCTCATGTTATATATCACACGTTTGATGAGGGTCTGGTGGATCTGGTAGACACCCAAGGCAGAATCAATATGTAGGGCACAGAACCTATCCATCAGCAATAGCACATCCTCAAATCGTCAGTGTATATTTTGCAAGTACGGATTTCATACCTTGACATCATAATGCTCATCCGGAAACCTTGAAGGACTTGGACGTATATGATCATATGATTTGTGTTTGAATTTGTTCACATCACAGTTTGCCGAGATACAACTTGCGCCAGAAGCCACATTTCGGTGCAAACATCTCCCCATCATGAACTAGGTCAGATCGAGAGATTTTTTTTACGAAGGAATGATCGGCCAGAGAATTGGGTGGATAGTCAGCAGACTAAAATTATATGGCATATCAAATTAGATTTTACTTCTCTCTGTGACATGACAATGATCTATCTGCACGTCAAGTCCATTGAATTTAAAATGTACCAAGGAGAAGCCATGCCAAGTATCGATTATGCACCCTCTTTGTGGGGTATCATCCGGGCTCAATGCCCGTTGGATTTCACGAGGAAGCGCCATTGTATATTCGCTAATCAATGGAGAAGACAGTGAAATTCGTGACATTGCGTATTGGTGATGATGATTACAATGTAGGTGTCCCTGGGCATGTGTAATTCGGGTCAACAATCAACGAGATTTTTTGCAAGTGGATAATCGTTTGAATAGAATAAGTGAACGCAGTCATTTCTGAGAGATACTTTTGCATTACAAAAGATCTACTTTTGAGAATTCGAAAGAAATAAAAGTGATAATAAAATATGGAAGTTTGATCTCCTCGCTGAAAACAAAACTTCCTAGAAAGGAATTCAATATTTTATTGATAGAAAATTTCTTTGATGAAGGGTGTTTCCTGAGGATCGCAGCTAACTTGTATCTGATCGTGATCTGTTGTGAATCCCGAAGTCGAAACATGATAAACATTTGCAACAATGGCAATAGTTAGTTAGAGTTAGAGGAAGGACATACCAATTTAAAAGTAATTCGTTTCTTGTCACTACTAACGCGATGTAGTGCAAATATTCCCCATATTTTCGCTGCCCAAACTGTGTGGAGTATGAGGCCTAGTAGGTTGAAAATCCAGTAGATACAATGAAGCGATGCAATTATGTGGAAGGACCGAGGGTTCATCTGTGGGGGTAATGTTGAAGTAATTAATGTATATATCACATGCCAAACAATCGGCGGTAGCATAGGGAAATTGCAATGATTACTCCCTCTATTTGAAAACACCCGGTTGCCATTGCAATTACTATTCATGGATTGGGGATGTTAGCATTTCGGTCTGACAAGATCTAGGATAGTCGACGCCCTATCAATCATCTCAAAGGGTAGCCTTCTAATGTATGTAGTGAGATATAAGTTCACGTCAGTGGCTTCAGTTTCGAGGGTCTGGTTATCCAAATAATACAGAAGAAATATCATATCATATCACCGGTCGATTTGATGTCAGAGCGTATTATAGATTCATCACCAATAGTGGGATTACCAATGCAAACAAACTTTGTTCCATCTATCTCTACTTTCAGTCCGGTTGAATTAGTATGCAGTAAGCATGGAAATTAGCAGCCAAGCCAACAGGTAGTATGGACATTCGGCTCGGACTGTGACATTTACAAGATCATTGACCAGCACGCTTCAGTGGCAGTGGCGAATGTAACATTTTCCGTGATTATAAATACATGCATTATATGCATCGCCACTCCCACACGTAGTTTTTAGGCTACCGACCTATCTGACCAACGAAACTGTAGTTCCATGTAGTTCGTTTGGCGTAATGAAATTGCCTAATAATGATATTATTAGTATTCCATAATAATACTATGATTCTTATGATTCCATAATGATTCCATAATAATACTGAACGTAGAAACAATGCTACATGATATATTTCCTTTTTACCTCAGTGCAAATCGGAAATCAATTATGCGTCTCGTCTCAGTGACATGATCCACAAAATGGACATCCACATATATTGACATTTACACAAATACCACTGAAAATATAATGGTCGGGTCAAGGTCACGACATTCTGGGAATGTACTAATTTGATTCACTGCCAACACTCAAGGTGCCAAACTTAGTCTGGATAGCAATTGAATTAGTGTGTTTACAAAACCATATCAAACACGAGGCTCCCACACCAGCGGGATCAAATTGGGCCATCAGACGTTCAACACGCCCTAACCGCAACAAGCCTAGTGACCTTTCCATTTTATTCTTCAATATATCGATCTTACTCTTTAAGTTTAGGTGTGGCAACTGTCAAACGACAAGAAGCTGATATGCTCGTTGATGGACCGGGATCCGGTCAATCTAAACGAGCAATTAACACCGTAGGGAACCGGCACCGTGAAAAAAATGGTGATTGGATAATTTTTGTACGGGTTATTGCATGGAATTCGGGTTATTTTATACTGAGGCTTAACATTGTACATTTCTTCGGTAAGCAATCCTAAACCATTGGACAATTTTTGTTTATAGTTTACCGATTCCCATATGAAATGCATAAATGACTTATTGGACCAGAAATGGTACACAACATTCGTTCGATGTAAATTAATGGGATTGTCAAATGTGCATAAATGACAGTATAAGGTCTATTTAAATGCAATCTAACTGGGTATAAAATCAAACCGTTTAATTTGCAGCGTTTACCTGTACATAGTCACTTATCATGGGACAGCTTGAACGTTCTGGAGTGTGTTTGTTTATGTCTCCGATTGGCGGATAAACTTACAACATTTTCTGAGCTAATGATGAGCGGAAAAAACAACACACCATAAATGCCCAGAATTTTTAACTGTGGAAAGAATCATGAAAGTAGACATTTCAGAACCACCGATATCTTGCGAATATCGATGTGGCTCTTATGAAAAGTTCGGCGGTGACATGCTACACGCTTGCCTGTGTATCTCGGAAGTCAACTTATGGACGACTTCAGCTCGTGACCATGTGAAAAGTATCTTGACACCAATCAATTTTTCCCCCAAGATTCACATCAGCCATCACACACATGGATTCACCGTTGTTGGGAGTTTTTGTTATTATTATTATTGCATGCATCGAATGCAATGATTGTAGTGTGAGATTGACAAGGTATAGATTCCCAATCGGGCATAAGTTTTGAAAGTCGCGAGTGCTGCATGACAGATTACTGTCGATGGAATTCTCGCTCCACAATGTGGTTTCATCTGAGCAGGCCTCGTCACAGAAGAATGTCAGTGAATAGAATCGGGTAACCCAAAAGGTTTCAGTTGACGGGTTTTACGTACATCCCAATCGATGGCTGATTTTGGTATCAAATCATTCTGGGAATACGTCTGCAGCATCAACAAATCGTCGCGAGATGGAAAATCGTGTGGTTGAATCACGGAGACGACTTGTGTTTTCGTTGTTTTGTCTTCGCTATTTGCAAATCCAACTAGTTGGTAAGTTATACACGTTCACTATTTATTTACACATAGTAGAAGCGTTTAAGGTGGTCCACTCCAAACAGTGGGGGAAGGGGTTCAAAGAGTTTTTTTGAAATTAATAACTGTATCAACATAATTTAGAGTTCCAAAACGACATCTTTTATAGAGTAACTGTTCATCATCCTAAAGAAAATAGGGGGTCATCGTATCCGTTCGCATGGAAAACACGATGCAAGATGTGAATATGGACAAAAAAATGTGCAAAAATGCCATAATTTATGTCATTTCAGGTAAATGTTTGAGATTTTGATCGAATATGTAGAAGAAACGAGCACGGTGACCCCCTATTTCATTCTCAGTATTAGGATGCTGATCAGTTACTCTATAAAATAGGTAATTTTGAAGAGATAATATTCAAGAAATGACTTTGAAATTTTGACTCTTCGTTACCTCACTGTTTGTAGCAGACTACGTTAACGCATACTGACTAATGAGATATTTTTAGTCAAATTCGACTTCTTCCATGATCAATTCGGTGTAGAAAAAAGGTTGATGAAAAATTATCAGTTGTGCAGTGTATATTAAACTGAATCGTGATCATGATTAGGCCCACATAACGCATCAATATGCATGGCCAGCAGCCATTAAGTCCCTCAAAAAAGATATTTTCCAACTCAGTAAGTTTTATATCTCACACTATCCAATGGTCTAGAAGTGTGGTAATGGGCATGTTAAATAATATCTGAAATGGCCAGCTGGCAGCAATGATTTGGTGGAAAACATAACGTCATTATATTGTTTTTCTGGCGTTATCATTGGGTGTGTTTTTTGTGTACGGATCACAAACCTGATCCCGGATCACAAAACCTGTTTCCACAAGATCAGGTATTGTGATCCGGGATCTGGGATCAGAATGGCCTTAAAGATTGAAGAGACCTGATAAACCTGCTCTCAGCATTTGCTGGTGCACTGTTCTCTGCATTTTGAGAATGATTTTTTTGTATCGGCTATGTGTTTACCAAGCAACTATAATACATGTACAAAATGATCACATTTTGGGGTTGGAAGTGTTTTTCGCGTACGGATCAGAAACCTGATCCTGGATCAAGTTTGTGATCCGTACACAAAAACGCACCCAATGATAACGTGATTTTACCGCCATAATTTACTTAATTGTTGATGTCCGTTAATAATTTGGCGCCAAAAATATGCTGCCCCCCTGTTGAGTGAGTATGTGCCGCCCCCTGTTGAGTGAGTATATGCCGCCCCCTGTTGAGTGAGTATATGCCGCCCCCTGTTAAGTGAGTATATGCCGCCCCCTGTTGGACAGATTTCACTATTTCCTTCGGCCATACAAAACAATGATAAAAAGCCCAAATTCAAGTCTCCATAGCTCCGTCCCAGAACAAGATGAACTTTAGCAGCTTATATACAAAGCTAGCAAACTAAATTCCTCATCTCATTATAGTGAAGAAAATATATATATGTTGATAAATTGGATTCTTCGCTACAGCTCGAATTCTGAGGGTACCCCCTTAAAACGACTGATTTTCATGCCTGACAACCCATATATATCGTTCGTCGTCCGAGCCGTTCTGTGCGTGCTGTGGTCTTGAAACTGTTCGTGTGCAATGCCAACCAGCTCGGGTCAACAACCAGCCATAGCAAAATATCCCCCACCATTCTGCGGGGGATCAAGGGCATCCCCCGTTTTCAAAATAGGGAATTCTCTGTAACGGATATGACGCAATATCATTGGTGTTGTCATGCCTGTTGAGTGAGTATATGCTGCCCCCTGTTGAGTGAGTATATGACGTCCCCTGTTGAGTGAGTATATGACGTCCCCTATTGAGTGAGTATATGACGGGCCCCATTCCGTGTGGTACACGTACGCCGACAGGCACTGTTATTTTCGTAAACAATATTGATGGAAGATTATAACTATAGTGTTAACCAAACCACTCGTCGATTGCTTCCTTCCTCGCGTCCCATAACAAAAACCACGGTTTTCCATATCAGTGTTGTTTAACCACAGGCTAATATGTAACACTTGTTGACCTGCGTTCAGGTTGATATCTTGCTAGTGTGGACAAGGTTGCTTTTTCTAGAATATTTATATTGATAACAATTATTCAGAAATGTCAGGTTATAATCTGTTCTTTGCAACTATACCGCATAGTATCGATTGTCAAACACAGGTTGCACGTTGACACCGGAAGGATGTGACGTCACGAACAACGTGTGTTATTACCGTAATAACACGGTCGTCACACATGACGATGCCGTCGATCTGTGCGATACATATGGAGGGATCCTCCCTGAATTTATCGATATCAGCATGGATACCTGGTTCCTCAACAACATAGAGTAAATAGGCCAAGATACCACTCTTTAGTAAACATACAATTCGAATTCAATGTCCTGATATTTTCTTAGGGTAATAGTGATGATCACATGATTAAAGATATGTGGTATACACAAATATACTCTTAACTCTAACTGACGCACCTAGCTTGATCAACATATTTATTCTGTGTTTCATCCATTCCAACAAGCCCCAAAAACGTGTGGATTGGTATGACGCGGGACGATCGTCACTCTGATTTCACATGGGAAGTGCATGGAGGAACACCGTCGTACAAGACTCCGCTAGGCGGAGGCAGTATCAAGCACTGTGTTTACTACACATACGATGTATGGTGGGGCTGTCACTGTACGGACGTGTGGGAAGTCATCTGTATGGTCAACGAGAGTGCTTCTGGTATCTCGAGTTCACTTTGCTAAATATATGTTTTTCTGTAGGTAACTGCACATGTGTCCTAATGGGTGCAAAATTCTCTCAGAAAGTGAGTTGTCAGTTCATTGAAATCGATATAATGTACTCAGTGTATCATATAACGGTATCTTCCAGTATCTTCTCATGAGAAGTAACAACAAAACATCGTCCTTTTGTAGTAGTGTTACAAACAGTTCTTCTTTACAGTTCATTACAAATTCCGATGTTCGAATAGTTCGAGAGCGAATGTGAAGAGAATAATTATATACATTTTGAATCCGTGAAAAGTATTATTAATTGTATACCATTTTATGATTAATTCCGATTTTTGCAAACCACCATAAAGCGTTCGACAATACAACACCAACACTTGCTCTGGAGACATCTACCCAATACGCAGCCAGCGCAACTCAAGACACAGTTGAGGCTGAAGGGCTGAGTACAACAGATACACTGTTTTTGGAATTATCTACTCAAACTGACACGACAACACAACTTACCGAGCCATCCACCAAAACAGGAACTGAACATTCGACCAGTACAACTCGAGAAACAGTTGAAACAGTTGATACCACTACAACAAATGCACTACTTTCAAGGGAATCATTCACTCAAAGTGCAACCATCGAAACCGAGCATTTTACCAGTACAACTCAAGAGAGCGTTGAATTAGAAGAATTTAGTACAACTGATACACTGCCTTTTGTATCAACTAGCCATACTGAAACATCAACACTTTCTCCAGAATCATCTACAGAGAGTGCGACCGAGCAACCAGAAAACTTGAGCAGTACACTTCAAGAGGAACTGGAAACCGAAGGACACAGTACAACAGTGGAACAACGTTCAGGATCAGCTACATATCCCGAAACAGCAACACCTTCTGAAGAACCATCCACTAGAAGTGCAACCATGATAACTGAACACTCGACCAGCCCAACTCAAGAGACAGTTGAAAATGGAGAGTCAGCTACATATCCTGAAACAGCAACACCTTCTGAAGAATCATCCACTAGGAGTGCAACCATGAAAACTGAACACTCGACCAGCCCAACTCAAGAGACAACTGCAACTGGAGAGTCAACCACATATCCCAAAACAGCCACACCTTCTGAAGAATCATCCACTGAGAGTGCAACCATGATAACTGAACACTCGACCAGCCCAACTCAAGAGACACTTGAAACTGGAGAGTCAGCTACATATCCCGAAACAGCAACACCTTCTGAAGAATTATCCACTGAGAGTGCAACCATGAAAACGGAACACTCAACCAGCCCAACTCAAGAGACACTTGAAACTGAAGAGTCAGCCACATATCCCGAGTCAGCAACACCTTCTGAAGAATCATCCACTAGGAGTGCAACCATGAAAACCGAACGCTCGAGCAGCCCAACTCCAGACACAGCTGAAACTGGAGAGTCAGCCACATATCCCGAAACAGCCACACCTTCTGAAGAATCATCCACTGAGAGTGCAACCATGAACACTGAACACTCGACCAGCCCAACTCAAGAGACACTTGAAACTGGAGAGTCAGCCGCATATTCCGAAACAGCAACACCTTCTGAAGAATCATCCACTAGGAGTGCATCCATGAAAACTGAACACTCGACCAGCCCAACTCAAGAGACAACTGCAACTGGAGAGTCAACCACATATCCCAAAACAGCCACACCTTCTGAAGAATCATCCACTGAGAGTGCAACCATGAAAACTGAACACTCGACCAGCCCAACTCAAGAGACAGTTGAAACTGGAGAGTTCAGTACAAGTATATCGCATTTGGAATTGTTTACTAGTGTCAAAGCATCAAAACATTCCCGTGAATCATCTGAAATGGATTCAGGGGTATATACTGTTACTGAAACGACAACGCCTTCCCTGGAACCATACACCCAAAATCCAACTGAGCATTTGACCAGCACAACGCAAGGGAGTGTTGGAACGGTAGAGCTTAACACAACAGGTACACTGCTTCCCGAGTTAGCTAGCGATACACAAACGTCAACACCCTTTGAAACATTCACCGAAAGTGCAACCAGGACAAATGAGCACTTGACCAGCATAACGCAAGCGAGAGGTGGAACTGAGGAGCCGGGTACAACGAATGCACTGCCTTCCAGATTTGTCAACCATACGGAAGCATCAGCACATTCCTCTACATCGCTAGCTTCCATCACAGGACCACCAATCAGAAGTACAACTGTGGACGTGACAAGCCAGGAGAGATTTCAGCCTGAAAATTTTAGTACAACAGATTCACTGCTTTCGGAATTAGCCAGCAATACTGAAACAACATCACTTTCCCCAGAGCCATTCACAGGAGGTGAAACCAGGACAGTTGAACACCTGACCAGCAAAACGCAAACAAGGGTTGACACTGTAGAGGTCATTACAACAGGTGCATCACTTTCGACAGAATCTATCCATGCTGAGGCATCAATAGCTTCATCAGGGCCACCGATTCAAAGTACAACTGAACACTTGATAAGTACAAATCGAGAGACAGTTGGAATTGAAGAGCAACATACAACAGGTGCATCACGTTTGGCAACAGCTACAACACTTCCCCCAGAGCCACCCACCGAAAGTGCGACCATGACAGTTAAACACTTGACCGGTACAACTCCAGAGAGATTTGATACTGAAGAGCTTACTACAACAGAGATATTGCCTTCCGGATTTGCTGGTCATACCAAAACATCAATAATGCCTCCAGAATCATCCACAGTGAGTGCAATCAGGATAGTTGAACACTTGACCAGTATAACTCGATTGGAAACTGAAGAGCTCAGTACAACAGGTGTACTGACTTCGGGATCAGCTACCCACACTGAAAGATCAACAATCTCTCAAGAACCATCCACTGAAAGTATAACCAACACGGCTCAAAAGACATTTGAAACTGGAAGTCCGCAAATGAAACCTACGATGGTTCCAGAATTATCTAACAGTGCTGTATCTGGTCGTCTGATGAGCACTGCTGAAGGAGCGACGGACGATATTGAGACGAGCCCGAGTACAACCGAGACAAACATTATTGAATTTTCAACCCTGAATGGACCTGTGGTGACCTCTGGCGTTGAGGGGGTAACGACAGAGTTGACGCCCAAATCAGGTTCGTCGTTTGATGCCGTTTCATACAGTACTAGTTGATATAAAAATAATCAGAATGGATATTGACGGAGGGAAAGAGAAAAAAAACTAAATATATTGGGATCAGGTCGCTTTTGGTTTTGAGGAACTGAAGAGATATGAGACTGAACGTTAATTGAGCATATTAAAAAAGGACTATGAGCTATAATAATAAGAAATGCAATCATGTAGTGATATATTCAATTGTTGTGATTTGATGAGATATACCAACTGGATATTCATTTACTTTTCTCAGGCGACGTTCTCGTCCAATGTCCACATTTCGCGTTACCACATAACACCAAGATTACCAACATGAACAGGCGGGTCGGTTCTGTAGTCACGCTCTCGTGCAATCACGGTCACGTGGTCCCAGAGGGTGGTACAACGAGAACTATAGTATGTCTTCCTTCTGGTAGATGGAGCGCAAAAATTCCCACATGTCAAGGTTTGTTTGTTTTCATTTCGAGTGATAATGTGACCTAGGCCCTACTTTCTGTTCGAATTCAGGACTGGTTATGCACTAAACCACACTTCAGGTGTAGCCTGTGTTTATCTGTGAATTTTTCCTAACGAGTATCTGAATTGTAAACGTAACGTTAATTTAAAAAGACTAAGCTTGGAAACTTTGAACGGCATCATCAATGAGCGAGTAATTCATGTTTGTATGTTCATTCCAATCGTTATTCATGTTGTGAAAGGTTCACTTTGGCATGATTGAATCCCTGAAATTAAAAAAGGAATCTCACGTTGTCGCAGACTGTGGCAATCGCTAATTGCACTTGATTTTATAAAATTTGTATGAATAGTTTAATGCTACAGTTAGACCAAACAAAATATACAAAAGAAATGTGCCTATACTAAATTTGTCTTGACTATGTTACAAGTGTACACATTGAGGTCTAAGACTCGCTAAAAGATCAATTTGCATATTTCCAGCACTAAGGTGCCCATACACGCCAGACTCTACCCACGATGTGTTAGTATTGAGCACGTTATCCTTGCACCTCGGAGAGCTGATTAACGTACAATGTAGGAACTCTGCACTGAAATTCGAACATGGCTTGGTATCACTAAATATGCACTGCGTCAGCATATATCCGGACACAATATGGACAAAGGCAGCTGGACAATGTGAAGGTAATGTAATTTCGACAATAGAACATAATGTACATGTATTTTTGCCTGGAGCATTTGACACAATGTGGACTAGATGTGGGTGCAATTGCCTTGCTTGTGGAGGTTTGCCCCTATCTCACAAGTTACTCGATCACATTTCCCACCTGGTACTGTTATCGATATCTCGATAGTAGTATTAACTATATGGTATCATATAATACACTACGGCGTTGCATGTCGAACCTACTCTTCACAGTTCGTTGTCCACCGTTGCCATATATAAAACATGCGAAGGTTCATCCCCATGATTACGTCACCGATATTGGTGCACAAGTAATGATGACGTGTGATGCAGGATTCAAAGTGGCACAGGGAACAAAAATACAGATTATTACATGCATGGGCAATGCTCAGTGGAGTACAGTTGAGCTATGTCAAAGTAAGTTTCGTTTTCCGTTCACAAATTCGTCACACTAACTGCAAATCTGCGAATTATTACTTGAATATATCACGAATTTATTTTCACGATCCAGCTGAAGTTTGTCCAAAGCTTATACCACCGAGACATAGCAGTATCAACACAACTTTGACAGTGTACGGGACACACGTGCAAGTCACGTGTGATGAAGGATATCACGTGCCTGGGAGGGAATCCCCTGACGTCATAACTTGCTTGGAGGGGGAAATCTGGAGTCATAGTCCTAGCGATTGTGAAAGTAAGACCCATCGGAATTTTTGTTGTTTGAGTCATGATTTTATAGGCAAATGATAGACATATTCTAAGTACTAAGTACGAACAAATGCACATTGGAAAAATATATACAACGGCGTTTTCGCGATGAACTTACAAAAACACTACTACAGTACCCATTACAGCCCTCGACGATTTGCACGTTACAGAAAGCCACTGCCATTTTGCTCAGGCAAGCTATAGTGATGAAGTCTGCCCTAAATTACACCACCTCATTTCTTTCCACCAAAATAGTGATCATATGCGACGAGATTCCGATACCGGGAAATATATCATCCTATGGCATAAAAAGGGTAAAGAATTCCACTCTACTACTCTATGGGACAAAGGCCAAGTACAGATGCATCAACGGTTTGAGGTTCAGAGACGGTCATACTGTGAAGGACGTTATCTGTGATTCAAATGGAAATTGGACTGAACAAGTAACTGCATGTCGTGGTGAGTGCAACGTCAACGTCATAATAATCACATTTAATATTACAAATATCAGACACATTACAGACAAATGACTGACAAATATTACAAATGATATATATGTTTGATATAATTCTCTTTCGTAGAAGGATTGTGTCCTCCAGTTCCAAATAAGCTGTATTCGTCACCAAACACCACCCTAGCCTTACCTGGTACAGTGGTTGGATACCCTTGTAATCATGGATACCAGTATTTGAATGGAGCAGATGCCACCAGGATGGAGTGTGAAGCGGGTGTTTGGAGTACAATGAATGATGCGCAGTGTACAGGTAATTACATGGTCAGTTAAACACAAAATATAACCAACGAGGCATCGAAATTTTTACAACTGTACTAATCATCACCGTCTTATAGCGTCACAATGTGGAACTAAGAACTCATGCTCCAATGCATGGATAGGCCGTGATAATGACGGGACTAAGAAAGAATGGCAAGTTATAGATTGGTACTCACATGATGACATATTGCAAAACCATGATAAATATCAAAGTATATTGGTGATCTATCATGCATATTGGGTCCACTCTTGCATACTCGACATTGTATGTGCCTGCGTGTTATATTAACAAAACAGTTTTGTCATACATGGCCTACGGAATAAGTGAAGAGGACGAAATACTTTCTTTTCACATCACCTAACTCAAATTATTAACTCCCTTTGTTCATGAATTATGTCGTTTTGTGAATGAAGAAATCTATTTTTATATTTATAATGCTTGGTTTCTGAAGTTGAGTGTCTGCAGATGACGGTTCATATTATTTTCTAATGTGAAACAAAACATCGCGACATGGTTTGCATTTCTACATCAGAACAGTATTTCTGTAAATATGGAAGCACCATGCAAATGAACTTGTTGAATTACATGCCAAGTTTTCACTCTTAAAAATGAAGATGCCAACCTTGACCCCGAGCTTTCATTGCAAAATGCACCATAATCCATTTAATCAATGTTTGCCAAAGATACCGCAGTCAAACCCGGAACATTGCAGGAAATGGATGCACACGTTCCACTGTGTGACCCACATCACTGACTTTGGTTACTTGCTGTGTTTATTGGTGATCACATACGAACACTCCATTTCACCACTACAAAGTTCAACAATGCCAGCAATGATTGAAAGGGAAAACATTGTGATCGCGCTCAATCGAGGACAGCAAGAAGAGGCGCCTGTTCGATTATCCCTATAGCATAGTTGCTGTCAAACTCTGTGGCAGTTGACATTGAGTTTGTACTGTGATCGTTCGCATCATGATAGTTTTGATAGCTTAAAGTGGTTCGCACCATGATGGATTTGATTGCTGGAAGTGTTTCGTACTCAATCTTCAGTGGGTTCTCCTGTGGTCTATAGTGGAGACACACATTTGTACAAAGGCCTCGTGTTGTTCGTGTACCTTATCTACCAGCTTTAATCGAACTAGTTTCGGTCGTGACTCTTCCAGACAATGTCAATGTCCAGGTAGTCATTGACATCGTCATCCCGCATGTGGAGTAGTATTTCAAGGTTGGTAGTTCTACGTACTAGTAATCATTTGGACACAAACGTGACTGGAGGGTAGGCCGTCTGTGTTGGCTACATACGCACATGTTGAAGTGGTATTGAGTTTTATGGAGTATCGCTTCTTGACGGATTCCCTCCCCCGCGAAATGAAATCCGCTCACAACATTTTATCCGAATCTATGGAATTGCGTGCTCCCTTCTATTATGTAGGTGTGGAAAAGCAAGAACAATTACTTTTCTTTATTCCTGTTCACATCCGTCACCTCCAGTGGCTATGTAACGCTCCCTTGATAATACAATTACTGTGATCACGAATGCATTTGTGCTACAAATTGTGCCTTCTGATAAATTCCATGTAAATGTACCTTTTCTGAAAACATTCCCTTCATGCTAAAGAGTCTGAATTGCATTTCGATTCCACGTTTCCTGACGGCCCTCAAGTTGTCAGTTCCATTATGTACGTTCTAACTCAACTCGAAATAATCTTCTTAGTGTGTCTTATTTCTATGTGATGAGCTTATAACTCTGAAAGGACCCCTCTGAATTATTAGTGGTGACCTGTGACCACATCGAGACACTTCACTCAACACTGAACGCCACGAGCACCACGCACGGATCACGTGTACGCGTCACGTGTCACCCTGGCTATCTGGTTGCTGGGAGTCGTGACGTCATCGTCACGTGCCTAACATCTGGCCATTGGGACTTCAATACGTCATGTTACCGTAAGCTTCCTATCCTTAAGTTTCAGTTTACATTTCATGTAAATGTGGCACACAGTATTTTCGCCTTTTGGGATATAAGCAGAAACCCATGGGAATGGGTTTTATGGTCTGGGATGTAAAAATTGGTTGGTTTTATTTAGGTTTCTCAATGACATCATCAAGATGCGAATGTGGTAATGGTGATAGTATGATACATGCATTTTGATACTTACTAATACTAGTACGTATTGCTGGTTCCTCTAGCTGTGGACTGTGGTCCGCCACCGGAAGTCAATTATGCTATACGGGCGAATGATGACGTCACAACTTTCGAGTCTAATGTGACTTACACATGTCTCGAGGGGTACTGGTTTAGAAGATCCGTCACCACCATTACTGCTCAGTGTACCTCGACTGGGACATGGAGTTTGGTACTAGCAACATGCATACGTGAGTCTTGTCACTTGACGTTATAGTCGAGTGAAAGTCGGGGTGGTTGTGTCAACGCAATACACACACTGGACATGTGGATGGTCACCGACTGACTGTTTTGTCAACGTAAATAGACAGGAAAACATAATTATAAAGCACTGAATATAGTATTCGGATATATTCAGGAACATATGAAAAGAAAAAATACTAATTATAGGTCACTTATTGGCTCAAATCGGACGAGTTCAATACGCGCTGCGGTTTCGTTAATAATACAGGAGGTTGACACGTTATCATATGTCGATTACGTGTATGGAATATGTCTCTTCAAATTACATTCAAATCAATACACACATAATCAATCGTATTTTTGCCTATAGCTGTGAAGTGCCCCGCCATACCAAATTGGGATGGGATCGTATCAGACACATATGATAACAGCTACGGGTCTCATATCAACTACACGTGTGACAACGGTACGAGATTTGAAGACGAGACGGATTATAAAGTCTCCGCCTGTCGGCAAGATGGAATATGGGATCCGCCTATTCACATATGTACAGGTTAGAATGTTTCGCATGAAAAATTTCGGTAAATAATGTGACTATATAAAGTCACCTTTCATTAAAAACTGCTGAGGCTCTACTCTCCACTAAAGACAATATATAGAGTCTGAAAATCATGATAATGATTAATGATTATGATAATAATTATATTGATGATTAATGATTATAGGTCTGATAATGATTCATGATTATGATAATAATGATAATGATTTCCATATTATATATAGAAGCAATAAATGATACACTTTCATAAGTATTGGCAATTATCCGAAATTGGACAATTTTCAACTGATACTTCTCATTATATTACTGAAATATAAAGACAGTCACTTTTGAGAGTCGAAAACGTACCTTGCTTGATGTGGTGCATAATATTACTTTATTCCAGCTCAAATATTCGAGGTGGAAGTGACGGTTACGGAAGCTGTTCATTCTTCAACGGTCGGACTGTTGACATTGTCAATACTGTGTGTAGTGGTAGCTGTGATGGTGATATCGGATGTGCCGTCAGTGATTGGGCATGTTTCCTTGGCGATGACTATTTTACAAAACATGGTGCAGACGTCGCCCACGTCAGTGAATGGTGAAGCGAGTCCGTCGAGGTTGACTTTTGATGGAAGAAGGGAAGGGATCCCTATGAGGGACATTCGGAATAACTCGTCAATGATATGATATAGGTCCATTTGTTGAGTGAGTTGTATGGGACATCATATGATGGCAGTACATGCTTTCAGATCCTGGAAGTCATTTGGATTTGCGTTTTGTAGCGAAGATGCTGCACAAACACTTGTTTGGGAGCGAACCTGCTTGAATGTTCACGCAATCGAAATGTACCTATGACACTGTACAATGGTCTGAAATTATAGTCAACGGACAATATTTCAGCAAACACGTTCAAATCAACTATTATTAAGGAAGGCGTTTGAGTTTTAGGCGGACTCTCAGGTACGAAAGAAAATGTCTCATCAAATGGCTCATACTATTTAATTAGTTCAACCTTGTAATTTTTTAGAAAATATATTTTAGTCTTTTACAAAATCGAACGAAAGTCTTAGGTAGATTTCACTTTCTGATATGTGGGTGCTCGCAGTTGCGTTACGGGCTCTTGTTTCTACATGTACATCAGAGCGCAATCTGCATTAGTATTAATCGTCAATTTTCTGATTTATGACAGCAACTCTAAAGTCTATGATAAATTAGGCACTCACATTCTTGAAACAATTTTATGTTACATCGTTGAAACAATCAGTATCATAACGAATAGCTGCATTAAATCATTTAAATCTGTTGTTAATGTTATAGACATGTTTCCACCAATATCATCTATTCTCAGTGGCAACAACAATAATAACAACAATAACAGAGTACTTAATTCCACAGCCGCTCATGCCATTATATATAGACGACAAATAGTCCAGGAGCCGGGTCGTTTATTTGCGTAAAATTACCAGATGTACGGTAAATCCAAGATAGAATAAGATGACTTGTACTCTTGATCTTTAAAAAACATCAGCAGAATTAGAAGCACTGTCATTCTTCCAATACATATTAATATAATATACATCCCACATGTTTACTACATATAACAAGTGATACAGGAGACATAATTGCGCATAGTTACTATATTATAACTGCATAATATTCACTACTTTGTTTGCGGAAATAGTACGGGTTGATCGTAAAGGTTGATAACGTCGACTTGGTATGTAACTTGACATGGCCATTTGTGTTGATCAAATTTTATATTCGAAGTATTTTCTCCATTGTGTCGCCGGTGGAATGAACGACTCGGTGTGGTGTTCAATGTTTATTTACAGGCGTGCGAATAACTGAAATATATACAACGATGTGCCATGTAGTGATGATATGTATGAAGTATGAGGAACGAGCCGATGTTCATCCGTCAGTTGTTTAGAGCAAAAGACCATATAGTTATATAAGAATATAGCGACGGATGACCATACTAAACTAACAAGAGCAATATAGACTAAGTTAGAATGAAATCTACCTGGAGTTACACAGAGAAATATAATCACCCATATATGCATAATAATCTAGGAGTAGTTACAGTCACTAACCTGAAATATATACAACGATGTGCCATGTAGTGATGATATGTATGAAGTAACGAGCCGATGTTCATCCGTCAGTTGTTTAGAGCAAAAGACGATGAACATGGCGCAAATTGCTTTTATACCAGGCAGCAATAAACAGGAAATGAAGTAATATTGGCGGGAAAAACTATAGGACTTGGCATTTGTGAACTGTAGAATTAGTAAAACATGTTAATTGTGGAATGAAAATAAAATGAGTATGTACATGTGAAGATGTATATATACATGAATATATACAAACGGCTACAATTGGAATATATTGTACATGTATTATATGTATAAGCAAATATCCAGGTTTTTGTTGTGATTGCGGTACAGATGGTTACTGTTCACAATTCAATTTTAGTCCCTGGATAATAAGGTACATGTACAATGCCAGAAAGCAGTTTCTGAAAAAAAATTACAGACTGACTCCAAACACCCCCAAGAACGAAAGATTTGTTTTGTTCAACCAATAAAAGAACGTTAAAACTCTTTGTCAAATTCATAAGATAAAACAAACAGTGTACTCAACTTTGTATGAAGTATATACATGTGTAATACGATGTAAACGTGCTTGAGTCGTGATGTCTTCATGATGCATTCATGTCCTCTACGTCATTCACATACTTCCCTACTTTGGGATTGTTAATAAACTATTACTTGTTATTTTTCTATTGCAACAGTTAATACATGTACATAAGCCATCCCGTTTCCACCCCCCCCCCCCACTATCTATTCAAATCCAACACGAACACTGTCTTTTGACATGCGGACGACGAGATCTTCGCCATTGCTAAAATCTCCGTTATATAGACAAAATTGTCGTCGTAAATAAAGAACGGACACATGTTGAGATATATCAAGTGTTGCAAAACCTACGGAATCTAGATTTTTGGTCTCAAAAATTCGCCGCGTACCACGACAAACTGAACAAGCAACAAAATTCATCCACCCAAAATAATATATAAATAAATAATCAAATAACTGCTAAGAGTGTTGATATTATGGGTAAAAAAGTATACTACATGAGATAATTTTAGTGGCCATCAAAGAATAGCTAAAAATTTTACAAAAGAAATGTGAAGTGTTGAGTCTTTGTTGTTTTCACCAAACTAACCTCTCGAGGTCAAATTCAAGAAGGTCACCTATGAAACCGCAATAAATCGTTTCCCATTTGAATGTGCCGACATGTAAACTCTTATCTTGAAGTGTTCTAGAAGTTTAGTTTTTAGATTTTTTTTCGGATGGAAACGGCTCAAAACACATACTAGTAGGAACTTAATTTCGGCCAAATTTTGTTTTTCGCGGACGCGTCGAAAACTCGTAATGGCCGCCATGCGCAGACTGGTTATTCAACATCAAGGAAACTTATACACGTCACAACGGTACATATATAAGCTGTGTCTTTAGCTGGTTACTGAAGAGCCTCTGAGAAAACAACCGCCATGGCCGGCATTTAAAAAAAGCAAAAATAATGATATAATACTTCCCTCTTGAAATATGTGTAGACTAGGCGTTTCTGTGCAAGAAAAAATCAGAAAACAATCCGACTGTAAACTTAAAAGATAAAAATGTGGACGGCAGACGACGACGGATGCAACGCCATGGCAATAGGCTATGAGACCTAAATATGAGATACGGTATATGTTATGTTTTATTTTGGATAATACTGCCTACAGGGTTAGTGAAAAAAACTCCTAAACATTTCCGATGGCCAAACAAAATGAACATTTTCTCTCCATTGTAGTTTATTTTTATTGTTCTAATTCAAAACGCGATAACCGTTTCACGTAAGAGAAAGAATCATAATCTCCACCAGGGATTTGTATTATAGACAGAAATTTGTTCCCAAAACTCCCAATTGACTACGGTGCTCTATAAACATGGTATCACCACGCTGGCACTACTACTGTATGCTAATGTTTACGCAAACTGCGATTGAAAGATCCACAATGTATCATGGCCTGTTATGTGGATAACTTTTTTTAAGAACAAGCCCTGCATTTGGGTTTTATTTAGAAATCAATACCGTTTGCGGCCAATACACAACTCTGACACTAACACTCGTGTTATTTTCAGTGTTGTGCCTATCGTTCTGATAGTGGCTATAAATATTGTCTGTCTGTGACGTCAATCAAATCATAACAAGCCGAATATAGTCATTAACTGATTGAAAACGACAGCATTTCTCAGAAACTGACGCTGGCAACTTGTTCGTCCGTTTAAAGGTAAGATACTCAAATGCTAAACTTATTTCGGCCACACTGCACGATCGGCTATATTGGTGAATTTATTTGCTCCATGTCAAAAATGAAAACTGAAGCATAAATAACACGAATAGAACTTTGCGTCTTCCAGAGTTAGTATTCTATCCAATTTGAGACATTCTACCTGTTTTTTTTACTTACTTATGTAGAATATTTATGACTGTTATGGCCCGAAACCCGTCCCTGACACATTCTCCCACTCGACATACACGGCACAGATTCATCACATGACTTCATACTTACTTACCTTACGTCACCGGGCACGCACCGTCCTCGCACCACCTCTACATGTAAACAACACTGCTCACGTTATCACTTCCTACAATCCCACCAATCACCACATTCCCAGACACATGACTCCGCCCACACAGACATGACATCACTTTCCCGCCATTTCACATGAACACCTGCCACATTACGCGGGAAAACCCACACACATCATAGACTTAGCCCCGCGCTTTCCCACGGACAGTGTAGTTGGGTAGCATCTGTTGAATAGAAAGGTTGTATTGAGAGGTACTACGCCAAATATTGTGATTAGGAGATATCAAACTTATATTGGACTATTAATACTTCGGACTATTGTGGGGATTACGATAGTGTGAGTGACCGTGATCGTACATCGGACTAATCATCTAAATAAACTCGGATATTATTGAAATTTACGTCGGACTTCCTGTTGGTGTGTTAACGCACAACATACACCGTACTATTCGATCAGTGGGCGTAATAGCCGCCCGAAGAACTTCGCTATTCCGTCACATTGGTGTCGTGACCAGGATAGCGAAGGCCAGTTCTCGGCTTACGAACTATCCCGACATACGAACTTTTGATGAATACCCGATCTACGACTCGGAACCCGATCGGACCAAGCCCGGAAGATGAGGTGACGATGAATCCGGTCCCAGCGAACCAGCGAACTGCACGACCAAGGTCAGTGGCGATGAGCGATACCATTACGCTATCGCAAGTACAACCGCCAAACGAACGAGTTTTAGGCGGACTCTCAGGTACGAAAGAAAATGTCTCATCAAATGGCTCATACTATTTAATTAGTTCAACCTTGTAATTTTTTAGAAAATATATTTTAGTCTTTTACAAAATCGAACGAAAGTCTTAGGTAGATTTCACTTTCTGATATGTGGGTGCTCGCAGTTGCGTTACGGGCTCTTGTTTCTACATGTACATCAGAGCGCAATCTGCATTAGTATTAATCGTCAATTTTCTGATTTATGACAGCAACTCTAAAGTCTATGATAAATTAGGCACTCACATTCTTGAAACAATTTTATGTTACATCGTTGAAACAATCAGTATCATAACGAATAGCTGCATTAAATCATTTAAATCTGTTGTTAATGTTATAGACATGTTTCCACCAATATCATCTATTCTCAGTGGCAACAACAATAATAACAACAATAACAGAGTACTTAATTCCACAGCCGCTCATGCCATTATATATAGACGACAAATAGTCCAGGAGCCGGGTCGTTTATTTGCGTAAAATTACCAGATGTACGGTAAATCCAAGATAGAATAAGATGACTTGTACTCTTGATCTTTAAAAAACATCAGCAGAATTAGAAGCACTGTCATTCTTCCAATACATATTAATATAATATACATCCCACATGTTTACTACATATAACAAGTGATACAGGAGACATAATTGCGCATAGTTACTATATTATAACTGCATAATATTCACTACTTTGTTTGCGGAAATAGTACGGGTTGATCGTAAAGGTTGATAACGTCGACTTGGTATGTAACTTGACATGGCCATTTGTGTTGATCAAATTTTATATTCGAAGTATTTTCTCCATTGTGTCGCCGGTGGAATGAACGACTCGGTGTGGTGTTCAATGTTTATTTACAGGCGTGCGAATAACTGAAATATATACAACGATGTGCCATGTAGTGATGATATGTATGAAGTATGAGGAACGAGCCGATGTTCATCCGTCAGTTGTTTAGAGCAAAAGACCATATAGTTATATAAGAATATAGCGACGGATGACCATACTAAACTAACAAGAGCAATATAGACTAAGTTAGAATGAAATCTACCTGGAGTTACACAGAGAAATATAATCACCCATATATGCATAATAATCTAGGAGTAGTTACAGTCACTAACCTGAAATATATACAACGATGTGCCATGTAGTGATGATATGTATGAAGTAACGAGCCGATGTTCATCCGTCAGTTGTTTAGAGCAAAAGACGATGAACATGGCGCAAATTGCTTTTATACCAGGCAGCAATAAACAGGAAATGAAGTAATATTGGCGGGAAAAACTATAGGACTTGGCATTTGTGAACTGTAGAATTAGTAAAACATGTTAATTGTGGAATGAAAATAAAATGAGTATGTACATGTGAAGATGTATATATACATGAATATATACAAACGGCTACAATTGGAATATATTGTACATGTATTATATGTATAAGCAAATATCCAGGTTTTTGTTGTGATTGCGGTACAGATGGTTACTGTTCACAATTCAATTTTAGTCCCTGGATAATAAGGTACATGTACAATGCCAGAAAGCAGTTTCTGAAAAAAAATTACAGACTGACTCCAAACACCCCCAAGAACGAAAGATTTGTTTTGTTCAACCAATAAAAGAACGTTAAAACTCTTTGTCAAATTCATAAGATAAAACAAACAGTGTACTCAACTTTGTATGAAGTATATACATGTGTAATACGATGTAAACGTGCTTGAGTCGTGATGTCTTCATGATGCATTCATGTCCTCTACGTCATTCACATACTTCCCTACTTTGGGATTGTTAATAAACTATTACTTGTTATTTTTCTATTGCAACAGTTAATACATGTACATAAGCCATCCCGTTTCCACCCCCCCCCCCCCCCACTATCTATTCAAATCCAACACGAACACTGTCTTTTGACATGCGGACGACGAGATCTTCGCCATTGCTAAAATCTCCGTTATATAGACAAAATTGTCGTCGTAAATAAAGAACGGACACATGTTGAGATATATCAAGTGTTGCAAAACCTACGGAATCTAGATTTTTGGTCTCAAAAATTCGCCGCGTACCACGACAAACTGAACAAGCAACAAAATTCATCCACCCAAAATAATATATAAATAAATAATCAAATAACTGCTAAGAGTGTTGATATTATGGGTAAAAAAGTATACTACATGAGATAATTTTAGTGGCCATCAAAGAATAGCTAAAAATTTTACAAAAGAAATGTGAAGTGTTGAGTCTTTGTTGTTTTCACCAAACTAACCTCTCGAGGTCAAATTCAAGAAGGTCACCTATGAAACCGCAATAAATCGTTTCCCATTTGAATGTGCCGACATGTAAACTCTTATCTTGAAGTGTTCTAGAAGTTTAGTTTTTAGATTTTTTTTCGGATGGAAACGGCTCAAAACACATACTAGTAGGAACTTAATTTCGGCCAAATTTTGTTTTTCGCGGACGCGTCGAAAACTCGTAATGGCCGCCATGCGCAGACTGGTTATTCAACATCAAGGAAACTTATACACGTCACAACGGTACATATATAAGCTGTGTCTTTAGCTGGTTACTGAAGAGCCTCTGAGAAAACAACCGCCATGGCCGGCATTTAAAAAAAGCAAAAATAATGATATAATACTTCCCTCTTGAAATATGTGTAGACTAGGCGTTTCTGTGCAAGAAAAAATCAGAAAACAATCCGACTGTAAACTTAAAAGATAAAAATGTGGACGGCAGACGACGACGGATGCAACGCCATGGCAATAGGCTATGAGACCTAAATATGAGATACGGTATATGTTATGTTTTATTTTGGATAATACTGCCTACAGGGTTAGTGAGAAAAACTCCTAAACATTTCCGATGGCCAAACAAAATGAACATTTTCTCTCCATTGTAGTTTATTTTTATTGTTCTAATTCAAAACGCGATAACCGTTTCACGTAAGAGAAAGAATCATAATCTCCACCAGGGATTTGTATTATAGACAGAAATTTGTTCCCAAAACTCCCAATTGACTACGGTGCTCTATAAACATGGTATCACCACGCTGGCACTACTACTGTATGCTAATGTTTACGCAAACTGCGATTGAAAGATCCACAATGTATCATGGCCTGTTATGTGGATAACTTTTTTTAAGAACAAGCCCTGCATTTGGGTTTTATTTAGAAATCAATACCGTTTGCGGCCAATACACAACTCTGACACTAACACTCGTGTTATTTTCAGTGTTGTGCCTATCGTTCTGATAGTGGCTATAAATATTGTCTGTCTGTGACGTCAATCAAATCATAACAAGCCGAATATAGTCATTAACTGATTGAAAACGACAGCATTTCTCAGAAACTGACGCTGGCAACTTGTTCGTCCGTTTAAAGGTAAGATACTCAAATGCTAAACTTATTTCGGCCACACTGCACGATCGGCTATATTGGTGAATTTATTTGCTCCATGTCAAAAATGAAAACTGAAGCATAAATAACACGAATAGAACTTTGCGTCTTCCAGAGTTAGTATTCTATCCAATTTGAGACATTCTACCTGTTTTTTTTACTTACTTATGTAGAATATTTATGACTGTTATGGCCCGAAACCCGTCCCTGACACATTCTCCCACTCGACATACACGGCACAGATTCATCACATGACTTCATACTTACTTACCTTACGTCACCGGGCACGCACCGTCCTCGCACCACCTCTACATGTAAACAACACTGCTCACGTTATCACTTCCTACAATCCCACCAATCACCACATTCCCAGACACATGACTCCGCCCACACAGACATGACATCACTTTCCCGCCATTTCACATGAACACCTGCCACATTACGCGGGAAAACCCACACACATCATAGACTTAGCCCCGCGCTTTCCCACGGACAGTGTAGTTGGGTAGCATCTGTTGAATAGAAAGGTTGTATTGAGAGGTACTACGCCAAATATTGTGATTAGGAGATATCAAACTTATATTGGACTATTAATACTTCGGACTATTGTGGGGATTACGATAGTGTGAGTGACCGTGATCGTACATCGGACTAATCATCTAAATAAACTCGGATATTATTGAAATTTACGTCGGACTTCCTGTTGGTGTGTTAACGCACAACATACACCGTACTATTCGATCAGTGGGCGTAATAGCCGCCCGAAGAACTTCGCTATTCCGTCACATTGGTGTCGTGACCAGGATAGCGAAGGCCAGTTCTCGGCTTACGAACTATCCCGACATACGAACTTTTGATGAATACCCGATCTACGACTCGGAACCCGATCGGACCAAGCCCGGAAGATGAGGTGACGATGAATCCGGTCCCAGCGAACCAGCGAACTGCACGACCAAGGTCAGTGGCGATGAGCGATACCATTACGCTATCGCAAGTACAACCGCCAAACGAACTGTACGAACTATCGTCGGCGGCATCCGTAGAGTACATGCCGGACTGGATGCGAGCCGATAGCAACCTCGAAGAACTGTTGGACGGTGACCCGTACCAGCCGTCGCGCACGGTGACGGAAATCCTTGACGCGCATGCGCGGTCATACCACGCGACACCTGCCGGACCGCCAAGGTCACGACCAGGCGACGGAAGTGAAACGGACTACGCGCGCTTCCAGCGCCAACCCAATACCGACCCGCTACCCAAGTCGGTGAGTGTACGCCCAACGAACTATGACAGTTCAGTGTTAACGCACCCGCCGAGTCGGTCGCGTGTCCAACAATGGTCGCATGAATCGGATACGCGTGCTGAACTGTATCCGCGACACGACAATGTAATGTCGCGCCCATCGGTAACGATCCACACACTGACGCGACCCGACCGAACCCCGCCGGTGTACTCCAGAGTACCGGCCGACCCAGTTGTCACGGGAGAGCTGCCGGATGTCCACCTGCCGAACCGGAGAAGGGCCGCTACCGAGAGTACCCCAGCGGCCGACCCCAGGTTCAACGCCGCCCAGACGAACGACCCGCCGACACGATTCCACGTACCCACGCCGAGATAGGAGGTCCGATACGCCAGCGACACCATCGATCGCCGACCGCGCAACATCGGAGTACCGATCTCCGACACCAGCGAAAACACGCACCCCGCGCATCAACCACCACCGGTAGTCAACATCGGACCATCGAACGGCGAACCGTCGCTACCAGCGGAACATTCCGCCTCACACGGCTACGTGCCCAACTATGGAAATGCGGTGCCCATGCACAATCATGGGGGAATAGCAGTACCCAATCATGGGGGAGTAGCTGTACCAAACCATGGAGTACCAGCGTACGGTGTTGCCGCGTACAATCACGGAATAGTGCCCAATTTGGGAATTGTGCCGCAAAACCCTGGAGTAGCAGTTCCAAGTGTGTACGCTCCTGGTTCGGGATATCAGTTCCCACAAATGCCACACCCAACTCCGTCATACGGAATGCCGGAAATGTCGCCGCCATACGGACCGGTCTCCCAAACCGCGCCGTTGTCAAATCACGCTGGCTACCCGCCCGCGCCCGACGCTACGCCATACGTCATACCGGTCATCACGACCACTGCCGCACCGACCACGGAGGTCGCGCCGCCAACTCCCGCCGTTTCTACGACGACTGCCAACGCTACAACAGCGGCATCACAAGCGCCCATCATCCCGATGCTAGCGATGAGCACTGCCAAACCAGCACATTGGCGAGCCACGTTTAAGGAGGGTAATCTGAACCAGTACCTCCGCAGCTTCGAACAGTTTACGGCTGCATTCACGTACACGGACCTGAACAAAACTATGACATTCCGTAGTACGTTACGCGGACGAGTGGAAGCAATCGCTCTGAACATTCCATTCAACACGCCTTGGGATGAATTCAGGCGTCGTCTCCTGGAAGGATGGGAACCCGCCGCCCGTCGACAGTCGAAACGAGACGACTTTCCGTTCTTGAAGCGTGAACGGAAAGAGGATGCCGAACATTTCCTTGAACGGTTACAAGCCAAAGCAGAACAGGTGTTTGATGATGTCACACCTGAGTTTCTCCAACGAACTGTTATTTCGCAATTTGTCAATGGTCAGCCTGACCATATTGCGGATAGACTTTGTGTAATGACATTTACTTCGTACAGCGACGCACTCACGGCTGTACTGAAAGCGGAGAGTCGCCAGCAGCGGACCAAGAGAGATCGGCCCCACGGTACCCGCCGAGCGGACGCTACCTACCACGGGTATGCCGACGACACGGAAGCGAACGACGAACTTTCATGTGCGATCGGACAGTTGAACCATTGGGATACACCAACTCCCGATCAGATCGCTGCATACTACGACCCCGCAGATAGCGACACGACCGGACTGCAAGGGTGTGAAGAATATTCCGTCCCTTCCTGCTCCCGCGAATGGGTCGCGGAAGTGTTCCAGTGTGTTGTCAGTGACGAGTGCGGACAATACGGTGAGGACGCACTATACTCCGTTCTACGAGCTATCGCTCAGGCTCGTGGCGACCGTCCTACGCCTCAAGGTCGGACTGAAATATGTTTCTTCTGTAAGAAACCGGGACACAGATGGATACGGTGTTTCCGTTTGAAGGACATAATGGTACGAAACGGAATGAAACCGTTCCCGCCACGCCCTGGCGCAAATCGGAATAACGGACAGATCGGTATACCGAACTCGAACTCTCAGCCAATGGCTACGACGCCACCGGCCCAACCACCACCACAGGCCAGGCCGTCAAACTAAGGGAGGAAGGAACTGCGGAGTAAGAACCTTCCGTTAAACCGAGCTATGCTCAAAGCTCCAAACCAGTGGTTGTGTCCACAGCTACGAACACGACGCCAACCAAGCTGGCGCCGACACCACGGGCCCTTCCGCTCCGCGAAGGGGTGTGCGCCAAGTGTGCTTCGTCGACTTCAGGTACGGAATCCCTCCACGAAGGGGTGTCGGGACCATTGCCACGCAGGCCATCATGGACTAATCGTCACGAAGGGGTGTCGACACGCACCACCGGCGATACCGGAACGGACTCTATGTCTGAAATCGAATGGGTGTCGGATGATGGAGGCTTTTACGCTTTCCCATCGGGACCTGAAACCAAGCCGGGAAGACTGAAACTTCCACTCCTACTGCCTGAGGAGGACCTCGATGGACCGATTGTTATCAGTCGAAGTCTGGCCGCCCATGAGTGTTGGAAATTGCATGGGAAATGTTGGGGAACGAACCTTTAGAGCAGTAATGGACTCAGGAGCACAGGTTTCCCTGCTCCGAAAGGACATGATGCGACACGTGCCTGTCGAACAGCGCACTCTACGCCCGACCATGGCGACCATTCGGGATGTCAACGGAGACTCCAGCCCGATCGACGGACTTCTAGACCTTACGATCAAGGTCGTAACGAAAGAAATGACAGTGACATTTTGTGTAGCAGCAATTCATGATGAAATGATCTTGGGCATGAATTTCTTCCGACAAACGAAAGCCATCGTTAATTACGGTGATGGAACTGTCGAAATTAACAAAGAGATCCTGTTTGCATACAAGGACTTCGAAGCTAATGTTGTACACATGGCTGTACGTCGAGCCGTTACGGTACCGCCACGCAGCGAGGCCGTAGTCGAACTTGTACCGACCTCAAAGGTGAGGGTGCGCCAACACCCTCGGCTCATTCAGCCCATGACGAACTTTCCGGAGGAAACGGACTTGATTATGGGTCGCACGTTGACCTCATTGAACCGGAAGTGTGTTAAAGTGACTGTGGTGAACCCCGCAGATACGGGCGTAACTCTGACTCGCTCGGATCCAATAGCCATAGCGAGCCCCGTTGACAGTATTGTGGGCGCTCTGCCGAAGTCAGGGGAGGAACCGGAAGTTCCCCACACGAACGTTAACCATTACGAAGACCTCCCGCCACACCTACGGGAGATGGTGGACCGTGCCGGACTAGCACCTGAACAGCAACGGTGCTGTGCCAATTTGGTATATCGGTACAGAGACACTTTCATGTGCCCCGACGGACAGCTCGGACGGACGCATGTAGTGCAACATCGGATCGACACGGGTACAAGCGCCCCAATTCGTCAGCGACAACGTCGCGTACCCCAAGCGCAACAACACATCATAGATGAGGAAGTTGACAAAATGTTGCGACTTGGATGTATCGAACCTTTGGAATCACCATGGAGTTCACAAGTGGTGTTGGTACGCAAGAAAAACGGACAGGTACGATTCTGTGTGGACTATCGTCTGCTCAATGACGTAACACGGAAAGATTCGTACCCTCTTCCGAACATTCAAGACACGCATGACGCACTCGCTGGAGCGAACTACTTCTCGGCCTTAGATCTCGCCTCGGGATATTGGCAGGTCGAAGTGGACCCGACGGACCGACCCAAGACGGCCTTCGCCACCCGGAAAGGCCTATACCAATTCAGGGTTATGCCGTTCGGACTGAGCAACGCGCCAGCGACTTTCGAACGTCTCATGGAGACCATCTTACGCGGATATCTGTGGACCAGATGTATGTGCTATCTGGATGACGTGATAGCATACGGACGCACTTTTGATCAGGCGCTTGCCAATCTGGAAGCGGTCCTCGATCGGATACGAACTGCGGGTTACGCTTACAACCCAAAAAGTGTGAACTCTTTCAACGCGAAATCCTGTATCTGGGATTTATCGTCAGTGGACAAGGAATCAGGCTATTAGGGAATGGCCGACTCCCTGTGAGATTACGGACGTACGAGCTTTCCTGGGGTTTGCAGATTACCACAGGAGGTTCATAAAAGACTATGCCGAAATTGCTGAACCTCTGGTGTCACTCACCCGGGGTGAATGTCGCTTCACGTGGGGATCGCCCCAACGGAACGCCTTTAGGAGGCTCCAGAACGCACTTATCAAGGCCCCCAAGCTCGCCCATCCGTCACAAGATGCGGACGATTATTTCATTCTTGATACAGACGCCAGCGGCTACGCCATCGGGGGCGCGCTTTCACAGCACGCAACGGAAATATTGTACGACCTATAGGGAACTGTTGGCTGTTGTTGAAATGATTCAGCATTACCGACATTATTTGTGGGGACGCAGATTCCTGTTACGAACTGACCATAGCTCTCTGCGATGGTTAAAGAACTACAACGATGCGGACGGTATGTTGGCTCGTTGGTTAGCCAAACTGCAGCAATATGACTTTCGTATTGAACATCGTCCTGGAAAGCTCCACGGAAATGCTGACGGACTTTCCCGTTGCCATAGTTGCAAACATTCGGACTGCCCTGGACGCTTAGTCGTTCCACCCACGGACCCGGAAACAAGTTCTGGAGAACTTCCCGTCAGACGGATTACGGTGGTTCCTGTCGGACCCGAGAAAGACCTCCTGGACAGTGATACCATGACATCACCGGTCTTGTCTCGGATGATCTCAATACGCCAAGCTGCACGTGTGCGAGCATTGGATGTGAAATTGAACGGACAAGAATGGCTGTCGGACTATTCAACAGCGGACATTGTTGCCGCTCAGCAAGTCGACCCGAGTGTCGGAGTCGTACGACAGTGGGTATTGAACGGAACGAAACCCACGTCAAAGGAAGTCGCCCGCTACGGTGAGGAAGTGAAAACTTTGGTTTCACGATGGACTTTGTTAGCGCTACAGGATGGAGTCCTCATACGAACTACTAAGCCGGACCCAGCTGGTCGGACTGTCGTACAAACTGTGTTACCAGCGGCATTACGAACGGTGGTTCTGTCGTACAAACTGTGTTACCAGCGGCATTACGAACGGTGGTTCTCCACGACCTCAAGGTCGTAGGCCACCTCGGAATACAACGGACTGTTGAGAGAGTAAAGCGCCGGTTTTACTGGCCAGGTCTCGCCTTGGATGTTGCCCGCTGGTGCGCCCACTGCCCGCAGTGTGTGTCACGGAAAGGAAAACCAGCGCCCAAGAAATCGCCTCTAACGCAACTACCAACTGGGGCGCCATTTGATCGTATTGCCATGGATATCCTAGATACCCATAAAGTTACCGGACGAGGTCACAGGTACATTCTTGTCATATCGGACTACTTTTCAAAGTACACGGACGCATTCCCGCTTCGCCGCCATACGGCCAAAAATGTCGCCGATGTTCTGGTGAATTGTTGGATCGTGTACCACGGGGTACCGAAAGCCATACACAGCGACCAAGGAATGGAATTTGAGTCGTCGTTATTTCGGAGCGTTGTACGCCTTCTGGGCGCCAAGAAAATTCGGACCACGCCCTACCGCCCACAAAGTGACGGTCAAGTCGAACGATTCAATCGGACTTTGTTGAATATGTTGAGTGCGTTCGTCAGTGATCGTGGGAATGACTGGGATCTGCACTTACCATATGTACTCATGGCGTACCGCACCTCGGTGCATTCTTCTACTGGGTGTACACCACACCTGATGGTATACGGACATGAATGCAATTTGCCTGTTGACTTGATGTTTCCTACGTATGACCCAGAACCGCTACCTCCATGCGGACCCGAATACGTTGAGTATCTCCGAACTGCTATCAGAGCTGCCCATGGGTTTGCACAAGACCACCTACAAAAAGCTGCAACCCGCCAGAAAATGGGGTATGACGCACATGCGAAATCTCGCCCTCAGTTCCAGCCGGGAGAGTTGGTACGGTACTACTACCTGCCCCTCACTCAGAACAACAAATTCGCCCGACCCTGGACCGGACCCTGGAGAGTCCTGGAACGCGTAGACTATCGAATTGCTCTAGTCTCCAATCCACGAAATACTAGAGTCGTCCATCTGGACGTCATTAAACCATACGAAGGCGACGCACAGTTGCTGAACCTTCAACCTCAAGTCGGATCGCCACCTGAGTCGTCAAGCAGTACAGACTCCAAGACCGAACCATCGAACGATCCCCTGGAGCTCCTCAAGGAATTCCTCTACCCTTGGGATGTCACCGTACAAGACAAATCGTCAGATACAGATCGGACTACCGAGACTGATACTTCGTCATCAACCGCCAGTCGGAGAAGACATACATCCGGACCGCGACGCCGTCGCCAGAAGCGAAAATCGCGCAAGTCGAACTCTAGCGCTTCACAGCGAGCGCCAAAACCCCGCGGACCCAAACCCGCGATTGCTACGGACTCATCAACAAGCGAGGCTACGCCCCAGCCTGCTCCGTACAATCGACCCAGACGCACGATTCGCCGCCCAGCCCGGTTCAGATAACCACGGCTGTGCCAAGGGACTGATCTCTATGATGATGAATAAATGCCTGTCTATTGGACTATGATGTCATATCACCCCAAAATATATTTATAATATAATAATTTATGTACATATTCATTTCAATAACCATTTTTATGTACCGATGTCAGTGAGGCAATTTTCATATATAATATTGATATGACGTTATAATATTGATGCTGGTTACGATGCTATAATGTGGTATATGTGTGTTATGCATTGCATATAACTTCGTACTTCTCCATACCATCTCGCGCCTGTTGCGCACTACCTAAATATTGCATGACTAACAATTCCACCCATGTGTCAGCCGTCATGTCCTGCCGTGAGTAAGATCACTTTGTCGCGGACGAGGTGAGAGGATAGCCGTCTCCCGAGCAAGCGTCTGATAAGAGCCTCTGCTCCCCCTACGCACCATTCAGGGGAATGCCCTCCGGAGCAGGATTCAGCTATGAACAAACCTCTGCATTCCAACGTGCGATCTGTCATCACATTCATTGAAAATTATGCAACGCGCCACGGCAGGGCCGCCCAGATCACCCCATCACCCCCATGATAATATCAGCGGTTCCATTATCTACGGCACTAGATGAAAATGAACGGACTGAGCAGACTTCTGTGAGCTTGGTATTTATACCTCAGCATATGTACGGACAGTGATCATCTGTTATAAACAAGTTGGTCAAAAGTTTATTGTGTGCTAACTGTGCAGATAAGGAACGGACTAATTGTAGGAGTTCACACGGAAAAGCATGAAGCGCAAATAAACACTGAAGCCGCCCGCGGCACCCCCATAAACATTCCCAGTTAACTTCAATAGAGAGTGGAAGCACGTAAAAGGTGCAGTAATTTTGACTATATGCTAGACGGACAGTGAAATGATTGGATTGCGTTATCCAGAAGTTTGTGTCGGACTATGGGAAAATAGAGCAGCTGTGTGCTAACCTACTGCCCCGCTTGACTGGTGTGATGAACCAGAGCTTTGATGTACACGCGTTGCCTAGGTGATGGACCGCCCCCTCTTCGCACGACTGAGAGCCGAGATGGATCAAGCGAACGTAAAAAGACGTATAAGACAATAGACAGAGCGCACCCCCCGACTGTGGAAAACCGCAAAAGACACTGTCAGCACTTTGTGTGTGTACGGATGCCAGATAAGCAGGAAAGTTTTAGAAGCGGATCATTCTGGCTGCGGACACTGGAGAGTTAACATCTAGCAGAAAAGTGTTGATACTACAGTGATCTTGAGAGACAATTAGACATTACTTTGAATATATATATACTTCGTACGGCAATAGCACGCAATAGCACAGACTATTGAATAACATTTTACGAACTTTGTGTGTGAATAATCCTGGTACGCACCTTGTATTAGGATAAAAGTCGGACTCGTGAGTGTGGGCTCACGCCAGTGAGCGAAGTTCGAACCATGTCGTCTTTCGACAAGGAGAGAGATAAGCCACCGGACAAGAAGACGGCATCTGATGCCGATAATAACGAACTGCCACTTGCCGTGAGGATAGTGGACGCTGGGGATGAGCCGGAACATCCCATCGTACTTGGAGAATCGGCGACAGCCGACAGCGCACCGGGAACAGTTTCCCCTACTTCGGACCCGATCACGATATCGGATACAGAAACGGCCTCTGGGGCCGAAACGGACATTCGAAATAAAGTAATGGCGAAACTCGCTCAACGTGGAGAGCGTCATACGCCGAGTCCATCATCGGACTCGATGTCGGACTTGAGTGCGCCTGACTTCCAGCGCCTGGAAGAAGGCGGAAAAATTGTCGAGCAAGCCATGGCTGCTAGAGATGCAGCTAAAGCCACGGCTAGTGTTACTTCGGACTCCGGACCAAAACAAATGATGGCTACTCCGCCAGTGACAGCCGCACGACCGACCGCCGTGTCGGCTACGTCGCCTGCTTCAGCCAAACCGGCCAAGCCCGTACGACCTCTCGCGTTGCTCCCGCACGCGACAACATCGCGAGGATATTCCTCGGCATACACGGACTTATTCCGGACTCAGGGAAATCATGAGTCGCGGGATTTACGACAACGGACTTATCGCCGTCAAGTTGACGAGTTGATGGAGCTCGTACCTCGTCCCCCCACACCCCACGGGACGAGTCCAATCGACTGGAACACGGTTCCATTCTACGACCGGAACCGGCAAGCAGGATATGGACATGTCCATGATTTCTCCGTACCGTCGACACTGACAGAGAGTCAGTACCTGACTCTGATGCCGCTACGCCTCGGCACAGGAGGATTCGACTGCCCCTTCTGTACCAGTGAGGAGGAGTCAGAGCATGAACGGACCTGGCCCACGGTGCCTCGCCGGGCCCCACTTCGGACCCCACAGGAGCTGGATGCTCATGTTCTGGCGTACCATATGCCATTCGTACGGTTCTTTGTGTGCCCCGCACGGGACGGGTACATGACCCTGACGCTTTCGGACATGATACAGCACATCTCGACGCCCACGGCGAGTCACGCGGATCGGTTCCCAATTTTTCAACGGGGATCACTAATGGCCACCGAGAACATGGTTACTCGTTTCGCCAAGCGATGTGGGGTTGACATGCAACCCAACCCGAACTATCGGCCACCACGCGTACCAGCGCACGTACCCATCTTCCGACGGACGCCGGACTCGGTACTCACTTTCGGCATCTGGGCGATGGCGCCCGCGGTGATGTCACAGTACCCGCCGAATACCGCCCCGAAGGTCCAACTGGTACTGGACCGTATCGAGTACGCTCAGCTAAAAACCAGGGCTGACGAAGCTAAAGTCGAACGGATGGTACGGGACATCCAGCTGATCAACCGTCATGTCCGCTACCGAAAGCCTGGAGCTTTCTATTTCGACCGTCCTGTTGTATATCGGACCTCGGCCATGAAGGCCGCTGAATCTCGGACCTCGGCTTCACCAGCCACAGGAGTTTCAACTCCCGCACGGAGTTCGCCCTCGGGGGCGATACCTAAGAGTCGGACTGTTGAGAAGCCTACAGCGCCTAATGTTACGGACTATAGAGTTCGGGAGGGACTTGTGCCACCACTTGTGCTTGGTATTTATACCTCAGCATATGTACGGACAGTGATCATCTGTTATAAACAAGTTGGTCAAAAGTTTATTGTGTGCTAACTGTGCAGATAAGGAACGGACTAATTGTAGGAGTTCACACGGAAAAGCATGAAGCGCAAATAAACACTGAAGCCGCCCGCGGCACCCCCATAAACATTCCCAGTTAACTTCAATAGAGAGTGGAAGCACGTAAAAGGTGCAGTAATTTTGACTGTATGCTAGACGGACAGTGAAATGATTGGATTGCGTTATCCAGAAGTTTGTGTCGGACTATGGGAAAATAGAGCAGCTGTGTGCTAACCTACTGCCCCGCTTGACTGGTGTGATGAACCAGAGCTTTGATGTACACGCGTTGCCTAGGTGATGGACCGCCCCCTCTTCGCACGACTGAGAGCCGAGATGGATCAAGCGAACGTAAAAAGACGTATAAGACAATAGACAGAGCGCACCCCCCGACTGTGGAAAACCGCAAAAGACACTGTCAGCACTTTGTGTGTGTACGGATGCCAGATAAGCAGGAAAGTTTTAGAAGCGGATCATTCTGGCTGCGGACACTGGAGAGTTAACATCTAGCAGAAAAGTGTTGATACTACAGTGATCTTGAGAGACAATTAGACATTACTTTGAATATATATATACTTCGTACGGCAATAGCACGCAATAGCACAGACTATTGAATAACATTTTACGAACTTTGTGTGTGAATAATCCTGGTACGCACCTTGTATTAGGATAAAAGTCGGACTCGTGAGTGTGGGCTCACGCCAGTGAGCGAAGTTCGAACCATGTCGTCTTCCGACAAGGAGAGAGATAAGCCACCGGACAAGAAGACGGCATCTGATGCCGATAATAACGAACTGCCACTTGCCGTGAGGATAGTGGACGCTGGGGATGAGCCGGAACATCCCATCGTACTTGGAGAATCGGCGACAGCCGACAGCGCACCGGGAACAGTTTCCCCTACTTCGGACCCGATCACGATATCGGATACAGAAACGGCCTCTGGGGCCGAAACGGACATTCGAAATAAAGTAATGGCGAAACTCGCTCAACGTGGAGAGCGTCATACGCCGAGTCCATCATCGGACTCGATGTCGGACTTGAGAGCGCCTGACTTCCAGCGCCTGGAAGAAGGCGGAAAAATTGTCGAGCAAGCCATGGCTGCTAGAGATGCAGCTAAAGCCACGGCTAGTGTTACTTCGGACTCCGGACCAAAACAAATGATGGCTACTCCGCCAGTGACAGCCGCACGACCGACCGCCGTGTCGGCTACGTCGCCTGCTTCAGCCAAACCGGCCAAGCCCGTACGACCTCTCGCGTTGCTCCCGCACGCGACAACATCGCGAGGATATTCCTCGGCATACACGGACTTATTCCGGACTCAGGGAAATCATGAGTCGCGGGATTTACGACAACGGACTTATCGCCGTCAAGTTGACGAGTTGATGGAGCTCGTACCTCGTCCCCCCACACCCCACGGGACGAGTCCAATCGACTGGAACACGGTTCCACTCTACGACCGGAACCGGCAAGCAGGATATGGACATGTCCATGATTTCTCCGTACCGTCGACACTGACAGAGAGTCAGTACCTGACTCTGATGCCGCTACGCCTCGGCACAGGAGGATTCGACTGCCCCTTCTGTACCAGTGAGGAGGAGTCAGAGCATGAACGGACCTGGCCCACGGTGCCTCGCCGGGCCCCACTTCGGACCCCACAGGAGCTGGATGCTCATGTTCTGGCGTACCATATGCCATTCGTACGGTTCTTTGTGTGCCCCGCACGGGACGGGTACATGACCCTGACGCTTTCGGACATGATACAGCACATCTCGACGCCCACGGCGAGTCACGCGGACCGGTTCCCAATTTTTCAACGGGGATCACTAATGGCCACCGAGAACATGGTTACTCGTTTCGCCAAGCGATGTGGGGTTGACATGCAACCCAACCCGAACTATCGGCCACCACGCGTACCAGCGCACGTACCCATCTTCCGACGGACGCCGGACTCGGTACTCACTTTCGGCATCTGGGCGATGGCGCCCGCGGTGATGTCACAGTACCCGCCGAATACCGCCCCGAAGGTCCAACTGGTACTGGACCGTATCGAGTACGCTCAGCTAAAAACCAGGGCTGACGAAGCTAAAGTCGAACGGATGGTACGGGACATCCAGCTGATCAACCGTCATGTCCGCTACCGAAAGCCTGGAGCTTTCTATTTCGACCGTCCTGTTGTATATCGGACCTCGGCCATGAAGGCCGCTGAATCTCGGACCTCGGCTTCACCAGCCACAGGAGTTTCAACTCCCGCACGGAGTTCGCCCTCGGGGGCGATACCTAAGAGTCGGACTGTTGAGAGGCCTACAGCGCCTAATGTTACGGACTATAGAGTTCGGGAGGGACTTGTGCCACCCCCGGACGAATATCCGCCCCTGCCAAGTCGACCCACGGTCGAGACAGACGCGGCTGAATCTTCGGACTCAGTTAAAACTTCGGACCCAGCCGAACCCATGGAAACGGCTAAGATTACGGACTCTGTGGATAGGGAGCCTTCCCCAAGGACGGCTTCTCAAACCCCAGTTACGGACACTGAGTCGCCAATGGAGTGCGACCAGCCGCCACCACTTCGAACGATCGAGGATGAGCCAGACCCTCGACAACGTCGAACACCCGACAGCAGGCCGGGCTCCCCCATGGAGCCGTCTCGCGGCCTAATCACTTTCGGACCACCTCCTCCGTACCTGGATTACGAGGAGGAGTTGTTGCCCCCGACGACCACCTTGGTCACACGAGCCAACGAACCGGACAGGCCTCGGCTAAGGATGGAGGTCCTGGAGGACCAGGATCCATTACCTCGCGACCTGGAGGTCAATTTCGGACTTCACGGATCTGGTGAGTTCGGTGCGGACTACCAGCTACTTCGCCAGCACGGGCAAAGGTTGCTCGAACGGACTTTACCCGGACTACAAGTCCTCCCCGGAATTAACCCGGACTTCGCCGAACTCTACCAGGACGACAACACACGTCGTCTTCCCGCCGGACTCGGACCGCATCAGTCCTACTGGATGGATCAAATCACCCAGGCTGCGACGGACGCGGACCCTTTGCTACTAGCGGAGGACGCCGAACATCACCTCCCGTCGTTGGCACTGGCCAGCGCGGACGACCTGGCACTTCAACATCTGCGAGCCATCCGCCGCGGATACGTACTTGCCATGGACGCACACATCCGCCAGGCGGAGTATAACGCCATGTCCCTCGGATTCGGGATGGGGTCGCTCCATGAGCGACAGACCCCTACGGCTCCGCACCCTCTCCTGGAGGAGAACCGACGGCTCCGAGAGGAACTCCGTACTGCGGAGCGAAATAATTCGGACTTACGGGAAGAAAATCAGGAGCTTCGAGCTCGCCTTTCCGCTACCCCGTCGTCACCACCAGAGGCTTCCGGAATTCCGGATGAGTTGTGGACGACCATCGTGTCGGTGTTGCCGCACCTACCGGCCGACGACCAAAGGCGGCTGATACAACAGGCATCGCCAGCCGCCCGGCCTCCCGCGTCACGGAGACGCGACCGTCAGTCGGACTAGGCTACGTACCTCAGGTCACAGCACCAGGATAGCTGTGGCCTGCAAATATCGTACTTATCGTATTATATGATGTGCATGTGTACCATGTACTAATCCTGGTCACTTTCAGGTATTTCGGACTTTAAAATGTTTCCGTTCCGCTAGGGAACGTAGAGGAGTATTTTTACATTCCAATGATATATATGTATATATATATTTGTGATTCTTTTAACTGTGATTTATGTCTTGATTTATGTGTTTCATCGTCACCTGTCGTTGTTTTAAATGTATTTGTCAAATGTGTTCATATCATCTTAGTGACTGTTGACTGACCGACTAATGACTTTATTTTGACAGATAGAATTTTTATTGTATCCATTGTTTTATCATTGTCTCGCGCGGTGAATGTGTTTCCCTTTAGGACTTTTAGCTTATCATGTTTAGATTTTTGGACAGTTAGGTTTCGGGGAGGGTAAATTCCCAGGGGGTAATTTGACGAAGGGGTGTTTTGTAGAATATTTATGACTGTTATGGCCCGAAACCCGTCCCTGACACATTCTCCCACTCGACATACACGGCACAGATTCATCACATGACTTCATACTTACTTACCTTACGTCACCGGGCACGCACCGTCCTCGCACCACCTCTACATGTAAACAACACTGCTCACGTTATCACTTCCTACAATCCCACCAATCACCACATTCCCAGACACATGACTCCGCCCACACAGACATGACATCACTTTCCCGCCATTTCACATGAACACCTGCCACATTACGCGGGAAAACCCACACACATCATAGACTTAGCCCCGCGCTTTCCCACGGACAGTGTAGTTGGGTAGCATCTGTTGAATAGAAAGGTTGTATTGAGAGGTACTACGCCAAATATTGTGATTAGGAGATATCAAACTCATATTGGACTATTAATACTTCGGACTATTGTGGGGATTACGATAGTGTGAGTGACCGTGATCGTACATCGGACTAATCATCTAAATAAACTCGGATATTATTGAAATTTACGTCGGACTTCCTGTTGGTGTGTTAACGCACAACATACATCGTACTATTCGATCAGTGGGCGTAATAGCCGCCCGAAGAACTCCGCTATTCCGTCACACTTAGTTATGTCATCATAAAAACAATTCACTATTATTGTGTATTTAAAAATGTGTTCTTTTAGCAATCTGTGGTGACACATCATTGATACATAATTCAATCCGTATATGGCTAAAACAAAATATTTGCATCTGGCTAGGCCCGCGCGTCACCAAACACCATGCGCACCATTCTTTTATTTTCTCACAAAAAGAAGAAATAGCACGCGTCAGTTCTCGAGAGCCGATTTCATTTTTTTCATCGTAAATTGCCAGTCGAACATTGATTTCAGTGAGACAAATATAAAGGGGAATGTTCCCGAGTATCTTTGTCATTACAAAATGTGGTATATTGTTTGGATAATTTGGCCATTTTCTATCGGGTCTGGAAAAAAGGAGAAAAGAAGCAAGAAAAAAAAATCGCATCACTTTGAATTCTCGGGGACCCTAATAAGCAGAACCATAATACTTTTTCCGTTTTTCGATAATGCCATGACGACATTGTATGAGTTCCACTTCTCCCATGGTAGTGAAGATGAGGCGTTGATACGTAGCTCCTTGACCAAGCTTAATGACATCTGGTTAAACTGGAAGGAGCCAAGCAGACCAGCTGTGAAAGCTCTCTTAAGCTACCTCCACCTACCAGTGGCCGGCTTTCAGTTCTAGTGCTGAGCACCATTGGGATCCAGCGACAGCGAGGGAATCCATCTCTCCTCAACGAGAGGGGAGGCATGTGCATCCCACTTGGATTGATGAGGAGGATGAGGAAAGAGGTCACTCATTGTGAAATACCACTAATAGTCACTTCCACGTGTATATTTATTTTTACATGTAAACAAAGTGTTAAAATTCCATCAAAACCTGTATTGTATTCCACATTTTATAGATAGCAGTCTTTGTTTGAAGTTTTCAGAAGGCTATGAGGGTTAAATGAATCTGAAGTTCACATACATACTCTGTATATTTCAAAATAATATACGTGAGAAAAACACGATATTCGCATTTTGGGATAATTCTTCTTAAAAGGTATCATTTGGAAGGATTAGCCCAAGGGCTAAGAAAGGTTACCGGACGATATAAATTATGTTTTATATTTTATATAAAAGCTATTCTGTCCCTTGACCGTGAGAATGAGGTAACTGGTCAAATTCAACGTCACAATTCAGTATTTGTCACTCCTATATGTCCACAATTGATTACTAAGCTTTAAATTCAATAATGAGAGATATTAGCATTTTCCCCCTGTTACATAGAAAATGAAGTCAAAGGTCAAAATAAAGGCCATCAGAATATGTGGAATATATCATTTCTCGTATGTTCAAAATTGATTGTCGCGCTACATCGTCTGTCATAATCGAGATATCAGCCATTTTGTCCTGTGACTTTGAGAATGAGGTCATCGGTCATTATCAAGGTCATCACAATATCGAGCATATAGAATTTCCCATATGTTCACTCTTGATTCTTAAGCTGTAAACAGGTAAAGTTGATAGTTAGCGAAATATTAACCATTTTGTGCCCTGACCTTGAAAATACGGTCGAAGGTCGAGTTCAAGGTTATGAAAACATTCAGCATATGTAATCTCCTATATGTGAACTATTGATTCCAAAGCAGTTAGGTTGATAATCAGCGGAATATTGGCCATTTTGTCCTGTGACCTTGAAAATGAGGTCAAAAGTCAAATTCAAGGTCATGAAATATTCAGAATGTATTATTTCATATATGTTCACAGTGATAAGTTGTAAAGTCAATAATAAGCAAGATTTTAGCCATTTTGTGTTCTGACTTTTGAAAAAAAGGTTAAAATTCAAGTTAAAGGTCATGGGAAAAAAAGTAAGGTCAAAGGTCAAATTCAAGGCCATGACAATATTCAACATATATCATTTCATATGTGTTCACAATTGATTCCTAAACTGTAAAGTCGATAATAAGCATTTTAGCCATTTTTCCCCCTGACCTTGAAAATGAGGTCAAAGGTCAAGTTCAAGCTCATGAAAATTTTCAGCATATATCATTTCCTGTATATGCACAATTGATTATACAGCTGTAAAGTTGATAATAAGCGAGAAGTTAGCCATGTAGTCCATTGACCTTGAAACTTAGGTCAAAGGTCAAATTCAAGGTCATCAAAATATTCAGCATACATCATTTGCTATGCGTCTAAAATTCATTCCCAAGCTGTAAAGTCGATAATAAACACGATATTAACAATTTTGTGCTCTAATTTCGAAAATGAGGTCAAAGGTCAAATTCAAGGTCACCAGAATATTCAGCTTATATCATTTCCAATATGTTCACTATGGATTCCTAAGCCGTTAAGTCGATAATAAGCCAAATATTATACATTTTTGCTTGACCTTGAGAATAAGGTCAAATGCCAATTTCAACTTCATGACAATATTCATCATATGTCATTTCCTATGTGTCCACAATTGATTCCTAGTATCTAAGTAAGATATTAGGCATAATGTGTCCCACTATAAAGCATAGGAGAATTCAACATGGGAAAAGAAACAAACTGCGATTGAAACGCCAACAATGTAACATATCTTACCATATGAACTTTTTATAAACCTTATATGCTTTTTTAAGAACAAGTCTATCTGGGTTTTCTCGGAACCCGATACTGGTTGCAGCCAATACACGACTAAGACACTAACTCCTGTGCTATTTTCAGTGCTGTATCTACTCTTCTGATAATGACCATAAATACTCTCTATCTGTGACGTCAGTCACACTATAGCAAGCTGAATATAGTCACTAACTGATCCAAGACGACAACATTCCTTAGAAATTGACGCTGGCAACCAGTTCGTCCGATTAAAAGTAAGACACTTAAATCTAATCTTATTTTGGCCACACTGCCCGATAGGCTATATTGGTGAATATATTTGCTTCATGTTAAAAATGAACAACGAAGCATCAATTAAAAACACGAATGCGTCTCCCAGAGTTAATATTTTAAACATTTTTGAGATATTCTATCTACTTTTGACCAACTTATTTATGTCATCATAATAACAAATCAATATTATAGTGAGTTGAAAAATGTGTTCGTTTAGCAGTGTGTGGTGACAAATCATTGAACTACAACTTGATCCATATATAGCGCCAAAAAAGTATGGTCTTTGGTTTTGTGGCCCGCGCGTCAATAAAAACCATCCCCACCACTCGGTTTTTCTAACAAAAAGAAATCGCGTGCGTCCGTAACCTGAGAGCCGATTTCTATTGCTTTTTTCATTGTAAATTGCGACTCGTACATCGATTTCAGTGAGACAAAAGGTGAAGTCGAATGGTCACAAGTGTCTTAGTCACTTCAGAACTTGGTGTATTGTTTGGCTATTTTTTTCCCTGTAATGTTCTACTGGGTCTTAAAAGCAAAAGAATAAAGAAAGAAAAAAAATCGCATCATTGCATCGCTTTCTCGAGAACCCAAATAACCGGAACCATTTCACTTTTCGTTTCGCAAACTTTTTGCAAACTAGCACTTCTGCTATAGAAATTTGAAATTTGGTGGAAATTGTTGTTTGACACCCAAGTGAAGTACGCGAAGTTGTAGCATGAAACCATTGAGCATCGCAATAATTTTAGCAAAAAGAAAACGGCGTAAAAAAGGTTTTCAGACTAAAGTGAATGTACATATTTGGACATATATAGTATAATTTACTATAATTCATATTTCATCTGAATAACGAATGAATAAAATATACATGCATTCGCTTTTCGTCCACGCGGTTTTTCGGCCAGGTTCAACATATACATGATTTACAGGATGACGTCATTCCTGTTTTGAGAATAGGATTAGTATTGTATTGCCGTCCCCTCGATGGCCCAAGTATCATACATTGCGCCTTTCTCTATATTCAATAAGGATTAAAAAGGTGACAGGCGGATTAAATGGCATTCATTTAGTGGGCGAGTAGTATTAAGGCGCAGTGTATGATACTTGGGCCACTGAGGCGAGGGTGAGTAGATCAATCATAAAAATGTGGGCTTTGTATAGAAAAGACGGCCCATGTAGCGCAGCTTTACTATGTCTTCTGAATTCAATGAAGATTAAAAATAAGGCCAAGGGCCAAAGATAGGTTACCGGACAATATATGTTTAATATTTTAGATGTTAGCCAGGTAACTGGTTAAATCCAAGGTCACAGGAATATTCAGCATATATGATATTGAGCATATGTCATGTCCACAGTTGATTGCTAAACTGTAAATTCAATAATCAGAGAGATATTAGCAATTTTGTGCTGTGGCCTTGAAAAAGAAAGCAAAGGTCAAATTCAAGGTCATCAGAATATTTGGTGTATAACATTTCCTATATGTCCATCATTGATTCCACACATTATGAAGTCAATATGTCAGATATTAGCCATTTTGTCCTGTCACCGTGAAAATCAGGTCAAAGGAAATTGGAAAATAAGATCATTGGTCAAGTCGAGGTCACGAGAATATCCAGCAAATATCATTTGAAGTTTGATCACAATTGGTTCCCAAGCTGTAAAGTTGATAATAAGTAATAATAATAATAATAAGAGATATTAGCCATTTGTGATCTGACCTTGGAAATGAGGTCTAAAATCAAGTTCAAGGTCATGAGAAAATTCTGCATATAACATTTCCTGTTCGCAGTTGATTCCTAAGCTGTAAAGTCGATAACAAGCGAGATATTAGCCATTTTGTTCTTTGACCTGGAAAATGAGGTTTAAGGTCAAATTCACGGTCACCAAAATATTCAGCATATATCATTCCCTATATGTTCACTATCGAATCCTAAGCTGTAAAGTCGATAATAAGCGAGATATTGCCATTTTGTGATCCGACCTTGAAAATGAGTTCAAGGTCAAATTCAAGGTCATCAAAATATTCAGTGTATATCATTTTCTAAGAGTCCACAATTGATTTCCAAGCCATAAAGTGAATAGAGGAGCAAGATATTAGCCATTCTGTCCTTTGAAAATGAGATCAAAGGTCGAATTCAAGGTCATGGCAATATTCAGCATATACCATTTTCTATATGTTCACAATTGATTGCTAAGCTGTAAAATCGATAATAAGTGAGATATAAGTCATTTTTCAAGTTCAAGGTCATGAGAAAATTCAGCATATAACATTTCCAAGCCATAAAGTCATAAAGTGAATAGAGGAGCAAGATATTAGCCATTTTGTCCTTTGAAAATGAGATCAAAGTCGAATTCAAGGTCATGGCAATATTCAGCATATATCATTTTCTATATGTTCACAATTGATTGCTAAGCTGTAAAATCGATAATAAGGGAGATATAAGTCATTTTGTCCTGTGCCCTTTGAAATTTAGGTCAAAGGTCAAATTGAATGTCATGACAATAATCTGTATATATAATTTCCTAAATGTTCATAATTGATTCCTAAGCTGTAAAGTCGATTAGAAGCGAGATATAAGCCATTTTGTCCTGTGACCTTGAAAATTAGGTCAAAGGTCAAATTCAAGGTCATGACAATATTCAGAATATAACATTTCCTAATATGTTCACAATTGATTCCTAAGCTATAAAGTCGATAATAAGCGAGATATTAGCCATTTTGTGCCTTTGACCTTGAAAATGAGGTCAGAGGTCAAATTCAAGGTCACGAGAATATTCAGCATATAACATTTCCTATATGTTCATAATTGATTCCCAAGCTGTAAAGTCGATAACAAGCGAGATATTAGCCATTTTATCCTGTGACCTTGAAAATAAGGTCAAAGGTCAAATTCGAGGTCATCAGAATATTCAGCATATATCATTTCCTATATGTCCACAATTGATTCCTAGTGTCTAATCTCAATATTAAGTAAGATATTAGGCATAATGTGTCCCATTATAAAGCATAGGAGAATTTAACATGGGAAAGTCCCATTTGGGCCGAGTTTGGGCCAAAATGGGCCACTTCAAGCGCAACGAAAATTATAAATATCATAGGAGTACATATGAGGAGTGTTATGTATCAGAAAGTTACCGAACATATTTTGAGAAAATGGCCGCCAAAGTCCAAAATCAGGCATTTTGCGTCGAAAACGGCCGCCATTTTGAAAAAATTGCGAAAATAAAAAAACTAAAAAATACCTCCTTCTTGAAATATTTTTAGGCATTTTTGTGCAAAATTTCAGAAAAATTCGCCTGTAAACAAGAAAGATAACCCCTCCACTGCGTATAGCCCGAGAAGGTCTCGGGCACTAACGTCAATTCCAGTGTGCGTATAGCCCGAGAAGGTCTCGGGCTCTGAACAATGTGTGATAAGTCAGTGTGGAGTGTCAAGATTAGATCGTTATGATATTTCACAGAAGTTTGGCGAGCAAGCATGGGCACTCTAAGATAACGCAGTGAGTTCTATTCGGCCACTTATCTCAATCTTATATGTACGTCTTTAGATTGACTTGTGCAGGAAAGAGGTGAACCCACATTACATGTATTTTGTCCACATGCGAATTTTGATTTGTATGCACAGATGGCATAGATGTGATTTACAATATTTATATGCTGTTCATTTTGACAGTTATGATTGCAACATGGTTCTCAGCAATCGTGGACTATTCGAGTTAGCTCTTACATAATAGGCCTATACCTGACCAGCTCAATTGAAATGGAGACATAAGTTTGTGTATGATGAGAATAATTTAGTGCCGTGTGGAAAGCATGCTCTGTTTGTTAAAATGTGATCGTTGCCATGGTAACTTGCTACATAGCAAACAAATGTTATCGGCGCTGCAGCTGTATTGGTGAGAATAAAGTTTCGTATCAAATATATATAATTTTCACAATAATATTCCAATTCCTTGTTGAAATATTCAAAATATCTGAGAATATATCATACTTCGCTATTTTTCCTCTGCAAAGGCGATTTCACTGAGCCCCGCAGTGAAGCGAATAAAATGTGGACGACGGACGACGACGACCGACGACGGACGACGGACGCCGGACGCCGGACGCAACGCCATGCCAATAGGTTATCGGACCATAGGTCCGGTAACCTAAAAATGTGCCAGACAGATTAAGTATGGTATACATTTAGTGGGTGAGTAGTATTAACAGAGTAAGGTGCGCTACTTGGGCCGAAAAGACGACGAACAACCGTAGGGTGTGACGAATACACGAGTAAATCCTCGAGCGGTAGCAAGTGTAAAGTCATACCCTATAGGCTGCGAGTTGTCTGTTGTACCACGGTTGACACCTATAACAATAGGCCAGACCGTGGTCTTTGTCTATCCCACGTAGACACACCCGTGGTACAAATACAATAGACAACTCACAGCCTAGGGTATGACTTTAGTACTCGTTAATCCTGACTCGTGAATTCGTCATACTGGCCCAAGTATTATCATACGCTGCGCCTTAAAGCAGCTGCCTTCGAAACCAGTCAATATTTTTTGAAAACTATATTTCATGCTAAACATGTTAAACTAACTGAATGAAACATGCTCACATCAAATGTAAGGAAAATAACCAATCCTAAGGAAAATTTTGCTCTTTTGAACAGGCGGTTCTCGCGTAAAGACAGGAACTGTATCCATCACACGCAGATGTAAACAAAGCATAGAAGTGCGAGATAGACTGACAATTCCACGCACATCAAGGTATATCACTGATTATCACTGATTATTTCCCGGAAAAATTTACTCGATGTGGACTTTTAAGGGCGATTTCAGCATTTGTTTACATTCGGGTTTGATGGATACACTTCGTTTGTTTATTTACAAAACCGGTACAAAATGGGCACCAAACCGGCTGAAAAGACAACTCGGACGGACCGTAATCGTCAAAATCATTGAGGACACCTTTTGTTATATTGCAATAGATGTGTTTAACAAACACTTGGTTTTGAAAAAAAAATTGCATACATTCGAAGGCAGGTTTAATACTACTCGTCCACTAAATGAATGTCATTTAATCCGTCTGTCACCTTTTTAATTCTTATTGAATATAGAGGAAGGCGCAGGATATGATACTTGGGCCGCCTCAGTGACGATGAGTGTTAATCCAAGTACAATATATACCGATAGAAATGCGGAAAAGGTCACGAAAATGATGAAACACAAGAAAAACAATGTTTTGGCACCTGTCGATTTGCTGTCGTTTGTCATTCTGACAGTTCTCTGACTTCCGATCAGCACCAGAGTCAGACAAAACACTCGTTCGTGTTTTGCTATAAATGGATGTGACGTCACGATCAGTAACCGTGATTTTATTACTCATCAATATACGGATCGTGCGCAAACCTGTCCCCGAATCTTTATTTATGTTGATTCAAGGACGCGTTTTCTGCCAAATAAAAGTCAGTGATATATTGCTCTTATATAATCAGTTGTTATAATGGTGTTGACATGAGCAACGAACCATCTACAGCAGCTGTGAACAAAAGTGCAATAAAAAGGTATATCCAAATTTACGGTCAATTTATTTTTCTCAGATTCAGGGGAAAATAATTAAAATAAATTTCATAAGGTAGTTTTTTTTTTTCATTTTTCTGATTATAAATATCGTCATCCAAATGATTAACAAACCGATTGATTGCAAGATTTTCATAAGAAACTTGCAGACAAATGGGTTAACTGTGAATACTTCAAATTGCTTGGAGTCGTTCAGTACAGACCCAACTTGCATTTCACGCCCTCTTCTGGAGAACGAAATCATGCGAAGTGTAATGAGAGTATTAATCACCCTGCTGGTCAGCACTGACCAACTTCCTTGAATATGAATGGATTTAGTCGTGCTTGATTAAGTCTTGAATATTTAAAATAGACTGGCACTTCGCTTCTACATACAGAAAAATCGAATAGTTCGTAGTTCCCGATATTATACATGTGCAACTTTGAGGGGACATCCACCAGCATACTGAGGATCAGTGAGAAGAAACCGAAGACGTATTGTACGCCAAAAAAAACTAAAAAGCAATTCCAACACCAGATTGATCCTGGAAATTCTGTGATGCATTAAATAGGCACAGAAGCTGCAGTACAACTATACTGTGTATCCAGCTTTTAAATCATGAAAAGAATTGGAAATCCATACGATCATACAATATGATTTGGTATAGAAACAAATATAGAGTAATTAAATATCGCATTGTCATGTTACATTTCAGTCTTTATTATCCGAGCTATGTGATTCCAACCGATGAACAAAGGATTTCCCAGAACTGTGACGTCACAGTGACGTACCACTGTGGGACCATGTGTACCCCGTCTTCACTCCAGCGCTCCCTCGTGGAGGACATGTCAACTAATTCAAACATGCCGTAAATATTCCGTGATGCGTTCACCAGATCGTCTTTAATAGTCTCAAACAGTATGTGGTTCAGTCTGTCAATACGCTGCCAAGCTAAGAGCCCGTTGAATTTCTTGTTTTTCCAGAAGGTACTGTTTCTTGCAGACTCGAATTCTCTAAATGCTGGCATGTAGAATACTTTGGTTGTACGCGGTATATAGGCGAGTACCAACGAGTGAAAATAGCGAATATCGGCTTCGAAACGTGCGTAGCTATCCAGCGATTTGACGTGATTGAACGGGAGAAAGACCAATAGAACATCCGGGTAATGGTCTTTGAGGTACAGTTTGAAGAAGAACTCTGGCGCAGTGGCCGTTTTGTGGGTCTGGGTAAAGTATGACGTCGACTTATTGTGGTACATCTCGAAAGGAACGAGGGCGCTTACAGACGTATCTAAAACTCCTGTCATTGGCAGGTGTTCCATCACTGTTCGCCTTGGAGGTTCCTTGTTGTTGTAGTATTGGTCTCGGCTGGCGTCCTGGGTCCAGTTGCATGTGACTTCAAGTCCGCACCCCCGGCAGTAGCGGTAGTGAACGTTGACGATCTTCCTAAGTAGCGGGTCACCCCGCGTGAAGTAGGCGCGATCGGGCAACAGTCCGCGCATCTTGAGTTCTTCCTTGCGACTCGTGATGCACCATCGCGAGAAGCTTTTGACCAAGTTGACCAGCTCGAAGAAGTAGCGCTGCCCGTTGGAATCACCCATGGTCACGATCGAAGATATTCCCGAACGCGTGAAGCACTTCGACAACACCTTCGGGGGCAGGTGCACGTATTTCAACTTACAGGCTTTGGGCATGAAGAAGTAGTCGCTTTTTCCGGATTTGCTGACCACGTGCCAAGCGCCGCCGGAGGGGAAGTAGCCATACTTTCTGTAGTAGTCCACGAAGACTCTATGCGAACAGCGACGGTTTCCATGGTCCCAATCTTCCTAGTCACCTCTCTTCGAGAAGCTCAACCTGTCTTGAAATCCAGCGACTTTGAGCCAGCGCATGGGTAACGCATCCTTAACATGTCCGTAGTATATGATATTGAATGCGATAATAATAAACAAGATAGATTTGAATATTGACCGTCTCGTCAACTGCGTTGGGCTCGGAGTAGCGTCCCTCTTGGTAGTCATGACTAATCATAACTGAAGACTAGTTCATTTTAAAATGTGAATAAAGATCAAACCAATCGCCAGTTTCAAAGTAACTCCTATTGCTGTTTATTCCTTAGCGTTAATACGTGTATAAGTCCATGTCTAATATTGGATGGGGTTTTGCCGTGATGTAATGCCGGATTGTAAACAATCGGGTCTCACACTAGATCTAATATCATACTTTCTCGAGAACCCAAATAACCGGAACCATTTCACTTTTCGTTTCGCAAACTTTTTGCAAACTAGCACTTCTGCTATAGAAATTTGAAATTTGGTGGAAATTGTTGTTTGACACCCAAGTGAAGTACGCGAAGTTGTAGCATGAAACCATTGAGCATCGCAATAATTTTAGCAAAAAGAAAACGGCGTAAAAAAGGTTTTCAGACTAAAGTGAATGTACATATTTGGACATATATAGTATAATTTACTATAATTCACATTTCATCTGAATAACGAATGAATAAAATATACATGCATTCGCTTTTCGTCCACGCGGTTTTTCGGCCAGGTTCAACATATACATGATTTACAGGATGACGTCATTCCTGTTTTGAGAATAGGATTAGTATTGTATTGCCGTCCCCTCGATGGCCCAAGTATCATACATTGCGCCTTTCTCTATATTCAATAAGGATTAAAAAGGTGACAGGCGGATTAAATGGCATTCATTTAGTGGGCGAGTAGTATTAAGGCGCAGTGTATGATACTTGGGCCACTGAGGCGAGGGTGAGTAGATCAATCATAAAAATGTGGGCTTTGTATAGAAAAGACGGCCCATGTAGCGCAGCTTTACTATGTCTTCTGAATTCAATGAAGATTAAAAATAAGGCCAAGGGCCAAAGATAGGTTACCGGACAATATATGTTTAATATTTTAGATGTTAGCCAGGTAACTGGTTAAATCCAAGGTCACAGGAATATTCAGCATATATGATATTGAGCATATGTCATGTCCACAGTTGATTGCTAAACTGTAAATTCAATAATCAGAGAGATATTAGCAATTTTGTGCTGTGGCCTTGAAAAAGAAAGCAAAGGTCAAATTCAAGGTCATCAGAATATTTGGTGTATAACATTTCCTATATGTCCATCATTGATTCCACACATTATGAAGTCAATATGTCAGATATTAGCCATTTTGTCCTGTCACCGTGAAAATCAGGTCAAAGGAAATTGGAAAATAAGATCACTGGTCAAGTCGAGGTCACGAGAATATCCAGCAAATATCATTTGAAGTTTGATCACAATTGGTTCCCAAGCTGTAAAGTTGATAATAAGTAATAATAATAATAATAAGAGATATTAGCCATTTGTGATCTGACCTTGGAAATGAGGTCTAAAATCAAGTTCAAGGTCATGAGAAAATTCTGCATATAACATTTCCTGTTCGCAGTTGATTCCTAAGCTGTAAAGTCGATAACAAGCGAGATATTAGCCATTTTGTTCTTTGACCTGGAAAATGAGGTTTAAGGTCAAATTCACGGTCACCAAAATATTCAGCATATATCATTCCCTATATGTTCACTATCGAATCCTAAGCTGTAAAGTCGATAATAAGCGAGATATTGCCATTTTGTGATCCGACCTTGAAAATGAGTTCAAGGTCAAATTCAAGGTCATCAAAATATTCAGTGTATATCATTTTCTAAGAGTCCACAATTGATTTCCAAGCCATAAAGTGAATAGAGGAGCAAGATATTAGCCATTCTGTCCTTTGAAAATGAGATCAAAGGTCGAATTCAAGGTCATGGCAATATTCAGCATATACCATTTTCTATATGTTCACAATTGATTGCTAAGCTGTAAAATCGATAATAAGTGAGATATAAGTCATTTTTCAAGTTCAAGGTCATGAGAAAATTCAGCATATAACATTTCCAAGCCATAAAGTCATAAAGTGAATAGAGGAGCAAGATATTAGCCATTTTGTCCTTTGAAAATGAGATCAAAGTCGAATTCAAGGTCATGGCAATATTCAGCATATATCATTTTCTATATGTTCACAATTGATTGCTAAGCTGTAAAATCGATAATAAGGGAGATATAAGTCATTTTGTCCTGTGCCCTTTGAAATTTAGGTCAAAGGTCAAATTGAATGTCATGACAATCTGTATATATAATTTCCTAAATGTTCATAATTGATTCCTAAGCTGTAAAGTCGATTAGAAGCGAGATATAAGCCATTTTGTCCTGTGACCTTGAAAATTAGGTCAAAGGTCAAATTCAAGGTCATGACAATATTCAGAATATAACATTTCCTAATATGTTCACAATTGATTCCTAAGCTATAAAGTCGATAATAAGCGAGATATTAGCCATTTTGTGCCTTTGACCTTGAAAATGAGGTCAGAGGTCAAATTCAAGGTCACGAGAATATTCAGCATATAACATTTCCTATATGTTCATAATTGATTCCCAAGCTGTAAAGTCGATAACAAGCGAGATATTAGCCATTTTATCCTGTGACCTTGAAAATAAGGTCAAAGGTCAAATTCGAGGTCATCAGAATATTCAGCATATATCATTTCCTATATGTCCACAATTGATTCCTAGTGTCTAATCTCAATATTAAGTAAGATATTAGGCATAATGTGTCCCATTATAAAGCATAGGAGAATTTAACATGGGAAAGTCCCATTTGGGCCGAGTTTGGGCCAAAATGGGCCACTTCAAGCGCAACGAAAATTATAAATATCATAGGAGTACATATGAGGAGTGTTATGTATCAGAAAGTTACCGAACAGATTTTGAGAAAATGGCCGCCAAAGTCCAAAATCAGGCATTTTGCGTCGAAAACGGCCGCCATTTTGAAAAAATTGCGAAAATAAAAAAACTAAAAAATACCTCCTTCTTGAAATATTTTTAGGCATTTTTGTGCAAAATTTCAGAAAAATTCGCCTGTAAACAAGAAAGATAACCCCTCCACTGCGTATAGCCCGAGAAGGTCTCGGGCACTAACGTCAATTCCAGTGTGCGTATAGCCCGAGAAGGTCTCGGGCTCTGAACAATGTGTGATAAGTCAGTGTGGAGTGTCAAGATCGTTATGATATTTCACAGAAGTTTGGCGAGCAAGCATGGGCACTCTAAGATAACGCAGTGAGTTCTATTCGGCCACTTATCTCAATCTTATATGTACGTCTTTAGATTGACTTGTGCAGGAAAGAGGTGAACCCACATTACATGTATTTTGTCCACATGCGAATTTTGATTTGTATGCACAGATGGCATAGATGTGATTTACAATATTTATATGCTGTTCATTTTGACAGTTATGATTGCAACATGGTTCTCAGCAATCGTGGACTATTCGAGTTAGCTCTTACATAATAGGCCTATACCTGACCAGCTCAATTGAAATGGAGACATAAGTTTGTGTATGATGAGAATAATTTAGTGCCGTGTGGAAAGCATGCTCTGTTTGTTAAAATGTGATCGTTGCCATGGTAACTTGCTACATAGCAAACAAATGTTATCGGCGCTGCAGCTGTATTGGTGAGAATAAAGTTTCGTATCAAATATATATAATTTTCACAATAATATTCCAATTCTTTGTTGAAATATTCAAAATATCTGAGAATATATCATACTTCGCTATTTTTCCTCTGCACAGGCGATTTCACTGAGCCCCGCAGTGAAGCGAATAAAATGTGGACGACGGACGACGACGACGGACGACGGACGACGGACGCCGGACGCAACGCCATGCCAATAGGTTATCGGACCATAGGTCCGGTAACCTAAAAATGTGCCAGACAGATTAAGTATGGTATACATTTAGTGGGTGAGTAGTATTAACAGAGTAAGGTGCGCTACTTGGGCCGAAAAGACGACGAACAACCGTAGGGTGTGACGAATACACGAGTAAATCCTCGAGCGGTAGCAAGTGTAAAGTCATACCCTATAGGCTGCGAGTTGTCTGTTGTACCACGGTTGACACCTATAACAATAGGCCAGACCGTGGTCTTTGTCTATCCCACGTAGACACACCCGTGGTACAAATACAATAGACAACTCACAGCCTAGGGTATGACTTTAGTACTCGTTAATCCTGACTCGTGAATTCGTCATACTGGCCCAAGTATTATCATACGCTGCGCCTTAAAGCAGCTGCCTTCGAAACCAGTCAATATTTTTTGAAAACTATATTTCATGCTAAACATGTTAAACTAACTGAATGAAACATGCCCACATCAAATGTAAGGAAAATAACCAATCCTAAGGAAAATTTTGCTCTTTTGAACAGGCGGTTCTCGCGTAAAGACAGGAACTGTATCCATCACACGCAGATGTAAACAAAGCATAGAAGTGCGAGATAGACTGACAATTCCACGCACATCAAGGTATATCACTGATTATCACTGATTATTTCCCGGAAAAATTTACTCGATGTGGACTTTTAAGCGCGATTTCAGCATTTGTTTACATTCGGGTTTGATGGATACACTTCGTTTGTTTATTTACAAAACCGGTACAAAATGGGCACCAAACCGGCTGAAAAGACAACTCGGACGGACCGTAATCGTCAAAATCATTGAGGACACCTTTTGTTATATTGCAATAGATGTGTTTAACAAACACTTGGTTTTGAAAAAAAAATTGCATACATTCGAAGGCAGGTTTAATACTACTCGTCCACTAAATGAATGTCATTTAATCCGTCTGTCACCTTTTTAATTCTTATTGAATATAGAGGAAGGCGCAGGATATGATACTTGGGCCGCCTCAGTGACGATGAGTGTTAATCCAAGTACAATATATACCGATAGAAATGCGGAAAAGGTCACGAAAATGATGAAACACAAGAAAAACAATGTTTTTGGCACCTGTCGATTTGATGTCGTTTGTCATTCTGACAGTTCTCTGACTTCCGATCAGCACCAGAGTCAGACAAAACACTCGTTCGTGTTTTGCTATAAATGGATGTGACGTCACGATCAGTAACCGTGATTTTATTACTCATCAATATACGGATCGTGCGCAAACCTGTCCCCGAATCTTTATTTATGTTGATTCAAGGACGCGTTTTCTGCCAAATAAAAGTCAGTGATATATTGCTCTTATATAATCAGTTGTTATAATGGTGTTGACATGAGCAACGAACCATCTACAGCAGCTGTGAACAAAAGTGCAATAAAAAGGTATATCCAAATTTACGGTCAATTTATTTTTCTCAGATTCAGGGGAAAATAATTAAAATAAATTTCATAAGGTAGTTTTTTTTTTTTCATTTTTCTGATTATAAATATCGTCATCCAAATGATTAACAAACCGATTGATTGCAAGATTTTCATAAGAAACTTGCAGACAAATGGGTTAACTGTGAATACTTCAAATTGCTTGGAGTCGTTCAGTACAGACCCAACTTGCATTTCACGCCCTCTTCTGGAGAACGAAATCATGCGAAGTGTAATGAGAGTATTAATCACCCTGCTGGTCAGCACTGACCAACTTCCTTGAATATGAATGGATTTAGTCGTGCTTGATTAAGTCTTGAATATTTAAAATAGACTGGCACTTCGCTTCTACATACAGAAAAATCGAATAGTTCGTAGTTCCCGATATTATACATGTGCAACTTTGAGGGGACATCCACCAGCATACTGAGGATCAGTGAGAAGAAACCGAAGACGTATTGTACGCCAAAAAAAACTAAAAAGCAATTCCAACACCAGATTGATCCTGGAAATTCTGTGATGCATTAAATAGGCACAGAAGCTGCAGTACAACTATACTGTGTATCCAGCTTTTAAATCATGAAAAGAATTGGAAATCCATACGATCATACAATATGATTTGGTATACAAACAAATATAGAGTAATTAAATATCGCATTGTCATGTTACATTTCAGTCTTTATTATCCGAGCTATGTGATTCCAACCGATGAACAAAGGATTTCCCAGAACTGTGACGTCACAGTGACGTACCACTGTGGGACCATGTGTACCCCGTCTTCACTCCAGCGCTCCCTCGTGGAGGACATGTCAACTAAATCAAACATGCCGTAAATATTCCGTGATGCGTTCACCAGATCGTCTTTAATAGTCTCAAACAGTATGTGGTTCAGTCTGTCAATACGCTGCCAAGCTAAGAGCCCGTTGAATTTCTTGTTTTTCCAGAAGGTACTGTTTCTTGCAGACTCGAATTCTCTAAATGCTGGCATGTAGAATACTTTGGTTGTACGCGGTATATAGGCGAGTACCAACGAGTGAAAATAGCGAATATCGGCTTCGAAACGTGCGTAGCTATCCAGCGATTTGACGTGATTGAACGGGAGAAAGACCAATAGAACATCCGGGTAATGGTCTTTGAGGTACAGTTTGAAGAAGAACTCTGGCGCAGTGGCCGTTTTGTGGGTCTGGGTAAAGTATGACGTCGACTTATTGTGGTACATCTCGAAAGGAACGAGGGCGCTTACAGACGTATCTAAAACTCCTGTCATTGGCAGGTGTTCCATCACTGTTCGCCTTGGAGGTTCCTTGTTGTTGTAGTATTGGTCTCGGCTGGCGTCCTGGGTCCAGTTGCATGTGACTTCAAGTCCGCCGCACCCCCGGCAGTAGCGGTAGTGAACGTTGACGATCTTCCTAAGTAGCGGGTCACCCCGCGTGAAGTAGGCGCGATCGGGCAACAGTCCGCGCATCTTGAGTTCTTCCTTGCGACTCGTGATGCACCATCGCGAGAAGCTTTTGACCAAGTTGACCAGCTCGAAGAAGTAGCGCTGCCCGTTGGAATCACCCATGGTCACGATCGAAGATATTCCCGAACGCGTGAAGCACTTCGACAACACCTTCGGGGGCAGGTGCACGTATTTCAACTTACAGGCTTTGGGCATGAAGAAGTAGTCGCTTTTTCCGGATTTGCTGACCACGTGCCAAGCGCCGCCGGAGGGGAAGTAGCCATACTTTCTGTAGTAGTCCACGAAGACTCTATGCGAACAGCGACGGTTTCCATGGTCCCAATCTTCCAAGTCACCTCTCTTCGAGAAGCTCAACCTGTCTTGAAATCCAGCGACTTTGAGCCAGCGCATGGGTAACGCATCCTTAACATGTCCGTAGTATATGATATTGAATGCGATAATAATAAACAAGATAGATTTGAATATTGACCGTCTCGTCAACTGCGTTGGGCTCGGAGTAGCGTCCCTCTTGGTAGTGATGACTAATCATAACTGAAGACTAGTTCATTTTAAAATGTGAATAAAGATCAAACCAATCGCCAGTTTCAAAGTAACTCCTATTGCTGTTTATTCCTTAGCGTTAATACGTGTATAAGTCCATGTCTAATATTGGATGGGGTTTTGCCGTGATGTAATGCCGGATTGTAAACAATCGGGTCTCACACTAGATCTAATATCATACTTTCTCGAGAACCCAAATAACCGGAACCATTTCACTTTTCGTTTCGCAAACTTTTTGCAAACTAGCACTTCTGCTATAGAAATTTGAAATTTGGTGGAAATTGTTGTTTGACACCCAAGTGAAGTACGCGAAGTTGTAGCATGAAACCATTGAGCATCGCAATAATTTTAGCAAAAAGAAAACGGCGTAAAAAAGGTTTTCAGACTAAAGTGAATGTACATATTTGGACATATATAGTATAATTTACTATAATTCACATTTCATCTGAATAACGAATGAATAAAATATACATGCATTCGCTTTTCGTCCACGCGGTTTTTCGGCCAGGTTCAACATATACATGATTTACAGGATGACGTCATTCCTGTTTTGAGAATAGGATTAGTATTGTATTGCCGTCCCCTCGATGGCCCAAGTATCATACATTGCGCCTTTCTCTATATTCAATAAGGATTAAAAAGGTGACAGGCGGATTAAATGGCATTCATTTAGTGGGCGAGTAGTATTAAGGCGCAGTGTATGATACTTGGGCCACTGAGGCGAGGGTGAGTAGATCAATCATAAAAATGTGGGCTTTGTATAGAAAAGACGGCCCATGTAGCGCAGCTTTACTATGTCTTCTGAATTCAATGAAGATTAAAAATAAGGCCAAGGGCCAAAGATAGGTTACCGGACAATATATGTTTAATATTTTAGATGTTAGCCAGGTAACTGGTTAAATCCAAGGTCACAGGAATATTCAGCATATCGTCCCCCTAAAGCAAAAATGGCGTAAGTCGTTTTTTGGCGTAACTCAATGAGACATACCAAAGTAATGCTTGACATGTCCACTACCTGCTCGTATATTACTCCTGGTTGTATTCAGCACCATAAAATAACTAGAAGCCTATAACATATTGGCATATCTCGAGTCTTGACTTACGCCATTTTGATCTTGAGTTATGCCAAAACTGTTCTAGTGTTTGTGGTGACTTACGCCAAAAACGTCACTAGTGGGTATTGACTTACGCCAAAATTGCATTTAGCTGTTGAGTTACGCCATTTGTGCTTTAGGACCTTCGTGAGATACGCCAAAATTGCATTAGTGATTTTGTCCAGTAAGTTGTCAATGAGAGCATTTTTGGCATAAGTCATGCTAATCTTAGTTAATTAGTCATTTTATTAAAAGTAAGAATAACATTGATAGTAATTGAAGTAAAGTGGTATAATACTTGGTAATTTATGTAACAGGTCTCTGAATTTGGAAGCTTTTACTTGAAATTTAAAGGCAAGAAACCTTTTAAACTGATTATCTCAAAATCACCAAAAACGAGTTACGCCATTTTTGCTTTAGGGGGACGATATATGATATTGAGCATATGTCATGTCCACAGTTGATTGCTAAACTGTAAATTCAATAATCAGAGAGATATTAGCAATTTTGTGCTGTGGCCTTGAAAAAGAAAGCAAAGGTCAAATTCAAGGTCATCAGAATATTTGGTGTATAACATTTCCTATATGTCCATCATTGATTCCACACATTATGAAGTCAATATGTCAGATATTAGCCATTTTGTCCTGTCACCGTGAAAATCAGGTCAAAGGAAATTGGAAAATAAGATCATTGGTCAAGTCGAGGTCACGAGAATATCCAGCAAATATCATTTGAAGTTTGATCACAATTGGTTCCCAAGCTGTAAAGTTGATAATAAGTAATAATAATAATAATAAGAGATATTAGCCATTTGTGATCTGACCTTGGAAATGAGGTCTAAAATCAAGTTCAAGGTCATGAGAAAATTCTGCATATAACATTTCCTGTTCGCAGTTGATTCCTAAGCTGTAAAGTCGATAACAAGCGAGATATTAGCCATTTTGTTCTTTGACCTGGAAAATGAGGTTTAAGGTCAAATTCACGGTCACCAAAATATTCAGCATATATCATTCCCTATATGTTCACTATCGAATCCTAAGCTGTAAAGTCGATAATAAGCGAGATATTGCCATTTTGTGATCCGACCTTGAAAATGAGTTCAAGGTCAAATTCAAGGTCATCAAAATATTCAGTGTATATCATTTTCTAAGAGTCCACAATTGATTTCCAAGCCATAAAGTGAATAGAGGAGCAAGATATTAGCCATTCTGTCCTTTGAAAATGAGATCAAAGGTCGAATTCAAGGTCATGGCAATATTCAGCATATACCATTTTCTATATGTTCACAATTGATTGCTAAGCTGTAAAATCGATAATAAGTGAGATATAAGTCATTTTTCAAGTTCAAGGTCATGAGAAAATTCAGCATATAACATTTCCAAGCCATAAAGTCATAAAGTGAATAGAGGAGCAAGATATTAGCCATTTTGTCCTTTGAAAATGAGATCAAAGTCGAATTCAAGGTCATGGCAATATTCAGCATATATCATTTTCTATATGTTCACAATTGATTGCTAAGCTGTAAAATCGATAATAAGGGAGATATAAGTCATTTTGTCCTGTGCCCTTTGAAATTTAGGTCAAAGGTCAAATTGAATGTCATGACAATAATCTGTATATATAATTTCCTAAATGTTCATAATTGATTCCTAAGCTGTAAAGTCGATTAGAAGCGAGATATAAGCCATTTTGTCCTGTGACCTTGAAAATTAGGTCAAAGGTCAAATTCAAGGTCATGACAATATTCAGAATATAACATTTCCTAATATGTTCACAATTGATTCCTAAGCTATAAAGTCGATAATAAGCGAGATATTAGCCATTTTGTGCCTTTGACCTTGAAAATGAGGTCAGAGGTCAAATTCAAGGTCACGAGAATATTCAGCATATAACATTTCCTATATGTTCATAATTGATTCCCAAGCTGTAAAGTCGATAACAAGCGAGATATTAGCCATTTTATCCTGTGACCTTGAAAATAAGGTCAAAGGTCAGATTCGAGGTCATCAGAATATTCAGCATATATCATTTCCTATATGTCCACAATTGATTCCTAGTGTCTAATCTCAATATTGAGTAAGATATTAGGCATAATGTGTCCCATTATAAAGCATAGGAGAATTTAACATGGGAAAGTCCCATTTGGGCCGAGTTTGGGCCAAAATGGGCCACTTCAAGCGCAACGAAAATTATAAATATCATAGGAGTACATATGAGGAGTGTTATGTATCAGAAAGTTACCGAACAGATTTTGAGAAAATGGCCGCCAAAGTCCAAAATCAGGCATTTTGCGTCGAAAACGGCCGCCATTTTGAAAAAATTGCGAAAATAAAAAAACTAAAAAATACCTCCTTCTTGAAATATTTTTAGGCATTTTTGTGCAAAATTTCAGAAAAATTCGCCTGTAAACAAGAAAGATAACCCCTCCACTGCATATAGCCCGAGAAGGTCTCGGGCACTAACGTCAATTCCAGTGTGCGTATAGCCCGAGAAGGTCTCGGGCTCTGAACAATGTGTGATAAGTCAGTGTGGAGTGTCAAGATCGTTATGATATTTCACAGAAGTTTGGCGAGCAAGCATGGGCACTCTAAGATAACGCAGTGAGTTCTATTCGGCCACTTATCTCAATCTTATATGTACGTCTTTAGATTGACTTGTGCAGGAAAGAGGTGAACCCACATTACATGTATTTTGTCCACATGCGAATTTTGATTTGTATGCACAGATGGCATAGATGTGATTTACAATATTTATATGCTGTTCATTTATCCAGTTATGATTGCAACATGGTTCTCAGCAATCGTGGACTATTCGAGTTAGCTCTTACATAATAGGCCTATACCTGACCAGCTCAATTGAAATGGAGACATAAGTTTGTGTATGATGAGAATAATTTAGTGCCGTGTGGAAAGCATGCTCTGTTTGTTAAAATGTGATCGTTGCCATGGTAACTTGCTACATAGCAAACAAATGTTATCGGCGCTGCAGCTGTATTGGTGAGAATAAAGTTTCGTATCAAATATATATAATTTTCACAATAATATTCCAATTCTTTGTTGAAATATTCAAAATATCTGAGAATATATCATACTTCGCTATTTTTCCTCTGCACAGGCGATTTCACTGAGCCCCGCAGTGAAGCGAATAAAATGTGGACGACGGACGACGACGACGGACGATGGACGCCGGACGCAACGCCATGCCAATAGGTTATCGGACCATAGGTCCGGTAACCTAAAAATGTGCCAGACAGATTAAGTATGGTATACATTTAGTGGGTGAGTAGTATTAACAGAGTAAGGTGCGCTACTTGGGCCGAAAAGACGACGAACAACCGTAGGGTGTGACGAATACACGAGTAAATCCTCGAGCGGTAGCAAGTGTAAAGTCATACCCTATAGGCTGCGAGTTGTCTGTTGTACCACGGTTGACACCTATAACAATAGGCCAGACCGTGGTCTTTGTCTATCCCACGTAGACACACCCGTGGTACAAATACAATAGACAACTCACAGCCTAGGGTATGACTTTAGTACTCGTTAATCCTGACTCGTGAATTCGTCATACTGGCCCAAGTATTATCATACGCTGCGCCTTAAAGCAGCTGCCTTCGAAACCAGTCAATATTTTTTGAAAACTATATTTCATGCTAAACATGTTAAACTAACTGAATGAAACATGCTCACATCAAATGTAAGGAAAATAACCAATCCTAAGGAAAATTTTGCTCTTTTGAACAGGCGGTTCTCTCGTAAAGACAGGAACTGTATCCATCACACGCAGATGTAAACAAATGTACTCGATGTGGACTTTTAAGCGCGATTTCAGCATTTGTTTACATTCGGGTTTGATGGATACACTTCGTTTGTTTATTTACAAAACCGGTACAAAATGGGCACCAAACCGGCTGAAAAGACAACTCGGACGGACTGTAATCGTCAAAATCATTGAGGACACCTTTTGTTATATTGCAATAGATGTGTTTAACAAAAACTTGGTTTGAAAAAAAAAATTGCATACATTCGAAGGCAGGTTTATTACTACTCGTCCACTAAATGAATGTCATTTAATCCGTCTGTCACCTTTTTAATTCTTATTGAATATAGAGGAAGGCGCAGGATATGATACTTGGGCCGCCTCAGTGACGATGAGTGTTAATCCAAGTACAATATATACCGATAGAAATGCGGAAAAGGTCACGAAAATGATGAAGCACAAGAAAAACAATGTTTTGGCACCTGTCGATTTGCTGTCGTTTGTCATTCTGACAGTTCTCTGACTTCCGATCAGCACCAGAGTCAGACAAAACACTCGTTCGTGTTTTGCTAGTTAGCATGGGATCAGTGGCCCCCTGGCTCCCCACCATGGGCCAAAACAGTGGCCCACCAAGGGCTGTAGCTGGGGGGCCACAGTACTTTTGTCCAGCTGATAGCATGCTATCCACCATGGGCCAGCCCACAATCAGTGGGCCACCGGGGGGCCACTGGTTATATAAACAGCGTCTCCAGTGGCCCTCTGAGGGTTCATGAAGGGATACCCCAGTGGTCCAACCATGCTCATTGCTGGCCACTGATGGGTCAGTGGGGGGCCACAATCTACAAAAACACAAGAAAAAAGTTCTGTCCCCAGAAACTTTATTCAGTGGCAAAATACAGTATTTGTAAAAAAAAAAAAAAACATTGTATGTGATATTGTAAAAATGAACTAATTGATTGATTGACAGTTGCTCTGTTGGGTTGCATCATCGGCTTTATCAGAGCTGTCTTGAGCCAAAGCATCTCTTCGTTCTGTAAAAAACATGCAAGTTTTCACTGAACATGGAAAGTGAACACACTTCATTAATCATGGTATAGGTGCATGTATGTAACTGACAAATGTGTGTAATGTAGAATATCAACTAGACGCTTCCAGTCGCCTACGACCGCTTGGGTGTATTCCCCGTAGCCCTATCATCCCTGTTGCCCCCAAAAAACTAGAGCAATGGCTAAAAAAGATTACCAGAGAAATGTAAAATCTTAAGGCACAACAGGTTTTTTTTCCACCAAAATTGCTGCATTGACCTTTCACGGTTATCGAAGGTTGGATTCAAGATCACCACTGAAATCACTGCATGTGAACTTCCATTTCTACATGCTCGATAAAATAACGAAATTACAGCCAGATCAAACTTTTCAACTAAATTATATCTTGAATACGAATATTTGACAAACTTGGTTTCAAGTTGAAATTCAAAGTAAAAGCTGACCAAAACTGCATTTCAAGATGACGAAATTGCTACATTAAATTTTTCACCATAAGTTATATTTTGAGTGTAATATGTGCCAAACTTGCTTTCAAGTTGAAATTGAAAATAAAATTGGCCAAAACAACATTTAAAGATGACGAAATTTGAGCCAGACCGAACTTTTCACCATAAGTTAAATTTTCACTCGTTATATGTACCAAACATGGTTTCAAGTTGAAATACAAAGTAAAAGTTGACCGAAACTGCATTTCAAGAGGACGAAATTGGAGCCAGATTGAACTTTTCACCATAACTTATATTTTAATTTATAATACATGTATGTGCCGAATTTGTTCCAAGTTGAAATTCGAAGTATTACCTGGTTGAGCTCAACAATAATGTTTCTCGTCTTATAATTATTTCGAATTGTGGTCAAAAATAGACATAACTCCAAAAAATAATGTTAACTTATTTGGTTACAGCCATAAAATCTCTACTGGACAGAAGCTTTACCTTGTTGTGCCCAATAATGATAATTTCTTCTCTTAACTATTTTTATTGTGTCAATAATAGATTTAACTAGTAATAATTATGTTAACTTATTCGGTTACACCCATAAATTTCTACTGAACAAAACTTTTACCTTTTGAGCTCAAGAATTAATGTTTCTTGCTTAACTATTTTTATTGAGGTCAATAATAGACTTAACTAGTAAAAATAACATTAACTTATTAGGTTACACCCATGATATCTGTACTGAGCACACTTTTTACCTTGTTGAGCTTAATAATAAATGTTTCTCATCTTAACTATTTTTATTGTGGTCAATAATAGACCTAACTAGTAAAACTAACATTAACATATTCGATAATATTGTTCTGTGTTCACCAAAACCATTAATTCACTATTCTGAACAAGAATCCAGTGCCATTTGCTTTCATAGTACAGGAGTGATCACATATGTCAAAGTGGGTAATTTAATAGTTATAATAAGTTAGTCCGTTAACTAATTAGCAATAATATTTATTTGATCATTCTGAAAAACAATAGGTGTGACGGTCTTTCTCATCGAGCCTGTGCGATTTTATCAACATTCATAAAAAAAAAACTCCCACTCGTAACGTTCACACGCCATGTGTGTTAAACAGGCTAATTTGAGCACAAAATGTGTCGTCAATCGACCAATTTGGTTGCTATGGCAAGTTGGCAACCAAAAATCGATAGGTGTCGTACCCTTTCCACATTATATGTTTGTATGAAAAATTATCGAAATCAGCGCAGCGCGACGATCGCAAATCCATAGTATCCGTCGACCTTTGTTCGGGGGATACAATGAAGTACCTTGCAGTTTATTTTCTCGACGTAATTGACATCCACCAGCGCAGTCTCGGGCATTTTTAATTCATCACCTGCCCCTCAATCTCCGCTTCCTTCAGATTACTAGCTTTTCGCGCCACTGCAAAATTCGATGATCAGACACGATTTATGTGAAGGATAAGCATAAAAAATCTCTGTCACAAACTCTACAAATTCATATGCATTTGTGTGCCTATTATTAAATTCAAGTTTTGTGTTGAACTCGAATATAGATCTACTATTAGGAAATCTAGACTGTCTTCGTGCTGTCCCCAGCTGGCCACCAGCGGCTAGCCGCGGGTAACCGTGGGCAAACACGTGCGCCAAAAAGGCCGAAAGTAAAATTCCGTTCCACACCATATTTTGTGCTTTGAATTGACTGTAAATTGGTTCTCAAGATAGGAAATGCACTGAACGCGCTTCTTAATACCCGAAAATTTCCTGTCAATGATAATGTTAAACAAGCCTCTACGATTAAATTTCGTTGATTTTGTCGTCTGCGTCTTCCATCTTGCGAAGAAAAAGGCGCTTCAAGATGGCGCAACAAGTACATCTTCGGTTCATTCACAAGATGGCGCAACGGTCGCGTAATTATGCCGCCAGTGGCCCATCGGTGGCACACCGAGGGCAAACACATGTTTGCGGCCCCCATTGAGCCACTGAAAATGCGACAGGTAGCAAATGGTGAGCCACCCGTCTGCCACCGGTGGCACACCGGGGGTAAAATGGCCCCTACTGGCCCTCGGTGGCCCACCAAACCTATGTTATCTGTTAATGTGACGTCACGATCAGTAACTGAATACGGATCGTGCGCAAACCTGTCCCCGAATAGTTATTTCTGGTGATATAAGGAGGCGCTTTTTGCAAAATGAAAGTCGGTAATATATTGCTCCCATATATATAAGTTGTTGTAATGGTGTTGACATGAGCAATGAACCATCTACGAGTACAGCAGCTGTGCACAAAAGTGGCGTAAAACATCATTCATTCATTCATTCTTAATTTCTCATGCTCCGATAACCTGTTGGCGTGTTGTTGCGTCTGTCCACATTGTTATCTCCAAAGTTTACGGTCAATTTTTTTTCTGAGATTCAGGGGAAAATAATTGAAATAAATTTCATAAGGTATTTTTTTTTCAATTTTTCTAATTATAAATATCGTCACCCAATTGATTAACAAACTGATTGATCGCAATGTTTTCATAAGAAAATTGCAGACAAAATGGGTTAAAGTTGGAATCAATTTTGAAATCAGCCAAATTTAGCATTCTTGTTTGTCACGCAAACTTGAAAGTACATCTCGAGATAGTCGGGAATATATAGCAAATATGCACAGTTCGACAACAGATACTCAGAAAATTGCCGTTAATCGTGCATGAAAACATTAAATAGAGAATGATCGGCCTGCCTACATTGCCGGTTGCCACTAGCACTATTCACGGGCAGGTATAGGGCTGAACTAGGTTGCCACAGTATCTAGACAAATACCAATGACGTCATCAGACTGTGTATAGAACTCGCCCACAAGGCGGGCCGCTTTGAGGAAAAAAATGATGCGCCCGAATTTGAATCTTGATTTCTCATTCTATAGACAAAATAAAGCTATCGCAGAAAGAATAAATTTTGTCAATTCTAAAAGTGATTACAGCTTTAACTGTGACTACTTCAAATTGCTTGGAGTCGTTCAGTAAAGACCCAACTTGCATTTCACGCCCTCGTCTGTATGTTCTGGAGAAAACAATCATGCGCAGTGAAATGAGAGTATTAATCACCCTGCTGGTCAGCACCGACCAACTTCCTTGAATATGAATGGGTTTAGTCGTGCTTGATTAAGTCTTGAATATTTAAAATAGACTGGCACTTCGCTTCTACATACAGAAAAATCGAATAGTTCGTAATTCCCGATATTATACATGTGCAACTTTGAGGGGACATCCACCAGCATACTGAGGATCAGTGAGAAGAAACCGAAGACGTATTGTACGCCAAAAAAAAACTAAAAAGCAATTCCAACACCAGATTGATCCTGGAAATTCTGTGATGCATTAAATAGGCACAGAAGCTGCAGTACAACTATACTGTGTATCCAGCTTTTAAATCATGCAAAGAATTGGAAATCCATACGATCATACAATATGATTTGGTATACAAACAAATATAGAGTAATTAAATATCGCATTGTCATGTTACATTTCAGTCTTTATTATCCGAGCTATGTGATTCCAACCGATGAACAAAGGATTTCCCAGAACTGTGACGTCACAGTGACGTACCACTGTGGGACCATGTGTACCCCGTCTTCACTCCAGCGCTCCCTCGTGGAGGACATGTCAACTAAATCAAACATGCCGTAAATATTCCGTGATGCGTTCACCAGATCGTCTTTAATAGTCTCAAACAGTATGTGGTTCAGTCTGTCAATACGCTGCCAAGCTAAGAGCCCATTGAATTTCTTGTTCTTCCAGAAGGTACTGTTTCTTGCAGACTCGAATTCTCTAAATGCTGGCATGTAGAATACTTTAGTTGTACGCGGTATATAGGCGAGTATCAACGAGTGAAAATAGCGAATGTCGGCTTCAAAACGTGCGTAGCTATCCAGCGATTTGACGTGATTGAACGGGAGAAAGACCAATAGAACATCCGGGTAATGGTCTTTGAGGTACAGTTTGAAAAAGAACTCTGGCGCAGTGGCCGTTTTGTGGGTCTGGGTAAAGTATGACGTCGACTTATTGTGGTACATCTCGAAAGGAACGAGGGCGCTTACAGACGTATCTAAAACTCCTGTCATTGGCAGGTGTTCCATCACTGTTCGCCTTGGAGGTTCCTTGTTGTTGTAGTATTGGTCTCGGCTGGCGTCCTGGGTCCAGTTGCATGTGACTTCAAGTCCGCCGCACCCCCGGCAGTAGCGGTAGTGAACGTTGACGATCTTCCCAAGTAACGGGTCATCCCGCGTGAAGTAGGCGCGATCGGGCAACAGTCCGCGCATCTTGAGTTCTTCCTTGCGACTCGTGATGCACCATCGCGAGAAGCTTTTGACCAAGTTGACCAGCTCGAAGAAGTAGCGCTGCCCGTTGGAATCACCCATGGTCACGATCGAAGATATTCCCGAACGCGTGAAGCACTTCGACAACACCTTCGGGGGCAGGTGCACGTATTTCAACTTACAGGCTTTGGGCATGAAGAAGTAGTCGCTTTTTCCGGATTTGCTGACCACGTGCCAAGCGCCGCCGGAGGGGAAGTAGCCATACTTTCTGTAGTAGTCCACGAAGACTCTATGCGAACAGCGACGGTTTCCATGGTCCCAATCTTCCAAGTCACCTCTCTTCGAGAAGCTCAACCTGTCTTGAAATCCAGCGACTTTGAGCCAGCGCATGGGTAACGCATCCTTAACATGTCCGTAGTATATGATATTGAATGCGATAATAGTGAACAAGATAGATTTGAATATTGACCGTCCCGTCAACTGCGTTGGGCTCGGAGTAGCGTCCCTCTTGGTAGTCATGACTAATCATAACTGAAGACTAGTTCATTTTAAAATGTGAATAAAGATCAAACCAATCGCCAGTTTCAAAGTAACTCCTATTGCTGTTTATTCCTTAGCGTTAATACGTGTATAAGTCCATGTCTAATATTCGATGGGGTTTTGCCGTGATGTAATGCCGGATTGTAAACAATCGGGTCTCACACTAGATCTAATATCATACTTGGTCATATATGATAACGCTGGTACGCAAAGGTCAAATGTTTATCAGATATCACAGGACAGGAAGGACAGCGAATCCACGACGACAAGATGTCAACGGTATTACCCTGATAACGTTAGATCAGGGTTCAATATCATTTATTACCTATACAAACCCCATGTTCATGAACTTCATCAATCCACACTGACAATGATTCTTGAACTTTATGCAAATAAGTAATTAATACACACGAAGACACCATTTTGTCAAGCGGTACATAATTTCAAGTGCATGCGCACCATAATATGTACCAGACATGTCTACTGTTCATTCGATGCATTGCATGAGATTATGCACTGCCATGGTTGATATTGAAAGCGTGTGCCTTAAACGTAGGTGTCAATACGTTTGATTGATTAGAATACGCTTCTAATTGATCAACTCCCCTACAGGCAAGCTGGAAATTTCGAATTGTCAGACTGGATGTGATAACCTATTATCTGTGTCATATTTAGGATAGATTGCACAAAAGAAACCACATACTATAATGAGCCACCTACCCAAACTTCGATAACGCAGACTTGTACATGTATACCCATGGATGATGATACGAGACATGATTTCCTAAAAAATCATTCCAAGAATTGTCAGAATCTATGATAAGAATTTCTATTGAACGTCGCACTGATTCTGAGATATCGACTGAAATATAAAAAAGCCGACTCGTACCGAAATGCCCTGATTAGCGCAGGGGCTAAAAAAAAAGGGTTGAAAAAAAAGGCTCACAGAATGAAACAGAAATTGACATTTCAACCTACCAAGTTCATTGAAGGACAAACTTAAGGTTACCCATAATTATATTACTACCTATATGCTCATAATACGAACTAAGCTCTTTCCACTAGTGATTTGCCTGCAGCAGCCAATTCACTAGTACTTGTTTCAGGTCAGACGTGACTTCGACAACTGCCACTCAGTCTTAGGTAACTACCAGGTCTTCAGAAAGTATGTGTGAAATTTGACGACCCCACGATAAAGAGGTATATCCCATAACTGGATTGTCACCGAATGTCTTATAAACCTGCCTGCACTGAAGCACCAAAACCGTGGTGTCACTACTCGCGCGCACCACATTATAATGCTGCAGTGCTTCCCTCTTTCGAATAGACTTCGAAAGAGGGAAGCAAGCTGTATCACACTGTTGAGCCACATCACCCCGGTCAGTTAATCACCCATATGGGTACCACAGACAAGTGCTATACCCGTCTGCGGTCAGGGAGCGGGAACCCGATATTTACATGTGATGTGAATCAACATTGGGGACCGACCCAGGACCGACGCCGAGACAAACCACTGTGGTCCGAAAGGTCAGACACCAATGTAAAGTTCGGCGACCCCACGGTAGAGAGGTATACCCCATTACTGGAGTGTTAACGAATATCTCATAAACCTGCCTGCACTGCAGCACCATAACCGTGGTGTCACTACTCGCGCACACCACGTCATAATGCTACATATGCAAAATATACTACTTCCTATATGCTGGTAATAGAAACCTAAGCTCTATACACAAACCTCCTGTATCCAGTCTAATATGTACATTTCAGTCCATATGTGACCTTTGTTAAAGTAGAAATGGATAACGACAAACAGACAAATTCATAATACAAGACCGAATCCATAGACGAATTTTACAAAATCATTGTGATACTAAAGTATCCGTGTGATACTAAAGTATCAAACCGTATGATACTAAAGTATCAAAGTCAAAGCCACGTGAACATCACAGACACATATTTTGTGGATTTAGCCCAAAATATCATCCTGGGTCAAGTTCAAGGTCACCACGGGATCCACCAAACAGGACTTCTCATAGGCTCATAACACGAACGTATGTAGATGTCAATTTTTCAAATTTCCGTGTTTTGAAATTTGTGGGTTTCCACATTTTGTAGGTTCAACAGACGCGGCCTTGAGATTTAACACTCAATGTCATGTGAGGTCATGTTAAAGCTTACCAACGGATCATACCATACACATACCCAAGCTGTGTCTACAAGCGTTTTGTCGTCAGGGGCCAATGAGTGAGCATTTCAGGCCATTCTGGACCATTTCGGCCGACATTTCGGTCTATTCCGTCTACATACACAGGATAAACTGTTCGAAATGTCATACCTATGTGAAATTAGTAAGTTATTGGATCGATTCTTAACGAATCGATTCAATAACATGAAATATCACGCTAATATCACGCTATATAAGTTATTTTGAGACAAATTTTGAGATAATGCCCGCTAAATCTAAAATTGGTCATTTTTCAAAGAAAACTGCCATAGATTATGGAAAAAAAACACGAAAAAACAAATAAGTAGAAAGAATTATCTTTATCTCTTGAATTATCTTTAGGTATTTATTCTCAAGTTTTCGGAAACATTTGACTGTTATCTTTGATCATAATATAAATGTGGCTGACGTCCTAATGAACACCTAGACGATAACATCAACGCCACGACAAAAGGTATTCAGACCATCATAGACCATTAACTTACACGTATCATTTCCACACGCATCTCCAAAACAAAGGTACGTATACTAGAGCTTGTTGTGTTAAGACTCAGTTTAGCGTACTCCAGATTTCGGAAAGGTTCCGGCAGCACGGAATATTAACACACACATAATAGAGAAAAATATATTCGAAAGGAAATATCGTTTTATTGCTCATTAGTTATCCGACATTGAGCTCGATAGAAATTTTAAAAACAATTATCTAAAAGTATCGCTTTGACACTGTTAATTACCAAGCTAAATCTCGTGGAAAAGATACCCGCGCGCGAACGCTAAACAGTCTTAACATAACACGGCCTTACTAGTAAAACCTAATCATGTCGCTAAGCATGTAACGAGTGCTCCCTATTCATCCAGAAATACATAGCATATAAAATGGACAATTATCAGACATTCAACCACATATATTCAAAAACGAAGTCTAGATTGGTGATCCTTGATGGATATGAATCGTCAATAATATATTATAGTGTCGTTGGATGTGGGCAAATTCATGATTACATTACTAAATCATGTGAAATAACAATACCACCGGAATAATAATCAACGTGTTGATACAATAAAAACAATGAATCCCGAATGTTAATATTGATTCATTTATTTCACAAAGTCATAATAATTCATAAAAATATTTCGGTTCTTAGATGTCTGGATTTCTTTCCGATTCCACAGCTGGTGACATATCGTTTTCGTCTGATTTTTGCACAGTTTTATTGCAACACTTTGCCAGAACTTTGTCGAGGCGTTCCACGAATAAATCGACTTCTTCCGTTGTCATGCCAACGGCAGCTGCAGCGGTGAGATATGTACAGGGATAGTCCTCATGGTGTGACCCGAAACCTACGAACGTGTGGTCGTTAACGATCTGATTAGTTCCCTTGGCGACCACCCTGGAAGAAAAAAAAACGATAGTGACACCATGAATACTTATTGATTATTGTGACTTTCGAAAATCGACAAAATCCTGGAAAAAAATTAGAGAATAGACCAAATATATTTGGAACAGAAAAACTATAATATACCAAATTTCATATTAATCGGTGAAAAACTGTAATTGTCTCACCTCGTGCCAGACACTGATCTCGTGAAAAGCTTAGAGCCGAGCTGTGTGGCCTCGTCAGGGCTGAGCCCGTCTAGTGACATAGCTGCTCGAATATTTCACAAAACACATGGAAGAGTTACCATGACAAAATATCTAATCAACATATTAAACTATGATGCATACGTCCAAAAAGCAGGGTTTCTTTGTTCGACTTTGAGCTCTGAAAAGTTGCCGAGTACTAGTGTAACTTTTCGTGAAAATTTCAAAAAATTGTTCCATGCATGAGGATGACTTTCCTATAATCGTAACTGATCAGATCAAAATATAACTGATTCACACAGTAATATTTTCCATATAGCTTTCATTTCACAATATTCATAAACTGCATAGACGTAAGGTAACCTACCCATTGATATGGGGTTGTGCGGTTGGCCATACGCCTCAGCACATTTAGATAGCTTTTCTTTAAGGTATTGGAACACTTCCTTGCGTTGTTGGCATAGCCTCCTGTACCCGGATGATCCAAGGGACAGCAACGTGATAAACATGTCTATCGTAGGCGTTGAGGAGGCACGTCCTGAAGTTTGTTATACATTTATATTCCGAAATACCAGATACTGCATTTATCGTATATTTTCGAAAATTAAAATAACACAACGACTTAACGGAAAACCATACAACATGTAAACTTGCAAAGTTTAACCGGAGCTGGATAGGTGCATTTTATTGTCATTGAATCTGTATAATTCATGCTTACCGGGGTAACTTTTGCTTATTTTCTCCAATAAACTCTTGTCAAAGCCCGCAATAACAGCACCTCCAACCGGTACTAAAAAGTTCTTATCAGTTGACTGGACGAACACATCCACCCTTCCTACTCTCGAGGCCTGGGTGGGGTGGGTTACCATGGCAACGAAAATTATATATCAATGTTAGTATACATCTTTCATATTACAATAAAAACAGTTGTGTTTGAAAGACGTTTTTTCTCCGACCGGGCTCAATAAAAAATTTTTTTTTCAATTATTAGAAGAAAGTTGAATAATGGCTGATTAAAACTGAGAACGTCCCTTTGCATTCACCAGTATTTTCAAGTCATGAAAACGATACATAAAATCAAATAACTACCTGTTGTATCAAGTGCATACATTTGGAAGACTGAACACCGTATGCATTGTTGATAAGGTGAGGAATATCGCGTGTTTTACATAACTTGGCCACTTCTTCCAACCTGGAAACATGACAACGTATATAAATAAGGCACTGGCCTGACTCACCATCGGGAGGGAAAACTGAAGTGAACAGTGGTTTCCATCTGTCACGATTTTCTCTCTCTTTCATTTCGAGAACTATATAATTTCGTTCACCCACATAAATGTTTAAGTACTTTAATTTCCGCGAATTAAATGATTTAATCTGTGATTACAAATGTTGTTGTCTTTGTGATTTGATCCGCGAATTTAATTGGTCTAGTAATTTTGTTCGCGAGGAAAACAATTTCATTTGCGAACATACACGTACCTGTTTGTGTAATTTTATTATAAAAAAGATAATTTACATTTTTTGAAAAAAAAAAACCTTGGCACATATCAGCCACAGACATAGCCGCAGAAATCGATAGGTAAATTCCCGTTACAAACCTGTCAGGAACTCTCGGGGCAAAACAGCTCGTTGTCGTGTATACGCAGACAATATTATCCGCACCCAGTTCCTCAATTTTGTTCCCAATAGCAGAGAGATCTGTTCTCAACTCGTCCCCCTCCAGTGTGTTTTCAATCACGACCGCCTCAAACCCTATGAGAATTACACGTACATTTGTATGACATGAATCGTATCTCCGGTTATGAAATGAAATTTACACTTAATGAGAGAGTCACTGTGAGCTACTGTGATAGTGTACTGAATTATTGTTATCAGCATTTCTAATGCGAAGCAAAATACATATTTATAAATATACTCAAGCCTCAAGGGACCTGTAGCTTACCAGTACTGTTTGAACTGCAACATGTTCGAGGCTCCCTGAGCTTTTTCGTTGCCAAATATCATTTTATAACTTGTCAGGAATACACAATCTTGGAAATAATACATACATGTACTACCGGTAAGAACCGACATCTCTATAGTTAAAATTTCTGTCTCCCATAGTCATTCCATACATTCACTGATTTGTACACTCAAACCTGAAGTTGACAACACAGGTTCATTTGGGGTCAAGGTCATCAAACAATCCACCATACGTGTATTTGACTTCTTATATGCCCGTAATAAAATACACACCCCGATTTCAAGTTTTATGCCCCAGAAGCCATTCTTGTTATTTAAGATCCATTTTCTGATTCACCATTAAGATCTACACGTACATATACATTTTATGCCGTTTCTAGTAGTTTCTGGAAAAAGTAGTTTGAAGAATTTGAAAATATCAAATAGGCATAAACGTCATAAACGTACTGATTCTAGCATCATGGATTTATTTTGTAACGATACTTATAAACGCAAGTATTGATCGTCACAATACAGAGGTTAAATTTAGTCTCAAAATTAAATCCCCGCAAAAATTAGTACATACAATTAAAGGAGAAATGCAGTTTGCACTGAGTACATTGGTGGACACCTACCCATCTGTTTAATAGCATCCAGCACCATGGAGTTAGTGACCTTCATGAGAACGCTCGAGCCGGCTGCCTTGGGCTGGATGGCTGAGATGTCCCCTGAACGCCCGATCCCGTGGGCCAACCTTCGGGGGTGGGGGTGGGGGTGGGATATATTTTTCGTCAACACACACACACACACAAATTGACGTTTTGAGGAAACCCTTTGATTGAACCCCCACCTGTAGTGACGCTTGGCGACCAGAGCCGAAGCCACGCGGGCCTCCCTCTCCCCCACGCCACAGTTGCCATGGAAGTTGTTGCTGTCCATCAGTGCTAGCTCATTGAGCAGTAACTCAATAGTGACGTCATCCCATCCCGTTTCGGGCCACTTTCTCTGAAATATGGGCCGGGCATATTGTGAGGGCATAATTACACGTACTTTTAGGCAGGTGATTTCACCATGAACTTAGTAGATTGAACTCAGTAGATTACACATAGAGCACTGATATCATGGGGCTTTGTTTCAAATTATTTTTTATCAAAAAATTTCCCAAGATGTTACATAGGTCTACTAGAAAGGTTCCATCAGATAGACTACAAGATCTCCATTTTAAGTTACCGGACCTTTGGTCCGATAACCTATTGCCATGGTGTGTCCGTCGTTCGTCCGTTGTCCATCGTCCGTCTACAATTTTATCTCTGAAGTTTACGATCGAATCTTTCCTAAATTTTGCACAAAAATGCCTGAAAATATTTCAAGGGGGAGATATTTTTTTAGTTTTTTATTTTCGCATTTTTTCTCAACATGGCGGCCATTTCTGACAGATATGTTTACCGTATAATCGCGCATATAAGGACATGTTCTTATAATCGGAATATTGCGTTTTGGGGCTCTCGCCAGAAAAACCAAGTGTCTCGAATATAGGGACATGTTCTTATATTCGAATATAAGGACACCCCCAATAACCCGCATATAAGAACATGGTAAGCTCAATAAAATAATAGCCATATAAACCTTCGTGTGCAAGTAGCCTAGACCATTTATAACCACCACTGATGTCAAATTACATTATATATACTATATATACTACTTCTATATATATACTATATATATACTACTTCCTATATGCTGGTAATAGAAACCTAAGCTCTATACACAAACCTCCTGTATCCAGTCTAATATGTACATTTCAGTCCATATGTGACCTTTGTTAAAGTAGAAATGGATAACGACAAACAGACAAATTCATAATACAAGACCGAATCCATAGACGAATTTTACAAAATCATTGTGATACTAAAGTATCCGTGTGATACTAAAGTATCAAACCATATGATACTAAAGTATCAAAGTCAAAGCCACGTGAACATCACAGACACATATTTTGTGGATTTAGCCCAAAATATCATCCTGGGTCAAGTTCAAGGTCACCACGGGATCCACCAAACAGGACTTCTCATAGGCTCATAACACGAACGTATGTAGATGTCAATTTTTCAAATTTCCGTGTTTTGAAATTTGTGGGTTTCCACATTTTGTAGGTTCAACAGACGCGGCCTTGAGATTTAACACTCAATGTCATGTGAGGTCATGTTAAAGCTTACCAATGGATCATACCATACACATACCCAAGCTGTGTCTACAAGCGTTTTGTCGTCAGGGGCCAATGAGTGAGCATTTCAGGCCATTCTGGACCATTTCGGCCGACATTTCGGTCTATTCCGTCTACATACACAGGATAAACTGTTCGAAATGTCATACCTATGTGAAATTAGTAAGTTATTGGATCGATTCTTAACGAATCGATTCAATAACATGAAATATCACGCTAATATCACGCTATATAAGTTATTTTGAGACAAATTTTGAGATAATGCCCGCTAAATCTAAAATTGGTCATTTTTCAAAGAAAACTGCCATAGATTATGGAAAAAAAACACGAAAAAACAAATAAGTAGAAAGAATTATCTTTATCTCTTGAATTATCTTTAGGTATTTATTCTCAAGTTTTCGGAAACATTTGACTGTTATCTTTGATCATAATATAAATGTGGCTGACGTCCTAATGAACACCTAGACGATAACATCAACGCCACGACAAAAGGTATTCAGACCATCATAGACCATTAACTTACACGTATCATTTCCACACGCATCTCCAAAACAAAGGTACGTATACTAGAGCTTGTTGTGTTAAGACTCAGTTTAGCGTACTCCAGATTTCGGAAAGGTTCCGGCAGCACGGAATATTAACACACACATAATAGAGAAAAATATATTCGAAAGGAAATATCGTTTTATTGCTCATTAGTTATCCGACATTGAGCTCGATAGAAATTTTAAAAACAATTATCTAAAAGTATCGCTTTGACACTGTTAATTACCAAGCTAAATCTCGTGGAAAAGATACCCGCGCGCGAACGCTAAACAGTCTTAACATAACACGGCCTTACTAGTAAAACCTAATCATGTCGCTAAGCATGTAACGAGTGCTCCCTATTCATCCAGAAATACATAGCATATAAAATGGACAATTATCAGACATTCAACCACATATATTCAAAAACGAAGTCTAGATTGGTGATCCTTGATGGATATGAATCGTCAATAATATATTATAGTGTCGTTGGATGTGGGCAAATTCATGATTACATTACTAAATCATGTGAAATAACAATACCACCGGAATAATAATCAACGTGTTGATACAATAAAAACAATGAATCCCGAATGTTAATATTGATTCATTTATTTCACAAAGTCATAATAATTCATAAAAATATTTCGGTTCTTAGATGTCTGGATTTCTTTCCGATTCCACAGCCGGTGACATATCGTTTTCGTCTGATTTTTGCACAGTTTTATTGCAACACTTTGCCAGAACTTTGTCGAGGCGTTCCAGGAATAAATCGACTTCTTCCGCTGTCATGCCAACGGCAGCTGCAGCGGTGAGATATGTACAGGGATAGTCCTCATGGTGTGACCCGAAACCTACGAACGTGTGGTCGTTAACGATCTGATTAGTTCCCTTGGCGACCACCCTGGAAGAAAAAAAAACGATAGTGACACCATGAATACTTATTATTTATTGTGAAATCGACAAAATCCTTCGAAAATTTCGAAAATAGACCAATCGAATACATTTGAAACAGAAAAACTATAATATACCAAATTTTATAGTAATCGGTGAAGAACTGTAATTGTCTCACCTCGTGCCAGACACTGATCTCGTGAACAGCTTAGAGCCGAGCTGTGTGGCCTCGTCAGGGCTGAGTCCGTCTAGTGACATAGCTGCTCGAATATTTCACAAAACACATGGAAAAGTTACCATGACAAAATATCTGATCAACATATTAAACTATGATGCATACGTCCAAAAAGCAGGGTTTCTTTGTTCGACTTTGAGCTCTGAAAAGTTGCCGAGTACTAGTGTAACTTTTCGTGAAAATTTCAAAAAATTGTTCCATGCATGAGGATGACTTTCTACGGAAGCGTATTGCTATCAAGGGTGTAAAAAATATTATCTCGTATGTACGACTTATATCTCGTACGTACGACTTAATAACCAGTACGTACGACTTAATAACTCGTAAGTACGACTTGTTAACCCGTACGTACGACTTAGTAACTCGTACATACGACTTATTAACTCCTACGTATGACTTATATACCCGTACGTACGACTTAATAACTCATACGTACGAGTTAGTAAGTCGTATTTATGAGATACTAAGTCATACGTATGAGTTATTAAGTCGTACATACGACTTAACATGTCGTATGTATGAGATATAGCTCATACGTACGAGATAAGAAATTTTACGCACTTGATAACAATACGATTCCGTAGTGAAACGTATTGTTATCAAGTGTGTAAAAAAATGTATCTCGTACGTATGACTTATATCTCGTATGTTAATAAGTCGTACATATGACTTAATAAGTCGTACATACGAGTTAGTAAGTCGTACGTACGAGATACAAATTTTTGACATTAGAGCGTTGGGGGCGAAGCCCCCAACTCTCTACATGTCTATGTGCTGACTTTTTCATGGAGGTTTCATGCCAACCTATCGACGCCCATTTTCGCATGTAAACCTTTGTACACCTACTTCAAATGAGTATTTTCTTCGTCCTTGACATAAAATCTCTCGATTTGATGGCAAGCTTTGAATATTCCACAGATATATAATGCATAAATCGATGTGTTAGGTTTGAGAAAATTACGCAAAATGGTCAGCTCTTCTGGAAAACGTCAAAATGGCGGAGCCGATGGAAATTCACGTTCCCAGAATGCAAAGCAAATTTTACCGCAATGACGCGTACTTTGGAACGTACAATTTTCTGTGCAGCATTTTGTGCATGCATGTACATGTAACCTTGCGTGCGGCCTTCTTTGGCGTAATGAAGTAAACACAACGTTTCGTCTACGGTACCACGACAACATTCACCGTAATTGGACATATTTTATCACATGACAAGGTGTTCCATGCTCGGTTGCGAAACCTTTTTATTTTAAACTGGTCTTTTAATTTGCTCAGTATGCATGTGTTATCTATATCATGATATCAGATGCAGATATTCCTCATAGTTTCCAATATTTTAAGGATATTTTATTGAGGTTCAATATCATTTTATCAGGCGTATCTGTTTCATTGACTTCAAAATAAATGTTTACTCATTAGGAATATGATTGAAGTAGGCCTATGTGTTTCATCATAATATACGGGAATGAATTGGAATCATGTGGGACATGATATGTTTCAATTTCCTTTTTTTTAAAGGGGGGGGGGGGGGGTGTGTGTAAGATATATTCAGGTCTCGTGGTGCTGATGATGTGCTCGAGCTCTAATGTCGTCTCCCGCAGTTAGCTGCATTTTCTTGTTACACACTTGATAGCAATACGCTTCCGTAACTTTCTTATAATCGTAACTGATCAGATCAAAATATAATTGATTCACACAGTTATATTTTCCATATAGCTTTCTTTCTACAATATGAATAAACATCAGAGACGTAAGGTAACCTACCCATTGATATGGGGTTGTGCGGTGTATTTAGCACGCGTTGGCCATACGCCTCAGCACATTTAGTTAGCTTTTCTTTAAGGTATTGGAACACTTCCTTGCGTTGTTGGCATAGCCTCCTGTACCCGGATGATCCAAGGGACAGCAACGTGATAAACATGTCTATCGTAGGCGTTGAGGAGGCACGTCCTGAAGTTTGTTATACATTTATATTCCGAAATACCAGATACTGCATTTATCGTATATTTTCGAAAATTAAAATTAAACAACGACTTAACGGAAAACCATACAACATGTAAACTCGCAAAGTTTAACCGGAGCTGGATAGGTGCATTTTATTGTCATTGAATCTGTATAATTCATGCTTACCGGGGTAACTTTTGCTTATTTTCTCCAATAAACTCTTGTCAAAGCCCGCAATAACAGCACCTCCAACCGGTACTAAAAAGTTCTTATCAGTTGACTGGACGAACACATCCACCCTTCCTACTCTCGAGGCCTGGGTGGGGTGGGTTACCATGGCAACGAAAATTATATATCAATGTTAGTATACATCTTTCATATTACAATAAAAACAGCTGTGTTTGAAAGACGTTTTTTCTCCGACCGGGCTCAATAAAAAATTTTTTTTTAAATTATTAGAAGAAAGTTGAATAACGGCTGATTAAAACTGAGAACGTCCCTTTGCATTCACCAGTATTTTCAAGTCATGAAAACGATACATAAAATCAAATAACTACCTGCTGTATCAAGTGCATACATTTGGAAGACTGAACACCGTATGCATTGTTGATAAGGTGAGGAATATCGCGTGTTTTACATAACTTGGCCACTTCTTCCAACCTGGAAACATGACAACGTATATAAATAAGGCACTGGCCTGACTCACCATCGGGAGGGAAAACTGAAGTGAACAGTGGTTTCCATCTGTCACGATTTTCTCTCTCTTTCATTTCGAGAACTATATAATTTCGTTCACCCACATAAATGTTTAAGTACTTTAATTTCCGCGAATTAAATGATTTAATCTGTGATTACAAATGTTGTTGTCTTTGTGATTTGATCCGCGAATTTAATTGGTCTAGTAATTTTGTTCGCGAGGAAAACAATTTCATTTGCGAACATACACGTACCTGTTTGTGTAATTTTATTATAAAAAAGATAATTTACATTTTTTGAAAAAAAAAACCTTGGCACATATCAGCCACAGACATAGCCGCAGAAATCGATAGGTAAATTCCCGTTACAAACCTGTCAGGAACTCTCGGGGCAAAACAGCTCGTTGTCGTGTATAGGCAGACAATATTATCCGCACCCAGTTCCTCAATTTTGTTCCCAATAGCAGAGAGATCTGTTCTCAACTCGTCCCCTTCCAGTGTGTTTTCAATCACGACCGCCTCAAACCCTATGAGAATTACACGTACATTTGTATGACATGAATCGTATCTCCGGTTATGAAATGAAATTTACACTTAATGAGAGATTCACTGTGAGCTACTGTGATAGTGTACTGAATTATTGTTATCAGCATTTCTAATGCGAAGCAAAATACATATTTATAAATATACTCAAGCCTCAAGGGACCTGTAGCTTACCAGTACTGTTTGAACTGCAACATTTTCGAGGCTCCCTGAGCTTTTTCGTTGCCAAATATCATTTTATAACTTGTCAGGAATACACAATCTTGGAAATAATACATACATGTACTACCGGTAAGAACCGACATCTCTATAGTTAAAATTTCTGTCTCCCATAGTCATTCCATACATTCACTGATTTGTACACTCAAACCTGAAGTTGACAACACAGGTTCATTTGGGGTCAAGGTCATCAAACAATCCACCATACGTGTATTTGACTTCTTATATGCCCGTAATAAAATACACACCCCGATTTCAAGTTTTATGCCCCAGAAGCCATTCTTGTTATTTAAGATCCATTTTCTGATTCACCATTAAGATCTACACGTACATATACATTTTATGCCGTTTCTAGTAGTTTCTGGAAAAAGTAGTTTGAAGAATTTGAAAATATCAAATAGGCAAAAACAGCCTGGTGTATTGGTGCAAAATATGCAAATATTCGGGGAAACTCATCAAGGCAGAACGAAAAGCCATGACAATATCTCATTAACCTTAAGGTAAGAAATGTCGGTATTCGAAGGTTTCATAAGTATTTCTGTATTGATTATACATATGGATACCTTCAGGGGCAGATTCATGGTATTTAAAATATTATCATACATTTCTGGAACTATATTATATTTCTTAGCATATTTTTCTCTCCTACCTGCCGTTTTGATGGCTTTGAAGCAAGATTTCTGGTCGATTCTCGGCCAGATGACGTATTTGGCAGAGGGTCGTTCATGCCTTAGCGTTAATAGACACAAGGTCAAGGCCATTCCAGTTGCCATGGGAACTACGAAGGCACCAGTGCTGGATGGAACGCCTGAGGGACGATACGAATCGCTTCATTAAACTTGTTCGAACATTATTCTTAACGTGAAAATGGCTCTCACAACATCAAATTATAATGTCTTATGATGTAGACCCACAAGTACAATATAATTGCAATTATTAGCGCAATGGCACCCTTTTGTAATGCTGTTTATCTTGGCCATATCAAACTGTAATAAGCTCAAAGACATATATGCACATATATTTCATGTCAAAGTATGAAATGCTACCAAACCATTTTGGCTCAAGATATCGACATTATCCAAGCTATATGTCTATGTATACACCATAAACGTACTGATTCTTGCATCATGGATTTATTTTGTAACGATACTCATAAACGCAAGTATTGATCGTCACAATACAGAGGTTAAATTTAGTCTCAAAATTAAATCCCCGCAAAAATTAGTACATACAATTAAAGGAGAAATGCAGTTCGCACTGCGAACATTGGTGGACACCTACCCATCTGTTTAATAGCATCCAGCACCATGGAGTTAGTGACCTTCATGAGAACGCTCGAGCCGGCTGCCTTGGGCTGGATGGCTGAGATGTCCCCTGAACGCCCGATCCCGTGGGCCAACCTTCGGGGGTGGGGTGGGGGGGGGGGGGAGGTAAAATTCTGCATGCAACGTATGTTTCTTGTGTCTATATAAATAACATTTTTGATAATTAAATGTGTGAAGGGATTTGAAATGTTTATATTTATCTCGACCGCGGCAGCGCATGTGGCGATATCGGGGGTTGAGTAAATCATACTAACCATTGGTCATTATAATGGACAAGGTAATGAACAGAGATCCGAATGTGATAATTAAACGTTTGAAAGGATTCGAAATGTTTATATTTATCTCGACCGTGACAGCGCATGTGGCGATATCGGGGGTTGAGTAAATCAAACTGACCATTGGTCATTATAATGGACAAGGTTATGAACATCCGAATGTTCAATTGCGCTATTTTTTCACATAAGTGAACCAAGGGCACAACTTTGCACAATTTCAGTCAGAAACTTGACAACGTTATGAATAAATCCAAGGTCAAGATAACTTGAGATAAGTTTAAGAACAGTACATGTATAACCTCGATGACAAGTTCAAATTAACAATACATTGTATCATATTTTCTGGTAATAATATCTTTGGTTCAGTCCATCTGTAAACTGTTTCGGGAGTTAGTTATGAACACAACGCTCTACATGGCACATGTCGCCCTTAGATGTTCCTGAACAGCTAATGAGTGTGCGGCGCATCACGTGTGAGTGCAATTACATGTATCAGCATCTGATCCCAATATATGAGTATCGCGTTTACTTTTCATAATAGCTAAAACTACGTCGTGTTGTACAGTAGACCTATCCAATGAGCTATATAAAATGTATAAGGAGCTCAGTGGACCTATTCGTAAATCAAAAAATCATAGCTGAATATGTAATATTGATTTCACTTCGTTTTGTATAAGTGATAGATTTTTCGTCAACACAAAAAAAAAGATTAATATTTTCACGACCCTGGAGAGTGAACGCCCACCTGTAGTGACGCTTGGCGACCAAAGCCGAAGAGACGCGGGCCTCCCTCTCCCCCACGCCGCAGTTGCCATGGAAGTTGTTGCTGTCCATCAGCGCTAGCTCATTGAGCAGTAACTCAATAGTGACGTCATCCCATCCCGTTTCGGGCCACTTTCTCTGAAATGTGGGCCGGGCATTTTGTGAGGTCATAATTACACGTATTGTAGGCAGGTGATTTCACCATGAACTTAGTAGGTTTTTGCTTTTAATGGGTATACGTAGAACATTGATTTCAAGGGGTTTGTTCCAAATTATTTTTATCAAAAAGTTCCCCATGATGTTACATAGGTCTGCTAGAAAGGTTCCATCAGATCGACTACAAGATCTCCATTTTAATCTCCATTCAAATAGTAAGTGATATATGGCGAATATACAGGTGGTCTTGAGTTTGAGCTTGAAAGGCCAAAACTGCCGGTTTTTTTTAAAACTGATGATTTATTTTATACTTTGGCAACCCTTTTCTCGAGAGCTGTTTTATCAGTTTTGAGATTCTCATTTCAAAAGGTTTTCCTTTTGTATTTTCATTATGTGTATAAGATTCGTTGCTCTTGAGTCGCCAATTGGTGTGTGGCGGCCATTTGGATTTTTTTACAGGACGGCAAAAAATTACCCAAATCAAGTCACTATTCGTTTTGGGCTATTTCAAGGGAGAAACAAATTTTCGACTTAATCTTTTGGGCAAAACTTCCTGGTAGAGCTTAAATGTTGGCGCATTCGAATGAGAAGTCATATTTCTGTATTTGGCGAATGTGAGGTGACATTGAGTAGGTCAAAACGGCTTTTTCGGTTATAAAAGTAGTGGATCAACAATAAACATTTCTCCGGTAACCCTTTTTTAGCCCTTTGGTTAATTTTTTACATAACCTACACCTACACCCATCACTGTAATTGATTATCTTGGTGGATAAATATCGCCCATAATATATGGGTAAGTATCCAACGTATTGAACCTCATGTCAAAAATACTTGGTCATTTTACTCCTATTCAATTACCTATAATAAGTGTAAATATTAAGATTCAACAATAGCAATTGGTTATGATAATTTTTTCCGTCTTATTGTACACGTGTAGTTGTTTTCATATGCCTTTAATTATTTTTTTGACATGTAGGCCTACACATGAATTCATCCTTATCATGATTACCACATCGGACAATAATTGTCCATGAGTTTCAGAGATCTTTTTCAACCGTTTGCGAGTGTTAGGCCCCCGGTTAGGCCTACTCTGTGGTACTGTAGCCAAGACCCTATGCCTAGGCCTACTAGTAGGCCTATATTAGATGTGCCTACTACAAGTAGATCTAGGCTAGACTATATTCATGTAGCCTATATTTCAACTTGGAGCTGCTAGTTGATGGATATAGCTATAGGCCATGCGAAACCTAACCATTCACCTTGGTACGGTATGCCCTACATTTTATGGTTTCTGGTACATTTTGCCCTTCATGTATGGCCTGGGCGATAATAGGGTCACAAAGCAATGTTTTACCTGTTCAAGGAGATGTTTGATTTTGTTCTCGTGCGTGCGGCGAGCTTGGGCTCCCTGCCTCACATATGTAGCCGGTATTAACCGTTCACACAAATCAAACGCCTCCGGATTCATCTTGCGAAACACTTGTCAACCAAAACATGAAATATCGGTCACATGATCCGAGCGAAATGCGATATCATTCTCTCCTTTATCACTAATGCGGGCGTTCCACTAGAAATTCAATTGCTAGTCTTTTTATTGTTTTTGTCAGGTTCAATCATGAATAGATCTATACGAAAAAATTATTATAATATAATTCAGTCATTTATAGGGCCAAAGTTAACATCTAGCCATAATCAACTGATAATTCTACCATAGAATTGGACATAGGCCCGAAGAAAATATTTTGGAGCATTATTATAAATTGACACTGGAGTACGGTGGACTGGATTTAAATTCACTCATGAATAGACCTAAATATATCACTTGTTGGGTGAAAATTATTCCAAATCCGAAAGGCCAAACTTTCTGTGATACAAATCCTAGACTTCTTGTGATACAAATCCTAGACCATCCGATCGACCTGTCACTTCTTAATTTCTTATTTTCACAGTGACAGAAACTGATAAACCCGCACCGATATCATGGCACTGGAGGGGATGACAGTACTAGAGATGGCGGGTCTCGCTCCAGCTCCCTTCTGCGGCATGGTGCTCGCCGACTTCGGGGCGGAGGTCATCCGCATCGACAGGGTAATAATGAGGTTCCTGTTTGCCACCAGGATCGCCACCATGTAATTCGGGTATAGATAAACCATAGAAACAGTCTACTGTGCCATATACATACAAAAACGTGATAATGTTGCAATAAAATTTTGTCATGTTTGTTTTTGCATAATGCAGACAATGCACATGACGTTTTTTGTACTTTTTGGGCATAATAGACTGTTTCATAGCCCCAAAAGCACATGGCATCATCAGGTACCCCATTGTCGATAGACACTCGAGATTCCTCCTGAAGTTTTTCGAAACCCAGCCGAAGTGTTTTATTCAGACCTGTTGTGATTTTACCATGAATGTAGAATTGAACACATCTGTAAACTGAGCCGTTTGAAAGGTTTCAAAAGAGTAGGGCTCCTACTAGTATTTTATAATAAATATGCATAGCCTACACTGTACCACCTTTCTCTTAGCCTTACGAAACATGATTTGATTTTACATTTTCCATGTTTAACTCATAGAATATAGGCCTATGACTACGCATGTTTTGATTACTGGTTATCATTTGGTCATGAGGCTTAACTATATTTTAGAGAAATAATATCCAAAATCGTTTTTTTGTATTGTGTCGTGTATGAGGGTCTAACTCAGTAACTGTGGATTTCGCAGGCGGCAGGGAAGGCCATCATTGAGGACACCTTGTGTCGGGGGAAGAAAAGCGTGGCAGTGAATATGAAAACATCGGAAGGAATAGACTTGGTGAAAAGCCTAGCGGCCAAAGCCGATGTCATCATAGAACCGTTCAGGAAAGGTGGGCCTTATAAACATGTTATAATATCGGTTGTTGTAACTATTTTTTCCATACTTTTATGTAGATTATTTACCTTTGTTTTTATTGAATACCAGTTCATGACATGCACTGCCAGGTCTGAATCTGCGCGGCCCTGGAAATGTTATTTTTTGCTTCGGATAAATTATGATTTTGAAATGCACTCATTCATAATGTACAATTATGTCCAAGATATATAATAACTAGGTTCCATGGGTAAATAATGCACCAAAAACAATGTTTCGTTGTGTCCACCAGGAGTGATGGAGAAGTTGGGTCTAGGTCCCGGTGTTCTTGCGGAGGTCAACCCCAGACTCATCTACGCCAGGTTGACGGGATTCGGGCAGACGGGACCCTTGTCTTCGCGGGCCGGACATGACATCAACTACCTCGCTATATCCGGTATGTGTTCTGTTCCCATGTTTCCAAATTCCAAAAGTACATATCGGAACCCAGAAATATTGTGAAGGCCGGCGTAGTTGCCACCCTACAAGCCTACAGAGGTGTGTGTATGTTCTACACGTACTAAGTCATTGAGAGTTAAATAGGTCATTGGAAACAAGAGATCCTCTCGGCATTGAGCGCTGCATTGCAAAAATTAAAATAGTAGTACTGTTGAAATTCCAGTTTTTATACAAATATTTGACAAAAAGTGGCCGTTTTGACCTTCGGAGGTCGTCGAATGTCAAATCCGAGGTCACTACACAAATCACCATATGACTTCCTATTGGAAAGTGTCAATATCTAAGATCTATCTTCTACCATTAACATTTCTCGAAAAACTCCCCCACCTTCAGGCACGCTGTCAGCCATGGGTCGGAAAGGCTCGAAGCCCTACGCCCCGGTCAACCTGCTGGCTGACTTCGCCGGCGGAGGCCAGACGTGTGCCTTGGGTGTGGTAATGGCTCTGCTGGAGCGTCACAGGTCGGGGAGGGGTCAAGTCATCGACGCCAACATGGTCGAAGGTGCAGCTTACGTCGGTGAGTCGCGTGAACGAAATTTTGACTTTTGAAATACATTTGATGTTTTAATGTCAGTCATAATTTATGTAGCTCATATCACAGTGACTGGCGTGTAATTTGTGTACAAGCAATCCTGAAGAAAAATTAACTTTAGTGTTTGGACGTGTAAAATGTATTACAGTTCTTGTTTTCTTTATTATTTTAACCCACCAAAATTTATTAATTCGATCAATCAATTACTGATTAAGTCCTGTTACACAATTATGAGGCCAACAACTCAGAATTCATCAATATGGTGATATGCCTACTTTATTAGATACCTAAGCTTATAACCCCAGGCACGTTTCTCTGGGCGACCCGCGGTCTGGCTGGCTGGTGGGGCGAGGAGAGAGGGACGGGCTGGCTGGACGGTGGGTCTCCCTGGTATGACACCTATGAAACAAAGGACGGGCTCTATATGTCCGTGGGTGCCATAGAGCCGCAGTTCTACGCCAAGTTCGTCAAAGGTATGGTTCCGGATCTGTACGTTTTTCGAGAAGTTTGAAATCATCAGGTCCGCGTTTTATTAACTTCCAGTGATTGTGAAATTTACTACAATGTAGTTATTACTACTGATCGTAATAACTGATTTATGTTTTTATATCACATACATGTTGAAATCGTGAACATCGTGAAATTCAAAGATATAGAACAGGGCATCTTAATACATGTATGATTCTCAACATTATATTGTACAGTTGCATTCCTGTGACGTTTCTTCATCGTAGGCCTTGGTCTGACACCTAGCGAAGCTCCACAGTTTGGCGACTGGTCCAAGCTGAGGGAGACATTCACTCGAGCGTTCAAGACGAAGACACAGGCTGAGTGGAGCTCGATCTTTGAAGACGAAGACGCCTGTGTGATGCCCGTGGTACCGCTCCTAGACGTGGCCGACCACCAGCACAATGCATCCAGGGACTCCTTCGTGCCTGGAGAGAACGGCGGCCCCTCGATCCCCAGGCCAGCACCCAGGCTGTCCAGGACACCTGCTCAGGTTCATGTCAACAAAGTATTCAAATATATTGAGCTATATGTGCTAGAAGATTTGTGAAGTAAATATCCCTGTCGCGTTCATGAGAAGCGTCCCTGAATTTCTCCAAAACAGAATAATAACAATAATACCGGACCTCTGATGATCTTCAAACAGTCAATCGTAAGATTTTGAAGTTCGATCACTGTTTATTTTGAATGATGATGTAGCATATGTACTGTATTCCTATTAAATAAGTACACTGTTCTGACACCATTCGATGGTTAAAAGTCAAATATTTATAATGAATAATACAATATTATTCTAAACATTCTCATATGGTAGACCAGGTAGCATCTAAATACTAACATAAAAGTGAACTCCAATGTGATGTCAGAAGCTGAATCGGGGTAGCCAAACTTTTATATCATCAATATTATTACTTTTGACCAGTCAAGTCAAATCTCCTCGATTAGCATTTTTTTCTACTTTTCTAAATAATCGGTATTGCACTTTTAAAGCAACTGCCTTCTAATGTATGCAACATTTTGTTCAAAACTCAATTTCGGTGAAACTCATCTGATACAAGAGAACTAAACATGTGCACATTGATTTTGACGATTACAGTCCGTCCGAGTTTTCTTTTCATCCATTCTGATGCACACTATGCCAGTTCTGTATATAAACAAACGAAGTGTATCCATCAAACCCGAATGTAAACAAATCCCCAAATTGCCCTTAAAAGTCCACATGGAGTACATTCTTCAGTCTGTATCTGCATATATAGTGTAGTTATGAGAAAATAATCAGTACTTTACCGTGGTTTGAGTGGAATTGTTGGTCCATGTTGCACTTTCATTCTTTGTTTACATCTGCGTGTGATGGATACAGTTCATGTATTTACCTGTGAATCGCCTGCTCAATTTGGCAAAATTTCACAAAGCACTGATTTTAGTAAAAACATTCGACGTGAGTACGTCTCATTGAGTTAATTTAAAGTGATTAATATTCCCTGTTTTCGAAAGCAGTTGCTTTAACTCGATTTGTTGTTGACTGGAATATCACAAATGAGTCTGAAAGTACTGTAAAGTACATTGTCCGATAAGCTATGGGTCGTTTAGAACTGACCTAACCATTAAGAAAATGAAATGATACACGTCTTGCTGACTATGAAGATCAAGTTATATAAATTCACTACCTGTATGTTGGAACCATACAGGGTGCTGGTCTTGAAACACTATCGGCTGGACAGCACACGAGAGATGTGCTACTGGATTTCGGCTACGATATCGGGACGATCAGACAGCTGGCTAAGAACGGAGTGATACGCGACAGGGCGGGAGTGATGCTGGACAGTGAGCTCTCAACTACAGTCATCGACGGGGATCTGGCGAAAGACCTGTCCCGAACGCGTCTAGTCAACGACATTGACAGCGATTCGCGGTCTTCTTAAGGGAATTTTCCTATATATATATATTTGGTCTTATCTTTGTTCCTGCTTCCTGTTGTGTTCCTGCATTTCCTCTAATGATTCTGCATTTTTAATTTGTTCCTGCCATCATCCGTTTTTCCTGCAAAAAAAAAAATAGTTTTTGGGTTCCAACGAATTCATATAAACGGATTGGTAAACTACATGTATAGATTTTGTCATAGTTGATGTTTCAGTTGGTAAGTCGACAAACCGTGTATATTATTTATCATTCTATGACAAACGTTGTACACAAACTATAGACATATACCCATATTCTGGATAATCCACAATGATGCATGTAATATTAGGAACTGAAATTTGTTAACCTTGTAGCAAAATATCCACACTGAAGACACCATGCAGTGTGGCTGAGGCTGTGAATATTTGGTAGGGCTTTGTTTTTATTCTGAAAATTTTATACTTTAGGTTTGTAATTGACATCATCAAAATGCGATTATATATATTGGCGGTAATGGATTGATGCGCATTTGTGCGATTGTTTATGATATACTAGATTTGCTCGTTAATTTTCAAAACTTAGTTTATCGTGTACTGTCTGTTGATACGCCTGTCAAAAACTGACCAGACGATATTTGTAAATTTCAAAATATGCTGCACTGCACAGCTGGTGGTAAATAAAGGATGTTTTGGTTGATTTATTTCTGCTTATGAGCATAAAGCATGGATGCTACCACATAATACATTGTTCCATTAACACGAAAAAAAGATAAAGACAAGAACAGTACTCTCTGTTATTCTTGGTCGAGATTTGAAGAACATGCCATTGTGAGGCGTATTGAGGAGAAAAAATAAACGCCATGAATGCTCTGATTCAAAACTTTGAACAAGCTGCATGGATTGGTTCATAAACGACTGCAAACGTGTGCGGTAATAACAAATGCTCAATATGTGTCTACACAACAACAACATCATTATAAATAACAACATCATCATTATAAAAACGAATTATAAATAAAATATGATGTGAACAAATGCCAGCAAGCAACAACCATCACTTTATTCCAAAATGACAAAACGCTCGCTTTGAAAATATAGCACGACATGACATTATTGCTTTATCACTCCAACATCGTTTCATACGGAAGCGCAGTGCTGCCACACAAAAGTGTTTTTTACTTTTTTTTCTCGTTGAAACGACTTCATTTTTTCTCATAATGGCAACAGTGCGCTTCGGTAGTTTCAAGCATAATTCACATATATTTCGATTGTCAACAATATAAATTCATCTTTTCAGTGTACACAATTACACTGAATAAATACTAGCATACTCAAATATAGTCACAAATAAGCCACATTAGTCAAGTGATAATGTATTTACCTCTTATTAAAACACAAAATGGTCTCACTAAAGCCTTCACAAGTATGTATCAAACTTTATAATCACAGCGTGTCATAGTACGTCGGAATGAATGCAAAAAAGTCCACAACCACTACGATCAAAAAGACATCCACATGATTTGTATTACGAAATTGGTACATTGAGGCCATGAACAGGATATCACTACATTAGTGCCGTGATCAGGACTTCACCACACTGGTGCCATGACCAGGACTCCACTACCAGGATATCACCACACTGGTGCCGTGTCAAGGACTTCAGTAGATTGGCGCCATGTCCAAGATACCATGCCTTTTCGTCAGTGACCAGGCGTTAGACTTGATGCTCGAGGTGTAAGGCTTGCTTTTTTCTTTTTTCTCCTCACAAGACTCAACTGTTCTGATTCCGAATTACTAGATTCACCACCCGCCAACAATCTGAAAATAGATGTGAAATACATATGATTGCTATTAATATATGGAAAGTCATCAATATGAATCAGGAACGTTTATTTTCAAGACATAGTGCAAATTACGTCTACACGTATTGACAATATCCATTGGTAACAAGTACATCATGACATTACTGTCACAGTTTCTGAATCATACCCGTTGTGTTCGTCACTATGCCAACCGGGAGGGGTCGGGGATCGATTCTGACCCGAGCGTTCATGCTTTAAGACGTCTAGCCGCTTATTCGTGGGTCTACCGGCTTTTAAATAAACAGTATTGATATTGATAATAATGATGCAAGCAAGTAATGGTCACGCATGGACCACACATTTTATTAGTGGAGTCTTGAAACAACGGAAGGTTGATTCAATTCTTACCCATTTTGGGAACTGGGCCCTTGATAGGGGCGAGTTGCTGATTGAGACTGGGTCTTCTGCTGTCTGATCCAGAGTCTGGGACTTCAAAAGTGAAATTCGTTTCCAAACTGTTCTTCTGAAATCGAGACGCATACGTCTTTCAACAAAAATAATCAAGAAATTAGAAGATTTCAGTGCTACCTCATATCCAACTTGTGTATATGGCTGATTATACGCATTTATATACCCCCTATTTGACACACTAAATTTGGCTCCGTGTCTCAACGCCTCGGTGTATTGTATTTAAATTTGAAAATGTATCGTATTGAATTCAAACATTTCTTACTCACCCTGGAAGTTATTGGCGATAGAGCACGTGGGGTTAGAGCTCGGGGGGACATCTTGAGCCTGGGGCTGCTGTTCGGATGAAGCGCCAATATCTGGGCCGCGTCCTCTTCCAGTTGTGCGTGGTTGGCTTCACTCCAAAGCCCTGCTGTGTTGCTGGCGGTGAACATTGGAGGGGGACTGCGGACCAGTCGTCCGTGAGTGTTTTGTACTAAGCTCGTGTCCAGTGGAGGTGGCCGGCTGCCTCTGTTATCTTCGTCAGACGAACGTTGTTCTTGAAGAACGGGGTTGTCCTGTCTTGAGACTTGCAACTTCTTGATGGCGTCCTCGGAGTCGGAGCCAGTTCTGCCGATGCCAGGAAGTGTTTTCAACTTGGCATTGTTGCCGTTCAAGTGACTCGCGTCGCGTCTTACGTCATCAAAATAGTCCGGACCTTTGGCGTTGGTTTTCCCGTGGAAATTGAGACTAACGTCACTCATGCTTTCACGGCGGTCATCGCCAGCGTTATGGTCCTTCGAGGCACTATCATTCGATGGGCTCGACCCTTTCTTCGAACGAAAAAGATCGGAGATGAAGCCGAGGCGATTCTTTTTCTTGGGCGTTGACTGGGGCGTATTTCCGCCCTGGTTCTTACCCTGGTCGGGACCTTTGGTACATCTGACGCCAAGCCTCTCTTCTAGTACCTCAACACAGTCTAAAAATGAAGACAAATTGAAAAAAATAAATACATATAGCGTCAGCTGTATACCTGCTATACCTTACCAAATTATAGATGCACCCTTCAAAGAAACCAATTAAGGCATATCTAAAGTTTAATAACATCAATTTATAAGTATACCCTTGTCACGAAAACAAATTATGTAACTGCTCACAACGTCATCTGACCATGCACGGTGGATGTGCGTTAGAATGTTTTCTTCTTTGAAACGCCTAGTGCACGTGCTTTCTCTAACGATTTTCCAAATAAATCTAGCCACTTCCATCTAGCGTCAACATCTCCGTATATATGTAATATTCCTGTTTCGCTGCACAATAATAAAAAATGCGCTACACTATTGTTCTTTCTTGCTCATCGCCGACGTTGAAGCAGCAACGATGCTTCCAAAGACACAAATGATTACCTCCCTTCTTCTTATTATTATACACCTGACATACGGGAAGAGGGTCGCATATCAATATCGATTAAATTATGCACCTGTATACCTGTATACAGGTTATCCCTGTGACGAAATGGTTGCCATGGTTACCAATACAGTATCATGTACTACATGTACATCATGTGATCCCCTCGGGGTGCATATGATTCTCTTCCGCTGTTCCACGTGACACCGATATCAACATATTCAACACATGCGCTGGCATAATTACCTGCGTGTTATGCCACAGATGCATGCGCGTAAACAGACGGTATTAAGCGTGATTACCACCAGTAATGACAAGCGTGTGACATAACGCAAGTAGAGAGAGGCGTAGGCGTATGTACCTGGTCATTTTGCTAATTATTAGGTCAGATATTAGAGGACATCAGAGTCACGTTTCTTTTCAAAGCGAAAACGTGTTGACATTGGCACGTGCGTATGTTTCATGGAATCACCTAAAATAGCCTATTAACAATGTTCACTGGTAGCAGTGTGTCTGCAAGGAATGTACTAATGTTTCGTTTAAGGACTGATTGCACGTAACATATCGGTGACTGCATTGAGACACTTTCCCATTGACTTATAATGTGAAAGGTAAAGTAAAGGTAACAAAATACAATCCCCTGACCTAAAACTTGGCTAGCACACACCCATATACTGATGAACCGAGACAGGGTTTCATAAATAATATCACGGAAGCTGTGCAATGTGATGATTAGATGAATCTTTTTATATGTTTCACCAAAACGAACATTCGTGTCTTCCGCTTGACAAACACTGGTTGCTGTGTATATGTATACTTTGTTGTGGTCAAAATAATGAGAACATATAGGGCTGTTAAAAAGTTTTGTGTCCTGCTACAAAGGTTTGTGCCCTGTTATAAAGGTTTATGCCCTGCTATAAAGGTTTGTGCCATGTTAAAAAGGTTTGTGCAGTGTTATAAAGGTTTATGCCCTGCTATAAAGGTTTGTGCCGTGTTAGAAAGGTTTATGCTCTGCTATAAAGGTATGTGCCGTGTTAGAAAGGTTTATGCCCTGCTATAAAGGTTTGTGCCGTGTTAAAAAGGTTTGTACCCTGTCATAAAGGTTTGCGCCGTAATATAAAGGTTTGTGCCATGCTAAAATGGTTTGTGCCCTGTTATAAAGGTTTATGCCCTGATATAAAGGCTTGTGTCATGCTAAAAAGGTTTGTGACCTGTTATAAAGGTTTGCGCCATGTTAAAATAGTTTTGTGCCGTGTTATAAAGGTTTCTGCCCTGCTATAGTGGTTTGTGCCATGTTAAAAAAGTTTTGTGCCCTGCTATAAAGGTTTGTGTCCTGTTATAAAGGTTCGCGCCATGCTAAAAAGGTTTGTGCCGTGTTATAAAGGTTTATGCCATGTTATAAAGGATTACGCAGTGCTGAAAAGGTTCGCGCCATGCTAGAGAGGTTTGCACCCTGCTAAAAACGTTGGTGCCCTGCTATAAAGGTTTGTGCCGGGTGTAAAGGGTTTGTGCCTTGCTAGAAACTAGTTTCAAAACTGAAAATAACTGTTTACTAACTATGAAACTACTCTTAACCCAGGCATGAATAATGGTAGCATTGGGCCGCCGTATAATTCTCATGATCAAATCCGGAAAAAACAGATTTCATGTCCATGTATTCTATGGGGGTGACAAGAACAGGTAATTCGCCATTACTTACGTTCAAAACACCATATACATGTGATTAAAATAATGACCATATATCGTATTTTGTGGTCCTTCACACAATTAGATCGCAATTTTGTGGATTTCCGGGAAAAATATCCTTAAGTCACACGTAAAATTAATGGAGTGTCGAAAAGAACAACGGGACAATTGAGGAGTAGATATTAACACCAATATTGTCCATGTTTTGGCGTCCTATACATGTATATTATGCATGTAAAAGCGTCGTTGTCTGTGCAAGCAAAATTAGCGCTAATTAAGTCCTTTGTAATACCAATTAAACAGACATTCGAAATCGTTGGATCTACATGTATGGTGAAAACAGGTAGAAATTATCGATAATAAACAGAGTACACTAAATGTACATGTACTGTCATGAAAAAACATTCTTGGGGCATATTTAATGTGCATCATGGCGTTCTCTGAGAACATAGGCTGGTAGTGCATTATGATATCGGTAATGACAGCTTTATTTCAAGTAACTAACTAGTGCATACCCTGTAAAGTGAACTAATGATTTTGTGTATTTTACACGTACTAGAGATACGAGAGATTTATATAAAATATGTATTGAGGGGTTTTTTTTCAAAATACTCTATTTTCAACATACATACCCCTGTGTCCCGACTGACGCGCATACGTGAGCGGCGTGTTTCCTTCCACATCACGACATTCCGGGTCCATCCCGTGACGTAACAATGACGTCACAGCGTCGGCCTTTCCCATCGCCGCCGCCCAGTGCAGCGGTGTCCTATGGTACAAGAAAATAGTATATATTGCAAGTACCCTCCAAAAAATGCACACATAAAGGGAAAACGGAATGATGATAGACCACCCCGTACAGCATAACTGTGAACCCAATCGCCCAACGAAATCAATACATTTTACATATACATTTGTAAATAAATTATGTATGTACCCATTAGATTCAGCACTATCGACTGTGCCATGCTCCTGTGCGTTACTGAACAGTTCAAGCTCGTCCTCCTCAATAGGACACTTTCGGGTCATCCTCACACAAAAACACTGTGCCAAATCGTACGGAAACACCATGGCTCTAACGTATATGTATCATGCCGATTACATGAATGTCACTGTGTCCGATAGTTTATTATGTGTCCGTGAGTCGTCCTCTAGTGTTCAGTGTTGATTCATCCATAGTTCTCGGTCATGAAATCCATGCAATGCAATACCATTGTAATGTTATATGTATTATTATGGTTATCTACTAGTATTGGATTCCCAGTCCAGATTCTAGCTCGAAGACTTCCTTGAATGAGTTCCTTAGCCATTTGCAAATGGGCAAATCGCAGATTTCGCCGACAATATTCCTAACCACCGAATCAAATCCATGAAATATTTCGGATGAGTTATTGTTGATCCTATGCTGCAACCTATCCATTTCCGAACTAATTCAAACGCAGATAAATCTTCCAGTCGTACTTGCAAAATAAATATGGAGTCAGATTCCACTTTAGGTGCTCCTAAAATCTGATTTAATATCCCCAATTTGGATGCGCTTCCGTCAGCGTTGGATGAAATGTCTTACAAAGCTTACTCGACAAACAGTTTTCGCCTCGGAAAGAGGCTAATGTAAAAGTATTTACGTATTCAATAGCCTCTAGGGGGTAGTTGCGAGTTTGTATTACCGACCGGAATATGATGAGTATATCCATGTTTGAGGACATGATTTGGGGCGTCCCAAACTACGCGTATATTGATCGTGGGCAGGACCCAAATGCAGACACCCGGCATTATTATATGGTGGTCGATTCGTCTGGAATTTTTCCGAGCGTGTTCATGGTGCTTCAATGAATGTCCGACGGGTTAATTCAATCGACGAGGCGTTTAAGGCTGGTTGGATGGTTTTGGTGTGAGATGTGATAGAAACAGCTGTAATATCTCGCGAGTCCTCTCCAGATACGGGCAGTAATAGGCCTAATACTAAATATAACTGTCAAATGCGTCACGGGTGTCTATTCCGAGTAAAGAGTTGCAATTTTTTCAAGTTGCATGCCTGGTTTATCCCAGGAATATTACTTCAGTAAACAACTGCCATGGAATATTGGCAAAATTTGCACTTTTTTGCTTCACCATGTGCATAAATAATACCCTTAAGACTATTATGCACCTGGGCCCTGTTTAGGATAATCATGAATGATAACATGCTCATGACACCTGTATAAGCCAGAGCTAAATCTACGAGTCGGCATCGAAATGCCCAATTGATTCGTCCAATTATCAAGGGTATTTGATGTCATCAGGTGTCGTGTCCAAGGTCACCAGGAGATGCGCCATATACGTGTGGCTTCTTCTAGAGAATATGGCTATTTGGAAGAGTTTTGCAATAACGAAAAAAAGTGTACATGTACATGTAATATGATTTCATTATATGAACTTAACCTTGGGTATCACAAGTCAATTTCGAGGTCATTAGAAGATGAGACTCTTTGGCAATGAGGATGACGAAAGAGGTTCACGATTACAATACATTTTCCCCACCGGAAACTACATGTATTAATGATTAGTGTCAGTCTATGTAATATGATCTAACAACATTCATGTAAAGCTTCCGGTCGGGTGAGCGATCAGACGTATCCGATTATCTTTGTAATCATAGGGGGCGTTTTTCATGTACGGATCACAAACTTGATTCCGGATTAAGATGAGGTTTCTGATCCGTACGCGAAAATCATTTCTAATCCCAAAATGTGATTCCTTTGTATATGTTATATTTGCTTGGTAACCGCATAGCAAACACAGTACAACACATTTCCAATATGGATGGAACAGTATAACATCGAATGCTGAGAGCATGTTTATCATATCTCTCTTCGATCTCTATGGTTTCTCTGATCCCAGATCACTAACCTGATCCGTGCACTTCTTGTGGGATCAGGTTATGTGATCCGGGATCAGGTTCGTGATCCGTACACAAAAAACGCAACCTCTGATTCTGTATTTGTTGTTTCGGGATGATACTTCACCTGTCATCCGGGTCTCTAGCATCTAAGGCACAGTGCCCGCTGCGGGCGAACACGTCAATGACGTCACAATGGCCGGCAGCTGCGGCGAAATGAGCTGGCGTCTTGTCCGAGAAGTCAGCCTGGTTCAGTATCTCCAACGTATCGGGGTATCGCAGCAGTATCGAGCAACATTCATGACTCCCGTTCTGTCCATGCAATTAGTCAATGTTGCATTGTTTTGTATTCACACTATAAATGCACTTTAGGAATGTCTATTTCCTGATTTTAGATGTATTAAGCTTACTTGCACCAATTATATCGATGAATAAATTGATTGTTGTTGTTGTTGTTATCGTCACTGACCTGAGCTGCCCAGTGTAGCACCGTTTTCCCATCCACATCTTGCACCCGTATATCAGCCCCTTGTTCCAGCAGCATACTGACCAGGACAGGTCGGTTGTGAAAAGCCGTCCAATGTAGTGGGGTCATACCCTGCAATCGGCAATTATATCTATTATTCGTTTATATCGGTTTAATCACTTTTATCATATACATTATTGAATATTGCATATGCGACATATTCAACATTCTGATTGTGACTTCAAAGTGAATGCGTTTAATGTTAATATCAATCTATGAATGTGATGCGCATTGACAACTAGACGATTCGGTCGCCAACGACCGCGTGGGTGTATCCCCCTGTGGCCCCATCATCCCTGTTGCCCAAAATATGTTACTAATAACTCAAACAAAATATCATACTGCCAGAGCAGTGTGTTTCATCGATATCAGTATTGCGGACCTTAACAGTATTCCGGACATTAACTATTTCTATTCCATGCAGTAACACTCATAACAACTAAAATATTCATTTCTCTTATTTTTTCTCACCAAATACTTTCCAGTAGCTGGTCACAGGAATGGAATGCGAAACCTCCCCCAACATTATGGGTACAGCCATGAAATCTCTACTTAACAAAACCTTTACATTGTTGAGCCCAATAAGAAATGTTACATGTTTTAACTTTTTTTATTGTGATCAATAATAGACTTAATTAGTAAAACTAATGTTACCTTATTCAGTTATAGCCATGAAATCTCTACTGGGTAGAATTTGTACCTTGTTGAATCCAATAATAAATGTTTCCTGTCTTAACTAATTTCACACCGGTCAGTAATAGACTTAAATAGTAAAACGTTAACTTATTCAGTTACAGCCATGAAATCTCTACTGGACAAGACCTTTACCTTGTTAAGCTCAATAATAAATGTTTTTTGTCTTAACTATTTTTATTGTAGTCAATAATAGACTTAACTAGTAAACCTAATATTAAATTTTCCAGTTACTGCCATGAAATCTCTACTGGACAAGACCTTCACCTTGTTGAGCTCAATAATAAATGTTTCTTGTCTTAACTATTTTTATTTTGGTCAATAATATACTTAACTAGTAGAACTAATGTTAACTTATTCGGTAATATTGTTTTGTTTTCACCAAAAGCATCAGTTGTCTATTCTGAACAAGAATCCAGTGCCATTCGCCTTTATAGTACAGGGTATTGGAGTGACCACAGACGTCAAAGTGGGTATTTCAATGGTCGTAATAAGTTAGCCTGCTAACTAATTAATATTTACTCGATCATTCTGAAAAACAATAGGTTTTGTGTGACGGTCTTTCTCATCGAGACTGTGCGATTTCATCATCATTCATCGAAAACTCCCACCTATAGGGCGTTCACAAGCCATGTGTGGTAAACAGGCTAATTTGAGCACAAAATGTGTCGCCAATCGACCAATTTGGTCGCTATGGCAACCAAAATCGATTAGTGTCGGGATCTTACCATAAGACATGTCCCTATAAAATATTATCAAAATCGATTCAGATTTGCAAGCTGTAGCGCGTTCACAAGAAAGTGTCTGCGGACGCGGCGGACGCGGCGGACGCGGCGGACGCGGCGCGACGATCGCAAATCCATAGTATCCGCCGAACTTTGTTCGGGGGATACAATTAATGAAATTACATAATTACTGTAGGCCTACTAATAAATCATACATTCAACCAATTACCTCTAGGTCTTGTTCATTCAAGTCTTCGGAAGAAATATTCTGCAGCAAAAGCTTCCACACTCTGGAAAAACACCGATAGGTATACTTTTCAGTTTCAGTTTACAAAATTTTAGGTACAGTAAGCACAATGACAGACCATTGACGTATAGCACATGGAAGGGGGTCTCTACTCACTCGCTGTTGGTGGTGTAGGTGGCCGAATGTAAAGCCGACCTCCCGGATTTATCACAGAGAGTTTGCGACGCTCCATTCCTCAGCAGAAACTTGACCCCGTCGTACCAACCCTGCAAATATACATCAATCAATGAGACGAAATAATGTAAACTGAATGTGTGTTTTTCAGCAAATTCCCGTAACAACCCTGAGGTATCGGCCCATGTCTCTGTCACCTTAGGAATTGTGTTATGATTTCAGGGGAATTATTGTTCGCGCGACATAGTGACTTGATTGATAATTCAAACGGACAATTCGATCCGATTCCTTAACATTTTCGTCACGGGTTCACGAAGTTCTCAGTGTGGGAATTTTTCCCTAGCTTTCCCTCTGACCTGATATGCTGCTAAGGACAGGCAGGTGCGACCAAGGTGGTCGGTTGTGTTAATAAATGCCCCCATCTTCACCAGTAACTTGACGGCTCCCAGCTGCTCCGCCATCACCGCCTGGGCCAAGGGGGTCATGCCTATACGATAGAATAAAACAGCAGGACTGTACAAATATTACATGTATGTATACACACGAGCGAATGCCAAGTTTGACTCCTAATTCAGACGGGTGACCACAGAATTTCTCCAAAATATTTATGTGTAGCTCTCTACTATCATCGAAGCAAAATGGTAGTCATACCCTCCGAAGGTCTGCTATCATTTTGCGGGACAATTCCAGAGATCTACAGTAAATGTACGCTGGTCATACAGCTCGAAATCTAGTTGAGTGTCCTGTTGTTAGTTATGACATATATGTACTTCCCTGATCCTATTGCTCTAGCTGTAGTTTAAGACCTACCTTCTTGGTCTTGCTGCTCCAGGACGGTGGGGTCGAGGCGGATGGCTCGGGTCAAGGCGTCCACATCCCCGCCGGCGGCAGCGTGGTGAGCCAAGGGCAACTCTCCCTCCTCATCCTCATCTCCTGGAGAGGAAAACGTTTTATTACCGTCACTTTTGTTACTGACATCCTCAAACATGTATTTAACGAGAAATGTTCTTTTGTGCAAACTAACGGACTTTTAATTCATTTCTCTCTTTTGTGGTCCTTTGTGATACTAGGTTCTTTTACAATACAATTGCAATTTTAGAATGGTTTGAAAAGATAAAAGTGAATTCATCTACACGTACACGTAGTCGGTATTAAAATCCCTGTCGTGTCATAACACCGGTTTAGTAATAAAAATATTACTTGGACCCACTATAAAACAAATGGAAAGGCATATCCTGGATACATTGGATGGCAGGCAAAACCGTTTTTTTAGGTAGATGCTAGGAATATGCGTGCCAGCGAACGGTGATGGGGTTGGTTCTGCCAATTTGTGATACCAAAAAAACTGCTTTCTATGGCTCTGCATGTCTCTGGGTACTTTTGAACCCTATGAAAATGTTTTATATATCTAATTCGAACACTTAAAGGTTAACGAAATAACCATAATAATAAATAATAAAACCATGATCATTATAAATAACCAAAGTTCTAGTAAGGTTTTAAAGTTTATGTTTGAGCGAACCTATTTTGAACAATACAATGTTCTATGCTTATAATAAAGAACCTTGAATATAAATTCAAAGATTACCTGGAGAACTTGAAATGTTCTATTTTAAAATGAACCAATTTCGAACTATTTGCATGTTCTTCTTACCGAGCCTTCAAGAAGTACACTTTGTGAAGGTTCACTAAAGAACCTAAACATTTCTATACTTACCTGATAAAAGTTCCAAAGAACCCTTTTAAAATGTTATAAATGTAACTTATGATTGTTCCATATACATGAAGAGGCTCAAAGAACCGTGAAATGTTGTCCCCAGAACTAATATTTAGGAGTGTATAAAACCTCAGTTACCACATTCTCCGGATAGATCAATACTTGAAATTTTACCTTGGTTACTGACATGTACTGACAAAATTAGCCCCTGTACATGCACGAGCTCCTTCTCGGATAGGCTTTTTACCTACTTTCAAATTTGATTTCCAGGGTCTTGAGGCTTTTTACTTCTGCGTCTTGCTGCACGGTAACGCAATGGGTTGGTTCTGGACCAACATTGTAAGAAGGGCGTACTATATGTTGCAGTTTTGCGTGCCAGTAGGACAGGTATTTTCGTTCAGCCCGTACTATTTTCGCTTAGCTATTTCTAGCCGCTTTTAGTAATGACTGGCACACAGCTGAGCAAGTCTCGGCAAGTTATTCCGAAGCATTGTGAATTGGAAAATTGACACGCGTGATGAGGGTTTCTGGTTGAGTCCTGATCTAGTATACCAGAAGATCTAGTCAGTTTGCATGCATGTGCTTTGAAGGCCAATCGCGTTCCGACTGAACGAATATCGCACAACTTTGGCACACGGGGCACAGATATCAGGCTATGGGAAGGATGCTATATGACACGGAACATCACGTTCCGATCATTATATTACATCCATACGCTCGCTGTTGTGTTTGGGGACATGTTATTTCGTTTTCTTGTGTTTTATTTGGAACTTGATATGTGTACACTAACGATGTCAATAGAGTGTCTGTTCTGTTAGGAGTTGTATTGGCAACCGCGCATGTACTGGCCCCTTCAGTAGTCCTAACGACAGAACGAACGAAATTAACACTCAATATTCTATGTATAATACATTGTACTTGTAATTGATATATGATAATGACCAATGCATGGTTGGACACGTGCTTGCAAAGCCTTCAAAATAATTTATGTCATGAAATGAAAATCGGTTTGAGTTCATGTATGTACATGTATAATGTTGGCAAGTCAAGAATGTATCAAAATGATAATACTGTGTATATTCAGTCCTCATTGGTTTGATTCTGGTATATATGTATGTTTGAATATTGATAGGCCAAGAATGTAGAAACAACTAGTATGTACTTATAAGAACGTAAGCCTATAATTTCATGGTTATAAGGATCACGTCACTTCGATGTAGAGTTTGAGAATTTTACTCTATTATAATAATAATAATGTTTATTTCAACTGCAAATATAATGTATACAGACTATTTTACCAACATATATACAGCAACGTTAGTATGCTGTTAAGGACAGAACGTAGCCATGGGCTGTCTTCCCGTACTGCCCTTCGGAAAATAATAAAAGTGAAAGTATAATTATGTGGATGTCATGTCTGCAATGCTGGACAATATACCAAGGCATCGTTCATGTGTGGCCAATCTGCAAGCTATACTAGTAGATCAGAAACCATTTAACTTGAGCGACCTTTAATCATTATGAACTGTTGAGGGCACTGTATTCCAGAGCGATTGAGGATGCCCTATCCTTTGCTTGATATGGATTTGATTGCACAGTACTGTTTTGCCTGCTTGGGTCTGTATTTACTTTCTAAGAATGGACATGCGCCTTACATATATCATAGACAGTTGCATTACAATAGTTTGTATCAATCGATTTAAATATATGCTTCGCCTTCGGACAAAGAAAACCCTGATTACCAGCAAATTACATGTATGGGTTGGAGAAAATGCAAGTGTCTACGCATGTAAACTGTGCCCACTCCAACGAAGAATCCTGGATCCGCCACTGATTAACGTCAGGTGATGACGTTGGACCAGCATAACACAGGAGTATGTTTGACGTTGGCCCAACGCATGCGTACATTTGTCGGGTGCTTTTGTGATTATGTACCGGCACAGGTGCGAGTAAACTTGCACAGTTGTCGCGTAATTAATGCACTGGTTGAACTGGGAGCACCCTCATATTGCATTCATGTGATCATCATGTGTTTTTTTCTACTGATAATGTTGAAAAACCGTGGTTTTTCACCGTCATCAAGCGTATGTAGCGTCTTTGTAGTCAGCACGCGTCCCTGTGAAGCTTCGTGCTACATATCTACCAACCACCCCTAGCATGTCACAAGAAGCCATCATTCGATATGCCATGACCATTCTCAACAGAAGCACCGTTAAATACTAGTGGATTTATCACAGTTTGACGTGCCGGGAAAAACGGATAGGTACAGATGCAAGGTCACTTCTCTGAGTTGATGTTATGAAAACACCTAGAATACTAGTAGTTTAGAACAATGTTTGCTTCACGTGAGATGAAGATCTTGTTCGTTTAGTTCAACGTCAATTCATGGTACCATAGTTTATTGACACTACAAATGTATGTGACACGATTCGTTTCTTCGATGGAATACATCGACTGAAATATCCCGCATGACAGCAACAAAGCGAGACATCAATTTTCCCAAGTATTATGTTTTACTTTACTTGTGACACCTGTGGACGTTTTCGTGATTATGTGGAAAATAACAAACCGGATTATACATGTATGTGTTTATAGTAAGAACGAAATATTACATGTAGTGCACACATGGCTCCTGACGAAGATATTCATTAGTTCCATAGAAATATTTTGTGTCTTCGAATCGTAATAATATATGGTATTTGTTGTTGTTGTTGTTGTTGTTGTTGTTGTTGTTGTTGTTGTTGTTGTTGTTGTTGTTGTTGTTGAACTGATTTGTTATATAATGCATTAAGGAAGAAATCTTGACAAATACTACCTCAATAAACAATCACAATTCATGTGTCCACACCTTCAGACAACGACCCCCGTTCCTGATCAATAAACTCTCTTGTTCTACCGTGCCCCATACAAAATTGATCAAACCAAGCCGTTTGCAAGCGATTGACCGCGATTCATAAAGCGTGGGAAAATTGATCCGGACCGCTTTGTCGTTTACACAAGGCAGTTTTAAGTTTTAATACATGCACATACTAGGCTGATTATCGATATTCCTTTCAGTATATTACTAATATAGCCTGTAGTGTATAGTAAACATTCGGCAATTATTCATATAAAGTAGAATAAATTATATTGGTGTATTAGTGAACGATAGATGTTTGATCTACCTCGTATTCGCAAATAGCGTATTGATTATAAATACACAATGCAACATGATATATCATCGGATAATAGAAACTTCAGGCAGCATAGATTTTCATGGAAGAAGTCATTATTCCTCATCCGTATGATTTTATGATATGTATAAAAGTTGGCGATTCAAGAATGTATCAAAATGTTTGTGCATTGTTAGTGTCAGTATGTGTATTACCATACTAGTAGTTATAGGGGTCACTCAAGTCACTTGTATGTAGAGTTTAGACATTTACTCTATTATCTGATTATGCAATGCCTGCGATATTGCACAATATTCCCAGTCACAGGTCATGTGCGGTCAATCTACAAGCTAATTAGCATGCGACATCTGAGCAATCTGTGATTGATATCGGCATATAGATCTATTCCTGTTTGTCAAATCTGACTACCCAATGTAGACAACATGAACATCGTCATACCAAGAATACTAAACAATACTGGCAGTCGTTCATATAAAGTAGCGTATGAACTGACGTATGTATCCAAGCACATTTTTTCGAACTGATTATTTTGGGGTTTTTCTGTATTTTATGAGTCTTCCCAATAAAAATGTGCCTCAATCTGCGAATTTGAGATCGGTGCACGTGTAAGTAAACTGGCCCAGTTGCAACTGCAATGGTTGAACTGGGAACCATCCATGATGCCTTCGTGTGATCATCCCTAGTCCAGTGTTGAAGCTTCGTGCTACCCTAAAAAACACATCTACCAACTGCCCCGAGCATGTCACAAGAAGTCATGAATTATACAATGACATAGACTTTGGCAAACAGGAGCAGCACTGAATACGTTTAGATTTATCACACTTTGACGTGGCCGTGAACAACAGATACTAAACAAGGTCATTTGTTCTGAGTTGATAAAAAAAAACCTAGAATACACGTAGTTTGTGATAATGTTTGTTATACATGAGATGAAGATATCCTATTCATTTAAGACTCAGTAGTTCAACGTCATGTCATGGGTATATAATATAATATTACATAATATAATATTATTAGAACGGTATGCCATTATTCGATTACACATAGTTTGACACATGTTTGACACATGTTTGACACATGTACATACATGTACTTTGAAATATTCCATATTGTTGCAGAAAAACGATCGGCATATCATGCAAGTATTAAATGTGAACTTGAACACCTGTGAAAATTACTTCTTTACGTAGATGATAATCTGATTATAAGTATTTATATTAAACATGAATTATCACTGTTAGTACACACTGGGCTCGTGACAGCAAACCTCATAATTTCCATAGAATCATTTGTGTCCTAGAATCATACTAATACTATTATTATGGTATCAAATGTTATCATAATAATAGTATTAGTTGAATAATAATAATATATTATTATAAGTTGTTGTTGTTGTTGTTGTTGTTGTTGTTACATTAAAATTGATTTGTTAGAGCGCAGTACAGTGAATATTTCAGAGTCTCAGCTTCATGGAAGAAATCTTGACAAATGCTACCTGGTGTTCCCTAATTATCAATATTAAACAATCACGTGTCCACACCTTCAGCGCTGTTCAGACAACGTCCCCCGTTCCCGATCAATAAACTCTCTTGTTCTACCGTGCCCCATACAAAATTGATTGAACCAGCAGTGTTTTGGGACATTTGACCGCGATTCATAAAACGTGGGAAAATTGATCTGGACTGCTTTGTCGTTTACACAAGGCCTATGTCGGTTTTAGGTATTAATACATGTACAAAGTTTAATATCGACGTTTCTTTCAGTATATCACTAATATAACCTGTGGTGTATACATTCGTCAATTATTCATATAAGAGTAGAATAAATTATATTGGTGTCACTACTCACTAGTGAATGATGGTGATTTCGTCTATTCGCAAATGGCGTAATTGATTACAAATACACAATGCAACATCGTACTAGTATTTCATTGGATGATAGAACCTTCAAGCGGCATTTTTTATACGTGTTGATCTCCATGGAAACGAAATGGAGGTCTTTCATTGACATGGTATTTTCTTGGAAGTGCATGTGTAGATCACAGCACCTGTACTTATTGTCTTCTCTCTACAAATGCACACAATACATATATGTAGATCCAGTTACTAATACATACCTTGCAGCAAATCTGATGCCGAAAATTCCATATCCATGCGATATTTTCTCCACAAGGTTTCTTTCATCAAATGATCACATCGGGGTCCTCAAACCTGACCATCTGTCAACACACCGTCACCATCCTGACGACGTATTGTATGCCGACGTCGTAATATCATACCGTTATCGCGGTCTATGCAATATTCTGTGATTATTGCCCGAAACAATAGGATGAACAGGTGCAGTTGTCGATAATGTTAACATCGTGATAATAACGTTTTATCCTCATCAGGTGTTTCTCGTTCGAGAATTCAACACGTCCATTGTCGCTGCATCACACCTACCGTGCAATATATAACACTATGTCATAACAAAAATATCACGCGGGAATATACTTTGCAGACACATAATCCAGCGCGATGATGGCACAGGCCTTGACATCTTTCTTATCCCTATTGAACGCCGTCTTCCCTTTAATGTGGGGTGATAATATTGATAACCACAGTGGCAGGTTCCAACAAACATGTACTTGTGGGAGTGACACTCAATTTCAATGTGTTAGCGGTACGTGCATATCCATCCATAGGCGAGTGTATCACAGTATGTGACAACAGAATATTATCATCATGTCATGTGATACGAGAATACGTCGCGAAATATTTTCTCTCTTCCCTTCCCCTCCTTTCGCCTGGTGTCAAGCAAGCAATAATGCAACCGCTACCAGTCACCGATAAGGTGAAGCATGAGACATCACAGGTAAATAATTTAAGCCATCGCGTAACCGTCTTGTGAGATTATTAAGACTAGCCTCGTGGCCACAATACAATGAACTAATCAGAGGAAATCTGCCGCGGGCATTGCCAAAGACATGGCCCTCGTTGCCAATAGGATTGTGGAGGGGTATTCGCTTAGAAAGATTACCCGTTATAGGTTGGCAGGTTATTGAATTGTACTGCGCACCTGCAAGGACCGGGGGTGGAGGCGGGGATGGACAGGGAAGGAGGAAGCGCTGAATGGATGCAGGGGGCAAGGTTTGTATGTATTCAATCCATTGTTGCCCGCTGTCGTCGACGGCGGGCCCGCTGTAAACATCACCAGGCGCGTCCATGACGACAGCGCAATTGTCTCGTGCGGTGCGGCTGGGCATCTAATGCAATCAAAGCTGCACTTGATCATGCAGTTTCACCACAAAGCGAGAGGGCGGACCCGGCAATGCTGTGGTAGGGGTATTATGATTGTTATGACGTTTTTGATTCATAGATTCTTTACCTATGTTCACTTATTCATCACCTTCCAATAGAAACTTGGAATATTAAAATTAGGTTGCTACAACAATAACAATGATTCCTTCGGCGCGATATGACACTTACTATTCACTAGCAATGATAGATATGTGACCACAATGTCGTTATAGGAATTCATGAATAATATATATCGAAGTTGGATATTACGTGAAGTGATGATCCATGTTGCTCACAGATGATAGGCCCACAGTCCTACTAGTATTTGAATCACACTGAAAATATGTCATGTAATTATTCATATCATTGGGAGAGATTGTATGAATCGCGGGAAACGAGAATTCTAATGCAATTCATGTGTGTTGAGTGGAGTAAGTATCTCGTACACATATCTACGTGTGTACATATTTTTAAAGTAGTCCGCTCCAAACAGTGAGGTAACGAAGGGTCAAAAGTTATTTCTGGAATATTATCTCTTCAAAATGACCTGATCAGCGACCTATTACTGAAAAGAAAATAGGGGGTCACCGTACTGGTTTCTTCGACATAATTCGATCCAAATCACAAACACATACCTAAAATTTTCTGGCATTTTTGCACATATTTTTGGTCCCTATTCACATTTTGTATCATGTTTTCCCCTATTTTCTTTTCAGTTTTAGGATTCTGATCAGTAACTCCATAGAATATGTCATTTTGAAGCTCTAGATTATGTTGATGCAGTTTATACTTATTTTTAAAAAAAAAACTCTTCCGACTCTTCCTTACCTCACTGTTTGGAGAGGAATACCTTAAGCTTCTTAAGCTAAAATATGAACTGATCGTCTTTCACTGACAAAATGGAGACATTGATGAATAACAGTACCAACACTGCAGACGATAGACTAATATTTCTATATTCAACACAAAACAAATACCTAGATGTACATGGATAGCATATAACAATCACATGAATACTGATGCTTACATTTAAGCATTTCTTGAATATATATACATGTACTATTGATCAAAACATGTGCAAACAATCATGGTTACATACGCAAATTGTAAACGATTTCGTTACTAGTATCTTTCATATATTATTCTCATAGATATAGTAAAAAGGAGAAATATACATGTATATTATGTCCTCATTTATGATATAAGTGGCATTTTCGTTGGATTAGATAATAGAATCACCTGAGTGTGCATATCACATCTCATATATGTACAAAGAGAATAAATATTGGCATCAATTTATCTTGCAGATTACAATAAATACGGCGGCATTTAATTATGTACACGACGCATACATATGTAACACTTGATACATAACATAATTCATAAGAAACTGAGAATTGGCAAGAAACCACCAAACGTTACGTCACCAAAAGTCACGATATGAACAGCTAGGCCTACTTCATTCACTTCATGTGGCCCCAGGAAGCGCCCTTGGCGAAGCTGACCTTAAGCGGCACCCGCAAGTCGACCTTACGATTGCAAAGCGTTTCCCTAGATTCCATTATCGTTCGCAGGAGGTCTGTGATACATATAATGAGACAAGAGACAATGGCTTTGTAGGCGTGATGTAAATGTATGGCGTCAAGTAGGGCGATCGATAAAGTAAACGATTGATTTATCACGTGTATCGATCTGTCTCGGAAACGCCACTGGATATTCAATAAATTGGTCAGTGTTTTTGTCATTGTTGTAACCTTAAACCTATGGTTTTTGTCTCAACTGGAAACTTAAATTGTCTACATGTCGTAAACAGAAAACAGGCTAGCGTTTTTTGTAACCGGTATGAATTTGACATCCGCACGTAATATCTCCATAAAGAAAAGATAATATATAATAGTTTTACCTGTTGTTGTTGATATTTCTTCATCAGGAACTTCCAACAATAATTCGTCGTGAATTTGTAACAGCAACCTGCATTTTAGAAAAAGGTACATGTATATTACATGTTATTATTTAGCATTCTGAAGATTTATTACTTGAAACGTTTGACATGTAACTTACATTGAATAAAGTGTGAATATGCATGTTTAGGTGTATTTATCTTGCCTGGTTTTGTTGCCAGGACGTTCTGCCAGCGCCTGTTCTACTTGAATCATTGCCGCTTTACACAGGTCAGCAGCAGACCCTGCATGAACATTTTTCTTATTTTTTCATAAATGACTATAAATTTGTGTACAACATGATAACTGTCAATTAATCATGTATGACTGTGAGGTGGCAAATACTGAAGTATTCACTCCAGGTATATAAGATTGTACATAAGTTTTTTCGTCTTCAAAAACATTAGTACATGTACAAACCAAGACATTTTTGAAACCTTTATTTGACATACACGTAATTATATAAAATAACGGGGTTTATAATATAATATAATATAATATATAATATATAATATAACATAATACAACATAATATAATATACTGTATATAATAAAATAAAATATAATATAAAGCACCTATAGATGGATAAATATATTGAAAATGGTTGGATATACTAGTATCCAAATACCCTGTACACAGAAGTTGACCGCCTGCCTCTCAGACTGGGCGCGGAGTTGGGCGTTTGGATGATTGATGTGTGGAAACAGCCTCCTCCGCTTGAAAATCGTACATAGGAATCCTGCAACCCGTGTGGGAATGTGACGGTATATCATGTATTGATATGAATATTCTCCTTCAGTACAACTCCCATTCACACTAGGTTTGTGTTTGGAACTGATAATTTACATGAATTTATGAACAAACACAGAAATGCATACGATATCACATGAATATTCATGATATGTGTTGAACCATTTCCACTGTCTATGCCTTTACGATTATGTTACATTGAATTGTGGTGTTTACAGGGAGGTGCATTTTTATAATTTGTATGACATCACTTGAATATATTGTATACATCCATTGCCAGTACGGCACCTTTCGCTCTGGCTTCCGTGGCGCATCGCTTACTGAATTCGTTTATTCCCGGGAACTTCACTGTAAATGATAACACCAAAAAAAGTATCAAACTGAGAGAAAATATCATGAAAGTCCATTATTGAAGCACCGTTTTTTTGTCACGATTTTCGATGAAACGCACCTAGGAAGCTGGTCATGATCGCCTTGGCATTATCTGGACTAATCTTCAGATACTCGGCTAGGCGCTCCTTTCCTGTGTAAGTAGGAATATTGTATCATGATACCAGTAATTTCATGACAGGACAAATTTGGTATCTGTATATCACTACTAAATAACACACACCCTTATTTCGATATATAGGCGGATCCAGCTATGAGAGGAAAGGGTTCCAAGCTATCCAGTGTGGAAGCTCGGGGCTAATGGAGTTTACGAAAATGTTGTAAACTTAGGGACTCGAGGGTGAATCTGATCCATCCTGGCCATCAAAGTGGAACAGTCGAATGGCACTTTTATAAAAGAAAAGAAAGCGGAGGGGGTCCGAACCACGTTCACTCCCGCCCCTCTGGATCCGTCTATGGTGAGTCCAGAAAGGTTGAAATATGAATAAGACAGATATTCTAACACGTACCCGCTCCATACATGACGGAGTAAACCACGCGTTTCGTCTGTTCACGGTCGGTGGTAGTGACATTTTCTGGACGCTTTCCCATCCTACAAAACACTACTCGTTACTTGTAAGACACGTTTTGCGAATGTATAAAATGTATTGCATACAAAACAATGTTGTTTCAAATTCAAATATTGTAAACCAATTTGTTTTTTCATTGGTGTTTTGTGTATATCATTAATCTAATAACACATCATTTTAATAATGATGAACTTATTTGTAATAAGTACACATTGATTATATACACGTAGCTGTATTGCTGACGAGAATTCGTGTCGAATTCCCTGGCAGTAACTACGACAGTCGAAAAATTTGATTTATTCATTTGAAAACGGATGATTCACCATTGTGACGTCAGCTCGACAAAGATATCCGTAACTTGTTCCCGTGTAAAGATGTCAAGAAGTTGTGGATCATTGGACAGGTGTGCAAGCAACCTCAGCTCTATCTGCTGGAAGTCTGAAGCCGTGGTATATATAAAACAATGTAAATGATATTGTGAAACGTTGATATACATTCTTTATGAATGCACTAATGCAAATCGATATTGCAAACAATCAATATTTTTACCCGCAGCCAGCAGCGTGTAACCTTCCCTGGCCACGAAAGGTTCTCTGGCATAAATTTCAACGGGTTTGTCTTCTTTCCCTTGAAGTGAACAAGTTTTGTTTACAAATATATTTGTGTTTGTGCCTCGTTAGTACACATATTTCAATTTCCAATGAATGCATGTTGATTAGAACATGTGTATACAGGGTTTTGTTTTTTAACACCAACGAAAATTACCGGTTATATTTTAAGAGATCCAAATTGACGTTTGGATATGTATAAGGGTCTTGAACAAAGAGCTAAGCTCCTGAGACCTACCGACGATGAAGGAGTCGCGTACGTTGGTGAGGAGTAGTGGCTGTTTAGGGACGGCCTGTAGGTTGGGGTTAGTGGAGGTTAGGCGGCCTGTCGCCGCGGCCGTGTGGTCCCAGTGCGTGTGTATCAAACCCGCCTCTACGTATGGGAGGAGGCCCTCAACGTACGTAGAGTTAACCTTCTGGACCTAATGAGTGACACGGTAATGTATGTGTGCTACTTGTACGGTCAGCAGAAATAATTGTGAAAAGCGTACCTTTCATAGGTAATCCAGACAATTTTGGGTTACCTATCTGTATTCTAGCACGATGTTCGATTACCTGCATGTAATCTAGCACGATGGTGAATTACCTTCTATGATCAAGCACAATGTTCGATTACCTGTATGTCATCTAGCACGATGCCTGCTGTTGAATTACCTGTCGTACTCCAGCACGATGTTGGATTACCTGTCTGTAACCCAGCTTGATTTAGATTACCCTCTGTTTGATTACCTGTCTTACGATGGTGGATTACCTGTCTGTACTCGAGCACGATATCGGGTAGCGGGTGTAGATCAGACAGCTGAGTCAGCACGGCTTCTGAAGTGGAAGTGTGCTGGTTGGAGGCAGTGCGAGCGAGACGCTTCTTCTGCGGCAGCCGCTGGTCCAACTTCAATTCCTCAAACAACACCTAGCGACATTGCAAATTTACAGTATTAGTAATTTTACTTTTTGAAGACCAGGAGAAGAGACCATCTCTGCGGGTAAATGCATTCTTGCATCTCGGATTGATGACTGAATGTATGTGGTTGAATAGAGCTTATATATCTATTATACGAACGTATAACAAATACCAATAACCTACAAATACAATGTAGATGTGTCTTCTTTTTGCTAAACTCCAAAAAAGTGCATGAAGTCGATTGAATGTATGCCTAAGTATGTGTTTGAAGTGTTTATTTCACAACAAATTTTTTCACATACAATCAGGGACACACCGTTTCTTGACAAGAAAATCAACTTCGCTGTCGTACACACACACAAAGGTTTCATGTGAATAGAACAGTGGGTTCCTGACCTGGCGGAGTTGCTGGTGACTGCTGATGAGGAAAGGATGACCCGCCGCCTCGTGGGCAGCTCGCTCTAACTTCTTAAGCTTCTTCTACAAAGGCCAGTGAGGAATTTATCAGTGAATGAACATATATCTGTAAACTCGTTAACATGAGTTTGTAACTTCCTGACTAGCTGTAGCATATACTAACATTTTGAAGCTGTTTTACACTATAATCATGTGCAATAGAAGTATATATTAACCATAGAATGTAAAACATACTCTTTGGTGTAAATACGAATATTTGCCATTGAAAAAGAGAACTACCAAAAAAAACCTTCACTTTATATAAAAAGAAAATATCTACCCGATTAACTAACACTACCAAGGTATCGTGTATTTACAGCATTTGGCGATAATGAGCCTTTGTCGCATCAATATCATGTAACAATAATGACTTCCGCAAACATGTACATGTGCGATATCCTTATCACTCCTCCCTGACCTTTAACCAGTCTCCAGAGGCTCTCATAACGTCCTCGTTCACGGTCAGCCCACGCCGCTCCATGTACGCCAGTATCGGGCAGAGCGGCATCTCCAGCCCCGTGTACAGGTCCCAGAGGTCAGCTGCCTTTAGCCTGTGGTACAGCTCACAGAGGACTGGACCCAAGAGTGCCAGGTCCGCGCAGACGAGGTCCTCCCTCTGGCCATGGTCAGCGCTCTGAGGGAACAATTCATGATAACAAACCTCGTCATGTGGAATTGGAACCGTGGATTAAAATAAGAACTACCCAACATATTTCATGTCCTTTATGCTATCTTTATGTACGCACTAGTACTACATTGTATATCATGATTGAAGGTACCCCATATCGTGATTGCTTGGGAACGTACCCCATACATTTGTAATGATCCCAAAATTTCCCCAGTTCTAGCATTTGGGATTCAATTTTGGATTTGCCTGTAAAGGTTTTCAACTCAACTAGAATGAGTATGAATCAATGTTTATACACATCAAATCTTCTAGATCCATGCATGAATAAAGTGTTGAATCGTGTTGAATATACCGGTGTGAATTGCAGACACTAACCTGGTGAAGATTTGGCAGTGTGTCGAGAACTTGTTTGAACGTCACAGGCGCTTTGTCCGGATCTAGCAACCAGCATGCGACTTTAGGATCCAGAACTCTGCATTCCGTTATCACTGTGATGGGCAGGACTTCGATAATTTCATATTGTAATTTCATATTATTAGTGCCCGTGTTGAACCCATGAATTATCCAGAACTCTACATTCCGTTATCACTGTGATGGACAAGACTTCGATAATTTCATATTGTAATTTCATATTATTATTGCCTTTGTTGAACCCATGAATTTTATTTAGAACTTGGTAGAAAAGTGCAGCATGAAACATATAGGTGTCACTTTCTGCTTAATAAATATACAATTCACACGGAAATTTGATATTCTTGAAATTCCTTCGAAAAAGGCTGTTCAAACGCTAGCCAATAATTGTTGACATTTAAATAATATTTATATATACATGTATATCGTTTATTCATCATCGTTCAACATGATACTGAAAACTAGATGTAATAGAAACAAAAGAACAACAACACATAATGAAATATATTTAGAGTAGCCTATCCTTAATTCTTCGTGAGTAGCGTGTGACAACAGATGGTCCTATCAAAATCTTCTACCCGAATAAATACAGAGCACAGGCCTTTCTCCAAAAACTACGATCATATTTTTCTGATCAACATCTTCGTGTACACGATGCTTACCTTTGTGGATTGGAAGCGAGAAGACATGCAGAAGCACGCCTAGTAGCTCCTGGGCCTCGAGAATTAGCTTTCTCGTCGAAGCGAAAAGCAGCTTTTCTAATGTGGTTCTAGCAGTATTAAAATATATTTGGATATCATAAGTTTATCAATGAATGGCACACATATTACTAAACATTGCAAACAGCTTACGTGTGTGAAATTTATACAGTAACGTGAAATAATTAGTACTGAATATATACAATAACGATGATAGAACGAAATAGAACATTATAAGCAAAATCTCCATTGAGTTGGTGCCTTGGTCCACTTGAATTGAATTTTTATAGTAGACCTACATGGATTGTCAAATAATCATTACCAAATACATCACTAGTAAAGGGGACACAATTCCCATTTGATTTGGTACTTACTTGGACCAGTTGAATACAGTGTCGGTTACAATGACCTGGGATCCCTTGCATTTTGAGCCGACTCCGACCAGCGGGAAGGCGATGAACTGCAGTGACGAGCTGGCTGTACTGCCCGGGTACGCCACGGCTACGTATGACGGCTACAAGGAATTGTTGTTATGATTCAACAGTTTGCACACACGGACATTGTCATGATTTTATGATTTCACGTTTTTCTATGATATTATATGCAATTAGTTTTATTCATAAATATCATATTCATGGTGCTAAGATGAGCAAGGAATATATGATTTAATACAAGTATCGTCCAATCGAAGATGTTACCTTGGGATCAGGATGGATTGCTTTTCTTTTCTGCAAATAAATCATTTCAGATATAACAATACTTGTAACAAGTATCAAAATTAGGTACAATTATACCGAAAGCCACAAGGGCGTCATCATGGGCAGACATTGTATAAGATATACATGTAATACTTTCTACCGTGCACCTACTGTTTTAGTGAGAAACTATTAATATTTACTGATACAGAATTATTATTACTACAAATAAGTATGTATTGCGTTATGTACCGTAATGGCCCGAAATAGCCCCGGTTGTCGTTTACCCGCCGGCCTCGTATTAGCGCCGGGGGTAAAACATGTTATTAAGCGCCGGGGCGGTATCTCGGGCCATTACGGTATGTTCAGTACTTTATCTTGAATTTCCCGGAGTTGACTGGATCCGTCCTCATAGATAAGTGTAAAGGCGACTTCTTCCACCGAGCTCAGTTGGCACTGTATTTGAGTCCTATCGTCCGGAGTCAGCAACTCCGCTTTAGCCAATCTTGACGGAGTTTTATTGCTATTCCCAGCTGCGGTCTAGAATTCATTTTCATCGAATTGTATATAGTGATTCGTTTTTTATATGTCCAGATTTCATCGCAAACTCTCAATCATTGCGCAACGCCTTTTATGATAACAAAATCAGTATTCTATTTATATGGATTTTCACTACGAACCAGTTGTTTTGTGCATGTAGCTCCAGCTTCATCAGTGGTTTTGGGTTTCTTCGAGGGCACCAGAAAACCAGTGGACTTTCTTTTCGTTTGAAGCGTATCTTTCCCAAGAGTTCCTGAGGAATAATGGTTTTTTTTTGTCAAGGTTATGAGACTAAAATGACAAATCTTGACCTTAATTAAATAATACTAGTAATAAGAATAATATTGAATTAGCTGTGTTGTAATTTTTTACCAGAAGACGAGGGCGTTTTTGTCTTCTGTTGTTGCTTCTCGTCACTCGCTTTGTTCGCAGCCTCGAAACTGTACCAAATAGAATCCTTGAATGATTACCGGTAATTCGATTTCATTGCTCACACTGAATAAGGACTGACAATTGTCTTTTCAAATTATATTATCACTTCTAAGAAAACACCTGACTTGCACGTGGACTTGTATTCGGGATACATAATTAACAACCTGTTTTTCAAAGCTTTCAGTCTAGACGATATGGTATTTCTTGATGAGTTTGAGATTTCGCCATGTGGTGATGTTTTCGACGTTGGTTTTGGAATTCTTGCCAATGCGATACCCCTTTCGAGTACACCCTCTTGACGAGTAACGTGGACGCTCTCGGTCATACACCTATTTGGTGGTTCATTTACCCCATCTGCGTGTTTTGTAGATGTGGTCGAATGGTCTTGTGATGTGGATTCAATGTTATACACAATTCCGCGTTGTCCACTTGCACATTCAGTTTCATTTGAGCTGCTGCTGGGTCTAACCAAGGAGTTTTCTACTGAACTGTGTGATTTCGATGTTCCAATTCTTCCACCCACGTAATAGACGCTGTGAGGTGTATGATTGTTGTGCGCGAAATTCAGCTGTGCCTCGTTGATCATTGGTAATTTTGGTAACTGTGAGAGCACGGTATCGTTTTCGATCTCCAACGGGGGACTGGTAGAAAGGGCAATATCTTGTGTGTTGTAATGATCATCTCCAAATAAGGATTGAGAACACGAGAATACGTTGGTATGCGGAACGCTGTTGTCACGGCGAATACTACTAAATTCAAAATTGCTACTCTTTGAACAAAAGTCAATCCCCTGTTGGTTGTTTCGTTCTGAAGCTGTGGAAGGATATATTTTGGTATGAGAAGAGCGACCATCCACGTTGTTTGTGTCCATTCTGGACTCAAAAGACTGTGATTCATCTCGTGAAGTCTCCAGACCTGGTCCACCGGGGAACTCTTTGTCTTGGGCACGAGTTTTTCTGTCACTGGCATTTCCGAATGTGAAAGTTTCTCGAGGGAGGGGGTCGCATTGAATGTTGCCTTGGTGATCCTCTGATATTTGGGTGCTGTGGTGTATAGGATTCCAGTCCAGCTGGAAATATGACGGACAAGTCCCATCTCCAGTCGCGTTGTCGTTCTTGGTGGACGGGCGATGTGAATTTGGAGGTGCTGGAGACATTGGTAAGTTTATTAAAACACAATTTGATTATTTTCTGCTGAAAATTGCATGAATAAGTAGTGTTACTGGTATATACACGTCATAATACATTTTTTTGTTGTGACACTATGACATACATGTAGTTTGGTGACTACTACATTGCAGTAACATGTACGAGTAGATTATGTCAATGGTATACTACATGACGCGTGTAGTATATTTTTGCTTCATTTTTTGTGCCGCACGGTTATGTCAAATTTCAATGAACATACAAACATTGCCAACTAAACTAGTACCTCTGGTGCCATAGAGGGAAGAGTATGACGCTTGTGAATTTAGCACCCCGATGTCAGAGCTGCCGTAACCGAATCCTCGTCTGCTCTGGGCGTCATTGGGAGGCATTTGTGTGAGTGGAGGCCCAAAACTCCTTAGATATATGGACTGGTAGTACGAAGCTCCTATTGACAATCGAAACATGAAAAGATAATCCATGATATGCCTCAAATTAGATATACTTTCTCCAATTTCACAAATTTACTAATTTCGTTTAGTAATCGGACGTTCAAAACAGAATACTAGTAGCTAAAAGTGATAAGCATCATTGTTTTATACATGCATACAACACTTCAAACCTGAGACATTTCTCTTGACATCATTATCATGTTGTTTTATTAAAGCGGTCCATATCAGTTCAGCCTCGTCGGAGAGACCTGAGATGTCATCGCGGGAGGGCGGAGTCCTCTTTGGTGTCCAAATAGATACGCAGTTTTCGTGCGGATTCATAACAACAGTGTAATAGAAGCTCCACAACTACTGCAAGTAAAGTTTTCGTTCAGTCGATTCAATGTTAAATCAAGTTCTTCCAGAATTCAAATTGGGACAAAACAATCTTCTGACGCTACCCCCGCTACTGGTCTGACACTATACAACGTCATTTGGTGTTTTATGCTTCTATTGCTACACGGATTTTACTGTGAATTATGCCATCCTGTTTGGTCGCTTCATAAATAGAGAAGAAATGCTTTTTGACGTCACTTGCAAACTGCAAAGTATTTCTTCACTTTATGTCTTCTTATTTCGAATTAGTTAGAAAAGCTGCTCTAATCACATATAGTGACAGAAGTAGTTAGGCTAAGTGAATGAACTATAGGCCTATGATTTGTATGGAATTTCCCATTTTTATATTTTTATGACCGGATTATAACTATTACTAACATGATCCTGTTCATTCTTGGTCTCAGTTGAAATCCAATCAACCCTCGGAACCCTGCCCACTGCCCCTCCATCTCCGTCGTCTTCGGGAGCCTTGTTTGCTCGTATCTGTCCCTATTATAACTAAACAATTGTAGTGTGGTGACCAGTGCTCGTACTAGGACCAGTGCTCGTGCATTCAATGAATTGTATCATATGAGCTGCTGACATGGTATGAATTTAGAATTATTCGTTTCCACGTAAATTTACTCCCATTCGTGTAAACTTATGTCTGGAGAATCAAGAAAAATGTGTCTGGCATAATTTGATTGACTGTACGAGCACTGGTCCTTATAACAACAACTTTGTGTGTCACAATTGAGTATCATGCCGTAATTTCTCATCAAATTTCAGAATTCTATCTCAAAAATTGAAAAAGTTGGCAATCTAACCCAATGTTAAATTTCAGTCCGAAATTTGATCAAGTAGCCTAAATTCAAACGAATTCAAGGCTTTTATCGTATTGATGCCCGTACAGAATGAACCCATTATGTTGATTTGGGGTCGGAAGGCATGGTCGGTGTATATTAGGTAAATATTTTATTTTGAAGCAATGTGTAACTCGTATATCGAATGAAAGTTGTTGTTTTTTGTGTAGACTCTGAAATTGCATGTTGGGGCTGAAATTTAACATTGGGTTAGATTGCCAACTTTTTCAATTTTTGAGATAGAATCCTGAAATTTGGTGAAAAAATACGGCATGATGCCCAATTAAGACAAACAGATTTTCAATTTGATCCGATGATTCAAAACAAAACTGAGGCCAAAAAGCGTGTTTCACTGATTATGAAGTTGACTGTATAGGCCTAGACTAGATCTAGTGAGTTTAATTTTATTTCATTTTGGGCCAAATGGAAGATAGCTTATAAGTATAACTTATAGAATCTAGCTAATTTAGACCCTCAATTTTCATCACAATCACTAGTTTTCATCATCTGATCATTGTATATAACCTCATTGAGTCTATGTGAAAATTGCCTAAACCCTATCGCTTTGCGCCGAATTGCCTCCAAGTCATCTTCAGGCCTTGGAGGCTTGAGCAGTGTTGAGCCGAGGCTTGAGACTTAGTTTACCGAAAATGTGTGCGCCCGCGCTCGATCCAAGACCCCAAATTTAACTTGGCAAGATTGAATCTACATAGCTATCTAATTTCAGAAAGAAAAGACGAGGTAGCGGTTAAGTTTTCACTTTACAGGCCGTTTGCACAGTCGAAGCAGAGTTGATCTCTGGTCGAAGTGACAGCAAGAATCGTCTGCTTTATTCACTGCGGGCTTGCTAAAATTGAATCGAAGTATGGAACGTCGTTGCGCTCATAAAACAAAATAATGAAAAGATCTATTCTCGCTCGCTGATTTGTTGTCATCATTGACCAAGTCCGAGAAAAACGCATACCGCACGCTTTTTTGTTTGCAGTAATTTATATTTTGTACAATGCTATTGAAAAGCCTTCAACTGTATATCAGTATACCTAGATCTATATCTATCAAATGCATATGGAACTGATTTGCGTACGGTATGGGTTTTCCCTGACACTCGTCACCTCATCCAGGCCTCACCTATTAAACGCTCAGCCTGGATTAGGTGACTCGTACTGGGAAAAAACAAAACTGCACGGAAAACAGTGTCATAAGGCCCAAAAATGTCTTATGGTTCTGGTCAGGCGCGCACATTAATTTTGACCCCTAGCATTACTCGTTTTCTTTTTTTTTTTGGAAAAAAAAAATTGCGCGCATCACTTTTTGAGAGCTGAATTTTCTTTTTTATTTGGGAAATTGACACCCGTACACCGATTTTTGGGAGATAATGATCGAGTAGAATAGTCCCAAGTGTCTTTGACCTTGCAAAACTATAGATGTATGGCTGGCCAAACAGGGCACATTCAACCGGGTCGCTTATGAACAGCCAATTTTAGGTTAAAATGGTTTGGCCAAATGGGCCATATTTGACCGGATCATTCATCAGCCCCCAATTTTAGATGGTAAAAAAGAAGAAAAAATAAATAAAAAATCGCGTCGTCGCATCACTCTTTCGGGGACCCCAAGAACCAGAACCATAATACTTTTTTATTTTTGGCCTAATGCATATCGTACCGGTACAAGTAGTATTATGCATGTAAGCATAATTCTTTGTAGACTATATATAAGCCTATTCTTTTCGTAAGAAAGGTACACACATAAAGCAGAAACTCTATAATTGTATTATCATGAACACTGATCATGAAATGTTTATATTCAAAAACATGAAAGATGACATCAATTGACCATATATTTTGACAAACATAACACGAAGTACAAATGAACGTCTACAGTGTAGATCTATATTTCATATAATAAATATTTCAACCACAAATATCTTCAAAATAAACAATATCAGAGTTTAAATTTTCCGTGAGTGAAACTGAACACAATAACAGATTAAAGCTCATGCGGCCTTGTATCCTGTGCCAGAAAACATGAGCTCTTGGGCCCAATATAATATATCTCGATATGAAATATATTATGCTGCTACACGATACTTCTCTGGACGATACTTCTCGCCCATGTCATACAAATGGAAAAACGCATACCAATTCAAATCCGCGTCAATTTCCATACTATGATGCACTGTGAAATCTTAGTACACAACATCGAACAAACAATTACACATAAATACATGAACATATAGTATCCCTAATGGGCACGATAACGCCTGAAATGGACTGGTGCAAGAATGTTTTATCATTTGTTCTTAGTGACAGCTTGATCCATAGTTTGAACACAGGCTTGATACAGATCATAGATCATTACATACACAGCTACACGTCGAACCGCATGTTGAACCACTAAGAAATCAACAACAAAAATTACAACATGCATGGTTCCTGGTCCTGTAAATATACTCAATTGCTATCAGTTTAATATTATCGATTTTATAATGTTATCAAACGATCCCATTTTGGAGACAGTTTGTGCTTTTTGTATTCATACAGGTTGTTCAGTAATACACAAAAACTTGTACGAGGCTCCTCTTTCAACTTAACTTGGAATGTCCGCCAAGCCTTCAGGCAATCCTTGGGGTTGCCACACAGCCCCACTATAAAACAACATGGTACGTTAGTCATGTCATTTAGAAAACGCCACAGAGCTTGGTATGTTATATGAGTCCATCCAAAATGTCGAGCGAAACTGACAAGAGATATATCATCAAGTGTCGGGGCGAGCATTCCAGTCATGAATACGTCTTCCATTGGAAACAGTTTTACTTTTGATGCAGCAAAGTACAGTTCTCGAATGATATCACCTGAAAATCCATAGAGAATACCCGATGAATACTGTGGATATTGGTGCATTCCCGTGAAGAGATTCTCACTGATCCACCATTTCTTGTATTGAGTGCCACTCGCCTCACGCAGAATCCGTGTGCCATTAGAATAAACGTGACCCAAGACAATACGCGATTTATTCTCATATTGGGTTAAAACTTCGTGCAAAGCAGGAATGTTGATGAACACATCATCGTCCGTCTTCAACACAAACTTCGCATGTGTGCAATATGTAGATGCCCATTTCAAAGCTGCGATTCCTTTCAGTGTAAGATTCCAGTAGGAATCTTGGATGTTGGTTAGAACTATGTCTTGGTAAGCATCATTTTCCTGTCTTAGCAACGAATCCATCTTATTGCCTCCTTCGACGCCTACGACGAAGACATGAACAAAGCCATAGAAGGCTAAGAAATGTGCGTGACCCCATGTACGACGTATTACCTCTCTTCTGTTGAACCGTTCAGGAGCTGACATAATATAAAGTAGGTATCTGATTTTACTTGGAGCAGTGCATGCTCTTGGACTGGGAGTGGTAAAGTTTATCCACGCGTAAGCGTCAAGTTTAGCGTGTGCTGGTCGTTTAGGTATCTTCCAGTTTTGCTCCCGTTTTGTGCCCTCATGTCCTCTTCCTGCCTCTTGAAATGGACGCTCGCCAGCACATATATTTTGAAGCAAGTGTTCCTGACCTATATCAGAGGTTTCATGATTAAAAATGTACATAGTAAGGAAGATTGGCAGCAATAAAACGTAGATAATTGCCTGTTTGTAATACTTGCTGAATTTTGCCATCATTGCCGGCCTGTGATCTCCATGAAATCCGATGACGAAGCCTTTCAATACTAACCATATTGGTACCTATTCAATACATCATCAGTATAGCAATGAACGTGATTGTGCCTATTCTGCTGTGATATAACCATTTGTCCCCCTTTTCGAGGCAAATAAGTGTTTCACCATCGATTCCCTGGCGGTGCTATTATGTGTTGCCTCGACGATATAATAAAACCTTTTTGTGTTTGGTATTCATAATTCATCAGTTAAACAGTACATGTATGGCTACCACGTGTATGTTGTGATTGTTACCATTATTTGATTACAAAGTGAACGATTCTCTGTATTGAATGTACGATAATTATACATGTATATTACACAGCCTAGCAGTTAGTGTTACTATGACATATTCTTCATTGTCCGCATAGTAGCCAATTCTCTAATCACTGATTCATTGTTCAGTAACTGATTGATAGCACTAATCCATTTGTAATTTTCGAACAACATGTAATCATACATTGTATTTCTCCTGCCAATATGGTTTCAGTTCACATGGTCCATCGCGCTTATTGTTGTGCAATCCATTGGTCACGAATACATTTCAGCTGAATTTACCTGGCCTAGGTGTTTTCCTGGTTTGTTTTGCACTCGGAGGTTATATAGTTGTTGTTTCATCGACATTTTCTTGGAATTTATGTGGGGTACAGTTCATGTTGAAAATGAAGGTAATCGGTGCGGTTTCGTGATCATACTCGACATGCACTACATTTTGACCATACATAATGTATTCATGGAAATCGATTTCGTACAAACAAATTTGCATAAAGTTCACTCTCTACCTCTGCGTGGTTCTAACTAGCGGGTGTCTGTGCTTGGGAGTGTTAGTTACTGATGCATCTGTTGTGAAACAGCTCACACACCTCTCTAGCTAGCGGCAGCTTAAGGTGTCACCGGTAAACTTGTAGAACTGATGTTTCTTTGCTTCTGGTGCAATCTTCTCGAATCTCTCAGTTGCATTATTATGTGCAGTTTTCAAGGTGTACGCAATGTTCTGTTTTGAGCACTAACGTACAGGTGCTTGTCTAACTTAGGCTAGGCAAGTCAGGAATGAACTTTCCAAGATTAGTTCTCTGATTTCTCCATCTTTCGTCAGCACATGATCAACACATCCGACACTATCCAATACAATTTTGACATTTATCTTTGTTTTGAAATTTTCTCCCAACATCTTGAGAGTGAAGATGTCAGGCAGGTCATCAACAATGATTTCATATCATTAGGAATATTTGCATTAGACATTTTATTATATACATATATGGCAGTTGGCAAGAGCCCAGTCAATTATTTGGTTGCCATGGCAGTAACAAGTGACATTAACTCACTGACTATCCCTACAGAATATATACACAATTGGTTCTGGAGATAAAATATGAACATGAAATTCTCGATTGTTTACATGTTTAAGTTCTTATTGAGAAATCAGACTGTCGATGACGTCACAATTCTCATTTGGATATTATTAGCTCCCAGACAAACTGCAGAAATTTACTGCTGCATGGACTTTTTTTCTCTTCAACGATATAAACACACTTTAAAGATTGTTTAAACGGCCAAGACGAAGCATCATTATGTTTGCGATAAACCTGTCAAGAACATATTTGTTTTTGTAGAATACAATTATTACAATAAAGAGTATTATGCAGTACAATATCAGCAACTCTTACAAACCAAAGATTTTCCACTCCTCTGTACTGCACTTCTGGCCACCAAAAAACCTACACGTACATGCTGCTCAGCGGAACTTTTGATAGAGCGAAGGAACCTCATAAATATCCCAGAATAATAACATAAGCTGCACTAAGAGCATGGAAACAAAGTGGCTTTTCTCCTCCCAGACCAGCAGATCCATTTTGTTTAGCCTCAAACCCTAGGAAATATGGTTCGTCGTGACGGGAGTTTTGGGGACTCACTGGAAACATATTTGTGATATAACAATGAGTAACGTGAACTTCAAGGAAGCTGTGATGCTGCAAGACCTTATTCGATGGCCATGAATCACCACAAAACCTGAACCCACAGAAACTAGAACCACTTAAGTAACACTGGAATAAACAAACCAGGGTGTTAGTGTCAACAGCACAATGTCGGGATGAGCCATGAGGAAACCACAGGATTCAGACTAGAATTCAGTTTTTTCATCAGTGTGGATGTTGTTACATATAATATTGTAACATGATTGTAACATTGTAACATGCATACTCCTATATATATGTCATGTATTCTTCTTGGTATACAATGCGCTCAAGAGTTATGTTCTATGTAATGTAAAGACAAAGTGAAAAAAATTGGCAACATTACTTTTGGATGGAGTTTATTATGATAAATAACCAGAAAATATTGATGCAAGCACATGCTGACTCAAGATAATGTGCTATTAACCTTTTCACTACTCATGGTTACGCTGCGTAACCATACCACACCCCTCCTGCTGTACTGATGGTTACGCTGCGTAACCATAACTTTAGCATTCAATAGTTGTATAGGTAATTGCCCACTGATTGGATTTAATGTTATATATGCAAGAGAATGTACCTACACGCTAAACTAGCACATACATTCTGCCACCGATTGAAATTTAGAAGTTTAATTGACTGTTTAGTTAATTGAAAAATTAACCTGTCATTAACCTTGTGACGTCACAAGTACCGATTACAATGGTTCGTACTACAGACAATTTCACCATAACTTTAACATCTCCATAACTAATCAAGATATTGATATGCTGTAAACACTATCGAAACCCACGGTATTCACTTCGTCACAAATATAGAAGACTACAAGTACTCAAGTAAAACGTATTGGATTATATTTCATTACAAATTCGAAAATGGCTGTATGATAAAGAAAATGGAAATAGCCATCTGTTTGGTCCCTAGTTTGGTCTCTAGTTTGGTCCCTAAACCGATCAAACGGGGTTGAAAAGTATACTATATAGAAATAGCACACTATAATGTGACTTTATTTTCACACATAATTATTCTGAAAATCTTTAAATAAAAATAATCAAACATATAATCCTATCAAATCATGAATGAATAGGATTAGTATGGAGGCTGAGGGTTGGGTCAGTAGCGAAAAGGTTAATGATAGAATTAATTCACCCACCAAATATGCCCAGGTCGAACACATGTAACCGCCTATAATTAATTCAGACTTTTTGCTGTAAGCAAACGCTTCCAAGTTGGAGACAGTTCGAAAGAGCTGTACTCGAACATATTGTCCTGGAATGAACAGGACTTTTCCTCCTTTGGCTGGGAGTGGAATTTCAACCAAGTCTGCAAACAGTCCTCGTTTAAACCACAAAGTCCAACGATATTGCAGTATTGCAACATTCCTTCATACGTAATATACTGCATATTGAAATCTCGCTGGAAACTGATCAAAGAAATATCATCAAGTGTCGGAGCGAGCAAACCAGTCATGAAAACATCTTCCATTTGAAACAATTCGACTCCGGATGCAGCATTGTACAGTTCTCGAACGATATCGCCTGAGAATCCATAGAGAACGCCTGATGAATACCGTGGATAATGGTACATTCCTGGGAAGAGACTGTCGCTAATCAACCATTTATCACTTTGAGCACCTTTGGCCTTGCGCTGAATCTCTGTGCCATTAGGGAAGACGTGACCCAGGACGATACGTGATCTATTCTCGAATCGTGTTAGAACTTCTTGCAGAGCAGGAATGTTGACTAAAACGTCGTCATCTGTCTTTATTACGAACTTTGCATGTGTGCAATATGTAGATGCCCATTTCAAAGCTGCGATTCCCTTCAGTGTAAGATTCCAATAGGAATCTTGAATGTTGGTTAGAACTATGTCTTGGTAAGCATCATTTTCCTCTCTTAGCAATGAATCCATCTTCTTGCCTCCTTTGATGCCAACGATGAAGACATGAGCAAAACCATAGAATGCCAAGTACTGTGCGTGACCCCATGTACGGCGTATAACCTCTCTCCTGTTGAACCGTTCAGCAGCCGACAAAATGTAGATTAAATATTTTCTTTTAAATGGCGCAGTGCATGCTCGCAGTTCATGAGTGGTAAACTTTATCCAAGAGTGGACGTCCAGTTCAGTATATGGCGGTTTATTTGATATCTCCCTGTCTTGCTGCGATTGTCTGTCCTCCTGTCCTGTGTCCATCGTAATGAAAGAAGACGTGTCAGCACTTGTATATTGAAGCAATTGTTTTGGAATCATTGCAGAAGGCTCGTCATTTAGTATGCATACAGTAAGGAAACCCAAGAGCAGTAAAATGTAGATAAATGTTTGTTTGTAATTCTTGCTGATGGTTGGCATGATTGGACCATGAAATGATTATTCCACTGAAATGACTTCGATAACGATGTCATTCAGTATATACCAAATTGGTGAAACATTATAACAGGCCCAGTTTAATTTCTGTCAACAGATTGCCAGTGGCGGATTTAGAAGGGGCGAGGGGGCGGCCCCCACTTGGCCCGATATCGGCGCCCTCCTCTAACCCCCCCCCCCCCCAAGCAAACCCTTGAAAAAATAGATGTTTCAGTATTCATATACATACATGTAAGGGGCCAGTCATTATTTATCAGGTGGGGGGGGGGGGGGTAAAAACTGGGGGGGGGGGGGAAAGTCACACTTTCATTTTCAACATTATTGGGGGGGTCATACTTTCATTTTCGATGGGACTGGGGGGGTCGGAGTTTGAAATTGAGTTATTTTGGGAAAATCTGAATGGTAAAATAGTTAAATAAGTGGAAACAATCCACTCAATATCAGTACATGGACTCACTGGAGTACGCGATGGAATTTTATGACATTTTCAGTCAAACCATAATCTCACTGAAGCCGGATCCTGCAGAGGACCATCCATGAACACTAACATCAAGAGATGCGGCAATCCGTGTGCATCAGGGCTCAAAATTTATAATTTTATCCAGGAGCCAAAGGCTCCTATTTCGCTCCTATTCAGCAATTTTCAGGAGCCCATTTGCTCATAGAAGCATATTTCAATATTACTTTTGAATCAGCAAATTGCCTCGTGAGCTCTAGTGCATTGATCAACGCTCATCACTCAGATTGAAACATTGTCACCAAGAATCAACTTTGGACCTAAGGGAGCAACACTACAGCTGAACACGGTGCCAGCAAGCACGAACCCAGATCAGCTGGGTCCTGTCACAAACAAACCATGGATCAACCAGTCCATACCACCCTGAGCAACATATCATCCCTTCCGATGAACCCGAACTAGCATGTCAGAACCACAGGCCGGTTTTCCACTCAAAATTTTGTCAACACATGACCCCACTGAGGATATTGCCCAAAGACCTCAGGACTATCACAAACCACCATGTAAAAGACATGGACCTTTCCACACAGAATGGCAAAATAGTCCTGGATCGCCCCGGATGACCCGGGTAATGAATCTGACTCACGTGATTTGGATGGTGGCATAACATTATGAACCCATCATAGAGCCAACACAGACCTGGTTCAAGACCAGTTCTGAATGGCCTGATTCACCAATTCTTCCCTGCTCATCAACGATATGTGGAAGAGCCCAGAAGAGTCCATTAATAACCCAGTGAAAATCCATGAGGGTTTTCATACATTTTCCATTCCATCAAAAATTTCGGAGTCAAGGAACCAACTGAATGATCTTTGACCTAGGTCTCGAGTGTTTCAAATGAGCTCCGAATCGATTGGCTGTTAAGTGCCCATATATAGTATGCATACCAGTAATAATTGTTGCAATGGCATTCACACTTGAAGCGAAGGAATGGTGAATACACGAATCATAATATTCACTGACCTTATAGTATCATAAATTTGCGACAAAAGTCACAATTGTTTCAATAGAAATGGGGATTGGGGGGGGGGGGGGGTCATACCTTTATTTTGGATCTTGGTGGGGGGGGGGGGTCATAGATTGGTTCCCGAAATCGGTGGGGGGTCAAACTTTGAAAACTCATTTCTCGGAAAAACCATCCACCCCCCACCCAGTAAATAATGACCGGCCCCTAAAAAGTTTTCAGGATACCAATAACAATAATCATCTGCACATCCCAAAAATTTTCTCTGGGGCCTTACGGCGCGACACATTTCAAAATATTCTTATTGCACAATTGCAATTTGTGCAAATGTAGTTTACATCTCAGGGACTCCATCATCTTGGATGCCATCAATTCCCAGAATTTTCTCGTAGGCCTTGTGGAACATCGTGAACCCCTAGAACGGAGGAGTAGCGCTCACTGGGTTAACTCGTCTTCCTCCGAAAAATCCTAGATCCGCTCCTGTATATTGCATATTCAACTGTCTCTATTCCACGAAACTCATCTGCGAGACACATTAGCGTCCAATCATCGATTTGCCCATTTTATTACCTCCCAAATTGAGATAAAACAAAACATAACTTTGTTTTGTCTATAACAAGGTTAAACAGTATATTTTTGCAAAGCACGCTTTTCGTATAATCATTTGGGTTTTTTATTTTGAGTGTACATCAATATGTTGTAACATATCCACAATACATCATATTTTCTCATTATATGTTATATTCCATAAATAATAAAGAAAACAAGTTTGACATTTCCACGTAGCATTCATCATTTTGTAATGTGACTTTCATTCGATTCCACACTCTATTTTATGGTTATTGCAGAATGGTACTCATGAAATAATAATAATATGAATTATGATTCATGGGAATCTCCGCAAAAGTGCTTGGCAGGAAGTTGGAGCAGTCCTGGACAGCATGCCTTGAAGTACACAGTCAGATTTTCAAAGATCACCACAACGAGGTATATGTTATGATCCAGTCTGCAAAAGTACCCTACATGTACCATCACACCATGTGGATTGTGGTACGGATCAACTTGTTCTTGTTCCAAGTTGGTAACTCATACGAGTGTGCTTCTCTGGTGAAGGCTAAACACTAGTTCGTTCTCCCAGACTAAACTTAGCATCCTTTCATGATCAGCATATGTCCAGACCAGAACAGATCTGGTGTCATTCTTGGTTTGACTTTGCCACAGTGATCCCAACAAAGGTGGTGAAGGTAATTTAGTAATCACTAGGCAAATCGTCAATCCTTGATCCCTGGCCAGCATGGCTCATGCAGTATGAAAAACACACAGTCATCCCCATCATTGCTCAGATTTTCAATTCAGTGATATTCTCCAGTGATTTCCGAGCATCCTGAAGACATGCTATCGTCCAAAATTTGCTCAAGAACTAGTAAAATTTGCTCTAGGTACTAGTGATTACAGATCCGTCTTCGAGGCACCCTTTTATCTTATGACATACTTGTAATAACCTATTTCACGGGGTTTGTTTCGGATTTCTGAATTGCTGAAGTAAATTATTGGGCAGGTATGCCCTAATTCCATCTATCGCACAGTGGAAACAACTATATTTACACACTGTCTGCCCCTGATGACGTCAGTATGGCCTCAGATATATGGTCGGGCTGTGTTTCTATTCCGAAAGTGATTGATGTTAGGTTTTGTGTTGGCATCGTCAAAATCTTACATGTAGGCCTAGCCGTAATTGGTTCACACTAATCGTTGGAAAATAAGGAACAAACAGTTCAAGCTATAATTTCATCACAAACGTTCCTAAACCCCGGCTTTTCATCGAGATTAATACTTTCCGATATAGGTGGATGTATAGAATCCATCAGACATAATGGGCTCAGCCACGGTGCAGGACAATTAGCCTTCCATCCTTGTTCGAAATATGCAGTGGTAGGCCAACGATTCTCACAGATGCAAGTAGGGCTGCAAGTGAAATGCCAAATTTCGACTTGCGTATAACTTTTGCCATGTTCAACAGTGATTATTCTAAGCATGATCTGGGGCTAAAAGTTAAAGGAACCAGCTGGAAATGGGATTCACACTAGAACTGAAATTCATTATCAGTGGGTAATGTGAAACTTGAAGAATCGGCCATGGACCGACAACTTGATATTAGGTCGATATATTTGTTTGACCTGATTATGTCAACATCGTGTTTTGAACACCATTGTTTTGCACTGGGTCTGAACATGAACTCCTTTCTATTCTTCAACCAGATGTAAGTGAGATATTGTGTCACATACTCGTTAGCATCCTAATGAGGCCATATAAATAATTGACATGTCGAAAGTTTTACAGCAATGCTTTCAGATGTCTGTTTCTCGTGTTGCTGGCGTGACTTTTGGGAACAATTAGTTCACAGTGTCATTTTTCACCCAATTATGTCAATTCACCATGTCTTGATCACCTCCATAGCATTGAAAAAAATTAGCCCAATGGGCTAGAAAGGTTACCGGAGAAGTTAAGCCGAGAAAGTTGAAGGTCAAATTCAAGGTGACCACTGAAATCGCCATATCTCTAACCTTGAAAATGGGATCAAAGGTTAAATTCTAGATCACCAAACTATTCAGCATACATCATTTCCTATATGTTCACTATGGACCCCTATAGTCCAGCAGAACTGCAGAAAAGCATGTTTTGGCGTCATTATGAACTTTTTTTGCTGATTCATCATCTCCGAGCATTCCTGAGTCAGAATCAGCCGGGTGCCACCTTGGCACCCTTGGGGAATTTTTTCCAGAGCCGAAAAACAAAATGGCTGCCACTGAATACCGCTAAATTTACTTCTTTGACAATATCTCCGCTTCTAGGCCACTTAGAAGCACAAACTTGGTGTCTACTACTAGGTTTTCATGGTCAAGGAATCCATTTATAATAATGCCAAACTTGTATATATAACAGCTCATCAGATTTTCGGGATTAACCACCCAGATATTCGAAAAATCTGGTTTTGGTGAAGTGATTAAATGTTCATGCATTGCCACTCAGTACAACATTTATTGCTGTTCACTACTATGTATTCAGGCTCAATAAATCCATGACAATAAATGTGACAATATGTTTTCACTATTAAATTAGGTGTTACATGCGGCAACATTATGATTCATTGGCAATTCTTCGTAACTTGAACCGACATCATCATCTTCCTGAACAGGTTCTTCCTTGGTATGTTCATTGCAACGATCTGGTCCAGAATAACAGGCACAGAACTTTGAACAAGACATCTGTGGCAATACACAGCCACATCTCGCAGTGGAACATGGCCGGCTGGTGGAGTATTCACATTCGACTGTTTGTAGAATGGCGACAGGTACAGTGTATACACCAGTTGGAAGCGGGGTTGGACGCATGTTGTGCCGTCTCCATCTGTATTCCGACCATATCGGGTCGGGTCAAAGTGTGGAGGATCTGATTGAGCAGCGGATTTATACATAAGAATTGTAACTGAGTACGATGTAGAGGCTAATGTGTTCTTCACAGGATGGTGGTGAACAAATATAATCATCTCTCAGTTTGAAACCATGATAGGCAGTAAAAGAAGCAGTCGTTTCTGTCATCAGGTTTGTTTCATCTGCTTCTGGTTGACCAAGTGAGATTAGGTGAATTCCCCTCTTGGGGGTCTTCAATGCTGTGGCCTTTCCAATGCCAAACAGATACTGTAGTACACAGTGTTACACCCACCTCGCCCATTGAGACATGTACAGCTGGCATATATTTTGCCATGCTTCGGTGTGTTCGATCAGTTTGACGAATGCTGGAGGAAAGCTAATGTGGTCCCAGTGTGGATGTGATAAAGATATAGCGGCACTACCGTGATTTGCAAAGTGATGAAACATATTCTGGTGAGCAACATGATGGACCATTTTGACGAACACAATATCCTAGTCGACTGCCAACACAGATTCCGAGTTAAAAGTCCATATGAATTCCAACTCATCATTGCGATTCACGACCTGACTTCCCCAAACAGATGCAAACAAGTACATATGGCCATACTAGACTTCAGCAAGACACATGATCGGGACCTACACTCCAGACTAAAAAGCAGAACTGGACTATTATGGAATCAGATACAAACATCTTCTATGGATTGGTTCATTTAAGGATCAGAGAACCCGAAAGATCCACGTGGATGGAAATTTGTCCTCTGAATGTCTAGTACCTGCTGTTTCTACTCTTCATAGATGACATCACGATAAATTTAACATCAACCACCAGGTTGCGTTCAGATATTTGTTTGATCTTTCGGGAAATCTCGTCAACTGAGAATCACATTCTGCTTTATAATGACATTGACAGACTGGTAGCCTGGATTCACAGAAGGCAAATGGATTTCGATACTGAAAACTGTCACATTGCAAGAATTTCACAGGCCACAAAACCTATTGCTACCTACATGTATCAATGTCCCATAGTGGCAGGACAGTACAAAATGATAACCCATAAACGACGGCGACTCGGACATTATGCTTCCCTTGTAGAAACCTTATTCGATGTGACAAGTAATCCAAGTCAAAGGAAAAATTTCGCTCTCATCTGGCCTCATTTAATATTGCTGTGTGGTCCGGTGCCCACATCAGGCCAAGCTATAAAACCAGCTTGGAAAGGTTCAGTGATCTGCGGCCAGATTTCTAGCAAACGAACCCTATGACAATCGTCATTCAGACAGCATTACAGCTATTCCTAATGACCTCGGATGGATATCACTCATGGAGAGGAGAAGGAGAATGACGCTGACCCGTTTCTTTCAGATGGCCAATGGATTGACCATCATCCTTCTGAGCTGTCTCAGACAAGGACCAGGCGACCAAACGATCAGCAGTTCGCACAATATCAAACAACTGTCAACATGTACCAGTCATTTATTCCGGCACAACACCTGATTGAAATGGCCTTCCCCAGAGTGTGATCAGCTCGCAATCCTTGTTCGTCTTCAAGACATGACTGGTGGCTATTCCACTGAAGTAGATGAACGGCTTCAATCGAGCCTTGTTGTAGGTTACTTTGTGAACCACTTTTACAGAAATAGTATCGTGTATAGACTGAGCTGATGTTTTTTTATTATTTAATTTTTTACCTTCTGGCAAAATCTTGTCATTTGCTTTGTGTTGGTCTGTATCTATCAAAGATTACGTAAACCTCACAGCACCCCAAACGGTATATTATGCTGGCCATACTGTGCAATTTTGTATCTTGATATCTGTATGTGAATGCCTCACCATTGAAGTCCCATATGGGAGGACATCGCCTCAACTAACTTGGTTAACTAGGAACAGAAGAAACAACGACTGCCTTTATTGCTGCCTGTTATTGTTCCAAACGGAGAAATGATCAATGTCTGTTTACCAACATTTGTACGGAAGGTGAAGATGGCAAACTCGAAGATCACATCAGCTGCAAAACTGAAGGTATTGCCCCATCACGAAATGCCTTTTCTCAGCATGTACACTATGCTCGAATGCAGGTTTTGTGGAAATCCGCTGCTCAACAACAGATTGTGCTGTTCAAAGTTCCGTGGCTGTATTTTAAGCCAAGATTGTTGCAACGAATATACAAAGAAGAACCTGTTCAGGAAGGCGATAATGATGACTGATCAAGTTATGATCTGTAAATGACCCACAATGTTGTCACATGTAACAGTTGATGAGTTAAAATCATACAGCTTTTGTTGGGTCAGTACTATAGATTCATTAACCCAGTAGTGAACACCAAGACTGCTGATTTAATTGGAAAATGCATATGACTTGAACAGAACCAATTTTTTTTAAGAATCGGGTTCGTCAATCTCGAAAACCGGATAAGCTGTTATATATACAAGTTTGGCATTATTGTATTTGGATTCCTTGACCATGAAAACCTAGTAGTAGACACCAAGTTTGTGCTTCTAGGTGGCCTAGAAGCGGAGATATTGTCAGAGGAGTAAATTCAGTGGTATTCGGTGGCAGCCATTTTGTTTTTCGGCTCTGAAAAAAATGCCCCAATGGTGCCAAGGTGGCACCCGGCTGATTCTGACTCAGGAATGCTCAGAGATGATGAATCAACAAAAAAAGTTCATATTGACGCCAATACATGCTTCACAAGAAAATAGTAATTTGGCAACTGGACTACTAAGCTGTAAATTTGATAATAAGCGAGATATAAGCCATTTTGTAATCTGACTTTGAAAATTAAATGACTGACCTTGAAATTTAGGTCAAAGGTCAAACTCAATATCATTAAAATATTCAGAATATCTCATTTCCTATATGTTCACAATTGATTCCTAAGCTGTAAAGTCGATAATAAGCGAGATATTAGCCATTTTGTCATGTGACCTTGAAAATGAGGTCAAAGGTCAAACTCAAGGTCATGAGAATTTTCAGCATATATCATTCCCTATATGTTCACAATTGATTCCTAAGCTGTAAAGTCGCTAATAAGCAAGATATTCGCCATTTTGTCCTGTTGACCTTGAAAATGAGGTCAAAAGTCAAATTCAAGGTCACTAGAATATTCAGCATATATCATTTCCTATATGTTCACAATTGATTCCTAAGCTGTAAAGTCGCTAATAAGCAAGATATTGGCCATTTTGTCCTGTGACCTTGAAAATGAGGTCAAAGGTCAAATTCAAGGTCACGAGAATATTCAGAATATATCTTTTCCTATATGTTCACAATTGATTCCTAAGCTGTAAAGTCGATAATAAGCGAGATATTAGCAATTTTGTCCTGTGACCTTAGAAATGAGGTCAAAGGTCAAATTCAAGGTCATGAGAATATTCAGCATATATCATTTCCTATATGTTCACAATTGATTCCTAAGCTGTAAAGTCGATAATAAGCAAGATATTAGCCATTTTGTCATGTGACCTTGAAAATGAGGTCAAAGATCAAATTCAGGGTCATGAGAATTTTCAGCATATATCACTTCCTATATGTTCACAATTGATTCCTAAGCTGTAAAGTAGTTAATAAGCAAGATATTGGCAATTTTGTCCTGTGACCTTGAAAATGAGGTCAAAGGTCAAATTCAAGGTCAGGAGAATTTTCAGCATATATCATTTCCTATATGTTCACAATTGATTCCTAAGCTGTAAAGTCGCTAATAAGCAAGATATTGGCCATTTTGTCCTGTGACCTTGAAAATTAGGTCAAAGGTCAAATTCAAGGTCACGAGAATATTCAGCATATATCATTTCCTATATGTTCACAATTGATTCCTAAGCTGTAAAGTCGATAATAAGCGAGATATTAGCAATTTTGTCCTGTGACCTTGGAAATGAGGTCAAAGGTCAAATTCAAGGTCACGAGAATATTCAGCATATATCATTTCCTATATGTTCACAATTGATTCCTAAACTGTAAAGTCGATAATAAGCGAGATATTAGCCATTTTGTTATGTGACCTTGAAAATGAGGTCAAAGGTCAAATTCAAGGTCACGAGAATATTCAGCATATATCATTTCCTATATGTTCACAATTGATTCCTAAGCTGTAAAGTCGACAATAAGCGAGATATTAGTCATTTTGTCCTGTGACCTTGAAAATGAGGTCAAAGGTCAAATTCAAGGTCATGAGAATTTTCAGCATATGTCATTTCCTATATGTTCACAATTGATTCCTAAGCTGTAAAGTCGCTAATAAGCAAGATATTGGCCATTTTGTCCTGTTGACCTTGAAAATGAGGTCAAAGGTCAAATTCAAGGTCACGAGAATATTCAGCATATATCATTTCCTATATGTCTACAATTCATTCCTAGTCTCTAATTTCAATATTAAGTGAGATATTAGGCTTAATGTGTCCCATTAGAAAGCATGGGAAAATATAACATGGGAAAGTCACATTTGGGCCGAGTTTGGGCCCAAAATGGCCCACTTCGAGCGATTCAAGGGCAACGAAATTTATACATGTCACAGGGGTACATAGGAGGAGTGTTTTTCATCAATAAGAAAAAAAAGTTACTGAACAGATTTTGAGAAAACGACCGTCAAAGTCCAAAATTGGCCATTTTTCGACGAAAACGGCCGCTCTGACCTTGAAACCAAGGTCAGAGGTCAAATTCAAGGTCACGACAATATTCAGCATCTATCATTTCCTATATGTTCACAATTGATTCCTAAGCTGTAAAGTCGCTAATAAGCAAGATATTAGCAATTTTGTCCTGTGACCTTGGAAATGAGGTCAAAGGTCAAATTCAAGGTCACTAGAATATTCAGCATATATCATTTCCTATATGTTCACAATTGATTCCTAAGCTGTAAAGTCGATAATAAGCGAGATATTAGCAATTTTGTCCTGTGACCTTGGAAATGAGGTCAAAGGTCAAATTCAAGGTCATGAGAATATTCAGCATATATCATTTCCTATATGTTCACAATTGATTCCTAAGCCGTAAAGTCGATAATAAGCAAGATATTACCCATTTTGTCATGTGACCTTGAAAATGAGGTCAAAGGTCAAATTCAGGGTCATGAGAATTTTCAGCATATATCATTTCCTATATGTTCACAATTGATTCCTAAGCTGTAAAGTCGATAATAAGCGAGATATTGGCAATTTTGTCCTGTCACCTTGAAAATGAGGTCAAAGGTCAAATTCAAGGTCATGAGAATTTTCAGCATATATCATTTCCTATATGTTCACAATTGATTCCTAAGCTGTAAAGTAGCTAATAAGCAAGATACTGGCAATTTTGTCCTGTCACCTTGAAAATGAGGTCAGAGGTCAAATTCAAGGTCATGAGAATTTTCAGCATATATCATTTCCTATATGTTCACAATTGATTCCTAAGCTGTAAAGTCGCTAATAAGCAAGATATTGGCCATTTTGTCCTGTGACCTTGGAAATGAGGTCAAAGGTCAAATTCAAGGTCACGAAAATATTCAGCATATATCCTTTCCTATATGTTCACAATTGATTCCTAAACTGTAAAGTCGATAATAAGCGAGATATTAGCCATTTTCTTATGTGACCTTGAAAATGAGGTCAAAGGTCAAATTCAAGGTCACGAGAATATTCAGCATATATCAATCCTATATGTTCACAATTGATTCCTAAGCTGTAAAGTCGATAATAAGCGAGATATTAGTCATTTTGTCCTGTGACCTTGAAAATGAGGTCAAAGGTCAAATTCAAGGTCACGAGAATATTCAGCATATATCATTTCCTATATGTCCACAATTCATTCCTAGTCTCTAATTTCAATATTAAGTGAGATATTAGGCTTAATGTGTCCCATTAGAAAGCATGCGAAAATATAACATGGGAAAGTCACATTTGGGCCGAGTTTGGGCCCAAAATGGCCCACTTCGAGCGATTCAAGGGCAACGAAATTTATACATGTCACAGGGGTACATAGGAGGAGTGTTTTTCATCAATAAGAAAAAAAAGTTACTGAACAGATTTTGAGAAAACGACCGTCAAAGTCCAAAATTGGCCATTTTTCGACGAAAACGGCCGCTCTGACCTTGAAACCAAGGTCAGAGGTCAAATTCAAGGTCACGACAATATTCAGCATATATCATTTCCTATATGTCCACAATTGATTCCTAGTCTCTAATCTCAATATTAAGTGAGATATTAGGCTTTAATGTGTCCCATTATAAAGCATAGGAGAATTTAACATGGGAAAGTCCCATTTGGGCCGAGTTTGGGCCCAAAATGGCCCACTTCGAGGGATTCAAGGGCAACGAAATTTATACATGTCACAGGGGTATATAGGAGGAGTGTCATGCATCAATAAAAAAAAAAGTTACTGAACAGATTTTGAGAAAACGACCATCAAAGTCCAAAATTTTGTCCTGTCACCTTGAAAATGAGGTCAAAGGTCAAATTCAAGGTCATGAGAATTTTCAGCATATATCATTTCCTATATGTTCACAATTGATTCCTAAGCTGTAAAGTAGCTAATAAGCAAGATACTGGCAATTTTGTCCTGTCACCTTGAAAATTAGGTCAGAGGTCAAATTCAGAGGTCATAGGAGGAGTGTTTTTCATCAATAAGAAAAAAAAGTTACTGAACAGATTTTGAGAAAACGACCGTCAAAGTCCAAAATTGGCCATTTTTCGACGAAAACGGCCGCTCTGACCTTGTAACCAAGGTCAGAGGTCAAATTCATGGTCACGACAATATTCAGCATATATCATTTCCTATATGTCCACAATTGATTCCTAGTCTCTAATCTCAATATTAAGTGAGATATTAGGCTTTAATGTGTCCCATTATAAAGCATAGGAGAATTTAACATGGGAAAGTCCCATTTGGGCCGAGTTTGGGCCCAAAATGGCCCACTTCTAGGTATTCAAGGGCAACGAAATTTATACATGTCACAGGGGTATATAGGAGGAGTGTCATGCATCAATAAAAAAAAAAAGTTACTGAACAGATTTTGAGAAAACGACCATCAAAGTCCAAAATTGGCCATTTTTCGACGAAAACGGCCGCCATTTTGAAAAAAATGCGAAAATAAAAAAACTAAAAAAACTTCCTGGAAATATTTTTAGGTATTTTTGTGCAAAATTTCAGAAATATTCGCCTGTAAACTTTAATGATAAAAATGTGGACGGACGGACGACGGACGCAACGCCACGGCAATAGGTTATCGGACCAAAGGTCCGGTAACCTAAAAATGAGCTCCTTTCTGCTCAACGACAAATGCTCTGTGATAATATAGTTTCTATGGTAGTATTTTAATTGGACCACAACCCATTCAGGAAATGTACAATTGCTGAAATTATTTTAATTGTCTTTGACTCATTATGCTGGCGTCACCTCTGACGAGAGAGGAGGCGAAAGCTCAGTTTTGACCCAACATTAGGTCATACAGCCTTTTTTTTTAACCAAAGAATGTCTATTTTGTTATGTCATCATCTTGATGATCGTTGAGCTCCGTTTTTGCTCCATGAGCCATATTACAGGCAAGAAATACTTCACTTCCTCTTTAGCATTGTAATTGGGCCACAACAAAGTTTGGCCGAAAAAGTAGGTCAAAAGTCAGTTTTGACCCAAACTTAGGTCACAGTGTCATTTCTGACCCACAATTTTGTAATGTTGTCATCAACTTCATGGCGTGGAATAGAAAATGTCCTTTCCAAAAGTGACTCCGGCAGCGTGCGACACTGATATCTGAAAGGGCAATTCTTTTTATTTCGTCATGTCATCGTCAACATATCATCATCATCATCATCAACCCCCTCATCTTGGCCTGAAGATTTCATCAAGTAATGATGCATATTTTAGGCCACATATACATGTATGTTGTAGTGTACAAGGTGCTCAAAAGTGTGTGTTCGCTTTGAAAAAACTCACAACAGTTCTGGTTCGAAATTGTTTGAGTATATTTCATAAAATGAGATAAACAATGACTGATTTAACTGATTCATAGTATGTGGCCTGAATGATCACATTCGTTCGTGCATCAACTTAAAGCAGCATATGTGAAAATAATTGGTCAACAATAAAAACAGCGCACATGATTCAACATTAATCAACCTTGACTTTTTACTGTAAGCAAACGCATCCAATCTGGTGACAGTCTGTGATCCCTATACTCTTGAATGTTTTCCTGGACTGAACAGGTGCTTTTCTCCTTCGACCTAGCTCGGAATTCCAGCCAAGCCTTCAAGCAGTTCCCGGGCCCACCACAAAGTACGGCAATATTGCAGTACTGCCACAATGACTGAAACGCGATATGCCTCTGTCCGAAATCTCGTTGTAAACTGATAATAGAAATACCATCAAGCGAAGCAGCGAGCAAACCAGTCATGAACACATCTTCCATCCTAAACATATAAACCCTTGATGCAGCAAAGTAAAGTTCTCGAACGATATCACCTGAGAAGCCATAGAGAATGCCTGACGAGTATCGTGGATATCGCCTCATGCCTGGGAAGATGCTGTCATTGATCATGCATTTGTGTTGTCTTTTGCGCAGGATTTGAGTACCATTCACGTGGACATGACCCAAGACGACACGCGATCTATTCTCGTATCGCGTTAGAACTTCATGCAGAGCAGGAATGTTGACAAACACATCATCATCCGTCTTCAACACGAACTTGGCCTGTGTACAATATGTAGATGCCCATTTCAAAGCTGCTATTCCCTTCAGTGACAGATTCCAGTAGGAATCTTGGATGTTGGTTAGAACTACGTCATTGAATGCCTCATTTTCCTGCCTTAACGATGAATCTAATGTGCTGTCTCCTTTGTCGCCAATGATGAAGATATGAACAAAGCCGTAGAAGGCGAGGAACTGCGAGTGTCCCCATGTGCGGCGTATAACGTCTCGTCTGTTCACCCCGTCAGGCGCGGACAAAATGTACAGCAAGTATCTTGCCTCACTTTGCTGGTCACATACTTGCGGATTCTCAATTGTAAAATTTATCCATGAATATGCATCTTGTTCAGTTTGCAGTAGCTCTGATTTGACGTGTATGTCCGATTTGATGTGTGTCTCATCTTTTGTGGTTTCCAGTATTTGTGACGATAAATTTATCATAGAAGATCTGTTGTTCAGTAGGTAAACTGGAAAGCAAAATAACAGAACCAACAGGATCACGAATGCATATCTGGGGTCTGTGTTGTTTCGTTCTATGTTGATTCTTTGAGAACACATCTTTATTCTCTGACAAGTCAATATTAACCGAATAGCTGAAACATTCCCTCTGCAATATCTGTGTACATGTATAAGGCAGCATTTTACAGGGTGCCCAAAAATAATTGATAATCAGGTAATAATTATCGAAAGCAGTGGATCGTTTGAATTTTTTTTTTTTAGATTCATTAGATAATTTCTGGTGGAAGCAATATATACTGAGTGTGCTATATACAATACATACAGTACCAGTAATATTTACTGCAACCTGTCCAGATCTTAATTATTGTTTCCAGCTTTAAACAATAATTTTATGTTTAACCATTGATTCCTGGTTCATGTCATTAATTTTCAGATTTAGTAATTGCGCCTGGGAAAGATAGATAAAGATTTAACAATCCTACTCATTTTAATGGTGATTTAGCACCTGGCTATACAGTTTTCTTGACAGATTTGATGCGTGTCGATGATGCTGCTCATATTGGATGCTACATAGATGGCATTTATTTCGCAATAACATCATTTTGTTATACATCCCAACAAAACCATTTGTTTCAACGATGTTGTTGAGAGGTTGACTTACAAACCACCTACAATCATTATCATTTTGCGACACTCTGTTTATCAGAGGTAAACGTATATCAGAGGTAAAAAATATATGATTTAATGGTCGATGATAGGAATCTTTCACCAGTTCACTTTGATGCAATATAATATAATTTTTTTCTGGCATTTCGTTAATTTTCTTACATAACAACGTTCAACTGATGTATGTTTACCACTGCATATATACATAATATCATATATTGATCATAAATGTAGTTCAAACAATACCTTTATCTCGGTGTTTATTGGTAGAATAATCGCAGTTAATTTACTCTAAAAATATTGATTGAATGTGCAGCCGTTGGTCTCCAATTCATATTTTTTCATTGCAATACAAAAATGTATAGTGTTCTCCTGTCAGGTGCCAGGTTATTTCCGGAGAAGTTAGGACGTTTTGTTCGAATATCTCGGATATCTTTTCTGTGTTAAAATAGTTTATTGTGTTCTTACATTTCCGCATGGAGTGATTATGTTATGAAAATTTATGGAATGTCAATAAATGTTTTGTCAATGAAAAAACAACGATCTATTTCTCTGAATTGTCAATAGGCTATACCTGGAACCTATCAGCATTCAGTAGCATTTCAATGTGAAAGGGTATGGTTGTTGGATTCGGTTGTTTTGAGATCAATATGTATAAACTATAATTCTGAGTATGACGTTCAAAACTGATAGAAAAAATACTGCTACTCTCTGTTTGTAAAATGTATTTGTCTTTCAGCGAATATGTTTTGCCTACATCAACATTTTTGTTGGCGCGGATATTGACGTTAGTTTTCGCATTGATTGGAGAAGATACAATGTGAAAATAACCTACTAAACTCAAGTTCATCCATCAGTGAAACACGCTTTTTGGCCGTAGTTTTGCTATAAAGAATCGGATCAACTTGAATTTTTGTGTGTATTAATTGGGCATCATGCCGTAATTTTTCATCAAATTTTAGAGTTCTATTTCAAAAATTGAGAAAGTTGGCAATCAAACCCAATGTTAAATTTCAGTCCCAACATGGAATTTCAAAGTCTGCACAAAAAAAAAATTTTTTTTTCCATGTACGAGTTATATATTGCTTCAGAATATACATATTTACTCAATATAAACCGCCTATGTCTCCGACTCTAAATCAACACGATAGGTGCATTCTGTATGGGCATAAACACGATAAAAGCATTGAATTTGTTGAAATTCACTTGATCACATTTCCGACTGAAATTTAACATTGGGTTAGATTGCCAACTTTTCAATTTTTGAGATAGAATTCTGAAATTTTGTGAAAAATTACGGCATGATACCCAATTTAGAAACACAAAATTTCAAGTTGATCCGATCATCTAAAACAAAACTACGGCCAAAAAGCGTGTTTCACTGATGGATGAACTTCACTTTATAGTAGCTCGTTGTCGTGACCACATATACCTCACCCATGTACGTTTACTGCCACGTCATACATGTATGGTAAGTCTTAAGGGGAATGTTTGTTGGACATACTAACTAAACAATTCAAATAGGTAGATTACATTTTATTCCTGGTTTATTTTCGGATTCATATATGCATTTAAACTCCTGATGACCATATTTTACAATTTTACAGACTCCACGTTTTACTATTTTACAGACTCCAGAGGATTCAGAACCGCGAAGCACGCCTCGTCACCAGAGTCCAAAATCGTACACCTGTCCTGAAGCAGTTGTATTGGCCATGGTATTGGCTGCCTGTCGCCTCACGCATTCAGTACAAGCTAGGTGACACTTCTGACCTTCAAATGTCTGCATGGCCTAGCATCACTCTACCTCACCAGTCTCCTGGCTCCACGTCACATCGAAGAGACACCAGGTTACGCGGCAAACAAGAAGTCACCAACCTTTGTCATCAAAAGGCGTTGGAGACCAGTCATTTACAGTCGCTGCTCCTCGCCTATGAAACCACTTTCCACCTACAGACTCTATCCAGAGAGCTAAAAACCCATCTTTTCAGTTTACATTTTAACTAATCCAATAGACATTTCTCACATGCTACGTGAGAAGTTTTACATTCTAAGGTGCGTTTTTATTTTCAAAATGTTCATTTTTAAAAAATTTTATATTATATTTGTAGCGTTTTGACGTGGTGGCTACCTAGTAGTGACACCACGGTTATGGCGTGAACGTGCGGACAGGTTTATAAGACATTGGGCGACACTCCAGTAATGGGGCATACCTCTTTATCGTGGGGTCGCCGAACCCTTCATATTCTAGTCATATAAATCATTGTGTAAATTGAACAGCGCTTTGATCCATGTTCGGGAAATCGCGCTTCATTAATGTCATTTAATAAATGAATAAAACAAAATACAATACAATTCTACATGGACATATTCTTTATTCTTCGGTAGTTATTTTGCCGAAAGCAGAAACAAAGCCAACTCAACAGAAAAGAAACAGATCAAAACAGAGATCATCCCTAGTAGGCCTACCTCTAAGACATGTTTATCCGAGGTGGCGAATCCGAAAACAACATCGTGCTTCATTAATGTCATTGAATAAATAAATTAGAAAAAAATACAATACAATTCTACATGGACATTTTCTTGATTCTTCGGTAATTATTTTGCCGAAAGCAGAAACAAAGCCAACTCAGCAGAAAAGAAACAGACCAAGAACAGAGATCATCCCTAGTAACCCTAAGACATGTTTGTCAAGGGGCCGGGGCGAATCCGAAAACAACATCCGTTTCGCCATACGACACACCGTTTCTGGAAGCCTCAAGGATGACTCTGCAAATTTATTTCAGAGCTCTAGGTCAAGGATCGTTTGACCATATGACGCAAACATCCATAGGGTTCTTCCTTGGTAATATATGGACGTCTATGCAAAGTTCTGCAGTCATTGCCAGAAGTGAGCATTGGTGAAAAATTAAGACCGTCCGATCCCAGATAGCACTACCAGATGGGACCCATGTGGGGAAGAGCCGGGGCAGGTGGGGCCCGGTTCCCCATCCATTACCCATCTGGGTCCCATCTGGGCAGCCCCTCAGAATCCGCATATAAATTTACCTGTATGGGACCCACACGGGCCCCATATGGGAGACCCCATCCACGTCGGCTCCACCTAGCGAGTTTTTTCACAACTATAATGTCGTCTGCTTTGCACGTGTAGTTGAAAACATGAAAGCTTGATCGAGTTCTTCACGTACATGTAAGTAAAATCCTACGCTATTAATCCACTTTCATCCTGAATATTATTGAATGTAAACTTGTACCAGCCCAACAGGATAATGAGGGATTGAAAATTGACAAACGTGCAAAATTATTTCGGTCCTTGGGCAATTTTTTTTGTCAGGAAAAACCTTTCAAAAAGTGTGACAGCCGTTGACTGATTAGATGGGTCTTTTTGCTGCCACTAGGAACCCATAACATGTGTCTTGTGGGTTTCTGCTACCACATGATTAAAATAGCAAGCAGTAGGAGTATTTTTCACAGACTCTAAATTGTGGCAGTGACAGTGTGGGTGAGATTCTGGGAATATTTAGATTTTGAGCCATCTTTTTGCAGTTTTATTGATGTTGTTGCAGAACGTGCAGTGAACATCAGACAGCGGAATTTTTCTTTTGAAGAGGCGGGGCAGGGGAGGGGGTTCACAAGGGGACCCTCTATACCCATATTACATTATGGCCTGTAGCACGAAAATTTGTGCAAATGCGTTAGCTTCATAGGCCAGGGACGGACGTGACATTAAAACAGTAATGTGTTCACAGACCAGCAATGAATGGGAAGTTACTGTCACGGATAAGCGAGCGAGTATTCCTGCTTCCTTCAAATTTTGCACATGAGAGAGAAAACTCGGACACTGAATACGCTACCAGGGTTTATTCAACATGAACAGGTACAAAATGGTAAAATGATATGCACAACGGGCAATGTACATGTGATTGTTTTCACGGGCTAAACAATCCAAACCCAGAGTAAATCAGATAAAATATGTATGTGGCTGTTTTCACAGGACAAACATCCAAAACCCGAAATGAATAAAATTGTAAATACGTGGCTGTTTTCACAGGACAAACATCCAAAACCCGAAATGAATAAAATTGTAAATTTCCCCCTGTCTAACTGATATGATATCCTAATTCAGCCTAAATGTAATTCATAAAACATGGCTCCACCAGGCCTAAAACTGGCTAAATAATATATGTCAAATTGCATCCAGCCTAACCTGGCCTAAAATATTGGTGGTATGCAGCCTAACTGTTTAGGTCTGCAGCCTAAAATGATTGTGGCTCCAGCATAAGATATACCTTGATCCTAACTGTGTAGCTCCTGGCAAGCTGATATCAGTGTAGCTCCTGTAGCTTTTAAGTGTAGCTCCTTGGTCAGGCTTGGTGTAGCTCCTGGCTAAAAGTTGCTCCTGATAGGTTCCTGTCTCTAGATGTTGCTCCTTGCCCTGCGGGGCTGCAGACTGAAAATCTCCCCTGGGAGCGCTGCTTAAATAGACTGGCTCCAGAACCAGGTCACGGTGACCCAGATCAGGTTCAGGGGTCAAGCAAGCCGGATTCTGGCTCAGATTGAGGCCAGAATTCCCAGAGTGCTGGGCGTTAATAGCCCCTCCATTTCCGGTTCATCCACGCTAGATATGCTCACGGTAAAATCTAAATAACTAGAGAATTATGCCCTAACATCCCCTAAATTATGTTTCCCCAATGAATTCCCACACCCTGCCCCGTAAATAAATGTATAGGTTGAGATAATTGCGCCTCCCAGGCATTAAAATCACTCTCGAAGCGGCCGGCCAAAAGGTAAACAAATTGACCGTCGCGCCCCCTAGCGAATGCAATAAAACCACATGGGATACGGCTGGCAGCCGGCAAAACATAAACGAACTAAAATGCGTGAAAATCAAGATAATCTGAACTGACTCTGGTGAAGATTGCTAACAGTGAGTAAAAAAGAAACTTCCCTAATCAAAATCCCTTCCCGAGTGTAGACATAGCTGCCCTCCCACGAAAGTTTGGCCAAATCACAGTAAAATGCCTACCCCCCAGGGACCCAATCTTTACACTACTCCCCGCTTGTAATTAAAAGTGTCCCCACATAATTACAAGCAAATGACATATGACATATAAGTACAACATGGAAATACACATACAAAATGACATGAACATACAAAATGACAAAACTATATACAACATTCATAATACTGTCATCAAAACAATTCAAGTGTCCACTGCTGACAAATCCCGGTTGTCCTTGAGTAACCGCGTCAGTATCTCCAGGGTTGAATGTTTGCGCGCCTTGGTTGTCCTCGGTGAGGGTTGTAATCTCGGAATCGTGCGGCGAGCCCGAAGTCCTGCTGGTCGTCCTGGCGGTGCCGACGGTCCCCTCGCTGGTTGTCGTGTCCGCGCTTGGTCCGGAGGGCTTCCTGCAGATCATTCCGGAGTTGTTCGTTCTGGGCCTGCTGAACTCGAACCTCGTTCCCGAGTTCCTCCACCATCCCGATGAGCCTGTCTAACCTCTCATCAGTAGAGGTCGATGGGGGGAGGCAGGGCCTCTTCAACGGCGGCTCTTCCTCCAGCTCCTCGCCAGCTCTCTTGTGTGTGACCTGTCGGGTATCTTTTTGTGGTTGGGTGGTGTCATCATCGCTGTCAGACAGGTCTATCACCAACGGAGGCGCCATGGTCTCCTCTGTGGTCTCGGCTGTCTCCTCGGCCTGACTGTCGGCTTCCTCTCCTCGCGTTGTCGCATCCTCTGCTGCACTCGTGGGCTGTTGTGGCGGAACAGGTGTTTCCATGGTGTGCTCAGAAGTGGTAACCATGTCAGCTTCTGAAGTACGGTCGTTGTTGCTCTCTAGCTCTGCATCCATCTCAGCTGGACCGGGTGCATGTAACTCCACCAGTGGACTTGTCTCTCTTTCCTGGATTCGATCACGAAGCAGGTTGAGGAGTGCTGAATCATTCAAGATGTTATCCACCGTGAGCTCCGGAGTCTTTTCCTCTAGGACAGGGGAGAACTTGCCCTGGAAGTAAGGCACACGCCCTGTTCCTCCACAGACTTCCGTAGACTGGCACTCCGAGTGCACCAGCCGAGCATGTTGGCGCAGGGACTTCTCCTTCATGAAAACTTTATAACATTTCAAACAACGGTGGGGTGCCTCATCTGCTGTCATATGTTTCCGAACATAGTGAGTCTGCACCCTGGAGAGTGAGCCTGTGTAACCACATGAGTCACATCGGAACAGCCTCTTTGCTGTTGGCTTCTGGCTCAACTGTCCCTCATTGGCTGAATCGTCAGATTGCTCCTTCCGTAATTTGGTTGGTTGCTCCCTCAGTGCCTTGTCAGGTCGCCCCTTTGTCTTGTCAGGTCGCTCCTTCCGGGACTTGTCAGGTCGCTCCTTCCTGGTTTTGTCAGGTCGCTCCTTCTGGGACTTGTCTGGTCGCTCCTGCCTGGTCTTGTCAGGTAGCTCCTTCTGTGACTTGTCAGGTCGCTCCTTGGTGGTCGACTTGACCGGCTTGACAGTAACAGCTGAGACCATCATCTGTACATATAAAACAAACATTTACAACAAAATATAGTATGCTGAGTTACATTCTAGCATATCCTACAACCTCTGGGGTTTGTCTACTGCCTATCGCCACTATTCCTGCTGTCTAGCGGCATGGGTCCTCAGTGCCTTCGCAGCCCACGTGAACCTCCTCTCCCCTTTGTAAGCTTTAAGGCGGTTGTAATGCACAACCTTGGGTGCACCCTTGGGACTAGCCTGCACAAGATAGTCTACGCCACCCAGTCGCTCCAATACCAGAAAGGGGCCCTCGTAGGGGTTCCTGAGCTTGGGGGCCAGGTTCAGCTGGCCTATCTCAGTCCGCAACCACACATAGTCCCCTGGTTGGTAAGGTTGGTGATGGACCCTCACATCATACTGTTCCTTCTGGCGGACAGCCGCTGTCTTGAGATGGCTACGGACCACCTCATGTGCGCACTGCAGTCGCTCCCGTAACCGGTCCACATATGTCCCATAGGATTCAACCGCCTGCCCAGTATCATGGATACCAAGCAGGATCTCTGCAGGCAACCTGACTTCTCGTCCCAGCATGACCAGGTTTGGCGTCAACCCTGAGCTTTCCTGGGGAGTAGCACGATATGCTGCAGCAAGGCAACCGAGATGGCGATCCCATTCTCTCTGCTCACCCTTGAGGAAGGATTTAACCATGCGTATCAGTGTGCGATTGAAACGCTCAGTCAGGCCATTGCAACGGGGGTTGCGGGCAGATGAGCGGGTACGCCTGATCTCCAGAAGTTGGCACAGTCGTTTGAAGATCTCACTCTCATAATTCCTTCCTTGGTCGCTGTGGATGCTCAGCGGGCAACCAAAACGAGAGATGACCTCATCCAGAATGACAGTGGCTGTTGTTTGTGCAGTCTGATCTGGCACCGCAAAGACTTCGACCCACTTTGAAAAATAATCAGTGACCACCAGTACATACTTGTTCCCCCTGGGGGTCTCAGGCAATGGGCCAAGTACGTCCGTGGCCAAACGGTCCATTGGAGCGCCCACAGGCATCTGACCTAGCGGGGCCCGCATAGACTTCCCTGGGGGCTTGATCGCCTCACAAACATCACACTTAGCTACAAAGACATTGATGTCTGTGCGCATACCAGACCAGTAGAAGTGCTGGAGTGCCTTCTCACGAGTTTTCTTCCGACCGAGATGGCCAGACAGAAGAGCGCTGTGCATCTGCATACAAACTTCTTTGCGAAGTGAGACTGGAACGACCAGTTGCAAGTGCTCTCCGGTCCCATTCCTACGAAAGAACCGCCTGACTAGAACCCGATCACGCATCTCCAGGTTGCTCCATTGGCACCAATAATGGCGCAGAGTGGGATTCTTGTCCTCCATCGATTTGCTAGATGGTTTTTCCTGTTGCTCCACCCAATTCAACACCACACTCAGGTCAGGATCCTGCAGCTGCTGCTGCCGGAGGTATAAGGGGGTGCCAACGGAGCCCCACGCACCTGCAGTCTGACGTGTCACTCGGGCAACTCTCCTGAAGTAGCGTTTCAAAGGGACAACTCCCCAGATCCTGGACAACCACTTGCTATTGCCAATGGGTCGCACATTGCTCATGACAGCCCCACCGCACTTCCATACAACAGAGAGGATCAGACATAACCAAGCAACAAACCACTGGAGGCCGCAGCTTGGGCGGCTCCACCGCACTGCTCGAACCTGTGGCTCAGCAATCTCGTTCCCTTGGGTTGGACAGGGAAGACCACTCTTCATCACCTGTGCCCTTCGCAGACATTTAGAACAGGGTCCGCACTTCAAGTTTTCGAGGCTCATGGGTTCTTCACATTCGCAAGCAGTGGGATGCCTGCATCGGGACATCCCATCTGCATTGCCATGCTTCTTACCCGGGCGATATTCGATCTCAAAATCGAACGCCGACATGGACTCGATCCACCTCGCAGTCCGATCCTTTGGCTCCTTAAGGCTGAAGAGCCACCGCAGAGCCTGGTGATCGGTCCGAACGAGAAATCTGCGGCCGAGGAGGTAGTGCCGGTAGTGATCCAGAAAGTGCCGCACGGCCAGCAATTCCTTGTCTGTGACGCAATAGTTGCGTTCGGACTTGCCCAGGGTGCGACTGCCGTATGCGACCACTCTCTCCTCCCCTTTCTGCATCTGGGACAGCACCGCTCCAATGCCAACCTCGCAGGCGTCAGTATCCAGGATGAAGAGCCCGTCATCTTGAGGATAAGCCATAACATCGGGGCTTGCCAAAATCGCCTTCAGTGTCTCAAATGAGTCCTGACAGGATGCTCCCCAGTGGAACTTCACCCCTTTCTTGGTGAGGTATGTCAACGGGCTGGCGATGCTTGAAAACTCCCTCACGAACCGGCGATAGTACGTGGCCAAACCAAGAAACGAGCGTACCTCTGTAACGTTCCTAGGGGGTTCCCAGGCCATGAGCTTCTCGATATTGTCCGAATTGGGCAAGACTCCCTCACGGGAGATTATGTGCCCAAGAAACGGCACTTGTTCCTGGAACAACCGGCATTTTGAGGGTTTGAGCTTCAGCCCAGAGCTCTCAATGCGACCAAGCACCTCCTCGAGCCGACTCATGTGCTCTTCAAACGACTTCCCAAAGACGATCACGTCATCCAAGTATATGAGACAAGACATCCATTGGAGACCACTCAAGGCTAATTCCATGGTACGCTGGAATGTGGCTGTGGCTGTCGCCAGCCCGAATGGCATGGTCACAAATTCCATCAAACCATACCGACTGCAGAAGGCTGTCTTGGGGATGTCTTGCTCCCGGACTGGTATCTGGTTGTACGCTGCCGTGATGTCCATAGTGGAGAAAAGCACGGAGCCTGCTACAGCATCAAGACAGTCCTGTGTCCGTGGGATTGGAAAGGCGTCCTTCTTAGTGACAGAGTTCAAGCGTCTGTAGTCCACGCAAGTTCGCACACTGCCGTCCTTTTTGCGGACCAGCACTATGGGAGACGCCCACGGTGAGGTCGATGGTCTGACTGACCCCTGCTTTATCAGCTTTTCGATGGCTGCCCTGTCCTCACCAGCAAACGCCAAGGGCACCCGTCTAGGGGGCTGCTTGATTGGCTTGGCATCACCCGTCTCAATGATGTGTTCTGTCAGGTGAGTAAGACCTAGATCATGATCGTCCTTAGAGAAGACCTCAGAATGGCGAACGAGCATGGCTTCTACGGCAGCCTTACAGGCAGAATCCTGCAGCTGACTTGTTGCTCCTTCTAGGGTGCTCTTCAGATGGTCTGGCACCTGCACCTCCCTGGGCTCCACAGTGGACACTGAAGGGCCCTTAGGATCACTGACCATGGACCATTGGCCAATCCGTCGTACGCTCCCCGTGTCATGCTGCTCACTCGGGTTTTCCCTTTCCGCCAATACCGCCAACTCTGCCACCACTGGCTCAGCATAACCAATGACCATGTCCTGCATTAGGACAAGATTCTCGCTTGTGGGGTTCATTACCCGCACCTTGACTGTGCAATAGTCGTCACACCCTACGAGGGTAGGTGCCACTACTGCTGGTACCTTATCTGCCAAGTCAGGGTTAGCTTCCACGAGAAAGTCATGACCCTCATCACTGGTGTACCGGTCCACGAACACATCTATCACCGCCTCGCAGAATGCTGGAACGACATGTCTGTCTGCAGCACATGCCCTCCTCAACCTACCGGGGACACCCACCTGACGAAGTGGTATGGATACCCCGTTCAGAACTAGCATGTCCTTGGACAAGAGCAAGTCTGCTGGGCCCGCGGGATTCTGCTGCAAGATGTCCGCCCCTATCAACAGATCATCCTGAACGTCCGCGACCATGAGGTTCTGTTTGAGGTCTAGTGGGCCCAGACTGAGTGAAAAGTCGGCCTGGCCTCGGATTTTCATCTGATGGCCATCGGCTGCGCTAACTGGTTTGCCACACCCAACTGGTTTGAGGTCCGGTCGCTTCGCCTTCTCAATCTGCCTGAACTTGGCATAAGAGAGGATTGAACCAGTCGCTCCCGTGTCGATTGTACAAGATACCTCAAGACCCTGCACCGATCCATCAACATACACTCCATCAAACCTAGGGGGATCCTTACGTGTAACCCCCACCCGGGCCTGTCCATTGCAGTCTGGGACCTCCACCTCCACTGCTGGAAGTGGCATCGTTGCTCCGTCCACCACTGCGGTCCCTGAGTCGCTCCGCTCGGGTTTAGAGCCAGTGAAACTGCACTCTGGAGACGTTGCCTCTACAGATGACTCCCCTCCAGTACCCCCAGTAATGGTATCCTCACAGACTCCCCTGCCCAGACATGCAGCCTCCACACCCAGCCCCTCAACCGGCGCTGTCCCATACAGCCCTTGGTTGGTTCCCTTGCTGGTGTCCACTGAGGCGCCCACGTCGGCACTAGTCTCCTGGGTTGGCATCACGTCAGAGTCCGCACACACACTCTCTAGATGTTCACTGGTCTCACTACCAGCTTTCCCAGAACCATTCTCACCACACGAAGAAGCCATTGCTGCCCCATACAGCTCTCCAACACCTATGTTGGGGTCCCTATCGACTGCAATGCCCCGACATGCCACCTGCAGACCCAGCTCCTCGACCGGTGCTGTCCCAAACAGCCCTGGGTCGGAACCCTTGCTGGTGTCTGCCGAGGTACCCATGTTGGCATCAGTCCCCTCGGACTCACTCGCTTCTCTCACGTGGTGGTCACTGCTCTGGACCAGCTGGACCGGTTCCCTCGTCTCTACAGGCCCACCTATACATTGGCCAGTCACTGTTGACCGGGCTGCCCCGCGGCCAGGGGAGCAGGCCCTTGTCCGTTTGGGTGAACATTGGCTAGTGGCTGGTTGGCACTACCATTTCCCCGGGTCGGACACTCACGAACAAAATGTCCCTCTAGGCCGCACCCGAAACACGCCATGTTGCGAGGCGCTCTCGGGAAGTTTCGCCCTCCTCCATGGCGTCTGCCGTGGTTTTGCCCATTGGATGATTGTCCACCAGACTTAGGCTCTCGCAGGGTCTTCAGGATCTCCTGTAACACGACCATCATCCCTGGATCAGTCTGTTCCTTAGACTCTTCCTTCTTGGGGCTCCCTTCGTCAGTCTTCGGGGGCTTGGAGGGCCTACTCTGTACTCGAGCGACACGTTGCTCCTCGTCCTCGGAGTTGCTGGAGTAAGAAACTTCCTGGTGCAGCACCCGGGCATTCCTTTTGGGTAGGTTTCCATTCCGGCGCCTGGTTTCCACGAAATTCACCACCTCATAGACGGCCTCATCTATGCTTCTCGGGTCCTTAACGTATTCGACCTGCTGCCGGGCCCTCTCGTCCTGGAGCCCATCCAGGAACCTACGCAGGAGATCCTCCTGGCGAGTCTGGCGGTCCCGTGAGGGATGAGCCTTATCGTACAGGCGCTTCAACTCGGCGGCGTACTCTTCCACGGACTCAGAGGCCTTCTGGCAACGGTTGCTGAACCTCGCCCCATAAGACTTGGCTGTCTCAACGACCCTAAATCGGTTAGCAAGTTCGTCCACAAGAGATTTGTAGTCCTGGCGTGTGCTTTTGGACAGTTGCCCATACACAAATTCACCAGCTACACCTTGGAGTTTGGACATGAGTTCCACCAGTCGCTCCTCCTCATCCCATCCCAGTCTATCGGCCACGTCCTCGAACCGGTTGACCCACACGGTCCACTGCTCCTTGCCGGTAAAACTGGTGAAACGAGGCCCCCGCCCTGTGTATCGGCGGACTGACCCGACACTCCTGCACAGCTGTGCAGTTTCATCACTGCTGATGTCCCCGCTGGACCGATCAGTGCATGAAGAGGAGCTGGACGACCATGTCCGGCGAACTACCTTCTTTCTGGAAGTAGGACTGGGATCTGTCTTCCCCTTGCGGACCTCTGCCTGCTCGGTAATCTTGTGGCCCTGCAGCATCCCCTTGATTTCAGCAAACTGCTGCATGAGCAATTGCTGATCACCAAGGACGCCAGGCGGACAAGCTCTAGGTTGGCAGTCATCACCACGTGGCGCTCGGCGGGACATATGTTTGGCAGGTTCCTGCCTCGCATAGAGGTCATCCCCAAGGGCTTCATTCTGACTCGCCCGCCCAATTCTACGACTGTGAGTCGACCTTGGGCGAGCCTGCTCAGGCATTCCAACATGACCATGACCTATAGCAAGGTTCTGGTAACTTGTTTGCACGGACCTGCTCACACAGTCATTCATATCCGACCAACTGGACTCATCATCTGAGTCATGGTAACGGAATGACTTAGGGGGCTGACGCCTAGAACCAGATCGGCTGTCCGGCCTGCTGGGGGACACCACCCGGTGGTCCAGCCCCAGGTACTCAGACTGGCTAGGGGCGATACGAGACTCTCGTACCGAGGGCCTTGTGCCAGGGATGAACTCTGGTTCCAAGGGCAGAGGGACATGGCCCACCTGCCGCTCTGGACCCAGGAGTCCAGCAGCCCTGTCTCCACCCCTGCTCGTCTGCACGGCTCCATACAGGCCATTCTCCAGCCCATCTCCACTGATTGTGGCTCCTCCAGAGTGGCGGACCTCAACCTGGGGGCAGCCGTCAATGCTGCTCACTGCAGGCATTGGGCGTCCCATCCTCTGAAGCAGAGGAGGAGGTCGGGACACAGGCCCCGGAGCTAGTACACCAGAGGGAGTGCTAGTCGCCATGTTGCTCCAATCACCTGGCCCTGAATACGCTGGCAACCGAGGTGCTTGCCTCACTGTGTTTTCCAGCAGACTAGAGCAAAGGGTCATCTCGGTCGCTCCCTCACTCCACCTCCTGGAGCTAGTATCCAGCCCTCTCATCTGGCCATCACTAACACTAGCAGGCACGGAGCGAACGGGCTCCTGCCGCAAGGTGTTATTAGAGGCCTCACTGCCACAGTCAGAGTCTCCCATATCAGAGCCAGTACCAGTCATGGACTTAGCCCTTCGCGTACCTCCACGAGTGATCATCTCTACTCAATGTGCAAGGTATTTGTCAGGAACGTGGAATCGTATCGTAGGATACTAGTGCCAACGGGGCAAAAGTATCCCACTTCTGACACCAGTTTGTCACGGATAAGCGAGCGAGTATTCCTGCTTCCTTCAAATTTTGCACATGAGAGAGAAAACTCGGACACTGAATACGCTACCAGGGTTTATTCAACATGAACAGGTACAAAATGGTAAAATGATATGCACAACGGGCAATGTACATGTGATTGTTTTCACGGGCTAAACAATCCAAACCCAGAGTAAATCAGATAAAATATGTATGTGGCTGTTTTCACAGGACAAACATCCAAAACCCGAAATGAATAAAATTGTAAATACGTGGCTGTTTTCACAGGACAAACATCCAAAACCCGAAATGAATAAAATTGTAAATTTCCCCCTGTCTAACTGATATGATATCCTAATTCAGCTTAAATGTAATTCATAAAACATGGCTCCACCAGGCCTAAAACTGGCTAAATAATATATGTCAAATTGCATCCAGCCTAACCTGGCCTAAAATATTGGTGGTATGCAGCCTAACTGTTTAGGTCTGCAGCCTAAAATGATTGTGGCTCCAGCATAAGATATACCTTGATCCTAACTGTGTAGCTCCTGGCAAGCTGATATCAGTGTAGCTCCTGTAGCTTTTAAGTGTAGCTCCTTGGTCAGGCTTGGTGTAGCTCCTGGCTAAAAGTTGCTCCTGATAGGTTCCTGTCTCTAGATGTTGCTCCTTGCCCTGCGGGGCTGCAGACTGAAAATCTCCCCTGGGAGCGCTGCTTAAATAGACTGGCTCCAGAACCAGGTCACGGTGACCCAGATCAGGTTCAGGGGTCAAGCAAGCCGGATTCTGGCTCAGATTGAGGCCAGAATTCCCAGAGTGCTGGGCGTTAATAGCCCCTCCATTTCCGGTTCATCCACGCTAGATATGCTCACGGTAAAATCTAAATAACTAGAGAATTATGCCCTAACATCCCCTAAATTATGTTTCCCCAATGAATTCCCACACCCTGCCCCGTAAATAAATGTATAGGTTGAGATAATTGCGCCTCCCAGGCATTAAAATCACTCTCGAAGCGGCCGGCCAAAAGGTAAACAAATTGACCGTCGCGCCCCCTAGCGAATGCAATAAAACCACATGGGATACGGCTGGCAGCCGGCAAAACATAAACGAACTAAAATGCGTGAAAATCAAGATAATCTGAACTGACTCTGGTGAAGATTGCTAACAGTGAGTAAAAAAGAAACTTCCCTAATCAAAATCCCTTCCCGAGTGTAGACATAGCTGCCCTCCCACGAAAGTTTGGCCAAATCACAGTAAAATGCCTACCCCCCAGGGACCCAATCTTTACACTACATTCCAATTGATTCTGATTTATTGACTATGATCTTTGAAATGTTTTAAAGTACATTCTGTGGCACTGAAGACAGGTCAAGAAGCCCACCAGGGGACGGACGTGACAGTGGGGACGGACGTGACATGAACACTCTAATACTTCTTAACAGAAAACTGAAATAGATTTAGTACATCTAATGTTTTCTAATTTGTAGGATGTCCAACCCCCATAATTATGATGTGAGACAATGATTGTCAGCCAACAGATACCTAGCATACAGCAGCCTATCCCTATGGGGACGGATGTGACACGCAAGAGTATTACGGAATCTCGTATCACATTCCTGTCCTTGTTGAAACATTTGGGCACATGTGATACTGAAATTGATGTATTCAATTAATATATAGATATATTTGCTTATTTTAAAACCCAAGTTCTTCATATTTGAGCAATCAGTATGGATAAAATTATTGGGAAATTATAATCATGAAAAATTACACCCAAAACATTACATAATACACAATTTCATGTTTTTTGGGAGAAAAAACGAAATGCTTTGAATATTTCGACAAATTAATGAAATATGAACAATGAAGTGCTCAAAAAGATATAATTTACATTAAACAACCCCATATCTTATTCAATAATTCTCAGTAATAGTAGAATTAGTTATAATGTTTTCATGATGCTAACGCATTACGGCCATTTTTGCCCATTTTTTACCTCAAAAATGTAGAAAATTTAATTTTAATGATAATCAATTTCTGTAAAAAATGTATATGTATTTTCTCAAGCTTCCACACACTTATTACCATCTGTTTTGGGGAAAAATACAATTAATTTTTTTAAAATTGCATGCATTACAAGAAAAAATCCCAATTGTACAAATTTTCATGCTACAGGCCTTATCATAAAAGGAAATACCAGTCGTGACACATGTATTACCTACGTATATCCCCAAATCTGCACTGTGATATTGCAGGATTTTCTGTGGAAATCTCGGGAGGCAACTGGAAGCCTCGCCACAACAACGAGCAGGTTTGTTTTTGTCAAGTACTGTAACATTTTTGACAGAATACGTTAGAGATATTGCTTTGCAATAATGAAAAAACATGTAAAAAATCTCTTGATGTATGGCAGGTTGAGTACTGAAGTCGTACTGAGTGTTCCACAATTCCACGACAGCTGCAGAGCATTCGAGACATCGACGTTTGAAGACAATTGCTGGGTGATGGGTAAATACAGTAAGCATAAACAATATTTCGAATACGAATTTTGACAATGCATGCAATGTTGGTCGAAACTCAACATTAACGATCACAACGTTTCAGCAGATTATACTTCCCTACCACACATAGGCTACCGGAGCTGAGGTCCAGTATGGCATGAACAACATCAGGTGTGTGCATGTAATAATGGCTATGTTTTGTAGAGTTTGCATGTCTCATCTCTGTATGGTACGAGTATAGGTTTGACATTTTGAATATATTTTCATGCCCCTAATATTTAATCATTGCATATAAAATCGTCTCAACAGGCATTGAGCTGAAAACCATGCAACTCTTGGCAGGACGAAAAACAAGAGTTTAAAATTTGCACACGGGAAGAGAACGAGGGGGTGATGGTTGTCCAGGGGAGCCTGGAGCATTTGAACATCGAAAACACGCACAACGAGGATTAAATATTATTACATATACAAAATTTGTGGTCACAGAAGATTGAACACAGAGATGAAATGTGAATTTACCACTGGATACTGGAAACCCTTCTAAGAAATATCAGATAAAAATATTGAAAATGATCATGTCTAAGAATAAAATTGTGAATTTACTTGTCTGTGTTCCTTACATTCATTTTGACATATAACGTGGCTTGTCAGGTAATGTTGATACACTTCGGTAGTGCTCTCTGTTTGTCATACATACAACTTTGTTTGAAATTTCGGAGTACCAGGGTAGGCCTATCCGTTCATTCTGTCTCCCATAATCGTGTTTGATCCTAGGTATCAGTGCATTGCTGCCAGACACGGTTTCCAGAACTGTCTGACAAGGCATGCACTGGGAGACAGCACCCTCAGTTTTGTGTCCGGCAGCAATATCCACATACCTACATGATCAAACCATTTTTAAAAGCAAGGGGGAGGGGGGTACTGATTGAAATCCTATGTGGGGCCCATACGGGGCAACATTGAGGGCAACATATGGGTCCCTCATGGGCTGTAGCTACCAAGCCCGTATGGGTCCCATGTGGAGCCCTGGTGCAAAACCCGGAGGGATCCCGCCGGGTTTGCCCATGCTGGTCCCATATACCAGCCCATATGGGCCCCATGTGGGTCCCATCTGTTAATGCTATCTGGGATGGCCGCAATTCCGAGTCCGACCGTCGCACAATGACAAAAATAATTGTTGGACAATGACAGAGATTCATAAATTTGAAAAGAATTTTTTAACCTTTATTCTACCTTCAGTAGGCCTACATATGTTTTTTTTTTTAAATATCATCGTTGCTCATGTATAGTTTGTGCCCGCGAGTAGGATTCTTTTGTGATGAACAGTGTTCCATACAAACATTTACAGGTACTGGTTACATTTGTGTTTTCTATAAATGGAGATTATTCGAAAAAAAAGTAAAATATTATCCATGGGACTGGAATAGTTAGCATACAAATACCGTCATATAATGATTTTTAGTTCTTACTTTCACTTTTTTTTTCAATGAAAGACATTTGCCGCGAGACTGTGACCCAAATATGACGGCTGACAAGAGCGACCACGAGAAAAGTCACGGAAGGAAAAACAGTTCATAACTTGAATGCATGGGCAAATAGAGAAATACATACAACCATAAGGTTATCTAAAGTTTGTGTTGTGTGAATGATGTCTGACTAATTTGTTCAGTACAGATGTAGATGTGATACTCACTCCGAATTGAGCTTTGAACTGTGACTCAACCACCCTAACTGAGGCGTTCTCTGCAGTTCTCTGGGCCGGGGCCGGACGTGATTAGGAACAGCACAAGTACTCGTCAACGAGTCGAGTCACAGCATGAACCGAGTTTCAAATTGATAATCGAGTACTCGTTGAACGAAATTATAGGACTTTTTTTTCAGTAAATATCACGAAATAAGCGCTCAAAACTATGACAAAACGTTGCAAATTTGAGTTCTTGTTGACATTGTTTCGAACGAGAATTAGCTGCGCCACCTGGCGAATCACTTGTGCTGCCTCTGGGCTCTAGCGAGCGCACTGTGAACTAAGTCACGTGCAGCCTGAGCGACGCGGAGCGTCTGAGATGGCTGTCATTCACCCTCGGGACGGAAATCGTTTGGACATCTTCTCAACTAATAAATCAAAATTCTCCACAACTGTACCTTCTAGGCCCCATCTATATACCGAGAGGACATAGGGGATACATATTTGACAAACAATCAATGACTTCACCACTGAAATATCCCAACTTGAAAACGCGAACCAGATTGTGACAACTTGACACATCTCATGGGCGCATCCATTTTTCCAGCTGTATTGACCTCACAATTCACTTGGTGGCGCCACTTTTCATTATATGAGATCGAGTTGTGGCGCCACCAAGCGATTTCGATGTCATACTATTGGGAAAATGGATAGACCCATGGCCCTGCCAAGAACTTGTCAAAATCTGGTTCGCGTTTTCAAGTTGGGATATTTCAGTGATAAAGTCATTGATTGTTTGTCAAATATGTATCCCCTATGTCCTCTCGGTATATAGATGGGGCCTAGAAGGTACAGTTGTGGAAAATTTTGATTTATTAGTTGAAAAGATGTCCAAACGATTTCCGTCCCGAGGGTGAATGACAGCCATCTCAGACGCTCCGCGTCGCTCAGGCTGAGTCACGTGATGCAAACTGAAACAAGATGTCTGCGCCCATCTTATCCCCGAAAACAAGGCAAAAGCAGGGTGTATTTTAAGATTTTTTTTTTTCGGCCTGCTTTTGCCATGTCCTCAGGGCTACGCCCATCTGAGAAGGATTGCAACTTAGGTGTTCAGTAATTTAGTGATTATATATCCCGATATTCAATTCTAAACTGCTTGGCAACGTACGATTTTAAAGTCTAACTAGAGTGTATAATTTTTATGTTCTTATACTGTGGAGATGGTTTCCCTGATCATTTTGGTTTTTACAGAACTTGAAAATCTCAACCACAACCGGAGATATTTCTATTTTCGTGAATTACTTTTTTCCAATCTATCAGCATTTTGTAGGACCTCATTAATTATTATAATAAGATATTCATGACGTCATATGAGTCAAGACCACAATTAGCTATCTAAACCTCATTTATGCAAGGGTTATGATGTAGATAAAGCTTCCTATAGAAACTGATATGTTTTGTGGTAATGCATAGTCAGTCTTATGATATGCCATCATGTTGTCAAGGCTACACATTCAGAGCTAGCGCCCCTTAGCAACCAGTTGTTGGGTGGGTTGCTATGGACAATTGGACTGTTAGGACATGTGAAGGTGCTACTTTCGTTCAGCATTTTGACAAAGGATCATAATGTAACAAAACTTGAGGTCTTAATGATGTGGAATTATCAGTGGTTAGCAACAAAATCTCCATAGCAACGTGGTTGCTATGGGCCATATTCCGGCTCTGGTTGCCATGACGCCAACAAAATTTATTTAAAATTTGAATATTTTCTGTATAGAGTCATTATGTGGAACAAAAATTATATTCATGTTCTTTAATATTATGCAGTACTGGTTTCAATGAGCTCATTATCTTTCAGTGACTCACATGACGTCATCATTGCTCATTTGCATATTTGCATTTGAAACCGAAAGTCAATAGGACATGTCATAAACAAACCTCCATAAAATAGTGACTATTCAAGATATTTCAGTTTTGTAAAAACAGAAATGATCCCCAGACTTCTGTCTTTGATATTGACACTAAACTAAAAAAAGTTATTTTTCCACTCTAGTTAGGCTTTAAGTTCCGAATGCCCCCACTTATTCATTGAGCAGTCTACTGGCAGTCCCAGTGCATTACATGCTGAATTGACTATCTATTCGAAAAATTTGACTAGTCTTGTGTCAGAATTCTGCTGAATTTCTGTAAAAAAAAAGTCGGAACTTCAAGTCGGCTGTATCCATTGTAACTCTGGTGTAACTGGCTAAAAATCAGGGATGGTACTCAAATTCTTGGTCAGAGGTTGCTCATGATGTCCATACTTCCTGAATCCAACAAATATCCACTTGTTATCATGTTTATCCTCACAATTTACTGTTCCATACGACGGCATATTAGGGTCAGGTACTCAGGATGTATGTCGAGAAAATATGGTGTCTAATTCGTGATTTCGAATTACAAGTCGTGATCACGAATTACAAAGTCGTGATCTCGAATTACAAAGTCGTGATCATGAATTACGATGTCGTGATTACGAAGTCGTGATCTCGAATTACCGTATTGGTCCTAATGGTAGCATGGCAAGCCAAAGCAAGACCTCATGCAGCAGCACGCGAAGAATTGAGGTCAAATTGGATTGGAACACTAAGATCTTATTAGAAAGATATGAAGTTAATTATAAGATTGCAAAAATCGAACATTTTGGGGGAGAAGAGGGGGGCGCTCTACTAAGAGTGCATGTGCCACTATTAGGACCAATATTATTTACTCATACCTGAGAATAAATAATGATAGCTTTTGCCATCAATATTTGCGGTAAACACTAGTAAAATCACAAGAATGAATATAGAAAATCATCAGAAAAAATTGAAGTAGTTTTATGAGGTCATGTACTTTCAAACTTGAACATGAACACTGACGAAAAAATAATATGTACCCGTACTTGCTTTACAATTTGTGTCACTCGCATCGTTTCAGTTCACGAGCATCCTTTTTTTCCAAATTCTGAACTTGCCTCAAATATAGTAAATTTAATGAAAAAGCTATTGCCAGCGTGTTCCCGAAAAACCTTGAGAAATGAAGTAACTGAAGTAACATTTGGATCAGTGTTTAATATCGAAGTGTGAATTTCGTTCATGTACTCGTTGTGTATGTTTGTGTTTGGCAAGAGAAATAAAAGTAATATGTTGTTGATTTTTGGCAAAAAAAAAACCTTCAACTGTTACATTCTACATTATCGAAGAGTCGGATTGGATATGCAAGAAAAAATATTAGTCGGTTTTGAATTTGGTTTCAAAGATCGATGACTGGCATTTTTGTGTCACAAAATGCTCCAGTGAGTCTAGTTCAAAGTTTGATATATATTTGGATGGGTTACCCAGGGCGGGTCAGATCAGAAATTTTTGACTCGTACGAGCCCTAACATATATTCTACATAATGATCATAATGTTTATATATTTATCAATTACAGAGAGAGGTCTATATCTATACAGGATATACCGGGTGCCAACCAGAATGAAATACTTCACGACCGTCAACATATTCAAGTTTTCTTGGGACCAGGTATCGTCAGCCTACTGGAAACGTTACCCAAATCCCCAAAGGTGAGTCCATTAGCATTACAGTGCTGTGCCAGGGTTGAAATCCAACATCTGTCGCTGGCAAAGATATGATGCTGGAGGAAATGTTTTGTTTGATTTCAAAGTATACCAACCAGTATGTGAATGAGAACTGAAATTGCTATTTGCTAGGGCAATGTGTTGCCAGTAAAATGGCCATGGGCATCTTTCCTATACCGCTTAATATGGCAAAAAGTAACAAACATTATCATGATTATTGTACAAATATACAATTGGCATGGATAGATTGAAAGAAAAAATGAAGCAAAGAAAAATGAACAATAGCCTATCACACAGTCATGTACATTATACATGTACAGTGTATAGTTGATGTATTTATGACCACAGTGACAGATGGTCATTGCTATAGATGTATCATATAGATCTATAAGAAATATAGTATATGTTCCTTTTCCATTGATCAAGTAAATGTCGTTGAACCGTGTTACTTCCATCACATGTATGTGCGATAGTCTCACTTGCAAATTTTTTTTTGTTATTTGAAAGAATTATACTTTCAGTCACATGGTTACACTTTATTACATTTCTCATTGCAGTACACACGTGCTGTCAGAAGATGTCATCGAGCGAGAGTTTCGACAGGGCTGCCTCTTCACACGTCGTATCATCACGAAAACGAACCACCTGCCGAAATGGGGCGAGCGATTCGTGCCAGGCCCGAAGAGTGCTTGTGTTGTTGAGGAGTCAATCGTTGATCCGAAAAAGAAGACCTTGACAACCTACACTAGAAATATCAGCATGACCAGAGTTATGGTATGAATAGTTGATGTTGATTTCAAACACTCATGTATTTGATAAATGATACAAAATCAAATAATTTATCACTAGTATATAATTAGTGGTAGAAGGAGTAGCGATTTTCGTAACCGGTTAACCGTTAGACCGTACCCGCTTCGTAACCGGGTACTCGTAAAAAAATCACCATTGCATCGGCATATTGGTTCATAGTAAAAACGGCCGGTCCCAAACTTGAGGATTGTCTCCTGTACCGTAAGTACCTTGCCATGTTTGTTTCGTTGTTGAAATTTGTTATTAGGAGGAAATAAAAGTTTATATAAATGCTTATATGTCATCTTAGTTTGATTTCTCGTCTCTACCTACACCGTCAACAATTGTGAAGATTCGCATGATTCGAATCGACTGCGCATTACATCATGTTTGAAGATACTAAGTAAGCCGGATCACCTGCAAATCCATGTGGAAAAGTAGTTCCGGCACCCACTCCTTCTGCGACTGGCTGTGTGCCGTGCGTGATATTGCCAAAAAATTATACATAGAGACTAGCCTACTGTCATAAGGTATACATGTATGTGCAAGTAACATTTGAGTTCAATGAATCTCAATTAACATTACCAGATATACACCACCCCTCCCCTCCCCGCCGGCTACGAACTATTTTATGTGCTACAGAACAGTGATACAGTGATGTGTGATACGGTCAACACTCGACATGCGAGGCTGAAAGCTTAATTTTTCTTCGTGTCTCGTAGTCGTAGCCCATAAAAAAATGTTGTATGTTTTACTAGTATCATGTATAGATCTATATTGAATTACAGAGTTAAACATCATGTTTTGACTAGAGTTTATGCCTCGGACAATCGGTTAATATCGTGATATCAGCTTCTGAGCTAGGTCTTCATTTCTTTCACGGGTAACGAATAGCAAATTCCGTAACCGGTTAATGGCGAATTCGTAACCGTTACGAGTTACCCGGGTACTCTTTCTAGCACTATATAATTGTTTGTCTGAAAAAGGCGCAAAAAGTGCAGTTAGCCTCCCATAGTCGTAAAATATTCTTCATTTCATTATTTGGCATTTTTTACCAATAACCTGCATGCGTCAATTTTCAGAAGAAAATACAGTATTAAGTTTGGCACAATAGTTTTCATAAGTTTATAATATATTTACTCGTTTAATAGGTATAGTTTGTCTTGTATGTTTCTTTCTCATTCTAGTAATCACTTCAAAAATTCTTTTATTATTATAACTAACATTTATCTTGTGCATAAATTTGTTGCCAGTTTGTGGAGGAGAAGTGTGTATACCGTCCAAGTACGGACAACAAGGGTTGGACCGAATGTGAAAGAGAGGCTTGGATCAACAGCAGCTTATTCGGTTTTTCCCGCGCACTCATCGCTTTTGGCGTCGACAGATTCCGCAAGAATGCCACGAAGGCAGTCAAGGGGTTCGAACACGTCCTGACCAAGTTGTACGTCCCAGAACCAATTCCAGAGCAAACCGTCGTCCTCGGCAACTTCAGCAAAGAAAAACTGAAGGAAAAAGCTCAACAAAAAGCAGCAAAGACTCTGGCGAAAAAAGGGATTGTTATATCGTGATTTGTTGACTGTTTTGTATCCTATGTTTTGTATGATCGTGCGGTGTCACGTTTGTTACATGTATGTTATTGTATGGTGCTGAAAGGTTGTACAACCTACTTATATTCGTGCTTGAGAGGTAGATAATGAATTTATGATGGTGAATATATATGCTGCATTTAGTTGGCTGAATGAATTAATGAGTTTTGTGAAGTTTTTTTTTCTCAATTCGAAATTGTGAATGAAGTGTACATTACTGTTTGTCCCATATCTCTTTATTCAAGATGATGGAATGCTTTCAATATATTTTGTTGTGTGTGTATTCTCAATAATATTTTGTACAGTGTCCGGACGGAATGAAAAATATTCGTCTCTACAGTTATGTGTATGCTACAGTTTTTGTGCCATATGTTATGGATAAAAAATTCTCAACGGACGTGCAGCTTGCCACATTTACTCTCATGGTTTTCTGTGCCATAACTGTCAGGGATCATCATCTCATTATATAGTGATATGTTGTCGCTTGACTTGAACAGATGTACTGTAAAAAGACAAGTATTTGCGATCAAATTAATTTGTATTATGTATATAAAAGACAAATATTTGTGGTTGATTTGATTTTGGTGTTGGAAAAAAAAACCTCGAAATCCGCAAAATTAAATCGACCACAAATATTTTGTCTTGAATCTATATACATAATACACATGACTGCTAAAGTCCGCAAACTTAAATCTCCACAAATTTGTCTGGACATAAACACCGCAAATATTTCTAGCTGCAAATATTTGTCTTTTTACAGTCTCTACTGTTGCATTGTGTCCATCTATCATATTTTAATGGATGATCTATAAACTTGTTTTACACACAAATCAACCACCTTCAAGTTCATCACTCGATTTGTTCCCTAAGTAAAGAATGTTGATTTATTTTTTCGTTGAAATATCCTGATTCAACTAAAGCTAGTCAATAAAGATTGTTGTTCTTTTATATAGGTTATGACCATACTTTGTGTTTGAACTGTTAAATTGTGCCTGTACTTTTGTCTCAATGTTTAATCTCATATGAAGCATTCATTGAACACCCAAAGATGCTATAAAATATATCATCTACACATGTATGGCCAAGCCTTTATTGATGTTATACTCAAGTTGTGTGTAATATGCTATGAAATTCTAAGATGGAAACTTCGACTCACTGGTTGGCATGTCCTGTCAAGTTGTTTGGAAGTGAGAGAATACATTCTTTACAATATCACAAATATGTATTGAACATGACCTTGAATGTATATTTGTAAATTTATATTCATAAATTTAAATTTATATGTGAAATTTGGCGACAAAATATATATGGCAATCTTGGTGCAAAATCTCTTGTCGTCAAAAAATTAAATAGTGGTTCGTTGTTTGAAGTCATAACTTTTATGATTGCCTGTGTCTTCGGCATCTATAGTTGCATACATGTTCATCTAGAAGTAATATTCAAGAAAATCATCTCTGATATTTCCTCGATGTCGTGAATTGTTAGAAAAACAAAGGCATTGTTTGGACTTCGCTTTCCGTCATTTGTAGATAAAAAAAACATGCATTAAAATACTATCAATGTTTTATATTGAATAATATTGATCAATTCCACCCAAGAACATTTCCATTGAATAATCTGTGTATTTGTGTGTGTGTTCTGTAACTGTTTGATATTAGTCGCACACGATTTTATTCAAGTGGGGAAAGGTTCATTTCACTGACTCCAAGGTCACTGATGAAATGTTTTTTGTTTAAAAAAATTGTTATTTGGCTGTTTTTTATTATTGTCATTTCAAAGTGTACTAGGTTTATGATGGTAACACATTAGGATGAAAATAATCTGTCAAGATCAAAAAAAAAGAAGCAAAAACGAATGGAGAATGTGTTCAAAACTGTGCCATGCAAAGACAATAAATTACTCGGAATAAAAATCACTTTGATCGTTTGTTGAAATATTTTTACATGATTATTTTATACAATTCCTATAAATTTAAAATTATATACAAAAGAAATAGAAATCTAAAAATAGTTCATACAGCATTTTCGATCAATACAAAACAAATTTACATCAACGTTATGATTGAAATATATTGCCTCCATAAAAACGTTATGATTATTATTTTGCTTCAATATCGCCCAGTGGCATCCATGGTCTATCAATCGAATATTGTAAGTGTGATTTTGGTTAATGTTTATTCCCAGATCAGTGCATGTCATGGATAATTAAGTAGTAAAAACTAAATGCCAGTATTTCTCATTTGACTAGACCAGTCTCGTACACCGTAAAGTTAACATGTAGGCCTATAATACACGAAATAGGGGCCAACTAGACTAGTACTACCCACTTGCGTCACCATAAATCATCCCTCATGACATATACCTGGTAGATGGAATAGCTCTTGCTAACAAGGTCTAATATACTGAAGAGATTATTGCTATTGAAAGTCTAGGGGGATTTTAGATCCCCAATATTTAGTTGTTGAATATAATAATCATAACGTTTTTAATTGAAGCATATTACGTCTCAAAGCCTTTAGCTACATATATAACGGGTAGGCCTAAGTAGATTTTGGTTTTAGTCTGCAGTATCTCAGTAATCTGGTAATTCATGTATACATATTCCACCCCTTCTAATATACATGTACTGTGATAAGTTATGATATACACGTACAATCGTTACCGTTTACACACTTGTAGATATGTGGATGTAGTACTACATATGTAAAAGCAAATTTACTATATGATTTTAAATCTGTGTGTATCTAGAACTTTGAACTTGGGACTGAAGAGGAACATCAGCCTTGACTAGGACTGAGACTAGGACCAAAATTGAAATAGAACGGGGACTGGAAGACTCTGGACTTAGGGCTCGACTTTGACTGCGACTCTTGGGATGGGTAATTTAGACTTCATTGGGACTTTTTGCTTGAATGTGGCTGGGATTTGGGTTGTGGGACTTGATACGAGGATTTGGGCCGGGGGATTCTGGCATGAGTGGGACTTAAGATTGGGGACTTCAGGCTCGGGGCTTGACTTGGACTGGGACTCTTGGGATGGGTACTCTCAACACTGGACTTCATTGGGACTTTTTGCTTGAATGTGACTGGGATTTGGGGTGTGAGACTTGATACAAGGTTCGGGCCGGGCAATTCTGGTATGAGTGCCACATTACGATTGAGGACTTGGGGCTTGATTTGGACTGGGACTTTGGACTTGACAGGGGATGTAGATTCCGGCTTGGGGCTTGACTTTGGATGGGACTTTGGTCTTCGGGTCTTGACTGAGCTTCAGGGACATGAGATCGGGATTGACTCAGACTGGAGCTGGATTTGCGGTTTGCGTGGGAGTTGACTTCGAGATGGGGATATTTGGACCAGGACTTGGGAAGGAATCAAAGAGACAGCTTTGATGGAGAAATAGGGCGTGGCTGGAAATGAGACTTGGTGAGGGCACTTAGGTTTATGACTTGGATTGGGACTTCGGATGGGGCACTGAGGGTAAACTGGGGCTTGGCTTTGAGAGAGGGGATACGGGATGAGGATTTGGAGCTGGACTAAGAAAAGGAATTGGGAAGGCGGCTTCGGGCTTTAGTGGGGTGCGGATTTGTATTTTGACTGGGACTTGTACAGGGGATGGGGGACTCAATACAGAAATGGGGACTCGACTGTGATTGGACATCGACTGTGGATGGGGGCATTGGGCGGTGACTTGGAGATTGCCTTGGTCTGGGGCTCGGGGTTTGATTTGGTATGAATCTTTGGACGTTGGACTTAGGTCTTGACTAGGACGTGAGACTGGATACAGGAACTTTAGACGAGAGACATGACTGGGACTTTTGTATGGGCAATACTTGGCTTGAGACTTACGGTTTGACTCGGACGGGAACTAGGAACTCGGGAAAGGGGTTTACTGGACTTGAACTTTGGACTTGTGAAGAGGACTTACAGCTGGGATGGGAACTAGGACTCGTTATGGAGTGGCTGGGACTTGAACTTTGGACATGGACCTGATGGTCGGCCGTTACTCCAGAATCTTATTCCTCATACACATGTACTTTAAATTTATAAAATCGAACATATCACAGAAGTAGCAAATCACGAATGGGCCCACCTCCCCTCCCAAGACCCAATCCCAGTTATGCCTTGAGTCTCCAGCCTACTTCTCTGTCCCGTCTCATCCAGTGTGTTTCAGTCTAGTCCAGCAAATTTACGAAGACGTAGAAAAATAACAGAAAAAGACACACATCTAGGCCCACATCCTGAACTGAGTGGAATGGAACTGCTACCGAATGCGTATGGTGTAACTAGACAGTGAACAAAAATAGATAATAATGGTTAATGGGAATAATACAAACGTAGGCCTGCACTGGGATGATGGGATCACTGCAAAACAAAAAACAAAAAAAAACGTCTGCTGCTGTGTCTGCCTCCACGTGTATCTGATTTGCCTGCACAATTTATTTCGTACAAGTGTATATCATGTGTAGGCTGTTGTCACATCTGAATCATAAACCCTTCAATCCAAAAGCACCAAGAGAATACGTTATTCATGTATGTCATGTATGATCTATTTGAAGGTACACATGCAACCATGGCAGAAGCTGAACCTAGTCCCCCGTACACCGATGAGCAACTGAAGGGAGATGAAGTCAGCAAGAAGGACCTTGTCACCTTTCTCCAGGCAAATGCCTCCCTCCAATTCCAGAAGGACCATAAGCTCAAGGGAACTCTGAAGAACATCACAAAGTCCTCAACGAAGGACCACCTCATCGCATCGTACAAGGAACTCTTTGAAACAAAAGCCTTCAAGAAGGAGGGGGAAGAAGAGGAAGCAGCAGCTACCGCGGCTGCTGCCGCAGCCGAGAAATCGGTCGAACAAGTCGTCCAGAAGACACAGAAACTTGAAGTCAAGGAGGTTGATCAAGGACCTCCAAAATACAGCAAGAGAGTCGTAAAGAAAGGTGATAAGGTGAACTACCCGAAAAAGGGTGACACCGTCTCCTGCTTCTACAAAGGAACTTTAGATGATGGTACCGTCTTCGATACCAACACAGTTGCCGTCAAGCGAGGCAAGAAACCACAGCCACTCAAGTTCAAGGTCGGCATTGGAAAGGTCATTCGAGGCTGGGATGAAGGAATACAAACCATGAGTGTTGGTGAAAAGGCAGAGTTGGTCATAGAACCGGAGTGGGCTTATGAGAAGAAGGGGATCCCCGGGAAAGTTCCACCGAATTCCAGACTTACTTTCGAAGTTGAACTGCTCTCGATTGACTAAATTTTATTTCAGTTGGGGAATCGCTCAGGGGGAATTTACCCAGCCTCAGAGACCGCTGTCCTGTTATGTTACATGTTGAATCTGTGAAAGTCTCTTTGACGTGGATGTCCCCGAATAAATATCTTCCATACCACATGTGTTCCTGGTTTATTCCGGCTACAATTATATATTATACTAACTGCCTAATGTAATGAATTATAGTATGGACTAAACCAAATTATGGCAGCATTCCTTGATCATCCACATATCCTGTTATTCGTTCATGACCTGACGTGTCAACTTTTACAACAAGACATGTTGTTGTGAAAATATCCTGTTCAAATTGTCTTAAGGTAGTCCACTCCAAACAGTGAGGGGAGGGGGTCAAAGAGTTTGTTAAAATAAATAACTGTGTCAACATAATCTAGAGCTTCAAAATGATATATTTTATAGAGTAACTGTTCAGCATCCTGAAACTGAAAAGAAAATAGGGGGTCACCGTATCCGTTCGCATGGAAAACACGATGCAAGATGTGAATATGGATGAAAAAATGCCATAATTTGTGTCATTTTAGGTAAATGTGTGTGATTTCGATTGGATATGTAGAAGAAACGAACACGGTGACCCCCTGTTTTCTTTTCAGTATTAGGATGCTGATCATTTACTCTTATGAAATATGTCATTTTGAAGAGGTAATATTCAAGAAATGACTCTTCAATTTTGACTCTTCGTAACCTCACTGTTTGTAGCAGACTACGTCAACAGGGTAAACTCAGGAAGATGTCACAACAAGTCATCTTAACGTGAAATTTATCACAACAAAATGTCCAAATGTGAAAAATTATAATGAGAAGATGTCCTAACGTGTGAACCTATCACAACATGGCGTCTTGTCATAATATTTATCACGTTAATGTGATGATATTTTCTTTACATTGAGACGTCTTTTTGTGGTATTTTCACACATCATGACATCATAATAAAATTTCACGTTAGGACGTTTTATCAAGATAAATTTAAAAAGAACATCAAACGCCAATTTCTCGCAGACGATCTTCCTCTCACACATCGAGGCAATTGCAGGACATTCCTGAGCAGGAGTTCTCGAGGTTACCGCCTCTGAGGCAAAAGGAGGGCACTATAGCAAGACAGCGAGTTATATAAGTCCGTGTATAAGCTACTTACGATGGATGTAGCCAAGAATTCGATTGAACGTGTACAGTATGCGAATCTCAGACTGGTCTTTAAAGAACCATACCTCTCGGACAACGGTCAGTATGATGAAAATGATCTCCAGATAAGTGCCAGACATTATTTCCAAACAGAAAAAAAAGCCAGACATCATTTCCCAACAAACAAATGTCAACAGATTCAACGGAGATCTCCATCAAAGAGTACAATGAAAGAATGAAATGCACAATGCTGAAACATGGAAAAGATTTCAAAATGAAACAAGTGAGATCACATGCATATACCCAAAGAATTGCACCTATGACAGATGTAGTAGAGGTAGAACAAACTCTACTCATGAATGTGGATGATTTGATCAACGAAACTAGTAATCTTCAGATAACTGCCACAGGCACAGTCGTTCAAAAAGACACAAAGAATAATCGTCATGAATCTTTGGACTGCAGTGACATTATTAATGTAGAATGTTGATCACAGATCCACATTGAGACAAAGTCTGGACAGCACAATTCAAATCACATGATGAAATGTCAAAAATAATGAAAACGAGCCTACAGAAGCAAACAAATGGTAATTCATTCCCAAAGAAGTGGTACTCGTCAAACAGAGGTAATTCCCTAGAGGGCTGAAAACGTCTTTTTTAGATGAGGACAAAACAAACGATATCTCACTGTGGTTGAATGGAGCAGAACCCCAGACAGACCTTGAGTATCTTTTGGAAGTGTGCTCTTGAACATGTTGAATTTCAAAGTAGGAGATGTACCTCGAGAAATTATCAGTAATGTGTTTGTGTTGACTGATCATTGTACTGTAAAGTGATATGTCAGCAGTGTATTGGAAGATTGCAATAAATAAATAAAGATGATTTGTTTGGGAGTTTTGCTTACATTGGTTTATCCATATTCTTAATTCATTTCAATCACTCAGTGTACATGCAGGGCAATACCATGGACTTTTCAATGCTAAAACTAATACCAGTAGGTCGTTGAATTCAAATTTCAACATTTCCTGACTGAAACTTTCAGTCATGTATTAATATTTTTTTCATATCAGACTTTGATACGAATGCGTATTAGGGTAAAAAGGGGGGAAGTTAAGTAGTGTTCATGTTTCACAAAAGTTGTGATAATGAAAAAAAGTCTTCATCTGATCATTCATTCAACGTGATCATGATGTGTACTGAGGATGCCCTGTTGTTCAAAAGAGGTACATTTTCATAGCATAACTTTCAGCTAGGGTCATTTAGACGTCGTAACACTCAAGATGATGTATCATGATATTACTTCATAACGTTCAAAATATGTATAGGTACATTAAGATGATCCGTCCGTATGGCTTCATACCACAAATGTGACGTTCATTTACCTCGATCGAATCATTTTATACAAGTCCACAACCTCGTGGTGTTTCACGAGACAGTTGGATTCCATTTTCAGCCAGCTAGATAAGGTGACAATCTGACATGCAGAACCATGCAATTTCCATATAAGCCCCACAGAGACTGTCCATGTGCTTGCAGAGGTTGTCCATGTGCTTGCGGAGGCAATAGTACATGTGTGCAGAGGCGAAAACACTCCATGCAGTGGAGTACTTCTGGTCGACCCCCTGAACTGCAGAACTATAGAAGAGGATGGCCACAGCCATCAGATATCCCAGTCGGGATAAGGCGACGGCCGACGTTCACCCTGAGATGGTTCTGCTTCCTACGGGGCTGGTGAGAGCTGAACGTAGACTTTGACTGCCTCCGCATTGACTGACCTCCCCATGTAAAGCCAAGACTGAGACCCCTCACAACTTGGGATATTGGGAAATGTCAATGGGAAGGATGCAGGTCTCCAGTCTTCAGTCCTCAGTCCTACAATTTCATGAACGCCGGTCAGCTTGCGTTACAGCACATGGCAAAGCCAACTCTTCCTCTATGCAAACACAGGTAGAACTGAAGGAGATCAACTGAGACACCCAGTCTCTGCAACTGACATTGAATCTGCATCCGCGAAGCTGAGGGAAGTACACTCAGATGTGCAGATACCCAAACTCTGCAGTTGATACTACCGGTAACTCTGCAGCCAAGGACGAGGTCTCTGCTAGTGATGGTTACTTCGCATCTGCAGAGCAGAGGCACGCCTACGTGACGGCCAGTTCCTTGGCATCCATAACGATCAGAACCATGGCAACTGGAGACGTGGACCCGTAACCGGAGACGTAACCTCCGTGGCGAGACGACCTCGCTTGAAAAGACCTCCACACGACGCAACAACTCTCTGGCTCACATACGGATGATTTGTGGAGCTGGAACTTCTGACCTCCGCTTGGACACAAGTACAGGACGAGGCCGACCCTATCAGAGGAGCTTAATGTTGACAAGATTTTTTCCTCAACCTGGACCTGGTGTAACTCGATAACGATTTTATAACCTAGGGAATTAATCTAAACCTGGTCACTGTATTTGTATATACTCGTTAGAATTGATAATAAAACCCAATCTTTGAATTTATGTCTTCGGTCTTCTATTATCTCAGAAATATTATGGAATTGCAGAGGTCTCAACAATAATTGTCTTTAGCGTTCGGACACATAAAACGAGAGGTACTGCAGAGAAAACACATGAAAAGGAACACAACGAGAACACACTAAATCGTTACAATACAACATATTTCAAATGCATCCTGAGCAACTGGGTAACATTTTAAAGTAGTTCATTCTCTGAAGTTTCAACTGCTGTTGTGCAGCAAGATAGGTCTACCATTTTGGGAGTCTACGTTCCTGTATTTTGGGCATAACATCTTTCGTAGCATCAAAGCTATTATGTTATTTTCACAAAAGAAATGTGAAATACGTCATGAAATCTGGTGCAAACTTAGCTATTCACTGATTTAGTTTAATTTTTTTTCACTGAATATATGTTCAATATGAAAACAAGGAAAACACCCATACATGTAGTAGGCCTATATTAATTGTACCTGATAATGCATCATGCTTTTTGCAAATGTCAGTTATTGAGGAGGAATGCACACGAGTCCTTGGAATAAATATATGAATAAATTAGTGACTACAAGTCATATTAGGTTTATCAGATCTATGTAGATTTCGCTCACGACTTAAATGTTATGTAGAATTTACGGTGACATTACGGACTCCAGTGCTGTTTCGACAGTACATTATCAAAATATGCACCATGATGATCAGTGCTGATTATTCAAGTAATAATAATATATTCGTAATATTAAATATTATTTACGAATTCCATCCGTAACGTCGAGGAATAGATATAATTTATCACCCGCCATGATGTAGGTATACGAACACATATAGGATTGCCATTTAACTCCATTATAACGTTTTATGAGAGAAATCACTTTCAAAATGTTTCAATTTTCATAAAATTTCAGTATGTTGAGGCAATATATATATAACCTACAAAATATTTAAAAATCAGCACATGTTGTTGGAATAGATCAAACGCTACAAGCATTTGACTGTTAGCTGCTGACACCTGGCGAATTCCTCAGAAAGCAAACTCCCAGAAAGGGCCGGTTTGTTTATATGTATTCATGCGCACAGTAACAGCTCCAATCAACATGAAAATTCACATGTACATAGAGGAATACCCATAATACCACTATACAAACCAAAACAGAGACATTTTAAAGTGATACATGTGCATTTGGAGGAGAAACTGGGAGTTTTTAAATAATATAGTACTTTGATGCCTCATTTTGACCATATAAGGAAATCAATACAGGTCCATAACCTAAATAATGGCAATTTTCTTCACATTTTACAATTATAACACCCCACATACAGAGGTGATAATCCCCAATTATTGAGCTCTTATGTGAAAAGGGAAGACTTGTAGAGAAGAAATAAAACAGTGATTTTTGCACTTAAGAAAGGAAATATTTTGAACAAAAAAGTGAGATTTTCTTTGGAAATTTTGATTTGACGCCCGATCAAACATGCTCAAGGACAATTTGGGGTTTGTTTCAGATAAATGTATTATTCACCCATATATTACCATCAGTTTGATTCCCCTTGGAGTAAATATGTCAAACTTTTAAAAGAGTTGGTAGTCCTACCCCGCTGCTTAGCACCAAACACTTTCTACCATACTGCTGTCTACACCAATAGTATTCAAATGTCGCAAAATGCTACCACCACACTCTCAATATAGTATATTTCTAAATTAAGCAAAAACTAGACGTCAAGGCCTAAAGATGCCTTGGAGGCATTTCGGTGTGATGAATAATTTATAATACTAGATATCGACGAAAATGAAAAATGTCGACAAATTTCGGGTCAAGGTCAAAGTTCATCCATAATACCCGCTAGACATGTTTGTCTAGGGCGACGAGTCCGAAAATACCATCCGTTTCGCTCTACGACGCACCGTTTCCGAGATATCGACGAAAACAAAAACTGCCGACTCGGCAAAAAAATTTCGGGTCAAGGTCAAAGTTAATCCATAATACCCCTTAGACATGTTTGTCTAGGGCGACGAGTCCGAAAGTAACGTCCGTTTCGCTCTACGACGCACCGTTTCCGAGATATCGACGAAAACGAAAAATGCCGACTCGGCAAAAAAATTTCGGGTCAAGGTCAAAGTTCATCAATAATTCCCCTTAGACATGTTTGTCTAGTGCGACGAGTCCGAAAATAACGTCCGTTTCGCTCTACGACGCACCGTTTCCGAGATATCGACGAAAACGAAAAATGCCGACTCGGCAAAAAAATTTCGGGTCAAGGTCAAAGTTCATCCATAATACCCCTTAGACATGTTTGTCTAGTGCGACGAGTCCGAAAATAACGTCCGTTTCGCTCTACGACGCACCGTTTCCGAGATATCGACGAAAACGAAAAATGCCGACTCGGCAAAAAAATTTCGGGTCAAGGTCAAAGTTCATCAATAATTCCCCGTAGACATGTTTGTCTAGTGCGACGAGTCCGAAAATAACGTCCGTTTCGCTCTACGACGCACCGTTTCCGAGATATCGACGAAAACGAAAAATGCCGACTCGGCAAAAAAATTTCAGGTCAAGGTCAAAGTTCATCCATAATACCCCTTAGACATGTTTGTCTAGTGCGACGAGTCCGAAAATAACGTCCGTTTCGCTCTACGACGCACCGTTTCCGAGATAACGACGAAAACGAAAAATGCCGACTCGGCAAAAAAATTTCGGGTCAAGGTCAAAGTTCATCCATAATTCCCCTTAGACATGTTTGTCTAGTGCGACGAGTCCGAAAATAACGTCCGTTTCGCTCTACGACGCACCGTTTCCGAGATATCGACGAAAACGAAAAATGCCGACTCGGCAAAAAAATTTCGGGTCAAGGTCAAAGTTCATCAATAATTCCCCGTAGACATGTTTGTCTAGTGCGACGAGTCCGAAAATAACGTCCGTTTCGCTCTACGACGCACCGTTTCCGAGATATCGACGAAAACGAAATATGCCGACTCGGCAAAAAAATTTCGGGTCAAGGTCAAAGTTCATCCATAATACCCCGTAGACATGTTTGTCTAGTGCGACGAGTCCGAAAATAACGTCCGTTTCGCTCTACGACGCACCGTTTCCGAGATATCGACGAAAACGAAAAATGCCGACTCGGCAAAAAAATTTCGGGTCAAGGTCAAAGTTCATCAATAATTCCCCGTAGACATGTTTGTCTAGTGCGACGAGTCCGAAAATAACGTCCGTTTCGCTCTACGACGCACCGTTTCCGAGATATCGACGAAAACGAAAAATGCCGACTCGGCAAAAAAATTTCGGGTCAAGGTCAAAGTTCATCCATAATACCCCTTAGACATGTTTGTCTAGGGCGACGAGTCCGAAAATAACGTCCGTTTCGTTCTACGACGCACCGTTTCCGAGATATGCAGGATGAATCAAGGATGACTCAGCAAAAAATTATTTCGACCTCTAGGTCAAAGGTCGTTTGAGGCATCGATCCCAAAATCAATAGGGTTCTTCCCAGGTGATATATAAACCTCCGTGCAAAATTCTGCAACTATTGCCTGAATATTTTTTGAGTTATCGTCCGGAAACCAAGTTCCTCGATTTCATCCTCACGGACCTCACGGACCTCGGAGCCGGATCAAAAAAAAAGTACACCCTAGAGATGTTTGTCTAGGGCGACGAGTCCGAAAATAACGTCCGTTTCGCTCTACGACGCACGGTTTCCGAGATATGCAGGAAGCCTCAAGGATGAATCAGCAAAAAATTATTTTGACCTCTAGGTCAAAGGTCGTTTGACGGATCGATCCCAAAATCAATAGGGTTCTTCCCTGGTGGCATATGAACCTCCATGCAGAGTTCTGCAACTATTGCATAAATATTTTTCCAGTTATCGTCCGGAAACCAAGTCTTAAAATTAGCCTTGATTTCATCCTCACGGACCTCACGGACCTCCGATCCGGCTCAAAAAGAATAGGGTTCTTCCTCATATCATTTCTGACTTGCGGTGAAAATTTGACAAGGATCCGTCAAGGCAATCTAAAGTTATCGTCCGGAAACCAAAAGTGGCGGAAGAAGAAAAAAAAAAAAAAAAAAAAAAAAAAAAAAATTCTGCTAAAACCATAAAGGCATTTCTGCCGAAATGCCTTAATTCCAAGGTTTTAATCTTGACAAAACACAAAAACGTAGACAATTTGTTGAAAATATGGTTTCTGTAAGCCAGAGATCACCGACATTAGGTCACATAGGTGCCTTGTACAGGGGACTAATTTATGTGCTGTATGAAATTTATTTATAAAACACATTTATATGATGGACTGCAATCGATCAAACGGCAAGAGACACATATGGGGTCAAAAATGTGGTTCTACGGCAATATCGAAAAAAAAATATGGTAAAAAAATCGGAAAAATGCGTACTTGACCAGATATGGTGCCAAAATTGCAAATAATATACCAAATGCATTCTGCAATGCCTAACCTAGCTTATTTATGATCGACTATATAGGTTGTGGTGATGAATTTCAGAGACACCTAGTATTATCCACCGTTCAATTTTTGGTGGCCATTTCGACACCTTTTTCAGTTAGGCTGTGTCTGAGTCCAGTAGTCCTCAGTGAAAGTGTATAATATTTTACAGTGATTTGAAATATTGGTTACTATATGAAAATAAAGAAAATAAAAAGGCACTAACTCCATGTCTTTAGTATTCAAGGGGGGGGGGGGGGGGATAAACACCGCCGCTATTAGCATGTAGATATAATCCTACATATGTAATAAAAATCCACGTGAACGAAAACTATGGTTGCAATGGTGAAAAATTCATGAAAACCGCACACTATCCACACTCAAATTAAAGAAATGCCACAAAACCTGCTAAAAATCTATAATACACAAAATTCCATGTCCTCGGTTTAGGTATACGAACACATATAGGATTGCCATTTAACTCCATTATAACGTTTTATGAGAGAAATCACTTTCAAAATGTTTCAATTTTCATAAAATTTCAGTATGTTGAGGCAATATATATAACCTACAAAATATTTAAAAATCAGCACATGTTGTTGGAATAGATCAAACGCTACAAGCATTTGACTGTTAGCTGCTGACACCTGGCGAATTCCTCAGAAAGCAAACTCCCAGAAAGGGCCGGTTTGTTTATATGTATTCATGCGCACAGTAACAGCTCCAATCAACATGAAAATTCACATGTACATAGAGGAATACCCATAATACCACTATACAAACCAAAACAGAGACATTTTAAAGTGATACATGTGCATTTGGAGGAGAAACTGGGAGTTTTTAAATAATATAGTACTTTGATGCCTCATTTTGACCATATAAGGAAATCAATACAGGTCCATAACCTAAATAATGGCAATTTTCTTCACATTTTACAATTATAACACCCCACATACAGAGGTGATAATCCCCAATTATTGAGCTCTTATGTGAAAAGGGAAGACTTGTAGAGAAGAAATAAAACAGTGATTTTTGCACTTAAGAAAGGAAATATTTTGAACAAAAAAGTGAGATTTTCTTTGGAAATTTTGATTTGACGCCCGATCAAACATGCTCAAGGACAATTTGGGGTTTGTTTCAGATAAATGTATTATTCACCCATATATTACCATCAGTTTGATTCCCCTTGGAGTAAATATGTCAAACTTTTAAAAGAGTTGGTAGTCCTACCCCGCTGCTTAGCACCAAACACTTTCTACCATACTGCTGTCTACACCAATAGTATTCAAATGTCGCAAAATGCTACCACCACACTCTCAATATAGTATATTTCTAAATTAAGCAAAAACTAGACGTCAAGGCCTAAAGATGCCTTGGAGGCATTTCGGTGTGATGAATAATTTATAATACTAGATATCGACGAAAATGAAAAATGTCGACAAATTTCGGGTCAAGGTCAAAGTTCATCCATAATACCCGCTAGACATGTTTGTCTAGGGCGACGAGTCCGAAAATACCATCCGTTTCGCTCTACGACGCACCGTTTCCGAGATATCGACGAAAACAAAAACTGCCGACTCGGCAAAAAAATTTCGGGTCAAGGTCAAAGTTAATCCATAATACCCCTTAGACATGTTTGTCTAGGGCGACGAGTCCGAAAGTAACGTCCGTTTCGCTCTACGACGCACCGTTTCCGAGATATCGACGAAAACGAAAAATGCCGACTCGGCAAAAAAATTTCGGGTCAAGGTCAAAGTTCATCCATAATACCCCTTAGACTAATTGTCTAGTGCGACGAGTCCGAAAATAACGTCCGTTTCGCTCTACGACGCACCGTTTCCGAGATAACGACGAAAACGAAAAATGCCGACTCGGCAAAAAAATTTCGGGTCAAGGTCAAAGTTCATCCATAATACCCTTTAGACATGTTTGTCTAGTGCGACGAGTCCGAAAATAACGTCCGTTTCGCTCTACGACGCACCGTTTCCGAGATAACGACGAAAACGAAAAATGCCGACTCGGCAAAAAAATTTCGGGTCAAGGTCAAAGTTCATCCATAATTCCCCTTAGACATGTTTGTCTAGTGCGACGAGTCCGAAAATAACGTCCGTTTCGCTCTACGACGCACCGTTTCCGAGATATCGACGAAAACGAAAAATGCCGACTCGGCAAAAAAATTTCGGGTCAAGGTCAAAGTTCATCAATAATTCCCCGTAGACATGTTTGTCTAGTGCGACGAGTCCGAAAATAACGTCCGTTTCGCTCTACGACGCACCGTTTCCGAGATATCGACGAAAACGAAAAATGCCGACTCGGCAAAAAAATTTCGGGTCAAGGTCAAAGTTCATCCATAATACCCCGTAGACATGTTTGTCTAGTGCGACGAGTCCGAAAATAACGTCCGTTTCGCTCTACGACGCACCGTTTCCGAGATATCGACGAAAACGAAAAATGCCGACTCGGCAAAAAAATTTCGGGTCAAGGTCAAAGTTCATCAATAATTCCCCGTAGACATGTTTGTCTAGTGCGACGAGTCCGAAAATAACGTCCGTTTCGCTCTACGACGCACCGTTTCCGAGATATCGACGAAAACGAAAAATGCCGACTCGGCAAAAAAATTTCGGGTCAAGGTTAAAGTTCATCCATAATACCCCTTAGACATGTTTGTCTAGGGCGACGAGTCCGAAAATAACGTCCGTTTCGCTCTACGACGCACCGTTTCCGAGATATGCAGGATGAATCAAGGATGACTCAGCAAAAAATTATTTCGACCTCTAGGTCAAAGGTCGTTTGAGGCATCGATCCCAAAATCAATAGGGTTCTTCCCAGGTGATATATAAACCTCCGTGCAAAATTCTGCAACTATTGCCTGAATATTTTTTGAGTTATCGTCCGGAAACCAAGTTCCTCGATTTCATCCTCACGGACCTCACGGACCTCGGAGCCGGATCAAAAAAAAAGTACACCCTAGAGATGTTTGTCTAGGGCGACGAGTCCGAAAATAACGTCCGTTTCGCTCTACGACGCACGGTTTCCGAGATATGCAGGAAGCCTCAAGGATGAATCAGCAAAAAATTATTTTGACCTCTAGGTCAAAGGTCGTTTGACGGATCGATCCCAAAATCAATAGGGTTCTTCCCTGGTGGCATATGAACCTCCATGCAGAGTTCTGCAACTATTGCATAAATATTTTTCCAGTTATCGTCCGGAAACCAAGTCTTAAAATTAGCCTTGATTTCATCCTCACGGACCTCACGGACCTCCGATCCGGCTCAAAAAGAATAGGGTTCTTCCTCATATCATTTCTGACTTGCGGTGAAAATTTGACAAGGATCCGTCAAGGCAATCTAAAGTTATCGTCCGGAAACCAAAAGTGGCGGAAGAAGAAAAAAAAAAAAAAAAAAAAAAAAAAAAAATTCTGCTAAAACCATAAAGGCATTTCTGCCGAAATGCCTTAATTCCAAGGTTTTAATCTTGACAAAACACAAAAACGTAGACAATTTGTTGAAAATATGGTTTCTGTAAGCCAGAGATCACCGACATTAGGTCACATAGGTGCCTTGTACAGGGGACTAATTTATGTGCTGTATGAAATTTATTTATAAAACACATTTATATGATGGACTGCAATCGATCAAACGGCAAGAGACACATATGGGGTCAAAAATGTGGTTCTACGGCAATATCGAAAAAAAAATATGGTAAAAAAATCGGAAAAATGCGTACTTGACCAGATATGGTGCCAAAATTGCAAATAATATACCAAATGCATTCTGCAATGCCTAACCTAGCTTATTTATGATCGACTATATAGGTTGTGGTGATGAATTTCAGAGACACCTAGTATTATCCACCGTTCAATTTTTGGTGGCCATTTCGACACCTTTTTCAGTTAGGCTGTGTCTGAGTCCAGTAGTCCTCAGTGAAAGTGTATAATATTTTACAGTGATTTGAAATATTGGTTACTATATGAAAATAAAGAAAATAAAAAGGCACTAACTCCATGTCTTTAGCATTCAAGGGGGGGGGGGATAAACACCGCCGCTATTAGCATGTAGATATAATCCTACATATGTAATAAAAATCCACGTGAACGAAAACTATGGTTGCAATGGTGAAAAATTCATGAAAACCGCACACTATCCACACTCAAATTTAAGAAATGCCACAAAACCTGCTAAAAATCTATAATACACAAAATTCCATGTCCTCGGTTTAGGTATACGAACACATATAGGATTGCCATTTAACTCCATTATAACGTTTTATGAGAGAAATCACTTTCAAAATGTTTCAATTTTCATAAAATTTCAGTATGTTGAGGCAATATATATAACCTACAAAATATTTAAAAATCAGCACATGTTGTTGGAATAGATCAAACGCTACAAGCATTTGACTGTTAGCTGCTGACACCTGGCGAATTCCTCAGAAAGCAAACTCCCAGAAAGGGCCGGTTTGTTTATATGTATTCATGCGCACAGTAACAGCTCCAATCAACATGAAAATTCACATGTACATAGAGGAATACCCATAATACCACTATACAAACCAAAACAGAGACATTTTAAAGTGATACATGTGCATTTGGAGGAGAAACTGGGAGTTTTTAAATAATATAGTACTTTGATGCCTCATTTTGACCATATAAGGAAATCAATACAGGTCCATAACCTAAATAATGGCAATTTTCTTCACATTTTACAATTATAACACCCCACATACAGAGGTGATAATCCCCAATTATTGAGCTCTTATGTGAAAAGGGAAGACTTGTAGAGAAGAAATAAAACAGTGATTTTTGCACTTAAGAAAGGAAATATTTTGAACAAAAAAGTGAGATTTTCTTTGGAAATTTTGATTTGACGCCCGATCAAACATGCTCAAGGACAATTTGGGGTTTGTTTTAGATAAATGTATTATTCACCCATATATTACCATCAGTTTGATTCCCCTTGGAGTAAATATGTCAAACTTTTAAAAGAGTTGGTAGTCCTACCCCGCTGCTTAGCACCAAACACTTTCTACCATACTGCTGTCTACACCAATAGTATTCAAATGTCGCAAAATGCTACCACCACACTCTCAATATAGTATATTTCTAAATTAAGCAAAAACTAGACGTCAAGGCCTAAAGATGCCTTGGAGGCATTTCGGTGTGATGAATAATTTATAATACTAGATATCGACGAAAATGAAAAATGTCGACAAATTTCGGGTCAAGGTCAAAGTTCATCCATAATACCCGCTAGACATGTTTGTCTAGGGCGACGAGTCCGAAAATACCATCCGTTTCGCTCTACGACGCACCGTTTTCGAGATATCGACGAAAACAAAAACTGCCGACTCGGCAAAAAAATTTCGGGTCCAGGTCAAAGTTAATCCATAATACCCCTTAGACATGTTTATCTAGGGCGACGAGTCCGAAAGTAACGTCCGTTTCGCTCTACGACACACCGTTTCCGAGATATCGACGAAAACGAAAAATGCCGACTCGGCAAAAAAATTTCGGGTCAAGGTCAAAGTTCATCAATAATTCCCCTTAGACATGTTTGTCTAGTGCGACGAGTCCGAAAATAACGTCCGTTTCGCTCTACGACGCACCGTTTCCGAGATATCGACGAAAACGAAAAATGCCGACTCGGCAAAAAAATTTCGGGTCAAGGTCAAAGTTCATCCATAATACCCCTTAGACATGTTTGTCTAGTGCGACGAGTCCGAAAATAACGTCCGTTTCGCTCTACGACGCACCGTTTCCGAGATAACGACGAAAACGAAAAATGCCGACTCGGCAAAAAAATTTCGGGTCAAGGTCAAAGTTCATCCATAATTCCCCTTAGACATGTTTGTCTAGTGCGACGAGTCCGAAAATAACGTCCGTTTCGCTCTACGACGCACCGTTTCCGAGATATCGACGAAAACGAAAAATGCCGACTCGGCAAAAAAATTTCGGGTCAAGGTCAAAGTTCATCCATAATACCCCTTAGACATGTTTGTCTAGTGCGACGAGTCCGAAAATAACGTCCGTTTCGCTCTACGACGCACCGTTTCCGAGATAACGACGAAAACGAAAAATGCCGACTCGGCAAAAAAATTTCGGGTCAAGGTCAAAGTTCATCCATAATAGCCCTTAGACATGTTTGTCTAGTGCGACGAGTCCGAAAATAACGTCCGTTTCGCTCTACGACGCACCGTTTCCGAGATAACGACGAAAACGAAAAATGCCGACTCGGCAAAAAAATTTCGGGTCAAGGTCAAAGTTCATCCATAATTCCCCTTAGACATGTTTGTCTAGTGCGACGAGTCCGAAAATAACGTCCGTTTCGCTCTACGACGCACCGTTTCCGAGATAACGACGAAAACGAAAAATGCCGACTCGGCAAAAAAATTTCGGGTCAAGGTCAAAGTTCATCCATAATTCCCCTTAGACATGTTTGTCTAGTGCGACGAGTCCGAAAATAACGTCCGTTTCGCTCTACGACGCACCGTTTCCGAGATATCGACGAAAACGAAAAATGCCGACTCGGCAAAAAAATTTCGGGTCAAGGTCAAAGTTCATCAATAATTCCCGGTAGACATGTTTGTCTAGTGTGACGAGTCCGAAAATAACGTCCGTTTCGCTCTACGACGCACCGTTTCCGAGATATCGACGAAAACGAAAAATGCCGACTCGGCAAAAAAATTTCGGGTCAAGGTCAAAGTTCATCCATAATACCCCGTAGACATGTTTGTCTAGTGCGACGAGTCCGAAAATGACGTCCGTTTCGCTCTACGACGCACCGTTTCCGAGATATCGACGAAAACGAAAAATGCCGACTCGGCAAAAAAATTTCGGGTCAAGGTCAAAGTTCATCAATAATTCCCCGTAGACATGTTTGTCTAGTGCGACGAGTCCGAAAATGACGTCCGTTTCGCTCTACGACGCACCGTTTCCGAGATATCGACGAAAACGAAAAATGCCGACTCGGCAAAAAAATTTCGGGTCAAGGTCAAAGTTCATCCATAATACCCCTTAGACATGTTTGTCTAGGGCGACGAGTCCGAAAATAACGTCCGTTTCGTTCTACGACGCACCGTTTCCGAGATATGCAGGATGAATCAAGGATGACTCAGCAAAAAATTATTTCGACCTCTAGGTCAAAGGTCGTTTGAGGCATCGATCCCAAAATCAATAGGGTTCTTCCCAGGTGATATATAAACCTCCGTGCAAAATTCTGCAACTATTGCCTGAATATTTTTTGAGTTATCGTCCGGAAACCAAGTTCCTCGATTTCATCCTCACGGACCTCACGGACCTCGGAGCCGGATCAAAAAAAAAGTACACCCTAGAGATGTTTGTCTAGGGCGACGAGTCCGAAAATAACGTCCGTTTCGCTCTACGACGCACGGTTTCCGAGATATGCAGGAAGCCTCAAGGATGAATCAGCAAAAAATTATTTTGACCTCTAGGTCAAAGGTCGTTTGACGGATCGATCCCAAAATCAATAGGGTTCTTCCCTGGTGGCATATGAACCTCCATGCAGAGTTCTGCAACTATTGCATAAATATTTTTCCAGTTATCGTCCGGAAACCAAGTCTTAAAATTAGCCTTGATTTCATCCTCACGGACCTCACGGACCTCCGATCCGGCTCAAAAAGAATAGGGTTCTTCCTCATATCATTTCTGACTTGCGGTGAAAATTTGACAAGGATCCGTCAAGGCAATCTAAAGTTATCGTCCGGAAACCAAAAGTGGCGGAAGAAGAAAAAAAAAAAAAAAAAAAAAAAAAAAAAAATTCTGCTAAAACCATAAAGGCATTTCTGCCGAAATGCCTTAATTCCAAGGTTTTAATCTTGACAAAACACAAAAACGTAGACAATTTGTTGAAAATATGGTTTCTGTAAGCCAGAGATCACCGACATTAGGTCACATAGGTGCCTTGTACAGGGGACTAATTTATGTGCTGTATGAAATTTATTTATAAAACACATTTATATGATGGACTGCAATCGATCAAACGGCAAGAGACACATATGGGGTCAAAAATGTGGTTCTACGGCAATATCGAAAAAAAAATATGGTAAAAAAATCGGAAAAATGCGTACTTGACCAGATATGGTGCCAAAATTGCAAATAATATACCAAATGCATTCTGCAATGCCTAACCTAGCTTATTTATGATCGACTATATAGGTTGTGGTGATGAATTTCAGAGACACCTAGTATTATCCACCGTTCAATTTTTGGTGGCCATTTCGACACCTTTTTCAGTTAGGCTGTGTCTGAGTCCAGTAGTCCTCAGTGAAAGTGTATAATATTTTACAGTGATTTGAAATATTGGTTACTATATGAAAATAAAGAAAATAAAAAGGCACTAACTCCATGTCTTTAGCATTCAAGGGGGGGGGGATAAACACCGCCGCTATTAGCATGTAGATATAATCCTACATATGTAATAAAAATCCACGTGAACGAAAACTATGGTTGCAATGGTGAAAAATTCATGAAAACCGCACACTATCCACACTCAAATTAAAGAAATGCCACAAAACCTGCTAAAAATCTATAATACACAAAATTCCATGTCCTCGGTTTAGGTATACGAACACATATAGGATTGCCATTTAACTCCATTATAACGTTTTATGAGAGAAATCACTTTCAAAATGTTTCAATTTTCATAAAATTTCAGTATGTTGAGGCAATATATATAACCTACAAAATATTTAAAAATCAGCACATGTTGTTGGAATAGATCAAACGCTACAAGCATTTGACTGTTAGCTGCTGACACCTGGCGAATTCCTCAGAAAGCAAACTCCCAGAAAGGGCCGGTTTGTTTATATGTATTCATGCGCACAGTAACAGCTCCAATCAACATGAAAATTCACATGTACATAGAGGAATACCCATAATACCACTATACAAACCAAAACAGAGACATTTTAAAGTGATACATGTGCATTTGGAGGAGAAACTGGGAGTTTTTAAATAATATAGTACTTTGATGCCTCATTTTGACCATATAAGGAAATCAATACAGGTCCATAACCTAAATAATGGCAATTTTCTTCACATTTTACAATTATAACACCCCACATACAGAGGTGATAATCCCCAATTATTGAGCTCTTATGTGAAAAGGGAAGACTTGTAGAGAAGAAATAAAACAGTGATTTTTGCACTTAAGAAAGGAAATATTTTGAACAAAAAAGTGAGATTTTCTTTGGAAATTTTGATTTGACGCCCGATCAAACATGCTCAAGGACAATTTGGGGTTTGTTTCAGATAAATGTATTATTCACCCATATATTACCATCAGTTTGATTCCCCTTGGAGTAAATATGTCAAACTTTTAAAAGAGTTGGTAGTCCTACCCCGCTGCTTAGCACCAAACACTTTCTACCATACTGCTGTCTACACCAATAGTATTCAAATGTCGCAAAATGCTACCACCACACTCTCAATATAGTATATTTCTAAATTAAGCAAAAACTAGACGTCAAGGCCTAAAGATGCCTTGGAGGCATTTCGGTGTGATGAATAATTTATAATACTAGATATCGACGAAAATGAAAAATGTCGACAAATTTCGGGTCAAGGTCAAAGTTCATCCATAATACCCGCTAGACATGTTTGTCTAGGGCGACGAGTCCGAAAATACCATCCGTTTCGCTCTACGACGCACCGTTTCCGAGATATCGACGAAAACAAAAACTGCCGACTCGGCAAAAAAATTTCGGGTCAAGGTCAAAGTTAATCCATAATACCCCTTAGACATGTTTGTCTAGGGCGACGAGTCCGAAAGTAACGTCCGTTTCGCTCTACGACGCACCGTTTCCGAGATATCGACGAAAACGAAAAATGCCGACTCGGCAAAAAAATTTCGGGTCAAGGTCAAAGTTCATCAATAATTCCCCTTAGACATGTTTGTCTAGTGCGACGAGTCCGAAAATAACGTCCGTTTCGCTCTACGACGCACCGTTTCCGAGATATCGACGAAAACGAAAAATGCCGACTCGGCAAAAAAATTTCGGGTCAAGGTCAAAGTTCATCCATAATACCCCTTAGACATGTTTGTCTAGTGCGACGAGTCCGAAAATAACGTCCGTTTCGCTCTACGACGCACCGTTTCCGAGATAACGACGAAAACGAAAAATGCCGACTCGGCAAAAAAATTTCGGGTCAAGGTCAAAGTTCATCCATAATACCCCTTAGACATGTTTGTCTAGTGCGACGAGTCCGAAAATAACGTCCGTTTCGCTCTACGACGCACCGTTTCCGAGATAACGACGAAAACGAAAAATGCCGACTCGGCAAAAAAATTTCGGGTCAAGGTCAAAGTTCATCCATAATTCCCCTTAGACATGTTTGTCTAGTGCGACGAGTCCGAAAATAACGTCCGTTTCGCTCTACGACGCACCGTTTCCGAGATATCGACGAAAACGAAAAATGCCGACTCGGCAAAAAAATTTCGGGTCAAGGTCAAAGTTCATCAATAATTCCCGGTAGACATGTTTGTCTAGTGTGACGAGTCCGAAAATAACGTCCGTTTCGCTCTACGACGCACCGTTTCCGAGATATCGACGAAAACGAAAAATGCCGACTCGGCAAAAAAATTTCGGGTCAAGGTCAAAGTTCATCCATAATACCCCGTAGACATGTTTGTCTAGTGCGACGAGTCCGAAAATGACGTCCGTTTCGCTCTACGACGCACCGTTTCCGAGATATCGACGAAAACGAAAAATGCCGACTCGGCAAAAAAATTTCGGGTCAAGGTCAAAGTTCATCAATAATTCCCCGTAGACATGTTTGTCTAGTGCGACGAGTCCGAAAATGACGTCCGTTTCGCTCTACGACGCACCGTTTCCGAGATATCGACGAAAACGAAAAATGCCGACTCGGCAAAAAAATTTCGGGTCAAGGTCAAAGTTCATCCATAATACCCCTTAGACATGTTTGTCTAGGGCGACGAGTCCGAAAATAACGTCCGTTTCGTTCTACGACGCACCGTTTCCGAGATATGCAGGATGAATCAAGGATGACTCAGCGAAAAATTATTTCGACCTCTAGGTCAAAGGTCGTTTGAGGCATCGATCCCAAAATCAATAGGGTTCTTCCCAGGTGATATATAAACCTCCGTGCAAAATTCTGCAACTATTGCCTGAATATTTTTTGAGTTATCGTCCGGAAACCAAGTTCCTCGATTTCATCCTCACGGACCTCACGGACCTCGGAGCCGGATCAAAAAAAAAGTACACCCTAGAGATGTTTGTCTAGGGCGACGAGTCCGAAAATAACGTCCGTTTCGCTCTACGACGCACGGTTTCCGAGATATGCAGGAAGCCTCAAGGATGAATCAGCAAAAAATTATTTTGACCTCTAGGTCAAAGGTCGTTTGACGGATCGATCCCAAAATCAATAGGGTTCTTCCCTGGTGGCATATGAACCTCCATGCAGAGTTCTGCAACTATTGCATAAATATTTTTCCAGTTATCGTCCGGAAACCAAGTCTTAAAATTAGCCTTGATTTCATCCTCACGGACCTCACGGACCTCCGATCCGGCTCAAAAAGAATAGGGTTCTTCCTCATATCATTTCTGACTTGCGGTGAAAATTTGACAAGGATCCGTCAAGGCAATCTAAAGTTATCGTCCGGAAACCAAAAGTGGCGGAAGAAGAAAAAAAAAAAAAAAAAAAAAAAAAAAAAAATTCTGCTAAAACCATAAAGGCATTTCTGCCGAAATGCCTTAATTCCAAGGTTTTAATCTTGACAAAACACAAAAACGTAGACAATTTGTTGAAAATATGGTTTCTGTAAGCCAGAGATCACCGACATTAGGTCACATAGGTGCCTTGTACAGGGGACTAATTTATGTGCTGTATGAAATTTATTTATAAAACACATTTATATGATGGACTGCAATCGATCAAACGGCAAGAGACACATATGGGGTCAAAAATGTGGTTCTACGGCAATATCGAAAAAAAAATATGGTAAAAAAATCGGAAAAATGCGTACTTGACCAGATATGGTGCCAAAATTGCAAATAATATACCAAATGCATTCTGCAATGCCTAACCTAGCTTATTTATGATCGACTATATAGGTTGTGGTGATGAATTTCAGAGACACCTAGTATTATCCACCGTTCAATTTTTGGTGGCCATTTCGACACCTTTTTCAGTTAGGCTGTGTCTGAGTCCAGTAGTCCTCAGTGAAAGTGTATAATATTTTACAGTGATTTGAAATATTGGTTACTATATGAAAATAAAGAAAATAAAAAGGCACTAACTCCATGTCTTTAGCATTCAAGGGGGGGGGGGGGGATAAACACCGCCGCTATTAGCATGTAGATATAATCCTACATATGTAATAAAAATCCACGTGAACGAAAACTATGGTTGCAATGGTGAAAAATTCATGAAAACCGCACACTATCCACACTCAAATTAAAGAAATGCCACAAAACCTGCTAAAAATCTATAATACACAAAATTCCATGTCCTCGGTTTAGGTATACGAACACATATAGGATTGCCATTTAACTCCATTATAACGTTTTATGAGAGAAATCACTTTCAAAATGTTTCAATTTTCATAAAATTTCAGTATGTTGAGGCAATATATATAACCTACAAAATATTTAAAAATCAGCACATGTTGTTGGAATAGATCAAACGCTACAAGCATTTGACTGTTAGCTGCTGACACCTGGCGAATTCCTCAGAAAGCAAACTCCCAGAAAGGGCCGGTTTGTTTATATGTATTCATGCGCACAGTAACAGCTCCAATCAACATGAAAATTCACATGTACATAGAGGAATACCCATAATACCACTATACAAACCAAAACAGAGACATTTTAAAGTGATACATGTGCATTTGGAGGAGAAACTGGGAGTTTTTAAATAATATAGTACTTTGATGCCTCATTTTGACCATATAAGGAAATCAATACAGGTCCATAACCTAAATAATGGCAATTTTCTTCACATTTTACAATTATAACACCCCACATACAGAGGTGATAATCCCCAATTATTGAGCTCTTATGTGAAAAGGGAAGACTTGTAGAGAAGAAATAAAACAGTGATTTTTGCACTTAAGAAAGGAAATATTTTGAACAAAAAAGTGAGATTTTCTTTGGAAATTTTGATTTGACGCCCGATCAAACATGCTCAAGGACAATTTGGGGTTTGTTTCAGATAAATGTATTATTCACCCATATATTACCATCAGTTTGATTCCCCTTGGAGTAAATATGTCAAACTTTTAAAAGAGTTGGTAGTCCTACCCCACTGCTTAGCACCAAACACTTTCTACCATACTGCTGTCTACACCAATAGTATTCAAATGTCGCAAAATGCTACCACCACACTCTCAATATAGTATATTTCTAAATTAAGCAAAAACTAGACGTCAAGGCCTAAAGATGCCTTGGAGGCATTTCGGTGTGATGAATAATTTATAATACTAGATATCGACGAAAATGAAAAATGTCGACAAATTTCGGGTCAAGGTCAAAGTTCATCCATAATACCCGCTAGACATGTTTGTCTAGGGCGACGAGTCCGAAAATACCATCCGTTTCGCTCTACGACGCACCGTTTCCGAGATATCGACGAAAACAAAAACTGCCGACTCGGCAAAAAAATTTCGGGTCAAGGTCAAAGTTAATCCATAATACCCCTTAGACATGTTTGTCTAGGGCGACGAGTCCGAAAGTAACGTCCGTTTCGCTCTACGACGCACCGTTTCCGAGATATCGACGAAAACGAAAAATGCCGACTCGGCAAAAAAATTTCGGGTCAAGGTCAAAGTTCATCAATAATTCCCCTTAGACATGTTTGTCTAGTGCGACGAGTCCGAAAATAACGTCCGTTTCGCTCTACGACGCACCGTTTCCGAGATATCGACGAAAACGAAAAATGCCGACTCGGCAAAAAAATTTCGGGTCAAGGTCAAAGTTCATCCATAATACCCCTTAGACATGTTTGTCTAGTGCGACGAGTCCGAAAATAACGTCCGTTTCGCTCTACGACGCACCGTTTCCGAGATAACGACGAAAACGAAAAATGCCGACTCGGCAAAAAAATTTCGGGTCAAGGTCAAAGTTCATCCATAATACCCCTTAGACATGTTTGTCTAGTGCGACGATGCCGAAAATAACGTCCGTTTCGCTCTACGACGCACCGTTTCCGAGATAACGACGAAAACGAAAAATGCCGACTCGGCAAAAAAATTTCGGGTCAAGGTCAAGGTTCATCCATAATTCCCCTTAGACATGTTTGTCTAGTGCGACGAGTCCGAAAATAACGTCCGTTTCGCTCTACGACGCACCGTTTCCGAGATATCGACGAAAACGAAAAATGCCGACTCGGCAAAAAAATTTCGGGTCAAGGTCAAAGTTCATCAATAATTCCCGGTAGACATGTTTGTCTAGTGTGACGAGTCCGAAAATAACGTCCGTTTCGCTCTACGACGCACCGTTTCCGAGATATCGACGAAAACGAAAAATGCCGACTCGGCAAAAAAATTTCGGGTCAAGGTCAAAGTTCATCCATAATACCCCGTAGACATGTTTGTCTAGTGCGACGAGTCCGAAAATGACGTCCGTTTCGCTCTACGACGCACCGTTTCCGAGATATCGACGAAAACGAAAAATGCCGACTCGGCAAAAAAATTTCGGGTCAAGGTCAAAGTTCATCAATAATTCCCCGTAGACATGTTTGTCTAGTGCGACGAGTCCGAAAATGACGTCCGTTTCGCTCTACGACGCACCGTTTCCGAGATATCGACGAAAACGAAAAATGCCGACTCGGCAAAAAAATTTCGGGTCAAGGTCAAAGTTCATCCATAATACCCCTTAGACATGTTTGTCTAGGGCGACGAGTCCGAAAATAACGTCCGTTTCGTTCTACGACGCACCGTTTCCGAGATATGCAGGATGAATCAAGGATGACTCAGCAAAAAATTATTTCGACCTCTAGGTCAAAGGTCGTTTGAGGCATCGATCCCAAAATCAATAGGGTTCTTCCCAGGTGATATATAAACCTCCGTGCAAAATTCTGCAACTATTGCCTGAATATTTTTTGAGTTATCGTCCGGAAACCAAGTTCCTCGATTTCATCCTCACGGACCTCACGGACCTCGGAGCCGGATCAAAAAAAAAGTACACCCTAGAGATGTTTGTCTAGGGCGACGAGTCCGAAAATAACGTCCGTTTCGCTCTACGACGCACGGTTTCCGAGATATGCAGGAAGCCTCAAGGATGAATCAGCAAAAAATTATTTTGACCTCTAGGTCAAAGGTCGTTTGACGGATCGATCCCAAAATCAATAGGGTTCTTCCCTGGTGGCATATGAACCTCCATGCAGAGTTCTGCAACTATTGCATAAATATTTTTCCAGTTATCGTCCGGAAACCAAGTCTTAAAATTAGCCTTGATTTCATCCTCACGGACCTCACGGACCTCCGATCCGGCTCAAAAAGAATAGGGTTCTTCCTCATATCATTTCTGACTTGCGGTGAAAATTTGACAAGGATCCGTCAAGGCAATCTAAAGTTATCGTCCGGAAACCAAAAGTGGCGGAAGAAGAAAAAAAAAAAAAAAAAAAAAAAAAAAAAAATTCTGCTAAAACCATAAAGGCATTTCTGCCGAAATGCCTTAATTCCAAGGTTTTAATCTTGACAAAACACAAAAACGTAGACAATTTGTTGAAAATATGGTTTCTGTAAGCCAGAGATCACCGACATTAGGTCACATAGGTGCCTTGTACAGGGGACTAATTTATGTGCTGTATGAAATTTATTTATAAAACACATTTATATGATGGACTGCAATCGATCAAACGGCAAGAGACACATATGGGGTCAAAAATGTGGTTCTACGGCAATATCGAAAAAAAAATATGGTAAAAAAATCGGAAAAATGCGTACTTGACCAGATATGGTGCCAAAATTGCAAATAATATACCAAATGCATTCTGCAATGCCTAACCTAGCTTATTTATGATCGACTATATAGGTTGTGGTGATGAATTTCAGAGACACCTAGTATTATCCACCGTTCAATTTTTGGTGGCCATTTCGACACCTTTTTCAGTTAGGCTGTGTCTGAGTCCAGTAGTCCTCAGTGAAAGTGTATAATATTTTACAGTGATTTGAAATATTGGTTACTATATGAAAATAAAGAAAATAAAAAGGCACTAACTCCATGTCTTTAGCATTCAAGGGGGGGGGGGATAAACACCGCCGCTATTAGCATGTAGATATAATCCTACATATGTAATAAAAATCCACGTGAACGAAAACTATGGTTGCAATGGTGAAAAATTCATGAAAACCGCACACTATCCACACTCAAATTAAAGAAATGCCACAAAACCTGCTAAAAATCTATAATACACAAAATTCCATGTCCTCGGTTTAGGTATACGAACACATATAGGATTGCCATTTAACTCCATTATAACGTTTTATGAGAGAAATCACTTTCAAAATGTTTCAATTTTCATAAAATTTCAGTATGTTGAGGCAATATATATAACCTACAAAATATTTAAAAATCAGCACATGTTGTTGGAATAGATCAAACGCTACAAGCATTTGACTGTTAGCTGCTGACACCTGGCGAATTCCTCAGAAAGCAAACTCCCAGAAAGGTCCGGTTTGTTTATATGTATTCATGCGCACAGTAACAGCTCCAATCAACATGAAAATTCACATGTACATAGAGGAATACCCATAATACCACTATACAAACCAAAACAGAGACATTTTAAAGTGATACATGTGCATTTGGAGGAGAAACTGGGAGTTTTTAAATAATATAGTACTTTGATGCCTCATTTTGACCATATAAGGAAATCAATACAGGTCCATAACCTAAATAATGGCAATTTTCTTCACATTTTACAATTATAACACCCCACATACAGAGGTGATAATCCCCAATTATTGAGCTCTTATGTGAAAAGGGAAGACTTGTAGAGAAGAAATAAAACAGTGATTTTTGCACTTAAGAAAGGAAATATTTTGAACAAAAAAGTGAGATTTTCTTTGGAAATTTTGATTTGACGCCCGATCAAACATGCTCAAGGACAATTTGGGGTTTGTTTCAGATAAATGTATTATTCACCCATATATTACCATCAGTTTGATTCCCCTTGGAGTAAATATGTCAAACTTTTAAAAGAGTTGGTAGTCCTACCCCGCTGCTTAGCACCAAACACTTTCTACCATACTGCTGTCTACACCAATAGTATTCAAATGTCGCAAAATGCTACCACCACACTCTCAATATAGTATATTTCTAAATTAAGCAAAAACTAGACGTCAAGGCCTAAAGATGCCTTGGAGGCATTTCGGTGTGATGAATAATTTATAATACTAGATATCGACGAAAATGAAAAATGTCGACAAATTTCGGGTCAAGGTCAAAGTTCATCCATAATACCCGCTAGACATGTTTGTCTAGGGCGACGAGTCCGAAAATACCATCCGTTTCGCTCTACGACGCACCGTTTCCGAGATATCGACGAAAACAAAAACTGCCGACTCGGCAAAAAAATTTCGGGTCAAGGTCAAAGTTAATCCATAATACCCCTTAGACATGTTTGTCTAGGGCGACGAGTCCGAAAGTAACGTCCGTTTCGCTCTACGACGCACCGTTTCCGAGATATCGACGAAAACGAAAAATGCCGACTCGGCAAAAAAATTTCGGGTCAAGGTCAAAGTTCATCAATAATTCCCCTTAGACATGTTTGTCTAGTGCGACGAGTCCGAAAATAACGTCCGTTTCGCTCTACGACGCACCGTTTCCGAGATATCGACGAAAACGAAAAATGCCGACTCGGCAAAAAAATTTCGGGTCAAGGTCAAAGTTCATCCATAATACCCCTTAGACATGTTTGTCTAGTGCGACGAGTCCGAAAATAACGTCCGTTTCGCTCTACGACGCACCGTTTCCGAGATAACGACGAAAACGAAAAATGCCGACTCGGCAAAAAAATTTCGGGTCAAGGTCAAAGTTCATCCATAATACCCCTAGACATGTTTGTCTAGTGCGACGAGTCCGAAAATAACGTCCGTTTCGCTCTACGACGCACCGTTTCCGAGATAACGACGAAAACGAAAAATGCCGACTCGGCAAAAAAATTTCGGGTCAAGGTCAAAGTTCATCCATAATTCCCCTTAGACATGTTTGTCTAGTGCGACGAGTCCGAAAATAACGTCCGTTTCGCTCTACGACGCACCGTTTCCGAGATATCGACGAAAACGAAAAATGCCGACTCGGCAAAAAAATTTCGGGTCAAGGTCAAAGTTCATCAATAATTCCCGGTAGACATGTTTGTCTAGTGTGACGAGTCCGAAAATAACGTCCGTTTCGCTCTACGACGCACCGTTTCCGAGATATCTCGGCAAAAAAATTTCGGGTCAAGGTCAAAGTTCATCCATAATACCCCGTAGACATGTTTGTCTAGTGCGACGAGTCCGAAAATGACGTCCGTTTCGCTCTACGACGCACCGTTTCCGAGATATCGACGAAAACGAAAAATGCCGACTCGGCAAAAAAATTTCGGGTCAAGGTCAAAGTTCATCAATAATTCCCCGTAGACATGTTTGTCTAGTGCGACGAGTCCGAAAATGACGTCCGTTTCGCTCTACGACGCACCGTTTCCGAGATATCGACGAAAACGAAAAATGCCGACTCGGCAAAAAAATTTCGGGTCAAGGTCAAAGTTCATCCATAATACCCCTTAGACATGTTTGTCTAGGGCGACGAGTCCGAAAATAACGTCCGTTTCGTTCTACGACGCACCGTTTCCGAGATATGCAGGATGAATCAAGGATGACTCAGCAAAAAATTATTTCGACCTCTAGGTCAAAGGTCGTTTGAGGCATCGATCCCAAAATCAATAGGGTTCTTCCCAGGTGATATATAAACCTCCGTGCAAAATTCTGCAACTATTGCCTGAATATTTTTTGAGTTATCGTCCGGAAACCAAGTTCCTCGATTTCATCCTCACGGACCTCACGGACCTCGGAGCCGGATCAAAAAAAAAGTACACCCTAGAGATGTTTGTCTAGGGCGACGAGTCCGAAAATAACGTCCGTTTCGCTCTACGACGCACGGTTTCCGAGATATGCAGGAAGCCTCAAGGATGAATCAGCAAAAAATTATTTTGACCTCTAGGTCAAAGGTCGTTTGACGGATCGATCCCAAAATCAATAGGGTTCTTCCCTGGTGGCATATGAACCTCCATGCAGAGTTCTGCAACTATTGCATAAATATTTTTCCAGTTATCGTCCGGAAACCAAGTCTTAAAATTAGCCTTGATTTCATCCTCACGGACCTCACGGACCTCCGATCCGGCTCAAAAAGAATAGGGTTCTTCCTCATATCATTTCTGACTTGCGGTGAAAATTTGACAAGGATCCGTCAAGGCAATCTAAAGTTATCGTCCGGAAACCAAAAGTGGCGGAAGAAGAGAAAAAAAAAAAAAAAAAAAAAAAAAAAAATTCTGCTAAAACCATAAAGGCATTTCTGCCGAAATGCCTTAATTCCAAGGTTTTAATCTTGACAAAACACAAAAACGTAGACAATTTGTTGAAAATATGGTTTCTGTAAGCCAGAGATCACCGACATTAGGTCACATAGGTGCCTTGTACAGGGGACTAATTTATGTGCTGTATGAAATTTATTTATAAAACACATTTATATGATGGACTGCAATCGATCAAACGGCAAGAGACACATATGGGGTCAAAAATGTGGTTCTACGGCAATATCGAAAAAAAAATATGGTAAAAAAATCGGAAAAATGCGTACTTGACCAGATATGGTGCCAAAATTGCAAATAATATACCAAATGCATTCTGCAATGCCTAACCTAGCTTATTTATGATCGACTATATAGGTTGTGGTGATGAATTTCAGAGACACCTAGTATTATCCACCGTTCAATTTTTGGTGGCCATTTCGACACCTTTTTCAGTTAGGCTGTGTCTGAGTCCAGTAGTCCTCAGTGAAAGTGTATAATATTTTACAGTGATTTGAAATATTGGTTACTATATGAAAATAAAGAAAATAAAAAGGCACTAACTCCATGTCTTTAGCATTCAAGGGGGGGGGGGGATAAACACCGCCGCTATTAGCATGTAGATATAATCCTACATATGTAATAAAAATCCACGTGAACGAAAACTATGGTTGCAATGGTGAAAAATTCATGAAAACCGCACACTATCCACACTCAAATTAAAGAAATGCCACAAAACCTGCTAAAAATCTATAATACACAAAATTCCATGTCCTCGGTTTAGGTATACGAACACATATAGGATTGCCATTTAACTCCATTATAACGTTTTATGAGAGAAATCACTTTCAAAATGTTTCAATTTTCATAAAATTTCAGTATGTTGAGGCAATATATATAACCTACAAAATATTTAAAAATCAGCACATGTTGTTGGAATAGATCAAACGCTACAAGCATTTGACTGTTAGCTGCTGACACCTGGCGAATTCCTCAGAAAGCAAACTCCCAGAAAGGGCCGGTTTGTTTATATGTATTCATGCGCACAGTAACAGCTCCAATCAACATGAAAATTCACATGTACATAGAGGAATACCCATAATACCACTATACAATAACCTACAAAATATTTAAAAATCAGCACATGTTGTTGGAATAGATCAAACGCTACAAGCATTTGACTGTTAGCTGCTGACACCTGGCGAATTCCTCAGAAAGCAAACTCCCAGAAAGGGCCGGTTTGTTTATATGTATTCATGCGCACAGTAACAGCTCCAATCAACATGAAAATTCACATGTACATAGAGGAATACCCATAATACCACTATACAAACCAAAACAGAGACATTTTAAAGTGATACATGTGCATTTGGAGGAGAAACTGGGAGTTTTTAAATAATATAGTACTTTGATGCCTCATTTTGACCATATAAGGAAATCAATACAGGTCCATAACCTAAATAATGGCAATTTTCTTCACATTTTACAATTATAACACCCCACATACAGAGGTGATAATCCCCAATTATTGAGCTCTTATGTGAAAAGGGAAGACTTGTAGAGAAGAAATAAAACAGTGATTTTTGCACTTAAGAAAGGAAATATTTTGAACAAAAAAGTGAGATTTTCTTTGGAAATTTTGATTTGACGCCCGATCAAACATGCTCAAGGACAATTTGGGGTTTGTTTCAGATAAATGTATTATTCACCCATATATTACCATCAGTTTGATTCCCCTTGGAGTAAATATGTCAAACTTTTAAAAGAGTTGGTAGTCCTACCCCGCTGCTTAGCACCAAACACTTTCTACCATACTGCTGTCTACACCAATAGTATTCAAATGTCGCAAAATGCTACCACCACACTCTCAATATAGTATATTTCTAAATTAAGCAAAAACTAGACGTCAAGGCCTAAAGATGCCTTGGAGGCATTTCGGTGTGATGAATAATTTATAATACTAGATATCGACGAAAATGAAAAATGTCGACAAATTTCGGGTCAAGGTCAAAGTTCATCCATAATACCCGCTAGACATGTTTGTCTAGGGCGACGAGTCCGAAAATACCATCCGTTTCGCTCTACGACGCACCGTTTCCGAGATATCGACGAAAACAAAAACTGCCGACTCGGCAAAAAAATTTCGGGTCAAGGTCAAAGTTAATCCATAATACCCCTTAGACATGTTTGTCTAGGGCGACGAGTCCGAAAGTAACGTCCGTTTCGCTCTACGACGCACCGTTTCCGAGATATCGACGAAAACGAAAAATGCCGACTCGGCAAAAAAATTTCGGGTCAAGGTCAAAGTTCATCAATAATTCCCCTTAGACATGTTTGTCTAGTGCGACGAGTCCGAAAATAACGTCCGTTTCGCTCTACGACGCACCGTTTCCGAGATATCGACGAAAACGAAAAATGCCGACTCGGCAAAAAAATTTCGGGTCAAGGTCAAAGTTCATCCATAATACCCCTTAGACATGTTTGTCTAGTGCGACGAGTCCGAAAATAACGTCCGTTTCGCTCTACGACGCACCGTTTCCGAGATAACGACGAAAACGAAAAATGCCGACTCGGCAAAAAAATTTCGGGTCAAGGTCAAAGTTCATCCATAATACCCCTTAGACATGTTTGTCTAGTGCGACGAGTCCGAAAATAACGTCCGTTTCGCTCTACGACGCACCGTTTCCGAGATAACGACGAAAACGAAAAATGCCGACTCGGCAAAAAAATTTCGGGTCAAGGTCAAAGTTCATCCATAATTCCCCTTAGACATGTTTGTCTAGTGCGACGAGTCCGAAAATAACGTCCGTTTCGCTCTACGACGCACCGTTTCCGAGATATCGACGAAAACGAAAAATGCCGACTCGGCAAAAAAATTTCGGGTCAAGGTCAAAGTTCATCAATAATTCCCGGTAGACATGTTTGTCTAGTGCGACGAGTCCGAAAATAACGTCCGTTTCGCTCTACGACGCACCGTTTCCGAGATATCGACGAAAACGAAAAATGCCGACTCGGCAAAAAAATTTCGGGTCAAGGTCAAAGTTCATCCATAATACCCCGTAGACATGTTTGTCTAGTGCGACGAGTCCGAAAATGACGTCCGTTTCGCTCTACGACGCACCGTTTCCGAGATATCGACGAAAACGAAAAATGCCGACTCGGCAAAAAAATTTCGGGTCAAGGTCAAAGTTCATCAATAATTCCCCGTAGACATGTTTGTCTAGTGCGACGAGTCCGAAAATGACGTCCGTTTCGCTCTACGACGCACCGTTTCCGAGATATCGACGAAAACGAAAAATGCCGACTCGGCAAAAAAATTTCGGGTCAAGGTCAAAGTTCATCCATAATACCCCTTAGACATGTTTGTCTAGGGCGACGAGTCCGAAAATAACGTCCGTTTCGTTCTACGACGCACCGTTTCCGAGATATGCAGGATGAATCAAGGATGACTCAGCAAAAAATTATTTCGACCTCTAGGTCAAAGGTCGTTTGAGGCATCGATCCCAAAATCAATAGGGTTCTTCCCAGGTGATATATAAACCTCCGTGCAAAATTCTGCAACTATTGCCTGAATATTTTTTGAGTTATCGTCCGGAAACCAAGTTCCTCGATTTCATCCTCACGGACCTCACGGACCTCGGAGCCGGATCAAAAAAAAAGTACACCCTAGAGATGTTTGTCTAGGGCGACGAGTCCGAAAATAACGTCCGTTTCGCTCTACGACGCACGGTTTCCGAGATATGCAGGAAGCCTCAAGGATGAATCAGCAAAAAATTATTTTGACCTCTAGGTCAAAGGTCGTTTGACGGATCGATCCCAAAATCAATAGGGTTCTTCCCTGGTGGCATATGAACCTCCATGCAGAGTTCTGCAACTATTGCATAAATATTTTTCCAGTTATCGTCCGGAAACCAAGTCTTAAAATTAGCCTTGATTTCATCCTCACGGACCTCACGGACCTCCGATCCGGCTCAAAAAGAATAGGGTTCTTCCTCATATCATTTCTGACTTGCGGTGAAAATTTGACAAGGATCCGTCAAGGCAATCTAAAGTTATCGTCCGGAAACCAAAAGTGGCGGAAGAAGAAAAAAAAAAAAAAAAAAAAAAAAAAAAAATTCTGCTAAAACCATAAAGGCATTTCTGCCGAAATGCCTTAATTCCAAGGTTTTAATCTTGACAAAACACAAAAACGTAGACAATTTGTTGAAAATATGGTTTCTGTAAGCCAGAGATCACCGACATTAGGTCACATAGGTGCCTTGTACAGGGGACTAATTTATGTGCTGTATGAAATTTATTTATAAAACACATTTATATGATGGACTGCAATCGATCAAACGGCAAGAGACACATATGGGGTCAAAAATGTGGTTCTACGGCAATATCGAAAAAAAAATATGGTAAAAAAATCGGAAAAATGCGTACTTGACCAGATATGGTGCCAAAATTGCAAATAATATACCAAATGCATTCTGCAATGCCTAACCTAGCTTATTTATGATCGACTATATAGGTTGTGGTGATGAATTTCAGAGACACCTAGTATTATCCACCGTTCAATTTTTGGTGGCCATTTCGACACCTTTTTCAGTTAGGCTGTGTCTGAGTCCAGTAGTCCTCAGTGAAAGTGTATAATATTTTACAGTGATTTGAAATATTGGTTACTATATGAAAATAAAGAAAATAAAAAGGCACTAACTCCATGTCTTTAGCATTCAAGGGGGGGGGGGATAAACACCGCCGCTATTAGCATGTAGATATAATCCTACATATGTAATAAAAATCCACGTGAACGAAAACTATGGTTGCAATGGTGAAAAATTCATGAAAACCGCACACTATCCACACTCAAATTAAAGAAATGCCACAAAACCTGCTAAAAATCTATAATACACAAAATTCCATGTCCTCGGTTTAGGTATACGAACACATATAGGATTGCCATTTAACTCCATTATAACGTTTTATGAGAGAAATCACTTTCAAAATGTTTCAATTTTCATAAAATTTCAGTATGTTGAGGCAATATATATAACCTACAAAATATTTAAAAATCAGCACATGTTGTTGGAATAGATCAAACGCTACAAGCATTTGACTGTTAGCTGCTGACACCTGGCGAATTCCTCAGAAAGCAAACTCCCAGAAAGGTCCGGTTTGTTTATATGTATTCATGCGCACAGTAACAGCTCCAATCAACATGAAAATTCACATGTACATAGAGGAATACCCATAATACCACTATACAAACCAAAACAGAGACATTTTAAAGTGATACATGTGCATTTGGAGGAGAAACTGGGAGTTTTTAAATAATATAGTACTTTGATGCCTCATTTTGACCATATAAGGAAATCAATACAGGTCCATAACCTAAATAATGGCAATTTTCTTCACATTTTACAATTATAACACCCCACATACAGAGGTGATAATCCCCAATTATTGAGCTCTTATGTGAAAAGGGAAGACTTGTAGAGAAGAAATAAAACAGTGATTTTTGCACTTAAGAAAGGAAATATTTTGAACAAAAAAGTGAGATTTTCTTTGGAAATTTTGATTTGACGCCCGATCAAACATGCTCAAGGACAATTTGGGGTTTGTTTCAGATAAATGTATTATTCACCCATATATTACCATCAGTTTGATTCCCCTTGGAGTAAATATGTCAAACTTTTAAAAGAGTTGGTAGTCCTACCCCGCTGCTTAGCACCAAACACTTTCTACCATACTGCTGTCTACACCAATAGTATTCAAATGTCGCAAAATGCTACCACCACACTCTCAATATAGTATATTTCTAAATTAAGCAAAAACTAGACGTCAAGGCCTAAAGATGCCTTGGAGGCATTTCGGTGTGATGAATAATTTATAATACTAGATATCGACGAAAATGAAAAATGTCGACAAATTTCGGGTCAAGGTCAAAGTTCATCCATAATACCCGCTAGACATGTTTGTCTAGGGCGACGAGTCCGAAAATACCATCCGTTTCGCTCTACGACGCACCGTTTCCGAGATATCGACGAAAACAAAAACTGCCGACTCGGCAAAAAAATTTCGGGTCAAGGTCAAAGTTAATCCATAATACCCCTTAGACATGTTTGTCTAGGGCGACGAGTCCGAAAGTAACGTCCGTTTCGCTCTACGACGCACCGTTTCCGAGATATCGACGAAAACGAAAAATGCCGACTCGGCAAAAAAATTTCGGGTCAAGGTCAAAGTTCATCAATAATTCCCCTTAGACATGTTTGTCTAGTGCGACGAGTCCGAAAATAACGTCCGTTTCGCTCTACGACGCACCGTTTCCGAGATATCGACGAAAACGAAAAATGCCGACTCGGCAAAAAAATTTCGGGTCAAGGTCAAAGTTCATCCATAATACCCCTTAGACATGTTTGTCTAGTGCGACGAGTCCGAAAATAACGTCCGTTTCGCTCTACGACGCACCGTTTCCGAGATAACGACGAAAACGAAAAATGCCGACTCGGCAAAAAAATTTCGGGTCAAGGTCAAAGTTCATCCATAATACCCCTTAGACATGTTTGTCTAGTGCGACGAGTCCGAAAATAACGTCCGTTTCGCTCTACGACGCACCGTTTCCGAGATAACGACGAAAACGAAAAATGCCGACTCGGCAAAAAAATTTCGGGTCAAGGTCAAAGTTCATCCATAATTCCCCTTAGACATGTTTGTCTAGTGCGACGAGTCCGAAAATAACGTCCGTTTCGCTCTACGACGCACCGTTTCCGAGATATCGACGAAAACGAAAAATGCCGACTCGGCAAAAAAATTTCGGGTCAAGGTCAAAGTTCATCAATAATTCCCGGTAGACATGTTTGTCTAGTGTGACGAGTCCGAAAATAACGTCCGTTTCGCTCTACGACGCACCGTTTCCGAGATATCGACGAAAACGAAAAATGCCGACTCGGCAAAAAAATTTCGGGTCAAGGTCAAAGTTCATCCATAATACCCCATAGACATGTTTGTCTAGTGCGACGAGTCCGAAAATAACGTCCGTTTCGCTCTACGACGCACCGTTTCCGAGATATCGACGAAAACGAAAAATGCCGACTCGGCAAAAAAATTTCGGGTCAAGGTCAAAGTTCATCAATAATTCCCGGTAGACATGTTTGTCTAGTGTGACGAGTCCGAAAATGACGTCCGTTTCGCTCTACGACGCACCGTTTCCGAGATATCGACGAAAACGAAAAATGCCGACTCGGCAAAAAAATTTCGGGTCAAGGTCAAAGTTCATCCATAATACCCCTTAGACATGTTTGTCTAGGGCGACGAGTCCGAAAATAACGTCCGTTTCGTTCTACGACGCACCGTTTCCGAGATATGCAGGATGAATCAAGGATGACTCAGCAAAAAATTATTTCGACCTCTAGGTCAAAGGTCGTTTGAGGCATCGATCCCAAAATCAATAGGGTTCTTCCCAGGTGATATATAAACCTCCGTGCAAAATTCTGCAACTATTGCCTGAATATTTTTTGAGTTATCGTCCGGAAACCAAGTTCCTCGATTTCATCCTCACGGACCTCACGGACCTCGGAGCCGGATCAAAAAAAAAGTACACCCTAGAGATGTTTGTCTAGGGCGACGAGTCCGAAAATAACGTCCGTTTCGCTCTACGACGCACGGTTTCCGAGATATGCAGGAAGCCTCAAGGATGAATCAGCAAAAAATTATTTTGACCTCTAGGTCAAAGGTCGTTTGACGGATCGATCCCAAAATCAATAGGGTTCTTCCCTGGTGGCATATGAACCTCCATGCAGAGTTCTGCAACTATTGCATAAATATTTTTCCAGTTATCGTCCGGAAACCAAGTCTTAAAATTAGCCTTGATTTCATCCTCACGGACCTCACGGACCTCCGATCCGGCTCAAAAAGAATAGGGTTCTTCCTCATATCATTTCTGACTTGCGGTGAAAATTTGACAAGGATCCGTCAAGGCAATCTAAAGTTATCGTCCGGAAACCAAAAGTGGCGGAAGAAGAAAAAAAAAAAAAAAAAAAAAAAAAAAAATTCTGCTAAAACCATAAAGGCATTTCTGCCGAAATGCCTTAATTCCAAGGTTTTAATCTTGACAAAACACAAAAACGTAGACAATTTGTTGAAAATATGGTTTCTGTAAGCCAGAGATCACCGACATTAGGTCACATAGGTGCCTTGTACAGGGGACTAATTTATGTGCTGTATGAAATTTATTTATAAAACACATTTATATGATGGACTGCAATCGATCAAACGGCAAGAGACACATATGGGGTCAAAAATGTGGTTCTACGGCAATATCGAAAAAAAAATATGGTAAAAAAATCGGAAAAATGCGTACTTGACCAGATATGGTGCCAAAATTGCAAATAATATACCAAATGCATTCTGCAATGCCTAACCTAGCTTATTTATGATCGACTATATAGGTTGTGGTGATGAATTTCAGAGACACCTAGTATTATCCACCGTTCAATTTTTGGTGGCCATTTCGACACCTTTTTCAGTTAGGCTGTGTCTGAGTCCAGTAGTCCTCAGTGAAAGTGTATAATATTTTACAGTGATTTGAAATATTGGTTACTATATGAAAATAAAGAAAATAAAAAGGCACTAACTCCATGTCTTTAGCATTCAAGGGGGGGGGGGGGGGGATAAACACCGCCGCTATTAGCATGTAGATATAATCCTACATATGTAATAAAAATCCACGTGAACGAAAACTATGGTTGCAATGGTGAAAAATTCATGAAAACCGCACACTATCCACACTCAAATTAAAGAAATGCCACAAAACCTGCTAAAAATCTATAATACACAAAATTCCATGTCCTCGGTTTAGGTATACGAACACATATAGGATTGCCATTTAACTCCATTATAACGTTTTATGAGAGAAATCACTTTCAAAATGTTTCAATTTTCATAAAATTTCAGTATGTTGAGGCAATATATATAACCTACAAAATATTTAAAAATCAGCACATGTTGTTGGAATAGATCAAACGCTACAAGCATTTGACTGTTAGCTGCTGACACCTGGCGAATTCCTCAGAAAGCAAACTCCCAGAAAGGGCCGGTTTGTTTATATGTATTCATGCGCACAGTAACAGCTCCAATCAACATGAAAATTCACATGTACATAGAGGAATACCCATAATACCACTATACAAACCAAAACAGAGACATTTTAAAGTGATACATGTGCATTTGGAGGAGAAACTGGGAGTTTTTAAATAATATAGTACTTTGATGCCTCATTTTGACCATATAAGGAAATCAATACAGGTCCATAACCTAAATAATGGCAATTTTCTTCACATTTTACAATTATAACACCCCACATACAGAGGTGATAATCCCCAATTATTGAGCTCTTATGTGAAAAGGGAAGACTTGTAGAGAAGAAATAAAACAGTGATTTTTGCACTTAAGAAAGGAAATATTTTGAACAAAAAAGTGAGATTTTCTTTGGAAATTTTGATTTGACGCCCGATCAAACATGCTCAAGGACAATTTGGGGTTTGTTTCAGATAAATGTATTATTCACCCATATATTACCATCAGTTTGATTCCCCTTGGAGTAAATATGTCAAACTTTTAAAAGAGTTGGTAGTCCTACCCCGCTGCTTAGCACCAAACACTTTCTACCATACTGCTGTCTACACCAATAGTATTCAAATGTCGCAAAATGCTACCACCACACTCTCAATATAGTATATTTCTAAATTAAGCAAAAACTAGACGTCAAGGCCTAAAGATGCCTTGGAGGCATTTCGGTGTGATGAATAATTTATAATACTAGATATCGACGAAAATGAAAAATGTCGACAAATTTCGGGTCAAGGTCAAAGTTCATCCATAATACCCGCTAGACATGTTTGTCTAGGGCGACGAGTCCGAAAATACCATCCGTTTCGCTCTACGACGCACCGTTTCCGAGATATCGACGAAAACAAAAACTGCCGACTCGGCAAAAAAATTTCGGGTCAAGGTCAAAGTTAATCCATAATACCCCTTAGACATGTTTGTCTAGGGCGACGAGTCCGAAAGTAACGTCCGTTTCGCTCTACGACGCACCGTTTCCGAGATATCGACGAAAACGAAAAATGCCGACTCGGCAAAAAAATTTCGGGTCAAGGTCAAAGTTCATCAATAATTCCCCTTAGACATGTTTGTCTAGTGCGACGAGTCCGAAAATAACGTCCGTTTCGCTCTACGACGCACCGTTTCCGAGATATCGACGAAAACGAAAAATGCCGACTCGGCAAAAAAATTTCGGGTCAAGGTCAAAGTTCATCCATAATACCCCTTAGACATGTTTGTCTAGTGCGACGAGTCCGAAAATAACGTCCGTTTCGCTCTACGACGCACCGTTTCCGAGATAACGACGAAAACGAAAAATGCCGACTCGGCAAAAAAATTTCGGGTCAAGGTCAAAGTTCATCCATAATACCCCTTAGACATGTTTGTCTAGTGCGACGAGTCCGAAAATAACGTCCGTTTCGCTCTACGACGCACCGTTTCCGAGATAACGACGAAAACGAAAAATGCCGACTCGGCAAAAAAATTTCGGGTCAAGGTCAAAGTTCATCCATAATTCCCCTTAGACATGTTTGTCTAGTGCGACGAGTCCGAAAATAACGTCCGTTTCGCTCTACGACGCACCGTTTCCGAGATATCGACGAAAACGAAAAATGCCGACTCGGCAAAAAAATTTCGGGTCAAGGTCAAAGTTCATCAATAATTCCCGGTAGACATGTTTGTCTAGTGTGACGAGTCCGAAAATAACGTCCGTTTCGCTCTACGACGCACCGTTTCCGAGATATCGACGAAAACGAAAAATGCCGACTCGGCAAAAAAATTTCGGGTCAAGGTCAAAGTTCATCCATAATACCCCGTAGACATGTTTGTCTAGTGCGACGAGTCCGAAAATAACGTCCGTTTCGCTCTACGACGCACCGTTTCCGAGATATCGACGAAAACGAAAAATGCCGACTCGGCAAAAAAATTTCGGGTCAAGGTCAAAGTTCATCAATAATTCCCGGTAGACATGTTTGTCTAGTGTGACGAGTCCGAAAATGACGTCCGTTTCGCTCTACGACGCACCGTTTCCGAGATATCGACGAAAACGAAAAATGCCGACTCGGCAAAAAAATTTCGGGTCAAGGTCAAAGTTCATCCATAATACCCCTTAGACATGTTTGTCTAGGGCGACGAGTCCGAAAATAACGTCCGTTTCGTTCTACGACGCACCGTTTCCGAGATATGCAGGATGAATCAAGGATGACTCAGCAAAAAATTATTTCGACCTCTAGGTCAAAGGTCGTTTGAGGCATCGATCCCAAAATCAATAGGGTTCTTCCCAGGTGATATATAAACCTCCGTGCAAAATTCTGCAACTATTGCCTGAATATTTTTTGAGTTATCGTCCGGAAACCAAGTTCCTCGATTTCATCCTCACGGACCTCACGGACCTCGGAGCCGGATCAAAAAAAAAGTACACCCTAGAGATGTTTGTCTAGGGCGACGAGTCCGAAAATAACGTCCGTTTCGCTCTACGACGCACGGTTTCCGAGATATGCAGGAAGCCTCAAGGATGAATCAGCAAAAAATTATTTTGACCTCTAGGTCAAAGGTCGTTTGACGGATCGATCCCAAAATCAATAGGGTTCTTCCCTGGTGGCATATGAACCTCCATGCAGAGTTCTGCAACTATTGCATAAATATTTTTCCAGTTATCGTCCGGAAACCAAGTCTTAAAATTAGCCTTGATTTCATCCTCACGGACCTCACGGACCTCCGATCCGGCTCAAAAAGAATAGGGTTCTTCCTCATATCATTTCTGACTTGCGGTGAAAATTTGACAAGGATCCGTCAAGGCAATCTAAAGTTATCGTCCGGAAACCAAAAGTGGCGGAAGAAGAAAAAAAAAAAAAAAAAAAAAAAAAATTCTGCTAAAACCATAAAGGCATTTCTGCCGAAATGCCTTAATTCCAAGGTTTTAATCTTGACAAAACACAAAAACGTAGACAATTTGTTGAAAATATGGTTTCTGTAAGCCAGAGATCACCGACATTAGGTCACATAGGTGCCTTGTACAGGGGACTAATTTATGTGCTGTATGAAATTTATTTATAAAACACATTTATATGATGGACTGCAATCGATCAAACGGCAAGAGACACATATGGGGTCAAAAATGTGGTTCTACGGCAATATCGAAAAAAAAATATGGTAAAAAAATCGGAAAAATGCGTACTTGACCAGATATGGTGCCAAAATTGCAAATAATATACCAAATGCATTCTGCAATGCCTAACCTAGCTTATTTATGATCGACTATATAGGTTGTGGTGATGAATTTCAGAGACACCTAGTATTATCCACCGTTCAATTTTTGGTGGCCATTTCGACACCTTTTTCAGTTAGGCTGTGTCTGAGTCCAGTAGTCCTCAGTGAAAGTGTATAATATTTTACAGTGATTTGAAATATTGGTTACTATATGAAAATAAAGAAAATAAAAAGGCACTAACTCCATGTCTTTAGCATTCAAGGGGGGGGGGGGGATAAACACCGCCGCTATTAGCATGTAGATATAATCCTACATATGTAATAAAAATCCACGTGAACGAAAACTATGGTTGCAATGGTGAAAAATTCATGAAAACCGCACACTATCCACACTCAAATTAAAGAAATGCCACAAAACCTGCTAAAAATCTATAATACACAAAATTCCATGTCCTCGGTTTAGGTATACGAACACATATAGGATTGCCATTTAACTCCATTATAACGTTTTATGAGAGAAATCACTTTCAAAATGTTTCAATTTTCATAAAATTTCAGTATGTTGAGGCAATATATATAACCTACAAAATATTTAAAAATCAGCACATGTTGTTGGAATAGATCAAACGCTACAAGCATTTGACTGTTAGCTGCTGACACCTGGCGAATTCCTCAGAAAGCAAACTCCCAGAAAGGGCCGGTTTGTTTATATGTATTCATGCGCACAGTAACAGCTCCAATCAACATGAAAATTCACATGTACATAGAGGAATACCCATAATACCACTATACAAACCAAAACAGAGACATTTTAAAGTGATACATGTGCATTTGGAGGAGAAACTGGGAGTTTTTAAATAATATAGTACTTTGATGCCTCATTTTGACCATATAAGGAAATCAATACAGGTCCATAACCTAAATAATGGCAATTTTCTTCACATTTTACAATTATAACACCCCACATACAGAGGTGATAATCCCCAATTATTGAGCTCTTATGTGAAAAGGGAAGACTTGTAGAGAAGAAATAAAACAGTGATTTTTGCACTTAAGAAAGGAAATATTTTGAACAAAAAAGTGAGATTTTCTTTGGAAATTTTGATTTGACGCCCGATCAAACATGCTCAAGGACAATTTGGGGTTTGTTTCAGATAAATGTATTATTCACCCATATATTACCATCAGTTTGATTCCCCTTGGAGTAAATATGTCAAACTTTTAAAAGAGTTGGTAGTCCTACCCCGCTGCTTAGCACCAAACACTTTCTACCATACTGCTGTCTACACCAATAGTATTCAAATGTCGCAAAATGCTACCACCACACTCTCAATATAGTATATTTCTAAATTAAGCAAAAACTAGACGTCAAGGCCTAAAGATGCCTTGGAGGCATTTCGGTGTGATGAATAATTTATAATACTAGATATCGACGAAAATGAAAAATGTCGACAAATTTCGGGTCAAGGTCAAAGTTCATCCATAATACCCGCTAGACATGTTTGTCTAGGGCGACGAGTCCGAAAATACCATCCGTTTCGCTCTACGACGCACCGTTTCCGAGATATCGACGAAAACAAAAACTGCCGACTCGGCAAAAAAATTTCGGGTCAAGGTCAAAGTTAATCCATAATACCCCTTAGACATGTTTGTCTAGGGCGACGAGTCCGAAAATAACGTCCGTTTCGCTCTACGACGCACCGTTTCCGAGATATGCAGGATGAATCAAGGATGACTCAGCAAAAAATTATTTCGACCTCTAGGTCAAAGGTCGTTTGACGGATCGATCCCAAAATCAATAGGGTTCTTCCCTGGTGGCATATGAACCTCCATGCAGAGTTCTGCAACTATTGCATAAATATTTTTCCAGTTATCGTCCGGAAACCAAGTCTTAAAATTAGCCTTGATTTCATCCTCACGGACCTCACGGACCTCCGATCCGGCTCAAAAAGAATAGGGTTCTTCCTCATATCATTTCTGACTTGCGGTGAAAATTTGACAAGGATCCGTCAAGGCAATCTAAAGTTATCGTCCGGAAACCAAAAGTGGCGGAAGAAGAAAAAAAAAAAAAAAAAAAAAAAAAAAAATTCTGCTAAAACCATAAAGGCATTTCTGCCGAAATGCCTTAATTCCAAGGTTTTAATCTTGACAAAACACAAAAACGTAGACAATTTGTTGAAAATATGGTTTCTGTAAGCCAGAGATCACCGACATTAGGTCACATAGGTGCCTTGTACAGGGGACTAATTTATGTGCTGTATGAAATTTATTTATAAAACACATTTATATGATGGACTGCAATCGATCAAACGGCAAGAGACACATATGGGGTCAAAAATGTGGTTCTACGGCAATATCGAAAAAAAAATATGGTAAAAAAATCGGAAAAATGCGTACTTGACCAGATATGGTGCCAAAATTGCAAATAATATACCAAATGCATTCTGCAATGCCTAACCTAGCTTATTTATGATCGACTATATAGGTTGTGGTGATGAATTTCAGAGACACCTAGTATTATCCACCGTTCAATTTTTGGTGGCCATTTCGACACCTTTTTCAGTTAGGCTGTGTCTGAGTCCAGTAGTCCTCAGTGAAAGTGTATAATATTTTACAGTGATTTGAAATATTGGTTACTATATGAAAATAAAGAAAATAAAAAGGCACTAACTCCATGTCTTTAGCATTCAAGGGGGGGGGGGGGGGGATAAACACCGCCGCTATTAGCATGTAGATATAATCCTACATATGTAATAAAAATCCACGTGAACGAAAACTATGGTTGCAATGGTGAAAAATTCATGAAAACCGCACACTATCCACACTCAAATTAAAGAAATGCCACAAAACCTGCTAAAAATCTATAATACACAAAATTCCATGTCCTCGGTTTAGGTATACGAACACATATAGGATTGCCATTTAACTCCATTATAACGTTTTATGAGAGAAATCACTTTCAAAATGTTTCAATTTTCATAAAATTTCAGTATGTTGAGGCAATATATATAACCTACAAAATATTTAAAAATCAGCACATGTTGTTGGAATAGATCAAACGCTACAAGCATTTGACTGTTAGCTGCTGACACCTGGCGAATTCCTCAGAAAGCAAACTCCCAGAAAGGGCCGGTTTGTTTATATGTATTCATGCGCACAGTAACAGCTCCAATCAACATGAAAATTCACATGTACATAGAGGAATACCCATAATACCACTATACAAACCAAAACAGAGACATTTTAAAGTGATACATGTGCATTTGGAGGAGAAACTGGGAGTTTTTAAATAATATAGTACTTTGATGCCTCATTTTGACCATATAAGGAAATCAATACAGGTCCATAACCTAAATAATGGCAATTTTCTTCACATTTTACAATTATAACACCCCACATACAGAGGTGATAATCCCCAATTATTGAGCTCTTATGTGAAAAGGGAAGACTTGTAGAGAAGAAATAAAACAGTGATTTTTGCACTTAAGAAAGGAAATATTTTGAACAAAAAAGTGAGATTTTCTTTGGAAATTTTGATTTGACGCCCGATCAAACATGCTCAAGGACAATTTGGGGTTTGTTTCAGATAAATGTATTATTCACCCATATATTACCATCAGTTTGATTCCCCTTGGAGTAAATATGTCAAACTTTTAAAAGAGTTGGTAGTCCTACCCCGCTGCTTAGCACCAAACACTTTCTACCATACTGCTGTCTACACCAATAGTATTCAAATGTCGCAAAATGCTACCACCACACTCTCAATATAGTATATTTCTAAATTAAGCAAAAACTAGACGTCAAGGCCTAAAGATGCCTTGGAGGCATTTCGGTGTGATGAATAATTTATAATACTAGATATCGACGAAAATGAAAAATGTCGACAAATTTCGGGTCAAGGTCAAAGTTCATCCATAATACCCGCTAGACATGTTTGTCTAGGGCGACGAGTCCGAAAATACCATCCGTTTCGCTCTACGACGCACCGTTTCCGAGATATCGACGAAAACAAAAACTGCCGACTCGGCAAAAAAATTTCGGGTCAAGGTCAAAGTTAATCCATAATACCCCTTAGACATGTTTGTCTAGGGCGACGAGTCCGAAAGTAACGTCCGTTTCGCTCTACGACGCACCGTTTCCGAGATATCGACGAAAACGAAAAATGCCGACTCGGCAAAAAAATTTCGGGTCAAGGTCAAAGTTCATCAATAATTCCCCTTAGACATGTTTGTCTAGTGCGACGAGTCCGAAAATAACGTCCGTTTCGCTCTACGACGCACCGTTTCCGAGATATCGACGAAAACGAAAAATGCCGACTCGGCAAAAAAATTTCGGGTCAAGGTCAAAGTTCATCCATAATACCCCTTAGACATGTTTGTCTAGTGCGACGAGTCCGAAAATAACGTCCGTTTCGCTCTACGACGCACCGTTTCCGAGATAACGACGAAAACGAAAAATGCCGACTCGGCAAAAAAATTTCGGGTCAAGGTCAAAGTTCATCCATAATACCCCTTAGACATGTTTGTCTAGTGCGACGAGTCCGAAAATAACGTCCGTTTCGCTCTACGACGCACCGTTTCCGAGATAACGACGAAAACGAAAAATGCCGACTCGGCAAAAAAATTTCGGGTCAAGGTCAAAGTTCATCCATAATTCCCCTTAGACATGTTTGTCTAGTGCGACGAGTCCGAAAATAACGTCCGTTTCGCTCTACGACGCACCGTTTCCGAGATATCGACGAAAACGAAAAATGCCGACTCGGCAAAAAAATTTCGGGTCAAGGTCAAAGTTCATCAATAATTCCCGGTAGACATGTTTGTCTAGTGTGACGAGTCCGAAAATAACGTCCGTTTCGCTCTACGACGCACCGTTTCCGAGATATCGACGAAAACGAAAAATGCCGACTCGGCAAAAAAATTTCGGGTCAAGGTCAAAGTTCATCCATAATACCCCGTAGACATGTTTGTCTAGTGCGACGAGTCCGAAAATAACGTCCGTTTCGCTCTACGACGCACCGTTTCCGAGATATCGACGAAAACGAAAAATGCCGACTCGGCAAAAAAATTTCGGGTCAAGGTCAAAGTTCATCAATAATTCCCGGTAGACATGTTTGTCTAGTGTGACGAGTCCGAAAATGACGTCCGTTTCGCTCTACGACGCACCGTTTCCGAGATATCGACGAAAACGAAAAATGCCGACTCGGCAAAAAAATTTCGGGTCAAGGTCAAAGTTCATCCATAATACCCCTTAGACATGTTTGTCTAGGGCGACGAGTCCGAAAATAACGTCCGTTTCGTTCTACGACGCACCGTTTCCGAGATATGCAGGATGAATCAAGGATGACTCAGCAAAAAATTATTTCGACCTCTAGGTCAAAGGTCGTTTGAGGCATCGATCCCAAAATCAATAGGGTTCTTCCCAGGTGATATATAAACCTCCGTGCAAAATTCTGCAACTATTGCCTGAATATTTTTTGAGTTATCGTCCGGAAACCAAGTTCCTCGATTTCATCCTCACGGACCTCACGGACCTCGGAGCCGGATCAAAAAAAAAGTACACCCTAGAGATGTTTGTCTAGGGCGACGAGTCCGAAAATAACGTCCGTTTCGCTCTACGACGCACGGTTTCCGAGATATGCAGGAAGCCTCAAGGATGAATCAGCAAAAAATTATTTTGACCTCTAGGTCAAAGGTCGTTTGACGGATCGATCCCAAAATCAATAGGGTTCTTCCCTGGTGGCATATGAACCTCCATGCAGAGTTCTGCAACTATTGCATAAATATTTTTCCAGTTATCGTCCGGAAACCAAGTCTTAAAATTAGCCTTGATTTCATCCTCACGGACCTCACGGACCTCCGATCCGGCTCAAAAAGAATAGGGTTCTTCCTCATATCATTTCTGACTTGCGGTGAAAATTTGACAAGGATCCGTCAAGGCAATCTAAAGTTATCGTCCGGAAACCAAAAGTGGCGGAAGAAGAAAAAAAAAAAAAAAAAAAAAAAAAAATTCTGCTAAAACCATAAAGGCATTTCTGCCGAAATGCCTTAATTCCAAGGTTTTAATCTTGACAAAACACAAAAACGTAGACAATTTGTTGAAAATATGGTTTCTGTAAGCCAGAGATCACCGACATTAGGTCACATAGGTGCCTTGTACAGGGGACTAATTTATGTGCTGTATGAAATTTATTTATAAAACACATTTATATGATGGACTGCAATCGATCAAACGGCAAGAGACACATATGGGGTCAAAAATGTGGTTCTACGGCAATATCGAAAAAAAAATATGGTAAAAAAATCGGAAAAATGCGTACTTGACCAGATATGGTGCCAAAATTGCAAATAATATACCAAATGCATTCTGCAATGCCTAACCTAGCTTATTTATGATCGACTATATAGGTTGTGGTGATGAATTTCAGAGACACCTAGTATTATCCACCGTTCAATTTTTGGTGGCCATTTCGACACCTTTTTCAGTTAGGCTGTGTCTGAGTCCAGTAGTCCTCAGTGAAAGTGTATAATATTTTACAGTGATTTGAAATATTGGTTACTATATGAAAATAAAGAAAATAAAAAGGCACTAACTCCATGTCTTTAGCATTCAAGGGGGGGGGGGGGGGGGGATAAACACCGCCGCTATTAGCATGTAGATATAATCCTACATATGTAATAAAAATCCACGTGAACGAAAACTATGGTTGCAATGGTGAAAAATTCATGAAAACCGCACACTATCCACACTCAAATTAAAGAAATGCCACAAAACCTGCTAAAAATCTATAATACACAAAATTCCATGTCCTCGGTTTAGGTATACGAACACATATAGGATTGCCATTTAACTCCATTATAACGTTTTATGAGAGAAATCACTTTCAAAATGTTTCAATTTTCATAAAATTTCAGTATGTTGAGGCAATATATATAACCTACAAAATATTTAAAAATCAGCACATGTTGTTGGAATAGATCAAACGCTACAAGCATTTGACTGTTAGCTGCTGACACCTGGCGAATTCCTCAGAAAGCAAACTCCCAGAAAGGGCCGGTTTGTTTATATGTATTCATGCGCACAGTAACAGCTCCAATCAACATGAAAATTCACATGTACATAGAGGAATACCCATAATACCACTATACAAACCAAAACAGAGACATTTTAAAGTGATACATGTGCATTTGGAGGAGAAACTGGGAGTTTTTAAATAATATAGTACTTTGATGCCTCATTTTGACCATATAAGGAAATCAATACAGGTCCATAACCTGTAGACTGACGTAACACGAGTTACGGTAGTCAGGGTTCGGACACAGTAACGATAGTCAGGGTTTGGACAGTGCTCAATATTTATTTGTTTTCTAAATAAATCGGGTGATTTTTTTGCATTTATTCAAATACAATAATATAGGAGTTAAGATACAATTGATTATAAAATAATCTAATTTTAATTTTCAAACTCAGATTTAAAATCCGACAATTTTCCGTGTTCACGTTTGGACGAGATTTGTTCGAGTTTCGTGACGTCACACACTTCCTTTGCTCGATGGATTTCCTGGTGAAATTTGTTGTGTATTGGACAAATTTTATGTGAAAAGTCTCATTTGTAGAGCGAAAATGACTACCATGGAGACTTCCATGGAAACCAATGCTATATTGGAGGACAAAACTGAGCAGAAAAGGGTTGGTTGCGAAATATTGTTGCAGAAAATTGTTGTTTGGTTTGACAGTTGTCAAAAATATTTTTGTTCTCGCCATTTTGTGATTGTCATTCTCATTCTTTCATCTGTTCATTCATCAAATGTCACAAAAAATATGATCATCAAGAAATATTTAATTCCCTGTTCCAAACAGTTTTTCATACAGTATTCAACTTATCTTAATTCTACGTTTAAGGTACCAATGTAAGTTGATCTAGGCCTAAATTTCCCATCTTTCAAAAATAAAGTGAGAGTCAGACTCACTCACTCAGACAGAGACTCAGAACTCAGAACCAGTGAGTAGACTGAGTCTGTGTCCTGAGACTGAGAGAATCCCGTTTGTCAGGCTTTGTGCGGGATAGAGATTTCCCGACGAGTCGTCCGTGTGAAACCAAGGCGAACCTTTGGGCGAGCCGCAGCCTGAGCGACCAGAAGCACTCCGCGTCGCTCAGGCTGGGCGAACCTGAGATGCACTGAGGACGAGTTACTGCTATGGAGGATCGATACTGCCTGTTCACTAGTTTGTGATTGGCTGTTGAAATGATGTTGCTCCATATATTTGAACCAATGAGACAACATGATGAATTTTAGTATGGGAATGATGGCGTGGTTTTACCAACGACAGGATTTTCCCGGTTTCGGACAGAAATTTTGACGTACATTGATCATGTTTATAGTTCTGTTTCTGAATCAAACAAGAAGAATCATATTGCAGGCTAACTTATTACAAGGGTACAACAGTTGCTCGATTCCCACTTACAGCTTGGTACTGGTCCATGCGAAAAAAACGGCTACGAAGGGCCTGAAAACCCGGGATTTTCGTGTTGGATCAATATCTCATGAAATACACTTTATACAGTGTGTGTGTGCCAACAGATGTGTCAGAGCCATGAAATAACTTCATATCCATTCAATGGAATCATTTGGATGGTCTACAGGTGTATATATTAAATTATATTTGGTATATTTTGAGTTTGCATAGTCAAATCCGGGAGAGATCTGGCAACTTCATAAATCAGTGATATACACTTGTCAGTAAATTGATATAAATTGTTGCAGGTAATATTATTTACCTGAAATAGCTGACCAAATCTACTGCCAGAGGCATATTTACCATCAAGGATAAAATTTTACACAAAAAAACCCCCAAGAATTATAAAAAAAATCGTGCTTGAGAGCTGTTCGCGGACCCAGGTAAAGGTTGCCAGAAACCTCTCACATTCTGATATCAAACTGGAAAATATATCAACCGCATCCAACTTAGACTACTCAAAATGGTTCCATAGAATGGCTGTGAGGGTCCCCCATGGCTCTGACACATTTATTGGCACATACACACTGATTTTCATGAGATATTGGCCCAACACGAAAATCCCGGTTTTCAGGCCGTTTGGTGACCGTTTTTTTGCATGGACTAGTACCAAGCTGTAGGCGGGCACCAAGAAAGTGCAACAGTATCTAAGAAGAAAAAAACCAATTTCCAAGTATTTCGTAAATATCACTGGAAAATTCAACCGGCCCAACGGGTAGGAAAGTTGGCAAAGTTACTCGCCCTTAAAAAAAGTTACACGTCTCGGGCGTGCGAATGGGTGCTATTTTGAACACTGGTCGAAAGGCTGCTAACAGGGAAACGGCATTCAGTGCTGAAATTGGGTGTGGTCACTAGTGATGGGAGATGGTTTGAATTTCACAATCGATCATTGGTTCATAATCGGTTTGACAAATCAACTGACTTTCGATAATTAATAACCATGATATCATAATCAAGTGTTGCAGAGTCTTTACTGGCAGAATATATATAATGTATATTATAAGGGGGGATTGATTTGGTATCAAAGTGAACACTGTATATAATTCAGTTTACAACTTCACAGTTCACGAATTTGCAATTAAAAATTGGTATAAACTCACAGAGAGTCTGAAATACAGACTCTCTGTGGACTTTTTATAGATTACAAAGAACTTTTGCCATTTTTAGATAATCTGTTGTAGGATTTCATAATCGATCATTGAAATCGGGTTGATAAACTAGAGGCACTACGAGTACAGAATTCTGTATCCGAATAATCGGACCCTAGTAACCGGATAATATTCGAATAATCATATTTTTTCCCCAATATGTTAACATCTGTCAAATCTGCGTGGACATTCGAATTGTATGTGCACAAATTATTCAAATCTCGTTCGCGGGGTATTAAGGTAATCTGTACCGGATGTATGTCATCATACAAGGTCAAGGACAAAATGAAAAACAAACGAAACAAATCTTGGAACAAGTAATTTTATTGGGAACTCGGAAAACAACGTATTTGAAGTCACTAAATGCCTGTACAAAACAATTATATAGTTCTTGGAATATTCGGTTTCAAGTTTTGTAACTGAATAATGAAGTACCATCATAAACGAATATATATCCGAATAATTGTTTAATTGTAGTGCCTCTTTGTCTATGACAAAACAACTGACTTTCGAAAATAATCGATCATTGGCCCATTAGTAATGGTCACCCACTTTCATTGGAACTGTACTGCCCACACATTGATCTCTCTGCTCGAAACATTCTGGAAAACATGTAGAATACAGTGGGCAATTATCGATCGCAATGTTAACATAGCCAATTCATAATTTGTTTCTTATAACATGGATAAGATACACCATGTTATAACACAAGTCAACAACAATTGACCAACCTGCTCTATATGTTAGCCTGCCCTGCATCAATAGTAGATGTACCTGTATGAAATTCTGACATTTTCTGTCTTTTAAAATCCACACACAAAAATCGCACACGAAAAACTTCACGCTTTTCTAATCTTTCATCTTTTCCCTCCCATGTCCAGGCACAGAGCCTCGCTCTGCTCAGACTGTCCACCTCCAGTCAAGACATGGCTCCGTCAGAGCAGTACCTTGCACAGAGGGAAACATGCAGTAAACAGTTCGATGGCTGGACGGAAAACGAGCAAGTGGATTTCGTTCAACACCTGCTGGCACGCATGTGTCACTACCAGCATGGCCAAGTGAACACCTACCTGAAACCGATGTTGCAGCGAGACTTCATATCTGCTCTTCCTGGTTTGTATTTTAATTTTCCACACATTGAAAATCGAATACCAGTATATTCATACATAGCTTACAAGTACATTCTTTGTTTGGGTTTGTACATGTAATAATTTTTGGTGCATGATAATTTTTGTGTGAATGGCTTTGCTATTAATGGTTTAATGTTGATTTATGGTTTTTCCATCATGATGATCATTAAATTGTATTTTTGCAGCAAAAGGCCTAGACCACGTAGCCGAGACAATTCTGTCCTTCTTGGACGCAAAATCACTGTGTGCCGCAGAGCTTGTATGCAAGGAGTGGTATCGAGTGGTTTCAGACGGTATGCTCTGGAAAAAACTCATCGAGCGAATGGTTCGCACGGATATGCTGTGGCGTGGGCTTGCTGAACGGAGGGGCTGGTATGCTAGAATTTTACCTACTGTAAATCCCTAAATTATTTGTGTCCTTTTATTTTTGCTAATTTTGCTAATTGAACCAAATCGCAAAATTTGAGGACGCGAATTGAAGAAAAAGTGTTAAATGCCATTGCACCTCACCTGTTTTGTAGGAAAAACGCAAAATTAAAACGGCGCGAATGAGTCCACTTGATTAAAACGCAAGAATTAAAGGACGCAAAATTATCTGGATTTACAGTATTTGATAAATACAGTAGTTTTGATGTTTTCGGGATTGTTTTACTGTGCACTGAAAACAAGATACAGTTTACAATATCAAACTGCTAATTCAGCTGTGTTTGTTTCAAATGGTAATAATGGTATTGTTTTTCGTTCTTTCAGGATACAATATTTATTCAAACCTAAGCCCGGGGAAACACCAAAAGTCAATAGATTCTACCGAGAGTTATATCCAGAAATCATCCAAGACATAGATGTGAGTGACTGTCAGATCGAACTGAATCGAACTGTTCAAAACTACACATTACCAGGACCTATGTTTTACCGAGAATAGGGTTAAACTTTTGATATATACATGTACATGTAGCTAAAATTAAGGAACGTTTTGCTCTGTTAGTAGCATTTCATGTGCATTGGTATGTCTCTAAATTAAATTTCAGTTTATATCAGTTTGTTGTCTCGTTACACAGTAGTTTATCTGTTATGTACATTGCCTTGCATACTTTCTTTCTGAGGCTGAACCTTTGTTCTTCTACTTTACAGCGAATAGAGAATAACTGGCGAACAGGCCGCCACACGTTACAGCGCATTCACTGTCGTAGCGAGACGAGCAAAGGTGTCTATTGCTTACAGTATGATGACACCAAAATAGTCAGTGGGCTTAGGGATAACACAATTAAGGTGAGATGGTTTTCTGACTGTATTATCCATATAGTTGTAGTGATGGATTGTATTGATAACGATAGTTTCACTGCAGTATCGGACAAGTTTATGAACGACAAGTTTAGTTTAAAATGACTTGATAAAATTTGTTCCACATTCAAAATACCCGCATTTTATCTAGACTCATGTGAAACGTAGAATGTTGGCTTGTTAATGGAATTGGGAAGCATGGGATCGAGAAATCTTGGAATGTGTTCTAGTGCAGTCTTTAAATTGTTTCAGATTTGGGACTGAGAAAACTTGGAATGTGTTCATGTACAATCTTTGAATTGTTTCAGATTTAGGACCGCGAAAACTCGGAATATGTTCAGGTGCAATCTTTGAATTGTTTCAGATTTGGGACCGAGAAAACTTGGAATGTGTTCAGGTGCTAACGGGCCACACAGGATCGGTGCTCTGTCTACAGTATGACGAGAACATCATCATGTCCGGCTCCAGTGATTCCACTGTCAGGTTCGTCAAAACTGTTCGAGTTTTGCGTTTGATTTGGAAATATACCATTCTTCGATACATGTAATATACTGTGATAGTGGCTTGTGTCACCAGTTTACTTTGCCTACAATCATCATTGTTAGCAGCAGATATATTGGCTAAACGAGACCATGGTTACAGCTCGAAACTGATAAAAAATATTTTACTGTAAGCTGAAAACTGTATGTAGACTTCCATAATAACGATTTGCATTATGATATTCCCTTATCTGGATACTGCTTTTTACTGGTGCTGCTATATGTTGTTACATGTTGAACATTCATGATTTGGATATGTACTTTTGCATATAGAGTTTGGAGTGTTCAGACCGGCGAGATGCTGAATACTTTGATCCACCACTGCGAAGCGGTCCTGCATCTGCGATTCTGTGATGGCATCATGGTAACCTGCTCAAAGGTATGTCTTGGAAACAGTATGTGTCCTGCTTGAGCCATTTCGTTGTTAGGGAAATGGTTAACTATAGTCTTCATTTCAGTTAGTGCAAAAATAGTGATATGGATGAACTTCAGTATATATACTGCAGAAAAAACACTCGCAAGTACCCATATATTGTAAAGAATCTCCTAGTGTGCAATGAAAAAAATTATCATAAAAAATAACTCCTGCATAATTGTATGCAGTTACATTTGAACAAATACATTAATCCTCGAACAGAGTATGGCAGATAGCAAGGATTTGCAATCGGCGCGCCATCGCCTCAGCGATTTTCTTTTGAACTCCTGTGGATGCAAATCTCGACTGATTTAACATCTTGATTTTCTTACAGGACCGTTCCATCGCTGTGTGGGACATGCAATCACCGACCGACATAAATCTTCGGCGCGTTCTCGTTGGCCACCGAGCTGCCGTAAACGTGGTCGACTTCGATCAGAAGTACATCGTTTCGGCGTCCGGCGACAGAACAATCAAGGTCTGGAGTACGTCGACTTGTGAGTTTGTGCGAACCCTCAACGGCCACAAGCGGGGTATCGCTTGTCTACAGTATCGCGACAGACTGGTCGTCAGCGGAAGTTCAGACAACACAATTAGGTACTACTTTTCAAATGAAATCATCCACAGTTCTATTCAAATCAATATCTTATACAGATCTGATTCAATGAAAGTAGACTTGAAAATGGTTCACTCCACAAAAATTTTTGTCTGAAGTTTATAACTTGTGAAACAACTACATGTATTGCATTCATAGAATCTACAACATATAAATTTTGTAACACAAATACTGTAAACCCCTATAATTTCACGGCCATTTGAGTTTCCGTTTTCGGGACATGGACATATTCATGGCCGTTTGAATTTGCTTTTTCTGATTCATGGAATCTGTAGACCACTGATTCATGTCCAGAAATTTTGCGTTTCAAAAAAACCATTAAAATCGCGAATATTAATGGACGCGAATAATTAAGGGGTTTACAGCACATGTAAACGGTTTTAGGTACTGAAATGTTCAAAGTGATTTATGTGTGATGATATCCAGGCTGTGGGACATTGAGTGCGGGGCTTGTCTACGAGTTCTGGACGGACATGAAGAATTAGTCAGGTGTATTCGATTCGACAACAAGCGAATAGTCAGCGGAGCCTATGATGGGTAGGAAAAATATTTTTCGTGCAAGAGCACCCACATTTAGGTTATGATAAATGTTGCTAGCCTTTCGAAATAAAAGTGGTGGATTGTGTGCATACAAGATCAACATATTACAATAACGCATCAGGACTTCTCTGTATTCCGAGCATGTGCTTTCAGCATTTCCTCAAATTCATTGGCTCCGGTTTGCATGTTTATGAGCTTCAGAATTGACCAGTAATGAAGCGTGTATGTCATTGTGTATTAAAATTTGCATTGCAGCAAAGTCAAGGTCTGGGATTTGGCAGCAGCCTTGGACCCTCGCGCGCCTGCTGGGACCCTTTGCCTTAGAACACTAGTGGTCAGTTTTGCCTCGTCTTGTTTGAAAATGTGTCCTGGACTTGTGCATGAAATAGATATTGAAGGGATATTTATGATTTCGTACTTTTCTTTTTGGAAAATTTTAATGATATTGAGGAGATATAGCATACTATTTGATGTTCCACTGAAAAGAAGTAGATCTATTTTCATTCTGGGCAAATATTTTATTGTCTCTCACACTAACCATATCTTTGGGCGGAACATAACAAAAATCTGTCCATATTTTTAGGAGCACTCTGGTCGTGTTTTCCGGCTGCAGTTCGACGAGTTTCAAATCGTGAGCAGTTCACACGACGACACGATTCTCATCTGGGATTTCCTCAACGTTCCAGTGACGGACGGCTCGTCACGATCGCCCGCTCGGACGTACACCTACGTGCCGAAATGACGGGAATCGGGCAGTGGTACGGACAACGACAGTACTGCAGAAGACCCTGAAACCGCATGAACCTTGGAAAATTCTACATGCAAAAAAACCTAACTTTTAGTACATTGGAAGAATGATGATGATCATACTTTGTGATGATGGTGATTATGATGAGGTCATAATGGCGACTCTGTGTGGTGTGTGTAGTGTACGTTTCTTCATACGTGCTGCTTTTTCGGAATGGAAGATTGGACACTGGTATTTTTAGCGCACACGCAGGATCTGTGTTTTTGAGTCGATCAGCAAGGACGGAGGAATTCCAGTTGAGTCGTGGCTATCACATGACTCCACACGTCTCTACCCCTAAGACTGTCTTTGTTGTGACTTACTACCGCGGGTGAGAGCCGATCAACTCGTCATGCTCGTATTTATTTCTGGGCATTTGCTTGATCGTCTTTTTTTCGGGATTTTGTGACATTATCTCTCCGTAAATATCTGTTTCGTGTGTGAGTGGTGCATGTTATTTCACAAGTCGCAGAGTTCTTCAACATTGAATAATACCTTTGTGTAGTGGAGCATGCTTTCAAACCAGATTGATAATCTATTGAAGTAAGTTGTTTCACAAGTAGTCGGTATTAAATGCCAATCAATCAGAAAACTGGTGGGAAAACCTGTCGTTGAAGATGGCAAAATACTTTGCTGAAACATATTGATTGTATCAAATCACTAAGCTGTGGCTTGTAAGTGAAGTTTGATTGTAACAGGACAAAACTACAATGCACACTAATGTGTCGAATCACTGGTCAGAAAATGTAAATGTGTTGTAAAATTGTGTGAGGTATGTCTTAGCACTTTTGCATGTGGAGGCAATTCTAAAAATTTGTGTTCAAATCATTTGATGATGATTCTGTTGAAGCTGATGTACTTTCAGTTCCATCACAATTCATGGACATTAGCTGCTAGTTGTTGTTTGCAACTCGGTTCGAAATTGCTTGCTCCCTGTGACGCAATCTTGCAACAACTGAAATTGTGCCCATGTGAAGTGAACTTCATTGATTCGACATTCAGCGTCATGTAGCATTTTTCAGAGGGAAAACCTACCGCAATTTAAGTGTGAAAACAACTGCATCTATGGCGATTTCTTCATTGTTTTGTATGATGTCAAAAGCAGTTAGTCACAGAGAAGAAACAGCTATACAATTTGCATGTTTTCTCTTCTGGTGTGATGTGTTAACATCTGGATTTTTTTGTGCTCCTAAAATTATGCATTTTCTGGTGTATTTAGATAGCTTAGTGTCTAATTTATTGTCTGCAGTTGCACCTGTTTAGAGCAGTTTATCGCACATTACTCTGCCTTTGTTCGTGAATCGAGGATCGGGGTGGGAGAAGTATTTTGTTGGTGGAATTTTGTGTTATTCGGATTGAATTTGATTTGATCTCCAAATATACCCAGTCACAGAGTAACACAGATAAGAATCTAAAAATTTGATCATATCGAAAACATGGTAAAGTTTGCTGAAGATGAATCAGTGTCATAGTATGTGCGACAGATTTCTAATCATAGTACCTAATGAATATTCATAAAGAGCTACATGTACTTATATTGTGTACTGCTTATGGAAGCCTTTATAACAATGAATTGTATAACTTGAATCTCCCTTAGACAATGCTTTTGACGATATCCATGGCAATTTAGTAATGAATGAGTATGGTATGTTGTAGTTCAGTTAATCTATTTTGTTTATCTTTGTGGTTGAAAGCCTAATATATTTACAAAGAACTATCAAATTTATCCACCCAAAATATCGCACATCCCATTTACCAGACATTTGAAACATAGTGTGTGATATGTAACAGTATGGTGTAGAATGCCTTGTAGGTATATACGTTGTGTCTAACATTCTAATGTGTGCATGCTTATACATGTGGCATACCTGTGTAAAATATACATGTATTTTACCCGTGTACCTGCAATTTCCTCCCATATTCCAAGATCACCACTCGAATGTTGAATGCACAGCTGACCGCTGTAGATGCACCAAACGCCTGCTATCAATTCTACGTGTGCCATGTCTGTCGTGTTTTCGTCTGCTTTTCATCCTCGGCTTATAAGACCAAATATCATATATTTGTTGTCTTGGTTTCATGTAGATCTCTCTGTGTTTGACAAGAGCATCGGTTTTGCAAAATTATTGTTTTTGAGGGTTTTGTGCTTATATCAATTTCCTTATTTAAATGATTCCTTTCATTATGTAATATTAATTTTTTGACCGATAAAAAAATTCCCAAAATTTATTTGCCATACAAGGTAGATACCATGATGTATTTGCTTTCACAAGGTGATTCATTTTGTTAACAGCCTTTAAACGAAGAAGGCTGTATACCATATAAAAAATACAGATTCATCGAACGAATAGATGAATTGACGCCTCATTCCTTCTTTTCATGTTTACTTATGTAGGTCACATTCAATTACATTTACTGCAGTTTATTCATCCTTCGCGCCTCATCCTGAATACAATTCTTTTTTCCATCACTGTACCTACCATATTGTAGCTTTGCTAAGTGTGAATGCATTTGCCTGTTGGAACTGTGCTCTGGAATATTTTGACATTCTCTCTTGAATTCATTTACTTGGTATACCGGTAGATGGTTAGCGGTAGATTTTGAGGGTTGGAAAGTGTTGAGTTAAACTTGCGAATTTCACATTGCATGTTTCGAGGATGCGTAAAATGAACATAGTGGATATATGTTTTGTCATAAGTGTCCTTTATTAGGATTCAAGAAACTTCCTAGGATGTGTAAATGGAACAATTTAAATGTGATGCGATTTGTCATTTTCGGGGAGGGGGGGCATCAAAGTGGAAGTCGATCTTTTGTACGTTGTTATGGGTACGAGGGTGTGTGTTGAAAGTTATTAAACTGTTCCGTCATTAAATGTCAATAAAAAAGTTGCTTCAAAGTGTTGTCTTTACTCAAGGTGGACAGTTAGATAAGTATTCTTTGGTGTAACTGCGCCAGTTGCAAATATATTGAAATCATTCTGTAACTCTTCTGAGATCATTGATGCAAAGTGAAATCTTTACTGTGGACATGTGCATGTACATGCACCAATAAGCTACTGTAAATATTGATTCATTTTGGTCATGTTATGATAACTTGTGAAAATTTGGCATATACACAAGATCCATATACATGTACAGTTATTCGAGGTACTGCTACCTCAAACAGTGCCGTCCACCTTTTTAGGTTACCGGACCTTTGGTCCAATAACCTATTGGCATGGCGTTGCGTCCGTCCGTCGTCCGTACACATTTTTATCTATTTTAAGTTTACGGTCGAATCTTTCTGAAATTTTGCACAAAAGTAGATAAACATTTTCCCACAGAAGGTTTTCTTTCGTTTTTTAGCTTACCGGACCAAAGGTCCGATAAGCTATTGTTGTCAGGTGGCGTCCGGCATCCGTCCGTCGGCGTCCGCATCGGCGTTGTCAAATGCTGGAAAGAATCTGTTTGATGAAAATTCCTGTCATTCATAAAATATGTTCTGTGGGCCCATATCTCCGGAACAATTTTTTTTTCGTCCATTGAATCGATTTTTTCAAAATGGCGGCCATTTTTGTAGAAAAATGGCCAATTTTGGATTTTGGCCATTTTCTCAGAAAATGTTCGATCAGACTTGAGATTTTTGTTTCAAAAGATTCCCCTGATATACCTTTGTGCTGTGTATGAGTTTTACTGCCCTTGAATCGTCGGACTGCTTGTGGCAGCCATTTTGATTTTTTCGACCGGTCCCAGATAGGACTTTTCCATGTTAAATTAGCCTATGCTTTAAAATGGGGACAGATTTTCCCTAATATCTCACTTAATATTGGGACATTAGGAATCAATTGTGCACATATAGGAAATTATATATGCCGATTATTCTCGTGGCCTTGAATTTGACCCTCGACCTAATTTTCAAGGTCACAGCACAAAATGGCTAATATCTCACATATTATCGACTTTACAGCTTAGGAATCAATTGTTGACTCATAGAAAATGATATATGCTGAATATTCTCATGACCTTGAACTTGACCTTTGACCTTATTCTCAAGGTCAGAGCACAAAATGGGTAATATCTCGCTTATTATCACCTTAGCAGCTTAGGAATCCATTGTGGACCTACAGGAAATGATGTATGCCGAATATTTCGATGACCTTGAATATGACCTTTGACCTCATTCTCAAGGTCAGAGCACAAAATGACTAATATCTCATTTATCATAATACTTTACAGGTTAGGAATCAATTGTGAACATATAGGAAATGATGTATGCCGAATATTTCGATGACATTTGACCTCGTTTTCAAGGTCAGAGCACAAAATCACAAATATCTTTATAGGTGGTAATTGACTGGATACAGTGTTTGAGGCCCGAGGTTGAGTCTGGGCCGGAGCACGCACGAGCTTGCGAGTGCGTCCGCGGCACAGACACAACCGAGGATCTCAAATACTGTATCCAGTCGATTAACTTATTATTATATGCCGCATCATGATATGCATACCCTTCGGGAGAGATATGTTTACAAATGTTGACATTTTCTACCCATTTAATACCCTGAAAGCAAATAATTTTATGGACAATTTCATGTACTACAAAACAAAAACGTCATTTCACCAGCGCCTGAATACGTAAACTTCAAAAGACCGTCGGTTGCTATGCGCGACGCAGGTCGATATGAAGGTGGTCAATACTGCAATATATCGGACCGATTGCACTTTGTGTAATTCATTGTAGCATTTTCGTAGGCATATAATAATGCTTATTATCGACTTCACAGCTTAGGCATCAATTGAGGACATATAGGAAATTATATATGCCGAATATTCTCGTGAGCTTGAATTTGACCTTTGACCTCAATAAACTGAAACCGATACAAAAGCAAAGAATATCTTTGACGGTACTAGTCCATTCCATTCTAGTTTCATATCATTGTATATTAGGCCCTAACACGATTGACTTACGTAGAGCAAGTTTTAGGCGTGAATGATGTGCAATTATTCTCATGACTTCATGACATTGCTTTCAGTTTACATATAACTGTCTTGGGTCCGGTAAGCGCAGAGCCCCACGGCTCTGTTTTATTTTCGCGTTTTCCTCAAAATGGTGGCCACTTTCATTGAAAAATGCCCAATTTTGAACTTTGATGGCCGTTTTCTCAAAAACTGTTGAGACAGTCTTAAAGTCATAGTAGCAAGGTACCATTATATGGTTTTATTCCTGTTCAGATAAAGGCATTGTGGACATTTAATGATAAAAAAGATGTTCGCGTTAATTGGTAATTAATGACAGCGAAATATAATCGAGTATATTGAGCCAGTATTGCAATCGCCTTCTCATGCCGATGAAAAAAATAGCTTCGGCAGTTTCCGTAATCGTGACGTCAGTTGAGGCAAATTTTGCTTTGATGGCTGGCCAAAAACGTAAAACACGTAATTTGGGCGGTCAGCTCAAAGATGGAAAACCACTCCAAAAGGCATGAGATTCAAAAGAAAACACATGAAAACCAACAAATACTGGACATCTTGCAGTTCAACAAACCTCCGTTCTGGGAGAATGAATAGTACTGATTCTAAATATCAAGACAAGAAATGCCGTATTCCAACCATCTCACCCGTTCACTTCAATTGTCAAACATACACAACGAGAATGAATATGCGACATGCAGTTTACCTTGCTGGCTACATGTACTTTCAGTACTGCCTCAAATGACGTCACAAACCACGTGACCCATACTAAAATCGTGATCAAAATCTTCGGCAATTTACGGAAAGAGTGCCTATTTGATTCAATATCTCGAAACCCATTGATTGTATTTGTAAAATTCGTTCGAATTTACAGATAACTATTCATAATGGATTAAATGAAAAGCACTTTCATCGGCATGCTACTAGGTCTTTAAGATTTTTGTTTCATAAGATTCCCCTTATGTACCTCTGTGATGTGTATAAATTTGGTCGCCTTTGAATCGCCGGTCTGCGTGTGGCGGCCATTTTGAATTTTTTACGGGTCAACGAAAAAAAATATTTCGGCCCAAATCGCGTTACTATCCTTTTATGGGCCAGCAAAAAAAATGTTTCACCCTTTAAAAAAAAATTTTTGACTTTAAAAATTTCTCCCCATTTTTCCTTCATAATGGGAGCTGCCAGAACTGTACTCATAAAACGACTGAAGATAGAGCTTAGAATTTGGCACTTTCAAATGGGAAGTCATATATGGCGATTTGTGCGGTGACCTTGAATTTGACCTTCGATGACCTTGAAAGGTAAAAACAACCATTTTTGGGTCAAAATTTGCCCAGATGTGCCTCTATAGATGAAATGCTTGCAGATAGAGCATATGTTTGCATTATGAACATATAGGAAGACATATATGGCACATCTAATGATGACCTTGAACCTGATCTCAGATGACCTTGATTTCAAATTTCTGAATTGCCCTGAGCGGCCTATACGCTTGCACCCAGATATATCTTTGTATTATGAACATATAGAAAATCAAATCTCAAGGTCATATATTTACACTGATAACCTTGATTGGTAAATCTCAAGGTCTGTTACCTGCCATTATCCAAACCAAAATTGTCCGGTAACCTATCTTAGCCTTTGGTCTAATTTTTTGGTCACCTTACTAGTCCGCTACTATTAACATCATTTGCTTTGGTTATGATTTAACTTGTGGATTTTTAGCGTGAATAACCGTACACGGTAACAAGTGGGTCAAATTACAGAATAATTCAGAAGTCTTCAATTAGGAACCACATTTGACTTTCAAGTGATTGACCAAAAATACACACCTAGAAACAACAACCTATGAAATGGAATGTGAATTTATTTTAAGAGTGCATGTGTTCAACACAAACATCTTAAAACTCCAACAATTTTAAACACAATTTTTTTTTGTCACCAAAATATTTCACATTTGTAACAAATTGTGAATAAATAGCATACCTCGCTACAGGAGTTTTTGAGGCAAAAATTATCTGATATGGTTTCTATAACAAATATATTATGTAAATGCTGAACCGTATCACAATGATCCAAACTGTATGGTCCCAAATTACATTTTATAAATGCTGAAAAAACACTTCTCCAAATGTATGTCATATTTAAGCACCAATGCCTCCGAGACTCCCTTAACATAACATTATGCTTATATATTTGTCAAAAAAGTTAAGTTCACACTATTCATGAAAATAAATTCCAATAGTTAATCATTATTGGAAATTTATGAAAGTACCACCTTCCCCATACAGCCTATTCACAGAAAAAAAAATGTTGACAACACCAAATTAACAAACTCTGAAATCACTCCAAAATACATGTTAGTATGAAAAGAACAATACAACATGTATATATTGCTTTTACATACTCTTGATCCGACCCCAACATCAAAATACAGATGTACAGAATATTTGTGAACAACAACTATTCCCAAGAAACATTCACGAAAAGGCAAAATATCATCGATTTGTTCGTTCAATACACACAAATACAACTTGGCAGGTATTTCAAAATGCCTGTGAATTATTACATGTAACTTTTCCAGAAAATATATATTACAAATTACCAAAGCACACACATCCAAAAACTAAAATTTTAGGCAGATTCTTCTCCATGAACTTGACAAATTCCCTATGTTCTAGCATCCATCCTTCCCTTTCTCACACACTGCTGAACGTGGCTCCTCACTTCATCAGAATCTTCACCAAGTCTGGAAACACATGTATGGAAGGCTATCATTTACGCATAAAGAAATGGACAAGACATACTGCATACACTGTATTTTCATAGCTTTGAACATAAACTCACAACAACCAGTACACATGTAAAAATGATCCCTTCAAAATTAGCCGTATTTTTTATTTTTTTTTTTTCGTTGTAATTTTTTCTACCATACATGAATGCACGAAATATGTTTCCCCGGGCTGCGACCCAATCTTTTTTTGGCTGGTAAAGCAACTAGGTGCATAAAACATGTGTAAATTGATAAATTTATGAAAATTGAGAGAAACTTTTACCATTAATATTGCAGATGCCCTCTCCATTGGGGTCGACGTCTCGGAAGAGCCCGTCAATTTCTTCATTAGAAAGCGACTCTCCCAGAGTACTCAGCCCGTGTCGGATGTCAGCGAGGGATAGTGTGCCATTACCTTGTTTGTCAAATACCTATGTCATGACAACAGAATAATACCAGGTTAGCATGTAATTACAGTGTTTATTCATGCACATTCACAAACAATAAACATTTTTAAAAATTGTGAAATTTTACCCATCCCACTTTTCCCCATAACAAGATAACATTGATTATTATTAATCATTTTTCATTACCATTATCATATTTTGAACATAAGCATCATAACAGGTTAAATGAATTGAAAAAGAACCACATTCTCTCAGTACATTTATGAACACATCACTATTCTGGTGCCATTGTTTACATGTACATGTATGTATGTATACTGCATGCAATGGCACAATATTATCTTCAAGTATCTTCAGGTATTAACATTTTTTTACCTATAAATCATGATAAATCATCTTTAATTATGTACAGTGAATAACATTAGGATGAAAAGCAGCTTTATAGCCATGACTGGCATGCTCGCCATTGAATTTATCCATGCCAACCATGCCAATGCTTACATTGAAAGAGTCTGTAAGTTCATCCGATGTCGTGACCATGGACTTGTAGCGGTTGCCTGATGAAATCATCGTGCATATTCCTTTCAAATCAATGAGACCTCCCCCTGAAAAAAAAGGAACTTAGAGTGACGACTCACTTATTGTGACTGAACTACATCAGATTATTTTTTGTGAGAAACTAAAAATTCATCATCTTTATATCGTCAGTGTATTCAAAACAAATATATCCGAAATATACCTGAAAATATGAAAATTCCAGTTGTACACGATAATCAGATAATCATGATAATGAAAGCAATCATTCCAATTTTACACCAAAAATATCATGAGACTGTGCTAAGCAATATAAGTATCAGTATAATACTTACTAGAGTTTACTTCACCGATCATTTCTTTCAATAGAAGTTCTGTTGGATTGAGTCCGACAGATCGCAGTATTACTCCGAGTTCATTGCCGGAGATCTTCCCGTCTTTGTCGTAGTCGAACAAGAAGAAAGCCTCCTGCAGGGCTGCAAATTTCACACAGTGTCATAAACAATGTATCTTGCATGGAGTAGATGAATAAATAATTCAGTTATCTTGCTTACTAAAATTATGTTAACACTACATATATCATGTGTATATGTTACGAGCGGTATATAGCTAGCTGTCAATGATGAACTCAGCTGGTGTTTTCACTTACATTTAACTGTCTGATCTGGAATTGCTGCCTGGAATTTAAATCACAATATATTTGATTATGTTTATTTCAAAGGACATCATTGAATATTAGTTGATATCCTGAATGAAATTGAACCATACTCATAAAAAGATGAACACGTGCTGTGTAGAAAAATGTATAGGATTCTATGAAACTGTGTGACAGATTGGGCATTGTCCTGGGGTTGAGATGTAACTAAGAAAATTCATACATGTCTAAAATATACCCGGTATATAACTAATTATCTGATTTACATATATGCATATATATACTCTGATTTTTTTAACTCGTTTACACCGTTTTTTGCCTTCAGTACAGTCAAGTTACTTCGAGCGAACTATTCAACTGAATATTGTATATCTGTGATACAAACGGCAATTAATTCACACGAACCTGCCTTCCGAAACGCTATCTGTTTCTTTCAAAACACAAAAGTTTTATTTAAGCGAGGATTTGCTCGAACCATGGGCGCCGACATATTGCTTGGTTCTCGACAACTGATGATGGAATCCAAATGGACAAGTTCAAATTAGTCATAATAGGGGGATCGGGTTGTCAGTTGTCGTCAAGGTGCCTGCACGTGCCAGTAATTTCGAATCAGTTTACCTGCGTGGGCGGTCCCGAATCCTAACCCTCGCCCCTATGCAAATTATCGGAACAGAATCGCCCATCACGTGCCAAAGGAAAACAATATTTGTTGACATGCAAACGACAGGATTTCAGGGGAAATTTATCATTGCAGTAGATTGCTAACTCTCACAGTTCTATGAGCAGAAGTTTGAAAGTTTGCAGAAAAATGCCGTTTGATCTCCAGGTGAAGTTACCTTGCCAAGTTACAATACGATACCGTTAAACATCGCAAAAATATCGGCGAAAAACGGTGTAAACGAGTTAGAAAAATCAGAGTATAAATGAAAATATATAATACATATTTTTATTTATATATGCACCTGTCCTGTACAGATTGTTCATTTCACAACACTGATCGATACTGTGTACAAGCCATAATAAACCATAAATGATGGGCAAACATTCGAGGAACAATGAATGTCTATGATCTTCACCAGCTGTCAGATTGATGACATCATAAACAAGTAGGCCTACTGCTGCTTACTAGCACTATTCACGGGCAGAGCCCTATACAACCACAGGCTAAAATGTTTCAATCTAAGGTTTGGCGCCAAAAGTCCCAAAAGGGGATATTTCCCGGATTATGACATCACACCCATCATCAGCTGATTGCATGATGCTCCTTGATTGGCTAATTTGAGTGGCAGCTTTGTAGCATGACAAAACTGCACCATGATGACAATGTAAACAAACAGCTGTCAAGTGACAAAGTATGGAATAAACTTGAAATTGAGGGACATGAATCGTTGGAAACAACTGAGAGGGGAAGAAAATGATACACTGTGTGTATTTCATGCATTCAGAACATGTCTTCTTCTGAAACAAGCTCACAAATCCTGACCCACTGTGACAGGGTGTCAGGCGGAAACCGTTGTCGGCTCAGGAAAGGGACTAACACTTAACTCTGTTATTGGGCTGAACTAGCTGCTTACCATGCATCATGCCATGCATTGCATTCACAATACATTTGTGTGACAAGATACATTCATTTCAAAATACAAACTGTACGTATTATGTCACCAAAGACCACAATGTAAATGTGTCTCTACAATACCTACCATTATTACTTTGTGTTTGGACCTTACAGATGGTAGAATTGTAAAGTTTTGACTGAAAACCAGCTCCTTTTTCTGGGCGTGGGCCTTTCACTTTGCACACCTTTCTCTTGTCAATCCAATCAAGGGAGCTGTTATTTTCGCAGGTGCAAAAAACTCAATTAGCGAATTATGTCTGTGTAGTTGACTGCTACGATGCATGGAAATTGTTCGCATATTGCATCACTATGTGAAATTATTTTCCTTAGATACGGAATAGTTATTTGGTTCCTTCATAATCAGATGAGTGCGATTTAATCAAGCAAGAAATAAATGATAACAAAATGAGAGATCCCTAGTGGGGCGGGGTCATTGCGTACAGGAAGTCACGACATTTGACAGAAAAACACAAATTTTATCATAACATGTGAATTTAGCTCTTTTTACTGTGAATTATAGACGTAGAACCGTGTATATCGATATATGCGGCGGATCAACGTATTAAGAAGTGATTAGGGTCACCTTAGTATTTCGATAACAGCTCATTTGTCGATTGGGGACTCTTGAAACAGACATGGTGAGCATTGATTGAGCATTGACTTGATTTGATCATAACGTTCAATCTCAAAAATGACAGTGGTTTAGTGCTGTTTATCAACTTTATGACCGTAGTCTGAACAACACCTACCCACCCCCTCGGAGTGAAGTGTCTGTTGAATCAGCTGTCATTTAAATACAATACATAATTCAAATAGATAGGCCTATATGCATCCTATATGATTGAGTAATTTCTGATAGCTTGTATCGGTTATTCGATCATATTCATCATAATGTTCAAACTCATGACTCTTCATCTTCGATGGCAGGGCATTGTTTCAATCAAATTCACGTAGGAGCATGGACCACATGTGGGATACATTGGGCAGTTTTTTTTATCGCCATATCATCATATCATATGTAATTATTTTGCATAGCCGAATCAACAGGTACATACATGTAATAATACAAGCCATGCGATAACATATGTCAACAAAAATTTACCATGTATTCTAAATTTGAGCCCATGGGGGCCATGAGGGCATAGGACAACAATAGAAAATCCATCCTATGCACCAGGGAACGTTTTCCTCACTGAACACATCGCGGGTTATAAAATAGCTAAATCATAATGTACCAAATGAGGCATATCATGCTGTAACCGTGGTGACACAGAAGTCAACGAAAATTGAACACTGTATTTTATACATGTTACCTATATGTAAACCATCGAGAGTAATAATTTCAGCAGGTCACAACAATTACAAAGTTGGGTCTGTGGATTTTTTTTCGATAAAAATGCATAAAACAGGTGATATTTTCCATCGACCAACTTTGTTATTCGGCACATTCATAGCTTCTGATCACTGAATTAGCGTATTTCTCCAGTCTCTCTGTCTCCTAAATGAACTCCAAACTGCATGCTTGCTTGGGTAGGCCCCAGTTCAGTTCCTATACTGTGAATTCAGATATCAGGTAGATAATGAGTTTGGTGTCAGGTACTCGTAGTCCTAAATGTACAACATACAAGAGTATACAAAAAATTATATTTAAAATATAACAAAATGGCCAACACCTAACCGTAATTATTTAAATACTAGTAGTTTGAACAGCTAATAATAATAATAATTAAATTTTGAAATGTTCAAATTATTAGATTCACGATAAAATCGCCATTCAAAACAGAAAAAAACAATAATCCAGAATCAGAGAAAAGACAGATAAGAAAGTGTACAGAGGCCTCCATGACCCATGATGGTTTAAACTAGGGACCTGCACGAATAATCTAACCGCAGACAGTTACCATGTTTTATATAACTGTGAATAATCGGCTGCTAAATCACCGGCTAATTGTCTGTACTGTCTGTCTGGATCCAGATGCACCACAAGACTTCACAATTATGTATACAATTGACCTGTAATATAAACGAAATCTAATATGTTCTTTATCTGCATTTTCAGGCTGTCAAGTTGGATAGCAATATACTGTCAGGTAAATATTTTGAAATGATTTGTAGATCAAACTGATAATGTGGTATTCTCAATCAATGATCTTAAATCTTTGCATTCAGTCTTTCTTTGCTTATAAAAATATATGCTGGTACTTGAAGAATCAATTGTTAGGACCTTGAACAGTTTACCAGTTTTTTAACAGTATTTTAAACTTTAACTAGTATTTCAGAGTTCTGTGAATGATGTACATCCAATTTCAAGATCTTCTTCTTGATTTCCAGCACTGAAAGCAGCTTTCATGCTGTTCGATTACAACAAAGATGGCCGAATAGAAACTCAGGAGATTGGGCCAGTGATACGAGCCGTCGGCCTGAAACCCACAGAAGCACAGCTCAAGAGTATCAAACAGACAGTTGAAGACAGCAGTGGTAACTGAACTTTGTTGACTGTTTTGTATACCAGTTTATCAACTATATGTATATCATGTATGAAAACCTAACTTCTATAATGTTAGTTCAACATTGTATAATGAGCATTGGTACTGCATGGGAACCCCTCTCTCTCTCTCGAACCTTTTTGTGAGTAATATCATGAATATTATATGTAATGATGACAATTTCCGAAAAACATGGCCGGAGACTCATTTGTAATTAGTGCGTGAAAGTTGCCAAACAAATTCTTTCTCGACAGTTATAATAATAAATTCTCTTCCCTTACAGGCGGTGAGGTGGACTTACAGACACTGGTGACTTTGATCAGCTCGAAAGTGACAAACCCGCCCCCAGATCGCCCGGACGATTTGACGGAGATATTCCGCATGTACGACAAGGAGGGGCGAGGCACCGTACGCGTCCAGGAGATGCGCCACCTTTTGACGACCGTGGGCGAGAAACTGACGGACGACGAGGCCGAAGAACTGCTGAAAATCTCCGGATGTGTGTCACAAGGCATGGTTGACTATAAAAGTATGTATTTTTCGTGTTTTTTTCGTGTTGTATTATATGAGATAACTGCTGCTTGTAATCGTTTTACCTTTTTCTCTGTTGCAGAGTTTGTGTCATTAGTGATGCGAGGATGAGGGCCGCTGAACTGCATAGAAAATATATAATCGCCGTTTGTGTACAGACTTGCTTACATTTATACACGTATCATGCCTGAAATCAAGTAAATTACATCTATCTTGCTGCAATTGTGACAATACAACTTTCATTTTCAAGCATAAATCACGGAAAATTTGTTTCTAGAAAATCTTTATTCGATGACCTTTTGTACTTACTAGTAGTCTCTCAACGAATATTGTCGGAACTCAGATGTGGTGCAGGAATTGCACCCAGTTGATATACATGTACACTCAATGTACTAAAAATGTATCTGCACTATTGAACATTCTCAATTGAATTTGTTGAAGAATGAATTTCAGCATTCTGATTTCCGATAATATGTGTTCACCAAGTTCACGATTGGTGCTAGATTGTGTTAGTGAATTTGTTCGTGTGGTGTATATTTGCATAGTAGCAAAAGATCTTTATGTAGATATTACGGTAAAACTGTGCATTATGCATGTATCACAATAATAATATTAGCATATTTGAAACTAAAAGCATGATTTTTTTTTCATAGTTTGGGGAAATGGTTCGCCAAATATATGTTGAGAAGAATACAATCTGTCAGGTGTATATTTACTCTGTATTCGTCATCTAGGCATTATACATATTTTGTATGACATTTGCATATGAACAATGTTAGTTTTACTATTTGTTGAAATTTCTCATGACATTCCAATTAGTGATGAAGTAATGCATCATTCTAGGATATTGTTGAATACAGTCAAACCCTCACATGTACTGTATGTTTATACTGTAGAATCATCATCAAATTAGATGATTTTCCAGTTTGACATCACCTCTTAAATATGGATATCAAAAATCTCGAAATTGGAGTTTGACCATCTGTCGATCTCGTTATATCATAACCTTGACATAATCATGATTTACTAAAACATTACATTACTAAAGCATGATATTCCAGTCGAGTGCGATTTCAGTCGAACAAACAAGGAGTATGTTAATTATTCATAGGATTTCTGAACATATCAAATTTGAAACAAAAAATGATGGAAAGCTTTGTTCCGTTCTGTATACATTGTATTTTCAATAAATATATGCAATGTTATGTTCTCGCAGACTTGTATTGCTTTTGTCTAGCTGACTAATACATAAAACACACATCACGTTAAATTTTCTGAACCAAGGAAGTACCGTATTGGTTCTAATAGTAGCATGCACCTTGAAAAAGAGCGCCCCCGTCTTTTCCCGAAAATTTTAGCTTTTTGTAGCCTTGTAGTTCACGTCATATCTTTCTAATTAATTCTTGGAGGGTTCCATTCCACATATTTATGTTATTTGAATCATGATAAAGGGGATTCAAGGCTATAGGTATAATATTCAGTGATTTTTTAAAATTTGACCTCAATTTTGTGCGCACTGCTGTAGAGGTCTCGCTTTGCTCGCCGTGCTACTATTAGGACCAATGCAGTAACTGTAGAGCCACAAAATTTCACAATTCAGGTAGATTGCAATATTTTCACTAATATTGTGTACATTGGCAGTATGATGTCCTTGGATAATTTGTCCTGGTCTATTAATCTAGTCTAAATTCACAATAATAAAATATTTGGATCTGTTGTCTGTAAACGATTTATAGGATTTCAAAGAGAAATATCAGTAGTCAAATATGATAACTACGCATGCACGCCTTTGGCTAACATTATGATAACGTCATAACGTTCACGAGAAAGTCTTCACCATGCTCTCTTATTAAAGCCTGGAGGCTTCGTGGCCTCCGCATTTTTTTTCCTTTCCTAACGATGGAAATGGACGGGGAAAAAAAGATACATAGGACATTGAATATGTGTAAGAGTGACAGTTCACTGGACAGTTGCTCACAGGACAAGTGCCTACCAAACATTCGCCACCCCAACAGTTGAAGAATAGACAATTGTATCAAGGGTACACTTACATTTTTTTCTGTATTCAGTGTATCCCGTAATGTACTTCAAGTGGTCTATTTCAAATGTATAAATATACGTTAAAAAAATCGTCTGCCATCTTGGAGAATTTTATGATTGCTAATTGTCTCATGGGTACAAACTTTTAAATACATGTCATGTACAATATATATTTAATAAGACCTTCGGTTATCTTCACAAGCATTTACCACACATGAAAAAACAATATTGTACTAAAGCTATCTTATATTTTAAACTTGTAATAACAATAGACACGATGTGAATGGTGTGAAAGCTGAATAATTCATATAAATAATCATACAATCATATAATTAAATCTATGAAGTGATGATGAAACAATTTGAAATAGAATCTAAGAGATTTAAGATTTAAGATTTGGAAATAAAAGTATTGTGGTACTGATGTAAATGCCGGGTATAGGAAGTGTGAGGTGAAACAATTTATCAATTTTCGTGAAGAGGTATATAAAAATTAGAACATTAGTTTGGATGTGTAACTAGGTAGGTGAAAAGATTATCACAAAATTTCCACTGAAACTGTCGTATTTTCATGACTAATTGAGATATTGACATGCTGCAAATTTATGATAGTTTACTCTATCACCCGTTAAAAATAGATTTCCTGACTTCAGTTCGGCTTTAATTCAATCTACATTGAATTCTTGGACGATTCTTCTTGATGATACAGATACGTTACTCAATAATGAGCCAATGCCGGGACATCAGTGTCGAAAATCATTGCGTACATGACCATTGGTTCTAAATGTTAAAAGTTGGAATTCTGTTTATGTTGTTGTTGTGCATGAAAATAAGTTAGGAACAAACATCATATGTTTCCTTGTAGTTTTAAAAGGTATATATATCATGAAATTAGGTTGGTTAATGGAATTTCCTTTTGAAATTAACTAAAACATTCCATATAATCACAAGAAACTGCTTCAATTACCGCCGTTATGTGGTGAGGTAGTTTATAAATGGGCGATGATAGGGCGGTTCACTGTTTATTTCACCACACAACAAATTCAGCACTATCAACAAATTTACAATCATGATGCAGACATGCCAACAGTCCCGGTTTTCCCGGGATAGTCCCGATTTTTGCCAGCCTGGGATGTTGTGTCCCGTTTTTTTATTTATCCCCGGTTTTCCCGGTTTTGGGGTATTTTTCTCATATTATCTTAAAATCTAGACACTTCCCAAGTCTTCATCGCTGAATCTTGAATAAACAACAAAATTGATGCGCCAATTGCGAGTGAACGTGCACAAGATTCATTCTTTGAGATGATCCCTCAATTTTCAACAAGACTTTATTACGTCATGAACGCACTGTAACTATGGTACAGTGCACTGTAACTATGGCTACCTGCAACAAATATCGCGCACCAGTCATGATCCGAACCTCGCGTGGACAACTTTATCAAGTGACATGCCCTATGGTAATGGAGTACATTTTTATAGCGGCAAAAGGCAGGGCACGTTTCCCGCTGGTTCGTGTAAGTGTCGTAACAATTCCATAGGTTTGCTTGTTAAAAGTCTGAAGTCTGTATATCTCAGACTCTTGACTAAATTATTTTGGGGGTCATCTCAGAGATTGCACACTACAGAGCAGACAGCAAGCTTTGAATGAATGAGTGAAATAATCAGTTTGTTCTTGACTGAGCTGTGCCTATTGTTTCCCCAGAATAAATGATTTTATAAGTTCCTGGTTGTTATTTTTTTCAGATGATGCAAAAATTAAATACATGTTATAGAGTCTAATGGTCGAATCAGTAAAATTATAGCTCCAATGTAAATCCCCAAGGACCTCTGAGATACACACCAGAATTGCTCTAGAGACTATAAATATGCATTTTTTTCTCGGGGGGCTTACGGCGCCCCCCGAACCCCCAGACCGTAAGGTGCTCTCGCTTCGCTCGAGCAATTAGTCCCGATTTCATTCATCTCAATGTTGGCATGTCTGCATGATGTTTCATACATTCATGGCATTCAGATCTACAGAATATACGTCGGTGATGAACATTAAATACTTTGGTAGATCCATACTTTTGTGAACCCAAAACTCAAGAATTTCAAAATTTCACAACACCAGACTGATCATCTGAGACTGATGACTCGCATGATTATTGACACTGGCTGACTGGCTGATGTTTTAGCATACAATGATACGTCTACTCATGTACATAATGGTCATGAAATTGAAGGCTCGCCTTCCCTCTGCTCAGCAGTAAGACAAATGAAATTCCTCATTATTCCACCTCCCCACATATTTTGGTGCCGTGACCAGGATTAAAAACAAGGGTTTTCTCAATTGTAGTCTCCACATCAATGCTTCTATTGGTCATCTTTTTCAGATCTAATTGCTATTTATCATTTCTTCCCTTTCAGAATGCAATATGGAGCCCCCTGCTAAGAAACATAAAGCAGAGCCTGAGAATGATACATCAGTAACACATGGATTTTTAGGTGGCATGACTGTTCATGTCGTACTCGCGGGAATCGGGAAAGTGCGCTGTGATCTTTTCCAAAAACAGGTGAAAAATAATGGTGGCAATATCCATGACAATTATGTGCAAGATTCGACAAGTCATATTATCGTTGACGAGAAAATGGATCTGGAGCGACTATGCAAAATCATGAAGTGGGACGAACCTCCAGCTTCTCAAGATTGTAAAATTGTCAAGTCCCTTTGGCTGAGTGTCTGCTTAAGAGAGAGATGTGCAGTCGATACAGACTCATATGAATTGGATGTCGAAAAATTCCTCAGCGATCGCAATGCATCAAACACGAAATCCAAACAACAGACACAAAACATTCCGTCCAATTCTACCAACAGTAAAAATCCTAGTGAACATGGAAACGTAAATATCAGTGAAAACGATGGAACAGAACCGGGCACATCAACGGCTATACGGAAGGTGGTAAGACTTGCCGATTTTGACGCAGACACAGATTCCGACAACGAAGGGGAAAGAACTCAGAAGTTGCCCAGGAGTGGAATCATGTATCATGCGTATAAAAAGAAGCAGAGTAAACCTGAAGAAGATGCGGAAGTTGACAGCGATTACGTTCCAAGTGGAGATGAGGAAGCTGCAGAAGATTCTGATGACGCCGATGGTGCAAGCTCGAGCGAGACCACAAAGTTTTTACCGGTCAGTTGAAAACACATCGACTATTACCAGTAGCATAATCTTCAGTTCTCAAGTTTTTCCCATTATAATGACAGAAACTGTGTGACTATCCTTTTGTTTCCATTTTAGAAAGGCAACTGGGTCTGTGCAAGGTCGTCTAAAGGTCCCAAGGTCAACCACAACAAAAAGGTCACGGATAAACTTGAGGTATGTAGGGCAAATGTTTGTGTACCTGACAATGCTGATGAACATGCATTTTACAGTACAGCAAATTATATGCTGACGAAGATGTTTTCTTCATTGATTTTATGTGCGTCATACATGTGTAGCGACACCTTTTGTTTGCCATCTGAACCCTAATGAGCATATCATGTATTGTATGTATTCGATCTTTGCAGGCACTGGCCAAGACTTATGAGAACACCAATGACAAATGGCGAGCGCTGGGCTACGCGAAGGCTATCACGATGCTTAAGGCTCATCCGAAGGAAATCACAACATTTGAAGTATGCTTTTACATGTACATGTAGTTCTTGCGTTGTTATTGACAACATCATAATGAACCATCAGGTCTTTAGAATATCATTTGCCTATGATACTAATTTGTGTAGTTTCTATCATAATGTATTCATCATACCGGTAATGGTGTCATTATGACATTGATACCGGTAGTATATCATAATGCACCACTTTTTCACACACATATTTTGTGATTTGCATCATAATGTGACTCAATCTTAGATCTTTTCATTACTCATGGCTATGATTAATGACATAATTGCATCTTAAATAAATGCAAAAATTTACCAAATGCCAAAGTTTGTCAAATAAATACCGAAGTCCAAATATAATTTGCAATGTATGATATATAAAAATACATGCACTGCTGAGTAATGACAGTGTTAATAAGAATGAATGATAAGAAAATGTGCAGTTTTCATACATCAAAGTGTATATTGCATGTTCTCAATACAATTATATGAACATGTTATCTAAGTATGATGTGTTCTTGTTCTGTGATAACTATCCATATCTTCTTTAAAATCAACTTCAGGAAGCAAAAGCACTGCACGGTGTTGGCAATAAACTTGCTGAAAAAATCTGGGAGATTATTGAAAGCGGAGAACTCCGAAAACTCAACGAACTATCGTCCAGTGATGAGATAAAAGCCATCAATATCTTCACAAACATCTGGGGCGCAGGGGCCGCGACTGCCCGTGCTTGGGTGGCACAGGGTCTTCGGAAATTGGACGACGTCCGAGAGCGGGCCAGTCTCACCAGGCACCAGAAGATTGGTCTTCGTTACTATGACGATTTTCTCGATCGTATGCCTAGGGAAGAAGCTGGGGAGATTGAAAAAGTGGTAGGTTTGTTCCTCTGTTTGGATACTATATGTGTATGTAACTGTCATTTCAATTGTGCAGCGTAGCATAGTGGAACTCGAACATTTGTATATATCTATTTAGCATAGTGAAACTCATACATTTGTATATATCTATTTACTATGTATTTGACATTATAAAGGTTGTGAACATGTTTTATAATCATGATATAATAGGCATACATCATAACAAGTATACATATGACCCCTTCTATATACATGGTATAAATTCACCAACTACCATACTTCCTGGTAAAGTCTTCCATGACAAAACACCATACTTGTTATATACAGTGGTCCCCCTCAGATAAGACCCCCCTCAATAAAGACTTCCCCCTCTGTAAAGACTTTTTCTTGTGGCACTAGGATGACTTTAACATGTGAATGAACCCCTCTAATAAGACATCCCCTTAGATAAGACCCTAATTTTGTGGCAAAAGGGTAGGTCCTATCTGAGGGGGACCACTGTATGCTACATTTACTTGTAGGTCATAGAAGCGGCTCACTCGATTGACCCGATGCTGATCTGTATGGCGTGTGGGTCTTACCGGCGGGGAAAACCCACCTGCGGTGATGTCGATGTTCTTATTACACATCCTGACGGAAAATCCCACCGGGGAATTTTTGGTGTACTGCTCAACAAATTACGTGACTCGGGTGAGTGGCATTTCTAGCATCCTGTGCTTATAGTGGATTGCTTTCAATAGAAGAGCAGCGCTTAATGCAAATATTAGCAAGCATGAAAATAGGTAAAACGTGGGAAACACTTTTTGGGAAATTTTTTATACATAATACCTATATAGTGATTATTATGTGTTTATTTGAATTGTAGGTTGTAGGTTACCTACGTACAACCTATTTGGAAATGTAGCCTAAATATGATGTTTAAAACAATACAAGACCTTGTTATGAGAAAATAAGAACAGTTTTAAATTGTACAACACAGCATTTTTTTCTGCAAGAGGAGGGGGGGGGGGGGCACTTTTATCAGGGTGCGGGCTTCTATCAGAACCAATGCAGTATATGGTTTAGATCACCAGAAATTTACAGAAATGTATGCGCTTGTATTTCCTGGAAATTTGGAACCAAAGTTGGACGGCTTCAACTGATATTAAAGATACAATTGTATGATTATCTTATATACGTGTAATGACCTATGGGCATAATATTGAATACTTTTACAACTCTATACACGTATAAAAAATATAAACACATACTGACTTTGAGATTGACATGGATGTGTTTATCTTCTCTGATTGGAATATTGTGTTCAATCAGTTTTAAGATAATAACATTCAAACAAATGTCTTTATTTTGCTATATTATATAGATCACACCATTTCATGATCTCAGGAGTATATGGTATTATTCATAGGAAACATACAGAATATTGTCATATTGAAAATGTGGACAATATTCCATTTATCAATGATATCATGTTTATTAAGTGTCCATCCCTGTATTGTGTTTGGAACATATACAGCACAATGTTTACAATGGTTCAGTTGCAGTGTGAAAATATGAATGTTTTTTTTACAGAACATGTACATCTACACAATGGCTAAATTATCAACAGTGCATGTGAATATCTATTTGAAAGAATTTGATATGAAAACAAAACTTTGCTAAATGCATCCATGTAATTAAGTATGTTAAATATTCTTGTTGCATATTGATACAGTAGTGGACGCTTATTTACATTCATTGATATAAATACCTTGACTTGTTGACACACAATCACGCACAAAAAATGTACACTTAACAAAATTAACAAATATTTATGTGAACGGTCTTACAGTATAAATACATATTTGTTACACATGGACAGATCTTATCATCCTAATACAGTGTATATATATCTTCACTTTTACAATGTACACATACACGGTGAGTAAGCGAATCATAATGTTCAGGCATATTTTAGTTAATAAATTGTAGAACATGCTGATTTATTGATTCGGATAGGTTTCATCCAGATCTCCCGAGCACACCTTCACACAGGTTGGACAAAAATTGGTGTGATTATAGACATATTGAAAGATGAAGACAAAAAACTGAAAACAAAGGTTTTTCATTTTTTGTGCGTGACGTTTCCAATTAAATCAATATTGTCCATTTGATAATTTGTGAAATAATAGTGTGGTCAGGATGAACCATGCCTGAATTATATATCTCCACGTTTCAGCCAGATAATGCATAAAATATGCCCGAACGTTATGATTCGCTTACCCAATGTGACATAGATATGTGTAGATAATGTGCAGAAAATATAATTTATTTTCTTCGGCGCTCGCATAAATGTACAATACTGTACACGCAATATGACCATTATGATACCAAAATTAATCATAATGTACCCAACTTGTGTGTGCTCTGTGCATGTTGTGGGAGGTGGGGTGATTCAATTGAGATTGCTTTCCTTCTAAAAAAAATTTCGAAGCACAAATCATCGAATTCTTACTTCCACAGTCTGAAACAGCGGTGCTGAGATCTCAACATTTATATGTAGGCTCCCTATGTCGCTCACAACTTTTTGTATTCCATGTTGTTTAACATGAGTTCAAGTTCCTTAATCTCCATCACATACACGTACAGTCAAAACTGGAAAACTATTTTCCGCTCGTACTAATCGGTGTACAGTTTGCTCTCATTTTCCGTGAAGCACTGGCACTGGACTGGCTTCCCTTGGAACTCGACCGACTTGAAGCCGTTGACTTCTCGGGTTTTTCCGCCTCGTTTCTAAGCATTACCAAGCTTTCCAAGTCCTCCTGGGGAATTGGAGTTTCACGTCCATGATCCACGGCTAAACGCCTGCTCCTCATACGGGCACTGTGTCGAATCATCGCGGGATTATCGATGCTCTCGGATGAACCGCTGTCGGATTTGTCGGAACTGTAGTTCCCCGAGTCAAGCGATGTCGAAGAAAGACGACTTCTAACGGACGTTGCCATGGTGATGAACTTGTAGGATTTTCGTTTTGTCTATTGATCTGTCTATCCTCTAGTTTTCCCGAAACCAAAAGTTTACGACGTTCAGCGACTGTCCCAGAATTCCACACTTTCTCTGTTCATGAGGATTGTCTGAACCAGCCTTCACACAGTAACATCAAACTGTAGCTTCCGCTTGTCACAAATCAGCACTGAAATGAAATAGAGAAATATGGTCAATGTTTAGTGGTACATGTACATATATTTACACATCTACCGGTATATTCATTGTACATTATATACTTTCTACATGTTTTACATTTGAAGTTCCATCAACATTTTACACACAGCAAATAGCACTGGTCCCAGTGGCTAAGATATATCCGTATTGTGCAACAGTACATGACATAAATCATGTTTATGAGGATAAACAAACATTGATGACATGTACATGTAAATAAATATATCAGGATGTTAGATAGATTTCTTGTATATTAAATAGTGCACAGGGTTCATTCAGTCGACGCGTCGTATTTCATTTCCTCGAATACGGTGAATAGTTTGTGACAGGAAGCTCCTGTGGTTATTGACCACTAATACACATTCATCGTAAGGGGACCACCCATATTGTATTGTCCGCTGTTGAGAATAATCCCGCATGCGTTGTCAATATCTGCTACTACATGTACACCTTTAATTGCTTGGAAAATCATTACAGACGATGCAGTGACAATGTAAAGGTTCCATACATGTACGGTTAATCCTCTCGACTCAGTCGGATATTATAATCCTCCGATAATTATGTGTTAGTCGATGAAGCAAATAGCGGTAGATTTTCTTGCACACTGTACACTATGGCATGCTGTAGTCACTATGTCTTGGCCAATAATCAGGATAATATCAACATACATGTGTGAATTGTATAAGTTGGCAAATCTACGTAATATTATGGAACAGCATGTTATTGTTTACATGTATATACAACATCATTCCTTTAAACACCCCTTCATATTGCAAAAGTTGAGAAATTTCATGGTTTTTACACGATGTTACACTCAATACTTGTACTCTGATTTTTTGCTGATATTTTTTCGATGCTATTATAAAATGGTATCGTATTATGACTTGACATACTTCATCTGGGAGTCAAAAACGGCAATTTTCTACTAAATTTCATATTCCTCTCACGAAAATTGAGAAAGTTGGCCATCTACACCCCAATGTTGAATTTCAGCTCAATCGTTGAATTTCTGGGTTAGCAGACGATTTTTTGAATTTTGTTACTTTTGTAGCGGGGTAATCTTTCGAAATCAACATGTTTGTGTAGAATACAGTCCAGTGCATGCTGATCTGAAACTACAATGAATGCTCAGTTTCTCAAGATCTCGTTCTGGGCTGAATTTAAACATTGGGGTAATCCAATTATAACATGACACCATTTAGCATCGCAAAAATATCAGCGAAAACATAGTGTAAACAATCTAGAAAAATAAGATTATAGTTATTTTTAGGTTACCGGACCTATGGTCCGATAACCTATTGGCATGGCGTTGCGTCCGTCGTTCGTCGTCCGTCGTCGTCGTCGTCGTCGTCGTCGTCGTCGTCGTCGTCGTCCACATTTTTATCTTTTTTGTTTACGGGCGAATTTTTCTGAAATTTTGCAGAAAAATACTTAAAAATAATTCAAGAAGGAGGTATTTTTTAGTTTTTTGATTTTCGCTTTTCCTTCAAAATGGCGGCCATTTTCGACGAAAAAGGCCTGATTTTGGACTTTGGCGGCCATTTTCTCAAAATCTGTTCAGTAACTTTTTTTCTTTTTGATACATAAGACTCCTCATATGTACTTCTATGATGTCTATAAATTTCGTTGCGCTTGAATCGCTCGAAGTGGGCCATTTTGGCCCAAACTCGACCCAAATAGGACTTTCCCATGTTAAATTCTCCTATGCTTTATAATGGGACACATTATGCCTAATATCTCACTTGATATTGAGATTAGAGACTAGGAATCAATTGTGGACATATAGGAAATGATATATGCTGAATATTCTCGTGACCTTGAATTTGACCTCTGACCTCAGTTTCAAGGTCAGAGCACAAAATGGCTTATATCTCGCTTATTATCGACTCTACAGCTTAGGAATCAATTGTGAACATATAGGAAATAATATATGCTGAATATTCTCGTGACCTTGAATTTGACCTCAGACCTCAGTTTCAAGGTCAGAGCACAAAATGGCTTATATCTCGCTTATTATCGACTCTACAGCTTAGGAATCAATTGTGGAGATATAGGAAATGATATATGCTGAATATTCTGATGACCTTGAATTTGACCTTCGAACTCATTTTCAAGGTCACAGGACAAAATGGCTAATATCTCGCTTGTTATCGACTTTACAGCTTAGCAATCAATTATGAACATATAGGAAATGATATATGCAGATTATTGTCATGACCTTGAATTTGACCTTTGACCTCATTTCAAGGTCACAGGACAAAATGGCTAATATCTGACTTATTATCGACTTTACAGATTAGGAATCAATTGTGGGCATATAGGAAATGATATATGCTGAATATTCTCATGACCTTGAATTTGACCTTTGACCTCATTTCCAAGGTCACAGGACAAAATTGCTAATATCTCGCCTATTATCAACTTTACAGCTTAGGAATCAGTTGTGAACATATAGGAAATGATATATGCTGAATATTCTAGTGACCTTGAATTTGACTTTTGACCTCATTTTCAAGCTCAATAGGACAAAATGGCTAATATCTTGCTTATTATCGACTTTACAGCTTAGAAATCAATTGTGAACATATAGGAAATGAGATATTCTGAATATTTTAATGATATTGAGTTTGACCTTTGACCTAAATTTCAAGGTGTCATTTTATTTTCAAAGTCAGATTACAAAATGGCTTATATCTCGCTTATTATCAAATTTACAGCTTAGGGGTCCATAGTGAACATATAGGAAATGATGTATGCTGAATAGTTTGGTGATCTAGAATTTAACCTTTGATCCCATTTTCAAGGTTAGAGATATGGCGATTTCAGTGGTCACCTTGAATTTGACCAACAACTTTCTCGGCTTAACTCTGTATATTTCTCCGGTAACCTTTCTAGCCCATTGGGCTAATTTTTTTTACCTTTTGTACATGTACATTTAAATTTTTTAATCAAATCCTTTCTGTACACATAAACTGTTGACACATATTCAAACAAACTCAGACACACATATTCATGTACTTACCTATATCATATACATGGGAACGTATTTGACAGTATCAACAAGAATTGCATATACTATTCCAAGTTGTGACCGCGTGGATTCTGACTTGGATGTTATTGTGTTCGTGCTTTATATATAGTTGCGAGAGGGCACATTGGTACATAGTACGCATGTTTCATACTTCCCTATCATTCACACTTCATCTTTCATTCATGGAACTTGTCCATTATACTACTTATTTATCTTCCTTGTTCCAGAAAACCACTGCTTCATGCTAATAACATTTACTGTATTAGATGTACACTGTGTGACATCGTATGTAACTTCATACAGCTACAAATTGCAAATAATTGTACATCATTCACATATAGGAAATTGCTTCACACCGGGCAGTGTTTGCTTGGATCTGTTCATGTTGTTAGTTGTTAGTTGCAATTGTACACATACTAATTACTAGTAATTGTATATTTCCACATTGTTCAGTACAGTACATGTTCATATAATTATTTATCGTGAAAATTCTGCTCTGTGATAACAAGGGAGAGATGGGGTTTTGTAATTCTGCGTTCTCGTTTATTTAAAACCACAGGAATTAGTGTAGGATCAGAAAACTAGCAATGAACTTTTTGAACTTCCTGAAAGTCGTAAAAATATGATGTTACTCGCTCAATTAGAAAAAAAATGAATACATATGATTATCATCTCACATATTCGAGTGTATATCAACGGAAATTATTCCTTTTGTACATGTATGTATGTGTACATGTATAGTTGTAATAAGATCAGTTGGGGAAAGGGGTAAATTTGACAACTCAATTTGACAACAGTACCCAAATTTGACAACTGTGGGGTTGGTAAATTTGGATACTCAAACAAACTTATCTTTTTTCTGGAGTAATCGGTGTTTGGTGCATTACTTTCCTCCTTTCAACTAAATATACTGGTCCAACACCTAATAATGACAGAGATGTCCCAGGTTTTTGGTGCAGCGTTGGACGCTCCTGAAGCTCAGAAGTTTATTTGCTACTTCAAATGAGATAATCTTGCAGATTATATAAACTTGCAGAAGACTTCATTTTGTCAACTTCATTAGATGTCCATTGATAATGATATAATTTAGTTATAATATTTTTTTGGATATTGGTCCAATACCACGTACACAAATTTACCAACTCCTGGTCCCCAAATTTGGGTACTGTTTGTAAATTTGACAACAGTCCCCAAATTTGCCCCTTTCCCCAACTGAATAAGATTAACAACATGTATAGCGTTCAGTATAAGAGGCTGTCATTATTAAGATCTACCTATATGTAGATAAAATTATGAAAAAGCTCATGAACTAAAACCATCTACAGTCAAACCTCCATTAGTGACCACCTCTGGGACGTCCGGGTCAGTGAACAACTCCAGTTAGCATGGTTAGGGAACACTTTTTCTAAGTCCGAATGTGCTCTTCTGATTAGTAAACAGCTTCATGTAGTGAACAATTTTTGCTGGGTCTCAAAGGCGCTCACTAATCAGAGGTTTGACTGTATAACTAGTCAGAGACACATGTACTATGGTTTCGGCCAGGTGTACATTTACACGTATCGCTGTTACAAAATTCCACAATATTGTCCAGTATTAAGCAGTAATAGTAATAATAGATAAAAGACTAGACTTATGAAGTTGATAATTGATGAAAAACGTAACATCAGATTCTGTAGTGTATAACATTCGGGATACAAAAAAATGGGTGAAAATTTTTTTTTATAAAAATACAAACATACATGTACCTGTTGCATGTGAATATCATCAGACAACATGGCCCTGGCTGTTTGTGGTACCGCTGGACAAGTCTGTAATCCGCTTGTTTACAACTGTTACTGTCTCCGTTTGTTGTTGTCCAAAACATTTCATCCCTCCTTTGCTCGTATCTAGGAATGTTTGTGTCTCCCCCGCCAGACACGCAGACTTGTACAGATCTATTGATTTTGTGATTCTCCCTTGTCGATCTTTCTCTTTTGTCTGTTTTCTTGTTGTCGTCAGCATCAGAATGCGTCATAAACATGTACTGCATGCACGGCTTGGTTGATTCCTTCACCGTGGGCCCTCCGATAGATTGAGTCGTCCCCTACAACCGACAACCGTCAACCGCAGTGGCCCCACCACGCACTCATGGATTTTTCCCGCTGTTTTCCCCTGCCGTCGGCCGTTATTGAAAGAAATTCCCCCAACGTCAACGCTGCATGGTTTGTCTCTAGGCATTAAAACTTGCGTCCATGTAGCCAGCCTTTGAGGTGCCTTCTATGTTCTTACATTGTCCGAACTATGTAAATGTAGGCTCATTCAGCGGAGTCTATCTTTTTTTTCAAGTCCTCCAACATGAAAGTATCAAAGTCGCTGCAGGTACATGTGTTTCGAGAGCGGAGCAGCGCTGCGAAATTGGTTTCAGGAAAATTATTCAATAATCTTTTATTCAAGACCCCAGCCAACGAAGGATTTACGTATAGCCATACATGTACATGAAAACCAATATATTCCACGTTTTTATGACTCAAGCTTGTTATATGTTGCCTACATCATTCTATTCTATATTCAATATAAGGATAAGAAAGGTAATACATTATACAGATACACTGTACATAGAGACTTCATAATCGCTTGCAGTCAATAATCCTGATAATAAATACCCTGTTTACTTTAAGTATTTTTGCTACCTAGATGCTTTTGTGCGGAGCTCATGTCATTAGCTCAAGCTGGGCTGACAAAGAAACGGTCTAGTGAACAGGATTTAGATCTTGAGATCTGTAATTAACATGTTCAGGACATGCGGGTAGCCTGAGGGCAGAATAGGGGGTGAATATGGGTGGCCAGGGGCGATAGTATTAACATGATTAACATGTTAGTGTTAACATGATTAACAAGTTTTATAAGGACAATTTACAGTAAATCACGACATCAACATACACCCTTTTTCAAAGCGTAAAGACTAACTCAGCACAATCAGGTTGACTTTAAATGAGGAAACATCATATTTTTGGGAGATACTAGTATGCTGTTTAATAATCTTAAAGATCTTAAATTTAAAAATCTTACAGAATGCTGAATCAAAAAATTCCTGCTGAACATGTCATCACTAATCTAGATGCATACTGATACTATAAAGTGCATGTATATCAGATTGACACAGTATGTATGTATGATATTTATACCATATGAACATCTACTATATAAACACATAATTCGCACAATCTCTCATACATATGCATCCAATACATGGTGTGATATGCTGAAAACACAGAAAATAACATGTGGAATCGCTGCCCGTTTGGCCCAGAGCTGAGAGACTAGTGTATAGATTCTTTTATTGATTACCTTTCGCTCTATGATTTCAGACTACGCCACTCGCATTGACGTTGCTGCCTGGCTCGCAACGTTACATAATGTAACGGTTTGAGCAGCGCTTTTGTTCAAATATCGCTGTTTCCACGTGATTTGGACATGTCTTTCACATGGCTAACCTAGAAACAAACATTTGCGCATGAGTGGAACCGCCAGTGAGATTTATGCAGTAAAATTTGGCTAGAATATTTGGCAAGTGTTCGTGTCATATTGATAATGATTATATCCCCTCTCCCTGTTTTAATAACCAGCACATAAATAAATGATATAATATATCTAATAGCATTTGCATGTACAACAAAATATGCTGAATAAAATTATTTAATCAAATGTGTTTCCAACTTACACGTATGAAATATTATACAATATTGAGCTTAATCAATATCATCATGAATATGGATAATTATACAGCCCTAATTCACGTGATTCAATGTGAGATAACTAATAGAGTAAACCCCTTTAATTTCACGCCCCGTTACATTTAAGTTTGTGTTTTCAGGATTTGTATATCATGTGTATGTTTGCAGCCACGTTTGCATGTGCAAATCAATTATATGGGTTGTGGAAGAAAACATCCGCATCCAGAAATTTGAGAAATCACGAATTGTATAGTGTCGAAAAATTTAGGGATTTACAATATACAATAAATCATGATAATCATGGTCATGTGATTCATAACTCAAAGAATGTACAATCAATCTTTGAAGTAACTATCTTTTCACAGTCCACACCTATGATATTGAACACCTTAATTTTGTTGACAATAACATGGCCACCGAATAGATGTTACAGTACCTCATGGTATTTCTGTTGTTGCGACAGGGTTCATAACTGACGATCTCGTGTCACAAGAGGAAAGTGGAAACCAGAAAAAGTACATGGGTGTGTGTCTGCTCCCTGGCCAGGGCAGGCTGGTAAGTGTGCTTGGTTACCATGGTTACCCACAGTGACAATTGATTACAATGGTTACAGAGTGGAATGCTTGGTTACCATGGTTACAGAGTGGAATGTTTGGTTACCATGGTTACACAGTGACATGCTTGGTTGTCATGGTTACAGAGTGGAATGCTTGGTTACCATGGTTAAAGATTGGAATGCTTGGTTACCATGGTTACAGCATGGAATGTTTGGTTTCTATGGTTAAACAGTGACATGCTTGGTTGTCACGGTTACAGAGTGGAATTCTTGGTTACCATGTTTAGTTACAAAATGGAATGTTTGGTTACCATGGTTGTAAAGTGGAATGCATGGTTACCATGATTACAGAGTGGAATGCTTGGTTACGATGGTTACAAAGTGGGATGCTTGGTTACCATGGTTGTAGAGTGGAATGCTTGATTATCATGATTACAGAGTGGAATGCCTGGGTACCATGGATACAGATTGGAATGTTTGGTCATCGATACACAATGACATGCTTGGTTGTCATGGTTACAGAGCGGAATGCTTGGTTACCATGGTTACAGAATGGAATAATTGGTTACCATGGTTGAAGAGTAAAATGCTTGGTTATCATGATTACAGAGTGGAATGCTTGGTTACCATGGTTTTCGGAGTGGAATTCTTGGTTACCATGGTTGTAGAGTGGAATGCTTGGTTACCATGATTACAGAATGGAATGCCTGGTTACCATGATTACAGAGTGGAATGTTTGGTTACCATGTTTACACAGTGATATGCTTGGTTGTCATGGTTACAGAGTGGAACGCTTCGTTACCATGGTTACAGAGTGGAATGCTTGGTAACTGTGTTAACAAGGTAGAGTGCTTGGTTACCTTGGTTACAGAGTGGAATGCTTGGTTACTGTGTTATCAAAATGGGGAGCTTGGTTACCATGGTTATAGAGTATAATGCTTTGTTACCATGGTTATAGCATTGGATGCTTGATTACCATGGTTACTGAGTGGAATACTTGGTTACTATGGTTATAGTATGGAATGCTTGATTACCATGATTACTGAGTGGAATACTTGTTTACCATGGTTACAGAGTGGACTGGTTGATTACTATGTTTACAGAGTGGAAAGCTTGGTTAATATGTTAACAAAGTAGTCTGCTTGGTTACCATGGTGGCAGAGTGAAATGCTTGGTACCATGGCTACAGAGTGGAATGCTTGGTACCATGGTTACAGAGTAGAATGCTTGATTACTATGGTCACAGAATAGAATGCTTGGATACCATGGTTACAGCATGGAAGGTTTGGTTACCATGGTTACAGAGTGGAAGGCTCTGATTACCATGGTTACAGAGGGGACTGGTTGGTTACCATGGTTACAGAATGGAATGCTTGGTTACCATGGTTACAAAGTTGAATGCTTGGTTACCATGGTTACATAGTGGAATGCTTGATTACCAATGTTACAGACTGGACTGGTTTGTTACCATGGTGCAGTGGAATGCAGAGTGGACTGGTTTGTTACCATGGTTACAGAGTGGAATGCTTGGTTACCATTGTTACGGAGTGGAATGCTTGGTTACCATGGTTACAGACTGGACTGGTTCGTTACCATGCTTACAATGGAATGCAGAGTGGACTGGTTCGTTACCATGGTTACAGAGTGGAATGCTTGGTTAGCATGGTTACAGAGTGGAATGCTTGGTTACCATGGTTGTAGAGTGGAATGCTTGGTTACCATGATCACAGAATGGAATATCTGGTTACGATGGTTACAGAGTTGAATGTTTGGTTACCATGGTTACACACTGACATGCTTGGTTGTCATGGATACAGAGTGGAATGCTTGGTAACTGTGTTAACAAGGTAGGTGTTTGGTTACCTCGTTTACAGAGTGGTATGCTAGGTTGATATGGTTACAGAGTGGAATGCTTGGTTACTGTGTTATCAATATGGGGTGCTTGGTTACCATGGTTACAGAGTATAGTGCTTCGTTATCATGGTTATAGCATGGAATTCTTGATTACCATGGTTACAGAGTGGAATACTTGGTTACCATGGTTAAAGAGTGGACTGGTTGATTAGTGGAAAGCTCGGTTAATATGTTAACAAAGTAGGGTACTTGGTTACCATTGTTACAGAGTGGAATGCTTGGTTACCATGGTTACAGGGTGGACTGGTTGGTTACCATGGTTACAGAGTGGAATGCTTGGTTACCATGGGTGTAGAGTGGAATGCTTGGTTACCATGATTACAGAATGGAATGCCTGGTTACCATGGTTACAGAGTGGAATCTTTGGTTACCATGGTTACACATTGACATGCTTGGTCCTCATGGTTATAGAGTGGAATGCTTGGTTACCATGGTTCCAGAGTGGAATGCTTGGTAACTGTGTTAACAAGGTACGGTGCTTGGTTACCTTGGTTACAGAATGGTATCCTTGGTTGATATGGTTACAGAGTGGAATGCTTGGTTCCTGTGTTATCAAAATGGGGTGCTTGGTTACCATGGTTACAGAGTATAGTGCTTTGTTACCATGGTTATAGCATGGAATTCTTGATTACCATGGTTACAGAGTGGAATATATGGTTACCATGGTTACAGAGTGTACTGGTTGATTACCATGTTTACAGAATGGAAAGCTTGGTTAATATGTTAACAAAGTAAGGTGCTTGGTTACCATGGTGGCAGAGTGGAATGCTTGGTACCATGGTTACAGAGTGGAATGTTTGGTTACCATGGTCACAGAATAGAATGCTTGGATACCATGGTTACAGCATGGAAGGCTTGGTTATCATGGTTACAGAGTGGAAAGCTCTGATTAACATGGTTACAGAGGGGACTGGTTGGTTACCATGGTTACGGAATGGAATGCCTGGTTACCATGCTTACAGAGTGGAATGCTTGGTTACCATGCTTACAAACTGAACTGGTTGGTTACCATGGTAACAGAGTGGCATGTTTGGTTTACCATGGTTACAGAATGGAATGCTTAGTAACTATGTTAACAAAGTAGGGTGCTTGGTTACCATGGTTACAGGGTGGAATGCTTCAAGATTACTGGGTGCCTTGTTGTATGCCTGATAACTGTGATAAGATTTGACATGTTTGATTACCATGGTTACAAGCAGTGTGATCACATTACATGTATAGACATATCGCCTAAAGAAAATTAGCCAGACATGTTCGTTATTACACCTGTAACATGAACTCATATTTACAGGTTTCGAAAATGATCATTAGCAGACAACAAAGTCACTGAGTAATCGATTTTGTTCTACTTCATTCAGCACCGTCGCTTGGACATCATCGTGGTTCCGTATGACGAGTTTGCCTGTGCGTCCATGTACTTCACGGGCTCTGCCCACTTTAACCGGTCCATGCGCAACCTCGCAGGAAAGATGGGGATGTCCCTCAATGAACACGGGCTCTTTTCTGGGGTGATACGTAAGGTACATGTACATCTAAAACAGAGTACATAATGATATGCATTACAATGAGTACATGATAATTAAGGTGCTCCTTGAGAAAGGAAAAAGAGATAACATTTCTGTAGTTTTCTGGGTGGAAAGAAATGAATATATTGAAATTAACATGTTCGCTTAATATGTACCATTGGATAGTCATAATGATAAATGTTTGCATAATGATATGTTTGCAGACATAATCAAATTTAGCTTATCAAAATTATACATAACATATATATGTACACATGATCAGGCATGGTATTTCATGTTCAGATAATATTAACATGACAACTTCAGTATTTCGCGCTTCCGTTACTTGTCTTCATGAATTATATTTCCACATTTTTCCAGGGTGGAGAAAAGATCACAAAGGGGGTTCCCCTCCACACGCCCGATGAAAAATCCGTCTTCAAACACCTCGGTTTGACATACAGGCCACCAGTGGAGCGAGATCATTGATGAACTGACAATGTGTACATTGCAATATTTATTTTGAAATGAGTAATTAGCCCTCAACATGTTCTTGTGCGGATGACCAGATCATACCTCATAATTATGCATGCCATTATTCATGATTTTATGCTTGGTGTTTTACCTTGTGCTTTTTATGTGTATAGGTATTGATAATTTATGTATCAACATAATAATCACGGTGATATATTTATTTGTAGAACTTTGTTAATACCTAAATTATTCTGAGTCATTGTTTAAGACATTACTTGTACAGTGCATTGTATTGAATAGTATTACACAGATATTTTTTTTCCTTACATGTAGATGTATGTGATATTTATCTTGCGCTATAAATGTAGTCATTCTCCATCGAAAGCAGTGCATGTTATTTAAATGAAATATTTTACACTCCGATGTGTGTTCTGAGGATGAAATATCATAGCACCCGTCGTGCATATAATGGAAAACGCATATGACAAATGAAGATATCATAACGTGTCAAATATATATAGTTATGACAAACAGAGATATCATAACGTATCAAGTATACAAACGGAGATATCATAACGTTTCAAGTATGTATTGTTATGACAAACGGAAATATCATAACGTATCAAGTATAATATTGTTATGACAAACGGAAATATCATAACGTGTCAAGTATATATTATGGACTTACTATGCTTTAGCCACATGCTGAAGGAAAGTACTCAGTACCATCGAGTAACCTTGCTATTATCTCTATACAACTGATTTGAACTAAGGCATTGCCAGGCTCATACTCTCGTGGAATCGATACTTTTGTGACCTTGACCTGAGCCGCTCAGGTCAAGGTCACAAAAGTATCGATTCCACGAGAGTATTACGATTCCCTATGCTCATAATGGAAACCTACAATGTAAGCTCTCCCCTCAAGTGTTTCATCTCCAATGTCCAGTTTAGTCAGACATCACAATTGGTTTGAGCACTTATGGGCGCCTCAGATCAAAGGATCAAGGCCACCCTAAGATGAACCAAATTTGAGTCATATTTATATCAAATGAAATAAAGCTTAATTAATTATCCAGCATTTAATGTCCAAAACCATATTACAATTTTATGCAGATAACCTTGAATTATGTCTATGAATATAAGGTCAGCTTTGGTCAAGTTCAAGGTCATTGTACAGTGCATTAGATATGACTTACTTCTAAACTTTATTCTGATCCGTATTTTCAATCATTTAACACTTGTGGACCAATTTATATCATTTTCAGACATAACATTGAGGTCACTTGAAGAACCTTCAAGGTCACTTGAAAGCATTTCAAGGTAACCAAAGATATTTAAAACTCGACTTCCTGAATGTTCAAAATACAAGTCTACAATGTATGTCCCATAGATTTCAAGCATTTTGGGCTTTTCTATATAACCTCTATAAGTCCTCTCTACAACACTTTTGCACTGAAACACTGAAGGTCAAATGAGGTCAACTTCAAGAAATATATGATATCCTATTTGTTCATGATGTAAACCTAAGCTCTATCTAAAGCTATGTTGTATGCAGAGGCCAATTGACACATTTTAGGTCAGATGTGATTTCGGATTTACAGTATATGATCCTCAATATATGATTCCCAATATGTTCAAAATACAAACCGAAGCCTTAACTACAGCCGTTTCGTATGCATAATACGTTTTACGCATTTCATTTCAGATGTCACCTTCGGTCTTACCACTCAGGTTAACTTTAAAACTACCAAAAGATCCGCAATATATGACTTCCTATGCATTCATAATACAAAACATAAGCTATAAACTCTATATGCAGCCGTCCAGTATGTAGAAGTCAAATTACACATTAATTAGTTCGAACGTGAGCTTGGGATTTAACGTTCAAAGTCAAGGTCATTTTGGCCATTTTGTGCCTTTTGGAACTATATTTTGGGAAATCTGGGTGATGCAAAGTCCCTTTTCTTCATATGCAAACTTAACAATTCTGAACGCCATCCATGTGTGAGATTAGGCAGAGCGTTGCTGAAAAGTTTTCAAGCAAAGTGCCAAAAGGCCAACCTAAATGGCTGTCAGAGTCCAAAACTGGCGCATTTTTCGACAAAAATGGCCGTAGATAAACTCCAAGGTCACCACACAATCATATATGACCCCATATTTGAAACTGTCAATATCTAAGCTCTATCTTTAAGCATTCCACGAGTACAGTTGTGGCAGTTCCCACCATGTAGGAAAACAGTGCCAAAAATATCCCAAAATATTTTCAGAGATATTTTTTATGGCCGGAAATGGCTCAAAACGAATAACGCGATTTAGGACAAACATGATTTTTTCGCCCACCCGTCGAGAAAAATCAAAATGGCTTCCACACCTAGACTGGCGATTCAAGGCAACGAAAGTTTAACACGTCACAAAAGTTCCACAAGGGGTATATTTTGAAACTAAAATATCAGAAGTGTTCATACATTTTTTTTTAGAGAATGGCCGCCGAAGTCCAAAATTCGTTGAAAACGGCCTCCATTTTGAACCCCCCCCCCCCCCCCCCCCAATATTTTTTAGGCATTTTTGTGTGAAAAATGCCAGAAAGATTCGACTGTCAACGTTAAAGATAAAAATGTGGATGTCATGACAATACATATAGATTATCGGGCCAAAGGTCCTTCAACCTCAAAAGCCTACCAAATTGACAAAATTGATTTAATGAACATAATAAACAGCATAAAAGAAAATGAGTTACGGATAATAAAATAACCTTAAATTAATCAGAATAGCGGACCGACGAAATTTAATTTGTGCTTATTGTGTAATATGTCCGTCTCATTTCCGAAATTACTGAGGTTATTACAATGCATATTACACGTACAATAATGTAATATATTCGCAAACATGCAAGCCTGCTTGTAAGTAAAAACAATTGGAAACAAGACAACAGAAAATATTTGCACATTGATAAGCGCTGTCACCACTGATGTTGCACACATCAGCGATAAAAAAAATATTGCATGCAGACAGCAAATGATCAGGTTACACTTTTCTCTCCTGAAATTAGTGTCCAACCTCGTTCGCTCGATCACATCTTTGACCCCTCATTTGGTATGTGCTCCAGGTGTAGGTAGGTAGCTATAAATGCCGGGGACGTGCGTGCTCCGACATCACTCGCTCGCCTACAGACACCTGAAGACGTGCGCGTAGAGGAGCGAACCTCCAGCTAGAGCCTTCGTAGTGGAGTCCGGAGTCGGCGTCGTGCTTTGTGCACTGAATAGTAGGAGAAGAAAATCCGTGGAGAAAAAAAAAAAAAACAGAAGAAGATTTCTCAGGGACAAATAAGCTCTTGATTATTAAAATAGAAAAGAAAATTGAAGTCAACGAAAGTTAGCAACATCCATAAACTCCTCAGCGAAAAAAAGGATCCGATACAACATCTAGTGAAAGACCAGATTGCCAAACCTCAACACAAGCCTACACGATGGCCGACCTGGAGCGCTGGGAGGTGAAGGCCCTCTGTATGTTCGGGCTTTTTGCCAGTATGTCCATCTTCGTGCTCCTCCCGATCCGCGTGTCCAAGGCCGTGGAGCGACAGGGCAAGCGCGGATTGTTCATCATTAGCGTGTTGAGCTGCTTCGGAGGCGGTGTCTTTTTCGGCGCGTACCTGATTCACTTGAACCCCGAGGTGCGAGAGGTACTGGAAGAGGCCCTACTGATCCCCAACGGACTCGTGTACCCGATCCCCGAGGCGCTGGCGGGCTTCGGCTTCTTCCTGATTCTTTTCCTGGAGAAGTCGATCCTCTACTGCCGGAGTAAGGGCGACAAGAAGGCGACCAGCGAGAACGGGAAAGCTGCAGCAATTGTTGATGAAAATTACGACGACGAACACATGCCGTACGCCGTGAACGTCCGCATCACCGGGACCTCGTTCAAACCACTCGAGAGTGAGTTCATGACCGAGGGACACAACGCCGTTGGGAGGTTCTATCCAGGGGACGAGTCCCGCTCGAGAAGCTCGACAATCAGCTCCGGCGAGGGATCCCCGCGCAAGACGGCGAAAGCTGCTGAAGCCGGGGCGGGCGGTTACGTCAACCACGCGGCCGACGTCAACACGAACCACGAATCACCCGCCGTTGCCAAGGACGCCGTCTCGCTCGAGTCGAACTCCTCTCGGGACCTCGTGGAAGGGTCGGGCGACGACGCCGCTAAGACGAGGTCTCTAATCTTCGTGGTCGCTCTCTCCCTGGACTGTATCTTTGAGGGTCTCGCCCTGGGACTAATGGACAACACACTGGACGTTGTCAACCTGTTTATTGCCATCATCTCGCATGAGTTCATTATGTCTTTCTGTATCGGTCTTGAACTTGTCAAGCACTATCCCACTAAAAAGGTATTAATATATGACCTGACAAGTATATGTGAGTACATGTGTACGTTATTTTAATATAAGAAAACACGTACAATATAGTAATTATAAGCTGAATTATAAGGTTCCGGGACTTAAAATCCCGGTGATTTCGTTTCGTTTCTTTCATGATCGGGGCATAATGTATATTTTTGCTCAATATTTATTTATTGTGTTGCTTGATGGTAACCTAACCCTCAGACATGAATATATAATTGAGCACACAACCTGGTTTCATTCGCTAGTTTAGCTTATTTGCTAGTCAAATATGCTTGAAAAAATATGATCAAAGTTGCATCCTGTATATTTCATTGACTCAGAATTTAGGACTTGAATTCAATTCAATACACTTTATTGTTTCGCTCGGGATAAACTGAGTGAGACAAAAACCAATGAATAGGCTCTGTCTTTCGAAGAACTCTGTCTTTCGAACACTAATGCAATTGAAATTAATTGAATATTCTATTGTTTTTCTCTTGTCATGTGTGCAGGTCGTGCCCGCTGGCCTGTTCTACGCCTTCACGCCTGTGATTGGTGCAATTATCGGTACAGCTATCATTGAGAGCGCCGGTTACCTCGACAATCCGACCACTGTTGACATCGTCAGCGGAGTGCTGCAAGCCATCAGCGCAGGGACCTTCATCTACTGTTCGTTCATAGGTCAGTGTGCCACATAGGTTCATGCAGCTTTGCTGGTCTAGACCGTTGTTTGTTGTATTTATCGGCCTGTTATGCTGATAACATAAGCTTACATTGGAGTTAATAGAAACAGTAGAATGAATGACGTTAGAAGCAACTTCTAGTAATTAGAAAACGGGTGTTTCACAGGGGCTGCGAGAACAAAATTCAAGTAGATCCACGTGAATTTACCACTGGGATATTGCTCTTCATTTGGTGTCTTATTTTGGGGGATTAATCATAAATACACATGATAAGCTTTTATTATAAATTTCAGTTATCTAAGATTGTTCTGTATGTTATGAAATGTATTAAGACGAGAAAGACGTGTTCATCAATGAAGGCAATTGGGTCAAATTGGGTATCTGACTTGATATACAGCATGTGTGTACATTTAATGTCTAATGTTCGACAATGTTTTGTGAAACTAATCAATAGATTCGATTCACGTAGAATACCATGTTTCACATGACGCGTATGTGAATCACGTGATAAAAAGTATAACTTCGGTGTGCCATTTCACAATCTCTACGCTATATATTATAGTATGTACTTATACATGTATACAAAGGTTAAGTATCGAAATGATGTATTGATGGCTATATATAAGATTACGGGTGCAGTGACCTACTGCAACAGTCACGTAGGCTTCACCAAGCCTAATATAACTTCATTGTGTCACCGGGTAGCCATCCAATCAAATTCGGCGAAACATTCACCTAATTTGCATATTAAATTGCATATGTATGGCACAAGTAATTCGAGCAGCTTATCGTCTGTTATATACATTGTGACGACCAGCATGTAGCTCTAGGTAGAATTGTGTCGAAAATGATGGTTTCATGATCTACTTAATGATAAGCAAGACAACAACTTGACTTTCAGGGTCGAACCTGGCAATAAACCAGAGCAAATCTGATAAATAAATCAAAATTTATCGGCTGATCCGCCATCCTCATCCTGTAATCCAAGGCAATACAGATATACTTGTGAAACAAAGCAGTCAGCGCTGTTAGAAATGGTCGCCCATTGTGTCCGATAACAAATTCTGATTGTCTATACGCGAGGTCAAAAACAATATCAAGATATCCCGATGGTCATTTATTGGATTATCTCTATGGATTAGTAGAACGTTTAAAAAGAATAGTGCGTACCAGGTACATAATCTAAAGGTGTATGGTACAGTTTGTTAACGACGTAGAAATGATAATTACGTGCAGGTTTGTGGGTACCAGAACTCCAGAAAGACAACAAATTGGGAATGTTTTACTTCAAATATATTCGAAATTGATGGCCCGTCGGCTTGCCAATGTAGGCAAATACCATTAATAGTTCAACTTCAACATTTATTTTGTAGTTTTCCGGAAACATTTGCCCACGTTTCAACACCCTCAAGAACAACCACAGTTGAATCCCCCATCACCCTCCACCTTAACAAAAAACATTTTCTCTATATATATAAATGACAGGTATCCTGACAATCTTTTCTTTTGTTTTCCAGGTATCTTATCGGAGGAACTGACACACGATAACGGGTTCTGGAAGGCCCTATCCACGCTGTTCGGCTTTGCCCTTATGGCGGCCATGGCTGCCATCCCGGAGGACAGCCAGGGGTCCGCAGAGGAGGGTACCACCGCCAGCTACGTCATGTCCACGGTCTAGGCGTGGGTGATGCGGGGTTTTGGACACAGTGACGTCACCAATAATATTTCAATTACAAGTTTTCTTTGAGGGTTTGCTTCACACATAAAAAGGCCAGAATAATTTTACCATTTTTAAACGTCCACGCTGTTTTTTAATCCACCACGCGGATAAATTGTCCGGTGGAATTTGCGATAGAAACAAGATATACGTTGAACGTGGGAAGATAGGAAAATAATTTATTCCAACAACCTAATTTTTTTGTGAAACACTGTAAAATATTATCACCTTTTTCATTGCGTCTTCTTGAAATGCTCCAAATTCTGGTTTTGATTATATTCCAGATAAACGTGACCAGTGTTTTGTTTGTGCTGACTAATGTCCGGTCTGCCATACATTGGTTCACTTCCGAATCTCAGTAATCGGTGTTTTGGTAGACCTGTCTGTCTTCTTTGTGTCGTTTTGTATGTTTAGTTTAGGTTTTATTCTACACAAAAATGTTTAACATGTTCAGTGATATGGCGGCGATTGAAATCGATTCAAAAGTGATCATACCTGCGATATCAATTCAAGTATAATATCAGTATTATGAAATTCATAATAATTTCATGGAATTTCATGTTTTTCGAAATTTGTATTCTAACACTGTTTCTGTTTCACTATGGTGGTTCACTCCCGAAATCTCAGTAATCAGCCATAGGGAAGCAAAACAGTAGCATTTACATGTATTTTATCACGTTTTTTTGACGCCTTACAATACTGTATTTGTTTCTCCGGGCTGGTTCACTCCCGAAATCTCAGTAATCGGCCATAGAGATTCACAGCACAGTATCAGGGTATTTATTGTATTCTAGTTTCTTGTATATAGATGTAAGCAGTGATTGAGCCTTGGTGCTTCGTGATATATATATTTTTAAAATTTTGAATATATACTTGCTAGAGTAATGATTTGCACATTTTGAACAATTTTCAAGCGTATATTGAGTTATTTTCCCAATGCATTGAACAAATTCAATTTAGATATTGTAATTCTGATATTTATATTGTGTATTGTAAATGTAATAACTGAACATGTGTATCCATCATACAGTTCAATAATGCAATATTAACAATTCATAAGAGCTATCAATCATACAGTCAAAAAATATGACACAATTTTCAACACTTGTTCATAACGTTTCAATTTTCCCGTATGCTGTGACCAGATAATTATGTCTGTTTTTTATACTTATTCTTGCATAGCTGTGACTACTACACGTACAGGAGTCTTCGTGTGAGTGGTTCACTGTCGAAATCTCGGTAATCACTCCATTAGACACCTTTATACATGTATGTATATTTCTTTTTTATTGTTTCCTTGTTTTGTTTTTGTCACAAAAATGCACAAGTTTACAGGTATCTTCGAGTTGGTTCACTCCGAAAAACTCAGTAATCGACTCGACGATATCGGTGCTATAAATAACAAAATATTTTTGCTCTTTCCACCGAGAAATAAACTACAATTTAAATCTATGTGATGGGTGATGTATATTTACTACCAAGTTATGTTGATTCAACTGATATGATAGTAATAACCAACTGTATATTTTTGTTTAAATGTCATTGTGCAATATGAATGGTTATGAAACCTGCATTGTTGTATGAATGTGTGTGATGGTCTTATTGTCAAATATTAGTTTTGTAATTAGTTGTGTAGTAATTATCACGCCAAATTTAGTAATAAACTTGATTGGAGGAAAAATGTGTTCAATGTTTTCTTCATTAAAAGCTAATTTACCTAGCTGCAGTTCGATATTTCAACGACAATCTGAACGCAAGGGCAGAGAATTCACGAATAATAATTTGTAAAATCATTCACATATTGGCCCATTTATGTCGGCTTTGGGGTTCACTCTCAGTGAGTGAAACGACGCAATATTGATATTGGAATAACATGCGTGAGATTATACAAATACGAAAAAGTGTCCAAGGGTATTAATGCAAGGAATGTTTTGATAAATTTTCAGAACAAGAAATGCAGCTAACTGCGGAGAGGACATTAATTAGAGCTCGAGTACATCATCAGCACCACGACACATGGATGCATCTTACACAACGCCCCGACCCCCCCCCCCCCCCCTAAAAAAGCTACCATATTCTAACCCACTTTATTCCAATTCATTCCCGTATATTATGATTCATTCATATTCCTAATAAGTAAACATATATTTTGAAATCGACCAGTGACAGATACGCCTGCTAAAAGAATATTGAACCTAAATAAATATCCTTAAAAATACTGGAAACTATAAGGAATATCTGCAGTTGATATCATGATATAGCCTAACACATGCCTACTGGGCAAATAAAACGACCAGATTAAAATATAAAGGCTTCGCAACCCAACATGAAACACTTTGTCATGTGGTAAAACACATCAAATTACGGTAAATGTAGCCGTGGCATCGCAGACGAATCGTTATGTTTACTTCATAACGCCAAAGAAGGCTACACACAAGCTTAAATGTATGCATGCACGAATTGCTGAACAGAAAATTGTGTGTTCCAAAATACGCATCATTGCGGTAAAATTTGCTTTGCATTCTGGGAACGTCAATTTCCATCTGCTTCGCCATCATGTTGAACGTTTTTCAGACGACCTGAGCATTTCACGTAATTTTCTCGAACACATCGATTTATCCTTTATATGTCTGTGGAATAATCAAAGTTTGCTATCAATTCGAGAGATTTTATGTCAAGGACGAAGAAAATCATCATTTGAAGTAAGTGTCTAAACGTTTATATGCCAAAACGGGCTTTGATAGTTTGGCATGAAACCTTCATAAAAAGGTCAGCACATAGACATGTAGAGAGTTGAGGGCTTCGCCCTCAAAGTTTGCTATCAATTCGAGAGATTTTATGTCAAGGACGAAGAAACTCCTCATTTGAAGTAAGTGTCTAAACGTTTATATGCCAAAACGGGCGTTGAGAGTTTGGCATGAAACCTTCATAAAAAGGTCAACACATAGTCATGTAGAGAGTTGAGGGCTTCGCCCCCAACGCTCTAATGTCAAGAATGTTGTCACAAATTAATGTAACTCCTGAACGCCCACATAATTCATCATTATATTGACCAATATATTGACATACCTCAGATGGAATCTGTATGAAACGATGAAAGAATAATAATATATAATCATGACTCCCTGGTTATACCCTTTTGAACTGACAGTCGATTTGTCGAGGAACAAATAATCAATAATATATCGAAATTCTTTCCATTACGTGGCTTGATTTCATAACGAGTATGAGGAAAAAGCTTGACATATGCATTCTTATATCTTGCATTTATAAATTGCTTTTCATCTGATAACGTTATAGAGACATCAATTCATAAAATGCATAGCCTATCACAACTTATATCGCGGAAACCGGTAAATTGGAGATTCATAACAGTTGTACTTTTGTCGGTCACAGGATATACAACAATGATCTGGATTCTATCTGACCGGTACACGGATTTGAATGACTCAGAATTCGAAACCAGTACAGAGCCAAGCTCTGAATTAATCAGATATTTTGTGTATACGAATAGTACCAGTTTAACACCGGATCTAGATAACAACTCAGAACATTCATTCGTGATATATATCATGTCAAAGATAGATGCGTTCCAACAGAGGGATCTAATTAGACAAACGTGGGCCAATTTGACCAATATCCGACGTTTTGAAGGACACAAATTCAACGTCCAAGCATTCTTTGTCATCGGTGGACTAGGATTTGAAAACGACTCGAAGACTAGAGCCCTCGTCGAAGCTGAACATCAACAGTTTAGAGACATGTTAGCTATAGAATCAATCAAAGATGAGTACAAAAGCCTCACAGAAAAGACAATATTCGCCTTGAATTATATCAGCAAAACGTTCGACTTGCGACGACTTGACTACATATTCAAAGTGGACAGCGATACTTTCATCAACATATTCAACTATCTTTCGCTCGCCTGGCATTACAACTCATCACCACAGCGAGTACCAGACTTCATTTGCTTCAAGTTTCCAGTTCGACGCGTACTCCGAGAGGGAAAGTACCGAGAACCCCGGTATAGATACGCCCCTGATACCTATCCTGAATGCTGCAGTGGGCCTGCCTACATATCTAGCAGGCAAATCATCCCTCGCCTCGTCAATGCCTCGTACGCCATTCCCATGATGCAAAGCGAGGACATCATGTTGACAGGTGTTGGAATGCAAGGAGGGGAACCTATTCTATTCCACGAGTTCAAAAAAGAGGAGTTCTTTTTCGATAGGCAGTTCTTCAGAAAGGCCTTGAAGAAAAACAGTACCGTTTTGGACAGGTTTCCCACTATGTATTACGCTCATGATCTTCCCGTTCGATATTGGCGTCGAGTGTACAGTATGCTTCTTGACCATTACCTGAAATAAATCTACTCTTTGTGTCTCTGCCATTAGCAAAAATGTGATTTTAACCTTTAAAAATAACCATTTTTAAAATGAATTCATCTTTCACCGCACGTGTAGACAACAATATTTGTACACATCAGATTCACAAAAACATTTGAAAGTAAATGTTATTGTAAATACATAGATGTTAAAACACTGAAAGCTATCGTTATGTGAGCTAAATTATTTTAAACGCCTCTATACCGTTTAAAAAATATTCCGAGCAATTTTGAAACGCTTTCCTTCTGGATACTGGGACGGCACATATAATCACATTTTGATATTTAAAACAGAAGGTATGATTCAAAATTGATTTGACCTGTCACTCTACAACATACTGCGGAAGCATAAATGACTTTTAAACAACTTCAAATAAACGACAACATGGACATGTCAACTGTTTTCATCAAACGATAAATTATGCCAGTTATTATGATTGATCGAACTTATTGGTATTTCATAGATTGATGGGCACATATAGATCTACTGGAGCCAAAACATGTATGATCATATCAAGATAAGCATAGTTACAAAATAAATTATCTTGTCAAGTTTCAAAGCATGCAAACCATTTTACGGTATATATGCATTATACTCATGTTTTCTCCAGTGTTATAAATACTGCAATTTTTGAACCTCCATTATATATTATGATCGTAACGTATGCCTCATCATGGAATACCTTTTACGTTGAAATACCAAGTTATACCAAAATATTGACAATAGGCTTGCTTGTACCTAACCAATAAATTGCAGCGCTAGACAATAATGTCATATTTATATAAATCTTAGTGTTATTGTTGGCAATGCCAATATGACCTCCCAAGGCGAAAGACCGAGATATTGCTGATCAATGTCGGGATATTGACAGGCCATTGGCCGATCGATCATCTATGAATGAGCAATGGCACGATCCATCGTTATGTACCTTTATGATTGACCCAGAAGACAAGAATACCAACAGTATGTTCTGTAGTCGAGAGGCACAAGCCACAAGTCAAAAGCGGTCGACGAGGCGTGGCGGTCGACGTACCAAATAGATCTATCGGAGGCAAACTATGAACAAAATTGTAGTTGTTAAATAAAGAAAAGGTACGTTGTAAGGTATGGTAAGAATTTGTTTTCTCTTGGTATGGGGACGAGATTCAAATTGACACCGGAAGCCGTAGGATTAGCATACTTATATTGTTGCAGGATATAACCACCCATTTTCTTGCAGGACCCACAAATGACTTTGATGGGAAAACTCCAAAATTGAAATGGTGTCTACCATTTCTATTGGAATTACGCCGGAAATGGATATATTATACCTGTTATTGATTTCATGTCTCTTCGGAATTTCAAGTGAGTAAATATAAATAAACCTGCGTAATAAATCATTATACTTTCATGATACAATGATGGTGCTGTCGTTTTGTTTTGTATATACATGTTTAATGTAAACCATATACTCTCACATGTATTTATTTTGTAGTAATTTTACAGAATACCTGTAAAGTTCCTTGCTGCAAACCCTACCTTATACATGTAGAAGGCACGTCCGAATTATGTTGTATTAACATAACTTAGAAAGAAAGATCATATATGTATTGTTTATATATATTGGGTAATATATTTATTTTCTGAAGCAATCAGGGGCGTATCTGGTATCTCGTGTGTCGTCTGCTCGACACAGCGGGAACATACACACTGTGTAGACAGGATTCGCTGCGGAGCTGGGGAGATTTGCTTCAGCACGGTCGAGAGATATCACTCCTTCGGCAAGAGATACACGAAGGTATAGGAGAAATACCACTCATTTAGAAAAGATATAGAATAATGCTTTGAACATACAGTTTGTAAAAAAAAATATTCTAGTGTGGAATGTTAATAAGCAATTTATCCAAGTCCTTTAGTTTGTGTAGCTTAATGTCATGATTTATTTCAAGCGTGACAATATTGTCAATGAGAATGAATACAATTAACTAGTAAAGAGCAAACTTGCCAGACATGACTGCTCGTGTTCCTTATGTATTGCTGTAGGCCGCAATACATGTATTCAATTTATCTTGCAGGGATGTATGGATGAGGATATATGCCGCGGTTTGGAGACGCTGCGGTCTGACCACTGTTCCCACGTGCCGTCCAAATGTACATACTGTTGCAGTAGTGGCGACAATTGTAACGCCTTAAGCCGTGCCAACGGCAGTAATGCTCACGGGACAATTGTGCTGGTGCTGTCATACCTACTGGTATACGGATGACGTCACATAAAAACCCAAGCAAAACTTTTTTGTACATAATAATTTGTGTAAGTTGCTGGTCAACAATGTGTATAGAAGTATAGTCAGAATCGTATACTGTATTGCATTTACACTATGTAATAGTCTTTTTGAGAGGCATATTGTCGTTCTCAGGGCCGAGGTTAATGTTCCGATATATGCTGAATCTCGTGGTTCATATCCAACAATATGATATAGAAAATTTAGGGAGCTTGCCACACACTATATGCTCAATCGAGATATTAATTTGAATATTTTTTTTCAAATGAACATGTCTGAAAATGTTTTATTGAAAACAATTTCAATATAGTAGGATATGTAAATTAATTTTAACGTTATTATTTCAAAATGAAATTTGTATCTTAAACCGGGTGGGGTCGGGTGGATGCGATTTCCAGAGTGGCTGAAAATACATGTGTATTGTATAGTTTTTATATACATCGTCGGTAAAATAAAGCGAAGAGGCACACCTATTTTACTTCATTCATGAACCCCATAAGTTTATTCAGAGTCAAAACCGATCATCACTCGTGAATACTGACATACACCGTGGGGACATCCAGATTGTCCGAGTGCCAAACAATTATACCCTTGGCCACCCGAAAATCAGTCCTATAAGTGTAGTTCCACGAACGAATTAGCTATCAGCCAATTTCACTTAAAAATTCAAGTGTGTTTTCCTGACTCCGTATTGACGCACACAAAAAGTCAGAAACCGATTATGCCGATTCAAAGTACTGATCAGTGCGGTTGCTTATATATATTCGAGCTCAAACAATTATTCTATGCAAGATAAAAACGTTTGATACTATACCATTCTACATATGAGCGTCAACTGACCAATTGTATTGTGTTGGGAGTCAGGTCATGTTTATATACACGTTCTTACATGTACGAATATTCGGTGAAGAATAACACATTTCAATGGAGTATGTGTTTATAAACTATCCCTATCCATATCCGAATTTTTTTTTAAAAGATGTACACTGCACTAATTTTTAGGTGAAGTGTTGTATTATTACAAAGTAACATTATGATCGGAGAAGGGTTTGCTTTGGAGAGGGGGGGGGGGGGCTGTCCCTGTGCGGGAACATATACATGAATATCCACTATATATTTGTGGCGTGGTTACTTCCTGATGTTCGGGTTAGATTTCCATTGTTGTCCATGTGTTGGTAATGCTTCGTCTGGAAATAACACCATTCCTGGATTTCACGTGCTTTTAGGTTCATAATATGGCGCCCCGTTCGTTCCACCAAAAAGGGAAGTTATTTTTTTATTTATCTGCATACGTATGAAATCAAACGTCATACGTAGGAGATACTAACACATACGTATGAGATACTATCTCATACGTATGAGTTAGAAATTTTTTTTATCTTTTTTGTGGCACGAACGGGGCGCCATACATACACAAATATTATGAAAAACGAGTCTGAAACATAACGCGGGGCCGGGTTTAAACCTGAGAAAGGTAATAACCAATATACCGTATTGGTCCTAATAGTAGCACGGCGAGCTGAAACAAGACCTCCTGCAGCAGCACGCGCGAAAATGAGGTCAAATTCGAGTTCAAATTAAAGAAAATCACGGAATAATATATCTACAGTCTTCAAATCCCTTCATTATTATTTTTAAAAAACACATGGATGTGTGGATTGGAACACTCCAAGATCTTATTAAAAAGGTAAGACATAAATTACAAGGTTACAAAAATCTAACATTTCTTATGAAAAGAGGAGGGTGGGGGGGGGGGGGGGCTCTACTATTGGGACGCTTGCCACTATTAGGACCAATACGGTTTCTAATACAACGTAATTTTCACGCAGTTACATACACAAATAAGCGTCGGGCGCTAATGAATATTCGGGCGACGCCCTAAACAAACGCGCTAATCTATTGCTATATTATTCGCGCGCGAAAGAACAACATTATAGCAGATAAGCCACCATAGGCCAATTCCTCTGCATGTCACATTTTTACCAGGGTTATAATACAAACTAGTGAAAATTTTGTTTATCATCAGCGTCCTGTTGTTTATACTATATGGTATATCTATACATTTTCGGATTTTATGACCAGGAAGATAAAAATGATTACTACTGAACAACGGCTAGCAGCATTTTTTAGAAAGCAAACATAATAATATACATGATATACATGTAGCTATAATTCAATGCATGGATTGTCAGGTGGAACGCTTTCTCGAAACTAGAGAACAACGATGGTTGAGGCGGAATGTGATTTTCCTAAAATTTATTTTTGATTTTATTTATTCGGGTTCATCATTACAAAACATTACACATACAATACATAACGATGGCAACTAGTAATGCTACAAATGTATAGGTATGGTTAGATATACGGTTTGAATTTAGGTAATATATAAGAGGTGTGATTGAGTAACACATGATAATGTTTTATTATTGGAAGACATACGGACCAGATGGTAACTTGACACACATAGAACCCAGGATAGGACACAAAAGTCTATTGACTTATTTCCAGTGCCGTCCCGTTCGAACGGAATCAAGCCAGGGAGCAGAATAATACTGACAACATACTGGCGAAGTGAGTTATGAACGGAATAAGACTACATGACAGTACCAAGATACAATATGTACAAGTGACATACGGAGATGAAAATATACACTGTAATACTGATAACTATACACTGTAATACTGACAACTATACACTGTAATACTGATTAATATACACTGTAATACTGATAAATATACACTGTAATACTGATAAATATGCATTGTAATGCTGATAAATATACACTGTAATACTGATAACTATACACTGTAATACTGACAACTATACACTGTAATACTGATTAATATACACTGTAATACTGATAAATATACACTGTAATACTGATAAATATGCATTGTAATGCTGATAAATATACACTGTAATACTGATAAATATACACTGTAATACTGATAAATATACACTGCAATACTGATAAATAAGCATTGTAATACTGACAACTATACACTGTAATACTGATAAATATACACTGTAATACTGATAAATATACACAGTAATACTGACAACTATACACTGTAATACTGATAAATATACACTGTAATACTGATAAATATACACTGTAATACTGATAACTATACACTGTAATACCAAAGACCGTAACGGTCTTTGGTAATATTGATAAATATACACTGTAATACTGATAAATATACACTGTAATACTGATAAATAAGCATTGTAATACTGACAACTATACACTGTAATACTGATAAATATGCATTGTAATACTGATAAATATACACTGTAATACTGATAACTATACACTGTAGTACTGATAAATATGCACTGTAATACTGATAACTATACACTGTAATACGGATAACTATACACTGTAATACTGATAAATATACACTGTAATACTGATAAATATACACTATAATACTGATAAATATACACTGTAATACTGATAAATATACATCGTAATACTGATAAATATACACTGTAATACTGATAAATATACACTGTAATATTGATAAATATACACTGTAATGCTGATAAATATAAACTATAATACTGATAAATATACACTGTAATACTGATAAATATACACTATAATAGTGATAAATATACACTGTAATACTGATAAATATACACTGTAATGCTGATAAATATAAACTATAATACTGATAAATATACACTGTAATACTGATAAATATACACTATAATATTGATAAATATACACTGTAATACTGATAAATATACATCGTAATACTGATAAATATACACTGTAATACTGATAAATATACACTGTAATACTGATAAATATAAACTGTAATACTGATAACTATACATTATAATACTGATAAATATGCATTTTAATACTGATAAATATACACTCTGATACTGATAAATATACACTGTAATACTGATAAATATACACTATAATACTGATAAATATACACTGTAATACTGATAAATATACATCGTAATACTGATCAATATACACTGTAATACTGATAAATATACATCGTATTACTGATAAATATACACTGTAATACTGATAAATATACACTGTAATATTGATAAATATACACTGTAATGCTGATAAATATAAACTATAATACTGATAAATATACACTGTAATACTGATAAATATACACTATAATAATGATAAATATACACTGTAATACTGATAAATATACACTGTAATGCTGATAAATATAAACTATAATACTGATAAATATACACTGTAATACTGATAAATATACACTATAATACTGATAAATATACACTGTAATACTGATAAATATACATCGTAATACTGATAAATATACACTGTAATACTGATAAATATACACTGTAATACTGATAAATATAAACTGTAATACTGATAACTATACATTATAATACTGATAAATATGCATTGTAATACTGATAAATATACACTCTGATACTGATAAATATACACTGTAATACTGATAAATATAGACTATAATACTGATAAATATACACTGTAATACTGATAAATATACATCGTAATACTGATAAATATACACTGTAATACTGATAAATATACACTATAATACTGATAAATATGCATTGTAATACTGATAAATATACACTCTGATACTGATAAATATACACTGTAATACTGATAAATATGCATTGTAATACTGATAAATATACACTCTGATACTGATAAATATACACTGTAATACTGATAAATATGCATTGTAATACTGATAAATATACACTGTAATACTGATAAATATACACTGTAATACTGATAAATATACACTATAATACTGATAAATATACACTGTAATACTGATAAATATACACTATAATACTGATAAGTATACACTGTAATACTGATAAATATACACTGTAATACTAGTAAATATACACTGTAATATTGATTCATTTACATTGTAATACTGATAAATATACACTGTAATACTGATAAATATGCACTAGAATACTGATAAATATGCATTGTAATACTGATAAATATACACTGTAATACTGAAAAATATACACTATAATATATGCATTGTAATACTTATAAATATACACTGTATTACTGATAAATATACACTATAATACTGATAAATATGCATTGTAATACTGATAATATACACTATAATACTGATAAATATACACTATAATACTGATAAATATGCATTGTAATACTGATAATATACACTATAATACTGATAAATATGCACTAGAATACTGATAAATATGCTTTGTAATACTGATAAATATACACTGTAATACTGAAAAATATACACTATAATACTGATAAATATGCATTGTAATACTGATAAATATACACTGTATTACTGATAAATATACACCAGAATACTGATAAATATGCACTATAATACTGATAAATATGCATTGTAATACTGATAAATATGCACTATAATACTGATAAATATGCATTGTAATACTGATAAATATACACTGTATTACTGATAAATATACACCAGAATACTGATAAATATGCACTATAATACTGATAAATATGCATTGTAATACTGATAAATATACACTGTAATACTGATAAATATACACTAGAATACTGAAAAATATGCATTGTAATACTGATAAATATACACTGTATTACTGATAAATATACACTAGAATACTGATAAATATGCACTATAATACTGATAAATATGCATTGTAATACTGATAAATATACACTGTAATACTGATAAAAATACACTGTAATACTGATAAATATGCATTGTAATACTGATAAATATACACTGTATTACTGATAAATATACACTAGAATACTGATAAATATGCACTATAATACTGATAAATATGCATTGTAATACTGATAAATATACACTGTAATACTGATAAAAATACACTATAATACTGATAAATATGCATTGTAATACTGATAAATATACACTGTATTACTGATAAATATACACTAGAATACTGATAAATATGCACTATAATACTGATAAATATGCATTGTAATACTGATAAATATACACTGTAATACTGATAAATATGCACTAGAATACTGATAAATATGCATTGTAATACTGATAAATATACACTGTAATACTGATAAATATACACTAGAATACTGAAAATATACACTGTAATACTGATAATTACAATACTTAGGGAGGAAGCCCTGTGAATTAGTAGTGCCTGAAATCCGACTGTTCGATTGCATGACCACGACCCGAAAGAAAGACCTTGACCCCTTGTTTGAGGCTGAGCTTTGATGTGATTGATTTCATATTGGTAGGAAGAGCGTTTCATGACAATCTACCGTTATAATAGGAGCTAAACCGTTCAGTGCCCTGAACTCTTGGTACCATGAATTTGTACGCCGCTTGGCGGATCCTGCTTGAAGAGACATCACTCATATTGACAAACTTACTACTTAGATAGTCAGGAGCAGTACCACGTTTAATGTTAAACACATGGTTAAGTACCAGTTGTTGTACACGGTCATTAGTATTAAGCATGTCGAGTTTGTCAAGTTCAAATTGGCCGACATTCATCCTGGGAGTAAAATGCATGATGAAGCGGACCATACGGTTTTGAACTACTTGAAGTTTACGTTCAAGGTTTCGGTTAATTAGCGGTGTTTCAGTTTTAACGTCTAAAAGTACGTGTGTTATACACGATATCGCTTAACCCAAAAGTACGTATACGGCTCGCATATTACAGGGGACCGTATCAAAAACTCAAAAGTCGCATTTGAATCATGCAACGTGATTTCTTGACAGTGAGTTCGAACTAGCGACTAGACTGTAAGTAACCCTACTTTAAAATGATTCGGTTCTTTCTTTACTAAGATTGCTTCTCGGGTAGCATTATTGGAAGCTCATTGGTTTCATACCATGTAAGATTGCAGTTCACATTTCGGCCGTTTCGTAAAAAAAATTCACAAAAATGTGACCATGTAATCTGTATACATGTATATTCAGGAATGTGACACAAGTATGATATGAATGATGTCATCAAAATATAATAATATAAAAATATAGTTGAATATTGATTGAAAACTGTAAAATAGCACTACATAGCGTAAAAAAAAGCATTACATAGTGTAGTTTCGTAAAGGTCGTTACACACCGCGCTACCTTGACGCCTCATTTTATCGTAATGGAAATCCACACGAATGCCTCCCTATTTCATACATCATAATGAGAAAGACGGTAACACGTACTTCACGGTTGCAGAAAGGCCTATTTAGGTATATTTTCTGTGGTAAGCGATAACAAACAATGTAAAAATCAAATTAAAGTTCTTCAAATTGCTCTTTTGACTATGCGAAAATAGTTCTGGTATTTGTCCGGGTATTCTTCCAGTTCCCGTACCAGCCTATATTCACCAAGGCGGTTTGGTGGAAGGATACAAAAGACGATGCACAGAGCCCAAAATTGGTGTCTTGTAACTCTATTGGCCTTCTTATCATCCTTTTTCTATCAGAAAATACTTTGAATAGCCTATGACCACGTCTTAAGGTTGCAGGAGGAGGACGTACCTATTTTTTTACCGACATGAGTTAAGTTCTAAACACATACGTCAGTATTCGGTGTGTACAGAAAAAATGGTACCATTTCTAAAATGACATGGCCGTCAAGAAACGTTGACATCGCCGTAAACGGTCAGTGTATTAACTGTGTGTTCACCTGACATGTGCAAAGTTTGGTCCATATATAAACCCTGATATATGAGTAACTTATATCGCGTGCTTGTTAGCTTGACTCACAATAACCATTAATGTTTTCAAGCCATGTGTACTACTTTTACATCGATATCAGTATCGCCTGCTAGACTTCACTCAGTGGAGCTGTCCGAAATGTACTTTTTTTGGCCCTATTCTCACTGAATGGCAATAGTAGGCTACACTCCTCCTCCCCCGCACACGATGCGTGCGGTGTAGACAGAGCAGTCATTATGTGTACTTCTGAATAACGGTTTTATGATCATATGACACTGTAACACAGTGGACCTAATGTAGTCGCATGTATCTGGGTATCTGGCCTGGGTATCTGGCCTGTAATGAAAGTATTATAAATTGTCGGCACTGAAGCTCATTTCGGTGGATAAGGTGATATTTATCATTGTTAAGATGCGGAACCAGAGACCTCGAATTGGAACGTGTTAGTTAGCGTGAACGTAGCTCAAACCAAGAAGCAAATGAACAGTATAGATATGAATCATACATTTACAATTACAGTGTATAGACATAGTCACAGTTAATCACAGTTAAGGATATACCGGAGCATGGATGAAATTAAACAAGAACATATTTTCGATAGACGTCGATGGTATGTGTTACAGCGAAGGATTGTGAAAACCAACACAATTCAAACCAGATAATGGTTCATTGTACCATTTGATGAGAAATCCATTATGACTAGGATTTTCTGCTGACGACCAGGTTTGTACATTCATATATACGCGCTATCGACGCTGACGAATATTGGAGAATTAAAAAAAACCAGTACGTCCTTCAAAATGAACACGATTGTCAGGGCCGGATACAATTTTTTTTCGAAAAGAAGGGGCGGACTTGGATTGTTTGACCAAAAATGGGTTTCTACGGAAGCCCACAGGTGACATGCGCAGAAAATTTTTTTGATGTCTATTCTAGACAAATTTCGAACGTGGAAGCACTAAGACTATCACATTGGCACGTGGAAGGTACTGCGTTCACACGTACAAGTGACAATCACTATTACGTTCACACGTGGAAGCATTCCAAGGCTACCACTCCAAACGTAGGAACTTTGGTGTTTCCATGCACGTGCACACGTGAAAACATTTTAGACTTCTACGTTTACACGTGGAAAGATCCAAAGTTACCACGTTTGCATATGGTAGCACATAAGGCTTTCACAATCGTACGTGAAACTTTTAGAGCTACCTATACACCACGTTCGCTCGTGGGAAGATTTGGATGTGGTAGCCTCAAAATCTTTGAACCTTTCTACATGTGAACGTGGAAACATAAACTTTTCCACGTGCGAACGTGAAAGCAAATATTCTTCCACGTGTGATTATGGTATCTTCGAATCTTTATATACGTGTGAACGTGGAAACCTAAATCTTTCTACGTGCTCACGTGATAGGTTTTAATGTTCCCACGTGCGAACGTGAAAGTGTAAAATGCTTCCACATGCGAACATGGTAGCTTTGAACTTCCTACGTGCGAACGTGATAGATTTTTGATAAAAAAAAACACTATTTTTCCCCAGCGCATGTGACCTATGGGCTTCAGTAGGTTTTCGTCAGAGTCTAGGCTATAATAAATATAACTCTGGGCCCCGATTCGCTCTTGGATGGATGGCTACTGTATGACTATCGTTAATCGAACATGTATATTTTACTATTAATTCTACATCACAACAGAGGAAAGAGTTGCAATATACCAATGATATATCGGAAGTTTATTCAGTGCATGATCAGTGCACTGAATAAAATTAATGTATCCGACACGGTGCTCTAATTAGCAACCATACTTGTAGTGGAATTAGTAGAGCGAAACGCCACTTACCCTTCACACTTTTTGTTAACAGGAGTGTATTTCATTGCCATATTGAAGCCGTCATCTTTGTCCCTTATCATAAGAGGGAGGACAATTCTCTGTGATGGAGTGAAATAGGGTGAGTGTCAAAATAAAAACCACGTTTCTACAGATTAACTGACAGCAATGTCAATTTCATGGTATTTTTCTTATGGGATTTAACAACAATACCCAGGTTTTGTACATATACATTTATGTTGGCGAATGGATCAAAACTGGCGCTACTTTTCAGCCTAATCACACATGAAGTAATTGCAAGTGGTCTAAGTCTGTAGCATTATTATTCTGATACGTATACATTACTCATGTATGAAACTGATTGATATCTCATATCAGTTTGTACACATACAGTCGCGCATTCAGTATGCAAACATATGAATATTAATCATTATGTTACAGCCAATGTATTACTCTACTGAATGACGGAAATTAACTAGGCCAGTTCGACATATTATTATGAGATGTTGTGATAAATCTGTTGCACTTTTATCGTAATTGATGATACTGATTGATGTACAGAGAAGTTCTCAGCTAATGTAGAGTTCGATTAGATCATAAACCGTGCTGCCTTTAGGGGAGCGGCAAGCTGACTAAAAGGGTTATAATTTAGGGGTTTATTCAACCGGCATGATACAAAGCTACAATATGTTTTGAATGATATTTCCCATACTTTGTGCACTGTGCAAAATTAGTCATGTTCACATGTATTACAATTGTAATCTAGTCTGCTAACCAGTCTAGCGAACCGGGAAATGTTGAGTATTGTAAGGTTTTTGAGTGCTTTTTGTGGTTGTGGCTCTCTGAGAACTCTTCTGCTATCATCAAAGATCATCCAGAAACAATCGCTCATGTTTCCAACGAGACATTCACGCACTTGTCTTTGACTTTGTCAGTCCCATTCACAAGTGATATCAATTCAGTTGTACCTGATTTGTACAGTGAGGTTTCATCAGCAACTTGTTGTTTCTGATTTCATAAATCAGCTTTCATTGTAGGTGCAACAACAACTGCTCAAATCTTCTTCTGGAGCAAACTGGAGATACATCTGTACATGCCCACCAATCCCATTTCCGATCATTTCATGGCACATCCTAGGATTTTTCATGTCACATTGTAAACAGACCGTACCACTTGTTGTATCCCTGAAACCGGGTCGGCTGGTGTTTGTAGATGAGGCACAAACTCCTTTGGAGCCGCTCTGTATATTTGGTTGTGTAGCACAGTTAGTTTGTGCACTGATGTAGGTTCTCCCATTGTGGTTGTAGCAGTGTGATGATTGCACCGATAACACAGTTTTGTTTGTGGACAATCACTTTGAACAATCTAACTCTGATTTGTTCCTCACCTGTCACATTTTTTTTAATGTTTATCAACAGTTTTTCTCTCGCCGGTAATTGTTGCTTTCTTGTTGTACATCTCTGTATTTGGATGTAGAATCTTAGTCTACATTATTTCACAAGTGTAGGTGGAAATGTTACTGCCTGTTACTCACTTATTTCCTAGATATTACTTTTTACATTTAGTGGTTTAGTCAATAATTATTGGAGCATTTTTGTCGACAGGTACTACGACCACAATTTGAAAGCAGAACTTACAAGGGAACAAATATTTGACCATGGCGCCTACAGGATCGACAGATATAGAGTGAGTTTGAAATGTTCAGAAAAAATTACATTTTTCATAATTGATAACACCTGTGTTTTGTTCAACGCCTTCAATATTTTGCTCTGTCTTTTTGCATGATACATTTGTATACTCAACAGGCCATCTATCCAGGAATTCTTGTTGAGCTGCGATGAGCCAAGGCAAGAATTGACAGCCGATAGATTACCTCAAATCAAAACGAAGGTTGACAACCATGGCGGAAATTTGATGCACTGGGCAGCTAGAAGAGGTCTCGTGAGTATGATCGACTTCCTCGTGAACAACTTGGATTCCACGGGAGCTAGGGAGCTTTCAACTACTCGAGACGACCTTGGGAACACGCCACTTCATTATGCATGCCGTGGGAACTATGTAAAGTTTGTGGAACGATTGTTAGGTAGTATTCCTGATAATGATATAACAAACTTTGTTCTGGTGATCAACCAGGGTGGGGTTTCAGCCTTGCACTGGGCTTGTCGTTATGGGGACGTCCATGTCATGGAAATTTTGTTGGAGCCTTTTGACTGCACCACCGACGCAAGACCATTTGAGATAGTTGACGAGATATATGGGACCACGGCACTCCACTGGGCATGTCGATATGGCAAACATGAGATTGTCCGATTACTTCTCAAGACCTGCCCCAAAGAAGCGAAACAGAAAATGATTATGTTGAGGAGCAAGAATGCCAAACTGGACGATGACTGTCCCGACGAGGCACATTTCGAAGCACAACGGGCCTATGGCTCTGTTGGTACAGATTCCGTCACAGATCACGTTGTCCTGCCTAAAACTAATGGTGGAAGCACGGCGCTCCACTGGGCATGCCTTCATGGGCACAATAATGTAGTGCGCGTGTTTATTGAAGAACTGGATGACTCCTCGTTCTACGAACTTTGTGCAGCACAGGACGATATTGTCGGGAATACTGTTATCCATTGGATCTGTGGGAGAGGTCACCTACCTGTACTGAATCACATCATCACAGCACAGAAGAAAAGTTTCAAGGATTTGCTGTGGATACAATCAAATGACAAAAACACAGCCCTTCACTGGGCTTGTGGTCGAGGTCACTTGGATGTCTTCAAAAAAATCGCAGAAGAGATCGGGGATGATTTTCATGAGTTCATCATGAAAACGAACGAGCGTGGGGAGAGTGCATTACACTGGGCCTGTAACACTGGTTACCACCTGATTGTAGCAGCCATCCTGGAAAGACTGGAGCCTTCTGCAAAGGAATTTATTGTGAAAACAGTGACGAAGTCAGAGAATTCAACTGCGTTACATTGGGCATGCCATCATGATCATATCACCACTGTTGAGCAGCTCTTTAGCCACCTGTCACCCGATGCCATATCTGATTTAGTTCAAATCAAGAACAGTCGTGGATTGACTGCACTGCATGTGGCGTGCTCATATGGCCACGCCGATATTGTTGACAAGTTCAAGGGACTGAATTCATTCTTGCTTCTCAAACTTGTAGCTGATAATGATAACGAATACCACCGGTGTGCAATAGAAACCGTTATTGCACATAAGCAATTTGCGACCTTGTCTGTTCTTTTGTCATCAGATCATGCCCTTTTTGAAAATATATTGCAGAAAATTGAGAAAAATGTTGTTGTCAGTGCATGTCGCCGTGGCGAAAATGATGCCGTTCACAGTCTACTCGATGCTGCTCACAAGTCCGATCGTACTGGTAATCTCCTTTACCAGTTCCTCAAAGCAGAAGATGATGAGGGGAAAAACGTTTTCCATATTGCATGTAATAGACGTGACAGGAAAGTCATCAAGGACCTTCTTTGGTTCCTGCATCAACTTCAGCCGAGGAAAGCTGATCATAATGTAAGAGATATTTTATGTCACACAGACAACCTTAGGAAAACTGTTCTACTTGAGTGTTCACATCGGGTTGATGAGAGAATTGTGCAGATGATCTTGGATGAGGCTGTGAAGTTTGAATGTGTTCCTGAACTACTGAAGAATTCTTTCTGGGATGCATTCGCATCAGAAAACCATACCGTTGTTACTTGCCTACTAAAGCAAGCAGAGAAGTCCAAGTGTCTCAGAGAAGTTCTTTTTCACACTGATAGTCGGCATAGAAACCGAACAGTGATTCACCGATCATGTCAGCACAGATATGGGGACATCAAGTGCCTCAAATATGTTATCGATGTTGCCAAAAGGAATGACTTGTTGCTCCAGCTTCTATGCCAAGAAGACACACTCGGGAGAACCTTCTTGTTCTATACAGAGGACGCTCGTTCTGATATCATCCACATCTTAGTGAAGTCTTTGAATGTACTTGATGCAAAATACACAGAAAAAGACATATGCCATTGGTTCCTAACGAATCGAGATAAGCAAAACAAAACGGTGCTTCACACTACACCAGCCAACCGAACCCAGTATTTATGCCACTTCTTCACACCACTGTATGAAGATCTCTCGCGACAGTCGTCACCTCCTGTCAACAACAATGCACAAGTATTCACAGATGAAGACTTCGTACTGTCTCCACGGGATATGCCCAAGATCAGTGCCGAGTTTGAGAATATTGTCGAAAAGAAACCTCCCTCCGACTTCCGTCTCATTCACAATAAACAACCATTTGCGCATGGCAAACGAGCACGATCGAGTCTACTAGATATTATGGGGTCAACAGGTTGCCTGGAACTGATACAACATAACTATACTCGAGCATATCTGCAAGTTTGCTGGCATAGGTTTGTTAAGAATTTCTTCTTGGTCAACTCTGCCCTATATGCACTGTTAATGCTATTCGTGACTGGGTTCGTTGTGTCACATCAATTTCAAGTTCCCAACGACGACCACGACTCCAATGTCAGCGCTACAACAAAATCACCTTCATTCCACTCATCTATTCAGTTCTCCATCATTCCAAAATTCACGGACGTGTGTCACTACCTCCTAATAGTGGCTTCTATCCTGATTGGCACCAACGAAATTCTCCAGATGTGCGCCAAAGGCAGGAATTACTGGAAGACGCCTGGTAACTATGCTGATATCGCCGTAACTGTCGGTAGCTTGGTCATTTCACTGGCAACGATCATCTCCGGTTATCAGCCATGGGTCCATCAGCTGGGAGTGGTGACTATGTGTGTCACATGGATCAATGGTGCCTGGATGATGACACTCATCGGTTTCAAGCGATTCCAGAAGGTCAACCTCATGTTTGTGATGCTGTTCCGAGTAATCAAATCAATCATCTACTTTCTGCCGGTGTTTGTGGTGTTCATTGTTTGCATGGCGTTGAGCTACTACAGCCTCATGCATAACCAACCATCATTCCAGAACTTGGGTTACTCGCTGATGAAGAGTCTGACAATGACAGTTGGCGAGATGGAATTCACGGCCATGTTCTTCCCAGATGACGAAGTGGAGAACCCACCATTCTATGTTCTGACGTGCTTCATGTTCGTCGTCTTCTTGGGTATAATGAACATTGCTGTGATCAATCTTCTCGTTGGTCGAGCTGTGGGTGACATCCAGCGACTCAATTCACAGAGTGAAATTGTTGCCTTCCAATCCATGGTAGATCTAACGAAGGAAAGCCAAGCCATGGCTATTTTGATAAGAAAACTTAAATGTAAACTGTCTTCACCCAGGGAAATGTCTCGAAGTTTTCAACCGATCGATGTTGACATGAATGGACCAGAATCAATATCTCTGACATCTAGCAATTCTTCTCAACAGCATGTCGAAACCAGTATATAGTGTACATACAGTAGAACTCCAGTAATGTGGTCACTCTTCGGACCAATGAATTTGGCCACCTTATAGGAGTGGCCACATTATAGAAATCTGATAGACGACCTTTCCACCAGCTACGTTGTTTGTCTGATGTAAACTCAAGCGAAAAGCAACATATATTATACACGTTGTACATGTATACGTGTAAAAACACTTTATTTACATACGAATAGCTTTTTGTTTGACAAAGTTATGCCATATGTGTAATAATGCTCCATGCAAAATTCGAGATACACTCTATATCAAAATGTCTCCAAGCACGCAATGAGTCAGTAGTCACTAAATGGCACTTCTGAAGAATGATGCTATTTTTGCCATCACTATCTTCATAACTTTTGCTTGAATGTAGATCAGCTTGATTTTTGTGGCCATGGCGATAGATTTGTAGATTTACTCTAAACAATGTGATTGAGTGAATGATGTCTAGCAGAAATATGTTTTGTATTGGGGTTTTTGATGCCTTTGTTCCAATAATCAAAGTGATACCTGTGGAAATATATTTGTTGACAAATCTACTTGTGTGTGCTCATCGGTGTTTATGTTAGTCAAGAAGAGGGAGGTGTGAAGAACTGACTTGATGACACTCCGACAGGTGGTCGTCTGCTGCTCATTGGTAATGTGAATGTTCAGCCGACCGTATTGTAGTCTTTCTCGTCTTACCGTGTTGTGTTATCTAACAAATGTTAGTCTTTCAAATCTTGCCGTGCTGTGTACCTACCAAATGATAGTCTGTCATCTTGAGATGCTGTGTTTTCTACCAGCTGAACTGTCTCTGTACTGTCTCTGTAGATATATTTGATACTTACACGTATCAATCGCGTATGTTGTATTTGACAGTGTAGGATAGTCTCGGTATGACGTCATTATTATGCAACACCATTTCACAAAACATTATGTGATAGTTATGTTGATCAGGATGCAATATAAAAATTCATATATTTTGCCGCTTACCTCTTTTACAGTGCAATAGTCATAGTCACCTCAATGAGAAAGGAAAGATTTAAATACACGTGTATGTTTGTTTGTGAAAAGTGCATATTGACAATCATAACTATTGTACAGTATCCTTCTTGGCTTGCTGTGATCAAACGGTATACTCCAAACATTTATATATTACATGTAAATAAATATTTTGTGATTAGTACTGATGTCATTGGTAATAATTGTAACTAGTAACTAGTAAAACTAGAAAGATTTATATACACATGTATGTTTGTTTGGAAAAGTGCATACTGGCAATCATAACTATTCTACAATATCCTTCTTGGCTTGCTGTGATCAAACATTATACTCCAAACATATATATATTACATGTAAATAAATATTTTGTGATTAGTACTTATGTAATTGGTATTAATTGTGACTAGTAAATCATGCATATATGTATGATTTAAACAGTAGTACATGTATATAGCTACACTGTAGTTTTTGTATAACTCCGAATGCCTATTCCATTGATAAAACACATTATTCCTGTGAATGTCACGCAGCACTTGCACATTAACCTTTTTGTTTTGTGAGTTGCAATGAATACTTAGGGATGGTGTCCATATGAACATAACAAACTCGTAGCATACATGTAACACGGTTTGATAACGTGTGTAAATAGTATGATAAAATCCACTACAACGATAATTTTGTCAGTGGGATTGTGAGATTTACCTCTTTGACAATGATAATAACTATATGTAATTGTATCGAGCCATACATTCTACAATAATTGACTTTACGACTGTCACGGTTAAAAACCTTTTCTGTGAAGCGTACACCTCGGACAATCATTACCGAACAATAGTAATCCCCTCGGACAAACAACTCAACCGATACACCGTCGTAAGGTCAATTACTGTATTCTCAACGTATTCTTCGTGTATCTATGCGTATATAGAGCTGAATTACAAACTTACTGCACCATGCACACTATGTTTGCCACTGTAGGAAACAAGTTCCAGTGATATTTATTATCAATAGTGTCGTTTTGTATTATTTGTTACGAGGTTCACCCAACCAAGTGTAAATACATGTATGTTTCAGTATATTTGATCTTCTGTGAACAATCATGTCTATTGGAATGCTAATAAATGTACTAATACCGTTTGTCAGCTTTGAATCATAATATCGTTTATCAGCGTGTATACTAGTGCACTCTCTTTGTTAAGTCTGCATTTGTTGGTTTTTCTATCGTGAGATGTAGAGTATATACACGCTACTTGAAGAGAACTCGTGAAGTTCTTCATGATTATGCATATAATATAAAGATTTTGTACGCTATCAATTATTTGAGTGTATACTTCTGTCTAACATACGGAAATCCGATCTCGTTCTGTCTTCTGTGAAATAAAATTTCTTGACTTCATCGGTTGTCTTTCTGTGTCTAGCCTTTATATCAATAAAATCAGGTTCAACACAAAACATCATGTGATTTTGGCAATAACTTCGCTGAGCATTCAATTTGACATTTTGCCTGTTTCCATTTGGCATTAAACCATTTTCTTAAAACCAAATTTCAGTTTTCTATCTTGAAAACGGTTTGATCCGACCATCCAGAACGCAGTTATGAGCAAAATCACATAAGAGGTTTCGTGTTGACCTTGACCATAGTACCCATAGTTAAGTGTGTGGGAGCAAAACAATACATGTACGTCACGACATGTGTTTCCTCGATAAAACAAAGCAAAATTGGATTGTCGTTCCAGTTTGTCTTGCTGAATTAACACTTTTGTGTATACAGAACTCGATAATAGTATGGCGACCGACATCACTCTTGGTGAGTCTTTATTGCACCCGAATGTACAAGATAATTTTAATGTAGACCAATTTCGTTTCCAAGTATCTTGTATCCAACCAAATCCAAAGGAATTGTCCTGTTCATCACTTGACCCAGACTGTCGTAGAGCTATATTCTGTGGGTAGCACCGTAACTACCTTGGACGTATTGCCTGACAAGGAATAGGCCTCACAAACATACTCTTGGACTCCGGGGGCGGGTTGCACGTTCACTGTTGCCATGCCAACTGGGATCTTGAGGGGGTCAGTCACGCGTGACCCGCCAGTGGACCAAGTGACGTACGGCATGGGGTCCCCAGTGGCGACGCACGTGAGTTTTGTGCTCCCCTCCGGAGCAAGCTTTACAGTGTCTTCTGTCAATGAAACGATTCGCGGTGCAGCGCCACTTTCTGGAAATCAAACGTGGACCATCCGTTGAGACGTTATAGGCTTACTCTTTTATGACAGGATCTCATATGGTAGCTATTTATGTGAAAGTGCACTGGTCGTATATTTTGACGACTGAGAATGGGAAATGAGATCGCATTGTTTTCATTCTGATGGCTTGAAGTAACTACATGTAAAGTGGTTTGACAAATTACTATAATTATCTGGATAACAGATCGTACTGCTTTTCAAGAAACATTTCTGGATAAACAAAGAACGTTACCTCTGACGTAGAAGTAGGCAGGCTCAGAGTAGGTGACACCGACAGAGTTCTCGGCCACACACACATAGAACTCCGAGTCTTCTGGCCTCACGGGGGAAATATGCAGCGATCCTGAAGGCCAAAAACCGAAATCAATTCCAGGTATGTACATAATCTCAGCGTATCAGGGGAACACCCGTTAGCAGTCACAGTTCTTGGGTTATCACCATGATAATTTACATGCACCACAGGCGTATCCAGGGCGATCCAGGAGGGTGGTCTTTTCTTTATAAACTTGTCAGAACAGAGGCATCAGTGGGAAAATGGAATTCACACCTATGAGAGACCAGGAAGCTACCACAGAACATAAGAAAGGCTGGTGATAAAGGTCATGAAACATATGGCTTAGTTCGTTTGGAATTATAATCGAAACTCCATCTCAGTTCATTCTGTCCCCAATGGCCAAGTTAAACATGTACCATCCACTCATTTCACTTGATGTCTGGTCAGGTTCAAGATCATCTGCAGATACTCTATACGTAACTTCCTATAGGACTCGTGACTTCGCTGTCGAACTCGAAACGTCTCACCTGTTTCGGTGAATAAGTAGCGTGGATTCCCGCTGTTGATGGGAGTCCACCCTCTCACCCAGGTGATGTCTGGGGTCGGTCTGCCCTCGGCAGGACAGGTGAACGTGACCGAGTCTCCAGGCTGCAAGGAGCGGAACTTCGGAGTGGAAGTCAGCCGCGGGTAACAGTCTGGAACTGGTATTAGAGCGATCAGTCAGTGATATTTCGGTGTATCTGGTTATTTTTTATCGCGACAAAAGAAAAGAATATATATTCAGAGACCAATCGAGCGTTGGAGCCACTAAATAGGCTACCAATATGTCATGGATATTCCTGATGATCATAATAACCTGCATGAAAGTGTACACGTATAAAGGAATTCAACGGATATATACATGTAGGCCTACATGTTCTTCATTTAGTTTACATTATCGGTAAAAGGAAAAAAAAACTCTGCGTACTCTGACATCTTACCATCATCGTCCTTGTATACCTCCAACCGTGCCGATGCTTCATCGTTCCCAAGATCATTCCTTGCAAAACATTCGAATTCCACGCGGTGATCACGTGCATATAAAGCTCGACCAATGGAAAGACTCGTACTATTATCAGTCTTATGCACGGTGTACATTGGATGTGATTCTTCAGTCACGCGCACTCCGTTTGCTTTCCAGAACAGCCTAGGGCGTGGCAAGCCTGCTGATTGGCAGAAGAATGTCACGTGACTCCCATTCCGGGTCTTGTGATCGCGTGGCGAGTAGGTTATGCGAGGTTTAACTGCAATGAAATGTATCTCTTCAAGCTTTATTTGCTGATGATTCAGTTGTCAAACATATCTGACCCAAACTCGACATAAAACTTGAAAACAAAAAAATCATATGCTTCAACAGTTTGTCGTAGACTCGTAGGCATAACTGTTGAATCAACATATAAGCAAAACCCGTAAAACGTCACTTACTTCCGACAAAAATGGAGGTTCCTTCGGAAAATGCAGTGCCATGTTCATTTCCAGCGGAACAAATATAATTTCCACTGTCTGCTACCGAGGCATTGTGTATCGTGATACCGCCTGTTGTTAGTGGAATAGTAATTGGTTTTCAAACGTTATTCTTAAACATGTTGTAGTTGTTACCTAAACACACGTAAACATGAAAACGAAGGATGTTTAATTGCTGACTATCATGCATGTAATTAGGTGTCTTTTGACAAAAATTTATATTCATTCTGTAACAGTGAATTTGTTCTGTAGTTACCATTGTGATCAATGTGAATAGATGACAGGCCGAATGTCAAGGGGGTTAAATCCTTGTACCATCTGAAAACCAGCGGAGGTTGGCCGCCAATGGGGCACCGTAATTCGACAGTTTCACCGAAGGCAACCAGTTTTGGTTGTTCAGGTGAATGAGTGGGAAACCCGGATGGAATGTCTACAACAAAAGAATGCTTGGAGCAACAACAATAGGGACAAGTGTTTACCTAATATCTAAAAAAAAATAGCAATCCAATAGTGTTGAAATTCAGGTCAGAAATTAAGATCTCGGAAATTATTCTGGGTTTGGAACTTGTGTTCATTGTGTTCATAATTCCGAAGAATGGATTGCACTTGCAAAAAAATCGAGGAGGTGTACAGAAATGTTTATGGACTACCGGTACTTCTCGACTTCTTTGTATAAGCCTGGTACCGTTTAAGTGATGTGACATTTTTATAAGTATAATAATAGGCTTTTATTAATACATCAGAACACCATAATTATCAATCATGACTATGTGAAAATACTAAACTTATCATAACAGCCTACACAAATAACCTGGGCATAGATCTGAACATATATGCATAATACATTTGTTGACTTACCAGTGTGCACTACTGTCAGCTCGGCCTCGGCCACGTCGGTCGGACCGAGTCCATTGTCCGCCATACATCGCACAATGAGCCCGTCATCTGTGTCCTTGTCAACCGCGCTAATCTTAAGGACGACACCACTAACCAGGCGCTTTACCGAGTAGCGGCCCCTATTGAACATGACGGGAACACCGCCAGCTATCCAGACGACTTCCGGAAAGGGGGCGCCTCGCACGTGACACTCGAATATGGCAGAATGACCGGCTAGAATGGTCAAGTCTCGAGGTGGAGTAGTGATCTCAGCTGGAACTGGTATTGAAGTATTCGATGAAATTATCAATAACATTGTTAACGTAGTCCGCTACAAACAGAGAGGTAACCAAGATTCAAAATTTAAAAGTTATTTCTTGAATATTATCTCTTCAAAATGACCCTTTTTATAGAGTAACTGATCAGTATTCTAATACTGAAAAGAAAATAGAGGGTCACCGTGCTCGTTTCTTCGACGTATTCGATCAAAATCACAAACATTTACCTAAAATGACATAAATTATGGCATTTTTGCACGTTTTTTTGTCCATATTCACATCTTGCATTGTGTTTTCCATGCAAACGGACACGGTGACCCCCTATTTCTTTTCAGTTTTAGGATGCTGATCAGTTACTCTATAAAATATGTCATTTTGAAGCTCTAGAATACATTGATACAGTTATTTATTTAAAAAAAAAACTCTGACCCCCCTCCCCTCACTGTTTGGAGCGGACTACCTTAATTTTAATCAAATTGTTTTCATTAGGCCTATCCATGACTCCAGGTGGAATCACACTATAGCATGTTCTAAAGAAGCTGATACCACAATATAGGAGGCCTATGCAAATATATTTTTGTTTGTAGAAAATTTTTTTTGACATCGGTTTGTAGTTTGATAAAAGAATGAATAATGCGGAATTGAATAACACAAACCAGAGTGTGGCGTTGTGTGTCCTGGGTTGTTGACTGACGTCGTTGCTACGGTTACCTCATCCCCACGCCGTACCTGGGCTGAATACATGTGGAGACAGACAGATGCTATGCAGAGACTTGCTTACTTATAATTCATGTCAATTATGAAATTTTGCACGAAATTCTACAAATGTTACAAAAACACGTACAGACAGTCACTTACCTGCAGTGGCATATGACGAACTTATAACCATCAAAAGAAAAAGGGTACGGAATAAGATTGAAGAATCCATTTTGGTACAACAGATGCTACGTGTTATACCAAAGAAATTGAGTCATGTGTTCTGCTGTTCGAGCGAATATTTGTCTTCGCAGTTGCAAACGAAGCAATTAACTGTGACGCACGAATTCCGTAGAAATATCAGTGGCACATAGCTGAGCCTAGCCATTATCACCGTATCCTGGTGCGATATTATGACCTTAAACATATGTGTATAACCTAGATGTGTTAATTCGTATCATTGCAGTCGTTTTGTGTAATTGTCTTAACCTTTTTACTGTGTATCATATGCATGAGTTGCATATAACAGCTTCGCTTGAAAACAATTGATCCCCATATCTAGCTCGAATAAACAGCACATTATATGTAGGATAGTTTTATTTCGACTAATGTGAAACCATTAGCGGATCCGTGGGGGCTGTGGTGGAGAGGTCGTGACCACCCCTCATAAAAAAAAAACAGTTAAAAAACGTGGGAGAATAATAAATATATAAACGCACAAATATATTTTGTTCACACGAGTACCCCTAAAAGTGCGGCGTCTAAAAATGGACACAAGAAGTTCTATATGGCGCATCTTTTTTCGACCGTGATATTGGAACTTGGCCTCAACTGACTTAAGTGCTCAAATCAAGGCTACCCACCACAAAAAATTCTAGCTACACAGTTTGAAGAATACATCTTCTAGTGAACTTGGCATGAGATGAACTTGAATACTCTAAATCAAGGTCATATCTACAAAAAATGTGTAAATTGTTTTAGTGGGGGTAAATTGGTCGTCGAATACATAGCTTAGGTTTGTATTCTGAACGTACATTATAAGAAGGCATAATGCATCTTTCGTTGACTGAACTTCGAGAGGTCATACTCAGGAATTTTTCCCTTCAACAGACTCCCGACTGTATCAGACTCGTCTCGGGTTCTTTGGACCCCTCACACGAATTCATGGATCCGCCCCTGTGTCGACCGCCACAGAACGTGTGAAGACAGTGGCGTAGCCATTAATTTTAGATAGAGGCACATTAAATTGTGTCCAATCTGGTAGACATTGGGTGATTTTTTTTTGCCACAAATAAAAACCATGGTGAAAAATGCTCTTTTTATTCCACATAAAATCAGTTGAAAATTTCGGCAAGTGCAGATGTAAATGCAGGTCCACATGGCGACAGGTATGGATCATCATTGTGTTAAAAAATAATGCCTATTGGTTGGTGAACAATGTGACGTCCCGTGCAGAGCAGCAAAGTGTCAACAGTGTTTGTACAGTGCGCTATCATGCATAATTGATTGGACGAACCTACAGGCACGCACGCACGCGCGCGACCTGGGAACGTAACGTATCAAAAAAATCATTGGATTTTCGAACGTGCACGTCTAATCAACTGTATTGCACGTGCGTTTATTATTTATAATAATACATTGCGAAATAGTAGCAGGCTGATGTCTACATGTAGCCTACGTGAATGCGCATCGCTTTAACACGCGAACGGATCGCTACATACGAGAACGCGGATAAACCTGCATGGATATAGAGTTGCATACTACATGTATATTATATGGAAGATATAAGCATATATACGAGATCCTGTATCGATTCCCACCCGCTAGTATACATAAGGGCTAGGGAAGTGAAATAGACCGTGACGTGAGGTGTTATGCTGTCCCGTGACAGTGTGATAACGAGATTATTATACACGGGAAAGATATTCACCGCACGGGAAAGATATTCACCGGTAGTAGTTTGACAGAGGAATCTAGCCATTGCAGACTGCCAATTCTGGATACACTTTGAGGGTAGCAACGCTCCTTGCCTTAATGCCTTGAAATGGTGAGTTCAGTTACCATTCTTTTCATAAATGTTATTATTCTGGTTTTAACATGTAGGATGTATATTGTATTGTTTTCATATATTGTATTATAATTCATATTGTAATGTGGCATCTATATTCTGCGCAACCGAAACGATTTCGTTATACTTCCAAACATTGAATTTAACAGCGCAACAACTCCCGTCAATCATAAATTGATGATTTTCGCATCTAGCGTATGATATGTTTCAAATTAATCGCTTTCGCTAAAATGAACTTACAGGACACACATTTTTCATGACCCTGTGACAGAAAATTACCAGTAAGTGGCTTTGTTTGTAATGTATTTGACTTTATATATACTACAGGCAGACCAATTAACTCAAGAGCAAATTGCAGGTAAGGTATCTAACTTATAATATTTAGTCAATAATGTTCACTAATTATTGTAGATATTTTCCAAATGTAAGATGTATTGGTATCATGCATGATAATATTGTGGGGCCAGTAATAGCGGAACAGGACAGCGTATGATTCACGGGGCTGGTTTATATATCCACAATATAGCGGCCATTTAATATATCGATTTATTCATCAATTATGGAGGTCTCTGTGCCGATGTCAGTACGTGCACATGTACAATACAAATAACGATTTTCAAGTGCTGATCTCGTTTGTAAAGTCCGGAATATGGACGGCTGGGCAGATTATTATTGATTGAACATTATTATTATTATTATTATTATTAAAACACCTGGGAATTACATGAATTGTGTTTTATCTTGTTTAGCATACATCTATGTCAGAGTTTAGAGCGACATCGCCCCCGATTTTCAAGAATGATGCTTAGATCAAATGTCGCTGACAATGTCAACTCGCGCACCCCCAAAAAGACAAAAACGATAACTATCCAGTGTTTCATTTTCAATGAACAATGTTTCAGAATTTAAAGAGGCGTTTTCGCTGTTTGACAAAGATGGTGATGGCACGATTACCTTCAAGGAGTTGGACCTTGTGATGAGAGGGTTAGGTCAAAACCCTACAGAAGATGAAGTCAAGTCCATGATCGCAGAGGTGGACAATGATGGTACATGCATTTTTACGAGACTATAAAGGAATGTATTATATGTCTTTTGAATTTGTAGTGTTTATGCAAGTAGGGAACTGAAGAGAAGTGGGAATAAAAGTGAAATAAAGCGTCGTTTCCTGCAGGAAATGGTTCTATCGAATTCCCCGAGTTTTTAGTGATGATCTCCAACAAACTACGCACAGAGGAATTGACGGTCGCGCTGAAAGATGCTTTCAAGGTAGGCCTACACTATATATGCCTATGCCATTTTTTTTTCAGTATAAATGGTTCATTCTGGAAGGTTTTACATTCCAGTCACTGGAGACCCTAGGGCCTGCTTATATGAGCTGAGTTGAAAAACGATGTCGCGCTCGCGGACATTCTCCCTCAAGTCAAAAGTATAGTTTTTAAACGATCATAGCAATCTTGTATCTATCCAGGTGTTCGACCGTAATGGGGACGGCCACCTGACGGCGCCCGAGCTGAGAGAAGCGCTGAACAAGTTCGGTGAAGACATGGACCCCGAGGATATAGACGAGATGATTAGGGAGGCAGACAAGGACGGCGACGGGCAGATAAATTATGAAGGTATAATAGTTAATTCTCCGTTGTATTGTAATGGCCTTACTCATCACCCGCTTATTCTTCGAGTGCTAAATCGAACGATTCTGAGCAGAAGTTTTCTGCCAATACAACTGTTGGAATCCTGAGTACGGTTCTATGTCTATGATTTGATGAGTAAAAACTCAACTGATATATGTAACTAGTGAGTGTCATCAAAGATTTTGGGAACTACTATTTCATGTATTAGATTCATGCGTTCGCATTTTGGTTTGGCTACAGAGTTTGCCGATCTCATGATGCAGTGATGTTAAGTCTGACTATTGGTCAAAGCGAACACGCAAAACTCCATCACGCAAGAGTCAACGCAACAGTACTGTCCATAGTGCTTGTATTATTTGCTCAATTTAGAACGAGTATGCAATGCATATCTGAGTGTGTTTAATATGTACATGTACTTATGCCGGCGAAATTGTTCGAGTTAATCAAATTCATGGGTGTATTCTTGTGAAAAAGTTACAGTAAATAATTTTTACCTAATACCTATTTGTAATACACGTTCATGAAGCGTGACAACATTTTATTTTCATATTAATACATCATGTATTGATCCGAGATTACTATATATCAAAGTGCTTGATCGCAGAGGGGAGGCAATGTTATAGCAAAACACCATAACATTATGTACAAACGTGGTCCCGTGTATCAGCCAGCAACTTTATGTTGACTTAATTGTATTCTACTACTGTAAGTAGACGGTGTGTTTCAATTGTTGCCAATTTCGTCAATAAAATGTTTTCATCTTTTTTGATTATTTCAATCAATCAATTTTATTCTAGGGATGAAATCAACCCAATAACTCACTATAGAAAATGACATGTGTATATTAATTGATCAAGATTATAATATTGGTATTGTTTATTAAGGTCTCACATGGAACGTTATTTTTCAAAACAGTTATGCAAGACACGTCACAAAGGTACATATAGGCCTCACTATGACAGTTAACGAGGCATGAATATAATTGTGAATATGTGGTCAAAATGCCTAAAACTTTGATATATCGACATCTATATCCAACAAAGGTAACTCAAATCGCGGAAAAGCAGTGTAGGTCTACTTACTTAAGCGTGTCCTTCAATCTGAAAAAATTGAAATATATTTATTAACAATTCCAAATTAAATCATGATACTGTTCTACACGGCATATAAATATAGGTTGGAAACCTGCATGTATATAATATGCAGATTCTCAAATTTAGAAGGAGAAAAATGGTCCAATGGTGACTGGACAGTTTCGGTTTCAGGAATTGCAGGTGACATATGACATGAGATTTACCAAACAAAGTCATCTTTGTGGACTTAAATGTCTCCTTTAAATATGCTGCATGTGACGTTCTATATGTTCATGATACAAGCAAAAAAGTTCGGTCAACAAGTATTTTGTCTGTAGAGGCTAATTTAAACATTTCAGGTCAGGCGAGACTTTGTGATTCAACTTTCAAGATCCTCTAAGGTCAAGTTCAATAACACCAAAATATTGCCATATACATACCCGCGGTAAATGATTTTTTTGTACGCTTATAGCACAATCCTAACATCTAGGTGCATGCATTTGAGCATCAGAGGCCAATTTACATATTCAACGTCAGACTCAAGGTCATCCGAGCTCAAGGTCTTCGTTAGTTGTTCCATATATGATTTCCTATAATATTATTATGCTCATGATGTAAACAAAAGCTCTATCTACAAGCATTTCATCTGGAAGTTAGTTGGGAGTGAACTAGGGTTAGACGGAACTATAGCCCGGGAGGCTGGGCGTACAGCCGAGTAGGCCAGGAACCATCTATAACAGAAGTGACTGAATATAAAAGTTGTACACCGATGAAAGAGTCACGTCCCTGTCAATAATAAACAGGTACTAGTAAGTGTCTGCCATGTTCTGTACAAGTGTCTGCCCTAACGAACACATACACACAACGAGAGGTGACAAGTGATGCAGTTGGCAGTCATTACAGAATTGGTGCCGTGACCAGGATTACAAAGTAGCAGAACACTGCAGGAGTTAATTGCAGAAGTCGAGGAGATTCGAAATTGTCCACCTAAGAGTCAGAACAAGAGCAGGTAGATACCCAGGCCAGGACGTTTGGCAACAGGTTCTACGGATTGGGCCAGAGTCAAACGACGGGAATTTGGGAATCCCAGGCTCAGAGAATTCCCCACAAAATCCAGAATAAGGGAAACCACTGAGAGCAATTAGAAACTCAGAATCTACAGTGGAGTATTGGTGGAGTCGACTTGAGACCAGGTACTCTGCAGTGGAGGCAGGTGCACCACGGCAGAGTCAGGGGCTAGGTGGCAGAGGCAAGGAGTCATAGAGCCGGCTTAGGAGCAGAGTGGCAGTTTGGAGGTTTCTGCAGCGAAGTATCAATGTTTAGGGGGCAGTGGCTCTGTGGCGGAGTGGCGGAGTGGCGGGGAGCTGGTGGCTCCATGGTGTAGTATCAACATTTCGAAGGCAGTCGCTAAACGGCAGAGTAGCGGAGCCGCGGCAGATTCAGTGGATTGCGAAGTTGCAGAGTCAAGATAAAGCCAGAAGCTTCCAGGGAGGAGAAGGAGACAGCGAAATCAAACAAGGGGCTTTCCAAGCCTTCAGTTGTTAAACTAGACCCCCACATGACGCCAAAATTTGCTACTTAATACGCTATATAAAAATGTAAATGTAATAAGTGTAAATGTAGAGGAAGGGTAGGTGCATCAGGAAGCCATAGCCATAAAAGAGAGCCAAAGGCAGAGCCAGTTGGAAAAGCAACAGCGGCGACAGGCAGGGGAACAGGTTGAAATGTCGGGGTACTTCAAGGCATGCCCAGACCTGCTAAGCAACACGATGATCAAGATCCTGGAAGCCCAGGCTGAAAGAGGCAGACAGGAAGATGTAGAAGGAAAGAGGTCGGTGAGAAACCCCGACCTGAACCCTATGGCCAGAGCGTGACCTGATGGGGGTAGACAATAGGGATTGAGCCAGGCTGGAGACCTGCCAGTGAGAGCAGGCGAAGGCAGAGATGCTGGGGCCCCTGGGGCGGCCCTAGCTAACCTTCAGTCAGGAGGCGATGAGAAAGCGGCAGGGTCCATGCATGGGGAGTCCAAACCCCCCAGCTGACCGAGGCCAACATGTCAAACCTCATTAGTTCGACGGGAAGGCAGATTGGACAGAGTATTTGATTGGACAGGTGGACAAGGCCAGTCCGGTGTGACCGAGAAGGGGGGATCCCGATGAGGCAGCCCCACTACAGTTGTGGTGCGGATAGTGGACACAAGGAAGCAGATGGTCCAGCTGATAGAAAAGAGTCAGAACATGAGCAAAGAATTACAAAAGAAGAAGGGTGGTCCTCTGCTGGAGAAGTCAAGTGAGTGGTTACATCAGAAAGGAGTGTCCTATGCTTCACAATCAGGGAGAGAGTAACGGCATCCCTAACAATCAGCTGAAGGTACAAGCCGGAGAGGCGAACTGGCTGGGAGAGACTTGAGATGGACAGAGGCAACTGTATGTCACATGCTGGCTAGACGGGTGCTCACACGAAATGCTGGCAGACACAGGCTGTACTGGTGAGTACCAGGTGGTTCCTAGTGAGAGGATATTACGGACTTGAGACCTGAAACTGTGGCCTTTTACAGTGTCAGTGGGATGAGGCTGGTGACACGTGGACTCTGGGAAATGGAGGTAAAATCAATAGGAGGAACCATACAGACTGAAGTAGTTATAGCTGACCTGACGGTCTCCGCAATCCTGGGGCTGGAGGCCTTTACCCGGCTACAGGCAGAGTTGGTGTTGCACGGACTGGAGATCTGGGTCAAAGACGAGATGAAGTCGTTGCAGGGGAAAGGCTGTGCTTTGGTCTTGGGAAGACTTCGCTGAGGAAGAGGGCAGGAAACTATTACAAATGACGAAACAGTCCAAGCAGAATCAGGGGAGCATAGGGGGAAACTCCCAGCTGCCTGATGTAGATCAGTAGGAGGAGGGGTATGGGGTATTCAATAGACCAGGGCGAACAAGGAGGCGGGTTTTTAGCACAGCTTTAAGGGGCAGCCCGGAAATGATAGAGCGACTCAGCCCAGCTGCTCCAGAGCGTGGTGGACGATCCACGGGATTATGGTCCTCCTACTCCAAAGAAACCAGTCTCGCAACTCTAATCGAGGGCAACAGATACAATCATGCCGTAATTGTGGGTTGGATATTCTGAGACACAACCTGAGCAGGCACCGAAAGGAGAAAAATGAGGAGCTGTCAAAGTGTGTTAAGTGCATTAATTAAGTACCTGAGATGTTTTCACGTGATGACAAGGCATAAGCATTTACATAATTTTTATAATGAAACTGAGTGACGCGCACTGAGAAAGCAATGATGATGGTATGAGAAGTGAAATAGCCCCGCACTCAATACGAAACAAGATGGCAACATTCTACTATGTAGGCTGGGGAACAGGACAGAGTGTGACCTGAGTCGACGCCAAGGGAGGCAACTTCCTCCCAGATTGGGGACTCCATGCACAGGGAGTTCTCGGTGAGGATGTTACCATAACTGGTATGAAACAGGAGATCCAGACAGTCTCTGATCAGCCCAGCTGTGGGGCCCGTTTCTCGAAGCAAACGCAACCCTTGCGATCGGTCGCAGATCATTGCGAGCGGTCGCTGACCCGACGCAGAGGGAAAAATCTGTTTCTCGACACGCACGCTGAATATGCGAGGCCTCGCAGGCGCAGAATTTCTTGCGTGTGGAAAGGACTGCACGCAGAGCTATCGAACCCAGCGCAGATGTGAATTGTACTGGCATTTTTGTTATTTCGGCTGCTACTAGCTGCCGCTAGTACTGTCATATGGTCGATTTATCCATCTGATCAATCATAGTTTGTCTTTTAACCTATTTTTATGAGACCACAGGCATAGGGCCTATGTGTAATTGACTTAGAAAAAGAAAAAGTTTTTCTGCCAATATCACTTTATATATCTAATGATGACATTAGAATGTATATGAGAAATGAACAACATCAAACCGCTCACCATCATCGTATACATATTTGAATGTAATGTCACTAGGCTCGGCATGTACACGTGTTCGTAACAAAGATCGAATATCACAGATTTTATCATCAATAAGGAATAAGCATGTACACTAGGGTGCTTTATTCCCACCCTTTTTATCATTCTGTCCACTTGTTTGCAGCAGTTTAAATTTGTAAATGCGAATCAATTATATATGTCGTGAATAAAATATTGCGTTCAGAAATTCCGCGTTTCTAATAAAAATGCGAAAATCGCGAATGTTGATGGACGCGAAAAATAAAGAGGTTCACCGTTCACTACGGTGGCTGATATATGCCATAGTTCTATTCTTTTTTTTCTTCATTCATTTACGATACTTCCCAGAAGGATGTAATACACAATACTTAATATTAAATACGCGTACCTAATGTTTAAATACGCTTACTTAATAATAAATATGCGTATTCAATATTAAAAACACCTACTTAATATTAAATAAGCGTAGTTAAATACGAATATATAATATTAAATATGTGTATTCAATAATAAATACACGTACTCAATGCTAAATACACGTACTCAATATTAAATATGTGTACTCAAAGTTAAATACCTGTATTTAATATTAAATACCATACAGTCAGATATTCTTTTCTTTTTTGCAGCACCATGCTGCCTAACTTATACCTTGTTTCAAGAGACATTTTGAAAGGCTTACAGCTGAAAATCTATCTCTGAGCAGTGATCTGAACCACACTAAATAGTTTTGACGTCTGCCACGGTGTTTTAAGCGTTTGTGAGTATATGTAGGGGAGTATGGGGCACAACACTCCCTCAAGCAAGAATTTAAAGACCTGGGGTCATGTCAGGCATGCTAGGCATATATGGTACTTTCTTACTGTTAGGCCTATTCAGTTTTAAATACATAGCTTAGTAAAGCTGTACACATATAATAACAATCGGGAATAAGTTCAGGCGCGCCTTCAGATAGAAGCACTGGAAGCACGTGCTTCCAGTAAATTTCTTAGGAAAAAATTATCGTAAATATATTTATTATATAAGGCTCTTCTGATTGGATTAATGAAACGGTGAAAACTGCTAAGCTTTTTAGTAAGTACTGTGGCGCTATTATAAAATGATGGAATAAGTGGAAAATAACTCGCGAGATTGTTTAGTGTAACGGCACACCGTTAAACCCCTCGTTTATAAACCCTGAAGACGAGAACTCAATAGTCACTTTTATCAAATCATTTAAAATTAGTTGAATTGATCAGTGAACCGATAAAATAAAGGGTCTGACATATCCCTGACCCTATCTCCAGGCAGAGCCCTGTGAAGTTGCACTCCAATAATTCAGCAATATTGACAAATAAACACATACAAACCAATCAATATACAAATGGATATTGATGAAACATTTCTTGTGTGACTTATGCTTTTTTGCAGCATTTATGCGCCCTGTCCCTGATTGGCTAATCCGATCGCGTGGTCGGACAAATACTTCTAAACAGTCAACAGACACAGCGGTCGCCGCTGAAATATCACACTTCCCACGGGTTATCTCCAGTATTTGAGTACTTTTGTTTGATTTCTAAGTCTGTAAATGACACATATTGGAAGAAATAAGGCGACAAAGTGAAGATTTGAACATAATTAAAACTGTGTCGATCGTTTAGAGGATCCTTTTGGGAAATAATGTGGCAGCGAAATTATCGTTGCCATCCGTCGTGAAAAAACGTAGGGCGATTTCCCTTAGCTGTGCTCAGGGAATTATTTAATTTCCGGTTTAGGTTTTCCTTAAGTATTGATAACATTGGCTGAATTATAGTGTGTGTCATCAAAGCTAAATTATTTTATTATGGTAAAAACTGTGGTAACCAGGGATTTACAACAGTCTATCTGCAATGATAATCTACAATGGTTATATCTATACAAACAACTTAACACGGTCGAGCCGTATACTATGAAATATTTTGCTTGACCGACTTCATGTTTATGTTGTGGATAAAACATATGGTTCAGATGATATAATCAGGGTCCCAAAATATGAAGAGAACCCATCACAGAGTACCTAGTAACCGCTAGCTTCTGGGGCCCTGGGCGGGCCCTTAATCCCACGCGAATATGTCCTGTCCCAATCGTATCGGTCCTTTGTGCTTTCAGTTTTTCAAATGAATTGGAATTCCCAAGAATGAATTAGTTAAATAAAAATATTCATCACTGATTCCTATAATTTTATACTTTCTATACCGGTTGTAATAATTTCTTCCCAGTTGAAATAATATATACATAGATTCAATATTCCAAGTTTGAATAATGTTTATTCGGTTTCAATAATCGGTTCCAAGTTTGTAATGAATAACATTTTCCCAAGTCTCAAAATTTTATCCCGCTGAAACACGTGATGCAAGAATGACTGCCCTGGTACACCATATAGTAGGCCAATAGGGCAGATCCATCAAACGCATTTGACGTGTAAGGGACTATAGCTTAGATACATCCATTTGTTCAAAATAAACTAGGACACAAAGGCATTATTGGCTATTTTATATATATATTAAGCAAATACTGCATTGTACTGGGTTTTATTCCGCACGGGTCCTTTCACGGAGCACGAGTTTACAAGTGCTCCGCGAAAGGACCAAGTGCGGAATATAGTAGAGCAGCAATGGGGGCTAAATGGTCCAAAAAAAAGTTGCGGTACCACCGTAAGATTTTGGCCTCATTCGAACCATAAGAATCTCTAGTCTAGAAATCCGGATGATAACACAGGGATTTCCGAGTACTAACTCAGATATGTGGTTGCCATGGCAACCAACAGTGAATTTTAATGAAAATCCCGTAAAACCACTAAAAAGGGCATAATTGCATCGTTTTCCCATACACATGTATTACAACCTTTCCTAGTAACTGTATATGCACCACATATTATTGGGCACAACTTGAGAAATATTCGTAGAGATATTGTTGCCATGGCAACCGGTAAACAGGTGCAAATCGCATGTATTGTACTTGCATATAACATGTTTAGGCCTACTGTTCCTAATTTGTTTAAATTTTGCCGTTATTCAACTACTTTAGAAAGTGTTAGGCAATCAGATAGGTTTGTAGCATTAAACACAACCATATGGGGGTATATGCATCACAGTTGCCATGACAACCAACACCAAGGTTATATAACATTAGTGAAATTCATTCCAGATAATTGTAATATTCTTAGCCCGTCCCTAACCAAGAACAATATTCATATTTCTTTGACCAAGGAGTTCCTCAATTGTCCCAAGAGGACCATCCCTAGCCCCCTCTCCCCACCCGAGCCACTATCAACCTCACCCTACATATTTTTCCGTTACCATGGAAACTGCACATATATAAAAAGGAATATGTTTCAATATGAAATGCTGGCTACAAATATCTGAATAATATTCATAATTGTAATCAAGAAGCTACTCCGTAATGTGTCATGGTTCGAGAGAATATTATCAGCCCCCCCCCATAGGCGTATGCATTTCTCCGTTGCCATGGAAACTGTACAAATATTAAATGGAATATATTTAGTAATGAAATGACGTTAAATAGATCAGTAATAATTGAGCAGTAATCACTTTTCAAATCAATAATTTATTTTCATGTCTTGTGGCATGTTTGAGAGAACAGCAATGGGGGTATATGGGGGTATATGGGGGTATATGCATCACAGTTGCCATGACAACCAACACCAAGGTTATATAACATTAGTGAAATTCATTCCAGATAATTGTAATATTCTTAGCCCGTCCCTAACCAAGAACAATATTCATATTTCTTTGACCAAGGAGTTCCTCAATTGTCCCAAGAGGACCATCCCTAGCCCCCTCTCCCCCACCCCAGCCACTATCAACCTCACCCTACATATTTTTCCGTTACCATGGAAACTGCACATATATAAAAAGGAATATGTTTCAATATGAAATGCTGGCTACAAATATCTGAATAATATTCATAATTGTAATCAAGAAGCTACTCCGTAATGTGTCATGGTTCGAGAGAATATTATCAGCCCCCCCCCCCCATAGGCGTATGCATTTCTCCGTTGCCATGGAAACTGTACAAATATTAAATGGAATATATTTAATAATGAAATGACGTTAAATAGATCAGTAATAATTGAGCAGTAATCACTTTTCAAATCAATAATTTATTTTCATGTCTTGTGGCATGTTTGAGAGAACAGCAATTCTAGCACCCCCCCCCCCCTCCCCACCCAATTGACTCTTCCGTTGACATGGAAACCACACAAATTTTAAACAGGATATATTTCAAAGATAGATAAAAATAGAACAATATGTGACATTAACTAGGTTAGTGTCTCCGTCCTGATTGTCGTGGTCGTACAATTAGCTGGCATTCAGCTGGCGATGCGTTTGCCCTCTGCAGTGTAGGAAAAAAGTTTGAAATGAATCGCAATTATTTTTAGTTTTAACTTTTGGAATACTTCTGTGAGAAAATTTTGCATTATTCCCATGATGTGTGGTCATTAATTTTTATTTCACCGCATAATATCAACTGATAGCAATTTCTGTCAGTATTTCAATCACCTATGTGAATTACCCTGGTATTGCCTTTATTGTCAAATCATGAAGAAAATATGTGAAAATTCTACTTTGTGCGATTCGATTTTACTTCATTCTCACATCTGTATAAAAGCTATAAATTATTTAATTTCACCCAATAAGGTTTCAGTGATGCTACAGAATACACGACTTCACTTTAGTATTTTGTATGACCCCATATATTTAGTGTTGTATAAGACACGGGTACAACCAGGCATACTAGAAACTAGGTTTGAGAGTTTTTGAGCACGAATATCAGCACGGTGCTCAATTTTCATGTCATACTCCTGGAGTTTGACGAGCCACCGCGCCACCAAGCCATCGGCCTCACTATAGTTGAGGAGCCATCTCAGCGAACTGTGGTCAGTCCGCAAGCGGAACAGGGATTTCCGAGTACTAACTCAGATATGTGGTTGCCATGGCAACCAACAGTGAATTTTAATGAAAATCCCGTAAAACCACTAAAAAGGGCATAATTGCATCGTTTTCCCATACACATGTATTACAACCTTTCCTAGTAACTGTATATGCACCACATATTATTGGGCACAACTTGAGAAATATTCGTAGAGATATTGTTGCCATGGCAACCGGTAAACAGGTGCAAATCGCATGTATTGTACTTGCATATAACATGTTTAGGCCTACTGTTCCTAATTTGTTTAAATTTTGCCGTTATTCAACTACTTTAGAAAGTGTTAGGCAATCAGATAGGTTTGTAGCATTAAACACAACCATATGGGGGTATATGCATCACAGTTGCCATGACAACCAACACCAAGGTTATATAACATTAGTGAAATTCATTCCAGATAATTGTAATATTCTTAGCCCGTCCCTAACCAAGAACAATATTCATATTTCTTTGACCAAGGAGTTCCTCAATTGTCCCAAGAGGACCATCCCTAGCCCCCTCTCCCCACCCGAGCCACTATCAACCTCACCCTACATATTTTTCCGTTACCATGGAAACTGCACATATATAAAAAGGAATATGTTTCAATATGAAATGCTGGCTACAAATATCTGAATAATATTCATAATTGTAATCAAGAAGCTACTCCGTAATGTGTCATGGTTCGAGAGAATATTATCAGCCCCCCCCCATAGGCGTATGCATTTCTCCGTTGCCATGGAAACTGTACAAATATTAAATGGAATATATTTAGTAATGAAATGACGTTAAATAGATCAGTAATAATTGAGCAGTAATCACTTTTCAAATCAATAATTTATTTTCATGTCTTGTGGCATGTTTGAGAGAACAGCAATGGGGGTATATGGGGGTATATGGGGGTATATGCATCACAGTTGCCATGACAACCAACACCAAGGTTATATAACATTAGTGAAATTCATTCCAGATAATTGTAATATTCTTAGCCCGTCCCTAACCAAGAACAATATTCATATTTCTTTGACCAAGGAGTTCCTCAATTGTCCCAAGAGGACCATCCCTAGCCCCCTCTCCCCCACCCCAGCCACTATCAACCTCACCCTACATATTTTTCCGTTACCATGGAAACTGCACATATATAAAAAGGAATATGTTTCAATATGAAATGCTGGCTACAAATATCTGAATAATATTCATAATTGTAATCAAGAAGCTACTCCGTAATGTGTCATGGTTCGAGAGAATATTATCAGCCCCCCCCCCCCATAGGCGTATGCATTTCTCCGTTGCCATGGAAACTGTACAAATATTAAATGGAATATATTTAATAATGAAATGACGTTAAATAGATCAGTAATAATTGAGCAGTAATCACTTTTCAAATCAATAATTTATTTTCATGTCTTGTGGCATGTTTGAGAGAACAGCAATTCTAGCACCCCCCCCCCTCCCCACCCAATTGACTCTTCCGTTGACATGGAAACCACACAAATTTTAAACAGGATATATTTCAAAGATAGATAAAAATAGAACAATATGTGACATTAACTAGGTTAGTGTCTCCGTCCTGATTGTCGTGGTCGTACAATTAGCTGGCATTCAGCTGGCGATGCGTTTGCCCTCTGCAGTGTAGGAAAAAAGTTTGAAATGAATCGCAATTATTTTTAGTTTTAACTTTTGGAATACTTCTGTGAGAAAATTTTGCATTATTCCCATGATGTGTGGTCATTAATTTTTATTTCACCGCATAATATCAACTGATAGCAATTTCTGTCAGTATTTCAATCACCTATGTGAATTACCCTGGTATTGCCTTTATTGTCAAATCATGAAGAAAATATGTGAAAATTCTACTTTGTGCGATTCGATTTTACTTCATTCTCACATCTGTATAAAAGCTATAAATTATTTAATTTCACCCAATAAGGTTTCAGTGATGCTACAGAATACACGACTTCACTTTAGTATTTTGTATGACCCCATATATTTAGTGTTGTATAAGACACGGGTACAACCAGGCATACTAGAAACTAGGTTTGAGAGTTTTTGAGCACGAATATCAGCACGGTGCTCAATTTTCATGTCATACTCCTGGAGTTTGACGAGCCACCGCGCCACCAAGCCATCGGCCTCACTATAGTTGAGGAGCCATCTCAGCGAACTGTGGTCAGTCCGCAAGCGGAAATGGCGTCCCAACAAATAGTGCCGGAACCGCTTGGTCATCGTAACCACCGCGAGCAGCTCGCGGTGAGTGGTGCAGTAGTTCATTTGAGAGCGGCTCAGAGCCACACTCGCATAAGCTACTACCTGCTCCTGCCCGTCCACGATCTGCGAGAGGACACCGCCGAGTGCAAAGTTACTCGCGTCAGTGTCCAGGATGAACTTGCAATCCGGACGGGGGTGCCGCAGCACCGGCGCATCTGCCAAAGCATGCCAGAGCGACGAGAAGGCAACTTCCTGCTCAGCCAACCAGACGAAATCGACGCCCTTTTCCATGAGGCTAGTAAGGGGGTGCGCGATCTCTGCAAAGCCTCGCACAAACCGGCGGTGGTAGCTCGCGAAGCCCAAAAAGGACCTCACGTCCACCACGTTGCAAGGCCGAGGCCAGTTCTTGATGGCCTCTAGCTTCTTGGGGTCTGGTCTAACTTCGGTGCCCGTTACCATGAAGCCCAAGTACAATATCTCCTGTGCGAACAGTTCGCACTTACTTGGCTTCAATTTAAGGCCTGCTTCGTGCACGCGATGGAGTAGCATCTGGAGGTTGGTGAGGGTTTCCTCGAACGACCGGCCATACACGACGACGTCGTCGATGTAGACCATACATCACTTCCAGAGGAACCCTTTGAGTACCATCTCCATGAGGCGCTCGAACGTCGCTGGCGCGTTACAAAGCCCGAACGGCATTACCTCAAACTGGTAAAGCCCGTTCTTGGTAACGAAGGCAGTCTTCGCCCTATCACTCACCTCCATCTCAACCTGCCAATACCCGGAGGCCAGATCCAGAGCACAAAAGTAGTGCGATCCGGCCAGGGAATCGAAGGTATCCTCGATGTGCGGGAGAGGATATGAGTCCTTCCGCGTGGCATCGTTTAGCTTCTGATAATCCATGCAGAACCTCCACGAGCCGTCCTTCTTCTTCATCATAACCACAGGACTCGCCCAAGGGCTGTCACTGGGTTCGATGATGTCTAGCTCGAGCATCTTCTGCACCTCCCGGTCTATGACCTCTTGGTGCACGATCGCTGCTCGCCGTAGACGCTGCTTAATAGGACGCTCGTCTAGGAGGTCGATGCGGTGTTTGGCGGAGATGCGGTGTTTGCGGAGAGCCTGACGCTGATCTTCATCCAGCCGGTCCTTCGGAACTCTAGATTCCAGATGGTCCGGCAGGGTGAACGGATCATCTCCGGCGGCTACCGCCGCACACGCAGCGCAGCAGACAGGATCGTCGGGATGACACGACTTGACGACGCGGGACGTAGCAGTAGCTGCCACACAGCTGCGCCGCAGTACAATGGGAGCATCCGTGGGATTCACCACAAGGATGGGCATCGTGCGGGCGTTGGACTTGACCAGAGCCCCACCCAGCACAAGTCCAGTTCCTTGGGCGAAACTGCTCACCGGTTGTACCATACACGGACGACCATCAAGGGGCATGCGGGGACGACGCGGCCTCGCCTCAATGATCATCTCGCTCATAGGCGGCACTACCATAGTGCGCGCCGCCCGGAGTTGGAATGACTTCACCGGACCTGCTCGGAAGAGGAAATGGGTGTCCTCTCCCATCCGGAGTTCGCCGGAGCAGAAGTTGGCGAATAACCCGGTGGATCCGGAGAAAGCTCATTCCGAGGATCCCAGGCGCTCCGATATCCGCAACGATTGCCTCTGTGTTATACACCTTGTCCCCAAGAGTAATAGGCAGATTGATGATACCGTGGATACGGATGCTATCGTTACCCGCTCCGTGGAGCATGTAATGCCCGGGATCTCGCAATGCCATGTCGCGGAGCGCTGGCTCGCGCTGGCTCGCGCTTAAACGTTTCAGTGGCTACGATGGTAATCTCCGAGCCAGAGTCTACGAGGAACCGGACCGGCTCCCATCCAAAACACAGGGGCAGGTACCAGCAAGGATCCCTCACCAGTGCGCACGTTAGATGATCGGAGTCATCCAGAACACTGGGCTCAGCTACGGAGTCCTCGTTATCTGCCTCAGCTGCGGAGGAGGTAGACGAATCCTCAAGGACCACTTCCGGAGAAGTTGTATCTACTTGAGGCTCGTCCGGCTTGTCCGCAGATGGGGCAGCCTTAGGCGCCACCGACCAACTGTCCCCGGACGCAGTGTTGGTCGCCACTACGTCTGGCTTCAGTTTCCCTGCCGTGAGGGATGGCCTTGTCCCGCAGGACCAGGCCGAGGATGGACACTCCGGCGCGGACTGGGAAGATTCCCCTGGTATCCGCGTGCCCGCAGTCGTTCCAGCAAGTCCGGACACTTCAGCCAAAAGTGTCCCTGTTTTCCGCAGAAATAGCAGGGACGGTTCTGAGCTGGTCCGGAGGCGAACGCACAACACTCGGCGGGGCCCGGAGAGTCGATTCCAGCGCAGTACGCAATCATCTGCGCGGTGCCGAAATCATACTCCTCATAGTCACACTCGTCTGCGGACGGGCATGACGCGACAGCTGGTGCCGCTGTCCCTTGCTGGGGTTCCGGTGAACCAACCCACGGAGGGCTGGACTTTCCCTTCCCGCTGTTTCTCTGTTTTTCACTCGTTCTCTCAGGTATCTTGTCCCGGAGGAGCGGACGGTCCCCGGGGATGAGGGAGCAAAGGAACTGTGACGGTAGGCTGCAATGGAACGCCGTCGGGCTGATCCTGGTCACTGAGCACCACTGTAAAGTTCGGCGGGCGCTCGCTACAGGGCGTCCGGCACTACTCTACGGAATACTACAACCAGGTACAGTCAGCGCGGAACGAGTCCGGCCGTCATACACTACGACATAACACATGCATCTCACCAACTCCTTAACTACAACATGCATATTACATAGTTATGGTAATTTAGCCGTGTGTAGAGCCCGAGATGCCATGGGAGCGGCACCATGGAACCCGTACACATGGGCATGTTGCTGGCCGGCCTCGCCGAAGGCACTGTCGCAGAGATGGAACTTTGAGCCAGCCCGACGGTCTGCCAGAGCCTGTGTCACACCACCCCGGGTGGAGAAGAGAACTGGCGATCCACAAGGCTTGCGCCCCCGAGTCAGCAACTGTCTCTACCCCAACCCGGGCCCTCAATGGAAATCGTCCCCAGGGCCCGCGAGGGCCTTACCCAAGATACAGGGACGTAAAGCTCATGGCGAGCCTCTCGTCCTGCCTCTCGGCTTGCTCTGGGACAATCTCCCAGACCAAGCAAAATGCTCGTGTATATATCGAGCCAAGAGGCCGGGGGGAGAGACTAGGTCAAACCATTGTTATAGTTTACTGGGCGCGATTAGGTACAGTACGTTGCTAGGCAGCGCACGCTCCAAACTCGAGCGATCTAAAAACAGGCCATAATACTTGTTAGTGTTTTGCAAAGACTCCTGCCGCGATCTTTGGGCAAAATCGCCACATAAGTTTGGTTCAGTCGCCCTTGAAAAAAACGACCACAAGGGTTCTGATGTTCAGGAGCTTGTTGTGGTCTCAATTTCGGCCGAAATATTCAAATTATGCAGGACATACCGGAGCAAGATTAGGCAGCTTCATTCCAAGATTTTCGTCAGAACAATTGTACGTATTGTGGTGTTGCGTCCCTTGTCCGTCCATCTGACATCCGTCGTCCGTCAACATTTTTATATTCAATGTTTACAGTCGAATCTTTCGAAAATTTTGCACAAAAATATCCTGAATATATTTCAAAGGGGAAGTATTTTTTTTATTTTTTGTGTTATTGAGCTTTTAAAAATGGCGGCCGGTTTGATAGAGTAATGCTCAATATTCAACTTTGATGGCCATTCTCTCAAAAACTGTCTGATCAGTTTTTAGACACCTTTGTTAGGTTTCCATGCCCTTGAGTTGATGCTCTGTGCATGGCGTTCATTTAGATTTTCTGACGGGTCGGTGAAAAAACCAAACAAATCGCGTTACTATTCATCTTGGGCAGTTTCTGGGCAAAAAAGATTCACCCTGTGAAAAAAATTTGGACTTCGAAGAAAATGTTCCAGCCCATCGAGCCCGACGAGTGACCGAATTCCTCCAGAACGCGGACCTGGAGCACATGGCATGGCCTGCGATGTCACCGGATAACCCGATCGAGAACCTGTGGTCGGAAATCTTTCGGGTGCTGAACAAACTGAAGACCCCCCCCCCGCCCCCACCCCCAACAAATGTAGCTGAACTGACCCAGGCAATACTTAACTGTTGGCGAGATATTCGTGCTCAAAAACTCTCAAACCTAGTTTCTAGTATGCCTGGTTGTACCCGTGTCTTATACAACACTAAATATATGGGGTCATACAAAGTACTAAAGTGAAGTCGTGTATTCTGTTGCATCACTGAAACCTTATTGGGTGAAATCAAATAATTTATAGCTTTTATACAGATGTGAGAATGAAGTAAAATCGAATCGCACAAAGTAGAATTTTCACATATTTTCTTCATGATTTGACAATAAAGGCAATACCAGGGTAATTCACATAGATGATTGAAATACTGACAGAAATTGCTATCAGTTGATATTATGGGGTGAAATACATCATGGGAATAATGCAAAATTTTCTCACAGAAATATTCCAAAAGTTAAAACTAAAAATAATTGCGATTCATTTCAAACTGTTTTCCTACACTGCAGAGGGCAAACGCATAGCCAGCTGATTGCCAGCTAATTGTACGACCACGACAATCAGGACGGAGACACTAACCTAGTTAATGTCATATATTGTTCTATTTTTATCTATCTTTGAAATATCCTGTGTGGTTTCCATGTCAACGGAAGAGCCAAATTGGGGTGCTAGAATTGCTGTTCTCTCAAACATGCCACAAGACATGAAAATAAATTATTGATTTGAAAAGTGATTACTGCTCAATTATTACTGATCTATTTAACGTCATTTCATTATTAAATATATTCCATTTAATATTTGTACAGTTTCCATGGCAACGGAGAAATGCATACGCCTATGGGGGGGGGGGGGGGGCTGATAATATTCTCTCGAACCATGACACATTACGGAGTAGCTTCTTGATTACAATTATGAATATTATTCAGATATTTGTAGCCAGCATTTCATATTGAAACATATTCATTTTATATATGTGCAGTTTCCATGGCAACGGAAAAATATGTAGGGTGAGGTTGATAGTGGCTGGGGTGGGGGAGAGGGGGCTAGGGATGGTCCTCTTGGGACAATTGAGGAACTCCTTGGTCAAAGAAATATGAATATTGTTCTTGGTTAGGGACGGGCTAAGAATATTACATTTATCTGGAATGAATTTCACTAATGTTATATAACCTTGGTGTTGGTTGTCATGGCAACTGTGATTCATATACCCCCATATGGTTGTGTTTAATGCTACAAACCTATCTGATTGCCTAACACTTTCTAAAGTAGCTAAGGCCAGTCCAAATTACAATGTTGGTCGTTGGAATCGCCGCCCCTAAAGCCTTCAAAATATTTTATATTAAAAAAATAAATCCCGCCCGTATCGATCTGACAGTGCCAAAATAAAACTAAATATAAATCTTCACCCGCCCCTTTTCAAGAGCGCCAAAAATAAACGACCACTCCCCACGCTTCTCTATAAGTATAAACGGGGAAGAAAATCAAGATATTGTTTACTTTTTCTGCGAGTTACATCACTGGGCAGTAATATAAAAGTGAATTCGTCATATGGTCACACTTGGGCGTAGGAATAACAGACATTTAAGGGTTTGTTTACAAATTGGTCTTGCTCAAAGTTTGTCAAAACAGCATGTATTGCGATATTTGAAGCTTTGTGGCTCCAAAGCACCAAAGATTTTATGCAGAATCCACCAAGACTGCATACATGCCACGAAAATTTAGAGGGCACTATTTGATTGGATACACGGAGATTCCGGATGGATACCAGGTGTGCACCGATATGATACCGGTGTGAAGTTAGCTGCTCGTTAACGGATCCTTTATCGTCTAGATTTATTTATTACTTGGCGAAATACACGTTTTTGCTTTACTTTCTTTTTTTTGTTTACAAAATCCTAATCCTTGAGCCACCCCAACGCCCGTATTATTTTGAAGCAAAATATTATAAGTATCAATTAGCCCTACTCCCAGTACATGTATACTGTAATCGGCATTTTTGACGAAATAGATTTTTTCTTATACTAGTCCACAAAACTTTTCTTTTTTATTCTAATCCTTGAGTCACTTGATGACCTTTACTTAGCACACATATTGGATGTATCAATCAGCATTAGCCCAAGATTCGGGTTTAAGATTGTAATTGCAATCCTTACAGGGTTACATAAGTATCTATCTATCTATCTAATCTCGCGATATGACCCATTGAAATAATCACTTGTGGAATTTCATTTTTTTGGCGATTTTTACCAAATATATATATTTTAAAAACAAAATCATAATCCTTGAGCTATTCTAATTACTAACTACTTTGAAGCAAAGTATTAGAAGTATCAATTAACCCTAGTCCCAGGCTGGCTCACAACCCTATTCCCGAGGTATGATGTAATGAAATCAGCATTTCAAAGATTGTCGCCCGAAACGGATTTGTTAGCATTTCTGAATTGTAAGCAAAATATCTTGAATATTCGTGAAATATATTGAGAAAAAAAAAACACACGTAAGCAAAATGGTTGATTGGAAAATTTAATACAAATGTCCACTCGTATGTTTTTTTTAATATTTTTGATATACATATTTTTTTAAAACCCGTTCGTAAGCAAAACGGATAATTCGAAAACTAAATAACAATTTCCGCCCGTATGCAATTTTTTGCAAAAGACCAAAAAAATAAATGTCAAATTAAAAAAATATCGTACGCTCGTATGATTTTTTTTTAGACAAAAATCCAACGACCAACTTTAGAATTAGGCCTGGCCTAAATAACGGTCAATTTTAAACAAATTATGAACAGTAGGCCTAAACATGTTTATATGCAAGTACAATACATGCGATTTGCACCTGTTTACCGGTTGCCATGGCAACAATATCTTTACGAATATTTCTCAAGTTGTGCTCAATGATATGTGGTGAATATACAGTTATTGGGAAATGTTGTAATACATGTGTATGGGGTCATGTGTACGATACAATTATGCTCTTTTTAGTGGTTTTATGGGATTTTCATTAAAATTCACTGTTGGTTGCCATGGCAACCACATATTTGAGTTAGTACTCGGAAATCCATGTGTTATCATCCGGATTTCAAGACTAGAGATTCTTATGGTTCGAATGAGGCCAAAATCTTACGGTGGTACCGCAACTTTTTTTTTTGACCATTTAGCCCCCATTGAGCACTGCTCTACTAATAAAACACAGTACAATGTAGTATTTGGTTTATTATATGTCTACAATAACGTTTTTCAGCACAAAAGAGACAATGAGTGACGTCACAATGAGTGACGTCATAGCAACGGTTTCTGGCCAGTGCAGTAATGACAACAGTGCAATACGGATATTTATTGCACTCGCCAAATTACATTGAATAAGATAGGAATGCACTGATTAGACATATAATAAATTCATATATTACATATATATTAGATCTATATTGACCTGGTTTATTTTCACAAAGTCAATCGATATAACTAAGACTGTAGGGGCCTTAGTTACTGTGTCATTATATAGATCTATAGGCGCGTTTGTTGGATCTGCACAATTGGGCGATCGTATGGTGTAGCCTACAAGGGCTGTTTGCATGAAATAGGAATTAAATTGTCAAGGGTGATTGACTGACCAGTAGGCCTAATGATAATGATTAGTCATAACATTTTTACTTTCATAAATATATGTGATATCACTTTCTGCCACAGGAGTCGAAAAATGTACTGATTAGGCCTATATCTACCCTGTGTTTGTTTCAGAAGACTGGTAAGCCTACACACATAGAATGCCCAAGGAGTAGGTCTGTATAGCCCTCCCCTACCATATTTTACGTTTCTATGGTAAATATATTCATTTGCAAGTGAGGAAAGACTTGCGATCCCTCGCAGATTTTGCCAGTACGCGCTGGCTCAGCGTGGGGTTTGCGTGGCCGTCGGGAAACGCACGCAGATTCTATCTGCGACCGGTCGCAGAACCCAGCGCAGATTCAAAATTTGCGTCAGCTTCGAGAAACGGTCGGCTCGGCAGAGATCCTAAGCCAAAAACGTCATCTGACGTTTTGTTCTATAAATAGAAGCGTCGGGAGAAAAATCTTGGAAATCCCCTAAAAGCCGAATCCCATACAGTGCTTCTTTAAAGGCAACAAAACTTATGTACATCATAAAGGTAGGCAAGGGGAGTCTTATGCATAATTTAGAAAAAAAAGTTAGCAGATTTTGAGAAAGTGACGATCAAAGCGCGAAATTGGTCGTTTTTCATAAAAATGACCACCATTTAAAAAAGTGGTAAAATAAAAAAAAAAGAAATGAAAACCCTTCCTGGCAATATTTTTGGTTATTTTCTGTAAAATTTCAGAAGGTTCGACCGCAAATAAAATGTATGGCGGCCGGCTAGATGGATGGACGACGGACACAACACCATGCCAATGAGTTACGGACCTACCAAATGTAGCTTACATTCTTGGACGTAAATTCTCGTTATTCAAACGCTATTGCTTTCGGCTTTCCTATCAAAGTCTAAATAATAAATGAACAGACTGGATTTGAATTGATTTTGGGGATTGGATCATGCTTGGGTCGTGGACTGGTGATGAACTCGATTTTTTCCCTGAGATAGCCTAACGTTATCTACATGCAAACTGTTTGGGCAATTTTGAAATAGGCGCCCAACAGATTTCTCGTTTACGATCTCGCGCGAGCACGAGAATTCGCGTGACTCATTCAATGATGGCTTCCGCCGACCCAGGAGGGAGTGAAAAAGAAGGTGTCAAAACACTTCAAAACAATCAAACAGACCAGGAAAATGCACCACAAGACCCTGTGGCAGCTCAGCAAGAACTGCTCATCACTGAGATCGAATCAGCCGACGGTCATGTCGCTAACGTTCTGCGGTAGGCCCATCTTCCCTCCCAAGATTTTTTTTAGGTCCACCCCTCCAACTTCCAAGTCCAAGTCAACGACAAGTCCAAATCCAATAAGCCAGTTCGGAAATGTTTCTAGGTCAGGTCAAGTGGTAGATATGTAAACAAAACATTCGTACACACCATGCTCAAACGTGATTGACGCGTAGTTCAGCGCTAATTGACGCGGTGAACTCGAAGTACACAAAGAGTAGTATTGGTGACTGTTGGTGACAGTGACTCGACAATGGTCAGTTGGGAAGAATCCCATTTGGTGGCATATATGCCCAAATGGATATGTGCCACCAAATAGGTATACTTCCTGTATACCCAATGCCAAACGAGATATACCTGAGGGCTTCGTCCCATGTAGCTGGATCCAGATGCTTGGGAATGGAGCCCTCAGCAGTGTCCTGCAAGCTGCTGTTGTATGCTGATGATTCTGCTTTAATTGTGTCTGGCAAGGATGTTGCAGAGATTCAGCAAACCCTAAGCTCTGAACTTGAGTCAGTCAGAGAATGGTTGTTAGACAATAAGCTGTCTCTTCACTTGGGGAAGACAGAAACAATCCTGTTCGGATCCAAACAAAGACTCGCCAAACATAGCCAATTGCAGGTAGCCTGTGCAGGTGATAACATCACTTGCAAATCCTGTGTAAAATATATAGGACTGACCATTGATCAGTCCTTATCTGGAGATCAAATTGCTGAAAATATCATCAGCAAATCAAGTTCCAAATTGAAATTTTTGTACAGACAGGCCAGGCAGTTTGACATTAGGACCAAAAGGCTACTGGTGTCAGCACTCATACAGTGCCATTATGATTATGCCAGCTCTTCTTGGTATTCTGGCCTAACCAAGAAGTATCAGGGGAGGCTGCAGACAATGCAGAACAAGATAATACGCTTCCTCCTCAACGCTCAACCCAGAACCCATATAGGTATCAATGAATTTCAACAGGTCAATATGTTGCCAGTAAACCTTAGAGTCGATCAGATTAAGTTGAATCATATGTATAATGTAATTCACAATAAAGCTCCTGAATATCTATCTTCATCCTTTACACAAGTATCCACAATCCATAATAGGAACACCAGGTCCAGCATCTTGTCCTTAGTCATCCCTTCAGTGAGATCCTTTGGTGCTTCTTCTTTTATGTACACTGGTGCTAAGGTCTGGAACTCTCTTCCTAGTCATATAAAAAATTGTTCTTCTCGTTCTAATTTTAAAAGCAGGGTAAAACAGCTTTTATTTCTTAACATGGTCCAAGCAGAAGATGACATATATACCTATCTTTAATTTTATTTCTTATACATCTTGTATTTGTGTCTTTTGTTATGTTATTCACTTTATTACCGTCTAATTATTACCAGTATTGTTCTACATATCCCTTATTATTATTTAGTAAGATTTATTATTTTTATTATTATTATTAGTATTACCTACATTTACCATTGTTATTTTTATTATTGTTAAATTCTCTACCTCATATTGTCTGTGATCATATGGGCCACAATGGAAACAAGTGATTTTTCGCTTTCTTGTGTTACCCTGTGTATTTTATAGTATCATTTACATTTTGTATTTATACACTTGTATTTTTACATGGAATATGCAAATAAACTCAATCAAATGGAGGGGGTCTGGGGTTTTATCGAAATAATTGATAAGAAAGGCCTGATATACTTTTTGGAGAGTTTGGTGTTTTTTCCATCTTCACAGCCCAGTTCATTTCAGTGGTGTGAAATGACAGTACTTTTTATGATGAACATGGATGTATGGGTTGAGACAATTTTTGATACATAAGACATATGTATCAAACGAATCCCATTTGCAGTCCGGATAATATAGCAAAAGCGTATTTCTGCAGAAATACCATTCTTCGTAGTCCTGCAGAAAAACAAAATATTGTATTCAAAATATAGAAATACATGAAACTGTATTCCTGCTATCCGTACAAAATACACAATATCGTATTTGTAAACCCTGAAACCTGTAAATTCTTTCAACTTCATTACACATTGTCAACAATAGTAACCTATCCCACTTGGCAAGTTAGGTGTAATATCACTCAAAGAACCTCAATCCGTATCCAACACTCCGTATACACTCAATCCGTATCCAACATTCATGTTGAAAAGTTCTTTTAAGCACTTTTCAACATGAATTGCTGGATAGGGATTGATACGGATTGAAAGAGAGGTTCTTGGAGTGATATTCCACCTAAATTGACATGTGTGATATCTTACAAGTTGTGACAATGAGTAATAAAGTTAAAAAGAATTCACAGGTTTCAGTGTTTACAAATACGAAATTTTTGTAATTTGTACTGACAACAGGAATACAGTTTCATGTATTTCTATGTTTTGAATACAATATTTCGTATTTCTGCAGGACTTCGAAAAATGGTAGTTCTGCAGAAATACGCTTTTGCGCCCAACAGAAATTATATTATCCGGACTGCAAATGGGATTCTTCTCAACTGATGGTAGCGTGAAAGCATGGTTTGGCTATGTTTATACCGCTTGAACCCGACCCAATTCCACTGACCTGACCCGAACTCCCGTATTCATCATTGATTCTCAGTTACTGAGTTAAAGCCTACCGTATTGTGACTAGATCTAGGATCATGTCAACTAGATCTAACCTATTAACTAAGAATCTTTTCCTTATCTTCCTTGGCATCGATTCACGCGTACAACTGTCAAGTGTGCGTTGTGTGATGATAATTTTAATTACATACCAGTAGATCTAATCACTTGCATTAGCAGCGCACGATAGGCTACCTTCGATCGTGTGACAAAAGTAAACGGTTTCGGGATACTAGATCTGGACATGTCTTGATATAAATCAATCGACAAATTTTAATATCGATTAAAAATAAAGACTGATTTTAGGTTACCGGACCTATGGTCCGATAACCTATTGCCGTGGCGTTGCGTCCGTCGTCCGTCCATCCGTCGTCGTCCGTCCACATTTTTATCTTTAAAGTTTACGAACCAATCTTTCTGAAAATTTGGAAAAAGATACCTTGAAATAATTTGAGAAGGAGGTATTTTTTAGTTTTTTGATTTTTAAATTTTTTTCATAATGGCGGCCGTTTTCGTCGAAAAACGGTCAATTTTGAACTTTGGCGGCCATTTTCTCGAAAACTGTCTGATCAGTTTTGAGATTTTTGTTTAAAAAGATTCGTCTTATATACCTCTGTGACGTGTATAAATTTTGTTGCCCTTGAATCGCCGATCTCGGTGTGGCGGCCATTTTGAATTTTTGACGAGTCGGCGAAAAAAAAATTTTTCGCCCCAAATCGCATTACTATCCATTTTGGGCCATTTCTAGGCAAAAAAAAATTTTCACCCTTTGAAAAAAATTTCGGACTTGGAAAATTTTCGCCACTTTTTTCCTTCATAATGGGAGCTGTCAAGACTGTACTCATAGAACGCTTGAAGATAGAGCTTAGAAATTGGCACTTTCAAATGGGAAGTCATATATGGTGACTTGGTGACTTGTGTGGTGACCTTGAATTTGACCTTGGATGACCTTGAAAGGTCAAAACAGCCACTTTTGGGTCGAAAAATGCCCAAATTTGCACCTGGTCTGTATTTTCTCGAAAACTGTCTGATCAGTTTTGAGATTTTTGTTTAAAAAGATTCCTCCTATATACCTCTGTGACGTGTATAATTTTGTTGCCCTTGAATCGCCAAATCTCCTGTGGCGGCCATTTTGAATTTTTGATGAGTCGGCGAAAAAAATATTTTTCGCCCCAAATCGCATTACTATCCATTTTGGGCCATTCTAGGCAAAAACGATTTTTCACCCTTTGAAGAAAATTTTGGACTTAGAAAATTTTAGGCACTTTTTTTCCTTCATAATGGGAGCTGGCGGGACTGTACTCATAGAACACTTGAAGATACAGCTTAGAGATTGGCACTTTCAAATGGGAAGTCATATATGGCGATTTGTGTGGTGACCTTGAATTTGACCTTGGATGACCTTGAAAGGTCAAAACAGCCATTTTGGGGTAAAAAAAAATGCCCAGATTTGCCTCTGTAGATGAAATGCTTGCAGATGAAGCTTATGTTTGCATTATGAACATATAGGAAGACATATATGGCACAACTAATGATGACATTGAACTTGACGTCAGATGACCTTGAGTGCCAAATGTCTGACTCGGAATGTGTAAATTGACCTGAGCGGCCTAAACAATTCCACCCAGATATATCTTTGTATTATGAACATATAGAATATCAAATGCTGCACACATACATGTATAATATAATGTAATGGTGACATCGAAGTTCACAGGGATGACCTTGATTGGTAAATCTCAAGCTCATATGTTCACACCGTGAACCTGGATTGGTAAATCTCAAGGTCTGTTACCTGCCAATGCTGCCATGGCCAAACCAAAATTGTCCGGTAACCTATCTTAGCCTTTGGGCTAATTTTTTTTACAGCGGTGAAAAACATGATAGATCTAACAAAGAAAAACGTATGAACAAACAATGGCGTTAGTGACTTAGGACAATGCACACATCCACACACACACCCAGGGGCCTACTCCGAAAAGTTAACAGATGCACAGTGGCCGAGTCGTATATAACCCCTGTAATTGCCTTGGTTGAGTGCCCTGTGCACAGCTTGTAGATTGACTTGTGGATTGCTACTCAAGTGTCTTTCTCTATTATTTCGGCCCGATGTTATGCGATGATAAAGCATGTGGCACTGAGTTTAGTCTGATTACTGTAAACCCCTTAATTTTCGAGGACCGTTAATTTCACCGATCTGTCATTCCTACTGATTCGCGGACATTTAATTTGACGAAATGAATGTCTACAACAAATAACGTGATGTAATTGACATTATTTTGCCGACATTAACTTTGGGAGTTTTTGTCAACAGCGAAATTACCGAAATTCAATTTCCGCGAAATATTAAGGGCTCAACAGTATATAGTAGAATACTGTAGGGCCTATTGCCTTATGTATGGAATAGAGCAGTCAATTTTTCTTGTATTATAGTATGGTGTGCTTTGATGAGTGCATTTTGATCATATAAGATGTTGCTCATGTAACACTGTGGCATAACCATGATTACAGATCAGATTGGTGGCACCATAGTCGCACCGATACTTGGGCCCTGAACCCATTTTGGTACATGATTCTCTATTTGCTCTGCCATATGTTGTTCGTTTGGTCTTTTGTTCTGATATAATACCATTCTAGATCTTTGATGTAACATGAGTAATATTCTGTATGGAATCATTCGTTCTTACTTTAATATGTCAGTGACAGGTCTGAATGTGGAACAATTTGTGAGACGCACCATGTGATTTCATGTTTCTCTACTTTCCCAACCAGAACGATATTTGAAGGGGAGCCGGATAAGTTTGAACAGCGGCTGGATGCCCGGATCAAATCCCACGACAAGGAGATTGAGCGAATGTGCAACTACCACTACCAGGGGTTCATTGAGTCTGTGCGTGGTTTGCTTCAAGTTCGGGGAGATGTGGAGAATCTAAAGGTTAGAAACGTCACAAAAGACCCATTACCCACGAGAATGTATACCTCATAGATTAGCCGTAATAGCAAGAGCAGTGACCATTACTGGTATCAGCGAAATGACCGAATGATTTAATATTAGTGGTATCAGCGAAATGAGGTTTTTTGCTGAGGTTGGTGAGAGCTTTAGAAATTTCATACGGAAGGCTTCCTTCACAAGCTCAATGTACTTACTTTTACCAGCACGAGATCCAGACTACAAACGAACAACTGCAATCGTCTGGATCTGCTCTGTTGTCGCGAGGGGAACAACTGGTTCGCCATCGGCTGATCCAGAAGAACATTGAAACAACAGTGGACACACTGTCCATGTGCCTGCCCGTTCTGGAAATGTACGGCAAACTGAAGGGCCAGATGAACAGTAAACGGTGAGCTTTGTATCAACTTTTTCATGCAATGCAATGACATTTAGGGATTTATCAGGGGTACTTTGGCATTAGAAAATTGCTGAGGATTCTGAATGCATAGAGCAAAAATATTTTTATTTAATAATCATGATAATAGGGATAGGATAATGGCCTTTCAGTGGACCATTATCCTTTCCTTAAGACTTTTCTTTAGAAATATCCAAATGTTTTTACAGGTATTACCCAGCGTTGAAGACTCTAGAACAGCTGGAACACACCTATCTGCCACGCGTGAGCAAGTACCGATTCTCGGCGCCCATGTGTGATGCGATACCCAAAGTCCGTGAACAAATCAAGGAAGCTTCCATGTCAGACCTGAAAGATTTCTTGGAGAGCATTCGCAAACATTCGGAACGAATTGGAGAAATTGCGATGAAACATGTATGTTTCCTGGCTAATTCTGTTAGCCAGAATTTCTGTGTTCAGTTTTGAGAATAGTTTGGAGAACAATAATCAAATTCCGGTATTTTGATGCTTGTGATAGAAACTAGTAAATATGTTCTATTTAATTATATTCTGTATGCTCAGTTATTTGAATTGCATATTAGAAATTGTCGCAAATAAACATTATTATTAAAGCGCAAGTGCCTGTTTAACTAAAACATGTATGATAACATATCTGTTGAACACTGAATTCAAGACTGGTAAAAACTGAAATCAAGACTGAATTCAATATCCCACAAAGGCGGCAGAGGCCCACGGCATGGACCCTTCTCTAGCCACTAGGAAACGGCAACTGAAGAAACGTCCCGCGCCGCCGCCACCAAATCCATTCACAGGGGTCGTGGAACAGACGGAGGACTCGGACGATGACCTGGCGAATGGACCCGATACCGACTTAGATGAGGTGATGATAACACCCATATGGGATGTTTTATTTCTTTTGCATGTTTTGCATTTCTTTGTATAGTCAGTGGTTCTTAAGTGATTCCCAATTCTGTGTGTATTTTGATATCGAATAGGTATATTTCTCATGTTTTATTGTGAAAGATTGACAAGTGTGTCAAAATTATACAGAACCATAGTAGCCTTACACTCATTTAGTGTTAATAAATTAAAATTATTATTTGAGGGATCATGAATAAAATCCTGAAAAAACATACTTAGTTGCTAATATAACCATGTAAAACTTTATTTTCAGAGCATGAGTGCCCAGGACGTGATAGATTTTTCGCCTGTTTATCGCTGCCTCCACATTTATTCCGTTCTTGTAAGTGCCCTCAGATGTCATACAAATGATTCGTTATACCTTAGATATACTCGTTTTACATGACATGTATACATAATGATCATGATGAATTCATTCATTATTGTAGTGCAAAATAAATGACCTCAAATATTCGTTTCCATTGTTCACTGTTTACGACAGGGTGCTAAGGGTGAATTCGAGTCATACTATCGGAAACAGCGGAAGAAGCAATCCCGTCTCACTTTACAACCCCCATCCAGTATGGTGTGTATAAATATAAGGCTTTCCAAAAATCTTACAGAAAAATACCCCCTTTACTAAAGAGTCATTTGCCTGTGTATTTACATGTATATAAATGCAAACGTATATTGCATTAATGAAGCACAATTATCAATAAATTTGAAATGATTTATTGATTGTTCCTGCTGTAGCACAAAAATATCCAGTGTGAATCGCACTTTCCCACAGAAGTTGGTGGTTCTCATTGAAATATAATTCGAGAATTCAACTTCGAAAGCTTGTACCCATAAAAGCATGACTCCAAGGCGAATTCCCATGTAATAGTGCATAATAGCATGGGGTCAATGCATGTTTATTATGCACACCCTGCAAATTCTGAGAAATAGTTTCCATGTACTTGGGGGGGGGGGGGGGTATAATTTATCGAACTGGAGATGAGACAGATTGAAGTACATTGTAAATCTGTTGAAGTCTTTATGTAATGTATTGAATACCAACTATTTGTTTGTCCTGCATGATTATCATATATTATTGTATCATGTTGCATTGAAAAGCTTTTAATTTTCATAAATCTCTTGTCTATTGAATTAGTTGTCAATATATTCGCAATTTGCATCAGTTATAATTTTTACTGTCCAATATTGATTACCGGTAGGTTAATACCAGTGTGGAATTAGCCGAGGTGAATTTGTTTGTGTTGTCCTAGCCTCTGTGTTGTACGCTGCACATGTGCACATATATATGTCTTTGGTCCTTTTTTTTGGCCATGAAATTTTGTTGTGCAACTGCTGCAAAGAACAAATTCACTCAATAACGTTTTTTTTATGAAGCTTCTTTGAAATTTCATACACCATCAATTGAAAATTTAGCTTCCAAGTTTTTTCATGTAACCTTGAGTTTAATGTGGCTTTGACATGCTTCATGTTCTTGCAACAATATATCATCATTCTTTGCTGTAGTACTTTAAATCACATGAATTGCTACGTGAACTTTCTTTTATACTTCTGAACAATTCGTTACTTTGCTTATCACATCAATTAAGCAACATTTTTGTAGGAATTCCTTGCATAATTTGCATATCACAGCTGTTTCTAACATGGTCATATTCTCCGTCACTTCATTTGTGACCCACTTGTGTAACTAAAATAATGACCTATATTCTGTTAATGCTTATATGGATATCGGTTTTGCAATCACAGAGCATTTCATATTGTTCATAAATTCATACCACTGCAAAAATGCTAACTAATTGATTGATGGTATACAATGAAATACATCAAAATGCCTGACCATGTTGGAATTGAATGTGTAGTAAATATATGTCTTGTTTGTAGTTCCATAGAATGCACCCTGTGACCCCGTGTTTTGTTTGTTATACCACTATTTGTATATCGTGCCATATACAGGACAGAGCTAAGCGCTTAGAACAGTCAGGCCACAAGTATGATCCAGTGAGTATCTCGGGCATTTCTGATCATCTTTTCATTTCCGATATCTTTTGCATTGTGCAATAAATTGATAGAAATAAGATGCTATCATGGGTGTGAGTGGGTGATTTTATAATGAGTTGTGGGTGATTGTTAACTCAACGGGGCATTGAGGAGACACACAGGGTCTGTCTCACGAAGATGCTAAATTAATCTGCTTTAGCCGTCTACATATTCTAAATCATAAACTTAGTCGGCTAAAGTATTTTTAGGTTACCGGACCTTTGGTCCGATAACCTATTGGCATGGCGTTGCGTCCGTCGTCCGTCCGTCCGTCCGTCCGTCCGTCCGTCCTCCCGCCAGGGGATTGTGAGGTACTTTGTGAGTAGAAAAAATCCTTCCGAGGTACCAATTCCTTATGAAGTATCCTCACAAGGAAATTGTACCCACAGTGCCCCTATGAGGTACTGAGCCCGTTTGGCACAGCGCCTGATTGAACCTTGTGAGGTACCGTCCATTCACATGTCCGTTTCAATGGACATCGTCTCTTTTGTCCGAAATCAGGTGGAGCCACTGTTTGTGACTGTCCTTGGTGTAGGCACAGTCTTGAGAGGTCTTGAGGTGACATTCCCGCCAATTAAATCAAACCCCCCCCCTCTCCCGCGTGACGTCATTTTGCGGGAATCATAGCAGCCTCGTTGGAGTGTTGCGCATGCGCAGTCACACACACCAGCAAAGCACCTGGGAGACATGCCCAGAGATGGCGAACATTCTTGGGTAAGTTGTCAAAAGTTTTTAGTATTTATTGCCATACCACTACCTCTATAATAAACTCTTTGGGTAATCTTACCTTGGCATTCAAAGAAGAGGAGAGAGAAATGAATGTCACAAGAATTTTCTCAAAATTCCTGACATCCATCTCGAACTCGAAATTGAAGGAAATTACTCTCACACATCTCAGATTCCCCGCGGTGTAGATGTGACGTCACACCGGTCATATGATTGACCTTAACCGCCATTAATTTGCTCCTCCATTGTTGGATGTGCAGCAAGTCTTGCTTTCGGCATTCAAAGTCGAATTTCTTCACGTCTACGATCGTCTTTAGGCTGTTCTTTGCACAGCTTTTTCTTCAGTAGATCGTTCTTTCGTTGTTAGACTAGCTTAGAGTTAGTGATTTGCGATTTTTTTGGGAGGAAATGGTAAAGCCTCCCCAGGCCCCTTTCCTTCCCCCATTATCGCCCGTTTGTACTTCGATGTTTGATATGTTTCAGATATGAAGTGCATCGTTTGCAAACACTACCTTCCTAAGTGGGAGGCTCATAACGCCTGCTGGCAGTGTAGGGACACTGTTTATTGCCGTCCTTCAGCCACCTGTGAGTTATGCGCGGATTGGTCCATCGACGAGTGGAAACTCTGTCTTCAAGGCTTACGGGAGATTCAGGCCCGCAGGTTTGCTGGTTGCCCTACTCCCCCTTCCCCGTCAGATTCTGATAGCGCCAGGCCGCGTCCCAAGGCGTCTGAGGAACGCAAGCGGCGTTTAGATTTGCAGTTAACCAATGCTGTTTGTGCTGTAAGTTTTGATTTATCATTGTCATTTTCTTTCAGCCAGGTACGGGTCCCGGGAGCCGCGCGTTCGGCTCTCGGCACCCTAACTTCCCCACAACCTACGGGTTTGTGTGGCTCACTTTTGGCTCCCTCTCTACTGGCCCCTCGTTCTCATGCTTCTCTGGCTGAACGACCTGGGTTTCAGTGTCCGAGTGTGGTTTCGGGGTCTGCCGGTTCCGTCGGGCTCACGACGGTTCCCTGCGCCCGGGATCCCTCTGGACAGAGAGTGTTGTTTCCCCCTCCGGGTCGGGCACCTGCCCCCGGAGCTGGGTTTCAACCCCATAGCCAGGGCGGATTTCGGTCCGGGCCCGTGTCGCCAGTGATACGGCCGCCGGCACCCGATTTCCCGTCGGTTACTGGACCCCAGGCCGTGGCTACCGGAGCCGTGGCCAGTAGGGGCCGGGAGCCAAGGGCCATGAGCCGTCCAAACCCATGGGTTCCTGGAGTTTCCATGTCTCCACGGTTTCCAGAGTTTCCTTTTTCTGATTCGCCCTGTGTGTTTCAGATCGCCGAGGATATCAAGGACGATTCCCCTCTTACGGCCCTGCCCTCCGGTTTCGTCGCCTCGAGCCAGGGTATGTTGTCCTTCGCCCAGTTGGCGGACCAAGGGTCTTCCCGTGCGTCGGAGCCGTCCGGTGTTCCTGTCCAGGGGAGCTCTTCCACGACGTCAGAGCAGCGCCTTAGGGGCGAGCTTCAGTCTTTTCGGGAAGAGATGTTAGGCCAGTGGCAGCAGTTTCTGGCGAGGTTCACGCCTCCACAGCCGCCACCGCCCCCGTCTTCCCCTCTGCTTAGGGAAGAGCCGTCTTCAGATGAGGAACCTTCCCTACAGGTCTCTCAGTCGGCTGACCAGCCGTTACCTGGCCCGTCAGGCCTCACGCTTCCGCGAAAGCGTAAGGCGGACCCGGACCAGGAGGCGGACCAGCCCGAGTCCGACGACCCTCTCTCTTGGGGGGAGAAGTTGGATTTTGTGAAGAGGGTCCTCCCGGGTTTGTGGCCCGAAGAGCATGCTCCGGCCCCAGTCAAGAAGGTGGCTCGTTCGATGATCTCTTCTGAGATAGAGCACCCCCGGCCGTCGAAGGACGCCTTACGGTTCCCTCTGTCACAGGGAGTTCGCGGCTCCATGCAGGAGCGCATGGACGAGACCATCAGGTCCAACAAGTCGGCGATTGGCGCGTATCCTGCTCGCCCGTCTGTCAACGACTACTATACGTCGTCGGAGTTGGACGACAAGCCTACAGCTTTGAGGAGGCATCACCCCCATTACGCCTTTTTCAAGGAGCCTAAGGCCGTGGAGATCCCATGGGCGGCCTTGGCGGAGCTGCAGCACACGTTTCGAGTGGGGCTGGCCACGGATTCGGCCATGGACTGGCTGTCGATGGCTACGAGACGGGCCATTCTTCAGTGCCGTGACCAGGTCCTGGACAACCCTGACGTCGACCGGGATGATTTGGCAGAAGCCTTATTGAGCTGCGCTTCATTGGTCACCTCCATTGGCAAAGGTGTCGGTGACAAGGTGGCCCTGGACTCCCACTCACTCTGGGTGTCCGAGTTGTGGCGGCGTGACGCCTTCCTCTCATCCCTCAAGTTCGAGGTTCCGGACCAGCTCATGACAGACATGAGAGTTCTCCACCCCGTTATCCCCTCTTCCGGAGCCCCTACTTCACTTCTACTCCCTGACCGTTCTGCGGAGTTGCGGGAGGTGAAGAAGGAGGCCGACGAGAAGGCCGCGAAGTCCTCTACTTCCAATGCCCTCCTGAGCCAGTCGAAGTCTCTGGAACGCCTCACACAACAGATGGTTTCGGCCTTTAAGAAGCCCCAGTCTGCAGTTCAGCAGTCTCAGCCTCAGCAACAGCCGACTCGTGGCCGTGGTAGAGCGAGAGGCAGGGCCTCAGGGTTGCCCTTTCGCGGGGCCTCTGCCGGCAGCACCCGAGGAGACCGTGGTCGTGGCCGAGGCCGAGGACGCGGAGAGGCTCCCAAGCCCGCAGGGGAAAAGAAACCGGGTACGTATAGCTTCGGATTCCGGGCCGGATCCTTTGCTCGAGTGTCGAGAAGAGCTGCATGGTCAGCTCGTTTCGGTCGATATTCCTTCCTCAGACGAGCCCGTAGGAGCTCGTTTAATTCTGTTTTGGAAAGAGTGGGAGCGGCTCGGGGCTTGCCCCTGGGTCGTCTCGACGCTCCGTCGAGGATTCGGCCTGAAATTCGAGAAATTGCCACCGTTATCGCCCGTCCCAAGGGGTTTCACTCTTCCAAACGATCCAGAACGCCGCCGTGTTCTCCACGAGGAGATAACGGCGATGATCGAGAAACAAGCGATAGAACCTGCTCCCGGGGACACTCCCGGGTTCTACAGCGTGTTGTTTGTGGTTCCCAAAGCGTCGGGGGGTTGGAGACCAGTGATAGATCTTTCTCCGTTGAACAAGTTCTTAATAGTGCCGACGTTTTCCATGGAAACGCCGGAGCAAGTTCGTTCAGTCATGCCTCGCGATTCGTGGGTGGTAACGATCGATCTCAAAGATGCCTATTTCCATATTCCAATGAAACCTGCAGTTCGCAAATACCTGAGATTTCTCTATCTCGGCCGCGTATGGCAGTTTCGGGCGCTCCCGTTCGGATTATCGACAGCGCCGTGGATTTTCACCATGGTGGCTCGGGAAGTCCAGATTCTCGCCCACAAGCGGGGGATTTTTATCCACCAATATCTCGACGATTGGCTAATCCGGCACCATTGTCGCGAAACGCTGATCGTCCAAGCACAGTTTGTGGTAAATCTATGCTCACGGATGGGGTTCAAAATCAACCAAAAAAAGTCCGACTTGTCACCGCGTCGAGACTTCGTCTTCTTGGGGTATCGTTATCAGACTACCTCAGAGACTGTGTTGCCGACGCTGGATCGTCAGTCAAAATTATCCGTGCTGTCAGAAGGCTTCCTTCGTCGCATTCCACAGACGGCCAGACGCTGGCAGTCCCTTCTCGGGATGCTGGCGTCCACGGAAAAGTTAGTTCCGTTGGGCCGCCTGCACATGCGGCCTATTCAGCGGCATCTACACTCTCAATGGTCCCAGGTCACGGGAGACAGATCCCAGCTCGTGCAGGTCTCTCCGGAAGTCGTTTCCCATCTGCAATGGTGGCTGGATCCCGTCAATCTGCTCCGAGGGTCGTCATTCCGCCGGCCGCTTCCATCCAGGCACGTATTTACGGATGCCAGTATGGACGGCTGGGGCGCTCACTGGGACGACAGCGAGGTCTCGGGCACCTGGTCTTCGTCTCAGCAGGAATGGCACATAAACCTGTTGGAACTGGAGGCCGTGTTCTTGGCTCTCAGGCATTGGGAAACACATTTCCTCAATCAGGCTGTGTTGGTGGCCACCGACAACTCCACCGTTGTCGCTTACATCAACAAGCAGGGCGGTACGAAGTCCCAGTCGCTGTGCCAGGCCGCTATCGACCTCCTGCTCTGGTGTCACGACCGGGGTATTTCGCTTTTCGCGAGGCATATCCCTGGTCATATGAATGTTTGGGCGGACCGCCTCTCCCGGAGGGGCCAGGTCCAGGCCATGGAGTGGAGTCTTGCCCCCAGGGTATTCCAATCTCTCTGCGGCCTATGGGGCACGCCGATGGTCGATTTGTTTGCGACCCGGTGGAACCACAAACTTCCTTCGTTTGTGTCTCCCATTCCCGATCCCACGGCCATGTCAGTGGATGCGATGTCGACGTCCTGGGAGGGCATGTACGCGTATGCTTACCCCCCAGCGGTGTTGTTGGACAAGGTGATCGCCAAGTTTCGGACTCACCAGTGTCGCCTCCTGCTGATTGCTCCGTGTCTACCGCAGAGGTCGTGGTTCCCGGACCTTCTGGAGTTGATAGTAGACTTCCCTCGTCAGCTTCCGGATCGGTGGGACCTCCTCAAACAACCTCGTTCCAGCATGTTCCATCAGGCTCCCGCAAGTCTGAAGCTTCATGCCTGGATATTGTCGAGCGATGTTTCCGAAAGAAGGGATTTTCAAGGGAGGTGTCCGCTAGGATCGCCCGATCAAATCGAAAATCTTCTTTGGCAGTCTACCAATCGAAGTGGACTTCCTTCTGTGCTTGGTGTCGTCGCCGGAAGGTTAGTCCTTTCAGAGTCGATGCTCCCCTAATTTCCGAATTTCTTCTCGAAAAGTTCAATGAAGGGCGAGCTCCATCCACGATCGCGGGTTACCGTACGGCTATCGCGAAGACTCTAAAACCCAAACTTGGGATCGATTTTGGTCATGATCAAGGTTTGACTGCGTTGATTAATAGTTTCGAGATCGAAAGACCGAAAGCTAGGAACCCGGTTCCTGAGTGGGATCTATCGCTTGTTCTCAACGTCTTAAGAAAAGATCCGTTCGAACCCCTTGAGCGGGCCTCACTAAAGTTGCTGACGTTTAAGACGGTCTTCCTTTTGGCTCTGGCTTCCGGGAAGCGACGGAGTGAGCTTCACGCTCTGTCCTTTTCCAAAGTTAAGTGGAAGTCGGATGGCTCCTCGGTTCTCCTCGGAGTCATTCCCTCCTTTCTGGCCAAAACTCAATTAGCAGGTACGCCATTATTGAGCTTTTCCATTCCCGCCCTGACTCCTTCTCTGGGGCCGGGCCTGGAGGAAGACGCGAAGCTTTGTCCCGTGCGAGCCCTCCGCATCTACGTTAATCGTACGCGTGAGCTGCATCTCGGCAAGCGTTTGCTTTTCGTGTCCTATCTTAAGGATTTTCCAAATGATATCCGTCCTGCTACGATCTCATCTTGGATCAAGAAGTGTGTTAGATTTTGCTATGAAAAGTCACAGGCGAAAAAATCCACAGGTTTCAGAGTCAAAGCGCATGATGTGAGGGCTCTCGCGGCTTCACTTGCCTTTACAAATAAAGTGTCTCTGAATGATGTCATGTCTGCCTGTACCTGGAAATCTCATAACACATTCACTTCTTTCTATCTCAGGGAGTTAGCTTGGGAGGATGACTCCGGCCTCCAGCTTGGACGACTGGTGGCGGCGGAGCGTGTAGTCCAGCTGTAGATACCTGTAAATAGATCAGCACGCCTCTGTACAGATGCACCTGAGGTCGACTCCCAGGGGAGTTGCTCCTCTTCTTTGGCGAGGGAAATTTTTGTTCTTCTGCAAGAGGAAAGTCACCTCTGCAGAGCCCCTGCTCGTCTCCATGCATCTGAAGGTAATTCAGGCGTGTATTATGGTATAGTTGTAAATATCCTGTAAATATGTATTTTCGACTTAAAATTATAATTTAAAAGTAAAACACAATATTTACTACTTTCAATGGATATTTCCTACTCTCACACATCGGTGATGAAATTCCCGGGAGAGGGTTAAACCCACCTCCTTTGGTTATTCTGATATAACCCAAAGAGTTTATTATAGAGGTAGTGGTATGGCAATAAATAGGAAGTTTTAACTTGTTTAAAACCAGTATTTATTACATACCTACCTCTATAATAAACACGATTATTCTCCCTCCCGCCTCCCCTGCCTTAACCAGGTGGGCAAATTAATGGCGGTTAAGGTCAATCATATGACCGGTGTGACGTCACATCTACACCGCGGGGAATCTGAGATGTGTGAGAGTAATTTCCTTCAATTTCGAGTTCGAGATGGATGTCAGGAATTTTGAGAAAATTCTTGTGACATTCATTTCTCTCTCCTCTTCTTTGAATGCCAAGGTAAGATTACCCAAAGAGTTTATTATAGAGGTAGGTATGTAATAAATACTGGTTTTAAACAAGTTAAAACTTCCTATTTATGGCGTATATCTAGCTATCCGGAAGTTATATTACCAGGTACTATATATTTATTGTTCCCAGTAATCAATATCGATGAAATATACCTGACGATAGACATGACACACCCTGGCAGAGAGCCAATTCGAATGAGGAAAATTTTGCCACGCCCGCACTGTCAATGTGACAAAAATTCAGCTAGGCGACAGTTTTTTTTTCATATTCTCCTTGACAAATCCACCGGCAAGTGCAAAAATCTCCGCCAAAAATAAAATCTATGGGATTAATAATATATTCCCAAGACAAAGACATCTTTCGGGAATACCTGTCGAGGACTGCAGGTCCGAAAGACGGAAGTTCCATCATGCATGGTCTTGTCGACTTGTGTTCCTCGATGGGAACGAAATCTATTCGCCGTTTGACGGCTCAAAACTTGGTGAAAACTAGCGGAAATTACAGCTAAACCTACCAAAATGGCAAGCATAATCATTTCAAAGTTGTTATCTGTGTTAAAATCGTTGATCCAATGTGTTCTACAAACATTTTCAATCGTTTGAACTAAACCGAGAAAGTTTGTCGCTTCGTTTCAATGGCGGTTTCACCATTGCCTCGACAAACTCCGTCACATAGAACTGCGATGTAGCATCAAATCGAAACGGAAAACGTGGTGTGTGATGCTAAACAACATGCACGCAACACTAAGCCAGTTTCGATTTGATTCAACATCGTATAAAACCTCCATTGATTCGAAGCGAGAAAGTTGCCAGATTTTGCATCTTTGGTTCAAACGATTCAAGATGTTTGTAAAACATAATAAGTCAGCGATTTTAGTGCAAATAACAACTTATAAATGATTATCATAGCCATTTTGGCAGGTTTAGCTGTAATTCTCCTCATTTCTCACCATGTTTTGAGTTCTCAAATGGCGAATAGATTTCATTCGCATCCAGGTACAAATTTTATCATGCATGGCACTTCGTCTTTCGGACCTGCGATACTCAGCAGGTAACCCCGATAGACGTGCTTTGTCTATTATTTCTCCTGACAATCAATAATTTTCATTTTATTTTACTTTCACGAAAGATCATGATCACATGAAATCTGTCAATCTCAATGTCGGAAACATTCACCTGGCAAGTGTTGAGTACCCTCAGGGGGTTCCAAGGGCATTCAATGTTCAGAAATACACTGTCATACTAGACTCCAGTGAACTATAATGCTCCTGTCAAGCGCAATTCCGAAAGCCCATATGGGTCTCCTTGTTGACAACACCAGCCGTGCCCAAATTTTGCCCCCATACGACAGAAGCCTGGCCACTTGTATGGAAAATCCTCGTTCGTTTTTGTTTTGATAGTAAACCAGTCTGAACATAAGAGCTGATACAGTGATGTTGGGTAGCATGGAGCTCGATTTTATGATGTTTCAACGAGAGAAAGAACTTTAATCATAGCAATTTGTCAGTCTGGTTCGTTTACTGTAGATCTACATCTACTTTGAACTCCAAGATCTTGAAGTATTCATGGTCAAGTTCATTTTCACTTAAGGAGGGGGTGAACAGTCACGAAAGATCTTGTGTTTAACTGTAGAATTGGGTGCGAGCGCAGATTTTTTTGCAGATCTTTTCACAGCTGTTAAATGAGCTATTATCATGTTATCTGCGATGTGACTTTTGAATAGCACACAACAGTGTGAAACGAGATTGATGTCTATGGTTTAACATCCTGAACACCCCTTCTAATAACAATAAGATCCACTCAAACGTGGTGTGCCTGCAGCATGGCCTGCCTTGCTCAGTGGCTGAAGAATTCTATTGATTTTCTGGTGGAAACTCCAATCAGGCAACACTCAAACAGGGCTGATGTGAGCAGTGACTAGAGGCGCCTATCTTTAGAACGCTATATTCATGACAATAAAAGTGCTTTTGTATTCAGAAAAGTTTTGCTTTTTTATAGGTAGATCTAAATTTTTTACCAGTATTTTGCCTATTCAGTATCACTGTTCATTGTGCCAGAGATCAATTGTTGTTTTTAATTTTATTTCGACCGACAGGAACACTTTTCAAACTGACTTATTGATCCCTATATAGAAATGGTAAAGTTCATTTCGACCGACACTCAGAAATATTTTGGGAAATTTTCGTCAACCACAAATTTTTTTTAAAAATGTGGCCTTAGCACATTGGTTTTGTTTTTGAGATATTGTCGTCAAACTTGATAGGCAGCGATATTATGGTGATAACGTAATGATGTTACATGTATGTTATTGTTATATATAGTGATGCATTCATGTGGGGGGGGGGGGGAGCTGTGGCAGAACAATGATAAGGAGCGATCGTTAGATACACTCATCAAGGTTGTGGGTGACACTGACTATTCTATTTCAAATTGTAACCTGTGACTTTGAAGCTACAGAAATCACTAAAATATGATCAGATTGTTTACGAAATAACAAATTAGGAATCATAATCATATAATTGCTAATCAGTGTTCAATGACTTGCTCCTGCTCTTTTTCAGGAGTGATGAACCTACCAAAGTTTTGGTAGCGTTTCACCTAAATCACGAGTTTACTGAAGCACTCGAATTCTGCCAGAACTTCAATCTCATAGTGACAGATTTCAATTTTATTGGATATAACGCCATAGTTTTTTTTGATGAAATTCAGTTTTTGATATTCTGGGGCTGGATGGATAACAGATATTTGATTAAATACCTGTATTGGTTTTGAGTGCAACAAGTCCAGTATGTGTAAGTATTGGAATTTCCAGGGGCGGATCTAGAATACTTGTATTTTGAAGCTTGCAGGACAGTACTTAGAGAAATTTTCTGCCTCGATCTGCCACTGGTACTCTTCTAATGATTGATTGAGAAAGTACTAACCTCTGCTGTTCTTTAGTTACCTCTTGTCAAGGTCAAAGTTTTATCACTGACACGTTATAATATGAACATGGTGAACCATCAACCTTATATCAGTAGCAATTGTATCCATGTAATAAATTGTGGATGATTGGTTGTCAGTTTTTTGTACTTATGGCTATTTCTGAAATCTGCAAAATGTCTTAGGTCACAGTCGATCCATGAATTCAAGGGTGGCTATTACTGTGGCAATGATTACAGGTTCAGCGGTGAAGAAGTCTTAAAAAATAAAAATAATTTGCATGTGTCATTATCATATGTCTTATAATGCTTAAGATATTAATATTATATATTGATGTTAATATTTACAGCAAAAACGATGAGATGAATACGAAGATGAGTTTCAAAGGTTTGTTTTGATATGAGTTATAGTTATTCTCAAGTGTTATTCCATATTATGTTTTCAAACCATAACTAAAACGAATGGAAGTTCAAAGTTCACTGATTCATATTCTAGGTCGTATTATGTGGTGCCACCTCCCTGGTACACCTGGGAGGTTACTGTGGCCAGTCCTGTGCACAGAGGATGATGACGAGCATTCTGTGACAGTATTTTGCAAGGCTGATGATGCATAGTGAGTACATTAAATAGTTAATTTCACTTTGAGAAAATCAGAATTAAACAGAATTAAAACCACTAGTTGGATAGATTGTTTGAAACTACTAGGGCATTTGTCTCGTGCCTTGATCTTATACGACATGCTCAATGAAAATGAATGAATACAAGAACACTGAGCAGAATCTACGATTAAATGTTGTTTAATTTGATCAGCTTCACTGTCAAGAAGTCCAAACTAATCGAAGACAGTTATCAGCTCATTGAGATAGGCAAAGGTACCATATTCATGAGATACAAGAGTTTGTTGTCTGTTGTATTCATTTTGTATATTTTTCCACATATACTAATTATTTGCAGTTAATATTTAGTATTCAAACTTTACTAACCCCTTGATGTTGCAGCATAGTATAGTACCAGTTAGACTAAGCCCAAGGTGTTGTCAGGAAAGATGTTCATGAAATTATATGTACTTTTTGTATTCAATTTTCTAGAAGTCCAGAGATTTTATCGTATTTCTGGAAAAATCGAATAAGATCTGTTGTTGAATGTTTATTATAAAAATCACATGAATTATTCTGTCAAAACTGGAGATAATCTGTATTATGAATGCAGATAATGATTGCATATAGCATGTTACTCGACATGAAATACATTGAATTAAATATTTTTCAAATTGGTATGTGCAGCGTTTCCTCACCTAAAGCAGGTCTCCACTGATTATTATTTTTCATTTTATTATTACTAGCTTGTCTGAAGGCAAAAGTGAAAACCCTGGAGGCATTTCTGTGTGATGTGGAATGGGTTGCACAAATTGACAAATTGCAGCCAGATCGAGCATCGGTCAGTAATAAAGGTTCAGAATATCATCTTGACTTTTTGATGTTTAGGAAAACTATATATTCATCTAACTAACATTCAACAAGTTTTATTTCCACGATCCACAGAGTGCCACACGATCCCTTGGTGGTCAACCTGTTCACCCCGACCAGCCAGTCGCCGACAAGGAGTCAGATGCCATCCAACCTGTTCACCCCGACCAGCCAGTCGCCGACGAGGAGTCAGATGCCATCCAACCTGTTCACCCCGACCAGCCAGTCGCCGACAAGGAGTCAGATGCCATCCAACCTGTTCACCCCGACCAGCCAGTCGCCGACGAGGAGTCGGATGCCATCCAACCTGTTCACCCCGACCAGACAGTCGCCGGCGAGGAGTCAGATGCCATCCAACCTGTTCACCCCTACCAGCCAGTCGCCGGCGAGGAGTCAGATGCCATCCAACCTTTTCACCCCGACCAGCCAGTCGCCGACGAGGAGTCGGATGCCATCCAACCTGTTCACCCCGACCAGACAGTCGCCGGCGAGGAGTCAGATGCCATCCAACCTGTTCACCCCTACCAGCCAGTCGCCGGCGAGGAGTCAGATGCCATCCAACCTGTTCACCCCGACCAGCCAGTCGCCGACGAGGAGTCGGATGCCATCCAACCTGTTCACCCCGACCAGACAGTCGCCGGCGAGGAGTCAGATGCCATCCAACCTGTTCACCCCGACCAGCCAGTCGCCGGCGAGGAGTCAGATGCCATCCAACCTGTTCACCCCGACCAGCCAGTCGCCGACGAGGAGTCAGATGCCATCCAACCTGTTCACCCCGACCAGACAGTCGCCGGCGAGGAGTCAGATACCATCCAACCTTTTCACCCCGACCAGCCAGTCGCCGACAAGGAGTCAGATGCCATCCAACCTTTTCACCCCGACCAGCCAGTCGCCGACAAGGAGTCAGATGCCATCCAACCTGTTCACCCCGACCAGCCAGTCGCCGACGAGGAGTCAGATGCCATCCAACCTGTTCACCCCGACCAGCCAGTCGCCGACGAGGAGTCAGATGCCATCCAACCTGTTCACCCCGACCAGACAGTCGCCGGCGAGGAGTCAGATGCCATCCAACCTTTTCACCCCGACCAGCCAGTCGCCGACAAGGAGTCAGATGCCATCCAACCTTTTCACCCCGACCAGCCAGTCCCCGACAAGGAGTCAGATGCCATCCAACCTGTTCACCCTGACCAGCCAGTCCCCGACAAGGAGTCAGATGCCATCCAACCTGTTCACCCCGACCAGCCAGTCCCCGACAAGGAGTCAGATGCCATCCAACCTGTTCACCCCGACCAGCCAGTCGCCGGCGAGGAGTCAGATGCCATCCAACCTGTTCACCCCGACCAGGCAGTCGCCGACAAGGATTCAGATGCCATCCAACCTGTTCACCCCGACCAGCCAGTCGCTGACAAAGAACCCGATGCCATCCAGCCTGTTCACCCCGACCAGCCAGTCGCCGACAAAGAACCCGATGCCATCCAGCCTGTTCACCCCGACCAGCCAGTCGCCGACAAAGAACCCGATGCCATCCAACCTGTTCACCCCGACCAGCCAGTCGCCGACAAAGAACCCGATGCCATCCAACCCGGTCATCTTGACCAGCCAGTTGCTGTTGACCAGGAGTTCACTGATGTCTTGCGAGTTTCACGTCCCAGAAAACGTACACTTTCGAAGAAAGGATCTAGACGCAGAAGTAATAGCATCAGTGGCAAGAGGAGAGCTGGAGTCCGGACTAATTCCGAGGATATTGTTGATGGCAGTGATTCACGTGACACAAGTCCTGTGATATTACCGGCAATTCCACGCATATCAGACCATTTGAAGGGAGCCGAACTTGCCCAGTGTGAAGATTTTTCAAGCAGTGATGGTGAACACATATCACACCACTCGAAGGAAACCGAAATTGCCGAGATGTCCGAAGAGAGTTCAAGTAGTGGAGATGATTCAGAAAGTGAAACTAACTATGATGTGGCGACGACAGCTCCAGTGGGATGTATCTGCGATAAAACATACCCAAACATCTATATGTCGCTTGTAATGAAGAAAGATGGCAAAAGAATCTTCAATAGCAGAAATTGCTGTTTTTTCTGTTCGAAAATTGTGAGTAATTTCAGCAAACATGTGATCGGACAGCATGAAGATGAACTGGAGGTGGCTCGGCTATTAGGACTCAGCAAGCGTGGCAAGGCCAGGAGGCAAGCAATAGAGTTCATCAGAAATAAGGGGAACAATGTTCATAACACCAAAGTATTACAAGAAAGGAAGGGAGAGATATTTCTTGTTCGCAGAAGTACTGAAAAGGCCTTTGATACTTCTCTTTATGGAGCCTGCTCGTGTTGCTTTGGTTGGTATGCCTTAGCGGACATTGCTAAGCATCAGCGTTACAGATGTGTGATGAAGAGAGAAGTGACCTACAAGAAGGGTGAGCTTGTTTATATTGCTGAGGAAATGAAAAGGCCTGTTGAGGAAACTGACAAGATGGATGCCAAAATAATGGGAAAAATATTTGGACACATGCGCATGGACCAAGCCACACGAATCATCAAGTCTGATCTGCTTTTGAAGAAACTAGGTGCGTACTGGTATCGAAAATGCATCAGGAACAAGTCAAAAAGAATCAAGTACTCGTCACAAAGAATTAGGGCTGCAGCAAATTTGTTGATGATGGCACGTGAAATCTACAAGTCGGATGAGGACAAGCCAGAACTTGACATAACAGACATGAAGTCGTTGTTGAAAACATGTCATTTCGACATAGTTGTTGAAGCAGCATTGAAGTGCAGTCACAAAGGGGAAGAAATTGATTTCCTTGAAGAAGAGGTCAAGCATCCCAGTGTTGCACTTAAGCTGGGATATGATTTGGAACGACTATGTGCAACAAAAATCTCTCATGGGATGGGCACCAGTGGTAATGAAGCCTGCATTCTCGAAGGGGAACGTTTTCTGAGGATGATGAAGACGGACTGGAAGCAGAGAGTGACTTCCATGTGCCAAGCATTGCTGGACGAGAGGAAATTCAACAAAGCTGTGAAATTACCAAAGCCAGAAGATTGTGCTAGGCTGACAACATTCCTCACTGAAAAACTGCAGCTTATTGATGAAGAGGAGATGACATTTGTGGAAGTAGGACAATATGCGATGGCAAGGCTTATCACGTACAACAAAAGAAGGCCAGGGGAGCTAGAGGGAGCGAGGTACTAATTTACTGCCACAGTTATCATACATATTGAATAACCTGTTAGTATTTGCAAAAGCTAATACACTTGAGCTGATTGATCTTGAATAAACACTTGATCACATAATCTTCCTTTTTCAGAATTAACAACTGGAAACAACGGCACAACCATGATGAACTGACTGATCAAGTTGACCTATCTGAGCTCGAGAAGAAATTGGTTACTGATCAAGATGTTTTCATAGTCAGGGGCAAGTTTGGGAGAGGTGTGCCAATTATTGTGCCCCGGGACACGAAACCAGCGATGGTTTTCCTGTGTGATGACGACAAAAGAAAACAGGCGCGCATAAAGGACGACAATCCTTACATTTTCCCCACATCAGGTATTGTTTCAGGTATCTGAAGGTCTGGTTATAATTCAGTTCTTTGCGTAGACCTGATAAAGTAACTATGTGGATTTGGTGTGTTGGCAGGTGAATTTCCGATGAGAGCTGGAGAAGTTTTGCAGAAGATTGCTTGTAGTGCAGAAGTACAACTTGATTTCCCGGCACTGATGAAATCTACACTGTTGCGGAAGACTTTAGCTACATCTGTCCAGGTGTGATATCTCAGGTGTGATATGAATCCCAGTCGTATAGTTGAATGCTTATTGATTATGATACATGTTTTTCTATTATAGACTCTTGACCTGCCAGAAAATCACATGCAATACCTTGTCAGACACTTGGGTCATACATTACGTGTGCACGAGACTCACTACCGCCAAACTTCTGGGATAATCGAAAGGGCAAAAATCGCGAAACTTCTGATTGCATCAGAATATGGTGTCCTTGGAAAGTTCAGAGGGCATAACCTCGACAATATCGATATAACTGGTCAGTTGTTTCGAAGACATTATTTTGGACTGAAGCTTGCCTTAATTACCCAGAAACTATCCTTTATGTAATAAGTTGTCTTCTTTCATTTCCAGCAATTGACAAGACTCTGACCGAATACGTTGCTACTGAAGGTTGGTATACCCAGGGTGTTAATAGGCAATATTTTTTGTTTATGGTAGAAAATTTATGACCAAATTATACTAAATTTCTTGGCAGGATTGACTGTTCAGGAATCATCCGCTGATTCGAACCTGGCGAATGAGCCACAGCAGTTGCCACCACCTGCTCAGTGCGACCCTGATGAGAATTGTCCACCAGGTATTGCATTTCTTCCTACAGGAATTTGGCAATGTCCAATTTTAGGTCCGATGTTCTCCCTGTGAGGTAGTGTCCAACTGTAGGTCTGGTGTTGGCCCTGTGAGGTCAAGTATCCAATTGGGGTCTAGTGGGGCCCCTGTGAGGTAGTGTCCCATTGTAGGTCTGGTTTAGGCCTGTGAGGTAGTGTCCAACTGTAGGTGTGATGTAGGCCTGTGAGATAGTGTTCAACTGTAGGTGTGATGTAGGGCTGTGAGATAGTGTCCAACTGTATGTTTGATGTAGGCCTTGTGAGGTAGTGTGTTATGGTGAAAATGAACAAGCCTTTGTCCAACTCTGGTTTTCTTTTGCAGGAGTGGAAAATTCTTCCGATCAGGACCATGATGAAAATGCACAGTGCGAGACAAACAGGGGGCAAATTTCAGGTACTGAATTATCCAGGTGATGAAGGTTCAGTTACATGGTGTTTTATCCTTAGACACGACAGGGACAGCATAGTGATTGTGTACTCGTCTGATATCACAAGGCACAAGTAATAGTTTGATATGAACTTGATTAGTGAATTTTGTAGGACAAAAAAAACGGAAAGTTTCTGATGAGGTCACAAGAGAGAACAAGAGAGCAAAATCACCACCGTCAAAATACCTCAAATTGACAGGTATTTTCAAATTTGGGTGTTTTGAAGTGTTGTCATGTGAAGGATCTCATCTAGTGCTTTTCATGTAATGGGTTTGAATAATATATTCTACCAAAATCCCTAACTTGTGTATGTCTGATTCTATGCATTTTTTTTGCAGGAGGAAAGCATGGAATACCCAAACGTGACGATGACGTTGACCTTGACCCGGACTGGGTTCCAGATACTGGTGTCCAGGCTAGACCACATCTGCCGAAACCATCAGGTATTTCAATACAACAGTGTCGAATTGTGCCAAAGTGAGGCTCAAATGTTATAGTATTGATACTGTCTAGGCAGTTTTCACCACATGGGTTATATTGTTCTAGTTTTCATTCCTATAGTTTGAAAATGGTTTCATATGTTGTAGGAAGTAGAACGTCAACTAAACGGCTTCATGTGAATTGGAGTGAAGAAGAAGTTCGTGAAGTCAAGACATTCTTTGGGGACCATTTGAGGCAAAAGACAGTACCTGGGAAGAAAGATTGTCTCTTCGCCATGCGGCAAAGTCAAATAAGTGGCGGTCTACTCCATATGAGACCCTATGCCAATATTGTCAAAAAAATATCCAATATGAATAAGAAATAAACGTGGCCATTCATGCCGTTTGAATCACATTTTTGGGTTGTCTTTGTTTTTGGTTACCGGACCTTCGATTCGATAACCTATTGCCATGGCATTGCGTCTGTCGTCGTCGTATGTCTACATTTCTATCTTAAAAGTTTTCAATCTTATCTTAATGAAGTTTTGCACAAAAATGCATAAAACTATTTCGGGAGGGAGGTAATTTTTTTTTTCAGCAAATTTTTTTCAGAATGGCGGCCAATTTTGGACATTGACGGTCGTTTCCTCAAAATCTGTTCAGTAACTCTTTTCCTTATTGATACATACCACTTCTCATATGTACCTGTGTATAAGTTTCGTTGCCCTTGAATCACTCCAAGTGGGTTTGGGTCCAAACTCGCCCAAATGGGACTTTCCCATGTTAAATTCTCCTGAGCTTTATATTGGTATTAGAGATTAGGAATCAATTGTGGACATGTAGGAAATGATACATGATGAATATTTCCATGACCTTGGATTTGACCAGGGACCTTATATTAAAAATAAACAGGATAAAGTGGCTAAAATATAAAACATGTCCGGTGACCGGTCTTAGCCTTTAGGCCAATTTTGTTATCATATATGCCTTAACTATAATGAATAAAATCATTTACTGTCACAAGATTCAATAAACACATGCTACTATCCCATTTCAATTTCTGCTGTTGGAATAATAACCCCCAAGAACCTGTCAAGTATGGAAATCTTGAATTTTGTATACAGCTATAAAAAAACATTCACATATCAATGATTTTTAAAAATCAATAATCTCCGTATGACCCTGCAATGATGGCACCCAACTGTAGGTCTGGTGTACTCCCTGTGAGGTAGTGTCCAACTGTAGATTTGGTGTAGTCCCTGTGAGGTAGTGTCCAACTGTAGGTCTGGTGTAGTCCCTGTGAGGTAGTGTCCAACTGTAGGTCTGGTGTAGTCTCTGTGAGGTAGTGTCCAACTGTAGGTCTGGTGTAGTCCCTGTGAGGTAGTGTCCAACTGTAGGTCTGGTGTAGTCCCTGTGAGGTAGTGTCCAACTGTAGGGCTGGTGTAGTCCCTGTGAGGTAGTGTCCAACTGTAGGTCTGGTGTAGTCCCTGTGAGGTAGTGTCCAACTGTAGGTCTGGTGTAGTCCCTGTGAGGTAGTGTCCAACTGCAGGTCTGATGTAGGCCCTGTGAGGTAGTGTCCAACTGTAGGTCTGGTGTAGTCCCTGTGAGGTAGTGTCCAACTGCAGGTCTGGTGTAGTCCCTGTGAGGTAGTGTCCAACTGCAGGTCTGGTGTAGTCCCTGTGAGGTAGTGTCCAACTGTAGGTCTGGTGTAGTCCCTGTGAGGTAGTGTCCAACTGCAGGTTTGATGTAGGCCCTGTGAGGTAGTGTCCATCTGCAGGTCTGATGTAGGCCCTGTGAGGTAGTGTCCATCTGTAGGTCTGGTGTAGGCCCTGTGAGGTCGTGTCCAACTGTAGGTCTGATGTAGTCCCTGTGAGGTATTGTCCAACTGTAGATCTGGTGTATGCCCTGTGAGGTAGTGTCCAACTGTAGGTCTGGTGTAGGCCCTGTGAGGTAGTGTCCATCTGTAGGTCTGGTGTAGGCCCTGTGAGGTCGTGTCCAACTGTAGGTCTGATGTAGTCCCTGTGAGGTATTGTCCAACTGTAGATCTGGTGTATGCCCTGTGAGGTAGTGTCCAACTGTACGTCTGGTGTAGGCCCTGTGAGGTAGTGTCCAACTGTAGGTATGGTGTAGTCCCTGTGAGGTAGTGTCCAACTGTAGGTCTGGTGTAGTCTCTGTGATGTAGTGTCCAACTGTACGTCTGGTGTAGGCCCTGTGAGGTAGTGTCCAACTGTACATCTGGTGTAGTCCCTGTGAGGTAGTGTCCAACTGTAGGTCTGGTGTAGGCCCTGTGAGGTACTGTCCAACTGTAGGTCTGATGTAGGCCCTGTGAGGTAGTGTCCAACTGTACGTCAGGTGTAGTCCCTGTGAGGTAGTGTCCAACTGTAGGTCTGGTGTATGCCCTGTGAGGTAGTGTCCAACTGTAGGTCTGGTGTAGTCCCTGTGAGGTAGTGTCCAACTGTAGGTCTGGTGTAGTGCCTGTGAGGTAGTGTCCAACTGTAGGTCTGGTGTAGTCCCTGTGAGGTAGTGTCCAACGGTAGGTCTGGTGTATGCCCTGTGAGGTAGTATCCAACTGTAGGTCTGATGTAGTCCCTGTGAGGTAGTGTCCAACTGTAGGTCTGGTGTAGGCCCTGTGAGGTAGTGTCAAACTGCAGGTCTGGTGTAGTCCTTGTGAGGTAGTGTCCAACTGTAGGTCTGATGTAGTCCCTGTGAGGTAGTGTCCAACTGTAGGTCTGGTGTAGTCCCTGTGAGGTAGTGTCCAACTGTAGGTCTGATGTAGTCCCTGTGAGGTAGTGTCCAACTGTAGGTCTGGTGTAGTCCCTGTGAGGTAGTGTCCAACTGTAGGTCTGGTGTAGTCCCTGTGAGGTAGTGTCCAACTGTAGGTCTGGTGTAGTCGATGTGAGGTAGTGTCCAACTGTAGGTCTGGTGTAGTCCCTGTGAGGTAGTGTCCAACTGTAGGTCTGATGTAGTCCCTGTGAGGTAGTGTCCATCTGTAGGTCTGGTGTAGTCCCTGTGAGGTAGTGTCCAACTGTAGGGCTGGTGTAGTCCCTGTGAGGTAGTGTCCAACTGTAGGTCTGGTGTAGTCCCTGTGAGGTAGTGTCCAACTGTAGGTCTGGTGTAGTCCCTGTGAGGTAGTGTCCAACTGTAGGTCTGGTGTAGTCCCTGTGAGGTAGTGTCCAATTGTAGGTCTGGTGTAGTCCCTGTGAGGTAGTGTCCAACTGTAGGTCTGATGTAGGCCCTGTGAGGTATTGTCCAACTGTAGGTCTGGTGTAGTCCCTGTGAGGTAGTGTCCAACTGTAGGTCTGGTGTAGTCCCTGTGAGGTAGTGTCCAACTGCAGGTCTGATGTAGGCCCTGTGAGGTAGTGTCCAACTGTAGGTCAGGTGTAGTACCTGTGAGGTAGTGTCCAACTGTAGGTCTGGTGTATGCCCTGTGAGGTAGTGTCCAACTGTAGGTCTGGTGTAGTCCCTGTGAGGTAGTGTCCAACTGTAGGTCTGATGTAGGCCCTGTGAGGTATTGTCCAACTGTAGGTCTGGTGTAGTCCCTGTGAGGTAGTGTCCAACTGTAGGTCTGGTGTAGTCCCTGTGAGGTAGTGTCCAACTGCAGGTCTGGTGTAGTCCCTGTGAGGTAGTTTCCAACTGTAGGTCTGATGTAGGCCCTGTGAGGTATTGTCCAACTGTAGGTCTGGTGTAGTCCCTGTGAGGTAGTGTCCAACTGTAGGTCTGATGTAGGCCCTGTGAGGTATTGTCCAACTGTAGGTCTGGTGTAGTCCCTGTGAGGTAGTGTCCAACTGTAGGTCTGGTGTAGTCCCTGTGAGGTAGTGTCCAACTGCAGGTCTGATGTAGGCCCTGTGAGGTAGTGTCCAACTGTAGGTCAGGTGTAGTACCTGTCAGGTAGTGTCCAACTGTAGGTCTGGTGTATGCCCTGTGAGGTAGTGTCCAACTGTAGGTCTGGTGTAGTCCCTGTGAGGTAGTGTCCAACTGTAGGTCTGATGTAGGCCCTGTGAGGTATTGTCCAACTGTAGGTCTGGTGTAGTCCCTGTGAGGTAGTGTCCAACTGTAAGTCTGGTGTAGTCCCTGTGAGGTAGTGTCCAACTGCAGGTCTGGTGTAGTCCCTGTGAGGTAGTTTCCAACTGTAGGTCTGATGTAGGCCCTGTGAGGTATTGTCCAACTGTAGGTCTGGTGTAGTCTCTGTGAGGTAGTGTCCAACTGTAGGTCTGGTGTAGTCCCTGTGAGGTAGTGTCCAACTGTAGGTCTGATGTAGGCCCTGTGAGGTAGTGTCCAACTGTAGGTCTGATGTAGGCCCTGTGAGGTAGTGTCCAACTGTAGGTCTGGTGTAGTCCCTGTGAGGTAGTGTCCAACTGTAGGTCTGATGTAGTCCCTGTGAGGTAGTGTCCAACTGTAGGTCTGGTGTAGTCCCTGTGAGGTAGTGTCCAACTGTAGATCTGGTGTAGTCCCTGTGAGGTAGTGTCCAACTGTAGGTCTGGTGTAGTCCCTGTGAGGTAGTGTCCAACTGTAGGTCTGGTGTAGTCCCTGTGAGGTAGTGTCCAACTGTAGGTCTGATGTAGGCCCTGTGAGGTATTGTCCAACTGTAGGTCTGGTGTAGTCCCTGTGAGGTAGTGTCCAACTGTAGGTCTGGTGTAGTCCCTGTGAGGTAGTGTCCAACTGTACGTCTGGTGTAGTCCCTGTGAGGTAGTGTCCAACTGTACGTCTGGTGTAGGCCCTGTGAGGTAGTGTCCAACTGTAGGTCTGTGTAGTCCCTGTGAGGTAGTGTCCAACTGTAGGTCTGGTGTAGTCCCTGTGAGGTAGTGTCCAACTGTAGGTCTGATGTAGGCCCTATGAGGTATTGTCCAACTGTAGGTCTGGTGTAGTCCCTGTGAGGTAGTGTCCAACTGTAGGTCTGGTGTAGTCCCTGTGAGGTAGTGTCCAACTGCAGGTCTGATGTAGGCCCTGTGAGGTAGTGTCCAACTGTAGGTCAGGTGTAGTACCTGTGAGGTAGTGTCCAACTGTAGGTCTGGTGTATGCCCTGTGAGGTAGTGTCCAACTGTAGGTCTGGTGTAGTCCCTGTGAGGTAGTGTCCAACTGTAGGTCTGGTGTAGGCCCTGTGAGGTAGTGTCCAACTGTAGGTCTGATGTAGGCCCTGTGAGGTAGTGTCCAACTGTAGGTCTGATGTAGGCCCTGTGAGGTAGTGTCCAACTGTAGGTCTGGTGTAGTCCCTGTGAGGTAGTGTCCAACTGTAGGTCTGGTGTAGTCCCTGTGAGGTAGTGTCCAACTGTAGGTCTGGTGTAGTCCCTGTGAGGTAGTGTCCAATTGTAGGTCTGGTGTAGTCCCTGGGAGGTAGTGTCCAACTGTAGGTCTGATGTAGGCCCTGTGAGGTATTGTCCAACTGTAGGTCTGGTGTAGTCCCTGTGAGGTAGTGTCCAACTGTAGGTCTGGTGTAGTCCCTGTGAGGTAGTGTCCAACTGCAGGTCTGGTGTAGTCCCTGTGAGGTAGTGTCCAACTGTAGGTCTGATGTAGGCCCTGTGAGGTATTGTCCAACTGTAGGTCTGGTGTAGTCTCTGTGAGGTAGTGTCCAACTGTAGGTCTGGTGTAGTCCCTGTGAGGTAGTGTCCAACTGTAGGTCTGGTGTAGGCCCTGTGAGGTAGTGTCCAACTGTAGGTCTGGTGTAGTCCCTGTGAGGTAGTGTCCAACTGTAGGTCTGGTGTAGTCCCTGTGAGGTAGTGTTCAACTGTAGGTCTGGTGTAGTCCCTGTGAGGTAGTGTCCAACTGTAGGTCAGGTGTAGTACCTGTGAGGTAGTGTCCAACTGTAGGTCTGGTGTATGCCCTGTGAGGTAGTGTCCAACTGTAGGTCTGGTGTAGTCCCTGTGAGGTAGTTTCCAACTGTAGGTCTGGTGTAGTCCCTGTGAGGTAGTGTCCAACTGCAGGTCTGTTGTAGTCCCTGTGAGGTAGTTTTCATCTGTAGCTCTGAAGTAGGCTGTGTGAGGTAGTGTCCAACTATAAGTACTTTTAAGACCCTGTGAGATAGTTGTCCGACTGTAGGTCTGATGTAGCCCTGTGAGGTACTCCTAATTTCCCTTGTGAGGTAGAATATGACTGTCCTTGTCAAGTATTTTCATTGTCCTTATCAGGTGTCTTCACAAGGACGAACATGACGCCAAAAAGTACGTCATAAGGACAATACCTCATAATCCCTTGGCGGGAGTATGGCCGTCCGTCCGTCCGTCCGTCCGTCCGTCCGGCGTTAACATTTTTATCTTTAAAGTTAACGATCGAATCTTTCTGAAATTTTGCACAAAAATGCCTAAAAATATTTTGAGAAGGAGGTATTTTTTTGTTTTTTGATTTTCGCATTTTTTTCAAAATGGCGGCCGTTTTTGTCGAAAAACGCTCAATTTTGGACTTTGACGGCCATTTTCTCGAAAACTGTCTGATCAGTTTTGAGTTTTTGGTTTCAAAAGATTCCCCTCATATACCTCTGTGATATGTATAAGTTTGGTTGCCCTAAATCTGCCGGTTTCCGTGTGGCGGCCATTTTGAATTTTTGGCGGGTCGGCGAAAAAATTTTTTTCGCCCCAAATCGCATTACTATCCATTTTGGGCCAATTCTAGGGCAAAAAAAATTTTTCACCCTTTGAAAAATATTTTGGACTTAGAAAATTTTCGGCACTTTTTCCCTTCATAATGGGAGCTGTCCGGACTGTACTCATAGAACGCTTGAAGATAGAGCTTAGAAATTGGCACTTTCAAATGGGAAGTCATATATGGCGACTTGTGTGGTGACCTTGAATTTGACCTTGGATGACCTTGAAAGGTCAAAACAGCCATTTTTGGTTCGAAAAACGCTCAAATTTGCACCTGGTCTGTATTTTCTCAAAAACTGTCTGATCAGTTTTGAGATTTTTGCTTAAAAAGATTCCTCTTATATACCTCTGTGATGTGTATATGTTTTGTTGTCCTTGAATCGCCGATCTCAGTGTGGCGGCCATTTTGAATTTTTGACGAGTCGGCGAAAAAAATTTTTTTCGCCCCAAATAACATTACTATCCATTTTGAGCCATTTCTAGGCAAAAAAAAAATTTTCACCCTTTGAAAAAAATTTTGGACTTGAAAAATTTTCTGCACTTTTTTCCTTCATAATGGGAGCTGTCCGGACTGTACTCATAGAACGCTTGAAGATAGAGCTTAGAAATTGGCACTTTCAAATAGGAAGTCATATATGGCGACTTATGTGGTGACCTTGAATTCGACCTTCGATGACCTTGAAAGGTCAAAACAGCCATTTTGGGGTCAAAAAATGCCCAGATTTGCCTCTATAGATGAAATGCTTGCAGATAGAGCTCATGTTTGCATTATGAACATATAGGAAGACATATATGGCACAACTAATGATGACCTTGAACTTGACGTCAGATGACCTTGAGTGCCAAATGTCTGACTTGGAATGTGTAAATTGATCTAAGCGGCCTAAACGATTCCACCCAACATATAGAATATCAAATGCCGCACACATACATGTAATGGTAACATCGAAGTTCATACGGATGACCTTGATTGGTAAATCCCAAGGTCATATGTTTACACTGCGAACCTTGATTGGTAAAAGGTCTGTTACCTGCCAATTCTGCCATGGCCAAACCAAAATTGTCCGGTAACCTATCTTAGCCTTTGGGCTAATTTTTTGATGCTTCGTGAAATAGGCCCCTACGAGTATTGTATATTGAGATCTGTTGAATTTCTAAAAGTTAAGATATAATGTTGTGAAAGGTTTTGTACTTTAATGTTTACAGGAAGAATATCCTAAATTGTTTGAAACATTCGTTCTCTACCGCATATTGATACTATCCCTGTAAGCTTGTACATTTATGAAACGGAATTCTCGGTGGCACCCATACTTTTTCGAGAAATTTACAACTTTACTAATTATCTTATTCACAACCGTTTCTGAGTGACATGACTGCAGATAATCTGATTCACGACCTTACTAACAAATCAATTCCACTGCACAGCACTTTTACATCTAGAAGTTAAATTATAATAGTTTTGCTCTGACTTGACACATATATGTCTGTTATATCTGTTCCCTGTCTTCCGTGTGTAAATTTATTTGACTCTTTTATTAAGACCGTTCAACCAAATGAATTGATTACAATTTTGATTTGTGCACTAATTTTCGTACGAATAGTGTGTGTTTCTTTGAGTATCAGTTTTATCATTCAGATTTTATACATGCTTATTGCATAATATTGGTCTTTCAAATTCTTTAAAATGTTTTCCATGGAGGGAATTTAAATATGTATTATTTTTGCCTTTCACAGCATGAAGCCCTGGACGGTTACAAGAAATACTTCCATGATGTCATTGGGTATAAATAGCTTTCATATATCATGATAATACATGTATCTCTAAAGTGAAAAATATATAGAAATCAAAAGAAATTATTTATATTGTTCAGTCATTCCAAATCACTGGGTTAAAGCAGCAATTAGCGAATCAATGTCTGGCACACAACCAAACATTTTACTTAATTGAAAAAGTTGTATATCTATGGTGCAATTATGTGTTTGCATATACATTATATATTCACATGATACTTGTTGTTAATTCACAGATTTTTTGTTGTGGAGGACCATATTTTGAACACAACAACAGGCTTGGTTACCCGGGCAACCATAGATAACCTTTGGGACACAGCTCTATCGAAACTTACTGCAGTTCTACGCACGCATATTGTAAGCAATGCATACATACAAGTACAAAATAGTCAAAACTGAACAGCTTTAATACCAGTCAAAATTATACTTTAAATACCAGTCAAAATTGTACTTAGATTAACACTGTTCAATGTAGAATTCAAACTTATTCGAGTGCTATATGAATTCACGTCTCAAATAGTTCATATGCTCATAACATTATTGAAAGAGCCGTGTTTGATCTTTTGCAATCATATAACATTTTCAAATGATTAAATATTTCCTGGTTTGTTTTCCAGGGTTTCTGTACAAATCCCAATTTGATGTTGGAAATCAAGAAGTTGGTCATGCTGTTTTGTCACACATTGAAAGTAAGTACATATTCTGTCATAGTTCTAGAACAGAAGGTATCGTCATTCTCAAAAGTCTAAATTTATGGTAAAAAACAAAAAATACTTAGCTAGTAATGTTTGTAGCAAATTCTGAAATTGAGTTTCACTGTATGGAAGAAAAGTACACAAATGATGATATGTATGTTTTACACATTGGTTTTGCATATACATGTATTGTAAATGCCTCGATACTTATTGCAGGGTTATGGCTTCACTGTCAGTCAGCTGTATGACCTTTTACTGGATATCAGGTTTGTGATTCAACAGGGAAAAGGAAATATTATGAGCTGATTTGGCATTCCAGCATCAGTTATATTTACAATTATTCTAGTCTTTATAAATAAATATATATGGTGAAATTTGTTCAATTACAAAAAATTAACCTCAAATGAAATACTTTCTAATGAAATCAAATAAACTCACTGACTTACTAGTACTGATTCAAAGTTTTGAATGATAAATTTCACCAAAATTGAGACATTAAAGTATGATTTTCGTGACCGGTGTGCAGAGACCAGTACAGTGAGATCCTCATGAGAAAGTGGGTCGAGGTCTTCAACGGGATATTTGCCGAGGACAATTACACGCCGATCATGGCCGAGTCGGAGGGTGATTTGGAGCGGGTCACGAGTATCTACCCCTTCCGAGACGAACAGCTTGAGAAGGTCGGTGGTACAAGGGGGGAGATATTAAAAATTGTAGCAATGATTTGTTGCCTGTTTTGTCACACGAATATTTCTTAGATGTATATGGTGTATGAGTAGTTTGTGAAGTAATTTTTAAACATGGCTATTCAGGTCTCGTTGCATCTTCTTCCATAACATGAATAAGGAAAATTAAATTTCTGTGTATGTTTATTTATCCCCAGCAATATTAGGGGTATGAACGTAAATAGTGCATATTTCTCATACATTTCTCATTAGCCATGATTACATAGTATATTAATGATAGTTACAAAACCTCACAAACTCAAATCCAGACAAAAACCTCAAATTTTTTTCCTGTAGGAACCGTTCCCAAAGCGACTGCCATTTTCGCAGTTCGTGCCGAAGGTGTACTGCCAAGTCAAGGAGTACATCTACGCCTGCCTCAAGTTTTCGGAGGATCTCCACCTTAGGTTGGTATTTGTACGCGGAACAGATCAGTCCATCAACAATTGACCAACTCGATTTTGTATATTGAATGAAAATTAGAACTTCTGATTTTCAACCAGTTTTCGAAAACATGTAATTCATTTGCATCGATTAATTAGCAGAATTGATAAATGCTCATCAAATGTATAAGTATATACCGGAGTTATATATATGTGGTGTGAACTATTTCTGTTGTGATGAAATGATAATTTAGAAATGATCTTTGAACATGTTGATAGATATATTCATTTCCACTGAATATTTCGTGAAAAATATAAATCTCTGTTCGTTTGTTTGTTTGTTGTATAAGGAGGTGCCGTCATGGACAACTTACCGTCAAAAAAATAGTATTGCCAGATTGTCTCATGATATCGATTCTTATTACAACAACAGATAGCATCATTGCAACGGCACCAGTGCATGTCCCCAGTTTCCCCCACTTTACCGAGTACATCTCTCCTAGCATGACTGAAAAAGAGGAGATGGTATTCAAAGGTGCCAGCAAAATGCTTGGAGAGACCTTACGAAAAAGCCTGCTGCACCTCATACACGGGCCTCGCCTGTCCCTCGCACAGGTTTGTTACCATGGTTGCGGCCTGGTTTTGTTACCAAGGTTACGGCTTGAGGGGTGTTGTGTGCTGCAGGTGTCAGGGCTGGAAACTGAGGTGTAAATGTATATATATATACTCACTGTAGTTAATATCTTAACTTGTATAAATATTATGTTCTTCTGGTTCTTTCTATAGTGGTCCATTTGATGGGATTATGGTATTCAGTTATACTGTATACCCAGAAAGTATTGGTGTCCATTTATTTAATTAGCGTTTTAAAAAGAAATTGGTAATATTGATAGACGCTAAGTCAGAAAACACTGGTGCCCGAAAATGCCCCCTGTCATCCACCCGCTGAATTAAATGGCCACTGATACGTCCACTTTCATGAAAACGCTAAACTTATGGATGCTGATATTTCTGGTTTTACAGTATCTGGTACCATCAAACGTAAGGAAACTTCTGCATTTTACTGTATTTTGAAGTTAACATGAAATCTCAAATCAGATAGACCACTGTACGTTGTATTTACATGTACATATAAGTATTTACATTTCAGTGGTTTAAGGATTCATGTGTACACAAATTACACCTAACGGTCTGAATTTCTTGGTGATTTGTTTGTTCTTCTGCAGAATTAATGAACTCTCCCAAATTTTTTCATCTTCTTTTGTCACTCTGCTTTGAATCAGTGCATTTACCCAATTTCGAAGTCAGGGCTGCAGCTCGGATGCAACTTATCTTTTTTTCATTTCCCTGCAAATCTTTGGCATTTGTAATGCCATTGTAGTACAGTCTGCATATAACCAATTTGTATATAAACAACAATTGTTACTGTTGCCCTGCCCTCTGTCTCGTTGTGGCCCAACAGTCGCACGGAAATTGACGATATGATCCGCAAGCTGGCAAACATTCTGCTAACGAGGACGCTAGGCGGATGCCTTGCAGGACTGATCCGCCAGCCCCACCTCAGTCTGGTCCAGGTAGCATTCAAACTCCCCCCCCCCCCCCCCCCGCACCCCCCCACCACGACCACCCAATCTCATCCCCCCATGCCCCACCCATCTGTCTAACCTTCCCCCAGTGCTTACTACAACCCGAACGAATCAACTTTGAGTTGCATGTGGTTTCTCAGTTAATATCCTTGCTGTGTTTGCATGTCATGAAGATTTTTGAATAAAGAGGCATGCCTAAACCTCTGATGTTTATGTTGAATAGTCATTGATATTGTCTTTGGAATCGAATTCCTGCCTCGCCTTGTATGTTGTTGAAAGTTGGTACTGATGTTCACACAGGAAAATGCATGTATATTGTGAACAATGTTGTTCAATGAGAGCTAGTGCAATGGCAACTTTCATGATTCTGATTCCACCAGAATTTTAAATTTACTCAATTTAATGTTTCCAACTACCTGTCTATTAATATTCTACACAAGATGCTAACAGTTTCCAACTACCCCATGTTTGTTTGAATTTAGCTGATGTGAATTGTAGTTAGGGTGTTGCCTAATGTTAACGAAAGAAACTCCAGCACGTTTCTTTCTTCCGTAGTGCTACTGTCAAAAGATTTGGTGTTTTACTGTAAAAAGTATTTGCGGTTTTCATGTCCAGACAAATTTGGGGAGTATAAGTTTGCGGATTTTAGCTGTCATGTGTATTATGTATATAGAAGACAATATTTGCAGTCGATTCAATTTTGCAGTTGAAAAAATATCCCCGCAAAATCCGCAAAACAAATCGACTGCAGATATTTGCCTCTTACCAGTATTGCATGCCCAGATGAATGTTGTTTAAAAAAAAAAGGTCTTTCATTTGAATCTATATTGTGCTTCCTTGCTCCATGCCTCGATTTGCTTGTCTTTGTGTGAATCAATTATCTTGCCCACTGTGGCGACATCTAGTCAAATATTATTGTGTATTTAAGGATCTAATCAGAGTTAGATTTGTTCACACTTTTGTATAAGTATTCTAACTGCTCCTAGAAATATGTTCACTGTTGAGAATGAATTATAGATTTGCATGTTCATCATAATGCAATCCTAAATTTTGTAATCATAATGTTGGTCATGTAATCTTGACATAGTATCGGGTATTTTTGCCTGGATAATCACTAGATATCATGGCATAATACTTATCATTCACAAGACTCATTACTGGTGAATTTGGTATGATATGATGTATAGAGATGAAACAATGAATTCATTATAAATGCATATTTTGATTTTCCAGTTAATCCAGATTTCGATCAACATGAACCACCTTGAAATATCATGTGCCTACTTGGAAGACTTTATCTCCAATATTACTGGGTTTGTATTGTTCCTCATACTGTAATAAATCCAAGTATACAAATAATACATATTAATTAGATTGACAATGGGAAACTACTCTATTTCAGTGCTGAGAAAGACAGTGTTCATGTGTCCAAGCTACAAGGAACATCCATGTTTAAGGTCTGTGCTTTTTAGAAGTATTTCAAAACACTAATTCAAATGTACACTGTACATGTATTCTTCTGAAAATACCTACAATTGATGAATAATTTTGGGCTTTTGGAAGTTGGAGACTTATGTAAATTGTTGTACAATTTCTGAAGTATTTAAATGTACTATAATCTATATTACCTGAAAAAAATCTTCACAACAGGATGCCAGAAGTGAAGCCGAAGAACAAATCTACAAACAAATCAATGAAAAAATCGATGAATTTTTCGAACTAGGTGAGATATATCATGTACCCATTTAGGTTTGAACTCGAGATCCTTTCTGTATTTTGGTTGATCAATATGATAGTTCAAACGCGAAATCCTTTCAGTATTTTGGTTGATCAATATGATGGTTTCAGTAAACATATATATTTCATCTGAAAATTCCCAGAGAAATTCATAACAAGAAAATAATATAAATGCTCAAAATAGCCAGAAACATAAGCCATCAATGAAAATAAGATGCTATCATATGATAACTGTCAATTGTTATACACCATCTCCATGGTAACTGTTTGTGTCTTTCTAGCGTCGTATGATTGGCTGACGGTCGAAGCAGACACCGAGGCTAGCGAATACATGACAGATCTGATCGCCTTCCTACGCAGCACTTTCATCTCCTTCACCAATCTCCCGGTTAGTGGCGTAATTCTGTGTCGTCTGTATCATTTATGGCTTATGGGGTTGTGAATTTATCATGATTAACAAAGCATGGAATATTGAACATAAATTCAGCACTAGGCCTAATATCAAATAAAAAATATATAAAACTTATATCACATGAGTGCAGGATAACTTTGAATTAGCAAAAAAAAATGGCATAGTATAGAGTGGATCCTGTGTTTAAGACCACCTGTCGAGATAGACCACCCTGGTTTTAGAGGTCCCTTCCCTCGGTCCCGAATGGCATCTTAACCTCAAATGAACCTGCTATGAGAGAGCACCTGTCATTTAAGACCACAGTTTTGCGGCCCCCTTGGGTTGTCTTGAAACACAGAACTGTACATATGTTATAGGTATATGTCATATAAGCACATCTAACAGTCTGTTTTACCCTGTACAGAACAAGGTAGCCCAGACTGCGTGCATGTCGGCGTGTAAGCACATCTCGCAGTCAATGCTGGAGTTGCTCCTGGATGAGGAGATAAAGTCCATGTCCCCAGGCGTCCTTCAACAGTTCAACCTTGACCTCAAACAGTGTGAAGGTCAGTGCTGTCACACTTTTCTGTCACACAATCCTACTTTTCTGTCACACAATCCTACTTTTCTGTCACACAATTTTCAGAAAAAATTTTGTAATTTGTGTGTTAATTTTATTATTTTGAAGAAGAAGTCAGCTTGGAGGTTTTTTTTCCTCATTACATGTATAGTAGGATTTTTCAGCCATAATTTTTCAGTTGATATGTATCGCTATTTGCATTTTTCTCTCCGTTTTCCTGTCAGATTTCGCGGCATCCAACCCCGTTCCTGGCCTGAACGATGGGACTTTATCTCTGGCGTTCATGGACCTTAGACAAGTAAGGCATAGTTGTTCAGATTACATGTGTAATAAGTAATAGAATATTAATAGAAATGTAATTATCTTTGACAAATATATAATCAAGTGCCGTTAAAATCTCAGTTTCAATATTAAATGACGCAAAACATCGAAAATTCTGTCTCAATGTCATGTTCTGTTGTCACTACAGTTGATGGACCTGTTCCTGGCCTGGGATTGGACGAATTACATCGCGGATTTCGGCAAAGATCAGAACCGATATCTGCGCGTCAATCCAGCCACTTGTATTATTCTACTGGAAAAGTCAGTGTCTTTGTTTTGTCAACTCTCGAAACAAAAAAATTCTTTGGTATTTTGATGTTTACATGTATTCTTAAGCAGTACATGTATGTGTGCATTTTTTTGCAAATGTTCACTCATAGTCGATTAAATATCTACTCATATTTACTCACTTGTACATATACATAATATTCAAATTATTTTATTCTTCCAAATAGGTTGAAAGATGCGGACAAGAAGAAGAACAACCTGTTCACACATTTCAAGAAAAACGAACGCGACAAGAAGAAACTACTGGATGCCGTGTTGCGTCAACTTCGACAACTAGTCAACGGACAGGCCCACTTTGTATAGTCTTGGGGGGTCGGGTAGGGAGGGGTTAGGGGGGGTCGGGTAGGGGGGGGAGAGATGAAATGCATAGCTATAGGGTATGTGTGGGTCTTGCACTCGGTTTCCATGGCAACTGGTGTTCATATAAAAAATGTATTTTGTTCAAGTGTGCGTTTTGAAAGATTCTTACGTTTTATAAAAGGATTGAGAGTTGTCTGTGAGAGTTTGATTGGTTACCGGGGCTTTTATATATTCTATGGTGCTTTGGTTATTATCGGTGAAAGCGAACGCTCCTAAATAATACAAATTGGGTGGTTTACCTGTGTGTATATTTGCATGACCGTAGCACATTATGATGTGCTCGAATAACTATGCAACTTCCAATATGAGAAATTTCATTTAAAATTCCTTATAATTTATCATTCTTTGCTGTTCATGAAGAGCACGGAATTTAGTTGTATATTTGTAGATAATATGATAGAGCGATAAAATTGAGATTCTACCCAAAATGAAATTAATGTAATTAACAATTGCTGTTAATAACCGCGCCTACTGTGTAAATTCAATGTTCTAGGCTTTGAAGTGATGAATTCCTTTGTAAATTAACCTTCATAATCGGACAAATTCATTCCGTTGATACTAGTGCCAATAATTCCAAAAGCCTGAGAGTTGACTATGTATCACTATGGTTAATTACCTGTTTTCGACTGTGATATTTGTTTTTTTGCTACAGTTTGGGCGTATTGTTTGTACATAGTAAAATGTACTTAGGAGTGAATGATTTCTGTGGCTTCACGTATTGTGCAATATTAACTGTTACCGGTATGTCATGGTGAAAGTTGATATAATGTGTTAGGGGTTGCTCTGTTCGTTCTGGCTTGAAATACTATCTTACTTGCTTGAATCTAGCTGACAATTTTCGTGTATTTTGTATGGATGATTCTATGTTTGCATTTTATCTGTGTCCCTTCTAACCTGATATGCCTGAAAATACGCAAAAAAGGTTTCTAGCTGATACTAAAAGTGTAACATCTGTAGACACATCCCTTTTCTTTGAGAGAAATACAACGGGACGGAACAAATCATAACTATTGTCCTAGCAGTTACCTGCACAAATACACTCGGCATATCAACAGCTTAACTCATACACTGTATAGCTGTGCAAAACAACCTATTATGTTATTTGTTCCCTGTATGGGCTTCAGTTGCTGTTACCATAGTGATTACTGACTTGATATTTGTTAGGTATTGATGTGTACTGTTGAATATGTATATTATTATTTTCCTCGTGTGCTGTCAGATATTACATTATATTACAATTTAGAATGCATGAAAATCAGAAACGTTCGCTCATGTATCTGTACGTTCGTTCCATATCATATAATATATGTTAATTGCTTGTGCCAAAACCCCCCTCTCCACTAACAATTTGGTCATATCAGATTGAATCACAGTATATGTAATTAAAATGTAAGTAAAATCTAGTAGATTGTGGGCCTCCATTGCAGGTGATCTTCTTAAAATAAGATCATCAGGAATATTCAACACAGGGCTTGTGATGCAGGAAAATTACCAGCTTTCAGTTTCATTTCATTGAAAATTTCTGCACCAAAATTGACCACTATCGCATGGCTACCACCTAGTGAATAAGATTTGCATTATGATCCTTCCACATGTTATGGCCTCAAATTGCAGGAACTACATGATTTGAGTAGTATACATACATGTATATGCAGAAATTTTGTTTTTTTCCCCTTTCTATGTTGATACACCATTGCCACTAGCTATTATGACTATAGCTATTATTCACAGGTAATACCACACTGTTGTATAGCATGCATGTAACAAATAATGTTTTATTATGTGTAGACGGAATGTTGAACGTTGAGTGTCTCACAGTGTGGGAACGTTACCTTGCAGTGAATGAATACTATTGAATAATATTCCATATCAGGAAGGATGAATAAAACGTGTAAACTGAGAACGTGTGATTCTTTCATTTCCAAGTTCTGAACCAACGGTCTAAAACCCCATTAACATGGTGTCAGACCGTAGTGTATACTGTACAGTGTATAGCTTTGTTAAATGATTATAACGATCATATGATTGTTTCTTTGGGATGTTTTTCTTTATTGTTCCATGTTGGGAGATGAGCACAAAAGTTTAATTTGTTTCCCCCGAATTGTACCTCCAATGACCTTGAGTGGTTAATCTCGAGGTCACGTATGACCTGAAATGCAGACAAAATGCTTGCTGGTTTGTAATGTGAACATGTAGGAAGTTCTACATTGGAAATGTCAGTGACTTTGATTTGACCTTATATTACCTGAGTGCTAAATCTTGTTGTCACATATTACCTGAAATCTGGACATTGGTGTCTGAAGCCGAAACGCTGCCACATACAATTTGGGTTACTATGGGGAGTCGCATAAATAGGAAATTTTGATGGCCTTGAACTTGACTTATGATTACCTTGAATGGTAAATTTCAATTTCATGTTTTGATCTAAATTTTAGAAATTCACAAATAAAATATCCTTAGCATACAAAATGTACATATAAGAAGTCAAGACTTGTATGGTTGATCTTAGACGACCTTGAACTCATCACATCAGATGACATTGATTGGTAAGTTTCGAAGTCAAGTCTGACCTGGAAAGTGAAGAACCCCTCTATATTGACAGTCCAGAAAAATACACCCAGAGTACCAACAACAAAAAATACTGGACGACCTCCAAATATTTCATAACGAATCAACACAGCTATGACGAAATAGGTGAAATTTTGCTTTCTTAGACATAGAAGCACAAGGGGGTGAAACCAAGCAATTTTTTTCACAGTCGTGCATATGTGAGAATTCTGTTACAATATAGATATGTTATGAAAGTTCGGGTCTAACATGTATGTTCGGGTCTATACTGTTACAGAGGGAAAACAGTGAAAACAAACCTTTTAATTATGAATATTTACATGTATATATAAGTATCACCGCCAATATAGCTATATTTACACATATTATATATATATACTTATATTCTCTATTAACATATATAATGTATATACATAATTGTAATAGTAAATATATCCTCATACAAGTTCTTTTCCAATGGAGCGTGCACAGATAAACTTGACAAATGTGAACGCTTCACAGAGAAGAGGGTTCGACTTTTATGATACACCAGGATTGCAAACGACATTATCATGCAAAGCCGAATAATAAAACTAGCATTGCAAAAGTGAAGTTGACAAATGATCAAATTATCGAAACATACACACATGGTTGAGTTGAACCTTGTCACAAATAATACAAAACAACATCTATCACTGGGATATATATGCCACGTTGTGTTAAACATAGTGTAGTATGTTTTTGGTTTAGATCCAGGCATTATTACATGGGGAATATAATACAGTTATTATTGTCATCATTATCATTGTATATTTCATACGCACGTATATATCGACATGTCATCAGCAAACAGACACAGATAATTGCTGTGTAGTGCGTATTTACAAACATTACCAAAGCTTGTTATATTACAATCTCCATATATACATATGAACGCTATCTCTGATTATATATTTCATCTGACACATGAAATAGAAATAATGGATATAACTGATGCATGATATTTACAAAAATATGATGTTTTTTCCAAAAAAGTCCACGTATGAAGTTCTACGAAGTATATGTGCAGTGTATTTATATAGCACTAAATATATGATCGACATATCCACGATTTATTAGATACCAAAATAAATAGTAAAATAAAGGAATAAAAAAATAAAGTAATAGAATCCTGAAATTTTGACTTATTGAGCTGGAAAGGCAGTACACAATAATTAGAATTACAAGAATGCACTAGCAAACATGCAAATTTCACCATTCTCATTTAGTTAAATCATATCATTTTATCGTTTTGACTGTAAATAAAGTAAGCAAATAATATACACGTCCACTAATACACTAATATACACGTCCACTATATATTATTAATTACAAGCTACATGTACATGGTTCATAACAATCGACAATTTATCGTACACCCAGGAAGTTCCATTTCGTTTTGAAAACAGTACAACAAGGTGGGTAATACTATGTAAGCCTCAGTTATACACTGGTTGAATTGTGAGATGTCAAATATGTTGATTCTGGTCCACCGTTGCTGACACTTGTTACCTGAGAACTTCTCGGCACTTTCTTGGGTGATGAAAGTTTATATGCAATTTTTCTTATCAAAATTAACTTGGCTTGGCAATCCTTCAATTGACTCACCCTGGATTGGAAGGCAATAATTTCACTCTGTGAAATGAGTTGCTGGATGTCACCCACAGCTTGAGCAACGAGAAGGTTCATCAGAGCAATGTTCATTACAGCCACTAAGGCGACGAATATGAAGCACGTGAAACCATAAAATGGTGGGATATCTGCTTCGTCTTCTGGGAAGAATATGGATGTAAATTCTATCTCCCCAACTGTCATTACCAAGCTTTTTATCAACGAGTACCCAAAGTTTTGGAAAGAAGCTTGGTTATATAAGAGCCTGCTGTAGATCACTCCCATGCAAAGAAGGCACACCCCAAACACAGGCAGAACATGGATGCATGATGTGATCACTCGGAACAGCATCACAAACATGAGGTTGACCTTCTCGAATGGCAAAAAGAGGCATGTAATCATCCAAGCAACATTGAACCATGTGAAGCACATGGTCATCAATCCCAGCTGATGGACCCATGGCTGATAGTCAAAGATGAACGGTGCCAGTGAGATGGTCAAGCTACCAACAGTGACAAAGATATCAGTATAATTACCAGGAGCAATCCAGTAATTCCTGCCTTTGAGATACACCTGCAGAATTTCGTTAATGGCAATCGGGACAGCAAATACTGTTAGTAAGTACTGAACCAGATCGGACATTCGAGAGACGGATAGTTGAATAGAAGAGCCATTTGTCGAATTAGCTGTAGCACTGCCATTGGTGTTGTGGTTGTTGGAAACTCGAAATTCATGCGCATGCACGAAGGAAGTCACGAGAATCATTGAAATCATACATACTGAAAACTTGCAGTACAAACAAATCATACCAAACGTTTTCCAACACACTTTCAAATACGCTTTAGTATAGTCGTGCTGAATCAGTTTTAAGCAACGTGTGGACCCCATAATATCTAGTAAGCTCAATGTAGAGGCAAATGGGTCTTCGTTATGTATGAGACGAAAGTCGGAGGGAAGTATCTTGGTGAAACTAATTTGTAACTCGGTATCGAACTCGGAATTCCCTCTAGTTAAAATAAACTCTCCATTTTTAGCTAGCGATGTATAACTGTTGACAGGAGTTGTTGTTGATAATGATGAAGGGGGTGAGGGGGGTGCAGATGATGAGGAGTGTCCGGAGGAGGAGGAGGATGATTGTGAAACAAGTTTTCTATAGTGTGACGTGAAGAAGTGGCTCAAATACTCTGATCGGTTGAATGGTGCATCATGAAGCACAGTTTTGTTTTTCTTATCTCGATTCGTCAGGAACCAATGGAGTATGTCTTTGTGTTTGTATTGTGTATCGAGTTCGTCCAAACACGTCAATAACAGTTGCATGCAATCAGGACGAGCGTCCTCTGAATAGAATAAGAAGGTTCTCCCGAGTGCATCTTTCTGGCATAGAAGCGGAAGCAACACCTCATGTCTTTCAGCAACATCAATAACATATTTGAGGCACTTGATGCCCCGATGACTCCGCTGACATGATCGGTGAATCACAGTTTGGTTTCTATGCCGGCTATCGGTGTGAAAAAGAACGTCTTCGATACACTTAGACTCCTCTGCCTGCTTCAGTAGGCAGGTAACAAGGGCATGGTTCTCTGTTTCGAATGCATCCCAGAAAGAATTCTGCAGGAGTTTGGGAAGACACTCAAACTTCACAGCGTCATCGAAGACCATCTGCACAATTATCTCATCAACCTGGGGAGAACATCCGAGGAGAATAGTTTTCCGGAGGTTATCTTCGTGGCATAGAATATGTGGTACATGTATGTCATGACCAACTTGTTTTGACTCAAGTTCATGCAGAAACCTGCGAAGGGTTTTGAAGACTTCCATGTCACGTCTATTACAGGCAATATGGAAAACGTTTTTCCCCTCATCATTTTCTGCCTTGAGGAACTGATAAAGGAGATTGCCAGTACAGTCAGACTTGTGAGCAGCATCGAGTAGGCTGTGAACGGCATCATTATCGCCATGTCGACATGCATCGACAACAACATTTTTCTCAATTTTTTTTAATATAGTTTCAGAAAGGGCATGGTATGATGACAAAAGAACAGACAGGGTCGCGAAATGCTTGCGTGAAAGGACAGTTTCTATGGCACACCGGTGGTCTTCGTTATCGTTATCAGCTACAAGCTTGAGAAGCAAGAATGAATTTAGTCGCTTGAACTTGCCAACAATATCGGCGTGGCCATATGAGCACGCCACACGCAGAGCTGTCAATCCACGAATATTCTTCATTTGAGCTAGATCAGATATGGCAACGGATGACAAGTGGCTAAAGATCTCCCCAACAGTGCTGGTATGATCATGATGGCATGCCAAATGTAGCGCTGTGGAATTCTCTGACTTTGTCACTGTTTTCACAATAGATTCCTTTGCAGAAGGCTCCAGTCTTTCCAGGATGGCTGCTACAATCAGGTGGTGACCAGTGTTACAGGCCCAGTGTAATGCACTCTCCCCACGCTCGTTCGTCTTCAAGATGAACTCATGGAAATCATCTTCGATCTCCCCTGCGATTGTATTTAAGACATCCAGGTGGCCTCTTCCACAAGCCCAGTGAAGGGCCGTGTTTTTGTTGTTTGATTGTATGCGCAGTAAATCCTTGAAACGTTTCTTCAGTGCTGTGATGATGTACCTCAGGACAGTCAGGTGACCTTTTCCACAGATCCAATGAATAACGGTATTCCCGAAAATGTGGTCTTGTGTAGCACAAAGTTTGTAGAAAGAAGAGTCATCCAGTTCTTCAATAATCATGCGTACTACATCCGAGTGTCCATGAAGGCATGCCCAGTGGAGCACCGTACTTCCACCATTAGTTTTAGGCAGGACAACGTGGTCGGTGATGGAATCTGTACCAACAGAGCCATAAGCTCGTTGTGCGTCGCAATGGGCCTTGTCGGGACATTTATAGGCCTCGTCGGGACATTCTTTGGCGTCCTTGCTCTTCAACATAATCATGGTCTCTTTTATGTGCTCAGGGCAGGTCTGAAGAAGTAATCGGACAATGCCAGGTTTGCCATATCGGCATGCCCAATGAAGAGCAGTTGTTCCATATACTTCGTCTACTTCTTCAAACGGTCTGATGTTTGTGGGTTTGAAACAATTCAGCAGAAGTGTCACGACATCGACGTCCCCATAACGACAGGCCCAGTGCAAGGCTGAAACCCCACCCACGTTTTTCACCAGAACAATATCATCAGAAAGAAAATGTAACAATCTTTCAACAAACTGTACATAATTTCCACGGCATGCATAGTGGAGTGGTGTGTTTCCAAGTTCGTCTCGAGAAGTCGAAAGCTTCTTCACTCCAGAAGGATCCAAGTTGTTCGTGAGGAAGTCAATCATACTCACGAGACCTCTTCTAGCTGCCCAGTGCATCAGATTTCCACCATGACTGTCCACCTTTGTGCAGATTTGAGGTAATCTATCGGCTGTCAATTCTTGCCAGGTCTCATTGCAGCTCAGCAGAAAATCCTGGATAGACGGTCTGTTGAACATACAAATGTATCATGCAAAAAGACAACGCACTATATTGGAGGCGTTTTAACACAACACATATGTCATCGATGATGGAAAATAACTAATTTTGTGCATTTCAAACTCACTCTATATCCGCCCATCCTGTACATGTAGGCGCCATGGTCAAATCTTCGTCTTCTTTGTAAGTTCTGCATATATTCAACGAATGAATATTCAACGAACATGATCAAGTAAATCACAAATAAACCACTTAATATATAAGATAATATAAAGGAAGTAAGTGAGTAGTAACGTGAGATAATGCAGGCTAAGATTCTACATATATGTTAACGAAATACATATATCTAGCTCTGAATAAACGTTCAAAGACAACTTGGTATGGGTGAGGAACAAATCAGAGTTAGATTTCGCGAAGTGATTGTTTACAAACAAAACTGTGTTATCAGTGCAATCGTCACACTGCTACAAACTACAATGGGATAACTTACACCAGTGCACAAACTAACTGTTGTGCTACACGAGCTACAGGCATATCTGTGTCCACATCTACAAACATCAACAGATCCATTTTCAAGTATACAACAAGTGGTGCGGTCTGTAAAAATGTGGTATGAAAAACCCACAGGCTGTGTTAGGAGAATGGTTCATGAAATCTGGAACCCCAGACTGCTGATAAGACACGACAATTCAAGTGCAAGTGAATGGACATCGCTTGTGACTGTGAATGACAAAGTTAATGACAAACCCATGAATTTTTAGTTGGCCACATGAGCGAATGTTTCGGAATGATCTTCGATGATTATCAGAAGAGCACCCAGATTGCCAGAAACATAAACGTCAAGAATATCATTGCAGTCGTACAATGGGAATATTAGCCTACATCCCAGACATTTCAGTTCGCAGAGATCAGATTGTAACAACGGAATTTTACAAGCAGATCAAAGATCTACGGCCAATCGTTGTGGACGGCAACATGGACCACATTGCTGGGATGTCCATGGTTAGCGAAGTTTGAGAAATCCCAGAGCGCGGAGTTCCAAGCGAATCCAGTTTAATTTTCATAACTCTAGGCATATAAAAGAAGTGCTAAGTGATTTCGAACCAGTATTCATGACAAAGGAAGGATCATTCAGAAAGCTCCCATTGAGGTAATCAAAGACACAACCCGTTTCCCTGCAAAACCAGGCCTATTCCAGTTATGAGGAGTGTAATACAGGATGAACTAAACCGACTGCAGTCGGTAAGCATCGAAGAGAAAGTCACACAGTCTACACCAATCGAGCCAGTTCTGAAATCTTCAGACAAAGTTCCAATCAACAAAAGCTTGGTATCAGATCATCAGGACTATTGTGTGAGTACGAGAAGTCTTCCCAATATTGCTTCAAGTTGCCTTGCCAAACGTGTGGTGAATGTTACACGCGAGAATTATAGCCTGGGCGGTATTCTTCAGGTCAAGACACAAATGGTATCGCTCAGGCAGAAACGCTTCATCCCAGACACAACAGTTTTCGTCCAAGCGAGTATCGCCAAAACACAATAGCTTTGACTCATGCAAAAATGCTAACACCAATACTTATCGTGGTCGTGGTGGGAAGTGAACGCGGCGGAAAACGTCCTCTTTTTCATTCGGCGATAATATGCATGTACGGTATATGCTACATACAACAACCACTCGCAAGTATTTTTCATATTTGTAATTTAGCTAGAACGTAGTGACAGTGATGACTCATTCACCAGTGAAGTAAAACCTCGTCATTGTTGATAAATCTGATAGGGAAAATACTCTGAAATTTACTTTCGAACGGGGAAACTGTTGTGCTTGTGCTTTCGAACTGTTGTGCTACACGAGCTACAGGCATATCTGTGCCCACCTCTACAAACATCAACAGATCCATTTTCAAGTATACAACAAGTGGTGCGGTCTGTAAAAATGTGGTATGAAAAACCACAGGCTGTGTAAGGAGAATGATCCATGAAATCTGGAACCCCAGACTGCTGACGGGACACTACAATTAAAGTGCAAATGAATGGACATCGCTTGTGACTGTGAATGACAAAGTTAATGACAAACCCATGAATTTTTAGTTGGCCACATGAGCGAATGTTTCGGAATGATCTTCGATGATTATCAGAAGAGCACCCAGATTGCCAGAAACATAAACGTCAAGAATATCATTGCAGTCGTACAATAGGAATATTACATCCCAGACATTCCAGTTCGCAGAGATCAGATTGTAACAACGGAATTTTACAAGCAGATGGAAGAACTACCGCCAATCGTTGTGGACGGCAACATGGACCACATTGCTGGGATGTCCATGGTTAGCGAAGTTTGATGAACCCCAGAGCGCGAAGTTCCAAGCGAATCCAGTTTAATTTTCATAACTCTAGGCATATATAAGAAGTGCTAAGTGATTTCGAACCAGTATTCATGACAAAAGAAGGATTATTCAGAAAGATCCCATTGAAGTAATCAAAGACAACCCGTTTCCTTGCAAAACCAGGCCTATTCCAGTTATGAGAAGTGTAATACAGGACGAACTAAACCGACTGCAGTCGGTAAGCATCGAAGAGAAAGTTGTTGATCATGTAGATCTACTACATAAACATTCGATGAATTATTTTTCATGTGGAAACGCTCTTCAACATTGTTATGATGTAGAAGGAATAGTGGTAAAAATAAACTCAAAGACTAAGAAAGGTTACCGAAAAAATAATACAATGTTATGCCGACAAAGTCCCCTCGGAAACATATTCCCGGGGGGAACATTGCTTACCGAGCACCTTGGGTTTGAAAACCCGAGTCATATGCTCATGGCTATGACTACTTGAAACCACTACCAACACCCAAACCCAGACTCGCCTATATACATGTATTCTTTAACCATCTTTGGGCTATCTTACATATATGTTCCGTTACCAGGTCGGTGACACATTTGTTCGAACAAGACAATACCACGCCCTATTTGAGTTTTCAAGCGACCTCACAATATTTTCTGTATTGTGGACTTCAGGTGGGCCATACGGGATGATGTTTTGGAGAGTCCCAATGATAGAATCGTTATCATGGGCTTCTGTTATTTCATGTTTTTTCATAGCTGCTATTTCATGTTTTTGTAACAGCTACCTATGTAAACAAATTTAGCTGAGTGAACCAGAAACGTTTTGGTATTCACAAAGGAGTGTAGCCCGAGGTACACTCGACAATGAACACAGTGATTCTGGTGTAGGCAAGAAAATCAATGCATCGACCAGTTTTGTCACTCTCGATTCCTGTCGTTTAGTTGTGTTATATAAACAAAGGGATTTCACACAAAATTGATGCGCTGTAAAACCTCAGCATGGAAATCGTGCAAATGTGGGTCTATCAGTAATCCACTAAATTTTTGAAGTTATTTAGAAGTTTGTGGTTTCCATCTGAATAAGGATTGCCCAATCTCAGTGTTATGGGGGCAAGGATATCAGCGAACATGTGCGAAAAGGGTTGGGGCAAGCATCAACATTTGATGTTGGTCTTTGTAATATAAATGTATATTACTTTGTACATCCACATGTGTATAGGCATTAAATTTTTATTGAATCGACATGATATTTTTCGCATGCACATATGCTTTTCGAACAAGAAAAAAAAACAGTTCAGGGAAAAATAGGAACGAAACTTTATAAAACACACACATACAAAATTCGATCCATATCATGCGTTTTCCAATGAACTTTACAAATATTTTTTTTATTTGAAGGTGTGGTTTTATATGAAAACTCTTTTTTCGATAACGACATACATTTTCAAGATCGTTGGCTGCTGGGCCCATGGGCGGGTCCCCGACCCCGGCTTAAAGCTGTTTGCTCCGTCAGTCCACGCAACACTGCGCCCACTCTTCTAAAATTTTGTATCCGCCCGTGACTGTCATGTTCATGCTATATGTCGTACTGTTGTGTTTTTTGTCGTTCTCTAATGATTGTCAACGTCTTATAATATACAGATACAATTTGACGGAAGATTTCAGATATATGAAATGCATACATGAACAAACCTGGTCGTCAATACAGTCAACAGAATATCCTAGTCGTGATGATTTCCCATCAAATGTTTAAATGCGCCACATTTTCATTTAAATTGTATTGGTTTTCACAATCACTTGATGCAGCACATAATTTCTGGTTGAAATTCAGCTGTGACGTTACTCAACCAAGTTTCAAACTAATAAGATTTAACTTCGATCCAACGCCATCCTCTAGACTGCGTGTATTCAGGTGCAAATGCCTGATTTGTTAAATCTATTATACATTTGTTCCTGGTTTGAGCTGCGTTCAATCCGTTATGTTCCCATTCGAGATCTCTGGTTCCGCGTCTCAACTCGAATCACCTCAGCGGGATGAGATTCGACCTCAAAAGCGGCTCCAACAGTTCAACCTAAGCCATCCTTGTTATCTCTTTTCGAGACTGTATGCTACCCAACATGTTCATTGAATAATATAATATATGTGTATATGGTTATATTTGCTTTATCAAATGTTGTTAGTCGTTATTGTGTGATAATGATGTTCCTGGTGTTATTTCGTTGGTGATCATTTCCCCACAATGTATATCATATACCTTATCAAACAATCATATACAATATAATATTTACAACAGGACACAATGATTGATACAATTTCCGATGTCCTGTATTAATCTTCCTAAAATACGAGATTCCGAGGATTGGCTCGCGGTGGGTTACACAAAGCCTACACTGTATGCATAATACATGTATTATAGTCTAGGACCTAGCTTAGATATTTATGCACATGATTTAGGATAAAATACCTCAACTGTTCCAGGCTAATATGATCCCAATGAACAACTTGGGAAGTGTGCCAAATTTGATATCCAGGGCGAACAGTCCGGAAATGACAATTCACAAAATGGCTGCCAATGGTCGAACAGTCAAAATTTCGAACCTCAGGCCCTAGAATTATGTGTAATTCACTTTTTGTACTAATTTGAGGGTAAGAAATCCATTTTTGAGCATATTATCTAATTTTAATCCATTTGTGTTTTTAAAATACAAAATAATGGCTAGCAACATCACAAAAGTTGCCTGAAAATGCTTTTTCAATCACTGGTCATGGGATTACATGTATTTGCACGCTTTGTGCATTTGAGGCATGTGCACTCGTTCATGCCCTTATTTTCTGATTTCCATCATGCTGTAATTCCCAATACAGTCCATTGCCAGCTAACTATATCGACATTGAAACCGCAAAATGCAATCGAACCTTCATACATGTATTTCCAGGTTTAGAGAAAAGTGGTTATCATTTTGTGTCATCTACTACGTGGTACTGCCAATTTGGAATTTGAGCAATACACTGGGTTTTTAGGAGAAAGTGAGGGAGATTTTGATCTTCAATCGTACTTTTAACGACATCATAAACCAGATTTCTGGGTGAACACTGTTCAATCAGTGATAGGATTTTGACGATATTCTCCTTTTATTTACATTTCTTGCAGCAGTGGATCCCCGTGGTTCCAACGAAACTGGGTGGGTGGCTGGGGCATTGTCCCAGGGTTGCGATGTAACTATGGATCCCTGCTACCCGGCAGGGACACGTTCTCTTGCGCACATTTCCCACATGCACGTGGATTTAGCAGTCCTTCAACACTAGAGATCACTAGAGATCATAGGGATTGATGCGCTGTCTCTGCTTACAAAACCATAAGATTCAGCCTTCATTATCAACGTTTCATCTCCAAATGAAGCTTTAGACCCACAGTTGTCGTTGGTTATAGGTTGTGTGAATATGTATTTTTGCATTAGTTTAGGTGCATGTGGTTTGCCTTAAAATCCATCTTGTTGGCATTGCTGTCAAATTGACAGTTAAAGCACTTGACTATGTTCTTGCCATTTGTATTATGCTTTTTGATATTTGTGGAGAGTCTAAATCCCAGATCAAGGAGGACTTTCCTGGTTTGCAGCAAACGTTCAGAGCTGTTATATCAGTGGATACCTTGCTGGTTGTACCACACCCAGTCATTGCATGGAGCACTGGGAGACATAACAAGAGCTTGCTGTGAATGTCATGTAGATATCATGTGCAGTAGTGATATTGATCTTTTCGTTCCAGATATCGCCCAGAGCTCCTGAGGGTCATGGCCTCACCAATTGGTTGTGACGTGGAACAACTGGTACACAAAAAAGCCATGTGTCACCTGGCGACAGCGTCGGATATGTAGGTCCTGTCCAGTGAGATTGAATGTCCTGCACAATTCCACAGGCATGGGTAGTTAATTGGGTGTGCTTCGCAATTCCCTTGGCTCAACTGTACACATGAAGAAGCTGATGCCAGGATGTTTTTCCATGTGCAGGTTATTTTCACCAGATCTACATATCCGACGCTGTCACCAGGTGACACAGATGTGTATTTTCGTGTGCCTCTGATACCACATCACAATCAGTTAGAGCGACAATGGTGAGGAAGAACTGTGGCGGGAACCCGGGAACGAAAAGATCAATATTATTATTATATACCTATGGGAGTTGTCCTATTGTACAGTATAGACAATCGATCGTGCGATTAATTCCTGTATTGGAACATACAGGTCATGTGTTAATTGCACGGCGTATCCGTGGCAATGCGCTCAGCAACCAACGGTGTTTATGCATTTTTCATGCGCTTGTAACCTGACTTTTTTGTAGGTCAAAGAATTGATAAAAACACCTCATGTTTTCGTGTAAATAATCACAAATTAATGTCAGAAAATGTAATAGTTTGCTTTCCAATGGATGTACATGTCATTGTGCGGTATATAATAATAAGTTAATCAACTGAATTCAGTGTTTGAGGCACTCGGTCGTGTCTGGGCCGCGGACGCACTCGCAAGCTCGTGCGAGCTACGGCCCAGACCCGACTTCGTGCCTCAAACACTGAATTCAGTCGATTACCTATAATTATTATATGTCTCGTCAGTGCGTTCCCTTCTTATTCAATGTAATTTGGCGAGTGCAATAAATATCCGTATTGCACTGTTGTCATTATACTGCATTGGTCAGAATTCGTTATTATGACGTCACCCATTGTGATTTTACGTTATATTTCTGTACTGAAAAGATTTAAACTCGTGCTCCGTGAAAGGACCCGTGCGGAATAAAACCCAGTACAATGCAGTATTTGCTTAATACTCCACCCAATACTCATAAGTATCTGCTTGGCATTGGGAGACATCCTCTTAAGATGTGTCCCAGTATACCATGCGTTGACTGGGTGTGATACGATCAATAATGTATCGACTTAAGTAACAGTTTTGAACGTGTTCATCTGTCCACAACTAATGGGAACCACAATACAGATGACGGAAACTTTCTTGGCCAAGTTCTTCAAGCCGACAACAGAACTGGACACATTTGACAAGCTGCGTCTCGCTGCATTTGACAGCAATGCCCTCGTGATAAAACCGCATGTACCTCAACTGATGCAAGGAAACATACCCACAGGAGTTTATACCAACAACAGCTGTGGATCCATGCCCCATTTCGAGACACCACGTTTTAATTAAGGCTGAATCTTATGGTTTTGCAATAATGGGCGGATCAATAATCCTACAGACTTCAGATCCTTCAGATTCAGATTGAAGTCAAAAGCCTGCCAGGTACATGTACACAAGAATGTGTGTCTCTGCAGAGAAGAAGTCCTTGACTGCACCAAGTACTGTAAATGAAAAAGAGGTGATAATTGTAAAAAAAAAACATGTTTGATTGGAGAGTATTAATCCTCATACCTGGACTTTGTTGTCGTTAAATGCATGAATGAAAATAACATGCTCAGTTTCTTTCCCTCAAAAATCTAGTCTGTTGTTTTCATTCCAAATTGGCAGTACAACTCTAGTAGATAGCACGAAAGGTTCACCACCTTGCTCCGAACCCGGAAATACATGCATGATATTTGTACTTACATTGGTCGGATTCAATATCGAAATATTGACTTAGCACTTTATGTATTTAGGGGTATAGCTTGTTTGCAATCAGGAATTAAGGACAGAAAATGTTCATAACCCTCGAATTAATACGAAGAGAGGTCATAAATGTGATCTTATAACTAGTGGCTCAAAAACGCAATTTCAGGCTAGCTTTGCAATGTCACTAGCCGCCATTTTGATCCTGAATGAATACAGGTTGATTAAATTTGGATAATACACCCAGAAATGGATTTCTGACCATCATATTAGCACGAAAAATGGTACTACACTTAATCCTGGGGCCAGTGGTTAATAATTTTATTTTAACCGTTCGACCATTGGCGGCAATTTAGAAATTCGTCATTTTGGAACTGTTTGTCCAGGATAGCGAATTTGGCACACATCCCAAGTTGTTCCTTGGGATCAAATTAGCCTAAAACAGTTGAGTTATTCTCTCATAAATTATGTGCATACATATCTTAACCAGGTCCTCCACTGAGACACAAAATATTTCAAGTTACTCTATAAATATATCTGGTTTCATAAAGGTGCTGGAGCAACTGCACATACAGCTCGACTTAGCGTCAGACTTTTGGGGATCATATGCGTTCCCATAGTATGTGACCTTTCGATCACCTGATTTATCACCTCGAAAATCTTATTAAGTTGGAAGATACTGTGCATGCAAACAACTCACAAACTACGGAACAACTATAGCATATATTTATTCAGAGCATCCAACCTGATATGCTTGAATGCGTGTTTGATAACATACAGCGCCACTCGTGTTTATGTTTTAATGGCACACCTTCCCAGCAGTGTTTGTAGCATAAATATCTTATTATATCACCCGACTTTAAACAGAGAGTTTTGCAACTGACAAACGCAATGCTAGTTTACTATTTTCAATGAGTATTACGAATATATGAGTCTTGTTTCGTCGCGTATTCTCTATATTTCAAATAAAATAGTTCCCTTCGAGACACCCGGTATCTGCCATGCGTTTTGTTTTTCCAAGGGAACTATTTTTCTCGCAGATTCCATAACAAAAATTTCTTTGTTCCCGGAAAACAACCTAATTACACTGCGTTGTTATATCGAGGGACAATTTTTTCGCGCGAATTAATTAATATGTATTTGTGTACAATGTATGAAAACAAATATTGTGCCGGAACAAAATATAATTACGTTTTTGTGCCTTGGATAATGTTCTCCGGATCGGGGGGTTTGGTCGAACCCCATTTTCACCTGAAACTCCAGGCTTGAACCCAACTGATCCAATAGCAAAAGAGTCAGTTTCAAGCATAAAATATTCCGTTATATCCCCATCGATGGTCGGCCACAAGAGCGGATCTGGGAGGAGGGGGTGTCCAAGGGTTCTGGTTCTGCGTTTTTCTTCCACTGGAACCCTCTCATTTAGCATGATTGACCGTTCCCATGCAAGTTCCAATCTTGGCCCAGGGACTTGACTTAAATTGGTGCTACTTCTCCTGTATCTACTGATGATTAAAAAGGTACTAAAAAATGCCAAAGGCAGATCCAGGGGGTGGGGGCGGAAGGGGGCCTCGTCCACTCCCCCCCCCCCACACACACACAATTAATATCGAGAATTTAAGGGGTAGTGTCGGTACAGAAATGTCAAAATAGTATATGCGATATGGCGCACATGTATGGGGAATATAATAATAGTTCTGATGCATTTTTGTCACCAAATGCTTTGAGATATAATAAATTTGGTATTGGCATTATTTGGTATTGATGGTGAAAAAAATAATTAATTTGGATTTAATAACAATTGCTTGAATAAAAGTTTGTGTGAAATTTATACTCAGGAGAGACCAAGAAGCTACTACGGAACATGAAAAGGGCTCTGTCTTCTGGGGCCTTCCAGCGGGCCCCAGATCCCCGGCCGCGAGGTGCTTGCCGGGCTCGCATTGGTCCACTCCCATAAATCCTGGATCTTCCCCTGGATGCACTACTCTCTTCATTTAGTATAATATACATTTATACTACTTCAATTACTGAAGGGGGCTTACGGCGCAACCCAATCCCCCCCCCACCCTCACCCCACACACACACACACACAACCTGGAACCAAGCACCCTGTACTCGTCCCTGATTAGTACACGAAATAGGCAACCAATAGTCCCAGAAACCACCCCAAATGCTCTCATAAAACACCAAATTGCTCATTTTTACCGCATTTACCTTGTTTGCACCACCCCCCTACTCAAAATTCCTGGATCCGCCTCTGGATATTACACCAAATGTCACGTGCGTACACTTTTTCGTACAATATCTCCCTATAATAATACAACGCAGATATTCATCGTTCAGGCAAGCGTGACAAGATATTTGTTATGCTTATTCATTTTCCGTTGATTTGACCAGTACAGTACATATATATATATATATACATGTATTGTGTCATAAACCAAGCATGATATATTATATAGAATTATTTATTACCATATCAGTTCCTGAAAATTAAGCTGCAATCTTTTTCTATTTCGAAAAAAAAACAATGACATATCTAATCGTTGGTCAGCCAACGGCCGTTGAAAAAGTAAGGAAGATCTCAAATGTATTGCATCATGTCCCAAGGACATGTAATAGGCCTACTATACCACATATCCCCCGGGGCATCGTCACATTCCACCCAGCCCCTGGGTCCATCTCACCCAGATATGGGCGATATCAAACAACAGGAATTGCTAGGAAATCAGAAACTGAGTGAGGACCGCATTTGTAGGGAAACTGGCAAAAATGGATATTCCTTTCATTTCTCAACAAGGCACTTAAATGTATAATAGGCTCATGTAGTCTGCCTGTTTGGTATATGGTAGTAGTTCAATGGGCCTACGCAATAACAATCAGGATATGTCCAGTATTGCCCACATCCAATCTCGACGATCTGCTGTTCAATAACTTGATTGCAGGATGATCAATAGAAACCAACACACAAAAAAACTAGGCCCCCGCTTCCCTTGTCAGATTGGTTTTGCAACATATTGTAGGCTCACATTATCATTGCAACACCACTCTCTGCTTGCATGCCATGTCATCACACTTCACAACCGAATCACATGTCTTTTTAAACCTGCTGCCTTCGAATATATGCAATATTTTTTTCAAAACCAATTTTTTGTTAAACACATCTAATGCAATATAACAAAAGGTGTGCTCAATGATTTTGACGATTACAGTCCGTCCGAGTTGTCTTTTCATCCGTTTTAGTGCCCATTTTGTACCGGTTTTGTAAATAAACAAACGAAGTGTATCCATCAAACCCGAATGTTAGAAAAATGCTCATATCGCGCTTAAAAGTCCACATCGACTACATTTTCCAGTTTGTATGTGCATATATAGTGTAGTTGTAAGAAAAAAATCAGTGATATATCATGATGTACGTGGAATTGTCAGTCCATCTCGCATTTCTATGCTTTGTTTACATCTGCGTGTGATGGATACAGTTCCTGTATTTACGCGAGAACCGCCTGTTCAAATGAGCAAAATTTCCCTGAGGGCTGGTTATTTTCATTACATTTGATGTGAGTATGTTTCATTCAGTTAGTTTAGCATGTTTAATATGAAATATAATTTTCATGAAATATTGACTGGTTTCGAAGCCAGCTGCTTTAACAATATACAACACAAGTAATACAAGATCGCGCCTCTCCCGACTGAAACTTTTAGAGCTACGAAATGCATAGAATGCACCAGCGAATGTCATGGATGTTCGCTCCTTTTCGATCCAAGCAAAGGGGCTAAAATTTGAAATTCGTTTGATGATTTTCAGTCTTTTAAAGAATCATCAATCACATTGTGCAATCGAAATCAGGAAAATTGGGATCAAGTGTTCTCTTTAGTGAGGAATTATGGGTAATTTCACCCCAAAATACCAGTGAAATGGATTATTTTTGGCCATTTTCACTAAAATCAATATTCAATAAAAGCTTGTGAATAGGTTTTTTTCTGATTTTTTTTTATTTATCAGCGAACTGCTGTGTATGTTTTTGATACAAAAAACTATGGGGGTCACTATGCTAATTTTTGCTTTAAAGGCATTTATATGGAGCAAGGATGGGAAAATCCACCTACATTTGTATAAATTCACTGACATCCACATATATGACAACCTGTTACAAAAAAAACTAGCATGGTGACCCCAATATGTTTTTGTTTCGAAAACATACACATCAGTTATTTGATAAATTAACAAAATGGCAGAGAAATCTATTCACAAGATTTTATTAAATACTGATTATAGTGACAATGGCCAAAAAACGCTCTCTTTTGGTGGTATTTTTGGAGTAAAATTACCCATAATTCCACACTAAAGATAATATGTGATCCCAACTGTCACAACCAGTGACCATATAAACATTATGTTGACATTGCCTCCATATCAATGATAAATATGTGTGTTTATCTTTATGAATTGATATTTTGTTCATTATTCAGTGGCAGTGAGTCACACATTGTTAAACAACTTTACTAATATTTTTGTGTGTTTCACGACGCAAATGAGTTTTTTGGACGGTTTTTAGAAGTAAACATCAGTAAAAAATGACATGACAATCCATGTGAATGACAAGCAGAAACTATCATGAACTATGAGCTAAAGGACAGTAACAAGTATATAAATGTTTTCAAGATGATTTTCAAGGACTGCCAGGACTGGGTGTTTGTAACTGTATGGCATGTTGTTGTGTGTGGTGCTGTGAACTTTTTTGTCATAATAAAATACATTGACTGAAGTCAAGTAATACACAAAATCAGTCTTTATTTGGGTGTATTCAAAACCGACGCCAACTTTCTGTTTTCGAATGCACAATGTCATATTGATGATTCTTCAAAAGTCTGAAAATCATAAAATGAATTTCAAATTTCAGCTCCTCTGACCGGGTCCAACGATAGCGAACAACCTTATATCATGTATATCGATGGCTTCTGTGGCCCTATGTGGGCCCCAGACCCCACGCTAATTGCATGTCTTCCCTAGCTTGGACTGGGATACACTTCCATTTACGTCTGTGTACGCCCCTGCCAAACGTTGTCGTCTTTTTAGGAATTTACAATGAATGAAAATCATAAACGTTTGTGTATGTATGTGTAAGTTCGTTCCATATCATATAATTGACCTCTTAGGTTACAACAAATGAAAATAAGGTTATTGATGTATAACAACCATACAGGAATCATATGAAGTAAATCTGTGACCTCGAACCTGACCTCAGATTACATTGAATGGTAACTTTCAATATCATGTTTGATCCGAGTTTTAGAAAAGTCTTAGCAGACTAAAACGCGTGTGGACAGAGCTTAGGGTTGTATTATAAATATATAGCTAGTCATATATGGTGGAACTGTGTTGACCTTGAACTTGACACATCAGATGACATTGAGTGGTTAGCCTCAAGGTCAAATCTGAAAAACGCCTTGTAGTATTTTATTATGAGCATACCAGGTAGAAAAATACTGGAACACGTCCAAATATTTGTGTTTGTTTCCCAAGGGAAATAAATTCAAGAACATGTCATAATGTACATGTACCAGCACAAATGAAATATGTGAAATATGTCAAAAACTCTTTTCCATCTCTAAATATATACTCTGACACATGAATACTCTGACACTGGGTAACACAAATATACAATTTAAGACATAGAAACACAAAGGATGAAGCCAAGCAATTTTATTTCACACTCGTACATATATGTGAGACTTCTTGCGATTTCTAGTAAACGGAACAATTTCGGGTTTATACTGTTAGTGAGTACATAAATCTTAAGATAATCTAGTGTACACATAATTATGTACATACATGTACTCATAAACAGCTGTATATACCAAATTATCTTCCAGTGTAGTGTGTACAGATAAACTAACTTTTCGTTAAGACAAATGTGAAAACTTTTCAACAGCATTATTATGCAAAGCTGACTAATGATACTAGTATTAAAAGCATCACAGTTGACAAATGATCAAGTTATTGAAATACACACAAAGTTGAGTTAAACATCGTACCGAATCAATGATACAAAACAACATCTGTCACAGGAATACATGACACAAAGTTGTAAGATAATTCAGTATGTATTGCATTTCATCATATTACAAACGTTACCAAAGTTGGTTATATATCACGATGTTTTTATCTACATATGAACACTACAAACGTTACCAGAGCTTGTTGTGTTACGATATTTTCATCTACATATGAATACTATCTCTTAGTCCACATTGCATCAGCGAAACAGATACACGTTGTTGTAGTACAATTATAGTATTTATAAACGTTACCAAAGTTTGTTATATTACGCTGTTTTTATCTATATAATTATGAACACTACAAACGTTACCAGAGCTTGTTATATTACGAAATTGTTATCCACATATGAATACTATCTCTTAGTCAACATTGAATCAGCGAAACAGATACACGTTGTTGTAGTACAATTATAGTATTCATAAACGTTACCAAAGAGTTAGCAAAGCTTTTTATATTACGATCTTTTTATCTACATACATGTATGAACATTATTTCTTAGTTTACATTGCCTTAATGAAACATATACCCATTGTTATAGTGCAATTCGATCTCAGTATTTATAACGTTACCAAATCTTGTTATATTCGATCTTGTTATCTACGTATGAACACTACCCCTTAGTCTACATTGCATCAACAAAATACAAACATATTTTGCTGTAGTGCAATTCGATCATTATACTTACAAATGTCACCATCTACATTTTTTAATCTACATATAATTATGAACACTATCTCCTGATAAACATTGTATCAGACATATACATATACAAAATACAAAACATATATATATACAAAACATATACACATTTTTTAAGTGCAATGTGATCACAGTATTTACAAACGCTTCCAAAGCTTGTTATATCACGATCCTTTTATCCACATATCAACACTATCTCTTAGTATACATTGCCTCTCGTACAAAAATGGTGTCTGATATTGTATACCTGGTGCATGATACAAAAGTTATGTACAGTTTATTCAAATAGCACTGAATATGAGATATATATGCAGGATTTGATAGTTACCAAATAGATCAAGAATATATCCATGACTGTACTGACACAAGAAATGCCGTACACGATAGGTATGATTGACAGAATGTACATTTTCGAGAATGCACATGCAAACGTATACATATATTCAAATTTTACCATTCTCATTGAATTAAATCTGATTATTTCACTGTCGATAAAGTAAGCATCATACTTTTTGCATCATAATACACAATATCACAAAAGTTTAGTGTGGTGACATTTATATTTGTATATTTTCTGTAGTGTTTTACGATGACCATCTTTACGCTATTAGATACAAAATTCTAAATTTTGATGATATAAAACTTTGATGACTGAAATTTTGTTGATCAAATATTCATTGTACACAGATGACGTTTCATTTGGTCGATAACATAGCATGTCAAGATGAGTAAGACTCTGTAATTATTATGTGCTGTTTGGATTGCGAGATGTCAGAGACACTGATTCTGATCCACCCCTGGCAACATCGGTTGGTTGACAAGAAAAATCACAGTTGATTCCTGCGATCAAAATATCCATGGCTTGGCTTTCCTTTGTAAGATCTACCATAGACTCGAAAGCAATAATTTCACTCTGTGAATTGAGTTGCTGAATGTCACCAACAGCTCGACCAACGAGAAGATTGATCATTGCAATATTCATTATACCCAAGAAGACGACGAACATGATACATGTCAGAACATAGAATGGTGGGATCTCTGCTTCGTCTTCTGGGAAGAACATGGATGTGAATTCCATCTCGCCAACTGTCATTGTCAGACTCTTCATCAACGAGTAACCCAAGTTCTGGAATGATGGCTGGTTATGCATGAGGCTGTAGTAACTGGATGACATACAAAAAACGAATACCCCAAATACTGGCAGAAACAAGAGGATTGATTTGATCACTCTGAACAGCATCACAAACATCAAGCTGACCCTCTTCAAGTGCGGAACTGGACTGATGAATGTCATCATCCAAGCACCATTGATCCAAGCGACACACATAGTCACCACTCCCAACTGATGGACCCATGGCTGATAGCCAGAGACAAATGTTGCAAGTAAGATGACCAAGCTACCGACAGTTACGGCGATATCAGCATAGTTACCAGGCGTCTTCCAGTAATTCCTGCCTTTGGCGCACATCTGTATAACTTCGTTAGTGGCAATCAAGACAGTAGCAACTGTCAGACTGTACTGACACAGATTCGTGAAAATTGGTATGATGGAGAACTGAATTGATGAGCCAAATGAGGGTGATTTTGTTGTAGAGCTGACGTTGGTGTCCCGATCGTTGTGGGGTAGTTGAAACTTGTGTGACACTACGAACCCAGTAAGGAAGAACAGTAAAAATGCATACAGGACAAAACTGATCAAGAAGAATTTCAAAACAAACGTTTCCCAGCAAACTTTCAGGTAAGCCTTAGTATAGTTGTGTTGTATCAAATCTAGGCAATTTGTGGACCCCATATTATCTAGTAATTCAAAAGCAAATGGTTTTTCATCATGTAAGAGACGGAAAGCTGATGGAACATTGTCTCTGGGTACTTGTTCCGTATTGTTGGCAGTAAAAGATCCTTTCGAGAGTGTCTCATAGAGATTGGAGAAGATTTGACATAAGACCTGGGTTCGATTTTCTGGTGCATCATGAAGCACGGTTTTATTTTGATTATCCCGATTCGTTAAGAGCTTATTGCATATGTGACGTTCTTTGTACCTTGCATCAAGAACGGTCACATACCTAACTAAGATTTGTGAGATTTCAGAACGAGCGTCCTCTGTGTAGAACAAGAACGTTCTTCCGAGTGAATCTTTCTTTGAGAAAAGCTGGAGCAACAAGTCATTCCTTTCAGCAACATCAAGTACATATTCAAGGCACTTGATGCCACCATATCTATGCTGACATGATCGATGAACCACTGTCTGGTTTCTATGTTGACTTTTAGTGTAAAGTAGAACTTCTTCGAGACACTCCAATTTCTCTGCCTGCTTCAGTACACATGTGACAATGGTAACATTATCCATTTCAAATGCTCCCCAGAAAGAATTTTGCAGCAGTTCGAGTGACAATTCGGAGTTTGCAGCTACATCCAAGATTATCTGCACAATTCCCTCGTCAACCAAATGAGAACACTCGAGTAACACATTTTTCCCATCTGTGCTGCAAAAAATATCTCGTATGTTGTGACCGTCTTCTTGAATTTTTTGCAGAAACAAAAGAAGTTTTTCAATGACATTCCTCGCACGATTTCTACAGGCAATATGAATAACGCTTTTGCCATCGTCGTCTGTTGCCTTGAGAAACTGATATAGAAGATCACCCGTACGATCCGACATGTGAGCAGCATCGAGTATACTGCAAACTGCATCATATTCGCCACGCCTACATGCCTCAACAACAACATTTGTTCGAATATTCCGAAGAATGTTTCCAAACAATTCTCGCTCTGATGACAATAGAACAGACAGGATCGCAAAACGCTTAAGAGCAATGACGGTATCAATGGCGCACCTGTGGTCATCATTATTTCTATCAGCTACAAGCTTGAAAAGCAAAAATGAATTCAACCGCTTGAATTTGTCAACAATATTGGCGTGGCCAACTGAGCACGCGACATGCAGAGCTGTCAATCCACGATTGTTCTTCATTTGAACTACTTTAGAAATGCTATCAGGTGGCAGTTGGTTAAAAATCTCCTCAACAACTCTGGTATGACCGAATTGGCATGCCCAATGTAAAGCAGTGGAATTCGCTGATTCTGTGAATGTTTTCATGAGGGATTCTCTCGGAAGAGGCTCCAGTCTTTTCAGGATGGCGGCTACAATCAAGTGGTGACCAGCGAACATGTAACAGGCCCAGTGTGATGCATTCTCACCACGTTTGTTCTTCTCCATGATGAAACGTTGGAAATCACTGACCATTTCGTCGGCAATTAAATTGAAAACATCCAGGTGGCCTCGACCACAAGCCCAGTGAAGTGCTGTGTTGTGATCTCTTGACTTTATCAGCAACAAATCCTTGAAACGTTTCTTCTGTGCTGTGATGATGTGTTCCAGTATGGATAGGTGCCCTCTTCCACAGATCCAATGGATAACGGTATTCCCGAAAATGTCGTCCTGTGCTGCACAAAGTTCGTACAAAGTGGATTCACTCAGTTCTTCAATAAACACCCTTACTACATCTTGGTGCCCATGTAGGCAAGCCCAGTGGAACGCCAAGCTTCCACCATTAGTTTTAGGCAGGACAACGTGGTCCGTGACGGAATCTGTACCAACAGGGTCATAGGCCAGTTGTGCTTCGAAATGTGCCTCGTCGGGACAGTCAGCGTTTTTGCTCTTCAACATAAGCATGGTCTCTTCTGCTTGCTTGGGGCAGGTCTGCAAAAGTAATCGAACAATGTCAGGTTTGTCATATCGACATGCCCAGTGGAGTGCCGTAGTCCCATATACTTCGTCCACTTCCTTGAACGGTCTGGTGTCGGTGGGTTTAAAACAATTCAGCAAACGTTTCACGACGTCAGCTCCACCGTATCGACAAGCCCAGTGCAAAGCTGAAACCCCACCTACGTTTTTCTCCAGAACAATATTATCAGGAACACAATTTACCAATCTGTCAACGAACAGAGTTTTATACTCTGTAGTTTCATACTCATAGTTCCTATGGCATGCATAGTGGAGTGGTGTGTTCCCAAGGTCGTCTCGAGTAATCACCAGCTTCGTTACTCCAGGAGAATCGAGGTTCTTCGTGAGGAAGTCAATCATACTCACGGGACCTTTTCTGGCTGCCCAGTGCATCACGTTCCCACCATGGCTGTCAACCTTCCTGCAGATTTGAGGCAATCTACCAGCTGTCAATTCTCGCAAAGTCTCATTGCAGCTCAACAGGAATTCCTCGATCATCGGCCTGTCAAAAATATATCACGTAGAAGGACATGGTAATATATCAGCGTCGTTGTGCACGACTCATATTTCAGTGAAGATGAAAAAAAATAGCTAATTGTGTACATATCAAACTCACTTTACATCTGCCCATCCTGTATCAGCCATGATCAGATCTATGTCTCCTTGTAAGTTCTGCTTCCGACTTGAGGATGTAGCACCTGTCAATGAATATTCAATAAATATGCTTCAGTTTTGCACGACTCTACAGAGTAATAGCCCTTGGTCAGGATTGACACAAGAGCACAACCACCAATAGGGTGGTCCTTATTTATCAACTTTTTACTTTCAACAAAGTAAAAATTTTCGGTCATTACTAGACCACGATATTATTGGTGTGATTGTCACTCATGACCCCATTTCGGCACTTCCATCGAACCATTGAACTGTAATACCAAAAATATGGATGTATTACTGCAATCGTGTGGATGTTGTTATCAGTTCTCCAGTTATCTGAATTAATTCCCACTGACCTTGTAATGAAAAGGTCTATGTAGGAGACTTCCCAAGATGGGGGCCTACAGAATATGACTATGAGCTAATGTGAATAAATAATAGATGCTGAATTTGCTCTTTATTGAGGTTTTTGTATTTTTCATGTTGCCGAGATCGTAATTTGTTTGTCTGTTGCATGTAGTTCATACCAATAGTCTAGATAGGTATATCTTTTGCCAATAATTGTGTAAAGAGTGGACATCGAGACATTTTGTTTGAGGGAAAGTTCGGTCGCAACTTGCTGTACTTGGAATACCATCATGATATGCTGAAGCTGTTTCTACCAAGTGTATTCAACACTTGCATGGACCCATCTTCTGAACCAGATGTGCTGATAGGCAAAGTATTTCATTGGCACTGGGAATTCATCGATCCTTCAAATTTCAAATTGATGCTGATGAAGAAGAGAATGAAAACCCTGGCTGATGTCAAACTTCCAGTGCTTCAGTTTGCCCTGACCCAGCTCCAAGAGTGTCAGTCCAGAGATGACTACAGGGAGATGCTGGAGCTCGTCATCATACATCTTGATGAAACTCCTGATAGTGGTGTGCAATTATTGGAACCAGGTGTCATACACCATAGCCGATGGAAGGGTAAAGCTATCGAGGCACTCAAGATATACATGTCCAGAGACCAGTTCAAGCTCACTGAGGAAGACGGCAGGCTCTATGTATCTGTGTTCATCACAATGGAAAAGGTCAACCAATCCTTCTCCAAGACAGCTTTGAGTAAGTATGCTGCACACTTTTTTTAATGTCATTAAATGGCTGGTCGGCTTGGGTGCTTTCTACTGTGATATGGGGAAAATCAATAGAAGACATAAAAAACCTGGAGCCAATACCATAGATCCTGACAGACTGTGTCTACCCAAACTGTACCCAGACTGTGTCTACCCAAAATCTGTTCTTAAGTGCTTGGTATCCCAGTGGTTTTCTCAGTGATGACCAGAATCACGGCACAACAGAGGATTTCAAGACGCACTCAATGTGGTGAAAAGACTGAACATCAATAACGAAAGATCACCAAAGATAACGAGCAGACGCAATTCCTGCTTCAAGTTGTCCAGGATAACACGCTTCGGTTCCCAAACAGAAAGATGTCCACACTGTCGGAAGGATTTGAATGTCAAACAGTGATAGACACATGTCAGAGGTTATGACTACTCTTATAGTAGTATATCGCCAGTTTTGGTCTGTCACAGAATAGATAAGTTAGTTTTCTTGTGAAGGAATAACTCCTTGATGCCAGAGTAATCAAGCACATTAAATGTCTCGGTCCAATATATGAGGACGATGTGACATGATAGTCTTGTACTTCAAGTTTAAATTCATATAAACTTTGTTCTTGGTAACATTCAAAATCGTGTTTAGTCATATAGTCTTGTCCTGTAAAAATGTTGGTTGATTTGGTGGTTAGGGTGGTCCTCATGATACGGTATTTTTTCAAAGTGTGATTTTCAAAGCTCTTACCCCTATGAGTTGTTTGACTATCATCACCAACTCACCTGATAAAATATGAAGGTTTTATTACAAGTTTTAGAGGTAGCTCAACACATTCGAAATATTGGTCAATGGCTATATGCAGCGACACACGGCAAGCATACAGGACGAATGGACGATCATGTAATATCAATATCATTATGAATATTTGGAGGATGAAGATTTCTTTATGGCAGTGTGATTTTCAAGGAGATACACTCAAATCCAAGGTATTGTTCAAATAACAACATAACTACTAGCAGCATTACAGCACCTGATTTAGAGGACCTGATTTGTTTCTATTGCAAAATGTTGTATTTTACGTTTGTTATTGGCATCATCGAAACCTGACTGTTTTGGTGATAATAGATTGATATTTACATTCATACATGCATTTCTACCATGGGCGCTGCCGGTCCTCTAAATCAGGTGCTGTAATGCTGCTAGTAGTTATATTGTTATTTGAATAATACCTTGGATTTAAATGTATCTCCTTGAAAATCACACTGCCATAAAGAAATCTTCATCCTCCAAATATTCATAATGATATTGATATTACATGATCGTCCATTCGTCCATTTTCTGCTGTATCTCCCTAACCTCTCCTAGGTATAAATTCCGCTTGCACACTCGATGTGACCCTGAGGCCCCGGAAGTCAGGCCTTTTTTGTGTTCTGTGGTAGCGTCTTGGCCTTTCCGGAGTATAAATTCTCCGAACCCTAAATCTTCGGGTCGTCTGTGGCAACCTTGTATGCTAGAAGAGGAAGTTATTGACACGTTTCAATTTTGCTCATTTAGATAGCCTTTTTCATGCTGAAGTCGTCACGTTCTGCGCATCACCATGCAAATCTAGCGTTCTTCTTACAGATTTACATCATTCACTGTATGGCGTGTGCAGGTCACACATGCAGCTTGATCTCTAAGTTCAGTTCTCATCTTCAGCCATCATGTGCAAAATGACATTCCTGTTTTGGCGAAACACCCAGGTCGGAGTGCCACACATGTTTCGGGAAAATCATTACTTTTGGAGTGCTAAATACTATTTCTGTCGGTGATTGATTTACTAATTGTCAAGTTGATAGTAAGCTCATCAAACAATTATAATGGGTTTCCCGTACGTATACGGTTTTCTAATGTATTACTAGTATCCATGAATGTGAATTTTACTAGAACCATGTTCTGTTTGAATTTCTCTGATAATATGTTGGAATGTCAATATCTGGATATATGTTGTATAACAATGTGTTTGGTTGTACTGGAAAATCTGTTATTCATTGATAGAGATGATAGACGAATCTGTGAATGTATTGAGAGAAATGAATGAGAAATTGGACTTGAAAGATATAATGGATGATTATTCGATAGACATTGAACAGGATGAAAAAATAACATTTTAAAAGACACTTTAACTGAAAGTAATTACTTTCGTTACGATAATCTACATGCTTATCTGAAAAAAAACATGTCGCATAGATTGTCAACAATCTCTGAATGTGCTGCACCTAAATTTTCAGTCCCTCCCTGCCAAATTTGAGAAACTGAAGGGTCTGGTAAGATCTTTACATGAACTTGATATCGCCTTAGACGCAATAATGTTATGTGAGACGTACCGACATTCGGGTATTGATTTGTATAACCTACCTGGTTATAACTTGATATGCAAAAACAGGAGTAAGATGAAAGGTGGTGGTGTCGTTATTTATATGAATTCAGTTCATAAATTTCAAGAAAGTACAGACCTGAACATTTTTTTGAAGGCGACTTTGAATCGGTATTCGTAGAAACCAATATCTTGAATAAACCAACAAAATTGGGTGAAATTTATAGAACGCCAGGCAATAATCCACGTGATTCTGTAGAACATTTTGAGTGCATACTTGAGAAATTGGAAGGTGCAAAACAAGTAGTGCTTGGTACAGACCAAAAGTTTGATTTGTTAAAAATTGATAACCACCAATATACGTCCCATTTATTCAATAGCTTTGTGAATAATGAATTCATACCATTAATAACTAGGTCGACTAGAGTTACTGATCACGCGAGTACATTGATTGATAATTTATATATTAATAATATGTCCAGTAGAATTAACATAAAATCTGGAATTCTATTGGAGGACATCTCTGATCACTTTCCCATATTTTGTGTGATTACCTCAGGTAAAAATAGTAAGCATATTCCCAAGCATGTTTTGGCGCTTGAGAGTGTAGGCGCTTGAATGATGCAGAAATAGAAGCAACTAAAGAGGAATTGGCAAAGATAATTTGGGATTACTTGAATCAACTGAGTGTTGAAGAAGCATTAAGAAGTTTTGATAATCAACTTAACACTGTCCTGGATATGACGGCTCCATTGCTTAGGGTTAAATAAGTTTAAAAAACACATTACGGGATCCTTGGATGACAAAGAAAATTCTAAATATGTCACGCAGGGTATCCAAATTGTATCTCAATTCTATTGGGAAAAGCAAATCGAGTGCAGCCTATGTGAAATATAAGGAGGCTAAAAATGAACATAACTACAGAAAAAGGAGAGAAAAACAAGCATATTATAAAGGATTATTTGACAAATATAAGACAGATGCAAAACTAGCATGGAAAACAATAAACACAATTATAGGTAAAGATACCGATAAATCATGTATAACAGGTTTTTACTGTTGATGGTTTAGAAACTTATAATACTAAGTTGATAAGTAACGGTTTCGCCAAATTTTTCAATAATGTAGGTAGTGATCTGTCAAATAGGGTTCCCAAGTCTCGTATTAATGCTGACAGTTTTCTGAAAACCAAATGTAAAAGTTACCAGACTTCAATGTACATGACTGCTACTGATCCAGTTGAAATTGAGAATATTATACACAGTTTAAAACCAAAGACAAGTTCTGGTCATGATGGTTCAACACCAAAATTACTGAAATCATGCATGTTTCAGTTATCGTATCCAATGAGCGTTTTAATTAATATGTCTATATCAGCATGTACGGTACCTAACAGTCTAAAATTAGCAGAAATTGTACCTATATTTAAGGGCAAAGTCTAGAGGTGATTTCGCAAACTATCGTCCTGTGTCATTGTTGCCAGTTATCTCTAAAGTACTAGAGAAGGTGGTCTAGAACAGGTTATTATCTTACTTTGAGGTGAACAATCTGTTGTGTAATAATCAATTTGGATTTAGATATGGACACAGCACAATTGATGCTGTAACTAAATTTATCTCAGATACGAACAGATATCTTGATTGTAGAGAGTCTGTTTTAGCAGTGTTCTGTGACCTATCACGTGCTCTCGATACCATCAATCATGATCTTTTGTTACGTAAACTCAAATTTTATGGTGTTCGTGGTCATTGTCTTCAATGGTTCAAAAGTTGTCTGACAAACCGTCGCCAGTATGTAGAGTATAATGATTGTATGTCCGATTTGTATAATGTAAAATTAGGGGTACCTCAAGGGTCTGTGCTCGGGCCAACTTTCTTTATTATATGAATGATTTTGCAGATAATTTAGCAAAAACTGAGAGTATATTGTACGCTGACGACACCACAATTTATAACCATGATACAAACATACCTAGATCATATAAAAATGTAGAATGTGAACTTTTGATGCTGGCAGATTGGTTTCAGGCTAACGTGTTATCATTGAATGTCTCAAAAACCTATCACATGTTGTTTACTAAGTCGAAGCAATCTGACATAACATCTCACAAGTTACGAATTGGAAATCATAGTATCGTGAAAATGTCTTGTGTTAAATTTCTAGGGATGACCATAGATAATCAAATTAAATGAGACAAACATATTGATGTTATTTCGAAAAAGATATCATGTGGATTATATGCTATTAATAAAGCCAAACATGTTTTGAATAGACAGCATCTTGAAGCACTCTACTTTGAATGAGTGTATCCTCATATTTCATATGGGATTATAATGTAGGGAAGTACTTTCAATGTTTATTTGAATAAATTAAAAGTTCTTCAGAAAAAAATAATAAGAATTATTATGAAATCTGAGTATAATGCACATTCTGAACCTCTATTCAAATCGCTTGGTACTCAAGATTGAGGATATACACAAGTTGTGTGTATCAAAATTTGTGTTTTCATATTTCAAAGAGCTACTACCAAAGGGTTTGGGGAATATTTTTACTTCAATTGGAAACAGAACCTTGTATTATACACGGCAATTAAGAGCATGTAAACTGAAATTACCTAGGGTTCGTTCAAGTTTATGTACAAGATGTATAAGTAGTATGGGACCTAAAATATGGAATAATATCAAGCCTATGTTATATCTAAGAATGTCAAATGATATTGATCATCCTGTTTCTTTCGTCGGTATGAAATGTTTTATGTCCAAGTTGAAGAAATCATTGTTACATGGTTACCAGTGAATAATTGTACAAATAGCTGAATAGAGATTACAGGAAAACCAACCAATGATCAGTACAATGTGTTTTTACATTCTAGTATTGAGTATTGTATCATTATATTGTGTGTATGTATATTTTGTCATTGTGGTATTATATGGTAAACTGTTGTATGTATTTGTAATGCCAGAAATTGTAATAATGATGTTGTAATACAGGTTACAGAACCAGCCCTTAGGGGTTGTTACAGTCTTTAGACTCGTTTTGTAACCTGGGACCATTGATTTCTTAACTATATGTATGAACTGTATGATATTGTTATGATGGTCTCGAATAAACTATCTATCTATCTATTATACCATTAATGCAGTTAAAGTCCTTTCATAATTAAAATATGCTAACGTTTGGTGTGCTATCTCCAGTCGTATGCACTTTAATTTTACCAGACCAAGAACAAAGTGAAAACAAGCCTTTGACCAATAGGATTTAATGATGCTTTGCTTATGAAGAGCAATGGGTCATTGTAATATAAAAATATTTGATTTTAAATGGGGATTTAACATGGGCTTTGTCGCGACCGATTTTTTCCCCCTGTTGGTTGGGTTTTTGAAATGGAACAGCCTGAGTATGCAGATGCCTGAGGGACCTTCTCACCAATAGTACACAAACGACAGGTGCTTACTGTTATCATATCATTTCTCCATGAGCCCTGCAATAATAATGTAACATTCAATTTGTTGCAGGCATATCAAGGACCGTCTATAATTATAGAAGATCCTTGGGCATATCACACATATTTTTATTGTTCGAAATATAAGCAAACTATATCACGGATAGTTGTGCACATATATATAGAATCAATCAATGTATATGCATGTACTACATTTTCGTTTTGCACCGATTACACACTCGATCAGAAAATTTGTTGCGCACAATTCTTGTTAACATACTACCAACCCATATGGAGATTTTGTAATGTGTACAATTTTCGGCCTAAAAGCCCGGGGGCAATTGCGAACCCCAAACTGTCTTTGGCGTCACTTGACTCACTATTGGAACTTGGAAGGGTGATCGCTTTAATTGTCAATTGATTCTGTGTGAGTTCTCGGGTTCACGTGTACACTAATATTGTTCGATGTTCACGGTGCACGCCTGGATGGAACACGACAGGAGTTCTCGTCTCTAGATGGAAGACACACTCGAATACAGGGTTCACGATGGTCCATTCACGCCATACGGTATTCTAGTCCTTCACAATTATTAAGTTTATTTAATCCCCGGTATATCCTAATAGCATGAGTCCAGTCCCGCCGTAATGTTATTTTCTGTAATCAACAATGTTCACAGATAGACGTATTAGTACACTCTTTTCTAAAGCTATTCCAGAAATTGTGTTACTTCGTTCGGCGTCTCTAATCCTACTGCGGGGCAAAGCGTATGGGTGTGGTCCGTATGTCTGCTCGCGCGACCTGTCTTCGTCTAGGGGGAGTTCTAGCAGTCGGGCTGGTCGGGCCTGGTACGCGAGTCGCATGTACTCTGCATAGTACAGCGTACACAAGTCTCCCTGTCTGTCCGTGTAACGTAAGCCGTCAGTCACAGTCCGTGTCTGCTAGTCGCGTAGGGGCGGGGGCCGAGTCCATGGGCGATTATTCTTTTAACTGTCTTAGTCGTCCGTCTATCTTCGCTACAGTAACGGTCCCCTGAACTGTTCCACTCGGTTGAACACATGTCCTGACCAAGCTCCTTCCTGTGACCAATAACAATGCATAACTGATGGATGCTTTTCAAAGTAAATGCTTTACCAGATGAACAAATAAAGCGAGGACGATGATAACATACTAAATTTGTTAGTTTATAAAGAATTGTGCTGCGCATTATATATTAGACACAATATTAGCACGCTTTTGTCCGTAGACCTGGTCGCTCTATGGACTTAGGCTCGTTTATATTTTAGTGAATGAATGAAAAATACCACCTTCCATACTTTTGTGAATACATGTGTTCTGTGAATACACGTGTTAGCGGCGTCGTATTGGTCAGCCACATCATGCATATTGCCGCTGTCCTTTCTATTGCCTGCTGTGTCAAACGGGAGGCTTTCCCGCCTTCGTCTTACCATTATAGAATCCCATTTAAATTGTTAAATTTAACCACTTATCTATCATGTCATTGAAAACAATATCGATATACGACTAATTCTGTTTCATTTCCACTTTGATTCAAGTCTGGTAAATGTAAAGTGCCTACAACTTGAGATATTACACCAAACGTTGGCGTCTTTTAATTATGAAAGGACTTTAGTGAGTTCATTGATGACGTAATTTTGCCCTGCGCATTTTCTTGGATCTTAGTGAGGCCTTCGATTCAATCGGTCGAAAAATGGTATCACAAAACTTGAATATTATGGCATACGTGGGATACCCGTAGACTAGTTGTATACGAAGTTATTTAGCAAATTGAAACAGTTCGAAAAATGCCAAAATAGCTCGCCATACGACAAAAAATGGTGTGCGATGTCCCGCAGGAGTATGTCTTGGGACCGTTATTTATCTAAATGTATTCGAAAATCTGTAATTTATCAAACTATAAGTGATGATTTGGATATCCTGAGTGATTGGTTCTATGCAAAAACATGTGCCTGAAGGGAACATCGCTATATCTTGCTTTTCTGTTGACTTTATAGCTTGGGAACCAATTGTGGACATATAGAAAATGATATACACTGAATATTTTGATGACCTTGAATTTGACCTTGGCTTTAATTTCACGGTCAGAGCACAAAATGGCTTATACATGTTATATCTCGCTTATAATCGACTTTACAGCTTAGGAATCCATAGTGAACATATCGGAAATGATATATACTGAATATTTTGTCGACCAATGAATTTGACCTTTGCCCTCATTTTCAAGGTCAGAGAACAAAATGGCTAATATCTCGTTTATCATCGACTTTACAGCTTAGGAATCAATTGCGAACATAGATTAAACGATGTATGCTGAATATTCTATTGAACTTGACCTTTGACCACATTTTCAAGGTCACATCACGAAATGGCAAATATCTCACTTATTATCGACTTTACAGCATGAGAATCAATTGAGGACATACTAGAAATGATATATGCAGAATATTCTCATGACCTTGAATTGCCCGATGACCTTATTTTCAAGGTCTTGAGACAGAAGGCTAATATCTAAAATATATATTGTCCGGTAACCTTTCTCAGCCCTTGGGCTAATTTTTTATATTGTGGGTGGTTCAAATGGGGGAGTTCAGTCCCTATCCCTGGCTTATTCTTAGCGCCTACATTCTATCAGCATTCTCGAACATACATGTATTTTGATTTCAAAGCGAGCAAAATTAGTAGGAAGCTGTGTTATGATCAATAAACGTAAAAGTACGTAATTAGGCCTACCGGTTTTTCTGAGTGACGTCATCACTTTCTCTGAGTGAAAAGAAAACTCGGTCGGTGTCTTCGATTGTACAATGACATGTAACGTTGGTGCGCTTTGCGTGTTTCAACATGTAGGCTGGCTGATGGTTGGTGACCTAACTGCATGTGTCGTCATCCGGTCTCGAGTATTCGGTTTGACAGCCCGTCAGCGCATGGAGACTTTTATATACCATGGGTCACTGTAGATACCCCGATTACCGTAACGTACGTTACGGTAATCGTTAAAATGGCCGAAGATGATATCACCGAAAACGGGCTATTCTGAGCGTATCAGAACTATCAGAGCGTATCAGAACTCAGAACGAGTGAGGTACATGCGGTTCATGATGGTACTTTTGCCACCGATTACAAACTATATTGTATTGTTTGCGTCACATTGTTTAAATATTCATTTTCAAAAACCATTGTTGATTACCGTAACGTGTACTGATGATTACAGAACGTGCAAAAGAATACACGGAGCTGATTACCGTATCACAGAGAAGCTTGCATGACAAATACGATATCTATGGTCATGACTTGTAGCTGTGATGCGATTCGTGTGTTGCAGACGTTTAGAATTGTGGCAATTTAAGTATAATAATAACTCAATATAATAATATGATAGATCCAGTATTGTTTTATATAGATCTACGAGGCAAAACACTCATCAAGGATGGTGTATTATCTGATAGATGATTTTGTGACAACAATTATTGTACACCAGATGTCAGTGATGTAGCTCGAAGTGAACGTTTTATGGCCGAAGATATATCCATCTTGTTATATCGATGGAGAAAATTTTATTGAAAACGCAGTTTGACCCGACCGGGACTCGAATCACGAAGAATCTGCTTACAATGCAACTTTTGGTTTGTTCTATCACATTTTGTTACAATTATATTGATGAAAGTTCGTCATATCATATGTGTGTTAGTACAAGACGTGCACTTTGCTCGAGTGTGTTTAAATAGTTGGAATATCGATATCTTTTCATGTTAAAACTGTTTTTGAAACGTTATTTCATCATGCCATGTTACTGGTATATGCGCACGATATTCTGACAATTATGGCTGCATTTGCGTTTAGGTAGGTTGGTATTCTATTCATCAAAAACATTTTCCACCACATTGCCATCCCATCTTACGGATATCATTCCTCTATGGTGGATTCGACGTTATGGTAATCACAACAAAACTCGCCTTTCACGTTATCGTAATCACGATGAGAATTTTCAAAAGATACATTGTTAAATGACACGGCTATACGCCTCACAATCTACTAACGATACATCCAGCACAACATAAACATATCATCCGAGGCGGTAATCGGGGTATCCACAGTGTGGGTGTAAACGGTGCTGCAGTTTATTCATTTGAACGAGGAAGAAACGACGTCATCCAGCCGAATTTTCATCAGGGACTATCCGAGATATTGGACTACCTGAACTACACGACCGATTACAGGATGTGTGAGTTCAAGCTTGTGGGGTGTGGGGGTGGCAGGTTGGGAAACTTACAGTGGGGGGGATGGGGTTTCAGGATGGGTGAATCCAAGTTTGTGAGCTGTGGCGGGTGGCAGGATGGGAGAGTCCCAAGTTTGTGGGCTGTTGGGGGGAGGGGTGTACAGGATGGGAGAGTCCAAGCAATGGATTATTGTGAGCTCTTTCCAAATTTCAGGATCCTTGTCCATCCTCAATCACTGGGTGTAAACGGTGCAGTGATAAATTTGCGCTGTAAAGGCGCGGTTCGTAAATCTGCAAGGGCGAAGGGCATTTGTGTTACTGGTACCAAACTGGAAGATATCATTGATAATCTCACCAAATGTGCAAACTTGGCCATAACATGGTTCAAAAACAATGGTCTCCAGGCAAATCCTTCGAAATTCCAATTCATAATATTCAGCAAACAGTTTATGGATAGTCCTCTGACTATGGGTGATATAACCCTGGAACCTCAAAAATGTGTTAAACTACTTGGTGTTCACATAGACCACAGTTTGAACTTTGATGTACATGTGTCTGAAATTTGCAAAAAAGCAGGCAGAAATCTTACTGTAATTGCAAGACTGTCGAAAGTACTGGGGGAAAAGCAGAAACTTATGTTACTCGAAAGTTTTATATTGTCTTACTTCAACTACTGTCCACTAGTCTGGCACTTCTGTAGCGTAACTAGTTTGAAGAAAATCGAGAAAATACAAGAACGTGCACTACGATATGTTTTCAATGATTTTAAGTCATCATATGAAGAACTGAGAAAGAAATGTGAAAAACCACTGTTGTATGTACATAGGTTGAAACTCATAGCGATGCATGTATATAAAACGCTGTGTCATAATGTTCCTCCTTATATCGATGACCTTTTCCATGCGAAGGAGAAAAAATATGATATGTAAGATTCTAGTATTGTCAAAATACCCAAGTATAACAACGTAAGTTACGGAAAAGAAAGTCTTAGATACCAAGGTTCGGCCTTATGGAATAAACTGCCTACCACAATTAAATCTAGTGAAAATTACAACACATTCAAAAGAATGATAAAAGCGTGGACAGGCCCAAACTGTGCTTGTACAGTCTGCAAAGTTTGTATTTTGAACCAGCTGTGATGCGCATGTGATGTTTCTAAAGTGTATAAATATATTATGCACAACTGATCAATGTATGTTCATTTGTAAATATTTTCCTCTCATTGTACATTCTCATTATGATCATGTCGGTAAATAGCCAATTGGCTAATGTTTTATGTTTTGTTGATCCGACGTTAAATAAATCTTATCTTATCTTATCTTTAAGGAACGTTTCCGGTTTTTTTTCTGGGCCATGATATCCTTTTTGTGCACATTATTTTCCACATGGAGAGGAATTTCCGGAAAACTTTGGTTGGTACGAGTTTTTATTATGATGGGTGTGAACGATAACAAGTATTATTATACTCGCTTTTTGAAGTAATTCTCAATATGTTTGTGCCATCCACTGTGTTTTTTTAAAGAAACAAGTTTCAAAGATCGGAATAAATCCAGGTATTATTGAACCAGATGTTAATTAATCGAATCAGTACTAAATGTGAATATGTTTTGTTGGATATTGAAGCGTTTTTACGTGAATTACCTCAGCATTTTTATATGTCGATATGTTCGTAGTGCTGCATGGGCCGTTCATAGCGGTCACAAGGGGTTGCATGTAAATCTGTAGCGGTGAAACGGCTCTGTAGTCAATGCTTTCAGCGATAACTATACTTATGTTGACGATTACCATGTTGTCAATATATCACTGAATACCTACACCACAATAAATATTTTTTCATATCTTTGCAGAGAAAAATGGCTGAACTATACCGGTGCTATCACTGTACATCTGTGTATGATGACCTGACAGAGCTTGTTATCCACAACAAAGCTCAACATGATTACAAGCAGATCAACTTCAGTCTTCTTATCTGTATCAGTGAATCAAACGTTTGCCAAGCATTCCATTTAAAAAAGCATGTCCGTGAATGCAACCGAACACCTCGAATCAGGGAAACTGTTTTTTAGGGAAAAAACGAATTTCGATATAAATACACCAAACAGGCTGAAACACCAGTGAAAATAACCAAAGATGACATTTCTGACGACACGTTGCAAAATTGATCAGGCTAACCGCCCTTACCGCATTACGAACCGCCCATTAAGCACTACGAACAGAGCACCCGGCGCCCTGTAATCACTACGAACATGTTTACATTTCATTCTATGATTTCCTGGCGATCTTAGGGCTTGAATCATCGCAAAATCATATGCTATCTAATTATTCAGATATATACTGACGTCTTAATCATTTTCATTCCCTACATTGACAACAGTGACACGGTTAATAGCCTGTGAATGTTTGTTTCAATTGAAGTAATAGAGTGGTATTATGATCTATACTCACATGTGTACACATGTATAACAAATCTATTCACTAATATATTGTTATTCCATAACATATTCCCGAAACACAGCACAGAAATGAAAAACAAGCCTTCACGTTCCTGTGTTGATCCTGGGGTTTTTTCCATTTTCCAAGGCTGGCCCTTGCAGACTTACGAACCGCGCCCTTACAGCGAAAACTTAACACTGCACCGTTTACACCCAGCGTATACGCGGGTGACAGGATAATATGATGTTGGGTGTTTCCCAACAACATCATTAGATCGAGAAGGGTTTCTAAAGGAGCAATAAAACAGCAAAACTAGCGTTTACGTGAATTAGATCAAATACATGCCCTGACGAGTCCGAGTGGGGCACTGGCGGATTTAGGATTTTTATTGGTGGGAGCAGTTTCGTTTTTTTTCGAGAGTGGCGAAGCCCAACTAGGAGGGTCCAAAGGTGGGAGTCATTGACTCATAATGTTTGTTTCTTACAAACAAGCTTATGCCAACATTGTTTTAAACGTTTTAAAAGTTCAAATTGGAATTGATGTGATTCAAGAATGAATTAGGCCTATATGGCCTATATCAGATATGGATTTCTGCCTATAACATATCATTGTTAAAAGTATTTTCGATGCTTTTACATTTATAAGGTCTAAAGATTCATGGAATTTTTCGATACATTTTCCCCGAAGATTTTTCATATGGATACTGGATAGGTCATATTGTAGGTTATTGTGGCAATATAGACCTCACTGTAATTTTGATGAATTTACATGTGAACGCCGCTGAGACAAATCAAAACATACCGGGGATCCCCTTATAAACCCAGGGCTAATAATCGTGGAAGGGGTGTTCGCCGGAGGGTATGATCGGAATATAATTTCTCGAATATAATTTCCGAAGTATCCGAAGTAGTCGCTTCCGAAGTTTCCGAAGTTTCCGAAGTAGTCGCTTGTAAAAAAATCATGCTCATGTTCGTGGAAATGCAATTTTTGCATGAATAGGAAATTTACATCAGTACAAAATTCTCTGTCGACATGAAACATACTCCACATTGTATTATTGTCGAACATTAATTCAATGCTCAACCGCAAATTGTCTCATGACACATTGAACAGACACGAATACCGAAAGGCTTTTCAAATGATTACATATTATGGCACATGCTCTGCATGGATGTTCAGACAGAAGCACGAAACAATGCCAGACATATGTCGACGGCGTTGTTCGAGTGTATTTGGTGGTATATTTTTGCTGCGCACACACTTACTGACTAGTGAACCATACAAACACCAAATACTAAGCAAACACTAAACACGAAAAGACATGGATATCACATATGCATCCTGGTCACGGCACTAATTCAAAGTTCGGCGCAAGTCTGAAGATGAGTAAATTCACAGGCGTTTGCAATGGAACAAAAGAAAACGCAGCTGAACTTGACATTCACAGGCGTTTGCAATGGAACAAAAGAAAACGTAGCTGAACTTGACATGGACACATCCGAAATCCAGATGTGTGTGGATAGCTACTGTCGGGTCAATGTGGACACAAAATGGTAGCAGCTATGGCCTGACTTTCAACTGCGGACATAAATAATATCATATGCTGGCTTTCTGTCTGTATGACTTTCGAGTGTTCAAGATGGAATGGTGTAAATGAAGAGCTGGGTGACATTAGAACTATCACCAAATTCAAAACTTGTCTAAAAGCAAAATACATTTAAGATTGTAATCCAGTATAAACAACAGTTCATTGCATGCCCGTTAACACATTTTCGTCAATGCATCCACAATAATATTCAGAGCATAATCATATCACGGTCTTTAATTTAAACATTTTCAGTACACTCGGGTAACTTTTATCTTTTTTAAATTTATCATCATTATTTTGATGTAACTGTGTTATAGTTACTTTCGTTTTATGAATATTTTCTATATTTATTACTATATCACTCATCAGATTATATCATAGGTATTTTATATCAATATTATTTTGGGGAGAATGCCTTTTACATGCTTTGGCTTTTTACCCATGTACATTCTCTTTCCAACACAATTATTTCAATTTGAATGTGTCAACCACACTTGTAATGTTTGATGTTGTGTTGAATAAATTGATTTCAACACAACATTGAATCAAGGAGTATCTGTTGGAAGTAAAGTTAATTCAACTTCTTGATTTGTTGAATCAATGTATATGATACTGTTTGTGGAGCAGAGTAAAACAATCATGTACTGTGAAATGTAATGTCATTCCAATTGCTTCTAGCCGGTAACCTATTTAGACGCTTTCGGCCATTATTACACAGAGAGTTTAACCGTCAAAGATCTACTATGCTTGTCGCTGATTATCAAGTAGACTTGAACGAAAACTTGATAAATGTTAGTGCCCTGTTACAAACCCGTATACCGGGCGATCAGCGGGGTGAGGAGGACCCTTCCTCCAAAACGGCCCCTGCAAAAAGATGTTATTATGTTCTGGTATCAAATGTGCGCATATTACTTGGTATGCAAGCAAGTCATTATTGTGGTCATTTTTATGTATAATGCATACAGAAGGTAACTATTTTAGTCGAACTCTCACGAACCGAGTGTCTGGCCCGAGAACTTAAACGTCCACTTATCGTTTACATTTAAGTCAAGTTTAAAACTAACACCCAGGCACATATTCTCGACATTTTTTGTCAAAGTACAGGACATTTACGCTCAGATAAATCAAAGTTCAATGTCTGTAAAAGTGTGCTTCAGGAAGGAAACATGCGATTTTATAGGAGTTTTGTACAGGAGCGTTAATTTTTCACGACCTGGTGTGTTCAATATCACAGGCCTTGTCATGTTAAATATAATGGCAAGTTGTCATGTTACGAAAATCTCATGAATTTTAATGACAAGGACACATACTGTGGAAAATTTTAACCACAAGAATTCTTAACATGAAAAAATATGACCATAACACGTCCTACTGTGAAAAATTGTGACGAAAACACATCTCAACATAGAAAAATATAACTATATGTATGGTGATTTACCATTATTTTTAACACGACAAAACCTCTTCTATGATAATTTTCACGGTGAGACGTGTTCATATGATATTGTTTCACGGTAAGATGGGTTGTTGTGATAATTTTCATGGTAACACGTCTTGTCAAGATGATTTTCTTACTTTTCACAATATGACAGCTGCTGCATTATTACACCGCATGTTGTCTGCTGCAACCAGCTCTCCGCTAATCATGAGATGTATGAAGCGCTACTTGTTGCCTGGATCGTTCAGGAATTTTTCTCTCTCGACTGGTTGATTATTCCTTTATCAGATTAGACTTTCGATGCAGAATCTGTTGCTGTTAGACCAGTAGCATCTCTGGTTTGTAATTATCGACCACATTTTCCACAAACACGGCAAACCATACTTTTGAGTCACGTTCCTGGAATACATTTGAAGAACATTTGCCAGAGCAAATGACGAATTACAGTACCTTTCAGCCCCATTACCGAACGAGTCCTGGTCAGCAGTCTTGAGACAAAACTGTCAAATTGAAGGCAATGGTATTAACGAGACCCAACGCTCAATGTGGGTTTTGTCCATGCCAGCATGTGTAACATTCAATCCGGTCAGTTCAGTAGCTACCATATGAAACTATTGATTAACACAGTCAAGGACGTAAATGAGATATGCCCAGGATACTTCGTTGATTATCCCAGAGACAGGAATTTGTTAACTAGCAATACGTCATTGTTCAACATTGGTATAGGATGACAGCTCGAGATGGTATCAATGATGGACAACCAAGAGAAATTAGTCAGAAAGTTCTGAACTCCATGGTTTGGGAAGTCAGTGAGAAGATGACGAAACGGTGATCAAACCAGAACACTTGCTTGAGGGGAGACAAGTTTTACCTACGCGCGAGTGCCCGACTTTTCACTTGATGGCGACGACATGTGAACTGAAAACTGTGATTTGTCAACTGGTTGATTACATTTGTTTCATCTCACTCATTGGCTGAATGATTTGTTTTTGTGTCTATATATATGTGGCACTATAATTTTTTATCATATATTTTTTTCCTCTTCAATGCACAGTTTTATTTTTCCAACACATCTAGACAATCATATTGGATTGATGCATATGAGTATGGTAATGGTAATACTAGTAGTTAATCTTAGTGACTCAGCATTCTTAAAAAAAAGATTTCAAATTTGGAATCATTGGATCATATCTCCGATCCGGGAAATGAGCGTAAACTGATTTTTTAGGATCATCTTGTATATATGCAAATTAATTAAGTATGATTTCATTGTCTGTTGGATTAATTCCAAGATTAGCTTGCCAGGACTACATCCATTAGTTGAGTTATGAATGCTGGAGTTTGAAATCTGTGTTTCGGTGGGTATTTGGAGAAACATGCATTTTGTAGGTCAACGTATGTGGAATCTGAGTGTCTAGTTGACTGACCCGGCTATGAACACATATATACACCATATATGTCTTGGTATGTTAAATATTACGAAAGATATGACCATATACAATTGACATGAGCGATGGTGGTCTTCTTGGATTTTGGTCATAATTCTTAAAGTGATATTGGCAGTAAGTTATGGATTTTTCCATATCTTTCTGATCGAACGAAGAAAACATAACAGTCATATATCTGCACTTGTATGCCCAAACAGACGCCCCTTTCTAATAGATTCGTTGCGAGTTTCTGGTGGAGATATTTTGAGTTTGTTTACATTAACGCCATTCTCGGTGCTTTGTATCCCGTGACGCAGTGCGATTCCAGCTTAATCGAGCGTGAACTAGGTTAAGTCAGAGGTAACTCTGAGTGGTGCACAAAACAAAAGAAAAACGGCTGCTAGTGCTGTCATATGCTTGATTTATCCATCTGATAAAGCAAAGTTTGTTTTGTAACCTATTTTTCTGAGAACACAGGCATATATGTAACTGATTTGGAAAAGATAGTTTTCCTGCCAATATCAATTTAAGTCGGGCAAAAGTGCCGCATGTGGCAAGTTATCTTGTCATACAAAAGAGGGGATTATTTGTCTACTGAAAATGCAAAAGTTGTGCAATATCAAGATGTTCCTGCAGAGCCAAAAAACCTGAAAAATACTGCTGCATGTGCTTGCATTGATGCTGCATGTCGGTGTAGTAGATTCAGATTCTGAGTGATTGATTCACACTTGTCAAGTTGCAAACCAAATTATACCTGCTCAGAAACACTTATATCAGTAAATTCTAAAGAACTCCAGGAACCCCCTATATGGACAGACTGAGTTGAAATCAGCTGTTCCAGACTAACTCAGAGGAAGCACCTGCCATGAATTTCAAAACCGTTAATATTTCTACTGAGTATATTGAGACTGAGTATATTGAGTATCATACTGACATTTTGCTGCCTGATTTGATACGAAGTGTCATATATTACACCCTCTGTGTCTTTTAATATAACATATGTTTACTGCAGTCGGTATTGCACAGGCAAATACTGGTCCTGTTTCATTTCTGTTTGTTACGAACCACATATGGCTCACATTGCAGAGTTTCTTTTATTGTCCGGGCCCCGGGCCCGGATATACTAAAAACGCACTAATTTCAGCTGGTTCCGTTTTGCGAGGTCTCCCGCAGTGACGGGCAGGGAGTGATTTCACGGTGGACATACGTTGCGCGCTATTGTGTGGGCTTCGCCCGTTTACTATGCTGTGAACTGTAGTTCACAATGTCTCATGTCAGATGTCAGGGATGTTTGTGTGGTACAGCGGGGGTCGCAAATATTGTCACTCTGTTTGCCCAGGCAGTGATTTTTTGCACGCACTGATATAACGCTGATGTAATAGAATCATATATTAGAATAGGATATAGGCATATGCGCATAAAAAAAACATGGAGTGAAGACTCGAGCACTGGGGAATAATAGGCGAGATATTGATTCAATTCATGAATAAAAAAAACAGCAAAACGTTTTCTCCGGACATATTCTGAACACTTTCCATTCCTACTATTCTGTAGCTTGTTAGCAATACATACAAAATACGTTTCACACTAGGAAGTTGGGTTAAGATTGTCATAAATGATTAGTATTACTTGTATATATATGAGCTTGGAAGAGTTTGATGTATGATATAGGCAAATTCAAGGTATATATAGGTGAAGCTGCAGCCATTTTCTGCCTCAAGGGAATATTTTGGTTTATTTCCTGATATTTGTTTTTTGGTCCTTTTTGAAAAATAGCACATGTACAAATATTTAACTGCAATCCATATTATACAGGCGACTACCAGTATTTTTTGTTTGCTAGGAAGCGTCAATTGTTCAAATTCCAAGGTTTTTTTTTACATTTGTGATACGTGCAAAATGCGTTTTACACTAGGGAGAAAGGTTAGGTTTGTCATTATTAATTAGTGTTAGGCAGATCTGTATGTCAGATTTATATATCCATTGCATAGAGTAATGGGTCGGGAAGACTTGGGTGCATGACACAGGTATATGGAAGGTATATGGGTGAAGCTATAGCCATTTTTGTTGCGAGTGGACAACGAAACCGACGGATTTTTGATGTATTTTATTTTTTTGGTATTTTTACAAAGAATATATCACATCTGTGTTAATGAATGGTCATTACGATTTTGTGTTTTGTCATTCTGTTCACTTTGACACCAAAAGTGTTCCTGTATCTGCATTATTGACCAAATCATTGAGATTGTTGTAACACGCACATTTCACGCTCGACGCCTTCCACGAAAATTCCCATCAAAATATCAAGTGTTATCCAGGCTAATATTGACCAGGAGATACCACTCTATGATAATAGTATGGATAACAGCTTATAACAAGTGGATACCCCTGATGTGATTTCCAGGCCCTTTCCGCGAGATAATATTCCTAGTTTATATTAATAAGTTTACGCCAGTGAGTGGCAAAAAATCCTATCAAATGAGAATATATAGAATTAACAATAAGAAGGTGGATCGTTATCAGAAACATAATTATAATCCAGCCATCACTGGAAAGGTATTTAAATTGTGATTCCAACGGAGTATAGCATGAAATGATTCTCTCTAAAGTTTTGTTTTATGACTTGAATAGCATCAAGCAGCATATCTAGTTGGGTTGGAAGATATGGGTATCATGCACCCCCCGGAAATCAATTTTTAATCAGTGCCACTAGACTTGAAAAAATGTGTAGAAAACGATTAGCTATGTTAACAAGTTGGCAAAATGTTCCACGTACCATTTTTATGCAAATTTTTGCCGCCATTACCGAAATATCTAATTTTCTCAATATCTCCGTCAATAATGCTGATAACTTTACAAATGAGGTGTCTAGACCTAGGTTTTGATGGTCAAAGAACAAGAAAAAAGCACTTCTGAAGTGACTGTATGTGTCCTTGTCATATAAGTACATATATTTATGCTACATGTGCTACTGTGATGAAAAATAAGATGTTTTCCCTCGAAAGTGAGGAAACATATAAAGAAATGTATCTTTGAGGCCATTTGTCAAGTGTAATGTTATTTTTGATTCAATATGCTTTTGACGCTATGATTTCATCTGAATACCTTTATTAACATGATGTACGAATGAAAGATCATGATGCATGGCAACATATCATGTGTGTTTTCAGCTATGAGATTAATCGTCATCGCTATCCAGGAATCCATCAAAGTCAAACATGTCTTCCTCATCAACTTCCTGTTCATCCTCGTCATCATGGCCACTGGTGTCCAGAAGGTCAACGAGTGAGGTTGGTAGTACCTCACCATATGACCATATAGGTTCCAACACTCCTTTACCCGTCAGTGTCCATCCCTGTCCCTCGTCGTAAGGCTTTGGCTTCTCCACCATGGGTTCATCAGCACGTTTGAATAAAGCAACGCGATGATTCACACGCTGCAGGTGTGGCTTCAGAGCTGCATGACAAGGAGGAAGACGTGCTAGGTCGACTTTAGACTTGTGAGTGAGTTTCTCGTCTTCCCCTACCATCTTCCTCAGCAGCTTAGGACGGATGATATCTACCGAAGACTGTCGGCTTTGTCCATACATGAGGCAGGTGAACTCCTCCAAATCCTTCAGTGTCTGAGGCTGGATGTTCCAGTCATTACCAAGTTGTCTGAAGGCACTGTGAAACCTTGGATTTTTCTCAAGCTTTTTCAGGGGCCCAACCTTCCCCTTTCCTTTGAAGGCACTTGTGCAGTCCTCTCCGCTGAATACATAGAACCCAAGAAGAGTGGAGCAGTAGTCTTCACCCAAGGAGTCTGCGAGATCCGAAAGGTTGATTAGCTGCCGATGTTTTCCTGAACCTGTATCCAGGTATAGAGTCAGGTTGATGGCGTGAGCATGATACAGGAGAATCACGAATATATCTGTGTCAGGGGTTCTGACCACAGCACTCTTGTACCCAAGGGATACGGCGTGATGAAGGTACAGTACCACTCTTGTGTCAGTCTCTTCCTGGTTGCTGTATATCGCGGGGAGCTCTGATACCTGGACCTGAAAGATAGACATTGTTATTTGTTATGATAATGGAAGTACACTATTGAATCAGCCAATACTGCTTCTGTACTGATTTATACTACTGTATAGGAATTTAACTGACCTCTCCATTTGATGAGTCGAATCGATGAGCTCTACCTTCCACGATAAGGACTGCCATGTTGGTTTTCTCCAGTCTTGAGGCTGCCGCTTGACTACTCCATACTCTCAAGATGAGCTGGCACAACTGTTTCTTGTTGTCATCATTCGCTAGAAACATTTTAAAGTCATAAGGCTTCCTGGTCGCTGGACCAGCGAGAATGATCTTCTCTGAGATACCACGCCTCAACCTCTCCTGGGCTTTGATAGACTCTGGATGATAACTGTCAGGCGAGAATGATCTTCTCTGAGATACCACGCCTCAACCTCTCCTGGGCTTTGATAGACTCTGGATGATAACTGTCAGTCGAGAACAAGGTATGTAAGGTTTTCTGGGTTGACATCTTCAAGAAGGTGGTGTAGAATAGTCGCTTTGTTGGTCTTTGAGAAGAAACCATCTGGCGTCCCAAGACTGGGAGGTACTGGCATGAGACTGTACTTCATGAGTTCATCCAAATCCAATGGATCGTCCTGATTCTGAGATTTGACGAGGAGTAGGAATGCAAGATTACTCTGCTCCTGGTACTGGACCAGCTGGAATGATAAATTCGTGACAGAGTTATGTAGTGTACAGTGCATAGTGGTATAACAACATACACTTCTAGTATAATAATTCTTTTGGGAACACATGGCTACCTTTCCCTTTGAGGATGTGAGCGTGACCTTCTTGTTGCAAGCCTCCATAGTCTTGAGTTTCTTCTTTTTGATGGGGTTGAAGAAGCTACCTGATTCTCCACTCTGTAGACAATCAATGAAGTCGGCTTTAGCTGCCATTCCAACTGCTTCTGCACCAAGTACATCCTTATCGACGTCGAGGGGGACAGGAGCACCAGAAGCGATGGAGTAGAGCCTTTCATGGTCTACAATAGTGAACGGATTGGTGAAGTTCCTCACAGCAGTGAGGACTCTTTGTACTGCCTCCTCGCCTTTCTTGACCTCGGCCTTCTCCAACTCTCGATGTCTCCCAGCCCTTGGGCAGTCAGGGTCGTCAATGAGGTGGACCATTTCGAGAGTCTTTTCATAAAACTGTGCCCGAGCAGAAGTTGTTCGACACCACTTCTGGTATGCTCCGAACTGGCTATACAGACCAGCGAAGCCTCCTGTAATGTATGAAAAAAAAGTATTACAGATGGACAGCTTTCTGATCTTTACTGATATATGTTTGCACTATTACTATTGTCACCTAGTGGATCTTGCTGATTAAGTTACCTGACGATTTAGCGAAACGCATAAACCTTTCCTCCATCGTCTTGTCAACTGCACTTAATGCCCCTGGTATCAGCGAACGAGCCACCGCAATTGCGCCCGTGGTGAGTAGGTCCTTGGCTCCTGGGTGTGTCTTCTCCATGTCCGTCAGATAGATTGACATCCAGACAAGGTATCTGCAGAGGAGATAAATTATATATAAAAAAATATGTACATGTATTCGTATTCTTAGCAACTTATTATATTGTCATTTGCACCAACCGGGAGTAGTTGTGTCCGTCAAATGCGAAGAAGTCTGCCATGTCTCCATTACATTTGTGAAACAGCGGTAAGTTGTTGGTCTTAACTTAGTGGAGGAGCATGAATACAAGACGACAGTGGGTTATAAACGACATCCAGAAGGTTGCAGTCTTTCCCAGGTGGCCTTGGCTCACCTTCTGCTCATATGCCTGGTACTTGCCGATCAGAGTTAGAGTGGATGGGTCATTGGTGGCTTCATCAAGATGATCTCGATTGCAAGACTGGGTCATGTTGAGAAGTGCAGCAGGTTCAGCGATTGAGATGTTCTCCTCTTCTGCAAATTTCTCAATCAACAGTCTCTCCATTGCCTCACAAATGGTTTTGAGGCAAAATAGGGACTTGGCGTACGCCCTCCCACTTAGAACGCCTTTCAGGGAGCCGCTTGTCACTAGCTGTGCCTCGAATAGGATCTCGGTATATCCTGAACCACACATTTTGTGCCCTGTGATCATCCCAATGTAGTTCATGGATGTGTGAAAGGGGCCGATCATGACCACGTGTTTGGCAAACTCATCTGGCCATCTCCAGATGATAGGTAAGGCTTTCATACAGACTCCCAGGTCGAATGTATTCAAGACCCAATTCTGTCCCACTTCAGCTGTGGCTTCCTCTGAGCGCTTGAGTAGCTCGCGAACAACTGCGTTGTCAGTGATGGGCTGATGGATTGGTGTGAAATAGTCCACTGTTGATTTTCTAGGTGGAGGGATTCCCGTTGCAGATGTAAAGCCACCTAGTGCGGGAACAGGCTGCTTGCCACTGCTCCCAATATATCTGCTGAAGAGCCAGACGAAGTACTCTTGCATCTTAGCAATGTATACTGTGTCATTCTCGACAGGAGGTGTGAATATGGAACCTTGAGGAAACATTGAGCCAACACGAGTGAAGTGCAATGGTGGGAGAGTTTCTGGTGTTTCAACGGTCAGGCTACGCTGTTGAGACTTGTCGATGATAGGCAGTGTTCGGACCTTGGAAGTATCGAACCCAGGTATGACCTCCTGCAGCATTATGCCTCCAGCACTGTTGACAATGTTGCTGCCATGCACATTTGTAGTGGTTTTGTTCAAATTATCCCACTCACAGTGGAATACACCATTGCCCTCTCCTGTCACAATGTGTGGTGTCAGATAGGTCGAAGCTTCATCCAGAGCCTTCGCTTGGGCTGTTTCTAATTCAAGGCCAAAGTCTTAGCTCTCTGAATGGCCAAGTCTGTGCAATATCATGTTGAGCTGCTTGCTCCGGAATAAGTGTCTGACGGTCACACAAATAAGTACATGTTTTGGAAGTTTCCATTTTCCATCGGAAACGGCGTGATATAGGTCTTGCCCAATAGAGAATACAGAATATAGAATATTATGTCGAAGGAGGAGTGCCACATCTTGATACTTATCTGTACTGCCAAGAGTGTAGGCTTGATCATGGGCATCAGATACTGTTATACTGGAGCTGTGCACTAGCCAGAATTAAATGGCGTCTGTATTCTTGTGATTCACCTTCGTAAACTGAATATGTTCCCTGATGGGTTTCATTTTGCAGGCGTTTGATTAGTTTCTCAGAGCGATAGTTGGAGTTTTCATACCCATTCCGTTTGAGTTCCTCAACGTAGATGTTTCGCAAGGAAGTTAACTTCAGCACTTCGTTTTGTTGGATGATATGAATCTGGATATGTGCCAACACTGAGACAAGCGCCCTGCCATGGGCAGCTGACATCCGTGCTTGCTCTGTTTCATCTCCTTCACTTCGTCGAATCCCACGCTCGTAGTTAGCAAATGCTGTTCGGAAAGATCGAAGACATGACCGATGATGTTTGGCTTCCACAGCGAAGAGATCTATGTTTTTTACCTGACCATTGGAGTCGAACTAGACCCATTTGCTCAGCTCGTGGTTCTATTTGTTCCCACCCATTTTCTTTATTTTTAGGTTACCGGACCTATGGTCCGTAACCTATTGGCATGGCGATGCGTCCGGCGGCGGCGTCGTCGTCCGTCAACAATTTTATCTTTAAAGTTTACGATCGAATTTTTCTGAAATTTTGCACAAAAATGCCTAAAAATATTTCGAGAGGGAGGTATTTTTTAGTTTGTTGATTTTCGCATTTTTTTCAAAATGGCAGCCGTTTTCGTCGAAAAACGGTCAATTTTGGATTTTGGCGGCCATTTTCTCAAAACCTGTTCAGTAACTTTTTTTCTTATTGATGCATAACACTCCTCATATGTACCCCTGTGACATGTATAAATTTCGTTGCGCTTGAATCGCTCGAAGTTGGCCATTTTGGGCCCAAACTCGGCCCAAATGGGACTTTCGCATGTTAAATTCTCCTATGCTTTATAATGGGACACATTAAGCCCAATATCTCACTTATTATTGAGATTAGAGACTAGGAATCAATTGTGGACATATAGGAAATGATATATGCTGAATATTCTCGTGACCTTGAATTTGATCTTTGACCTCGTTTTCAAGGTCACAGGACAAAATGGCTAATATCTCGCTTATTATCGACTTTACAGCTCAGGGATCAATTGTGAACATATAGGAAATGATATGTGCTGAATATTCTCATGACCTTGAATTTGACCTTTGACCTCATTTTCAAGGTCACATGACAAAATGGCTAATATCTTGCTTATTATCGACTTTACAACTTAGGAATCAATTGTGAACATGTAGGAAATGATATATGCTGAATGTTCTTGTGACCTTGAATTTGACCTTTGACCTCATTTCCAAGGTCACAGGACAAAATGGCTAATATCTCGCTTATTATCGACTTTACAGCTTAGGAATCAATTGTGAACATATAGGAAATGATATATGCTGAATATTCTCGTGACCTTGAATTTGACCTTTGACCTCATTTTTAAGGTCACAGGACAAAATGGCCAATATCTTGCTAATTAGCGACTTTACAGCTTAGGAATCAATTGTGAACATATAGGAAATGATATATGCTGAATATTCTAATGACCTTGAATTTGACTTTTGACCTCATTTTCAAGGTCACAGGACAAAACGGCTAATATCTCACTTATTATCGATTTTACAGCTTAGGGATCATTTGTGGACATGTAGGAAATGATAAACGCCTAATATTCTGATGACCTTGAATTTGACCTTTGACCTCATTTTCAAGGTCACAGGACAAAACGGCTAATATCTCACTTATTATTGACTTTACAGCTTAGGAATCAGTTGTGCACCTATAGGGAATGATGTATGCGAAATATTTTGATGACCATTAGTTTGACCTTCGATCTTATTTTCAACAAAATTGCTATTTTGTTTTACTTGTTATTGAATTTACAGCTTAGAAAACAATGGACATATCGGGATTCCAAAATGTTGTATTTTACGTTTGTTTTTGGCATCATCAAAATCTGACTATTGGTGGTAATAGATTGATAGTTACATTCATATCACTGAGTCGGTGTCACTGCTCGCGGACGTTGAATCTGTCCCCGAGGACACCATCAACTCAGTAGCGTTCTGGCTTGTGATTAGGTACTTATGTACTTGTCATATCTATTCCATGGGGTTTGTTTCAGATTTCTAAATTTCATAGGTTGTTGGGCAGTTGTATACTAATTCCATCAGGTGTACAGTAGAAACAACTACATTTAACACACTGTCTGCCCCTGATGACGCCAGTGTGTCTTTGGATAAACTATTTGGTCGGGCTTTGTTTCTATTCCAAAATGTTCTATTTTACGTTTGTTTTTGGCATCATCAAAATCTGACTATTGGTGGTAATAGATTGATACTTACATTCATATCACTGAGTCGGTGTCACTGCTGGCCGACGTTGAATCTGTCCCTGAGGATACCATCAACTCAGTAGCCTTCTGGCTTGTGATTAGGTACTTATGTACTTGTCATATATCTATTCCATGGGGTTTGTTTCAGATTTCTAAATTATTTTCATAGGTTGTTGGGCAGTTGTATACTAATTCCATCAGGTGTACAGTAGAAACAACTACATTTAATTAACAAACTGTCTGCCCCTGATGACGTCAGTGTGTCTTTGGACAAACTATTTGGTCGGTCTTTGTTTCTATTCCAAAATGTTCTATTTTACGTTTGTTTTTGGCATCATCGAAATCTGACTATTAGTGGTAATACTAGTAGATTGATACTTACATATACATGTTTGCTGGATATTCTCATGACTTTGCATTTGACCAGTGACCTTATTTTTAGGTTACCGGACCTATGGTCGGTAACCTATTGGCATGGCGATGCGTCCGGCGTCGTCGTCGTCGTCGTCCGTCAACAATTTTATCTTTAAAGTTTAAGATCGAATTTTTCTGAAATTTTGCACAAAAATACTTAAAAATAATTCAAGAAGGAGGTATTTTTTAGTTTTTTGCATTTTTTTCAAAATGCGCCCGTTTTCGACGAAAAATACCTGATTGTGGACTTTGGCGGCCATTTTCTCAAAATCTGTTCAGTAACTTTTTTTCTTTTTGATACATAACACTCCACATATGTACTCCTATGATGTCTATGAATTTCGTTGTGCTTGAATCGCTCGAAGTGGGCCATTTTGGCCCAAACTCGGCCCAAATGGGACTTTCCCATGTTAAATTTTCCTATGCTTTATAATGGGACACATTATGCCTAATATCTCGCTTAATATTGAGATTAGAGACTAGGAATCAATTGTGGACATATAGGAAATGATATATGCTGAATATTCTCATGACCTTGAATTTGACCTCTGACCTCAGTTTCAAGGTCAGAGCACAAAATGACTTATATCTCGCTTATTATCGACTCTACAGCTTAGAAATCAATTGTGGACATATAGGAAATGCTATATGCTGAATATTCTGATGATCTTGAATTTGACCTTTGACCCCATTTTCAAGGTCATATGACAAAATGGCTAATATCTCGCTTGTTATCGACTTTACAGCTTAGGAATCAGTTATGAACATATAGGAAATGATATATGCAGATTATTGTCATGACCTTGAATTTGACATTTGACCTCATTTTCAAGGTCACAGGACAAAATGGCTAATATCTCACTTATTATCGATTTTACAGCTTAGGAATCAATTGTGGACATATAGGAAATGATATATGCTGAATATTCTTGTGACCTTGAATTTGACCTCTGACCTCATTTTCAAGGTCCAAGGACAAACTGGCTCATATCTTGCTCCTCTATTGACTGTATGGCTTGGGAATCAATTGTGGACATGATATAGAAAATGATATACACTGAATATTTTGATGACCTTGAATTGACCTTTGCCCTTTCATTTTCAAGGCCACAGCACAAAATTTCTGATATGTCTCTGATTATTGAATTTACAGTTTAGCAATCAACTGTGGACATGATATATGCTTACTGTTATATATGCCGAATATTCTCTTGACCTTGAATTCAACCAGTGACCTGGCTAACTTCTAAAATATTAAACATTTTCCGGTAACCTATGTAGGACTTTGGCCTAATTTTCCATGATGGGAAAACTACAGCTCGCTCCGTTTTACGGTCAGCATCTTTCACCTCGACTTTGTTACAGAAAATGCATTCTGGGGGGAAGAGCGGTCCTGGAGAACAAAGCATTGAGTGATGCCATCCGGAGGCTTCGAATTCCTCATCTTGCTCTAGATCTGGAAGGCGATTTAGGTTTGCTACAAATCTCTGGTAGCACTGTCTGTGATATCCGACACTGTTCAGGTCATCAGGGAGAATTGTTGGTATCTGATCGCATACGGATTGCATTCGGTATGGAGAGTCATGTGGCAGATGCAAACGTCGGTCCCGGATCTGGTGGATATGGTGTAATTTGTCATCTACAGGGCCCTTGATTTCACTGAAGGGGGTAAAGTGACCATGATCCTTCAGGGAAAGTACATGGATGATGCATGTAGGTGGAGGAAGTTTTGAGTCAGTACGACCTTGGCTTCGGTCTGGTTTGCGCTTGGGCATGATTAGTCTATATCATCACCTCTGTTAGTGCTCACCACCACTATTGATTCTACGCCAGTGCTAATTCTACCACCACCATTTACCTGGAAAGAGAAGTCACTATTGAAACTAAGACTATATACAATGAGCATCATGATTGTAGAGAGTATATGCATGTATTACTGGGTCCAAGATCTCCAGGTTTGCACTGGGCATGATGAATGCCCACAACCACTCTATATAGAAAGAGAATACAGAAACTTTAGAAGAAACATTCAAACCAATAAATTGGTGAAACAATGCAACGAAAGGTTGCCAGTGAAACCTTCCTGATCACCTATCAATGTTATCATAAGACAATGCAGCTAAAATCCCACTTTCACTTACATTTGACACCATATATGTCTGTCATCATACTAATAACACATACATGCATTTCGGGAATGGTCTAATCGTGTTCTTTGACCATCAAAACCTAGGTCTAGACACCTCATTTGTAAAATTATCAGCATTATTGACGGAGATATTGAGAAAATTAGATATTTCGGTAATGGCGGCACTAATTTGCATAAAAATGGTACGTGGGACATTTTGCCAACTTGTTAACATAGCTAATCGTTTTCTACACATTTTTTCAAGTCTAGTGGGACTGATTAAAAATTGATTTCCGGGGGGTGCATGATACCCATATCTTCCAACTAAACTATTAATCAGGTTATACTGGGGATAGGAAGGTGATTTTTATTTTACTTTAAAAAGTTGTGCATTACATAAGATTGCATAGTCTATCCATGGGTATATCATGTGTGATGATCCGATCCTTCCAGTCAGTAAGGAAAGGCAGCCTGTTGAGTAACTCTACCCTCTAAATATCCTTAACCGATTTTTTTCGCACAGTGTTTTGTACGCTACCCTGTTTCAAAAGCTCATATTAACGCGTTTGTCCCCTTGATTGCCGGCTTGGCATCATGTTTCATCAACTATGCATCTGTGAGAAAAATCATGAGGACAAATGTAGTACTGCCATGTTGGGTACCCTCATATTTCGTGGCCTGTCTTGTAGCGCTAATAATTGTACAATTTATAATTGTTCTTTTGGGTATAACGATTTGACAGAATCTGTGTGTGATCCGTATAAATGATATACACGTAGAAAGTTTGATGCTTGAATATACAAAGTAACCTTTACCTCGTATGCGGAATATCAAACTGGTATATTTTCATTTCAGTGATAACTCTAAGTCATTTCTGCACATAAACCATCCACTATCACAAATCATAGCCCATTTACCATATTTACGTGTGGTGGTATCCAATTGCAAGGTATAATGTGTACTGTACACATTTGCCATCTTCTTTCTGTATACCGGTAGGCTTATTGGTGCTTCAAAAGGTGACATGCGCGGAAAAAATGATGTCTACCACGCTCCCATGTATAAAGTTCAAGACTACCACGTTCGCACAAGAAAGCATTCATTATAACTATCAGGTTCGCAAGTGGAAGCATTCATAGCTCTCAGGTGCGCACGCGGAAGCATTCATAACTGTCAGGTTCGCACGTGGAAGCATGCAATGCTCTCACGTTCAAACGTGGAAAGTTCAAGGCTACCAGTTCGCACATGCAAGCATTCAATGCTTCCAAGTTTGCACGTGGAAACCTGAGTAGATCTACGTATGTGGGACGATTTTAGGCTTTCATGTTCACAAGTGAAGAGATTCAAACCTACCACATTCATACGTTGAAAAACATTTTGAGGCTCTCACACCTGCGTTCCATGTGCGAATTTTGTTGTTCTAAAAGTTTCGGCGTACGAAAGTGAAAACTTTGTATAAATTCAAATGTGCCCACAGTGAAGTGCCTTTGAGTGTCTGCTTAAGGCGTTGAGCCACAGGGTTATCACCAGCTTGTTGCTTATTCGATGATATACAGTGTACATAGAAACAAGCAATAACAGGATATTACTTCTGTTATACTGACATGAAATACTCAGTAGCTAAACCAGTGAAATGCGTCTTCAGCTCGAGTACTGTTTGAAGTGCTCATGTCCAATGTCACAACACTGTAGAAAGTTCCACCGAACAACTTTGCAGTGTGGTCTTTCTATTGAAATGTATGTTAGAAAAAACTCAAGAATTCCCGATCTTGAAATGTTCATGAAATATGTGACTGGTGGAGAAAACTGGCACATTGAATTCCACTATATCAGTATTACTAGCAGGCAATAAGTAAACTTTAGTATGTCTGATCACATTACAACTGCACGTGATACATATATCCATACCTGCAATACATGTGAGTGTAATCGACCATGGAAAATCATTGAATGAAGACAGTAACATTCATACTGCTTTAGACACTAACGAAGGCTTTGTCCTAATTTATCTCACGCATATAATCATCAAACACCTAATTGTCATAAAAAGTTATCAAATGACTTACATGTATTACTCTTCAGCTTAATTTGATTGAAGGTACCATTCCTATCAACAGAAATCAAGCTGATTTTTTAAATGAAAAACATTCACATTGTCATTGGCCACACCCTTCTCACAATTTCACATAAATTAAAGATAATTGGTACTATATCGGCCGAAAATTTGTCATCGATAGATTTCTCTTAAACTTTGCCGTACCTCATTTCAACATGTATGGAGTCCAAATCTAGAAAAAAAAATTAGGGGGTCACCGACTTAGTTTCTGAGATAACCGCCTGATTTTGTAATGTACTTTACCGCAGCCGAACTCACTAAAAGTGCACGTAATTTCGACCCTGTGCGACATGCATGTCAATATTGGAACGGGGAAGTGAAACTATTTGGAATTGCGTATGCAGATAATCACAGATTGATGTTATTAGTGTAGTAATGATTAATAATAATAATAATAATAATAAGTTTATTCTTGTATAGCGCATAAAACAATGAAATAGTTCTCGACGCGCTGGACATGTAATATGTGTGAAACAATAAAAAGACAAAATTGTAGTAAAAACGACAAAATTACAGTGTATACAGTTATAAAAATTAAACAGATTTGAGTGATATGACTAGAACCTATTGCGGGTAGACTGAACGAAACAAGTGGGTTTTTAAGTCTTTTTTGAACTGTTCGACAGAGCTTGTGTTTCGTAGTTGTGAGGGCAGAGAGTTCCAAAGCTTTGGGCCTGATACACTGAAAGCACGATCACCGTAGTAAGCGGTCCGGACACGAGGGATGGACAGTTGGACTGACGAAGATGACCGTGAATCTCGAGCGGGAGTCTTGATATGCAGGATGTCCCGGAGGTACTCTGGTGCGAGGCCATTGAGAGCCTTGTATACCAAGAGGATGATCTTGTAATGTATCCTTGCATGGATCGGAAGCCAGTGGAGCCGTCGCAAGACCGGCATTATGTGGTCGTATCGACTGGTACGGGTGAGCAACCTAGCCGCAGAGTTCTGAACGCGCTGAAGACGAGCCAAAAGAGAAGTGGGAATGCCATTTAGCAAACTGTTATAATTGTCCAGCCTTGATGTCACGAAGGCACATACTAGCCTTTCTACACTGGCGTGGTTTAGATATTGGCGGATCTTTCCTATGTTGTACAGGCTGGAAGTTGCTGAGCGGCAGACAGCTTTGACTTGTTCGTCCATGGACATATCACCATCAAACAGGGCACCCAAATTACGAGCAGCGGCGGTCGATGGCTCGATAATTGAGTTGCCGATGATGACACTTGGTAGTGTGGCAGATTTGCGGAACTTCGAGGAGAAGCAGATCAGTTCCGTTTTACCGTCATTGAGACACAGCTTGTTCTCGGACATCCAGCCACGAAGATCTGAAAGACATCGTTCGATTTTCTTGATAGAGGATGCCTGACTTCCAGCGTCGACCTTGACATACACTTGTGTATCATCGGCGTACAGCATGAATTCGAGGTCATGTCGGCGTATCAGGTCGCCAATGGGGGCTGTGTATAGGGTGAATAAAAGGGGGCCAAGTACCGAACCCTGTGGTACACCCCACTTGAGTTGATCCTCCTTTGATGTGTGGCCATTGACTGATACTCTTTGGGTGCGCTCTGTCAAGTAGGATGTCACCCATCTAAGAGCTGTGGCCTTGATACCAAATCGATTCGATAGTCGGTCCAGAAGGGTTTGATGATCTATAGTATCGAAGGCTGCGCTTAGGTCTAGTAGGAGGAGTATTACCTCGCGGCCTTCATCAAGCGATAGTAGAACATCATTGGACACGCGCAGGAGCGCCGTTTCTGTCGAGTAGTGGCTCCTGTATGCTGACTGCATTGATTCATAAAGACTGTTCTCTCGGAGATATTGGTGTAGTTGCATTGCAACGACACGCTCGAGGACCTTGGACCAGAACGGGAGATTTGACACCGGCCGGTAATTGGACAGTGTCTGTGGATCGAGGGTGCTTTTCTTGAGAATTGGTGTGATTACAGCCGATTTAAAACAGGAAGGCACAGTCCCATTCTGGAGACTACTGTTGATGAGCTGTGTGACGGGAGTGATGAGGGTATCTGCACATTGCTTGATTAGAGACACCGGCATTGGATCCAGAGAACTTGATTTATTTGGAGCTCCAGAGATTAGTTTTTTTATGTCAGTTTCTGTGACTGGTGCGAAACTGCACAGCACCGAGGGTGGCTCAAATGGAAGAGCGACGGGGTCTTCAACATGGAGTTCAGGGGCAGAGTCCAACTTATCGCGAATTTTGGCGATCTTTGTGCTAAAAAAGCTGCTGAATTGCTCGGCTAGGTCACTGCTTTGGTCATCAGATTGGAGTGTTTTGCCACCTTGCATATTGCGTACAAAGCGGAAAAGTCCCCGTTGGTCGGCTGACTCAATCATAGACTGGTAGTACGCAGTCTTGGAATTATCAATTAAGGAATAGTAGTCGCGTGAGAAGGATTTGAGGATTTCCCTGTGGACAGTGAGGCGGGATTTATTCCAGGATCGCTCCAGCTTCCGCTTGGTTTGTTTTGCTTTCTTGATGTCATCTGAGAACCATGGTGTGTTGGGACGAACTGTAACCATTTTCGATGTTTTGGGCGCATGCTTCAATAACAATTCGCCCGTGACTGTCGACAGTGTATTTGCGAGATGACATGGGTCGGAAACGTCCTCGGTGATGGGTAGTATTGATGCAAGGTCCTGCCGCAATGCAGTAATGTCAATGGCTTTCAGGTTCTGGACGATAACCTCTTTCCTCGTCGGCGGTGGTTTACTCAGCGCGAGGTCGCAGGAGACTGCAGCATGATCAGAAGGAAGACAATGGTGGAGCTGTACATCAGCTATTAGGGACGAGAGTGTTTTGGTGATTAACAGGTCAAGGATGTGGCCTCGGTTGTGTGTGGACTCTGACACGTGTTGAGCGAGGTCATTGCAGTCGAGCAGGTCCAGGAAGGAGCGTGCGTCTCTGTCCGTGCTTCTATCAATATGGAAATTGAAGTCACCAACTAGTAGTTTGTTGCAGTGGAGGATAGAGAAAACTTCCATGAACGAAGAAAACTCATTGAAGAAATCTGTAGTTTTCAAGCGATTGGCTGGGGATGGAGGTGGTCTATATACCGTGACCAGTCTTAAAGGGTTAGTTCCCTTTGAGGTGTCACTCCTGTGCGTGATGGTTGTATCCAGGACTTCGAACGATTTATACTCCCCAGTCTGGTTAACAATGGCCTTGAAAGCTTTCCTCAGGAGAATGGCAACACCTCCTCCTCCCCGATGTGACCGAGGGAGAGTTATCAGTTTGTAGTCAGGGAGGTTCAGCTTCAGTTGCTGTAGTGTGAAGTTATCATTTGCTGTCCCTGTCAGCCAAGTCTCAGTCAAAGCGAAGATATCAATATGCTCAGCAGTGACGAAGTCACAGATAGCTGTAATCTTATTGTTTATTGAACGGGCGTTCCACAGAGCGAAGTGGGGTCTTCTTGGTGTGGAGGCTTTTTTGGAGATGCTGATTTTCTTCACTTCCACCAGATGATCATGGCGGGATTTGCTCGGGTCCCTGTGATATCTGAGACCAGGTGGATTGTTGATTGCAGGGATGGATACACTCGGTTCGTGAAGTGTAATCAGGTTATCAGAATTAATCCCATTGAGAGTAGTAAGGTGACCATGAGAGTGTTGATGGTGATTAACAGTTGGGATTTGGCGAACATGGTTATTCACACCTCCTCGCTTGCCTCTGAGAGTGGGCTGGACTGAGTTAATCCCAAGCGAGTTAATTGTTTTCCATGTAGTTGGGTCAACACAGTTAATCCTACCACACATGGTCATGAGTTGGTGCACTGAATATCCCAAACGCTTCATGGTCAACTGATTCTATTCCAATGTTATCAACAATGTAGCTATTATGAAGCATGTATTCAACCAATAATCCTTATTCATTCCGAATCATGGAACAGGGAATATATCCAGATCAGTGCTTGGAACGTTCACGCATCCTATGGTGCAAAGTCTGTGGAAATCCGCCCACGAGAACTACTGTAATTTGCAAAATGTCCAAGAGCTCTTCAAGTTGTGTGGCAGCTTCCAGCGCCTGTAAACTACGTCATTATGTTTCATGTGCAGTAAAAATTACTGATAAGTTAAGCAACCGTGGCATATAATGTTCCGGGGATGTACCACAACTTCAGTGTAAATGGATGGTCCAAAATAACGTTTATTTTCGCTGCCTCTTTCGCACTGTTTTTTTACGCTACCAAAAAACGGCTCGATGGAATTTCTTTAAAAGTTTATAAAGTGTCGAGAATGATGTATAGAGTCCAAAACAGAAATAAAAAAGGGGGTCAACGACTTAGTTTCCGAGATAATGGTCTGTATTCGTACTACTCTTTAATGCTGAAAATACGATCGGAATGAACGTAACTTTGACCCTCCGTGACATTCATCACAAATGAAAATGACAAACGAAAACTATTTAGATGTGTGTGTAAAAGTAACCACATAGGCCCTAATGGTTTCTATTTCAAGTACATTACGAAAGAACCTTCACGGGAATATTTTTCTACCACACGGAGAGGTTGTAGAGTTCAACTACATCGATGCCGTATGTGTTCATGACAGATGTACCATTGCGTCCTAATAAAACATATAAACATATACCTTATCAAATTATTGTTCCACTGCCGAAGGATTCATTCAAAAACTGAACACGTGGACTAATACATGGGCGACACAACACAAATAAAAGCATACACGACAAATCTGCAATAGCCATGATAAAGATCTATTTATATAACGATGATCAAAATTAATTGGTAGATTTCATATTTATATTTCAGGAAGAGTATTGCTTGTGTACCTTGTGTACAGGTAATACTGCAGATAATGCATCTGCAAGGCATCGCTAATTATATAGGTACGTGACCCATGCATCAGCATTTAATTTACCTTTCCCGCCTGCCGGTATATCATAATGTCCCCGATTGAAATTTACTGCATAAAAAAGTCATAATTGTAATTGTAATAGTAATAGTAATAGGTCAGATTCTGAGGTAATAGTAATATTATAGATTACATTTCAAAGTAATTGACCCCAGGCCTGTTTGTGTGTTCCATTTGTTTTAGTACACAACTACACATCCACTTCGGGTGAATAGATATGTACTCATTTTGCTGGGTTTTTTTAAGGTAGACATGATATAGCACTTATGGGGTTTGAAATTCTTCCCCATGTTTCCGCCCATGAAGTAAGAGCATACAAGTCGTCCTGAAGTTGAACTTGGTCATCTATTGACTGGATTGGCCTATAGATTAGTCAGTCATCTGCGAATAGTCGTACATGGGACTGGACGTGACTGGGCAGGTCATTGGTATACAAGAGAATCAAAAGTGGACCCATAACTGTCCCCTGTGGTACTCCTGAATCCACTTGTACATGATCCGAGTGATCATCGTCTACCCTGACACACTGTTTCCGCTCCGTTAAAAAAACGCTATCCATGCGTGGATGTTCCCATTAATTCCATAGTGGGACAGTTTATTTAAAAGACGTTCGTGGGGCGCTACGTCGAACGCTTTGTGGAAGTCTAGTATAGCAATGTCGACTTGTGTCTTCTTGTCGTGGTAAGCCATAAGGTCATTCATGGTTACCAACAATTGTGTGTCACAGGAGTATTTTTCCTGAAGCCATGTTGGAACTGCGACAGGATGTTGTTGGAATCTAGTTGGGCTCTTATATGACTACAAATGATGTGCTCCTTTATTTTACAGCACACACTGGTCAGGGATACTGGCCTATAGTTGGCGGCTTCTTGTCGACTTCCTTTCTTGAAGATAGGTGAGATGTTTGCGTTCCGCCAATCCTCAGGGAGGACTCCAGTGTGTAGTGACTGGGTGAATATTGCGGTCAGCGGCCGTGCCAGTTCCGGGGCAAGTTCTGTCGGCACCCTGTTGGGGATATTGTCAGGGTCTGATGCCTTATGGGCTTTGATGTGCTCAAGTTGTTTTTGTACACCGGTGATGCTTATGTACAATGGTGCTACTTGGGGGGGGGGGGGGGGTATGGCTTGCCTGGTAACTTTGGTATATCATTGGTGTTTTCTTTAGTGAAGACTGATTGGAATTGTTTATTCAGGATTTGGGCTTGCTGATACTGTCACTGTGTAGTTTACCATTATCTCTTAGTGGTGATACTCCGATGATATCTTGTCGCTTTGACTTCACGTAGTTCCAGAATTTTTTGGGATTGTTCTCAATGTGAACCATGCGAACACCATCTTACATGTCATTGATTCATGTAAGATGGTGTTCACATGGTTCCATTCTGCGTTTCTCAGATGTCTTTGCACTGTCAATTTGGCTTATTTGAATTTCTTCCAATCTTCGCTCGATTTTGTTTTCCTGGCTTTATAATACAGTTTATTCTTCCATTTGATTTGAGATTTGAGTTGAGCATTGTGCCAAGGTAGGTTTGGTTTTCCAGAGATGGTCTCAGCGGGGATACACTTGTCAATTATCCTATTGATGCGGTTGTTGAAGGTGTTCCAATTTTCTTGTACTGTGTGATTACCTATGTTTTCTTCGAATTCAGCAGAGAACTTCATTGTGTCTATTTTGGCTTGATCCCAATTTGCTTCTGCATATTTCAGAACTTTTCGGGGTTTTTTTCTGGTTACGAGACCTGGTTTGTTGCTAAAGTACAGATCTAATAGACTAATTTCGTGAGTGGGTTTCCTTTGAATTTGGGTGAGACTGTTGTTATTTGCCAGTTGTATCAGCTCATCACACATTGTTGGGTGGTCACATGTGTTCGTCAGTGAATGAGAATCCCAGTTTATCCCCCTTGCGTTGAAGTCTCCTCCAACAATGACTGTTTTGTCCCGGCTATTGAAAGCTTAGCTGGATAGGTAGACATCCTTCAACCGGAGTCCAAGCCGCTCCTCTTTGCTGCCTGCTATAGACCTCCGAAATGTACAGACTTCCTTGTATACCTAGAAAAAACTCTGTCTGAAATAACTGTAGACCAAGAATGTTATACTCTAGGAGATATAAACATAAATTTTGCTGAAAAATCAAGCCCCATGTGTAAAAAATACCTTGATATCATCAATTTGTATAACCTATGTCAACTGATAGATGAACCAACAAGGGTTACCCCCACAACTAGCACTGTACTAGACCATATTCTGTGTAATGCCAAAGAAAATATCACCCGCACAGGTACGCTCAGCATAGGATTGTCAGACCACAACATAATCTACTGTCAAGGGAAACTCTGTAAAGGCCAAGGACACTCAAACAATGTTGTTAAAATGAGGTCAATGAAAAACTATGATAAGGAAGAATATGTCAATATTTTGAACAATATCGATTGGAGTGATGTCACTATGTCTAAAGATGTGAATGTATCTCGGTCAGTTTTCAAAAAGATTATTAGAAAAGATTATTAACACCATCGACATGATTGCACCGGTAAAAGAATTAAGAGTCAAATGTAGAACTGAAAAGTGGATGACCAGAGAACAACTACAACTCAGATCTCTGCGAGATGAATTGTATAAACGAATCAAAGTGAGGCCGTCTGATATATGTTTGTATAAAGAGTATTGTAAGGTCCGTAACCTGTTTCAACGTTCTCTCAACAAAGCTAAGGCATCATTTATACAAGATAAAATTGAAGAAAACTGCAGCAATCCTAAGAAACTGTGGTCTCATCTAAAATCATTAGGATATCAACAAACTACTAGGAAGGTCAGCAATATTGTGTTAAACATAAACAACCAAAATTGTCATGATCCAGTTACCATTGGTAATCATATAAACAGTTTCTTTACTAACGTCGCTAACCTGTTGGTCAATAAATTACCATCAGTGTGTACAATGTTTGGTATTCTGTCTGAGAAAGTAGAAATGTTGTACAAGTCCAAGCTCACTAAAGGTCGGCATCTTGTTTTGCAGAAGGTCACAACCAACTTTGTCGAAACGGAATTGTCAAATCTGAACTACAACAAAAGTACAGGCCTTGACGGCATACCGGCAAGATTTCTCAGAGATGGTTCTGATGCAGGGTTCTGAAGATTCCGCTATGTCATATCATCAACCTATCAATCACTAGTTGTAATGTACCAGATGATCTAAAACTGGCAAGAATCACACCATTTCATAAAAAGGACTCCAAACTAGAAGTTGGAAACTATCGACCAATAAGTGTACTCAGTATTGTCTCTAAAATTCTAGAGAAAGCTGTTTATGTTCTACCAGAAAGCTATCTCACTGAACACAAGTTAATCTATGAATACCAATCAGGTTTCGGAACCAGTTATCCCACAAATTCATATCTCACGTATCTCACTGACCTCATCAAAAAAGAAGTGTCTGTTGGTAAATATGTTGGTCTTGTAGCGTTGGATGTACAAAAGGCATTTGATTGTGTCAATCACCATATATTATGTAAAAAACTCACATACATGGGTGTCGATTACAAATGGTTTCTATCCTACTTATCTAACCGCAGTCAAATTGTGTACGTAAGTGGCACCTCATTAGACAAACTTGGAATCACCAGCGGCGTTCCTCAGGGAAGCCTTTTGGGACCTTTGTTGTACTTGTGTTACTCTAACGACACGCTTTTATTTGTTAAATCAAAATTTATCTTGTATGCTGATGACAGTATCATCATCTCACCTCATACAGACCCTGATGTAATTTCGAGACATCTGGAATCTGAACTCAATCTATGTAACAACGGGCTTATCGAAAATAAATTGTCACTTAATATGGGTAAATGTGAATGGGTATTATTTGGTCCTAAACGTAAGCTTGAGTCATGTAACGGTATTGAAATACCCACTAATGATCAACCTATCAAATCTAAACCATGAATAAAATATCTTGGTTCGCTTATCGACTGTAATTTGTCAGGCAAATACATGGTAGAAAACATTGTTAAAAAATCCAACAACCGACATAAATTCTTGTGCAGAAATGCCAGACATCTGTCACAAAAAAACTCGTAAAACACACTGCGTAGCACTCATCCAAAGTAATATTGATTATGGTTGTATGTCTTGGTATCGCTCTCTCAATAGTACACTAAAGCGTAAACTACAAGTCATCCAAAACGGTTCATCCTCAATGAAGGTCCTATGTATCATGTTGGTAACAACGAACTGTCAAAACTTTCATTTCCTAACATAGAAAATAGAGTGTGCCAACTTAGTTTAAATATGGTCCATAATATCTACTACAATACAGGCCCCACTTACTTTGAAAATACCTTTGTGAAAACTAGTCATGCTTATAACACAAGATTCAGCAATCACAGCTTCGTAGTCCCTAAAGTCCATTCTGTAACTCCAACTACCTTTTACTCTAACGCCATAAAACAGTGGAACTCGTTACCAGTAAATATCAAAGAAATTCATAGCAAGCCCAACTTCAATACTAAATTAAAATCCCTACTTCATCACCGACAATCCACATCAACATCTTGGTACATTCTGTAAAATAGTTCTGTTCTTGTGTACATATCTGTCTTTGCTCACATGTCAATTTGTCAATCTGTTCCTTCTTGTTGTCATCCATTTCATCTCTCATGGGACCCCATTGGAAATAAGTTTTTATACATACTAAACTTTCATGGGCTATCCCAGATCAACCACCATTTTGTACCATTGTATCACCACATGTATATGTATATATTTGTCATTCATTCGCTTTATGTTTCACCTGTATGTTCAAAATGTTGGTTCCTATGAATAAAACCAAACCAAACCAAGCTTGTGTTAGGACATTATGCAATTCTTTGAATTCGGCTTGTTTCTAGATGGTGGTTTGTGGAAACTGCCCACAAATAAGTCCTTGGATGAGTGTAAGGCGACTCTCGCCCACACCTATTCACTTTTTCCTTCCAACTTTCTGGTGTCGCTTCTTGACGATGGGTAGCATGATTTGATGGCCATAAATACACCGCCTCCGCCATGTTTCCTGTCTTTCCTGTACGGGACGTACCCTTCTGGGAAGACTTCATCATCCAGGACGTCGGATCCCAGTTTCGATGTTGTGCCCATGCAGGTTTGAGTTCCACACTTTCACCTTGTATACTATTGCAATTAACAGTTAATGTTCTTAAGTTGGTTTGGGCTGGTAATCTGTGGATATTAGTGCTATTACTGATTAGTTGTGATTTCGTATCTTGGTTTTTTGTGTTGGGGCTGCTGTGGCTGGGTGGTTGAAAGCTTTCTGCTGTTGGGGAAGTTATATCAATCGAGTGGTTTCCAGCAAGTGGACTATAACTGTTGTATAATGGTATTTCTAGTGCGAATGAATGGTAAAATGAGGTCACGTTTTTCGAGTCACATTTGCAGCACAGCCATACCACATGGTCTGCTGTTGCCACTGACAAACATGATTTGTGATACCATATATCGCAGCCATCGCAACAGACTGCTATGGCTGACCAACCGACTCGAAGCTCACAGTGACCACACATGTACACCGTTGAATTATGGCCGATGTTGAGCTCGATGTCACCGCTCAGTAATAGTGTCAGCGAGAATATGTCCACGATGTGGTCTTCACTGGTCCGTACTTTGTCACGAGGGGGCCGATGGGGGCTAACAAGGCATGGCCAGTGTTTTTGGTTTCTGGCATGTATGCCATACATGGACTTATACGACTCGGCTTGATGACTTAGTGCCAGGGAAATATGCAGTATGGTGAAGCTCGAGAGTAGCATTCTGGTGAGTTGAGGCATTTTTTAGGAGTTCATAGTTACCCAACAAGTCAAGTCAGCAGCTTTGAGGCCGCCAACACATACCCTCGGTTCTGGCTTAGTTGGTTTTCCGTCTTTTGTGTTTGTGTTCCTCAGGTTCAGAGCCCGACTCAGTTGCTGTTAGTTCTGTATCTTGATCATTACGGAGCAGGTGGATACAAGTGTTTTTAATTCTGTTGAAGATTTTTTCCTGCGAGTGTTGATCGGGGTGGATGCCGTCTTTCGGGTGTGGTTAATTATAGTTGTTTTCTGTTCATTAGCTTTAGTACTAATATAGTCATTTATTTCTGTTTTCTTCTAGTTTCTTCTGTTGTCTGGTTTTCTCATCATTGGGGCCTGATGTTTTGCTCCCGTGTCCAAATGTTTCGGTTGTTGTCTGTAGATCGGCTGGGTATATGATTGTGACCAACAACTCCAGATTTGCGTTCTGACAAGTTTCCCAAAAGGTGTCTAAGTCTCGAGTTATTTGCAGCTTCCCGGCTTCTGTTGATTCAATTGGGTAGGAGACATATCTGTGCTTTTTTATTGTGAGGCTGCAGATACCTGCATACAAAATTACTATCGGCCTGTCATTTTTATCGAGTTTAAAAATTTCCGCAATCAATGATCTAGTTAGTGTCTCTCAATGTCAGCTCCTCCAATGCTTCTGGCTATGACGCTCAGCGGGCCCGGAAGGTCAGTGCAGGACTTCAGTTTATCACCTAGTCCTCGGCCACGGGAGTCTGACGATATCAGGATGGTGGTATTTGGTGTCAGCTCATCAGCTCATTGGTTTGTTGGTAGTGGTACGGATCAAGTGTACATCGGGTAGGCCTATTGTTGTTATTCCAAGTTTTCCTTTTAGGCCGCCTACCTGGTAGTACAAAATAGATCAGTCACTGGTATAGTTGGTGGTGCCTTCGAATTCCATTATTGGTACAGTAAAAATGTGTCTGAGTGACAGTAGGTCAGCAGATATGGTTGATAGTGCCTTTGATTTCCATTATTGGTACAGTTACAGGTGTCTGAATGACAGCGGGTCAGCAGCTTTGGGGCCGCCTACCCGTGTCAGACGAGTTGTTGTTTTGTATGATGTACTGAATTCGTGACAACTTATGTCAAAGGATACAACGTTCCAGATTTCTTGAATTAGGATACAACGTCCAGGGTCTCTTGAAGTAAGTTTTATAAAATTTCAAACAGTTTTGGTAGTGTTTGACATGGCGAAATTTCCAAGATGGCGCCCCCACTGAGTCTCGTGATTTCCCTCGGATTTGCCGAGATCACGAAAATAATCTCATAAGTAGACCCTGTACCGCTGTACTGTTCTTGTTTTTGTTCCATATGATCTTTGTATGGGTTTCCCTCATAAAATGATGATGTTTTCATGTAAAATGATTAATTATCTCCGATTTTAATGAAAATTTCAAGAGCTAACGAGAAACACGTCTATCCCACGCGCATGCGCACACACCTCCCCCGTCTATCACGCGCACACACCTCCCCGTCTATCCCACGCGCACTAATATGTAACTTTTTGTCAGTGTCGGAGGCCGGGGCTGGTGGGAGTGGGTGTGTTTGTTGTAGTTCTATAGTGTTGAGTTGGTCATGGTCTACTGTTTGCTGTCTGTGTCGGAGGCCGGGGCTGGTAGAGTATGGTGTGTTTGTTGTAGCTGAGTGGAATTGAGTTGAGCATGGACTCCTGTCTGATGTCTGTGTCGGAGGCCGGGGCTAGTGGAGAGGGTGGAGAACATTTCACATACTATTTTCTTCCATATTTGAACACATTCATAATTACAAAAGGCAATACTTTTTTTGACTTGAAATATTTCATACCATCTACGGAGGTCCTTTGTCATTTCATTTTTTACTTTATTCGGTGTATATGTGTTTTCTATTGTTATACCTGCTAACCATTTTTTGTGAATACTGTACAAAATAGTTGTGAATAACAGGTGTCTCATCAAAATAATATTGTTATCACCAGTATACCCTAATACAATCGACTTCCATGTGATATCACATTTGATACATTTTCCTATATGTTCCCATAATTCATTTATATATATACAATCATAGTATATATGTTTAACAGTTTCTAATTGTTTACAAATTGGACATAATGGACAATCACGTCTTTTCCATTTACATAGGATTTCTCTGCTTACAAGAAGGTTGTGAACTAATTTATATTGAAACTCTGATAATTTATTACACGGTAGCTTATTAATTCTACACATATATACTTCTCTCCACCTGAGTCGAGTGTAATTTATTCCAAATTCTTCACTCCATTTCTTTTCTACATGAGACATTTTGGTATTTTTAGCAATCAAAATTTTGTACAGCAGTTTGGCAGTTATATTTTCTACTGATACTCTTGTATTTCCATGTATCAGATATATGTTATTGCTTATGTTGATGGTGGGTAGTCTAGACAGATCATATGATTCACATCGAGATATCACAAGCTTTTTCACCATGCAATATTCTGATATCCAGTTATTTCTTTGCAACAGTGTATTGTAAAGTTGAAACGTTGTTTTAAAATTATGTTCAATGAATAGATCTTTAATCCAAATAATACCACTTCTAATCCAATGTTTCATTAACAAAGGTTGAATGTTCATGCATATATACTTATTACACCATATTGGTTGGGGAAATTGTTGGTATGGGCAGTTATTGTATTCTTTCATGAAATAGTTACAAGAGTTGGAAACAGCGCATGTCTGTGCGTAAAAACGAGACATGTTAGTTGATTTTTCTATTACGAGATAATCAGATATACCCTCTTCCAACAGTATTTCTAAAGACAGACATTTCTGCGACATATTCCAGTTCAAAATGGAAGATATTCTTTGATCTTTAATGAGCCGTGGAATCCATGACGCTTTTAAAGCCATGATTTTATAATCTATATTTACCATTTCTATGCCACCATCTTCCATTTTGTTACACAATATATTACGCTTGATTCTGTCAGTCTTGTTCCATATAAAACCGAAAAACATGGTGTTTATCTGTTTGATAATCTCGTTTGGAACAGGTAAAACTGTAAGTGGATATATCAGTTTGGACAACACCACAGCTTTGATAATGAGTACTTTTCCATATAGTGTCAATTTTCTACTTTTCCAGACGTGTAGGGAGTTTTGCATAGACTTAATACGGTTGATCCAATTTTCTTTGTCGCATGCTTTTTTGTCATGACCAATATAAATATCCAGACAGCGTACCTGTTCGTTTTTAAAGGTTATCCCCCTGTATTCACTTGGATTGGTTTTGAAACATCCAAGCCAGATGCCTGTGTATTTCTCGACATTGAGTTTCATTCCAGACATTGTACAAAAATGTCTAATCATCTGTAAGGACTCGTGAATCGATTCTGTGTCAGATAGCAAAAGTGTCGTGTCATCGGCATATTGAGTAAGTTTGAAATGCTCATTATAATCCGAAACGGAAACCATTTATGAGATTGTTATTCCGGATCGATATTGACATTATCTCGACTGCTAAGATGAACAGAAGCGCTGAGACGGTACGGGGCATCTTTGGCGAACCACACGCGACATATCGATAGGGCGAGATAGCCAACCGTTGTTTTTTATGGATATTATTGGAGATGCATACAGAGTTTTGATCCAATTTATAAATATGGACCCGAAACCAAACTTTTCTAGAACACTATATATGAAATTCCATTCGAGGCGGTCGAAAGCTTCTTCGAAATCCAAACATATAATCGCTCCGTCAAAGTTAAAATTTTCAGTGTATTCTTAAATGTCGCTTATTAGTCTTGCGTTCGTCCCGATATATCTTTTTTAGGTTACCGGACCTATGGTCCGATAACCTATTGGCATGGCGTTGCGTCCGTCGTCCGTCGTCCGTCCGTCGTCCGTCGTCCGTCCGTTCACATTTTTATCTTTAAAGTATATGGTCAAATCTTTCTGAAATTTTGCACAAAAATACCTAAAAATATATCCAGGAAAGTTTTTTTTTTAGTTTTCTGATTTCCGCATTTTTTTCAAAATGGCGGCCATTTTTGACGAAAAATGCCTGATTTTGGACTTTGGCGGCCATTCTCTCAAAATCTGTTCAATAACTTTTTTTCTTACTGATGCATAACACTCTACATATGTACTCCTACGATGTGTATAAGTTTCGTTGCCCTTGAATCGTGGGCCATTTTGGGCCCAAACTCGGCCCAAATGGGACTTTCCCATGTTAAATTCTCCTATGCTTTATAATGGGACACATTAAGCCTAATATCTCACTTAATATTGAGATTAGAGACTAGGAATCAATTGTGGACATATAGGAAATGATATATGCTGAATATTCTCGTGACCTTGAATTTGACCTTTGACCTCATTTTCAAGGTCACAGGACAAAATGGCTAATATCTCGCTTATTATCGACTTTACAGCTTAGAAATCGATTGTGGACATATAGGAAATGATATTATGCTGAATATTCTCGTGACCTTGAATTTGACCTTTGACCTCATTTTCAAGGTCACGGGACAAAATGGCTAATATCTCGCTTATTATCGACTTTAAAGCTTAGGAATCCATTGTGAACATATATAAAATGATATATACTGAATATTCTCGTGACCTTGAATTTGACCTTTGGCCTCATTTTCAAGGTCACAGGACAAAATGGCTAATATCTCGCTTATTATCGACTTTACAGCTTAGGAATCAATTGTGAACATATAGGAAATGATATATGCTGAATATTCTCGTGACCTTGAATTTGACCATTGACCTCATTTCCAAGGTCACAGGACAAAATTGCTAATATCTTGCTTATTATCGACTTTAAGGCTTAGGAATCAATTATGAACATATAGGAAATGATATATGCTGAATATTGTTATGACCTTGAATTCGACCTTTGACCTCATTTTCAAGGTCACAGGACATAATGGCTAATATCTAGCTTATTATTGACTTTACAGCTTAGGAATCAATTGTGGACATACTAGAAATGACATATGCCGAATATTATCGTGTCCTTAAATTGACCAATGACCTTATTTTCAAGGTCACTGGACAAAATACTAATATCTAAAATATATATTGTCCGGTAACCTTTCTTAGCCCTTGGGCTTATTTTTTATATATCCAGATTGGTCCGTGTGTACTAGATATGCTAGTACTTTTTGTAGTCTTTTCGACAGGGTAAAAGCTAATGTTTTATAATCATAGTTTGTGATACACACTGGTCTGTAATTTTTCAAAAGTTTTGTGTCTCCTTTCTTGTGAATCAAAGTCAATATAGATTTACGCGGTGAGCGTGGCAATTTTTTTTTCGCTTGTGTCTCTTGTACCATATCCAAGAATAGTGTTCGGATAATTGGCCAATATAGTTTGTAAAATTCGGGTGTTATACCGTCTGGTCCACGTGGCTTGTTCTTTTTTCATATGTCTTATAGCTTATGTAATCTCTAATTCTTCAATATTTTATCGCAACGTTCACGATCATGGTTTCTAAATAGTTTTGTATTTGTGCGTTGGATATCTAATCACTTTCGTATAACTTACAATAGAAACTGCTTTCAGAATGTCGTTGTCAATGGTGAAATGTCTATTGCCAGTAACTAATTCATCAATAACATTTCTGCTTTGACGTTGTTTTTCTAGATCGAAGAAAAATTTTGATGGCTTTTCACCGTGTTCTAGCCATTTTAATTTGGATCGTACTTGCGCACCTTTTATTCAGTATCATATATATCGCGGAGTTTTTCTCTGTTGTTTCTTTTTTCCATTGAAAGTTTTTAGATAAATTGCCATCGAAAAATGCGACATATGCAGTATCTAAATCATTTTGTAGTACGTTTTTGGCTTCGCGGGTGTTTTTTGTGCTGGTTTTGGAATGTTGTATAGACATTTCTTTCAATTCTATTTTGAAGAATTCCTATTTATCATTAGCAGAAAGTGCTGTATTAACATGAACTTTATTGACCAACTCGAACACTTTATTTCTGTAATCTGTAGTTTCGATTTGGCTGGAATTCATTTTCCAGTATCCAGTTCCTTTTTTTCCGTTAGCGAGTTCTATAGCCAAATGATCCGGTGCGTAGGGGCACACTCTGGTCAGAGCTGCTGCCGTACGGAACCGTAGTTGTTTGCTTGTAAGTATGTAATCTAAACGGCTTTTCGTTCCACTGCGTTTGTCAACATCACTGTGGTGAGACTGGATGCACTAACGATCGTTAGTGCATCCCGCAATGGCGAACCCACTCGCGGTTCGTTTGAATTTTCTTCATTTTCCCGATAATTACGATTGTGATCGATACACATATACATCTGCTGATTCTTATGCGCACGGAACAACCGTTCGTTGCAAATACATGGCGATTTATGTTGGTTTGAGCATTGAAAAACTCGTCTGAAAAAAAGCCGAAAGATTCCCTAACGATTGTTTTTTGTAAAATAGAAGATTCCCTAACGAACATGTGAAGATTCCCTAACGATCTTTTCTTTATTAATTCAAATCTAAGTTATTCAAATGTTGAACGTGAAATGAGGTACCAATTGACATGTATTGATGTGTACAGATGATCTTCTAGTACAGATTTCCTATTTTTTATTTGACATTCGCTAATTTATGTCACATAAATCACCGAATTCACAATGATGTATGATATGGACCTAATACAATATACACGTATTAGGCCTATATCGTTAGGGAATCTCACTTTTGTCGTTGGTGAATCTAATCGCTAATTCGTTTCCTCAACATATCTCAACAAAAAAGCGTGATCTGCTTGGTATAACTACACATGTCTTTGATAGTCTAATTGCCAGACAACGAACCCAGAAATTGTTGAAACAGCAAGGTTTTCTGATTGATATGCATTCATATGTGTCTCCAGGAGATTTTGAGCTTTGTTGGCACTGTGCCAACTTTGGGGAAATTTTTTTATTGGCTAATTAGCATAATAACCGCCAGATATGGATAATTAGCATAATCAAAACATAACTTTTTTAGTAATAGGCCTAGAATCACGTGTGGTAGCACTTTTCTACACAAGTATGACCCAAGGAATTCATTCCTGGTGAAATTTTTGTGATCCAAGGTCAAGGTCACCGTTTAAGATCGAGGTCAAGTTCAGTTTTCACACAAAATTGTCAAAATTCCCGGTTTTAGGGGATATGGACATTCATCGACACCAGTTGATTTTACTTTTTCACTTCTGTGTGTAGTTCGCATTGTTGGAATGCTTATTGTTACATGTAACAGTGTATTGATTACATTGAGCAGTGTCAATGTGTCAAAAAAGCAGTGTCAATTTTGGGCAAAGTCAAACGGCAGTTTCTTACCAAATTTCAGACTTCTATCGCAAAATTTGAAAGAGTTGGCAATCTCTCCCAGTGTTAATTTTAGCCCCATCATTGGATTTCATGATTCGTATACAACTTTGGGTATTTGCTTGTTTTTGTAGCGGAATCAACATGTTTATGTAGAATTCAACCTAATGTGTTTTTTGTTCCAAAACTACAACAATACTTCCAACTCTAGTAAATGTGAACATGACCATTTACTGGAATATGTTCAGATCCCTGTGATGCTGTTTGGGCTGAAATTCATATTGGGGTAGATAGCCAATTTTCGTGATAGAGGTCTGAAATTCGTGAGAAAAGTGCTGTTTGACTCCCCGATAAAGTATTCCAAGTTATAATACGATACCTTCAAGCATCTCCAAAAAAATATCTACGGAAACTATTGTAATTGAGTTAGAATAAATATCAGGGTATATCATTTTGTCAACAAACGTGGCTTCAGATTTATAACATTTGTCTTCAACTACGCCATAATGACATCAAACAATGCAACTGCCAGAAATATATATATAGACAATTCGTCACCGATCAAGCATTTATTACATTTCAAAATCATGAGTTCAACACAGGGTGGAACATTCGACAGAAAATATCAATTTTACATTGGGCGTAGCATTGAAACAAAGTACCACGATTTAACATTCATGGTAGTAATAGAAACATGACGAGTTGATTACTTTTGTGGACTCATAACTTCATGTCCATTACTGTGATCAGCTGCGGCTGTAAAGTTGTACAAGAAAACTTACTATCCAACTAATCATCTTCCAGCTTGCCACGATTATCCTACAGGACAAATCCATTATTATGTTGATGCTCATCCTCCCTGTTCACCACCACCTCATCTTTCTTGTGAACAGGTTATAACAATCGTCACCCGCAGAAAACATATGTGCTTCAGCTCAGTTCTGATGATGACAACCATAGCTGATTTCCTTGTAGTCCTTGTCCTTTGCTCGGCAGCCACAACTGATGCACTCATCAACAGTGGTGGTCCAGATGGGCCTCTTTTGATACAATGTCATCTGTCACTTCCCAACCATATTCCATATTCATAACCATATTCTGGGAACGCATTTTGTCAGCTGCCTACAATAGCAGCGTATGAAGATGAGCACAGCGCTCATAAAAAGACCAGTTGTCATCTGTCCGTGGTTGAGAGACTTGTGTCATTGAAGTATCAATCCGTTGCCCATATAACACTTGCAACAACAAACTGCTGTCCAACAACTGCTTCAAGGCCAGCTTCTGTTGCACTGTCCTCACCTAGCATGATCTGGAGTCTTCAAAGTCTCCAGGAATGAAACATTGCTTCGGTAAATGGATACTACACAATATTTTCTCATCCTATTCACACAATATTTCTGCATCCCTTTCTATTTCTGCATCGGAACAGCAACTCTGTAGATCACATCGCCCACGTCCAATAACTGGAAGCACTGAAATATCATTGTAGTCACTGTGAACTCTGACCACCTGACATCATGCTTCATCGTGCAAGAAGACGCCCGACTTGGGAAAAAGGTGACTCTCATGACAGTCGACATTACTGGTGAGGATAATGCAACAGAAGCCGGCATCGGACCAGTTAGGGAGCGCGTTTTTGCAGTGCTGTATGGACAACCGATTAATACCTCAACAAATGAAATATTTGTGATAATCTGTTTGTCTAGAGAAGGGGAAGCCGCTATTGATCATGTCACTACCTTGGCCAGGCAACAAGATGTACGTTCATATGCGCCCTGCTCATCTCTGCTGCAATGCTAGGCACTCGACAAATTGTGTCCTGTAGATGTCAGCATAAAAGAATATATTTGGGAGTGGGAAGATAAGATTTCATCTCATTGTATGCACATTTGGACCGTAACTGTTAAAGAACATCCACATATTGCATGCGCACAGTGAACACGGTTGGTGACGTTCGCTCTCACCTAGTCCCAATAAGGAAAGATGGTAGTTAACAGTGAGGATGAGCAATGGATCAAGCTGTAATGGACAAGAACTTATGAGTACACATCATAGTCAGGTTATATCGTTTGTGCGCACCAAATCATGAAAAACATCAGCAACTCTGTAGATCACATCAATGACACATGTCAAGCCAACGTCACGTTGAAGACTATTTGAACATTGGTCGACTATATATTGCACATGAGTAATTAATAAACCATCTTAAAGTTAATTCAAAAGGCATTTATGCAGTAGTATTACATAAACACAGAAGTGAATCAGTGAAATCAAGAAATGCTGAAGAATAACCATATCCCCTTCAGGTAGTCCGCTCCAAACAATGAGGGGAGGGGGTCAAAGAGTTTTTTTAAATAAATAACTGTGTCAACATAATCTAGAGCTTCAAAATGATATATTTTATAGAGTAACTGTTCAGGATCCTGAAACTGAAAAGAAAATAGGGGGTCACTTTACCCGTTCGCATGGAAAACACGATGCAAGATGTGAATCTGGACGAAAATAATGCGCAAAAATGCCATAATTTATGTCAATTTAGATGAATGTGTGTGATTTCGATCGAATATGTAGAAGAAACGACCACGGTGACCCCTTGTTTTCTTTTCAGTATTAGGATGCTGATCATTTACTCTATAAAATATGTCATTTTGAAAAGATAATATTCAAGAAATGACTTTTAAATTTTGACTCTTCATTACCTCACTGTTTGTAGCGGACTACGTTAAACCAAAAGTTTTGACAATTTTGTGTGAAAACTGACCTTGACCTTGATCAAATGTGGTAACCTTGGCCTTGGATCACAGAAATTTCACCAGAAATGAATTCCTTGGGTCAGACTTGTATAGAAAAGTGCTATCACACTTAATTCTAGGTTTAATATTAAAAAAGTTATATTTTGACTATGCTAATTATCAATATCTGGCGGTTATTATGCTAATTAGCCAATAAAAAAAATTCCCCAAAGTTGGCGCAGTGCCAACAAAGCTCAAAATCTCCTGGAGACACATATGAATGCATATCAATAAAAAAACCTTGCTGTTTCAACAATTTCTAAATTCACTATGGAAGGGATACAAACCGCAACTCGACTATGACCAAAACACTAAGCTACCTTCGAAGTATCCATTTATCACAAATGGACTTGTCATTTGATAAAATACGGTTAAAAACCAAACTGACCGTGTTTACTCTCCGCCATTGCGGGATGCACTAACGATCGTTAGTGCATCCAGTATCGGCACAGTGAACATATGTATATAGAGGAGGTGTTTGGTTGAGGCCTCTGTCAACCAAGTTTAGGTTGACGATCATTGAGTCCATGTGGGGACGGCTTTTGTAACCAATATGCGTCGGTGGCACGCGATCATTCGGACCAACACAACAGTTCATATCTCCGGAAATTATCAAGTTGTCGAAATTAGAGGCGTGCTGATTCACCCATACTGTCATTCTGTCAAAAAAAAATTTCGATCAGAAGCGGAGTTAGGGGCATACGCGCTTACCAAAGCCACGATTACACCATGTATTTCGGTATTAATTAGTAAGCGTCGACCATCAATACTGCGATGTACACTCAATACATTGTGTGGCACGTCTTTACTTATTATTATTGTGACTCCTCTACTATATGTAGAGTCGGTGAGTGCGTGGTAACTGATGCCTCTAAAATTAGAATTAAATTGTGGAACGAAACTGCTCGTACAGAAAGTTTCTTGTAAAAATGCGATGTCTACAATTTGTTCATCAAGCCATTTACTGACTCGTATACGCTTAAATGTATCATTAAGACCCCGTACGTTTAAAGAAGCTAGGGTTACTTTCTTGCTAAAGACATAGTTAAGTGTTTGTCGTAGATCTATGTCCATGGTTGGACCGTAATTGAAAACATGGATGTTGTCGATTTGTTATAATCGTCGTAATACATGCTGACAAAGTTTTTGCGACTATAAGCCAAGGAACGTGGTTTACGGATACAAACAACAACGATATCATTTCCTTTTCACCAGGAAAGACACCCAGTCAGATCTGAAACGTTGCCGTAGTAATGTTAACGCACCTGGACCTACTGTGGAGTTGTTTGTCATAAGGTCATAATATTGAATCTTCCAAGGTGGTAAAAACCAGGCCCCTGTACGTATGAACACGCTGCCAGACCACAGAGGGAGAGAGAGAGAGAGAGATAGAGTATTGTAATTGTGAATTACTAGCTGTGTATTATTGCTGATTGGGAATTGTTAACTGCTAATTTTTGGATCTAGCAAAAATCACACAAAAGGTTTCAGATTTCGCTGGCCGTTAAATGATTAATTCCACTGTATATAACTTGTTCACTATATTGTGTAGTGGACACATCGTCCACTGTCGCTGCGTTTCTTAATGTCCTCATGGTACACATCTGTAGCTAGAATAACTAATTCTTAATGTCCTTTTTATTCGATAATTTCAATCAAACCCACCTCGCCAACTCCTAATGGTCTGCCTTTTTTCACATCTTCAACAGGACGTTACATGTTCTGCAGCTACACATCTCGAGGTAGCATTGCTAACGCTTAATGTCCTGTTACTACATTGGCATCACTAATAATTAATGATCCTGTTGCTTCAGCCAAAAAGCATCACTGACGTCGAATGTCATGTAGCGTCACACCTTCATCCAGATGAGGCTAACAAATGCATGATGTTGCTGAGCATCTTCAGCTAAACGAGTCTCATTTATGACTTGTGTCCTGCTGTTCCACATCTTCAGCCAAACGAATCTCTTTAATACTCTTCAAAGCATCAACCAGCTGATCTATGGTTGCATCTCTACCCACACTCGCACACCACATCAACAGCGCCTAGTGGAGTAGGCAAACACGGTAAATATAAATAAGTTCCTAACACGACCAATATGTCCAATATGTCAAGCACGCCAATATGTCAGACACGCCGTACATCGTGATGTAGCATACCTGGTAAGCTTGTTCCTTCAGTTGACCCTGATGTTGATACTCTATCATCCGAATATCATTTTCGAGTTCCCCTATGTCTCGATATGTTCCGTAGGGCAAGCTTCGAGCCAATTCCTTCCAGTTGTAGCCAATGTTGTTTTTGATAATCCGGAAAGCCCTCCGAAGGGCTGCAACGATTACAAACATAAATGGAATATTGATGTAAATTTGGAGAGGGAAATATGTCGTGTTAGTTCAGTATCCATGCTTACCTGTAGACTTTCTGGATTTGCTATGCCTCGCTTTCCCACTTGAGTTGGAATCTGATCTACTCAATGCTCCATTCAACATATCAGTAGTCCTCCGGCGAAAGAAAGGTTTGCCCTTTGAAGGTTTCATTCTTTGTTTCAAGTTTTGTTCCAACGAATCTGCAAAGGCTTTCATCATAGCAATGTTGTCCACACATTTGTCTTTTCGCCTGGTAATAGCCTTCAACTTTCTACGCAATTTCTGTATGCAACTTTCAGTTGATTCCACCTCTTCTAAAATACATCGTTTGTGTTTGATTTTTACATCAACTATACTCTTTTTCTTTTTAAGAGACTCTAATTTTGTGATGTGCGTGTCAACATCTCGGTATATTCTGGATTTGTAACTAGAATATGCCCGACCATCTTGGTCTGATGACTGGTCTTCTTCATCATCTGCTTGGTGACCATCGATGTTATCATCACAGCACCTTGCATGGTGTGCAGAAGTCAAGTCACGGATCTGGTCATTGCAACTGTTCAGCGCTTTGGTGACCGCCGCTATCTCCAGGTTCAACCTGGACCGCCTTGACTCAAGTTTTCCTATTTCTCTCGAAGCTTTCTCGTTGATTCCACCATAGTCACCGACTTCCAACTGCTTCTGTTTTATTGCTGCAAAAACTTGGTCATACTCCAGCTTTGCGATTTGCAATTGGCTCTCCGAATCTCTGATCTTATCCCTCGTTTTGTTCAGTTCCTTCTGTACTTGCTCGAGGTAGACTTTGTCACTTCTGAGCCAGTCGTGGGCTATGTTGATTACGGTCTCTAGTTTCTGAATGACGTCTGGGATTGTCCGCAGAAGCGGAATCATGTCACAGTCAAAATTGATGGAGAGCTCTTGTGAGAATTCTGATTCTGTGAATGTGTCGGGATGGACGTGTTCGTCTCCTGCCAAAGCCTCCAAAATCCGCGTCATATTCTTCAGAATTCCACGTATCTTGGCAATTCTGCTCTGTAGAGTTTCATAAAAGTTGTCATCTGTGATACCCAATTTTTCATAGCTGGAGCAGTACGATTCAAGATGGTTCAGAATTGAATTTTGAAACGTGGTTCTAAGTCGTGCTATCGCCGAGCTAGCGAGCTGCATCCTCTCCATGAAGTTCATGAGAGTTTGGCGAACCTTCTGCCAGTCTTTCTGGCTGATTGACTCACATGTTTCAACATCAATCAGCTTCTGCAAGTCAGAGTACGTGCTCACCTTCGAGACACTGCTGATATTTCCAATTGCGATATCCAGGGCTTCGTGCACTTCCCTCATATGACTAAGACGGTCCAGTGATTCATAGAACTGATCTGCATTGTCCTGGAGGTGGTTCCTGACCTCTCGCAATCGAGTACTGAGGAACGACCAGACCTCGTGAATAGAACTTGGCGGACTTGTACCGTTCCATCTCGATCTAGTTGAACACATGGTCTGACTGTTGAATTCGTCTTGCTTCACGATGAAAAACACCTAGTAATCATTTCAACTAGAAGTCATTCCTGGATGTGTGTGATTACCTGTAAAAGAAGTCACATCCGATTATTAGGCTAATACAATGAAACATTATAGTAGTAGTAGTAGTATATTGTTTATTTCAGTGACATGTACATTCAACATATTTATACAGGAAATAGTATTTCAACATATTTTACCCAGCCAACAAGGCTTATATGTCACTACAGATCATTTACATTAGAAACAAACGATTGACGCACTTCCCAGGCCTTACAAATATAGAGAGCTAGTTGTTTCTGACAGTTATTGTTAATAAATACAAAACATTCATCGTTATCATAGGTGTGATATGTATATATTATATGTATATATAATCTGACATGTCGTGAAAAGTTTCCGAATAAAAATCACTTTTTGTGAACATATTTTCTCCAGAGAAGGTGTGCGAATATGATTTTGATAATCTATGATAAATCGTAATTATCTCTCTAGTATCTTCCACAATTGCACATTGGAAACCAACAAACATTTTCTTATAAAAATACAAGGTTTATGGTTACATACATTGATAGCGATATTTACTTACGTTTGTTACCTTCAGGAATTCTCTCTGCACATCTCGCACTCCAATGTACATACACGTTCTGAGACACGAGGCGTCCCGCTGCTTTGTCAGTTCATAGTTTTCGCAGTGTGATAAATTTTGTTCTCTCAGACATCTAAATATGTAGGCTTTGTATGATGACCTTATGTGGTCATCTTTGTTCTGTCACGTGGGATAAACAGATTGATTATACAACACATTTCCATGTCAAGTTGTCCTGGAATGCTCTGTGACATGAGCTTCCTGACACTACGACGGGTTCCAGGAGTGAAGTCGAATACGGTCAGACCGGAGAAAAAAATATATGCAGAAGTATTGCGAATCTCACGCACATGCATACGTCAGAATAGAAGCGAATATTGTCAATTTATTGAATCATTCGCTGGCAGTCGGATGCTCGATCAGCAACTGGCACATGTAGTTTGTAATGTACATGTATACAGGCATACATTATATAAATATCGACTGGTCTGGAAGGGAACATGGCGAAATTCACCCCCACCCCCCCGAAGGGACAATCTTACCCTCCAAACCAGTCAATATATATTTTGTTATACCGAATGTCACGAAGTCATTGAACTTGCAAATTCAAATGTATATTCATTTAAATTTCATATTTATCCGTGAGATGGAAATATATTGTACTTTACTCTATAATGTCCTTGTGATTTGAGTGGGGGTTTGTTTACGTTAACACAAATCAAAGGCAAATGAAACAACACGTATGGCAGAAGTAGAAGGAATTGTATTAACACATATATGGCCAAAAACAAATATAATATAAATAATAAAACATACATTTTCATTGGTACATGTATTTCACGGTGCAATCATGTCCGTACAAATCACTGCAATATGACCGAATAACAGTAGCCATCAGCCATATGATAGGAGGTACTAGTTTGTATGATAACTGTATCAATTATTAATTATATAAGGAAGGTTTTGGAATGTTACATATTCAGTTATTCCCATTGAACACAACATTGAAACAACAAGACTATCACCTGTTATTTACATATAATTTGAAGGAAATTATTTTATTTTATACTACACAAAACCGTAATCATTAAAAAAGAAAATGGATGGATGTGACATTGTTACCTTGACCAGAGCAAAAATCATAATGATATGTAGCCTCATGGACGTGAAGGTCATAATACACAGGTGGCTTCTGCACTTATGCGCCATCTTTAGACATGGCGACGGCCGATATCAATGTCAATGATAGGGCGAAGAGACACTGGAATTGGGCATCTGATTCCTCCAAAGACCCCTACGTATTGAATTTTCAACATCACAGATGGCCTGTATAAGTATAGATTTACTATTCTTATTATTTTTCTTATGTCTGTATTAGTCATGCGCCCCATACATCAACGTACATCCGTCCAGATACAAACTATATCGTGATAAAGTGATTTCCTCTTATGATCTTTGGAATTTAGATTGTTCGAAAGTTACGCGTGTATGTATGATTGTTAAACAATATCAAAGGATATGCATTACATTTGCATAAGAACATAATCAAACTCGAAGTACATCTACAAACAATACTAATAATAAGGTGTATAATAATAACAATATGAAGGTGTATCTTTATATATAAATCTATAATCTATATAATACCGAGTTGAAATATGACGAAATCACTCTATATTATACACCGAACGCAGTGCACACAATCATTATGATATGAACTGATACAGTGACCGTGGGGACCGGACCTCAAGGAGAATTGATTCATCCGATATGGTGTTTGTTCCCGCTTGTGTTGATATGAAGGACGTTAATTTGCAACTCGAGACCAATTATATTTTTTCACCACCAGATATCACCATGCCAACGGCAGCACCATACACAAATACACAAGATGTCATTACAGATGAGAGAGATGTCAGTATACGAACATTATCATGCGAGCTCATTTCCGATAATTCGGAATCAATTCCTCCCAGAGTGTATACAATAAATGACTACAAAATGACCTTAGATATAAAACCGACCAGGCTTTGTTTATATTCTGGGAAATGCTTCTCGTGAAGTTTACTATTGGCGTCATTAAGATCTTGTAAACCCGGTAACAGATCATGGAACCATCCCTGGTGCGCACATCTGCTCAATTTCCAAACATAAGGAGAATTTGTACTTGAGACGCGCGTGTACCTCTGCGATGACAAAAGCAAGGCTGCTGCATCTCACCGGAAGTTTGTAGAGGATACATCATCGAATTCATGGCAAGTTGCGTGCGCAAGGGTATCATATCCAATTGCCGTTACACACCCTGTGTCTAACATGAACAACCAATGTTATAATTAGAGGTATTTGCCCTCAGATACGGGATAGAGCTTGTTGTATCGACGAACAAATGACGCAGCCTCACATTTTAACAGTCAACGCTTTGATTATTTGGTGAAATCGAGATCACAAAAGATGTAGGATAGATGCCTCCCTATATCCGTAATACAAATCTACACTCCTTGAGCACTTTTGCATCATTTCAGTACTCAAGGTCATCACCCAGAGTTGACCACATGATTGACCCCAATCACCCTCCCGACTGGAACATACTGGCTAAGGTGATCATCCGATTAGACTGTCGCATCCGCGAGTCTGCTTTGGATGGGCTGGATGGAGTTCACAACGAACCGGGACTAGGAGTAAGAGGATTCTATATTTCGAAAATGGGGGATACCCGTGATACCCTGTAGGAGCGTGGGGGGGGGGGGGTATTTCGCATTTGCTGGCTGTTGATCCGAGCTGGTTAGCATTGCACTCGAATTTCTTTTTGTCAAAACCACAGCAAACACAGAAGGGTTCAGTCGAGAAGGGATAAATGTGGGGTTTTAAGTATGAAAATTAACGGTTTTTAGGGAGTTCCATCAGAACTCGAGCTGTAGGATAAAAATCTAATTCGTCAATCTATATTTTCCTTGTTATATAGTGAGTTGTGGAAATCTACCTTGACCTATTAGTTACTAAGGTTGGCTTGACAGGGATGGGAGCTATGAATGTTTGGATCTGCGCCTTCTTTGTCATTGCTTTGAGGGGAAGGGAACATTACAGAAATTTACCCTATAAAACCACTAGTTGGCGCCCGTCGTACAGTGCTGCCATCTACTAAATGGACGGCGAGACACAACAACAAGCAACAAAAAGATAGCTGTTATATCGGACATAATCAAGCTGGTTAATAGTCGGCAAAAATATTCACGTAAAAAACTTAGGATCTAACACTAAATAACCTATGACATATCATTCTCCACGATATCCGATGAAACTATTCAAGAACCTAAACTCTATCATGAACCAAGTAGTGTCCCAAATCCAATATGTTATTTTTTCTTTGGGGGGGGGGGGGGGTTAGGATCAACAATCATAATGCATGATACATGGGGGACAACATAACATCCTTGGCAAAACTATAAAAGACTAATCAGTCAGATTTTAAGCAATAAACTATACCCAGTATTAAGTATTCCGAGCAAACAAAACAGGGTCCGTTATCCAATCTCATAGTCCGGGGACAGAAAGTCATATCAGTCTTACGAAGTGAGAGATAACAAAAATGACAGGGAAACTAAACGATGGTCAGAGTTGAACAAATCGATAATTATAGAATCGACAAAATCATTCGTTACTGATGACTGAGTCGCCTTCAATTCGGAAAAATATATTCATAAAGTGAAGGAAAGAAAGCAAGTATCAAACAAATATAGATCTTCGTTGCTTTGGCGAGGTGTTTGCAGAGAATGAATCCGGTCACCAAAAGTTATATGACGACAGCTCCCCGTGTTCTTATGGGTCAGTTAGCTAGAAACTTGGAACGTTTTCTCGAGAACAGTCGTATTGTCACCATTATTATCTGACAGCGGCGTTGCATTGAATGATTTTCCCTTTCAGGCAATTTTCTTTGTAGTTTTGTACACATGCAAGGTCACTCATAAACGTGCTCCAATTTGCTCTAGTATTTCATTGTACTCTGCAAGATTTACGTGTTTTATTTGGTGAACCTTTCTGTGTTACCGGCATCATATGAAATATACCAATTGGCCTTTTGTTATATCATTATGTACGAAATGTCAGTTTATCCAACGCATAATAATTGTAGGTACTGTGTCTTGAGGTGGAGTCGCTGGTGGCAAACTATCGGCTTACACTGCCTGCTGACTCTACTAATCACAACATAGATACAGCACTTCGGTGCGATGACACTAGGAAGGGCTAGACGTCATGATAATGATGGCTTGCACGACCCTCAGAAACTAGCGAGAGCATTAGTTCTCGATCTGCCGAGCGGGAGGATGGCTGCTTTAGCTGTTGCGTTGAACACCGTTCAAATGATTTTATCCCTTGTTGGATTAATTGGAAATTTTCTGGTCTTTTGGATAGTGTATAGAAATGAAAGACTTCGGACCCGAGACAATTCACTACACGTCATTTTGGCTGGGTACGATGCGTTGGCTTGTGCTCTGGTCATCGTGCGAAAGAGTTTAGAGTTGACTGCAGGTGGTCTCGCTTCATCGGGATTCACGAGTGGGAGCTTGCTGCTGATGGCGTCTTGCATCCTCAGTAAAGTCACGACTCTCCCTACATCGGCGAATATGATCGTACTGGCTAACATCGCCGTGGTACGTAGTTGGAACGTTTTGTATCCTGAGTACATCATCCCCTTGAAACTCTACATATACACGTCTGTGGCGACCTTCGCCCTCGCCCTTATACTGATGACCCTTGCCTGTCTCTCCAAGGGACAGTTCTGGGCCATCTTTTGTAGATTCAACACAATAAATCACCCGAATATGCAGAGAAACAACTCAACGCTTCTCCAGGGCGTGGGGGGTTTTGAGTTTGACAACACTACAGGTACTTTGGGCCACATGGAAGCTGTCATCTCGAACAAAACGTCATTCCAAGTAGGCCCCAATAACACAGTGCTTCCAGTCAGTGGCGGCGGAGGAATATCTACTACGTATCTCACCTACGCCGTGTACACTTTAGCCTTAGCGGTCACTATCGTCAGCTACGTAAGAACGTTTGCTACACTGCATAAACTGAATCGCCAGGTTGCAGATTACCGGGCATATTTCAAAAACACTTGCCAATCAGTTCCAATCGGCTTGACGTTTGAGTACATTCCAGACATCACTGTATTTTCGAATAGTGTCAGAGGAGGCGGGCTCACTCCCAGCACGTCCCGAGTTTTGACACCGTGTTCTAACGTGCAACAAGTGGAGACATCGAGCAGCCAAGACGTCCGTCCGGCCTCAGTGTACAGTCTACAGACAACAAGGCGCCTTCCAATGAGTAGCTCAGGCCTAGGTCGCTCAGTACGAAGAGACAGACACCTGGTAACGTCCAACATCATCGTCTTTGCTGCCTACGTCATCACGTACCTACCGCTGGGAATCGTTTTACTGTTAGTCCTGGGACTGAGGATCAGAGTGTCTAGGGAGATAATACAGGTGCCGCTTGCTATTGTTGGCTTGAATCACGTCCTGAATCCATTTATCTACTGGAATAGAAGTCGCGAATTCAAGCAAAGTTTGAAGATGCTACGTGACAGTATTTCCTGTCGTACCCCTCGGCAGAAAAACAATACTCTGACGTATAGACAAAATGAAAACACTTATATATAGACTATGAAGTGTTTCAAAATTCCACGATGTAGTTTCTCAATATATCACTGACCTAAAATTGGCATAAAATGGGTACGTTAACGTTTAAGTCATATAAAATACACCCTCAATGTGCCGCAGAATAGTGGCTTTTTTTCTGAATGAAATTGGAGCTACAATAATACTCTGGAATGTGATTGCAGCAAAATGTACTCTCAAAAACTGGGACTGCAGCAAAAATAATCTCAAAATGCTAATACATTCAACACCTTTTCATATGCGTCTGTCTTTCGGTTTGTTCTAAATACGTTAAAATGTACAGTGTAACACAGCCACTTTGAATTTCTACGTATGTTTGTGTAATTGTACATTTATATGTAAGATATACGAATAGTTCAGGACAAAAATAGTGCATAGGGGTCAAGAGTAAAATTAGTTGTTTGTCGCAGAGAATACAGTGTATCAGTAGGTGTAGTCGTATAGTGTGCGCATCATTGAATGCCAGGACTGTATAATCTCGGAGTAATAGGCATCTAGATAAACGAATGCTCTAGAATGATAGAAGGCATCAAAATCCATGTGAGCTATCACATTATATCCGTTTCTAGTCGATGATATATGTGATACACATGTCTTTTTGAGTATGTGGATTTCGTTTTATGCCGTTATTTACTTCTTACTGATCGTTGAAATTGAAGTTGAACTGTGTTTTCTTATTTGTTTCTCTAGTGAAAAATACTCAACTCGCTTTTGCACGTGCTTGACTTCATATTACCATTTATAATAAATTATGTTCCTCTCATAAAAATCAATGTTAAAAAACTTGTACTAGATTTACATGTATAGTTAGTTATTTCTGTAAAAGTCATATGAATCATGCCTCAGTTGGTCAGATAATTATATCGTGAACTCAGTAACATTTCCAGTGTACTTTTTTTTACCTGTCATACACCTACACTGCAGTTCTCTAGGAATTTAGCGTTGTTTTGATGGAAGCTTGGGCAGTTGTATACTAATTCCATGAGGTGTACAGAGGAAACAACTGGGTTTTACATACGGTCGGGTTTTGTCCTTGAATGCAAAATGCATAAAGTGTGGGTGTGTATAGCTGAACGTAGGTAACGACTTATTTCAATCAGTACCAAAGTAATGTAATGTGATGGGATTGATATCGTCAGTTGAAGTATATGTGAAATACTCCTTTTTTCTCTCTCATACTATCCTTGTTTTTAGTTAAGTGACCCAAAATTGCAAATATGATTTTGTCAAACCCCTACGGTCGATTTCATTAAGCCCTCGATATGCTCAATCTTCCGGAATAGCTGCACTCACATTTAGTGGGCCTAGTGTCTGTGATAGTGCCACATTCTTCATATGTACAAACACAAATAATTTAATATGAGTAACATTGTACCCATGCAATCACGATATATGTGTGGTAAAGATCTGTATTTTGATGCTACATATTGTTTTATAAATATAAGCCTGTGAACTTGAAACTTATCTCAGAAAAATAAACGCTGGAATCCGAGACGCCCAAAGTCATTTCCCCAAAGCAAATCAAGAAGTGTGCAATTTCCGAAAGGTGTTTTGCTTTTCAGATGCGCGCGTAGTAGATATCAATCGCCAATAGTCGGGACTGTGTCAGGTGAAAATCTCTGTGCTGAAGCCAATTCATTTCCACCAGATATGGCCCCCAATCAAAAGTATTGTATCTACTGCATACACACCGTGAAGGAACATTCATTGACATAATAGCTAGCTGAAAGAAATTGCTTTGATTCTCAGTGATGAGCTTCCGTAAGTAATATCATATAAAAACATGTATCACTATAATCGATGAGGTTGACAGAGAACCCTATATCACCTAGCGTACCATTATGTGGCCTTTGAATTGATAGGGGAGAAAGAGATTTTTTTTATAAATATCGAATATATGTTTCCGATTTGCAATTACAAAGTGCGACACCTAAGGGCGTGACAGTTTCGCACTGTTCAAGGCGCCAACCAGTGTACGTTTTTTCCTGGTATTGTGGCGTGTTGGGTTTTGACATGAAGAGTAGAAGAAGTTTTGTTCTACCACGTGGAGAGATCGAAGAGGTATATTTGACATAGGATGGAATAGAGCAAAATGGACAACAAGCAGCTCATATTTGAAATACATTGGGAAAATATTTTAGCTAGGGTGAATATAGTTTTAGCTGCAGCGAAAATACTTTAGCTGGGGCGAAAATAGGTTTAGCTGCAGTGAAAATGTTTGAGCTGGGGTAAAAATAGTTTTAGCTGCAGCAAAAATGTTTTAGGTGGAGATAAAATAATTTTAGCTGAAGCGGGAATATTTCCGTTGGTTGAAAATTTGGAATTAATTTTCTTTGAAATAACAAAAATAAATATGTCATAAATAAGCCGCCGTAGATATATTTATTATTTATCGTACATATATCTATTATTCTACATGAGTCTACATATATATTATTCTACATGAGTCTATCACCGACAAAATTTGCCTGAACAGAGTAGAAATAATTTAAAAGCAAGTCTCTCTATATTGTCGTTTGTTGACCAGTTTTCTTGATGTAACGTTAGATTCGAAGCACCAAGGAGACTTATGGATTAGTCTGTGATAGTCTGGTTCGATATCACATTTACCTAAAATCCCGTCTTTATAGTTGAACACATCTTATTCGATATAATTCAATATTTTACTCAAGAAACATGATACATACATGTTGGTAACCATAAATAATTGTACATGGTAAAACAAGATCTAAATCTAAATATCAAAATATTCAAGATCAAAAGTATGGTTTCTGATTGGGCTCCGCTGAAAGCTCGATATGCAATAAAAAATACAAGCATTTGTATTTATGTCAAGTCAAAAATATAAATACAGTATTCCGGCCCCACATATTGAGCGTGTATACATGCATTGTGTCACAAGCTGCCTTCAAGAAATTCTATGGACGTCATCATGATCTGGTTGATAAATACACCAAATCCATGTCTGCCATGCAACTAGATCTACTTTCATGTTAGTTTTGGGGAATTCATGACGGGTGCCACTCGTGGGGCAGGAAATGCTCACTCTTTCCGGAACACCTGATTTCACCTCCTAATGGCCATATTTTGGGGGTTCACGAGTTTCCCTGTCATTTTCGTTTTCTCTCACTTTGTATGCCTGATATGACTTTCTGTCCCCGGACTATGAGATTGGATAACGGACTCTGTTTTGTTTTTTAATACTGGGTATTGATTCTACGTCTATGTAGAAAATAGCGAGCCCATTCCAGATGGATATTGCGTGTTTGGAAAGTACATGTAGTGTCACATAAGACAAGAATAACCATTATAATTACATGTAAGCCCATTCTCTCATGTCTGATGCTGAACTATCTTTTAATTTGTATGATATCGATATGACCACTTGAATGAATACATAACGCAAATTTACTTCTTGCATTTGTATTTCAGTTGGTCGCACCCGAGAGCAGCCAATCTCAGATGAGGTGTTCTGTTTCTATGTATAAAGCAAATCGAGTTGGAATATTAGGATGAATTACCCTAAATCATGGTGGTACCTTGGAACTAAAGACTCATCCTTGGTTGCATTAAGTCTCTCTGACGGCAGTGGCGGATATGAGCCACAGTCACCCGAGAGCAATTAGTTGTTCGCATGCATTAATTACCACCAGACACCGCGGCAGCTAGCCTTCCCGAATTATCTTCATTTCATCTACTAGTCAATCAGATGTCAAAGCCGGCTTTATAGGTGAGAAAGATGTCGTTATATCAGTTCTGACAGATGAGATCAGCTCTGATTATTGGGTTCAGATTAGATTCCTTTCTTCTAGAGTGGCTTTAGATATATATATAATAATATATAATTCACGTCATGTTTACTATCCATATCATCAAAATCTCGTACTAGCAGTAATGGAGGAAAAGTCCCATATATACATTGCATTCGCGGGATATCTGCGATGCCACAGTTTCCGCAATTTCATAAGTGAAGCCCATTTCAAGAATGAGAATCAATGAGACGCAGAAATTTTATTGTCAATACCATTGTACCTGTACGATCCAGACATATCTGCGATTAAATCTGCTTAAATTTTAATGTTACCAATTATGAATTTAAGCCTGTGAACAAGGATCCTATAATACTGGTATATTATAGGATCCTTGCTGTGAATGTAATACTTATCTCATACAAAAGATTACATATCAAAAGCTGAGACGCCTGTTTATCACCCGTTCAAGTAGAATCGATAGAAAAGTACAATTTCTGAGGTGTTTCCGTTTTTATATGCGAGCGTACAAGTGTATTACTTCATAGTAATGCTTCAGTTGTCACTGGACTTGCAGGGTCATGTACTAAATTACTTCAGGAAAAATCCACTCCTCGCTCCGGATTATATGACACACGTGTGCTACGCATTTTATATACTAATATATATTTTGTCGACTGGTAAGTGTATAATTCCGCATTTTACATACTAACATATATTTTGCCAACTGGTAAGTTAAAACTCTGATTTGTATTTCCAATGAACACAGCATTACGTATACACATTGTTATTGTTTACATCGATATTGTGAATGATAATTAGCGATGGGTTGCTTTCCATTGTTGAGCTGACATATATAGATGCTGCCATATTATATATGTGCGGCGGTAGGCGTAGGTGTTATAATTATGTAGGTGTTAGGTGTTATATGTAGGTGTTAGGTGTTATATGTTCTACAGCAATTTTGATCCACACCCATTCGGTAAAAAAAGTGTTATATTTTATGTAATTACATGAAATAGGAAGTTACGAAACTACGTGAGTGCGCATATCCCTTATCCAACGTTGCCGAAAGAACGATAAAGCATAGGAAATATATAAAAGCGTACAATGCAGCGTCTTAGCGGAGTTTCGTAACTTTCATTTCCCTTCTGAAAATTATACAGCAATTAGGCACTTTCGCAACAAGGGACTGTGTTTTGGGGAAAACACTGACTCGGAAACCAGTCAAGTTCATACGTTATGATATTAGCTACTGGCTTTTCCGTATTGCCTCCCAGAGGGGAGGGAGACTTCTTAAACGCTCTCTGAGAATCCCATGGGGAAATATTCTTCGACCCCAGAGAATTAACCTACTTTCGAAGAAAAAGTAGTTTAAACAATTGTTTTACAGAGTTGAACGTATATAATTCAGTTAATCAATATAATCTGAGGAATATTTTCGTGATTTGTATGATATTGGTATGAGCATTTGAAGCATAAAATAGTAAAAATATACTACTTGCATTTGTATTTAAGTAGGTAGTACACCTCAGAGTGGGCTGCCTTCTCTGGAAAAAATTAGGTAATCCCAGGTATGTGTTCTGTTTCGATCGATAAAGAAACCGAGGATGATTGTGACGAGGAGATGCCATAAACGGAAGATGCTAGGGATTGAACATTCATCTGAGGCTGCATCAAGTCCATTTTCGGCGGTGGGGAATTTGTATCACTCGAGAGCAATTAGTATTACCACCAGACACCAGACACCACCACAGCTGATCTTGTCAAATTATTTTCGCTTCATCTACCAGTCAATCAGATGTCAAAGCTGCCTTTAGATCACAAAGAAATTGTTACATAAGCTATGAACGGAGAGATCATTCCTGCTAATTAGGTTCAGTTCAGATTTCCTTCTACCAGACCGGTTCTGAGCAAAAACAAAGAAGGCTTTGTTTCTCCTCGAAAAATGAGGTTCACTATTAACATCATCAAAATATCACACTAGAAGTAATAGAGAAGTCTATACATTGTATCAGCAGAAAATCTGCGCTGCTAGAGCTTTTGCAGTTTTAGACTGGAGCCCATTTTAAAAATGAAAATCAATGAGAAATAGAAATGGATGTATCGATACTGAAACAGAAACTGGAACAACAGTCACTTTGGAATGGAAACCAAGTCCGACCAAGTACAGTCACAATTTTATCCGAAAGAGTGTTTCTTCATTTTCACTGGAACACTATCATAATCTCAATGCTGTTGATATTATCACCCCAGTAGTTCGTAGAAGTTAAAATCTATGCGCCTATGGATAGTTAAGGTGATATTGGCAGTAAGTTATGGATTTTTCCATACCTTTCTGATCGAACGAAGAAAACATAGCAGTTATAAATCTGCACCTGTATGCCCAAACAGATGCCCATTTCTACTTGATTTCGTTGCGAGTTTCTGGTGGGAATATTTTGAGTTTGTTTACATTACCGCCATTCTCGGTGCTTTGTATCCCGTGATGCAGTACGATTCCAGCTTACTCCTGTATGTTCGAGTCAATCGGGCCTGAAATAGGTTAAGTCAGAGGTAACTCTGAGTGGCGCACAAAACAAAAGAAAAGCGGCTGCTGGTACTGTCAAATGCTTGATTTATCTATCTGATCAAGCATGGTTTCTTTTGTAACCTATTTTTCTAAGACAACATGCATATTTGTATTTGATTTAGAAAGAAATAGTTTTCCTGCCAATATCACTTTAAAATATACTTACATGAACAAATATGAATACCAAATAATTGATTTGTCATGGGAAGAGATCATGTTAATGATACGGTATGATCTACTGAAACACCACATGACGAAGTTTATTTTCCTCACTAGTCCCATTCATTAATGCTTTTAATGCTATGTGTCAGTTTATTTTCGCCTGACAATACATGTCATTTTCTCATGTGTACAATGTGAATCAGGTTTGAAACAGAAATGAGAAACAGTAAATTTTATTGTCAGTACCATTGTATCTATACGTTCTGGGCATATCAGTTTTGTGATTAAATCTGAATTCTGATGTGAACAATTACGAACATAGGTCTTTGGATGTAAAACTCATCTCAGAAAAATGGCTATAAATTCCAAAAGCTGAGACGTTTGTATATCACCTGTCCAAGTAGAATCAATCGGGTGTACAATTTCTGAGAGATGTTTTCGTTTTCAGATACGAGCGTAAAAGTGTGATCTTCGTGCAAGTCCATATGAATGTTTCGGTTCACTTGAATAACACACTGTGCAGGGTCAGCTACTATATTATTTCAGGGTCAAAATCCGCTCCTCTCTCCGGATTATATATGACAGATGTGTTTATCTCCACGTTTCACATTCTAATACATATTTTGTCAACAAGGGAGTGGTATTTTCAATGAACACAGCATTAAGTAAACACGTTGTTATTGTTTACATCGATATTGTGAACGATTACGAGCGATACATTCTTGGCATGACATATATAGATGCTGTCATATCATATAAACAGGTATATGCGGCGGTAGCGATAAGTGTAGGTGTTATATGTAGTTGCTAGGTGTTACAAGTTCTACTGCAGTTTTGATACACACTCACTTGGTAATCAAATGTGCTACATTTTATCTAACTATATGACATAAGAAGTTACCAAACTACGCCCTATCCCTAATCTAATTCTCTCGGCAACGTTATATAAAATATAAGGAATACTAGGCATTTCAGTGTTCGGAATGAAGGAAACAAAATGCTGACTCAGTAGAAACATGACTCAAGGGCCAAGATCCAAATGTGACATGTATGCAACCAGACTACGACGCACCGTTACCGAGATATCGACGGAAATGAAGAAAGCTGACTCAGCAAAAAATTTCAGGTCTAGGTCAAATTAAGTTCATCCCTAATACCCCTTAAGCATGTATGAAAATAACGTCCACTTTGCTCTACGACGCACCGTTTCCGAGATATCGACGAAAATGAAAAATACAGACTCGGCAAAAATATTTTAGGTCAAGGTTAAAGTTCATCCCTAATCCCCCTAGGGCCACAAGGTCAGCAATAATGCCAGTTCCGCTCTACGACACACCGTTTCTGAGATATTGGCAAAAATGAAAAATGCCGACTCGGCAAAAAAATTTCAAGTCAATGTCAAAATTCATCCCTGATACCCAATAAACATGATTGTCTAGGGCCGTGAGTCCAAAAAATAACGTCCGTTATTCTCAACAACGCACCATATCCGAGATATCGACAAAATTGAAAAATACCTGCTCGGCAAAAAATTTCAGGTCAAGGTCATAGTTCATGCTTGATACCCATGAGACATGTTTGCATAAGGTGACGAGTTTGAAAATAACGTCCTTTTCGCTCTAAGACTTATCGTTTCTGAGATATCGACGAAAAGGCAAAATGACGACTCGGCAAAAAAAAAATTCAGGTTAAGGTCAAAGTTTATCTCTAATAAACACATGTAACCAACTTTACGACACTGTTAATGGATCAATCAACAGGATCCAGGAAAATCCTCTACCAGAAGGTCGTTCAGATAAAGAACTTACAGAACACTTCTCCAATCACTTCGAGCAGAAGGTTCAGAAAATCGCCAAACACCTCGAGACATATCCAAACTTTGATCCACCAGTCCGGATTGTTGAAACACTAGGTGTATTCAGAGACAGAAGTCACAGCGTTGACGTGATCACAATTATCAACAAACTTGGAAGTAAGCAATGCACAATGGACTGTTTCCGTGTCAAGTTAATTCGTGATCACAAAGACAACTTTGCTCATGTATTGTCAAAAGTGATCAACGAATCATTCGACCGTGGACAATTTCCAGACAACTGGAAAAATGCCCTAATCAAAACCAATGATAAAAAAGCTCGCCATTGGGCCTACTGATACCAATTATAGACCTTATCAAATCTCAAATACTTCCCCAAAATACTGGAGTGCGCAGCATTGAATCAAATCGTGAGTCATTGTGAACTAAGCAATCTTCTCCCTCAGCACCAATGTGCATACAGAAAAGGACATTCCTGTGAGACAATGCTTCTCAAACTTTCAGACGACATTCTGAATGGAATGGAAACCAGAAGTATTTGCTCAGTGGTGGCACTCGATCTGAGTGCCACCTTTCGACACGGTGAATCACAACATCCTTCTCGAAACCTTTCAGAACTATTATGAATCAAAAACAAGGTCTTACACTGGCTCAAAAGACAAGTATGATACCAAACACCAAACAATCCGCAAGACTGAACTCAAAATCCATAGACAAAATTAACACAATCGGTATGTTAAGGTTGGACAAAAATTCATAATTGGTGATCAAGGTCCGAGCAATTTGAATATCACAGACATCCGGCGAAGCCAAATGTGAGATCAGGTGTACCAGTAAGAGTAAGCTTCTCTTGCCTCGCATGCGACACCCACTGTGATATCCAAAATAAATGCCATCGAGATGAAGGACATAGTTAGGTTATAATAACGACTGTACAAGTACCAATCAACATGATGTGATAATATCTCCCATCATCTTAGTTACAGACAGACCAAAATGGTCTATTAATTCCTGATGACGACCATAAAACTTCTTAAAGGTCGACTGCAATCTAAGTCTCGATTAGCCCTGCTTTAATAACTTATCAGTTAGCATTTTGGCTCTGGCTAGAAAATCTTGGTAATGGGGCATGAGCAGAAAAACGCCTATTCGCTAGCTGGCAGCACTGTTTTAGTGGTAAAATGACGTGATAACCTTTATTTATTATCAGGATACCATGGTATTACTCCAAACATACGGAATTTTCGCGCCAAATGCCACGTGCATGGTTGACAACAGACGACATTCCCTAGTGATTTGGCGCCAAATTTACCACTATTACAATGCTGCCACCTATTCAATGAGCTTTGCCCACGCCCCATTGGAACATGCTCTAGCATATCGAATGAGTTGAGACACATAGACGCCATACGCAGGAGCTGCTGGTATGTTACTACTCAGTACTGGGAAATTTACGATGGGAAAATTGAAGTCATCACGTTTGTCATATAATCTGGTACATAGATTGTCATTTTTGCCTATTTCGAGGTATAGGTCAAGATATGCTGCAGACTTGGAGGAGTCCGTGGTGTCTTTAATTTCCAGTTCATCCGGATATATGAGATGTAGATAATCACTGAACTTTGGATTGTTCAATGACAATACATCGTCAATGTATCTGTATGTAAAATTGAATGAACTGGCTAGTTTCTTTTCTCCTCTCTTCAGAAGCGATTGTAGCGATTGAACTCTGCTTCGTATGAATATAAAAACAAATGTTGTGCTCTATCAACGGGCAGATGTCGGCTAAAAAAGATCTCACGCCATCAGTTCCTCAAGGAGGCTGTAGTTCAGCATTCTACTTTATCATGTACGCTGCCACGTTATTTGAAGTCGTACCTGATGAACTTCACCTTTATGGGTTCGCCGACGACCACATCATTTGTTCCCAGTTTGATACAAACAGCAGAATAGCTTAAGCCGATGCGCTTCTGGATCTTGATGACTTCCTCGTTGACGTTCAGACGTGGATGAACGAAACATTCAGATTATGCTAACTGTATACTTGCTGGAGTGCCCGACTCAACACTTCATCCCTTCCAGTGCCTACAGAATATGTGTGCCAAACTCGTCCTGAACCGGTCCAAGTTCGACAGCAGTACGGAAGCGCTAAAACAGCTGCACTGGCTACCCATACGCGGCAGAATAGAATTTAAAATTCTGACCATCATGTTCCAAGTAGTGCATGGGAATGCGCCAGTGAAACTGAAAAACTCGGTCAAGATTAGATCAAGCACTCGGGACCCGAGATCAAACAGTTCCGAGTTTGCTGTACCAAGAAATCGGAACAAAACGTTTGGTGATCGCTCGTTCCAGGTGACCGGTCCCAGAGCCTGGAACTCAATGCCCAATGAACTCAAAATGATCAACCAGTATCAGCAATTTAAATGCAAAACATTTCTTTTTACCAAATATTCTAATGTGGGCTAACTATATTGTTACATATCATCTGATCATCATGTCATAATCATGATAATGGTGTTATGTACAGCGCTGATAATTATTGTAAAATACCATTTAGCGCTATATAAATATTAATAAACTTAGTATATTTAGTAGATTGGATAACGGACCCTGTTTTGTTTGCTCGGAATACTTAATACTGGGTATTGATTCCACGTCTACTACTCTTAAACCTAAACTTTTGAATATGCAAGATCAAAAAGATACTCTCTTGAATATAACTTTATCTTCGAGCTATTTTCACAATCACAAAATTAAATGGATTTTATAGATCTTTACATTACCATACATGTAGAAGTCGAACACACGTTTCTAGGATGATGTTTCACCGGATTTCTTCACCCAAATGGTAGTGAATATCGTCAGAGTTCTCATAACAACATGGCGTTCTGTGCAGACTGATTGCTCAATTTCCGACCACACAATGAAAGTGTGCTTGTCACGTAAACCTTACGTGTCTCCTTCGCGCTGACATTTCTGAGCCAGAAATGAGGAAATAGCACCGATGCTTTCTATAGCTTATAGGAAGTCAGCAGAGAATACGCTATCAAAACTATCTTAAGCTCTTCCTTGATTATGTCAACATGTATGAACACTGAAGATCATCTGAGACCAAATTATCTAAGGTAATAGCTCTATTTTGAGGTGGTCATGTGGTGGCCAACATTTACTTGGTTTCAGGCAAATTAATGCATGGAATATAGGGGACATAACAAACCACCCTTCCACGGAATAATGAAACCATATTAAAAGAAATAATGTTCAAAGTAGTAGAGTTGAAAAAAATCAGTTTCTTATTATTATATATCCTTTACTTATAATCATATATCCTGATAAGGGGAATAAATATTCACCTTATCAGAATTCTGTATTCAAAGGAAAATTAATCAAGTCAAAAATAGTTATTTGTTGGATGGACATGTACTTGTCATACATCTATTCCATGGGGTTTGCTTCAGCTTTCTAAATTATTCCTCACAGGTTGTTGGGCAGTTGTGTACTAATTCCATCCATGTGCAGTGGAAACAACTACTTTTCACACAATGTCTCGCCCTGATGACGCCAGTGTGTTCATGGATAAACTATTTAGTGAGGCTTTATTTCTATTCCAAAATGTTGTATTTCACATTTGTTATTGGTATCGTCAAAATCTAGTTGTATTAGTGGTAATACATTGATAATCGCATTGATATATGTTATCACGTATGTCACACAAAATGCATTCCCAAATGCAACTGGACAATCCCGAAATGCGACTGTGGCAGTATACTCTCAAAGAGATACTGGGGCACTGCAGTCAGTGCTCTCTCAAATGCACTTGCTGCTGCTTCCAGTTTGTTTCTAATACGCTGAACTGACGGTATGTACTTTTGTTCGAAATTTACATATTTGAGTAAATAAGTGAGTACATAATTAATTTATTTTCAGCATACATGCAATGGCTTACAATACGTATAATACTATAATTGTGATAGCAGGCAGTCACAACACTGACAACATGTTACTAGTAGTTGTCTATCATTTGGCCCTTAGTTGGAAAGATAGATGATTTGGAAAAGTTCTTAATGGAATACCGGGACAATTTGAAAAAGGTGAAATACTCTAGTGCATGCGTTGTTGCATGGTTCAATTAAGTATGGTTAAAGCTCTTCAATTGAGATGGTTTAAAATAACGGAACATAGGCGGATCCAGAGGGGGGCGCACCCGGCGCCCCCCCCCCCCCCCCTAAAGTGAGAGAGAGAAAGAGGGAGAGAGAGAGAGAGAGAGAGAGAGAGAGAGAGAGAAAGAAAGAGATAGAGAGAGTAAATAGGCCCTATAATGTAAGAGCTAGCAATAAATAAGGTAAAGAGCTGATATAAATAAAATGCAATGATCTAGGCAGGCATACCTCTGTTAATGTTATTTAATTTCATCAAACCACCTAACCGTGATCACCGGCTTAGATATTAAAATTAGCTTTGGCGGCCGCATATAATACTGTGCAATTGAATGACCTTTCACTGGCGCGCGCACGTGCTAGTGCACTGGCTTTAGTCACATGATCAGCCTTCTGAGTGAGTCGGTTCAACCAGACCAGTATAATGAAGAGAAAGACAAATCAAGACATAACACGTTTTTTCAAGAAGAGGTAAAATAAACACCAGATTTAGAAATGTACTTTTTCATACCTGAATGCCCGCTATAGACCAATAGATCTAGATTTTTTTTACAACTCAATCGCTAAGCTGGCTAGATCTATTATGCAGTGTGGCGGCGCTAAGTTTCCTCGTTTGGAGATCCATGTAAATGGGATCTAGATCTACATGTAGGCCCCATATAGGTCCTAGTACCTATATGGTCTACTATAGTATGTATGAAGGTGAAATCAGAATATATGTCATGTTTTTCCGTCTGTCGTCCGTTAGACAGTCTTATCTGAGGCTCTTATGCTCAGTGAATAGCACGAACTATCTCCGGACAACATCTACTAAAGTCAAGTTCATGTATCAGTGAAACACGCTTTTTGACCATAGTTTTGTTTTGAATAATCGGATTAACTTGAATTTTCGTGTGTTTAAATGGGTATGATGCCGTAATTTTTGCAACAAAGTTCGGAATTTTATCTCAGAAAAATGAAAAAGTTGGCCATCTACCATAATGTTAAATTTCAGTAGGGCCTACAAGATGCGATCAAACAAATCCATCAAAGTCACTATTCAGGGCTTTTATCATGTTTACGCCCGTACAGAATGAGCCTATTGAGGTGATTTGGAGTCGGAAGGCATAGTCGATGTATATTTAGTAAATACATACTTTAAAGTAATATATAACTCGAAAATCGAATAAAAGTTGTTGCTGTTAGTGCAGACTCTGAAATTCCATGTTGGGGCTGAAATATAACAGGGTACATTGCCAACTTTTTCATTTTTAGGTTACCGGACCTTTGGTCCGATAACCTATTGGCATGGCGTTGCGTCTGGCCACATTTTTATCTTTAAAGTTTAAAGTAGAACCTTTCTGAAATTTTGCACAGAAATAGCTTTTGCACAGAAATTTTTTTTTTGATTTTCGCATTTTCCTCGAAATGGCAGTCATTTTCGTTGACAAATGCTCGATTTTGGACTTTGATGGCAATTTTTTTGTTTTGATTCCCGTTATGTACCTCTGTGATGTGTATAAGTTTGGTTGCCCTTGAATCGCCAGTCTGCATGTGGCGGCCATTTTGATTCTTTACTGGTCAGTAAATAAATTTATTTTGCCCAAATCGCATTATTATCCATTTTGGGCTATTGCTAGGCAAGAAAAAGTTTTCAAATTTTTTACTTTGAATTTTCGCCACTCTTTCTCTTCATAGTGGGAGCTGTCGCAATTGTACTCATAGATAGCCTGAAAATAGAGATTAGATATTGGCACTGGTAGTCATATATGGCGATCTGTGTGGTTACCTTCACCTGAATTTGACCTTCGATTACCTTGAAAGGTCAAAATAGCAATTTTTGCCCAAATTTGCTTATACTGATGGAATGCTCGTAGATCGATCTCATGTTTGCATTATGAGCATTTGCATTTGGAAGTTGTATATGGAACAACCAATGATGACTTTGGGCTTGACCTTTGATGACTTTGAGTGCTAATTGTCTAATGTCAAATGTGATAACTGGCCACTGAGGTTTAAGCGCTTCCTTGCACCTAGATGTTGGGATTGTATTATAGGCTTGTAAAAAGTCATATATATATGGCACATCTTTTGGTGACCTTGAACTTGATCTCAAGGTCTCGCCCAACCTGAAATGTGTAAATTGACCTCTACAGACCTCTACTTGTTAATAGAGCGTATATGTTTGTATTATGAACATATAGAAAGGTATGTGCAGCACACTTAATGGTGAGATTGAAGTTCACAAAGATGACTTTAGTTAGTAAATCTCAAGGTAATATGTCGACTACAATGCTTGTAACCAAAATTGTCCGGAAACCTATCTTATCCCTTGGGCTAATTTTTTAACATTTAGAGTCCCTATGGCGCCGCCACCAACTTTTCATTTTTTTATAAACACATAATAGTAAATCATATAGCCTACCTGGATAAAACCAGTAGTTCCTATGAACCCAGAACATATATACCTATGTATATACCTATGTATATACTAGTATAATTATGTATTCATCACACAATGCGGACTTCACTTGATTCCAGACTTTTGTGCAAGGGTACCAAGAATCAAGGCGACCTTGATGGTGGAGGCAGGCAGTGCATGTGTGTGTCTCTTTGTTTCTTGGCTCTTCCATCCCCGAAGCCGACATCTGAAGTTGACGAATTGCTCCGAACTGGCACCGACCTGTATCGTTCCATCTGCAAACATGGTGGTTACATGTGCTCCAACGAGTTCCCTGATGCCGTCGATATTGCTGGTCAGCGCTTCAGTGTTACTGTCGGAGTGCCCATGAGTGGACTTTTAGTTTAAATCATATTTATTCAAAAAATTTAGCATTGACCAGCAGGGCAAGCCCTATTTCAAGATCTCTGCGTGTGCAAATCTACAAGGTGCATAGGCATATATTCACAAAATAAGTCCGCTTTAAAAATTGATACAAAGAAACATATATACATCAGAAGTATATACAATATTTACAACGAAAAATGTTAGAAAGATAGATGGTAATAAATAAAATAAATAGGACAATAAAACTTATCACAATATGTTAAACAAAGTGATTTTAAGTTACATAATATTCCAACTATAATAATGACATAACTGTAACACTGAATTTTCCATTATCACGAAATCTCAGAGAATATCAGTACAGTACGTAACTATTTACACAAAATACACTGATGCATACCGATTGGTGATCGCATAATTTATGGTGTATGTAGATGACTCGAATGGATGATTCGGTGCAGGTGGGAACAACCCCCGTTAATACCCACAAGAAGAGTCCTGTGATGTCTCAGTATTTTGCATGTGGATGTATCTTGCGAATGATTCGGTGCAGGTGGGAACAACCCCCGTTAATCACTCACAAGATGAGAGCATTTTGATATGTTAGATGTTTGTATTAGAATACACTGCATCTAAATGTGTCCAGTGAGTGATTCGGTGCAGGTGGGAACAACCCCCGTTAATCACTCACATTGTTTTTTTATTTGTTTAGCAAAATGAGATCCAATAAGATAATTGGTGTGTTGTATGTAAGTGTGCCCAGCGGATGATGCGGTGCGGGTGGGAGCAACCCCCGTTAACCGATCACCAGGTTTAGTATATGTATAACATACATACTGGCTCTGAACAGCTCGACCAATGGTTCCACTATGGCTGGTTGTAAGAATTTAAGAAGTCTTGGTCCCATATTGTCCGGGCCATATGCTTTGGACACATTCAATAATGACAATTGGTCCTCTACATCCCTAGTACAAATATCAATAGACTGGAGTTTTTGGGTATTTGGTAATATATTGTCACCAATTGGTGGGGGGTCGATACCATCGTCATCTATACCGGATTTCTCCAGAAATAGACGATTAAATGTATTCGCTTTATCGACTCCTTCAGTTAAAACTGTACCCTCATGCTCAAGAGATGGGCACTTAAGATCTTTATTCAACCCAAACACTGATTTGTACAATTTCCAGCAATCTTTCGTGGCAAAAGTACAAGTAGACAGTTTGGTATATTGATCTTTTTCATGTTTGGTTTCCGCATCTCTACATTTACTTATGTAGTCATTGCGTACTTTTCGATAAGAAGCCCACGCCTGATCGGTATCTGCCGTTTTAGCCTGTTTATGTATACGATGAACCCGCCGACGAATGCGTCTGAGCTCACTCGTGTGCCAGGGTTTGTCATTATGTCGAACAGTTACCAATCGGTTCGGTGTATATTGTTTGGCGGCGCTGATTATGGTGCTTGTCCATTTATCAACGGCGAGATCAATATCGACATAATTGTCCAGCAACATGTCCCAATCGATATTCTGCAAGTGGGCACGGAGCGCATGTATATCTGCATTAGCGTAATCCCACATCAATCGGGTATAACAGTGATTTCTCTGAGTAAGGAAATTTAGGGTTACACCAATGGTGCAGTTATCATTTGTCAAGAGGGGGGAAAGCACACGAGTGTCCTTGACAAAGGCCGGCATATTACTAACTGCACGGTCCAGACATGTGCTAGTCGTGGAGGTGATTTGTGTGGACTTTTGTTCCAGGCAGATGATAACATTGAAGGTCAAATATTCACTGTGGAATCAGCACTGCGTGATTGCCTAAAAGACTCTTCGACATGCCTTCTGACAATAGGGAATGCCCCTGGATCAACTATTGGGATCAAGGTTGACGGGCAGAACTACTTGATAAGTGACTCGCACAGCAGGGACGATGAAGGTCTTTGTTCAGCAGGTGGAAAAGCCGTTATCCTTAAGATCCCTGCATTCAAAGAACTTGTGAAATTCGTTAAAGATTTGGCCTGTTCTTTATCAAATGATGACTTACCTTTTGAAATCACTCCTGTAAAAGTTGATGCCCGGCGAGTTCAGGAAACTGAAGAAATATCAACCGATCTGGTGGGTGCAGCTGAAAGCACACAATCTACGGCATCCCAATCAGTGACGGAAAGCATTCCAGGCACAGAGATGGACACAAATCAAGTCACACTTGTCGACATCGCAAATTATCACGTCACAACGCCTACAGACGAAAGTAGATTTCAACTGATAGATAACCGAGAACCGGATGCATCATTCAAATTCCCAGCAAAAGCATACAAGGACGTGCGCAAAAAATCCGGTGTCATGAACAGATTTTGTTGCCGAGAATGGTTTAAAAAATTTGACTTCATTTCCTACTCTAAGGCTCAAGATGGTCTCTATTGTTTACCGTGTGTTCTTTTCCCAGTAACGTCACACCGGAGATCACATAAGCTCATAAGTGAACCTTACCGCAACTGGAAGGATGCAGTAACTGATCTGAAGTCTCATTCATCAACCGATTATCATCTGTCCTCTGTGGCCAAGATGAGAGAATTTGTAGCGACTTACAGAAAATCAGAATGTCGGATCGACACCAATGTCAGTAACCTAAGTGCAGCCACCATTGAGAAAAACAAAAATGTACTGGAATCCATCGTGAAATGTTTGGTCTTTTGTGGAAGGCAAGGGATAGCTCTGCGTGGGCACAGAGATGACGAGACAGTTGAGAGCACTTCGAGCAACAAAGGGAATTTCAAGGCATTGCTCAACTTCAGAGTAGACGCAGGGGATGAAAGACTAAAGAAACATTTGGAGAAGTGTGCTAAAAACGCCACTTACATATCCAAAACCTCCCAGAATGAGTTGCTACACTGCATGAAGCGGTACATTCAGGATGAAATTGTCTCAGAAGTCAAGCGGCAAGATATCGGTCCATACTATGGCATTCAATGCGACGAAGTCACAGATTCAAGCAACTGGGAACAACTCGGAAGCGTCCTGAGGTACACCAAAAATGGAGAACCTGTGGAACGAGTGCTGGAGTTCGTAAAGTGCGAAAACACCACTGGCCAAGAAATATGTGACCAAATACTAAAGTCACTTACATCCGCCAGACTGGATCCATCCTTGTGTCGCTCACAAACAATGGATGGAGCATGCGATATGTCTGGAAAATATAATGGATGTGCAGCAAAGTTTTCAGAAACTTCGCCGAAGGCTCTCTACCATTACTGCAGCAGCCATGACTTGAACCTGGTCCTGTGCAAGAGTTGTCAGGTAAAGGAGATCCACCTGATGCTCGACTCCCTGAAGCAGCTTGGTATTTTTTTCAAGTACTCCCCCAAACGATCGAGACGACTAGAACAAGCAGTGGAAGAAGCTAACAAGCACAGAGATGCAAAAAGACAGATAAACAAGTCCAAGTTCAAGATCTTTTGTGAAACACGATGGGTGGAAAAAATCACCACAATGGAAGTCTTTGATGAAATGTACGAACCGTTGGTCAACTGCTTAGAAGGTATTTCATCAGAGACTGGTTGGGACAGCAAAGCCGTAACAGAGGCCCATGGACTTCTACGAAAAATCAGTGAAGCAACATTCATTGTTTCCTTTCAAACGACCCTTTACATGTTTGGTTTTTTCCATGGCCTTACCAGGAAACTCCAGGGGTCAGCATTGGATGTCATCCAAGGCTACAACATGGTGACAGATGTGCGGGAGGCAGTGTCCAATGTACGATCAGACCAAAATGGCTTTGACAGCGTGTACCGAAAATGTGAGAAAATGAGTACATGTGCTGACACACCTCTAGTTCCACCCAGGAGATGTGGGAGACAGACCCAGAGAGGACACGTTCCTGCAGATTCCCCCAAGCAGTATTTTGAGAGGGCAGTGTTCATACCATTCCTGGATTCTGTCATCCAGCAGCTCAACATGCGATTCAGCCACCTGGCCCAGAAAGCCATCAGAGGAATGTGTCTGATACCATCTGAAATCAGTCATGTGGACGAGAAAGCTATCAGGGATATACATGACTTCTATGAAGAAGACATACCACATCCTGGATCACTAGAGCAGGAGTTTGCCTTGTGGCGACGTCTCTGGTCTACCCAATCTGAAAAGCCATCAAGTCTTGGGGCAACACTAACGGATCCACGAACGTGTCGTACAATGTACCCCAACATCAAGAAAGTGCTGAACATCTTGCTGTTAACATCAGTATCGTCTAGCAGTGTGGAACGCGCCAATTCATCCTTGAAGTTCATAAAAAATCTGCGTAGGAGTACCATGACGGAAGACCGATTCAACGCCCTTCTGTTGTTGTATGTGCACAGAGACATACACGTTGACGTTAAAGCTATTGTTGATATGTATGTTCGTGAACATCCACAAAAAATGTTGCTTGTTAACCCACTCGATTAACATGTGTAATAAAATTGTGTTTCTCTGCACCTCAATTCGTTGTTCAACCATATATGTTTCAATATTATTGCCATAAAAGGTGATCAATATTAATAATTCCTCCAATGAAACCTTCGATATACTACGAGTATATATTTGGTCATGTTGTGATTCAACACCACCCACAACCTTGAACCAAGAATCCTGTACCCGTCACCGATAAGTACACGAAATAAGCATCCAATAGTCCCAGAAATGTCTCCAGACATCACCCCAAATGCTCTCAGAAAACACCAAAATGCAAAATTTTCTCGGGGGGCTTACGACGCCCCCCCCCCCCAACCCCCAGACCGAACTTATGTTGTTTGCGCCCCCCTAATCGAAATTTATAATGTTGTGCGTATCAGATGTAGGTATCAATCTATTACCACAAATACAGTAGATTTTGATGATGACAATAACAAACGTAAAATACAACATTTTGCAATAGAAGCAAAGCCCGACCAAATAGTTTATCCAAGCACTCACTGGCGTCATCAGGGGCAGACAGTGTGTTAAATGTAGTTGTTTCTACTGTACACCTGATGGAATTAGTATACTACTGCCCAACAACCTATGAAAATATTTTAGAAATCCAAAACAAACCCCATGGAACAGACAATTTCATTAGCAAACTTTCTAAATTGATCCATAATGCGATCCAGATGTGTTGAAGCGTAGAACTCCAGGGAAATAGGTCTCGAGATGAATGGACCCACTTTCCCAGTGCTGAGAGGCAATCGGGTCATACGATTCAAGTCGATCACATATGTGATATGGGCATGTGAATTTTTCAGTATATGTACGAGGAATCTATCTGGTGACGTTATTTACTACTAAATGGTCCGTCAGGGAAATAGGTCTCGAGATGAATGGACCCACTTTCCGAGTGCTGTGAGGCAATCACGTCATACCCAATTCAAGTCGATCACATATGTAATATACATGGGCATGTGAAATTTTCAGTACATGTAATGGTCGGTGGGATCTGAACTAGAACAATTTATTGTATTTATTGGCTGTTGAAGAATATACAGTACAGTAGTTTTTGTACGTGATTGGCATATTAGGATCTATAAAAAATGATTTTTCTCGATATTAATCGCTATTAAGGGACTTGTGCTAGATTTACATGTATACCAAGTATTCATCATTCGTAAAATTGATCATTCGTAAAATTGTCAGGAAAGAACACACCGTCATCTCAGTATCTTTTTCGAGTGTACTGTACATGCTATACACCTATGCAGGTTTCTCGTGGATTTTTTCGTGTTGTTTAATTATTAATTAATTGGGCGTTGTGTACTAATTCCTCTAGGTGTACAGTATGAATAATCACACCCCTATGGCTTCAGATATACATGTTTGTTCGGTTCGGTTTTGTCCCTATCCGAATGATATTCCATTTCAGGTTCTCTATCCCCATCATCAAACTATTTTTGGTTCCTCTTGCAATGGGTTGATTACATACGTTTGTAATAATTTGAAACATAAATCGATGCACTCTAATATACAATGCATTTTGCACATACATATTATGTATATGTTTCTCTTAGACCGTGTTCTGAGTTTAGTATCCCTAAGGTGTGAATATGGTTATGACGCGGGTGATGATACAGCCTATTTAAATATATGTCGTGAGGCTTCAAACATGTCCATGTTATTACTTGCCGGAATTGAAAATTTCGGCAAGTATGTTGATCGGTTTGTGGATGTGTTTGTGTGTTTGTGGATGTGTTTGTTTGTTCGCATTCTAGCGTCCACAGTTCTTGCTTAAAAGCTTCCAAAATTCGTGTGCAGAATCTGTAGAATACCGGCCAGAAAACGTCCTATTTTGGTGTGTCTAGGTCAACATGGTCAAAGGTCAAGGTCAAGGTCAAGCAAAACGTCGAAAACACATAAGTGGCCATAACTTCGGTTCTAATGGTCCTAGAGACTTCAAATTAAGTTCATATTTTAGATAAACTCGAGTTCTATCTTTTGTGGCCTTGACCTTGACATTTGACCTTGAGAAGTTCGCCCGAGGTCGAATATTTGACCTTGGAGGTCACCTCCTTGGTGACGATGTGGGACCGGTCCCTTATGGTCAATATCAATTTTTAGCCCGATCGGCCAATTCGTTATGACGTAATTGACGTTTCTATGGCAACGAAATCGGCCCCATTATAAGCAAAATTGCATGTTTCAAGCTGTCCATGCTGATAAAAGCGTCAATAATGTGCGTAAATATCTAATGATATACCTGTTTATAGCCAAGGATGAGTTCTTTTGTTCCGGGGAATTTCAAGGTCATAGGTCGAAAGTCAAGGTCAATATTGACCCACAAGTGAAAACCATGTAGGTCACTATATCTTAGGATCTAAGCAAGATAGAGACACGAAAGTAAATCCACAGTATTGCACTCACTTAGCCTAACAACTTTTGCATTTACACCTAAGGCGTATGACCGATAGCCTTTGCAAACGCCTGAGGTCGAAATTGACCTAAAAAATGACATTGACCTTGACCTTTTTCCAAAATATCGAGTAGTAGCTTGTTTGAAAGGTCTTCGAGAGTAATTTCTGAATTTGTTGTCATTTTTGGAATCGGACGTCAATTGACGTCATAATGACGTCAAATGTGATTTCAGACTGACATTTAGGCCCTTTGAATGTCAGAGGTGCGAAGTTATAACATTTACTGCATATCTAGCATATGTCAACGATGTGGAGTCGTCCTGTGATGGTCTCTATCAATTTTTAACACTCATCGATATATCCGTTTTGACGTAATCGACGTTTTTGTGGCAACAAATCGGGAAAAATTTCAAAGGAAACTCATCATTTGAAGATATGATGATCTTGTCCGGTTATAATATAACATATATGGACACAATTTTTTCATGCATATTTAAAAATTCCATTCACAGTAAGTTTGCAGTAAATAATTGACGACAAAATGACGTCATAATTGCGTACTCATTCCGGCAAGTGTGTGGCCTATGGCCTCTCGTGTTTGAAATATTTATTGTTGTATTATTCATATTATGTATGATACATGAGTATAATACACAATAAAGGCTCATAGAGCTTCTGTGCGACATATGGTATACAGACATATAACTACAATGCATATACAACAGCAGAAATGTGCACTAAAAAACGCTGAATGCATCCCACAACGTCAATGGCCTAGGGCGCAATGGTGTGTGCCAGATACTTGTTTAGTAAATACTCCTTAATTTTTACTTCAAAATTTTTCATCTTCAACTTGGCATCAAGATTCCCCCATAGTTTGACACCCATATAATTCATGGAATGGTACCCAAATGTTTTGGTATTATATTTGCACAAAACATATGTCTCATTATCTCTGAAGGAGTAAGTTTTAATAGAATCTAAGTATCAATTTATTACCACCGTTACAGCCAAATGTTTATGATTCCAATAGCAAACGTAAAACACAACATTTTGCAATAGAAACAAAGCCCGACCAAATAGTTTACCAAAAGACACACTACTGGCGTCATCAGGGGCAGACAGTGTGGTAAATAATTTAGAAGTCCGAAACAAACCCCATGGAACAGATATATGACAAGTACCTAATCACAAGCCAGAAGGCTACTGAGTTGATTGTATCCTCGGGGACAGATTTAACGTCCGCCAGCAGTGACACCGACTCCGTGATATGAATGTAAGTATCAATTTTTTACCACCAATACAGTCAGATTTTGATGATGCCAATAAAAAAACGTATAGTGTGGTAAGTGTATTCGTTTCTACTGAAGGAATTAGTATACATTTTAATTATACAAGGTATAATTAAATCAATCATGTAAACAGGCGAGTTTTTGTACTTTATTTTATGCATTTCATCTGCCAAAGATTTCAAACACAGTCTATAAACGTCAAGAGAATTATTGCGAGAGGAGTCCTTCATATGGAAGAAATAGTTACATTGTCATATACCATTCTGATCGAACGTTCTTTAAGCTTATCCAGCTTTTTCAAAGTTGTAATTAAGATAAACATCCACACGATTATACAATAATTTAGATCAGATATTACATACGAGATGTACTAGTGCGTCTATTCTCGACATCAAGATCCTTTTTTTTATTATTGATATAGCAGTAATCTGTTTGGACTAAGTGGCACATACATTTTGGATGCATACATCGAATTTTAGCTGACGATTGATTCCAAGGCCCAGTGTATTTTTGAATTTGTGGCTACAATATTGACGTCTCCAATCATAATAGAGTCATCAGTACTCGGTACATTTTGTCCCAGGAACACTACTTGAAATTGCTTAGGGTTACCTTTCATCATGTTATCTTTGAACCATATAATTACTTTGTGCATATTTTCTTGTAATAATCTCTTAATCTCGGACATATCTTTGTGGGTACATGACAAGGTATTGTCATCTGCGTAACTATAATCGGTCGAGTGTAAGTGAATGAATAGCGAGTCATTTATAAAGATATTGAAAATTAGTATCCCGAGGATGCTGCCCTGTGGTACCCCTTACTTTATAGATACCCATTGACTTGTACGTGTTGTTTTCCTAGCCAAAATATAGATAACATGTGTAATTGTTAATCATATGGAATACGCACGACCATGAATGCAATATCAAGTCGTCATTGTCAACTAGACCAGCTACACCTCGTAATATTGCTCTTTAACGTGAAATCTGACAAAAATGTAACAATTTTTTAAACAAATGTTGGAATTCCTGGATACCTAAGCCACATCGGTGTCATCAGGTGCATATGGTGCAGACAGTGTCATAGTTTATATTTATTGTTTTTGTACTGTGCTTTATATTGAATTAGTGCACAACCTAAAACTATACTTCACTAATTAAATTTTCTTCACAATACATACTTTTTGTCTACTCGATATGACACTAGTTTATGCTGTTTCCTTTTTTTATGTTTAGCAACATATTATTTTCAAGACAAATACATTGGAAATGGATTCCTCTGCCCGCTTGCCAGTATTGCTGTATCTTTTATACATGGATATGCATTCTATGCCATTTCTTTCGGCGATATATCGACAACTTGTGCTGTATATTCATACTATGGTATTTTAGCATTTTCTGAAAACATCGACAATATAAGTGTTTTCATATATAAGTGTTTTCATTTTGTCTATACGTGAGAGTATTGTTTTTCTGCCGAGGGGTACGACAGAAAATATTGTCAAGTAGCATCTTCAAACCTTGCTTGAATTCGCGACTTCTGTTCCAGTAGATAAATGGATTCAGGACGTGATTCAAGCCAACAATAGCAAGCGGCACCTGTATTATGTCCCTGGAGAGTCTGATCTTAAGTCCCAGAACTAAAAGTAATACAATTCCCAGTGGCAGGTACGTGATGACGTAGGCAGCAAAGACGATGATGTTGGACGTTACCAGTTGTCTGTCTCTCCGTACTGAACGACCTAGGCCTGAGCTACTCATTGGAAGGCGCCTTGATGTCTGTAGACTGTACACTGAGGGTGGACGGACGTCTTGGCTGCTCGATGTCTCCACTTGTTGCACGTTAGAACACGGTGTCACAACTCGGGATGTGCTGGGAGTGAGCCCGCCTCCTCTGACACTATTCGAAAATACAGTGATGTCTGGAATGTACTCAAACGTCAGGCCGATTGGAACTGATTGGGAAGTGTTTTTGAAATATGCCCGGTAATCTGCAACCTGGCGATTCAGTTTATGCAGTGTAGCAAACGTTCTCACGTAGCTGACGATAGTGACCGCTAAGGCTAAAGTGTACACGGCGTAGGTTAGATACGTAGTAGATATTCCTCCGCTGCCACTGACTGGAAACAATGTGTTGTTGGAGATGGCTTGGAATGATGTTTTGTTCGAGATGACAATTTCCGTATGACCAAAAGTACCTGTAGTGTTTTCCAACTCAAAATTTCCCACGTCCTGGAGAAGCACTGATTCGTTGCCATGCATATTTGGGAGACTTTTTGTGTTAAGTCTACAAAAGATGGCCCAGAACTGTCCCTTGCTGAGACAGGCAAGGGTCGTCAGTATAAGGGCGAGGGCGAAGGTCGCCACAGACGTGGATATGTAGAGTTTCAAAGGGATGATGTACTCGGGATACAAGACGTTCCAACTACGTACCACGGCGATGTTAGCCAGTACGATCATATTCGCCGACGTAGGGAGAGTCGTGACTTTACTGAGGAAGCAAGACGCCATGAGCAGCAAGTTCCCACTCGTGAATACCGATGACCCGAGACCTCCTGCAGTCAACTCCAAACTCTTTCGCACGATGACCAGAGCACAAGCCAACGCATCGTACCCAGCCAAAATGACGTGTAGTGAATTGTCTCTGGTCCGAAGTCTTTCATTTCTATACACTATCCAAAAGACCAGACAATTTCCAATTAATCCAACATGGGATAAAATTATTTGAACGGTGTTCAACGAAACGGTTAAAGCAGCCATCCTCCCACTCGGCAGATCGAGAACTAATGCTCTCGCTTTAGTTTCTGAGGGTCGTGCAAGCCATTATTATAATGATGTCTCACCCCTCCTAGTGTCATCGCACCGAAGTGCTGTATCTGTGTTGTGATCAGTAGAGTCAGCAGGCAGTGTAAGCCGATAGTTTGCTACCAGCGACTGCACCTCAAGATACAGTGCCTGCAATTATTAATGCGCTGAATAAACTGACATTGGTATATAATGATATACATAAGGCCAATTGGTATATTACATATGATGCCGGTAACACAAACAGGTTCACCAAAATAAAACACGTAAAACTTACAGAGTACAATGAATTACTACAGTGTATTGGAAGGATGTTTGTGGATGACCTTGTATGTGTAAAATTACTACAGAGAAAATTGTCTGAAAGGGAAAATCATTCAACATTGTGTATGGTAATTGTAATGTAATTGCAGCCTTTAGGTAATATCAACATGCGGCTGTTCTCGCGGAAACGGTCCAAGATTTTAGCTTACCGACCCACGAGAACACGGGGATCTGTTGTCGTCATATATAACTTGTGTTGACCTGATATTTGTTTGATATTCGCTGTTTCTCCTTTTTCTTATGAATATTGTTTTTACATTAGAGCGTTGGGGGCAAAGCCCCAATTCTCTACATGTCCATGTGCTGACTTTGTTATGGAGGTTTCATGGTAAACCTATCGATGCCCATTTTGGTATGAAAACGTTTAGACACCTACTTCGAATGAGGATTGTCTTGGTCATTGATCACCAATTTAGAATTTTTGTCCAACCTTAACATACCGATTGTGTAAATTTTGTCCATGGATTTTGAGTTTAGTCTTGCGGATTGTTTGGTGTTTGGTATCATACTTGTCTTTTGAATATCCATTATCCAGAGATGTATAATGCATAAATCGATGTGTTAGGTTTGAGAAAATTACGTAAAATGCTCAGATCGTCTTGAAAACGTCAAAATGGCGGAGTCGAGGGAAATTGACGTTCCCATAATTGCAAAGCAAATTTTACCGCAATGACGCATATTTTGGAACACACAATTTTCTGTGCATACATACATGTAAGCTTGCGTGTGGCATTCTTCGGTGTTATGAAGTAAACACAACGACTCGTCTGCGATGTCACGGCTATATTTACCATAATTTGACGTATTTATCACATGACAAGGTGTTGGGTTTGCGAAGCCTTTATATTTTCAACTGGTCTTTTGATTAGCCCAGTATGTATATGTTAATTATCATGATATTAAGGGGGCGGGGGGTAACGTTGAGTAGGATACATTCAGCTGTCGTGGTGCTGATGATGTGCTCGAGGTCTGATGTCGACTCTCGCAGTCAGCTGCATTTTCTTGTTTCCCGATTTGTGGGCCTACACGTGAGCTTTTTCCTGTACGTGGAATCTATTTGGTGACGTTATTTACTAACTTATTGATTGAATGTATCTTTTATACGTGCTTGAATGCATATTAGTATCTATAATAAATCTTGTTCCTCGGTATTAAACAATATTAAGAAAATTGAACTAGATTTGAATGTATATTTTTGTTTTCCTGTGAAATTTCAAACTTGGTTTAACATATATTTATTGCATAAGTGAGCATTGGCCAGCAGGGCTAGGCCCTATATCAAGGCCTCTGCTATATGTACAGGTGCACTAGTAACACGAAAATATTGAACAAAAGAAATGTAACACACTATATAATACACAGTATATACAAATATACAAATTGTTATTATGACATGATTAACAATAACATAATTGATACAGATATATACAGTACAATGTATATTAGACGTGAATCAACACCAAATAACAAGTAATCCGTGCAAAAATTAATATGAATATATATACTATGATTATGTACATGCAATTTGTACCTGTACTCTCGCTATTATGGGGATTCTGCCCCTCATTTGCACATAATGGATGTTATAAATTATACACAGTATATAATATAAATTCATCGTCATACAAACGCATGTGTGCACACACATCAAAACGAAATATCAAAAACTTACGTTAATCATTCGTGACTTACGTTAATCATTCGTGTCCTTGTCAGAAAAATAAAACACACAGTGATCTCAGTAGCATTTTTTAGTGCACTTATGTACATATTGCACTCAGACCGGTATGCAGGTTTTCTCGTTGACTTTTGTGATACTTTAATTTGTTATTGGGCAGTTGTTTACACTAATTCCTCTGGATATACAATATGAATAATGACGTCACTCTGGCTTGAAATATCATCTTTGTTCGCTTGGTTTTTGACCCTATTCGAAAGATATTTCTTTTCAGGTTTTTTAACCCCATCATCTGAATAGTTTTGGTTCCTTTTGCATAGGGTTGATACATATGTTTGTAATAAGTCGATACGTATCGACACAGTTTCCTGTACACTACAGGTGCATTTTGCACATACACATGTTTTCTCAGACAGCTCTTCTGAGTTGAGCGTATGGTTGATATGAGCGGTGATAATACAACCTATTTAATTTTATCTGATGTGAGGCTTCACACATGTCACTGCTTATTAGTGTTATGTCACAGGTGTCCGTCTGAAATGGAATGACTAGACTTTACTGAGCCCATGATCAGCACCTGGTCTCAGCTTAGCTGTTGGGGTGTCCATGTTAGTGTTATCGTGATGACAATGATACTGATATCAACAGCGATAAATGCAATGTGTTCATTAATTTTGTATAAACAGTAGATTTAAGCTACATTGTACCTGTGAGATCACGATGTATCTGTGATAGAAATGTGTGTACAAAAAACGGGGGAATATGATATATATCAAGTTTTTCAAAGAGAAACAAAGTGTACAATTGCTGAGAGAATCACTCGTGTTCAGTATTGATGCGAGCTTACCGTGTACATGGTGTACGTGTAACCAACTCTCATTTGTGATATGAGATTTTGTTGACGAAAATAAAAATCTAACATCAGACGCTGGAAATAGAGAAAAAAAAAGCCCAACCAAACATTCAGGTCTTAAGCCACACTGTGTGTGAATATATTTTTTTTCACTGTACCCCAGATGGAATTAGTGCACAACTTAAAAATGTTATTCACTAATTAAAAATTCTGCACAAAACATAATTTTAGTCTAGTCCATATAATATTGGTTTATATCGTTACCTTGTCTTATGAGACAAATTCTCTGGGAATGGTTTCCTCTGCAATCTTGACAATGCTTGGCTGTATATACTTTGTGTCGCGTAGTTTCCAAGTGTACTCCCGTGAATAATTTGAAAATAGACAGACAAACTACTATCTTGGTTATGCAAGAGACATGGAAGATTGCTGACAAGACAAACAGCTTGAAGACGACAGAAATCCAACTACATATAACCAGCTCAAACATATCTAATTAGAAGTAAATACTGACAATTTATTTTTCACTGTCCAAGGCGCTACCCACGCGCGGCTGCGCCAGGCATTGTGACATGTTGACATTCAACGTGACGAGCAAATTGAAGAAATTGTCGCCAAAGTAATTCAGTTCGTCAACGGGGAAAGATCAGAGAGGTAGCTATCATGTTTATTGCACACGTGGAATAAATCACACTGGCTAACAATGAAGTGATATCAAGGATCTTTTATGATAGGATATCCAACTCTGCCCAAAATGGCGTGATTACGTAATATGACGTAAATAGACGTGGAATCAATACCCAGTATTAAGTATTCCGAGCAAACAAAACAGGGTCCGTTATCCAATCTCATAGTCCGGGGACAGAAAGTCATATCAGGCATACGAAGTGAGAGAAAACAAAAATGACAGGGAAACTCATGAACCCCCAAAAATGGCCATTAGGAGGTGAAATCAGGTGTTCCGGAAAGAGTGAGCATTTCCTGCCCCACTAGTGGCACCCGTCATGAATTCTCCAAAATTAACATGAAAATAGATCTAGTTGCATGGCAGACATGGATTTGCTGTATTTATCAACCAGATCATGATGACGTCCATAGAATTTCTTAAACGCAGCTATAAGTCTTGGTAAAACATATCCTTGTCGCAGCAGTTTAGAGACTAGCTGGGCACTTCGATAGACAAAGTCCTCATATTTGCAACTAGCTCTGGAATAGCGTATAAGTTGACAAACAAACACGCCATATGCCGGTGACATAGGAATGTTGCTGCTTAGAAAAGGGAAATTGACCATGGAAAAATTGAAATCATCACGTTTGTCATATAATCTAGTTGACAGGTTAGAATCATTATCAATCTCCAACCTCAGGTCTAGATAGTTGGAAAAATTAGCGGAGTCTGTAGTATCTTTAATTTCAAGTTCCTTAGGAAATATGACATCCAAATAATCACCAAACTTGGGATTATTTAGCGACAATACATCATCTATGTATCGGAAAGTGAAATTAAAATTACATGTTAGTTTCTTAGAACCTCCTCGTTGTAAATGTTGGATAAAATCTAATTCATATGAGTATAAAAACAGGTCTGCCAATATAAATGGTGCACAGTTTGTACCCATGGGAATACCAATAGTTTGTTGAAATATTCGACCACCAAATTCCACAAAAATATTATCAATCAGAAAATTAACCATATTTACGACATCTATTTCAGTATATTTGTATGGGGCATCAGAGTTGCCTTTAACAAAATAAGCGGTATTATATTTAACTACAATATAGTGGTACCGACGTTGTCCCTTTTTAGAGAAAAATGAATTATTGATTAGTTTTTTAAGCTGAGACTTCAGTTCAGAATGAGGTATAGTTGTGTACAAAGTGGAGAAATCAAATGTTTTGATAGACGTTACTTTTGAAAGTGTGTGAGCATGTAGATATTCCAATAAAGATTTGGAATTTTTTAATATCCACATTTGGTTTATACCACTTCTAGAATAGATGGTTTCAGAGTACTTTTGGAGACCCTGTTTAATTTTAGACAATATAACAGTCAATATTTTAGAAAGGGCTTTGGTAGAACATGACGCTGAACCTGAAATATATCTTTGTTTGTATGGATTTTTGTGCAACTTTGGGATCCAATATAAGTTTGGTAGATTAGAATCTTTACATGAGGTAGTAATACCAAACGAATGCAATACAGACACATGATTTGATAAGATATCCTGTTTGGGCACAGTATGTATGTACTATTGGAATTAGTATTGTTGGCAATACCAAGTTCGTCAAACAGACACTTTATATAGTATGCTTTACAAACAAAAACAACATTATTAGAAGCTTTATCTGCAGGGACAATGACGAACCTTTCTTGGAGTTTCAACAAACTATTAGTAACCACGGGATCATTGAAGACAGAGCTATATTTAGTACTAACTGACTTTGTCAAACATTAATGCGTTTGTTTACCAATGACCTAATCTGTTTGACCCATTCTGACAGAGAAATTTGAGCGTGTTGAAACACTGCCGGGCGTTAAAAATCGACTTGTTCACATTCACTTGTAATAAACATGAGCAGAGTTGTGAACCATAGATTGGAATGAATGATAGGTGATTGCGTTGATTGGGGGTATGGCCTAAATTTCTTCAACAATATTCAGCATTCGCGTTGCCGATGATGTGGTACTGGGGTCGGGGTTTGTGAGTGTCCCTTTATATGTTTGTGTGTGAATCGAAGCCTGTAACTCGAACGGGTTTAATCCAATCGTCTTTAAATTTGAGCAGCGGGAGGTAAAACCTCTCGGCTTGGAAATATTTAGTTTCCATGGAAATCGGTTGATTTTTGTTGCCATGGCAACCGTTCGAAATCCTGAAATGCCATTTTATTGCCATCGAAAACGCCTGTAAAACGGACCCACTCATGGTGACAATAAAATTGGCCCCTCATTTTAAAAAAAGTCCACATAATCGAGATGTTCTGATGTAACTCTGGTGGTATTTTGCAGGTGAAAGGTACATTCATTTCAGAGTTATGAGACAGGATATCTACCTCCAAATTTAGTGAAAATTGAATATTGTATTAATATTGGAACGGTTCTCATACCGATAGTTTTTAGGTTACCGGCCCTTTGGTCCGATAACCTATTGCCGTGGCGTTGCGTCCGTCGTCGTCGTCCGTCGTCTGTCTACATTTTTATCTTTGAAGTTTACAGTCGGATTTTCCTGAAATTTTGCACAAAAATGCCTAAAAATATTTCAAGAGGGAGGTATTTTTTTAGTTTTTTGATTTCAGCATTTTTCTCAAAATGGCGGCCGTTTCCGTCGAAAAATGGCCAATTTTGGACTTTGACAGTCGTTTTCTCAAAATCTGTTCAGTAACTTTTTTTTATTGAAGCATAACACTCCTCATATGTACCCCTGTGACATGTATAAGTTTCGTTGCCCTTGAATCGCTCGAAGTGGGCCATTTTGGGCCCAAACTTGGCCCAAATGGGACTTTCCCATGTTAAATTCTCCTATGCTTTATAATGAGGCACATTTTTCTGAATATCTCTATACTTAATATTGAGATTAGAGATTGGCAATCAATGGTGGACATATAGGGAATGATATATGCTGAACATTCTCATGACCTTGGATTTGACCTTTGACCTCATTTTCAAGGTCATAGAACAAAATGGTCAATATCTCGCTTCTTAACAACTTTACAGCCTAGGAATCAATAGTGAACATATATATATGCTGAATATTCTGGTGACCTTGAATTTGACATTTGCCCTCATTATCAAGGTCAGAGAACAAAATGACTAATATCTGGCTTATTATCGACTTCACAGCTAAGTAATCCATAGTGAACATATAGGGAATGATATGTGCTGAATATTACCATCAACTCAGTAGCCTTCTGGCTTGTGATTAGGTACTTATGTACTTGTCATATATCTATTCCATGGGGTTTGTTTCAGATTTCTAAATGATTTTCAAAGGTTGTTGGGCAGTTGTATACTAATTCCATCATGTGTACAGTAGAAACAACTACATTTAACACACTGTCTGCCCCTGATGACGCCAGTGTGTCTTTGGATAATCTATTTGGTCGGGCTTTGTTTCTATTGCAAAATGTTGTATATTACGTTTGTTATTGGCATCATCAAAATCTGACTATTGGTGGTAATAGATTGATTCTTACATTCTGATAATCTTGAATTTGACATTTGAATCTATTTTTCTGGTCAGATCACGAAATGGCCAATATTTGGCTTATTACCAACTTTATAGCTTAGGAATCAGTTGTGAACATACTATAAATAATATATGCTGGATATTCTCGTGACCTTGAATTGACCAATGACCTTATTTTTGAGGGCATGGGACAAAAGGCTAATATCTGAAATATATAATTTTCGGTAATCTTTCCTAGCCCTTGGGCTAATTTTTATTGGATTTCCTTGGAAACGGGACATTTCCGAGACATTGGATGATGCTTCTCAGTCCTAAATTTTTGAAAAGATTGAATGGTAATTTTTTTAATTATTGACGTGGATGTGCTCAAAAACACGCATACAGACATGCACGTCTATGGACGACATCAAAAAAATCTTCGCGAGCGGGGAGAAAGAAAAATTGTGCATGACAATGAGGCGCCACCCCTCACGCGTGCCCTCCAAGATTACTGAGCTCAATTCCAGGGCCCGATCTTGTGTGATGTCATTTTGAGCGAAGTGATAAGCCGTATGAAAAACTCAATTTCGAGCACCTGTCACCGTTTTGACACGCTCAAATGAGATTTCGTCATTTTACGTAATCACGTATTCACGTCCACATTGAGCAGAGTTGGACATCCTATTATAGACGATCCTTGTTGATATTCATACTGCTTTGTTCGGGTGGATAGATATCTAATTGCATAAAATGCCATCAGCCCAAAATATACACATAATTACTGGTCAAAGATCCAAAATGAAATCTTTGACGCATATTACAGTTCTTTTAGAGGAACATGTCTGAAAATTAACTTTCAAATTAGATATTTCTTAATTTGAATCAACAGAATTATGGTCGGCGGTTGTCGAAGAGAACTGGTGGAGAAGACACATCTCGGCTCATATTTACGTGTCATCAAGTGACAGCTAATGCGACGTACGCACGTCTACACCCACTATGATAGTGGGTATTAACGGACATGTCACCAAAACTACCCTACCAAAGCACGATCGACCACATAACTATGTTATTAACATTATATTCCAGATTATATTGTGGATAGTTTCATTCCCAAAATGTTGGCATATTCGATTGGTTTGACTGGATGGAACACACTTGGTGCGTCCATGAAAGACCGTACATTATGATGAAAGGACATACATATATATATATATCAATGACTGTCAAATCCAATTGATTTGGGAAAATACTGACTTTATTCCTACTCCTATTTCTGAAGTATTCTGAAATAATATTTCTTGTTTGGATCAACAAGTGTTTGGTTTTGTATTGCTTTCTAGTCAAACTGAACACATTTTCAAACTCCGATGCAAGATGAAAAATATCAATGATAGATGTCTATACTATTAAGTTAGGCAACATATTTTATTGTGTGACAGTGTTTTTGTATGAATAATCGGATACCACTCCGAAATTAAATAGACCTACATGTAATTACATAAAATATTAATAATAATTACATATAAAATTAATTACATGAATTATCAACAATACGAAACAATAACATGGTAACAAGGAATACAACGTATATTACAGACTGCATTACCCCTAAAATGCATGCAATTCATCCAGAAAATGGTTATAATCGAAAACATAGTTTGAAACATTTCCATGGCATATCACAAAATATCAGCTGTTGAACAACAACAATGCAAATCCGAAGGCAATAATAGTTCCAAGTTTTGTGAAATGGAAGTATCGATGAATGGCATGGCTGAGAAATTGTGACTGAATTTGCCTGTTACTATGTGCTCACTATGGAGGTCGGGCGTCCGTTACTAAGCGCTCGAGGGGTTCTCCCGATGCCGTTGGCCCCTGGACTACTGCGAGATCCCGTCTTCACTAATGACAGGTCCGTGTGCGCATGCGTCCCACCCATTGCGCGCGCTGCCGCGGCCCATGAATAGCCGCGCGTGACGTCACGGTGATGCGCGTGGGACGCACCACGTGCTGTTTGAGCTTCGAAGCTCACGGTGGGCAAACTGAACGCCTCATCGCCGTCAATTCCCACTCGCCGATCACTATACGTCTCTTGAAGTTTGTAGATGAAGCATCTCAAGAGCGGAACGCTCTCAACGATCTTGGGCTTGATCATACGGCGTGTGATCTGGAGTTCTAACATATGCGCCATGTCCTTCGTAGAGCGTGGGTTTCGCTTTTTGAAGAGGCGCTCAAAGTGACTCCTATGAAGCACCATAACGACGGTCTCCTGGGAACACACGGCCGTGCCGTGGTACTTGTCCAACCCTAGCAACGCCTCGATATCACCTGGTACCAAGAAACACTACAATTATTTGATAGTATATCAGCGCCATTACACAGAAGGGAAGCAAAGTAACAATGGACCCAGTGTTGAAATCCGCTTTCTTTGGTATCTCGTAAAAGAAACCTCCACGAAAAACCACATGTGATTATTACCATTATTTTGGTCCTAAAACACACTATCAACTGTACTCGCAAATAATATAAAGACCATAATTTTATCTAAGTCAACCATGTGTACTCTACTCCGGTGTGAAATGATTTCCGTCCACGCTGAAAACCAACCACAGCTGAGACACAACCTACCGACACACTGTTTCGCTCCGAGATAGCACAGGTTGATCATCACTTTCTTCGAACTGATCTGCGAGTTCATTTTCCGTATGGCGGAGGGTGACCAGCTCTGTGGAAGATCGTTGATGGAATCCCCATGAGTGGGGTCCGCCTGGTTGCCATGGCGCTTGAGACGGGAAGCTTTGTTGATCCGGGTGAACTTAGCCAGTTGAGGCAACAGTTTCTGGGGGAAGTAAGCCTTGTCGCTTTTTATAACGTCTCTGAAATCGGAATTGAGGCATCTTCGTTTACTTGAATATTATCTCTAAATAATATGCAATGTGTTATCATCAAAACTGTTCAGCAACATCGGGCAGACGTATTCAGAGGATTTCGACCCTCTATGACGGCATTTTAGGCCAAGTTTGTGACTGCATGATTCTATATGTACATGTATGACATTACGGCTCCGATCATAATGTGAGTCATATGTCCAGACCAGGTAGTTGACATAGTCATATTTCATAGATGGAGTTTCTTCACATTATATGACGTTGAATTTACTAACGTATACCCAACTTTTGCATCATCCTACTTCATAGCTGTGTTGAACTCACGTTTGACCTTCTATAACGTTGCCACATCGATCCATGAACTTGTCGTACTGTTGGTAATGTGCTTCTGGATCTACAACCAGCTTCACTTCTCCTCTGAAATAGCGAAGCAAAATGGAAACTGATAACGAAATACGAGCAGACTGTACACTCTCAACACATGTAATATGTAGGCCTACTACCATTTAGGTACTAAAGACCAGCTAGTGAGTTGACAACGTACTTGACGATGAAGTAGATATCAGTAGCTGGATCGCCTTGTCGAAAGAGCGTGCAGTCGAAAGGCAGTACCTCGCGCTTGAAGCAGGCGGCCAGCTGCTTGCGGAACTTGGGCATCCATTGCTGAATGAGGGGCACCGACTCGATAAAGCCGATCTTTTCCGAATACTCCCGAGCGACGACCTTCTTCACAGAGCGGTTGTAGAGGTCACGGTGTATGACGACCAGATCCGTTCGCTCGTCCGCGATGACCGAGGCTGTCCGGATACAGTCGGCGTTCATAAGAGCAATCTCTCCGAACGGAGCGCCCTCGCCTATGAATACATAACACATAATTGGGCACCATGTTGCGAATCAATGATGCTTGTTTTCTACACTGCAGTTTTACCCTTTATAGCATCATCGTTTTAGTAGCAGATTAACCGCGGTTCATTCCGGAAAGAACACAAATCTACCTCAGTTAACTGAGTTTATTATTTAGCCTACTAACTTTTATGCTGTATACTAAGTCGGGTTATGATAATTCAGATACTTTGTGATATAGGCATGTATCATAACTGAATCTTAACTTAGTGAGGGTTTCGATCCCTGCGAGCTGACCTAGGGTGATGATCTTGCTGCCATAGTTGCTGACCTAAGGTGACAATCTGGTTGACATAGTTACTGACCTAGGGTGGCGATCTGGTTGCCGAGGGATGCACGCTCTGCCTTTGTGTTGGTCCCCTCCTCCCCAAGGACCACATCTTCCAGGGCTTCCTTGAGTAGCACCGCCACTGAGCCTCGCAATACGATGTAAAATCTGCATGAGCGCATAGAGTTAGAGGATGTGAAAATAGGTCTTCAAGGTGCCGAATATTCTCAAGGAAACTCATAGAACTACAAATATTATTTTATAATATTTTATATTACCACATACTGATAAATAATTTCAAGGATGCCATGTTTCCTCAGGAAAACATACAGCCAGTGTTTATAATGATATAAACATATATAATCATGTTCGGAAGTCTAACCTGTGTCCTTTCTCGCCTTGATGTATGATGACGTCATCCTTCTCCCTGGTCACAAACTCACAGTGTTGAATTACGTCCAACAAGGTCTCTGTCGAGGGAAATGTATGTTGAAATAATTGCTATTACGACAAAGTTGGCGAAACTCATGGACCGTGGACGTACATTCAATCACGAAAACCCAGGGAGATTCATGAGCAACACTTGGCCCGTTCACTAACTGACCATTATGGCCTTTCGAAACATCTCTAGAATAATGCAGTCTCAGTATTCTTTCCATAGATGGGTTGTTTCATATCGGATCGATTCTTATGCAATTTATAGCATCACGTGATTCAGATAAATAAACGTGAAACGAAAATATATCGCGTTCAATATCGCCTATTATTGGGAACGAACAGGTTCATGTTGTATTCGTTTTCACACAGGTCATCAATTTCAAAAGTCTTACTAAACGTGGATATTTTAAACAAGAGACGCCCAATAGTCCAAAAGGCGGGTGAGAATATAGATACAGAACCACTGAATTGAACTGAGTTCTCTAGTGCAGATCATCAATATCCTTGACCCAGAAGCGGAAGACCAACTATTCACACACTCGGGTGTAACTGGCAAAAGTATTTGATTGTCAATAGTGTCAATAGAGCAATAGCTTACGGATCTTTGAATGATGCAAGCGTTACTATACATTCAACCTATGTCGACTATTTTGACTATGATGAATTATGCTGTTTCATGTGGATGGATTTGAGTCGAGTTTGATTTATCGAACAATTATCCGTCAATGATCCATAGAACAACTTTCGCCGATTATTATACATGTATACGAATTTCATCACGAAGTTCCCAATCGTTTTTTTTTTTGCTTTATGTGGAAGACAAATGGAGAAGTGCACCAATAACAAGTGGGGTCGACTCGCACAGCATTTAGATGGTTCTCCACACGCGATCGACATTTACGAGAGTAGTCGGTGTTTTTCATTCTTCTATGGAACGACCTTGAAGGCACAAAACGGATCAATTAAAAATTTCCGTTCAGTTACGGCTGATCGGTGCGAATAAACACGGACGGGCGGCTTAGCCTTCGGTCCATTGAAGCAAAATTTACATGGCATCCGTCGATGTGGCTAAGGTCAAAATAACAAGTCGCTTTATATCCAATTTACACTTTTCCTGTGGAGAAAGGAAAAATATCTGCATTTTTGTTGGGTACGCGTCAACTATTTATTACCACAAATGGCGACAAATAAATAACCTGATATATATAACGTAGCATCACAAGCGACATTGGTATCACGCGATACAGACCTTATGTTGAATACTGCTATTATCACTGTGTACCTAAGGGAAATATGTATACAACTTCTCAAACGCAGACTAAAACTTTGTAGAAGACAAAACAACAAACCTCGTGAAACATACGTGTGTTCATGCATGTAGGCGCACCAATGCTAACTAGTCAATACTATCGTACCATACTAACCCGTATCTTTTGTGGCATATAATATGTCACCCAGTGCAACCTTGGTTTATATCTTGAGATGTATGGATGTGTTACCTACCCCGTGTACAACAATAGAGCAAGATTTAATGATACCAAGAAAAACTCTGAGATCAGTTTCGAGAGAAAAGATTGGCATGATTGTGTTGCAAAAAGCGCACGTCATCGAATTTTCCCTCTTTTTACATTAATTGAAGTTGATTTGAATTAAAGCCCGATAAACCTCCAGTTTCCTGACAGGACGGTTTACACCTTTGATTTTTCGCTCGTACCATGCATTTTTATTCTGATCTTTTGTTCGGCGATTGAGTTTATTAGTTGTTTCAGTTTGTCGATTTCAGCACAACAAAACCCATCGTCTCACGCGATTCGTTCAAGTTTCTAGTCCAGTAATTAGAGCTCACGTCTTGGAAATTCAATACAAAACAACAGAGCCTCGAATGTTTCATTTCCGTCTTGAAGCAAATACGTAATCAGTCGAATTACCTCACTGTCTTCATTGATTTCTGTTTTCATCCGCAATTCTCACAAAAATATAAATACAACTGGGATATTCGTATGTCTCTCCATGTCTGTGTTCGTGCTATTATTTCTATTGATTTGCACATTTTTCTCTCCGATCTTTAAAGGACACTGTTTTAAAGGACGATGTTTCGTGTGTAGTTAACCATTGTATAACATCGAATTGCATAATCCGAAGTAGGTATTAATATTCAACCTCTGTCGCGTGAACTACACACGCGACTAGTACATAGTTAATTTTGAGTCATGTGTGAATCACATAAGTATTTGAGGATGAAATAAAGTATATAACGACACAACCAGGCTATATTACTGACAAACATGTACTCAAGTTCGTAAAAATGAAACATTCCCAAATGTACTCAAGTTCGTAAAAATGAAACATTCCCAACTTATACATGTACATGTATTTCACTGTATTTCTGTCTTCAACGGGTTTCTGTGTACAGTATATTCCTGTTTACAAGGTATACCTTCGTTGAGAGTTCTGAGCAGCTTGGATTTCTGTCGGAACCACTCCTCAAGAGATCGCATCTCCCTGCGCGTTCTCTGGTCGGGAGGTCTCTTGGTGATCCGGACAATCTTCTCATAGCGGCTGTTCAGTCTCGATATAAACGGTGCCTCTGTTATCTCCATTTCGGTCCTGCCTTCTTTGGATCTATTAGTCCAGTTGTTAACTATTGTGAATCCGAGTTCAGTAACAGTTAGTGGCGGAGGTTCGTCATCCCACGGACTTTCCAATACAGGCTATCCAGATCAGCAGTGTGCGTATCACAATTTGCTGTGTTTGCCACCAGCTTCACAGTCGATGTCATGTTTATTAAATATGATATCATCGCGAATGATCGATCCTTAATGCTCCCATATTCTGTACGCGACAGTTCGCCACCCTATTAGCGACGTAACTCTTCTGCCCGTGTCTAATTACCCCGCGAAGACAAATGCAGTGGAAACGATGTCCCATCGAGCCATTGCTTCGGGGGTGCAGTCAGCCGGCCAGGGGCATAAAATCCATGCGCTAGCATACCACGAGGTGGCAGTGACGTGCGCGACGTCCACCCTCTTTGCCCCCTCCTGTCATGGAACCGCCAGGCAGAATTCAATATTTACACGTCCTTTTAGCCTGGTTACCGCTGATTTAGGTTACTGGGTGTATTTTAGTACGCCACGGATCAACACACATTCCGATACAATACATGCCTCGAGAATTTCAATTTGTTTTTTCGAACATGTCCTATTCGATTTTTTTCCAAAATAGACTACTGAACATTGACAAACGGTCGTTGTATATTTATACTGGGTATTGCGACATTCACACTCTCGTGATATATGATAAGCGCAATATAATGACACAAATGAAAATACGTGAAAAAATAACATAACATAATAGTTACGAGTTAGAACTACACTATTTGTGACAGAAATAAAGTGCGGGAGAAAATCGCGACACTGCGCCGTTAACTCGTTGTTTGGCTGGAAACTACACGATTTTCACACATGGACCCTCGTCTGTATCCATAGAGAGCGGTCAAATTGGCCACTCATCTACGACACGGCCATTGATCTATTGGCAGTGATCACCACTCGGCCCTAGACCATACTCCACTGTTGATACAATTAAAGGGTAAATAACTCAACATAAGCTGTTTCCAAACAAACTCCGTCGTAAGGTAAATTTGAACGAAGAGGAAAAATTGTGTACATACGGGTTCGGGTTTCAAAGATCGACAACAAAAAGATACTATGAGTCGATACAAATTCGAAACGATAGGTGTGATAAAAAAAACCGCACAAAAAGATCGATGGGGACAAAGGCTTTCGCTAGAAAATAGGCGAACAAAGTGGGGGTAAAATTTACTGGTTATGTACACAAATCAGCAAAAATAATAATGGTCAATGGTTCTGTCTTTTGGACAGATGGAAAGCAAAATGACTTTATTTTCAAAAAGTGTAAACACTCGCACCTTACAGCAGTTTTGAGACCAATAAAAATCATTATTCGCTAAAGTATCGTTTAAAAAATCGTGAAACATTATGTCCAAGAATTTGACACATTATTTTTGGAAAATAAGAATAAGATTTGATTTAGACTAAGTGTGAATAAAAATATTCACATCCAGCTAGCCATATGGATCAAATAAATGAATAAGATTGTAAATGAGGCCATAAAGTCTTACCACACTGATCTATCTATACCAAAATATGAGAAAAATTCACATTTTCAATTCAAACACCTGATAATTTGTCGAGGAGTGACATCAAACAATTTCAAGAATAAATACTGGATCTATATACTAGTGTAAGAAATGCATTTTCATCCAAATTGGAGCTAAAATATAAATCACTGTGGAAAAGCAAATCAAATGCACATTCTTAGTTTAAAAACTAAGCAAAACAGTCATTTTTTCCCTTCCATACTTGAACTGCATGTCGCACTTCCGAAATTCGGTTGTGAAAATGTTCCGCAAATCGATCACGAACTGACTGTCGTAAAATCGAACTGCAGGTCTATTGATCTGTGCAAATATACCACTAGACAAATCATTTACGTAAACCGTGTGTCCCCAATTTATTGACCCTTGTAACTTTAGCTACTGTCATTGATATGTTAACCAGAGTCAATGTCCGTTGAGCCTGCAGTTGTAAGCATCCAAGACACAGTTGCCATCATTGTCATAAAACAATCAATTGTTACAAAATAAATATGCATTGGGTATTCATGGTATCTTTCATACGATTCAAAGATTATTGCATCAACAACAGTCCAATGGCAAGATTTGTTTTATCATTTAGGCAATTAGCTTAGCCAATTGAGATGTTTCAATTCGCTAAGATAAATAAAAATTAATTAAATCCGTTTTATTTGACATATCTTTGCGTTTCAAAATTGTCCCTTTTTTATACAAATATTTCGTATAACAATTGGAAAGATATCCTTAAATTGTAATACACTGATTAATGGACACTGTTGAAAAGAGTACACTGGATAAAAGTAGACCGACAAGTCAGAATAGTCCAAAATTTATAGTCGACAGCAAGTCCATACAATATACATGATATGATGCACTTGTTGGGTGCATATTCGATTCCCTGCCATTACTTTATCAATAGTCACTCCAGGGATAACAACAGATGAATCAGGGAAATTTTCCCTTTCATGTCCATGAATAAGACTGCTCGCGACATGGAAACTATGCCGTATTGTGGTCATTTCCCCCTGGTTTGGAACCAATGGACAGAGCGATCCGTGTTGTGTCGTTGTCATGGCGGCAAAAGGCCACCCAACTGTTTGCCATTTGATGTTCTGAATAATTTCGTTGCTCTTTGTTGAACTTTCATGTGGGTGCTCATTTTTAGTATTGCGAATATGCAACAATTACTGCGACTATTTCAATTGTTTTGATTCAGTCTTTATGGTGCGCGTCGAGCAAGTTAGATTTTGTATTCATTTTGTGATAATAGTCAATCAAAATCCATGCCTGTTTAGAATTCAAACACACAGTTGGCGACAGATCCGCTTTCCATTTCATCAATGACATTCTAAACACTAGTTAATGTCTTTATTCAATTCATTTTGAGACTATATTTGACAGCGGCACTGCAGAGTATGGCATAGCTTGTTATCTAATAACATTTCTCAGTGTGGCTTCAACACTTGAGAAATGTCTAATACCTCCAGATTTTGATGATAATAATAACAAACGTGAAATACAACATTTTGCAATAGAAACAAAGCCTGATCAAATAGTTTATTTAACAACACATTGGTGTTATCAGGGGCAGACAGTCTGTTGAATGTAGTTGTGTCTACTGTACACCTGATGGAATTAGTATACAACTGCCCAACAATCTTTGAAAATAAATTGTAAATCCGAAACAAACCCCATGGAATAGATATATATGACAAGTACATATACTCTGATTTTTACACTGTTTTTTGTTGATATTTTTGCGATGCTAAATAGTATCGTTCTATAACTTGGCATAATTCACCTGGGAGTCAAACGGCAATTTTCTACCGAATTTCAGACTTTTTTTGCGAAAACTGAGAAAGTTAGCAATATCCCCCAATATGTTAAATTTAGCCCTGTCATTCAATTTCTGGGTCCGCACACAATTTTGTGCATTTACTCGGTTTTGTAGCTGTGCAATCTTCGAAATCAACATGTTTTTCTAGAATAGACCTCATTGTGTCTTAAAATTACAATTATATTTCAAATCCCGATTAACATGAATAAAGTAAACAAGACCAAAATCCTCTGATATGCTCAGATTCTCGAGATCCCGTTTTGGGCAGACATTTAACATTGGGGTAGATAGCCAACTTCTTCAATTTTTGCGATAGAAGTATGCAATTGGGTAGCAAACTGCCGTTTGGCTCCCAGGTGAGGTATGCCAAGTTATGGAACGATAACCTTTAGCATCGCAAAAATATCGCCAAAAACCAGTGTAAACAAAATAGAAAAATCATAGTATAGTACCTAATCAAAAGCTCAAAGGCTACTGAAATGATGTCAGTATACGTCAATATATACAGTAGGCTATATGTCAATGAACAGGATACTTCAATGTCAGTATACGTCGAGATCATTCGGTGAAACTATTGAGCAATCATAATCATAATGGCGAATACAGATTTGTATCTGAGCCTGACCATAATCATAGCGTGCAGACGAAACGAGTGTCGAATAGAAGTATCATAACGGCACATTATGATTGACATATGCATAACTTATAATTATTACACATATCATACTCGTTCAATATCCCTGTGACTGTCCATCTTGGATGAACCCAGTTCATGAGGGTGAACCCTTGATTCAGTTGAATTGGTAAAATGAATTTTTTTGGGGATTTCATGCACTTGAAAAAACAAGTTAAAGTAGCAATAATAGTCATGTGAGTAGTTAGTTATTGTAAGAGCACGAAAACGTGGAATTATTTACATTATGCTGTATGCATGCACAAAGGACATGGGTATGTCATATCCGAGTCTCCGTATATCACCTCAATGACCCAGAGCAAATGATCAAATACAACAGATTCGTGTTTAATTTTGTGTATATAACAATTGCCATTATTTAGACAGAACAACTACTAATCTATGAACATACTATATTGATGGCGTACGAATGGGGACGTATATGGGAAAATGATGTACAGATAGAAGCACAGAAAAGAACCGAAATGTTATATTGTTGCCTCAGGAGGCACGCAAGGTTCAGCAGTTGGGGGTTCGTTGGGGGGTACTCTGCTAATGTAAACAGATCTTTCTTCGTTGTTGCAGTTATTCTAGCAATTTTGTTTTCAATCAAGACTAACTCCATTGAATCCATAGATGCAATCATACTACTCCATGAATTCAAACCCACCACTGTGACAGTGAACATAGTGACCGATCAACATCTAACCCTGCAACGACTGTCGGACTGACGTTTTAGCGCAGAAGATATTCCAGGGCGAATCCTAATTCTGTAAATCACAAAATTTCCGCGGAAAATTTCTCGAATTTCGCGGTTTGCTCTACACCCGCGAAAATACCATTAGTGTGATATATCGATAAAACGCTATAATAGGAAAAGACCTATAAACAAACATAAGCAATATAATATAAAGAGTGTATTCGACTAAGAAATTTTACGGTCAGCATGTAATTTCACGAAAATGGTGTGGAATATACATGTACGCTATCATACCCTCTTACGTCAGAATCGATTACTGTCCTGTGTATTACGTTCTGCATGACCTGTTATCGGAACTTGGGGTCATCAGAAATCGGTGAGGTTTTGTTTCGAGCTTTTGTTCAGAGATCGCGTTATGTTTTTGATCGAGGATGAAAGACTGTTTAGTAGATTAAATCGATGTAATCCTAAGAAGAATTTGACAAGAAAAGAACTGAACCAGGTCACCTCAAATTGTTAATCAATCTGTAATTTCAATAGGGCCAATCGAGTGTTAACCCTCTCAACAAGAAACATGTCACAGTTATTGTTCGCGTGGCATAAATACGTGAAAGAAAAGGGAGATTTCTTTCCAGCATCTTGTTACAAACACTGCAAATGAAATCAATGAATTTATCTGTGTTAGTTTGAGATGCCAAGAATAACGTAACTAACCAAATCAGATAGGTTTATGGTAGTACAGAATGGACACCTATGTATGACCATGAGCAAGTCATTTAGTTTATTCAGTGATTATTTAGTGACAGGTAACATCGTTATATGTCGTTCAGACATTCTTATAACAGATCACTATAGCTAATAGTTCATGCTTAATTGTGTAAGAATTCAACATACTCATTTCATACCTTGCTTCAAGGATTTGAGCAGTTTCGATTTGTTCCGAAACCATCCCTCGACGCGGTACAGATGCAGCATCTCACGGCCGCCTGGCGGCCTTCCTATGACGTCACGGAGAGTCTGATACGTCATAGTGGTTTTCTTAGCCCTGGGAAATGCACTTGTCTATCCGAGTGTTATTTCGTTGCCTTTAGTTTTTTTTATGTCCTATCACAGTACGCATGCCTTCATTTGAAATGCATTAATCGCCATCTGTTCATGTTATCATATCCTTTATGGTGATTACACATTGGTATTGCGAGCGTGACGACTCATCTAATATACCCTTTGGGCATGTTGGGTATAAATTATGTCCAGAGTCACGTAGCGTAGCTGGCTTTCTCTGTTCAACTATACAACAGTCCAGATCATTGAATCTCGATCGAAAGACTTCAGACCTATAGCTTTTAAACCTAATGTTTTTTGGTTTCCGGTCTGCTGCTTAAATTAGTAACACAGGCCAAATGTAATTGACTAATACACACTGCAATCATATGAGTGACACAATCCATTAATCAAAAAACTTTTTTGCGTCTTTATTAAATTCATAAGTTCGTTATGTTTATGCTTCCTTTTAATCAACCATATAAAAGAATAACATATACATGTAGAATAATGCAGATCATATTATATTTCGGATGAAATATCTAGTTTACTCCAGCACATTGGGTATTAGACGACGCAAAATGACGCATTTCTTGAATGGATAGCTTATAAATCAACGTTCGGTGAGGCCAATCTAAGCTTCTTGCCAATTTGTCCTGTTGATTGACGGCATATATCTCCAACAGATTAGGTCCAAGAGAACTTTCCTAATTAAATGAGGCAATATTTCACATTCCTTTGATGTCCAAAGTGGACATGTTTGGAACGCCGCGGTGACCAGCTGAGAGGCACGTTCCGTGTTGTCATAGCAACGGTATATAAACCTCTAAATCCCGACAAGAACAGTCGACAAGAACATATCAGTTGGAAGTGCTGGTGACACCACCGGGCTGCGATTGATCAGTCGCACATTTCGGCCTTGAGACTGGGAGGTATCAAAGCAAAGTCCATTGATTGATACCAGTCTTTCTCGAAACATGGATATTGGTTCAAGAAAGGTGTGCAAATGAATTAGGTGACGTTCGACAAGCAGTGTATATCGTGACGGACTGCCTCTATACGGCAGTGGTCGGCAGACAGGGAGGAATCAAACTGTTCTAGCTGAGAAAAAAAAACTATTGGTATGTGGTATCGATGCGTGGTGATACGTACTTAACACGTGTTGATTACAGAGTAAATAGAGAAATTGAAAAGGCGCTTCCAAATTGCTTTATCCTATTGATTGCTACATGCTCGCTGTTGTTTGAGGTCATCGGCGGGATATTTCATCGGTGTCTTTTGCAAATTTACTCGACCAATAAGCCGTGAATACCAAGTGTTTACTTTGCCGGCCATCAGCCGGTCATTAAACATAGGAGATTGTTGACATTGGCACCTTACCGGCCGCTGGGCCTCATTGGAAACATTAATTATGAAATAGATAAAATGTTGACTTCGCACGCGATAGTCAGTTCACGCACTGAAATAACCGGACGTTCTCTATTTACTTAGATACATCGTAAATGATGAAGAATCCATATTGGGCGATCCGTCGTGGATGATTGATGTTTTTCTTTTCACCTCGAAGTTATATCTCCGGAGCGCGAGTTTACCTGTTGATCTGTTGTGTGACAGTATGCATAACCCTTGCATGATATCAGTTAATGATCGATACGAGATAATCATCGAATTTATACGACCAAAGGAGTATCGTTGTTTGTGTAACTTGACAACGACATGTGCTTTGGACACTTCAAAGACAAGATTTCAGTTACCTTTACATCCAATTCTGGGCGATTTATAGCTTCGTTACGATCTTAAAATCTGTTCAAAATTGAAGTGTGGTAAACTACATACATCGGGAGAGATATACGTCAAAATAGTAGAGATAACTTGATATAAAAACCATTTCCGTTCTTTTTGTGGATGTGCATAGTTGCGAAAAAATACGATCAATGTTTTGTTTGCTAATGCATGTAAATTTATGCAACAATTTTATTTTTTATCTTAGGTTTTATGTTTTTCCTGTAAATCAACTGTCGGCATGCAATCGGCAAAGTGCATACCACCATGAAGATATCTGATACGTTCACATAATACTTTAATGTAATCACCGAGACTGATCCCAGCTAGATTTACAGTACCTTTATTGTGATACATGTAACATACTATATATTTCAGTATATATCTGTCATATGTAGTCGCCTGAGATGAAAGTGCGGATACCGATATTGCAAAATGGAAAGTCAAGCGAAAAACATACTTTAGTCTTCACCACAATCCTGATGACCCTCAATATACCATCACAACGCTGAAAATCGATTACCGCTCTTCCAATTTCAGCATTTCAAGTATGTGCTTTACCGGTAATTAAATACCTGTTCACATTGTGTATTTGGGCCAATTAAATCCTCTTTTTAACACACTCTCGAACGGAGACTCAAGGGAGAAACAGACTTTGATATACACCACAATCCTGATGACCCTTCGCATACCGTCACAAAGTTGACAATCGATTACTGTTTTTTTTTTTCGATCTCAACATTTCATGCACCGCTAATTAGAAATATGATAACATCGTGTACTTAGCCAATTGAATCATTTTCCGCCCTTTTTTAATACACCCACGAACTTCAAATTTAAAGAGGAAAAAAAAAAAACATAAAAAATTTAAACTAAACAAATAAAAAAGAATCGTACCTTTATTGAGTCCGTTGAGGATTTTAGATCGCCTCCGGAACCAAGTCTCCAGCTGTGTGAGTTCGTGGTACCTGCGATCTTCGGGAGTCTTGACGAGAACTTTAGCCGCCCTGTGGTACACTCGGTCGTACAAGAAAGCCATCACACGATTTCCTTTCTTCTTCAATTGTCATAAATTGTGGGTGATCGAGGTGTAAATTTATCCTTTAGCAGATTGAAGCTTCATACTGATGGGCCGTCAACGGGGTTCATTCTAAGGAAAGTGTTCCGATAGGTTTTCCCGCATAGATACAGTTGGCGACTGACGAACAGAAAAAGGAGGAAATTAAGCAAATGTCAAGCGATGATTGTTTGCGACACTTCACTGTGAATTGTTTTGGTCACATTTCCGACGAGCCTGTTATAAACCACACTGTTGGCATCCCGATCTCTACCGAGTGTTTCTCCATGTCGCCATGCCAACGACAGTCTCATCCAACGAGACAAGCACATTGTGTTTCACACCGGAACAAAACCCAGATAAGACAAAGTCACTTTTCGATAGTTCAATTTTGTAGGCGACATTTCCTGCCACCCGCGTAAGTCGCGCGGGGGAGAGAAAAAAACAACGACGTAAAACCCATTCAATATCTCTCCATAGTCAGTCAGGTATGGGAAAGAGGCTAGCTTACACATCTCCTCTATGTCCCAGACCAGAAATCAAAGGCCGTGATAGCTGTATTTGTCTCGCCCGCTACAGCTCGATAAGGAAAGACGGGAAGAGTGTGTCGATGGATTTAGGGGACGACATTTCCTCGGGAACAATCTGTGCCAACCGTGGAGATGTAGCTCAATATCCCAGAACAGAATGTCAAAAACGATTCATGAATCCTCTCGGTAAACCAGACTTGAAAGTTCGGGAAAAATCGAAGTTTAGATCAGGGGTCGAACACCTAGCAAATCCATAACAATAGCTGCCATGTGCATACACATAGCAACAAACGACAGTACCCGCGAAAGAAAAAAAATCAAGAAATACTTTGATAGTATTCAATATTTTATTCATGAAATCAACGAACTGTGTGCCACTATCTATATCCCAATGACAGCATGTCATAATCGAATTCAATCAATCAATGTGTTACAGCAATGTGTCACAATGTTCAGGAACAAATTGACGTTATCAATCACCAGAGTGGAGGCGGAATGGAACATGTGCACGTGAAGTCATCTTCAAAATGCATTGACGAATGACGAACATGTGCAAAAAAATAGGACAACATCACTGCAATAATATATTTTTTTGAACAACAAAACACAATCTTATGGATATTTACTTTTGTTGGGGTAAATAGTGATTGACTCCACTCGTTGAAAAGCACCTGCGAGATGGGTACAATACATAAAACAGGTTGAATGGATCCCGATTCAACTCGAAACAAAATAATAAAATTCCACCAAAACCTGTATTGACATTCTGATTAGAATTTCACTTTTCGATACTTTAAAGAAAAATTGCAACATTGTTTTAGTCTAGTGGCATGTCCATTACAATGAATAAACCATGGGCCACATACATGTAAGTAGCGATCAGAAGGTACCAAATAAGTACACCGAATGATCAAAGATGAATAGATGTGTTCAAGCTGGAAAAATCCAATTATCAGACTCGTCATCCGTGAACACTACGTGCGCGCTACATAGTAGAGTGACACGGACGGTCGAAACAATGGGCCCGTTATGCATGCCGTCGATTATAATTTCATTCGAATACAATCACAAAATGAAAGGAATGTATGTGTAAAGTTATGATTATTATCATAATAGTACAATGAAAACAAAATAACACGATAATAGACCTACCAACCGAGTCAATATTATAATATGCTCGAGTAAACAGATGAACATATGCTTACCTTTTTAAGTGTGAACTTGAAGCCAAATATTGTCCCAGACCTGAAATTTGAAAACAAATCGGAGCTGCGCAAAAAAAATCCCACTATACTCACAGTTCGACAGGAAAGACAGAAAACTTCCTAAAATCCCAAATAAGATCAATATAGATATTAATCGATATACATATTCAGCTTTGACGTGAACGACGTACATGCTAATGTATATGTTCAATGTTTCCACTCAGGAACGTAGCACGAATGTGAGAAGTAAAAGTCGGTTATAAGATTTGACTCAAGACTTTGGCCATGGTATATACACGTTACTTCACGACTAGATGTGAAATGTGCTTGTTGCCTCGTGACAGTCAATGTAAAAGCTCCTGAATTCAAAGAGATAAAATGCATGAAACACACCTATATGCATGTTTACATCATAGTCGATAGTTTGCGTTCAATCGGCCTGAGTTTTCACTGATAAAACAGCTATTGAAAGAAATTTCAATAGCTGTTTTCCATGGTTTTTAACTCATTCGGTTAAATATTGTGTTACGAATTGCTTACTAGGAAAAATCGTAATAAGTAATAAGCCTTGATTGAACACGGTACTTAAACGAAAACGCGAAAAAAATCCGTTACTTACCGAGGTGCGCACACACACTGCCGAGGATCGCACAGAAACTACCCAGATGTGCAGAAAATTTCGCGCCTGCCAGTCTTTTACTTCAAATACTGAATCAATGATGTCTCATCCGGATATATGAACATTCACAGTAATATTGATGGAATGGATTAAAAACTTTAGCCCTTCTGATTGTGACAACTAGTAGCAAACATCCTCGAGTCAAAATAATTTTGAGACTTGGGAAAACGATTGTCATGGGCCTTTATTTTTTCATCATAATATAGGGAATGAATTGGAATCATGTGGGGGAGGGTGGTAGCAAATGAGGTTCTAGACAAATACAGAACACTTATTTTCGACGGGGGTGGGGAGGAGGAGGGGCCTCAGTTTGTTATAAGCCTGTCATGTATACTGGAATGAATAAAGAAGAAACGGGATAGAAAAAAACGCGTTATTAGCCTAGCCCTGATAATTGTACAGAGTCACAGAAACATCATCGTACAACTGTTAAAATGTATGCATGTACAATACAATTTAATTGAAACTACTGAACAATTCGATAACTACCACAAAAACATGAATTCAGGTAGCAATTAATATGGCGGACCAGCAACTTGTCCAATCATTCAGCATTCACTTTGGAATCATAATATATGGTCATGTTGTCTTGAATACCATGTATCACACCCGCTTGCCGTTATACTATTGTGGTTTCAATGTGTTATCTGGCATTGAATATTCTTCTTGTAAATTGCTAAAAAGCGTTTCCGCTGTTACAAATCTAAATGAACCATCCATTAAGACCTCATTGAGTTTCCCTAACTAGTGTCATTAATGAAAAATAATATTAATACATATATACATGCTATCAGTAAATTGAATACTTTGTACTACCAGCGAATTGCTAGTGAATGCGCAAAACTGAACATATATGCAATATATATTAATTACTTTTCTTGCAACACATCTATTAAATATTCGTGTTCATCAATTGAGCCTGGAGTACACAAAAAGATTCATTAAAGCTTGCAAGCTATCCAACGATTAAATTTTCAATATTAATTATCGTCTCAACAACACTAAATGACATTGGCTGCAACTTGTGTCACGCTGAATTTTCTGAAATCATAGTTATCACACATAAATGATCTCCAATCATAGCTACCAAATGAACGTGAAAGCATTTCTTTTCCCATAGTCCATAGCATCGTGATTGTTCTTTTCTATATTTGAGGACAATGATAAGTGATTTATCTTCACCCGATTGGGCCAGTAAAACATCTCGAGATGGCTGTCATACGAACAGTACAATCTCCATCGTCGTTCATTTGCTATCAACTGGCGTGGCATAACGTACACTATACATGACAAACTCGGTATGAAAACCGCACACAAAATTCAAGCGCACCATCTATTTGCAATAGCGTATTCACTGTAAAATTAAAGATGTCCAAGAAAGATGGCGATCATGCATATGATCGTATTTAAGCACTGCATATGTATCTACAAAATTGAAGAATTTCATGATGAAGCAACTCTCATGCTGCAGGCATTGTTTGTCTGCTTGTCTTTATGAGTTTGATTTCCATTTCCGTTTTGCTGGGCACCGCATGAAGACACACTTTGACTACGTGGTGACCTGCCATTTGTACAAAAATATTCGTATAATGTATACTTTCTTGTCACGATAATGATTATACTTGGTACACAGACAATGACAAATAAGCTGTGATGTTCACTACGTTTTTTTTCACATAATGTACTAAAGAGAACAAGTAACCTACAGTGGAGAGGATTATTTTTGTGGCCAGCGGAAATATGTTGGGATGGGAAATGCGATTATGTGTTAAGGATAAAATTGCTCATTATTCTCCATATAATAAACAGAGAACATATCTATATATGTATATCCGAGCACAGACATTCAATGATTTTAATGTTGCCCAATGTTTTGGATCAAATTGATAGTTCATGCGTCTATTTTGGTGTAAAAAAATATTTGTCATCACATTTTATCACTTTTATATCGTAAACTATAAAAGTTGGCAACCTTTCGTAACCATGGTAACTGTTCTGCTAACATCAGAAATTTAGCTCAATATTTTTGTTGCGCTACTGTATGCGTATGTATTACAGTAAATCAACAAATATCGCAAATATCTCACAGTATTTGCGTTTATTCACAAGATTGAAATGTAAAACCTCATGGAAACAATCAGAAATATTACTTTTGAAAGTGCTTTGATCCTTTTATTGAGATCACTATATTTAACAAATGATAGCAAGACCGGGGCCGCTCATGCCTACCCTCCGTGGGTCTGTTTTTACCCACACTTGGAAGACCACGCGCTGGCGGTCTATGAAAGTATATTGGCGTCGATTCGCCTTCCCATAACAGAAAGCTATAAATACATGTGCAGTCACTGTATATCCCCTTGAATAAGCTCGCATGAATTAGCTGATTATAATAATAAAATAAAATCGCATCATACATAGTACATGTACATGTATGTTGTACAATTAAGTTTAATTAGCTTCTGTGCGATGCTGATGAAGATAAGGATAAACAGATAGAACGTCAAATATGGCACATCATATCATAACATCATTGAGAGATACTATAGTGGTATATGTGATCATGCATGTTGCATTGGTTGTGTCAAGACAGCCGTAGTACATTGTAGGTGGTGGCTTGCGGGATATCCGTAGCCGGTGATTGGGTGTAACCAGACAGCGGTCACCAACAGAGAACCGCCAATTGAAACCGGAAAAAAATCCTAGCTTTTTTCGATCAAAGTAATTTAATTCTATTTTTGCACTAATGGTACTTAGTGAGGACATTTCAAGGCATTTGAGTTTTTTTCCTTTACGAGCTAGGATTTGCATTTGCGCCGCTAATCACAATTATGTTTTGAATTCCATGCAGAGTCGACAGCTAAAAGTCGAACGGCATGGATCGATGAAAACTTTGTTCAAGGTGGAAAAACCTCTATGTCTTATATCTCTTATAAGAAACACACTAAATGCCATTTAGCCGTGCGCTAAGAGTGCCGAGCTTGTGTTTATTGTGTACATGTACAGAGTCACAAAAATCGTCAGATTTATCACATGCAGAGTTTATCACCAAAGTTATCCAGGAAGGTTTCTACTGCGGCCCAGGAGAAACAGAGATAAAAACTTTTATCAAATTGAAGAAATTATTATGAGAAACCTGTGTCAAAAGTACGAGCAGTAAAACCGAAACAGAACCAGGATCTTGGACCTCATCCTTTTTTGATATGTTGCACTCGCGAAGGCGTGGCTAGAATTGGCCACCAGACAATTCCACATTCACCACTACAACTCTGGTCAGTGTACATTCATCACGTGACATTAAACTCTCCCATGAACACAACTAATGCTGCGTTCAAACCAACTTGTGAAAACGGTGTTTCCCAGTTCACCACCAGTGATTTGCGTTCAGGCCAAGTTACCAGCAGTGATCACCGGCGGTGAAGTGGAGATTTTTTTAGCGCCTCCATATTCACCGGCAGTGAAAAAAAAAATGGCGGTATCCAAGCAATCGACAGTTGGTAAAGATGTGATATTTTCATAGTACGTGATTACTTTTTGGGAGTTACTTGTTATGAAAGTATAAAAAATAGTACAATAATGATGTAGAGAGGCAATGGATTGGTCAAAGTATAGGCTGTTGACACTTGCATAAATATCATGAATACCACAGTCAACAACAGGTCCATATTTAGGCCTAAGCCGAGTATGTCAACACAAACATATAGATGCCTAGAATGTAAGTACATGTAATATTTAGCTTCTCATCAACTTTATAGTTTTGGAATGAATTTTGGACATATGGAAACTGATATACGCCAAATATTTCAATTTGAAATAAAGACTTTCAATTTGACCTTTGACCTCATTTTCAAGGTCAATCTCTTTTATCTTAGGGCTACCTCTTTTATTATTGAGTTTACTCCTTAACAATCTGTTGAGGACATGATATATGCTTAATATTCTCTTGACCTTGAATTTGACCTCATTTGCAAGGTCACAGACTCACAGGACAAAATGGCTAATATGTAAAATATATAAAACCTTGTCCGGAAACCTGTCTTAGCCCTTGGCCTAATTTGATACACAGATTTACCGATCATGAAAAAAACTCACTACTCGGTGCCAATAGTCTGTTGGATAAATGTTATTTCTTCTCATAAGACTGGATACAAAACTGTTTGTGAACATCATAAACAACAAATTGAAATTGTCTGATTCACAGAGAAACCCCAGTGATGGGTGAACACTGAAAAAGAAAATGTCGAACCAAGAAGAAAGGAGGAAGTTTTTGACTCATAGACGACAATTAAACAGATGTGCTGTGTGTCATGCTTCCATCTCAGCGATAGAAGCTTACAAGCTTGATGCTAATTGTGACAGTGTTGTGACAATCAAGGACACAATGTGGATATTATGTGATATTTGTGAGAACTATATTCATGCCTCATGTTACCAAACTCTGCATAATATCAATGATATTGACTTACGAACAGATTTGCATGAGTTCCAGCAAAAACACTATCTGTGCTCCAGGTGTAGACTTGAAAAAGGTCAATAAGTGAAAGCACATAACATCAGCAGGTACTTTTACTCATTCAGTGATACCTGAATACTGATTTGTTATGTTGATATTAATAATCTGTGTCCGCGTGATCAGTGATGTGTAAAAATGCTTTGTGAATAGAGAATTCAAACATTTGCAATATTTCCCCATCTTCCATCAGGCTACATCATTAGGGCATTTCGGCACAAAATGTCCTCATGGTTTTGTCAGATTTTGTTTCTTTTTTTACTTTGAGGTTTCTGCATATTACGTAGATGAACAGTATTGTTTTGGAGCCGGCTCTGAGGTCCGCTTAGTCCGTCAGGATGAATTTTCTGTCCGATGGTTTCCGCATGATAACTAGAAAAGTACTCCTGGTACCTTTCTGAAACTTGACACATAGGTTGAAATAGTATCGGAGAGGGCCCCTATTGATTATGGGGTCAAATGAGGTCTAATGACCTTTGACGCAGGGTGGGAAACAATTTTGGATGAGTAATGCTTGAGCTTCACTGCATATCTGGGAAAGGATGCATTGTAGAGCGAAACGGACGTTATTTTCGGACTCGTGCCACTAGATAAACCTGTCTGAGGGGTATCAGGGATGAATTTTGACCCTGAACTCAAGTTCTTGTCATTTACAGCCATATGTCATTTTTCTTAAATTTGGTGGTGTTGGGAATTGTCAGTGATTAACAGTTCAACTGTTATTATAGTGTGTATCGAAATGCCCTAAGGCCTCTAGGCCTTTACGTCTAGTTAGACCATGTTGGCTAATTTTTAGCAGATATATAATTTCTCCTTTTGAATTGCAGTTTTCACCGATGAGAATAACAACATGTTTTTGGACATGGAAAAGAAGGTGCCAATTCATGGAAGTCTCTTCGCTTTAGAAGATGACCCAAGATTATTCCTCGACAGAGACCTCACCAAACAAGTAACACTGACCAAGGCAAGTGATTAAACATTTAAGAAACAAATATTATTAACAAATATCAAGCAGACATCCACACTTTTTAGGTTACTGGACCTTTGGTCTGATAGCCTATTGCCGTGGTGTTGCGTCCATCGTCGTTCATAATTTCATCTTTAAAATATACCATCGGATTTTCCTGAAATTTTGCACCATAATGGCCAAAATATTTCAAGAGGGAGGTATTTTTAAGGCATTTCGGCAGAAATGCCTTTATGGTTTTAGCAGAATCTTTTTTTTTCTTCCGCCGTTTTGGTTTCCGGACGATAACTTTGGATTGCCTTGATGGATCGTTGTCAAATTTTCACCACAAATCAGAAATGATATGTGGAAGAACCCTATTCTTTTTGAGCCGGATCCGAGGTCCGCGAGGTCCGTTAGGACCTCAATTGTCGACATATAAGAATTCATATATGCTGAATATTCTGGTGAACTTGAATCTGACCAGTGACCTTACATTTGTATTTTCAAGGTCACTGGACAAAATAAATATGTAACATTGAAAATTGTCTGGTAACCTTTCTTAGTCTTTGGGCTATTTTTTTTTTAAAGTTATTCTCTCAACCGGAATGCTTCCAATGCATCTTTAGGCCTTACCTTACAGTTATAAGAAATGTACGTGTATCTATAGTAGACGGTACATTGTACTATAATCTAAAATGAGCATTAGCTGTGATTAGCAGTTAGGACTGTAGTATGTTATAAATGTTTTGGGGGTATAACCACATCTCTCACAATCCTTTTCACTTGCATCATTACAGATAGCGCCAAATCAGGATGACAGAAATCAGTCGGGACCAGACACCGGAGACGAGGAAGAATCATCATCTGCTACCCAAGACGGGATGCCCAGTCATGAGTTTTGGACCAGAAATGAGACACTGTTCCTCATTCATGATATGTCAAATTTCCTCGATCAGGAGGACGGCCTGCCTAGCTCTTTAGCGGAACTCAACAGCCGAGTTCGACTAGGGAAGGGAAAACAGAAGGCTCTGTTCAGTGACATCGCATCACGTTTAACCAACACTTTTCATATCATTTTCACAAACAGGTGTCCCGAAAATGGCAGTCACTTGTTGACGGATATAAATCAGCTGTTGATAACAACAGTTCTACCGGCAAGGGACGGAGCAAGTTCTCTTTCCTTGCCGAGATGGAAGAGCTTCTTGGTGATCGTCCTGATATAAACTTCGCAGTCACTGTTACGGCCACTAAGGTCATCGTTCACCGTCCAGAGCTTATTGAAAGCAACACTCCAGTAGCAAGTGGGAGTGGCAGTTCAACAATGGAACCATCCGTAACCGATAACGATGGACAGACCGATGCAATGCAGAAAGAACCATCGGTTTTGACACCTGGAGTGGAAGAGAGGCCGCGCAAGAAACGTCGCAGGCGGCCCGACAATGAATGTGAACTGATCGACTATTTGCAAAAAAGTGATGACGATATCAGAACCCGGGATGAGCGTCTGCTTGATGAATGAAAGAATTCCGTACATCATTCACCACACTGATGGGTAGAGTAATTGATAAAATGTAAGTTCATGTCTAGTTCATGTGGTTAACTTGATTATTTACCTCCAAACACACCTGATGTCTTCAGTTTTTGTTTTCCTATGCTGAAGGACTATGCTATACATGTGTTTACATTGCAACAATATTTCATGTACTCAATTTTGATTATTTACCACCAAACACAACTGATGTCATCAGTTTTTGTTTTCCTATGCTCAAGGACTATGCTATACATGTGTTTACATTGCAACAATATTTCATTTACTCAATTTTGATTGTTTACCACCAAACACAACTGATGTCATCAGCTTTTGTTTTCCTATGCTCAAGGACTATGCTATACATGTGTTTACATTGCAACAATATTTCATTTACTCAATTTTGATTGTTTCCGAACAAGCACAACTGATGACATCCCTAACTCTTCGAATTCGACACTTCATCATTCCGAACGCGTTCTCAATAGTAACTCTTCCTTTAGCTACATTTGTGTTTTCCCGAATTTCCTCGTGTGTATGGTTTCCGTTGTCACGTTTGGGAGTCGTCACAAAGGGAAACTCTTGAATGATATAAGCAGAGTCACCCAATAGCTTCCATTGAACGCCAAGTAGGTTTTCTTTGTTAGCGAACAGTTCTGATGTTCGCAACATTCGTGTATCATGCACACGTCCTGGGGGACCGATGAATACGTCGGTAAACTGGCCTTTCCAGTCGCAGACAGCTTGCAACAGAATTGAGTAAAACCCTTTTCTGTTCAGATAGGCATTACCATGCAAATGTGGACGAATAATTGTTATGTGGCATCCGTCAATAGCTCCAATAATATTGGGCTGTCCTGTGGTGCGGAGGAACTGTCGTGAGTTCTTCTGTTTCTGGTGGTCATCTGGCCAGTAAATATATCGTGCAGCCAGATTGTGAATGTCTCGTAGGATTCTAACAACTATGGAATGTGAGCTCCCCTGGCTGACATTAAATTTATCTGATATTTCGCGGAACGAGTTGCAATTGGCCATATACCATAGGAAGATCAAAGCCTTGCGCTTCACTGGTATTGGAGCAATTCCTCCGGACAGACCAATGTGATCATCATGTCCCATATGTATCAAGAATTGGGTGAAAGTATCCAGCTGTCTGCCATTTAATCGTATGTGCCGCTGCAGCGTGTAATTGTCCATTTCCATGAAGAGGTCACAAGCAATCCCTGTTTTAACTACAGGTCTGCGTCTTCGCCAGCTCTCCCTGATCATGCACACCAGAAGCCTGAAAAAAAATTTCGATATCATAGCTGCATTTATTAGCAAATCAATTATTAGCAGTATTCTAGGTAGAATTTATTACAGTTACAATGGATATCAACACCAGACTGCACGAATAATATGGCACAAGGGTGGTGGGCCGATAGCCTACGTAAGCTGCTGAAGCAAATTCCTGTATAGATCTGGTATATTTAATTATTACATGAAATTTTAGACACGCAAGTTCTCTCCAGTGACCATGGTGAGCGATTGGCAGATTGATGGGAACATAAACAGATACATATCGTACTCGTGCCGTTTCCATTAAGATCCAGAATTAAATAATAAATGTTCAACATGTATACAACCTTCTATTTCTGTGACGTCGACTTTGTTGTACAATAGGCCCTACATACTTGTACAGAAGCCAAAACGCCACTTGCTGCAATAACGAGCGCCTCAAACAAATGCGCGGCATCCATTTTGTCACCAGTTCGTCATTTGAACACGTCCCCACTTTCACCGCTTGTGACAATCAATGTCACCGGCGGTGTTCACCGTCTTCACAAGTTGGTTTGAACGCAGCATAATTACCACACATAACTGTCCCACACCCTTGTACTCAACTCTGTTTACAAACTGAACCGTACAGACAGGCGTTTCCCTCTATTCTACGAAACGCATATAACTTCATATAAAAGGGAGTTATCATTGGGCGGGTTGCGTGCAACCAACTCTTAGATTGGCGTGTCCGTCTGTCTGTCCGTCCGTCCGTCCGTCCGTCGTCTTAAACAATTTTATCTTCAAAGTTTTCGGTCAAATCTTTCTGAAATTTTGCACAAAGATACCCAAAAATATTTCAAGAGGGAAGTTTTTTCTTCGCTTCTTCTTTCAAAATGTACAAAAAATATTTTAAAAAGGGGCTATTTTTTTTTTTTTTTTTCGATTTTCAAATTATTTTCATGGTGGCCATTTTCGACGAAAAATGAGGGTTTTTTTTTTACTTTGCCGGTCATTATCTCAGAATTTGTTAGGTAACTTTTTTTCTTATTGATGCATAACACTACTCATATGTACCCCTGTGATGTGTATGAATTTCGTTGCCCTTGAATCCCTCGAAGTGGGCCATCCTGGGTCAAATTCGGCCCAAATGGGACTTTCCAATGTTGAATTCTCGTATGCTATATAATGTTACACACTATTGCTAATATCTCACTTAGGAACTAGGAATCAATTGTGTACATATAGGAAATGATATATGCTGAATATTATCACGACCTTGATTTTGACTTTTGACCTGATTTTCAAAGTCACATGACAACTTGGCTAATATCTCGCTTATTATTGATTTTACAGCTTAGGAATTGGTAATTCATGGACTGTAAATTTTACTGAACGCAACAGCACACCAAAAACGAGCACGTTATGAACATAGCTAGTCATAACACTTTACTCCATGGACTATAAGTTTTACTGCACACGATAGCACACCAAAAACGAGCACGCTATGAACATTGCTAGTCATAGTGCTCTTGGTAATTCATGGACTGTTTTTTTTTATTGAACACAACAGCACACCAAAAACGAGCACGTTATGAACATAGCTAGTCATAGCATTTTACTCCATGGACTGGAAATTTTACTGCCTGCAACAGAACACCAAAGAAGAGAACGTTTTGAACATAGCTAGTCATAGCTCTTTTGGTAATTCATGGCCTGTGAGTTTATAGCTAGTCATAGCGCTTTTGGCAATTCATGGACTGTGAGTTTTATTGAACGCAACAACACACTAAAAACGAGCACGTTATGAACATAGCTAGTCATAGCGCTTTTGTTAATTCATGGACTGTGAGTTTCACTGAACGCAACAACCCACCAAGAACGAGCACGTTATGAACATAGCTAGTCATAGCGCTTTTGGTAATTCATGGATTGTGAGTTTTACTGAACGCAACAACACACCAAAAACGAGCACGTTATGAACATAGCTAGTCATAGCGATTTTGGTAATTCATGGACTGTGAGTTTCACTGAACGCAACAACACACCAAAAACAAGCACGTTATGAACATAGCTAGTCATAGCGCTTTTGGTAATTCATGGACTGTGAGTTTCACTGAATGCAACAATACACCAAAAACGAGCACGTATGTGTGAACAAAGCTAGTCATAGCGCTTTTGTGCCTGATTACCCCCACCCCCACCATAACCCCCCCCCCCCCCCTCCCCAAAAACGCACCTGATAAATATTGTCTAAATCAGTGTTTCGTGAACTATGGTGACTGGAAGAAATTTCTGACTTTCACATTTTCAGCTCACAGAAATGAGCTATAATTATCGAAACAGCTGGGGGGGGGGGGGGGGGGGGTAGGTCTCAGAATCAATTCCTTCGAAACAAAGTCCAAGGTCATCAGAATATTCGGTGTATATCCTTTCCTATATCTCCGAAATTGATTCCCGAGCTATAAAGTCGATAAAATGCGAGATAATAACCATTTTGTTCCGTGACCTTGAAAACGAGGTCAAGGTCAAATTCAAAGTCATCAGAATTTTGCCGCATATCATTTCCCATATATCTACAGTTGATTCCTGAGCTGTAAAGTCAATATTAAGCGAGATATTTTTTGTGCTCAGACCTTGGAAATAAGGTCAAAAGTTAAGTGCAAGGTCATGAGAATATTCACCATGTTTCCTGTATGGCACAATTAATTTTTAATTTTTAAATTCGATAATAAGCGAGATATTACCTATTTCGTGTTTGATCTTGGAAATGAGGCAAAGGTCGAATTTAAAGTTATCAAAATATTCGGCATACATCATTTTCTAAATGTTCACAATTGATTCCTTAGCTGTGAAGTAGATAATAAGCGAGATATTAGGGATTTCATGCTCTTGACCTTGACAATAAGGTCAGAGGTCGAGTTCGTGATCATGAGAATATCCAGCATATATCATTCCCTATATGTCCACAATTGATTTCTAATTTTTAATATCAATATTAAGTGAGATCTTAGAAACAATTATGAAGCATTATAAAGTGCCATTTGGGACCTGTCCAAAAAATCAAAATAGCCGCCACACGCAGACAGGCGATTTAAAGGGCAAAGAAACTTATACACATCACAGAAGTATATTAGTAAAATCTTAAGAACAAAAATCTCAAATCTGATGAGACTGTTTTTGAAAAAATGACCACCAAAGTCTAAAATTGCCCGTCTTTTAAAACAAAAATGGCCGCCATTTCAACAAAAATGCGAGAACAAAAAAACATAAAAACACCTCTCTCTTGAATCATTTTAAGTATTTTTGTGCAAAAATTTCAGAAAGATTCGCCTCTAAACTTTAAAGATAAAAATTTAGTGAAACGATGGACGACGACGGACGACGTACGTATAAGCACGGCAATAGGTTATCGGACTAAATGCCGTTAACCTAAAAATCCAGCTGGGATCGGCACAAGGTCGCTTGTGAATGTGGAAAATTTGCACCTGTATCAGTCACGATCCACGGGATGCTGGCGGTAATTGAATTTATTCAAAATCGCCTATGTTTATTTGGATATCAAAACTCGATCTCGGCTTCACTTCTCTTACCACATGTATTTGCCTTGACGTCACATCGGGGAAGACCAAGGCTCCACCCCACCCCCCCCCCCCCCCCCTCCAGGCTCGCCAGGCCTGTCGCTTTACTCTGCAGCCCTCTGCCGATGCCTCGGTGTCCCTGCCTGCAGATTCAATCGGTGCGGTACCAGCTGTATGGACCGTACCACGTCAGTAGTGGCTGATGCCTTCCCCCCCCCCCCCCCCAAGCGACCGAAATGTATCCACAATTTTGACAACTCAATACGAGTGTGAAAGTAAAGAAAGATGCATCTAAACCACTAAAATGGCGACCTAAGTTATTATCTGCACTAAATTCGATGATTCATCATGTTTCACAAACATTTTTAATCGTTTGGACGAACGCAGTTGAATACGGCAACTCTCTCGCTTGGAATCAACAGCGGTTTTATGCGGTGTGGAATCAAATAAAAATTGACATATTGTACATGTCGATTGACGTTATGGGGACATGATCTGTTTCGGTTTGCTTCTACACCATATGTGACGGAGTTTATTGGGGCGGGCAACGCCTAAGAAAAGTGTTGTCTGTATGAACTCTTCAATTGGACTCACGGGTGTGAAAGATACCTATCCGTGTTGTCCAAACAAAGTAGGAATTATTAGACCAGGCTTCAATTTCAGAATTGCCAACACCAAACTACTCACAAAATCGATATATGTGCCTAAGCATCTCCGATATATTGTAAATTGTGTAACTTTAGTGTATCACGAATTTCACCTTTCATTGCAGTGTCCTGCTATACGGTTAATTGTTACTGCATCATGAAAGGAAAAATTAAAAAAAATTGTTCGTGCAATAAGAGTACATTGTTACTCCATCTTCGAGTATTTTCAAGAACACAGTCACCAGGAAACAAGTACTTCCCCTAGGTGAAGTGGATCGTCAAGATTAGATTTGCTTTCGAGACGGTAATATATACGTGACACTGATTTGACCTTATCATTTGCCCAGTAGATATCGCTGCGACCTTTTACAGTTTAACTGTCTCTATGTTGACTAAATAATTCACAGTTTGTAAATTACCAACATGCAAATCACGCCCAAATCACGTCCATGTCACACCCAAAATGGCGAAAGCCAACACAAATGGCGATCCTAAAACAAACTAGAATATGTGAATATTACCACGCATAGAAAAGAAACGATTTGAATAGTATGACTCCAACGATATTTAAAACGGGACAAAAAACCACAATGTAAAGAGCAACATATGGCATGAACATCGTCACTGTCCGGAATCCGTTTCGGCAGAGGATATTGGGAAACGATATTTTTCGGTTGGGAAACGATATGTTCGATTGGGAAACGCCAAGCTGCAAGGGGGTATGTGTTGTTTTCCTCAATAAAGTATGAAAAATAGGTGTAATCGTTAATCAGAAGAAAGACAAACATGCGCTAATGTTGTATAAAGTCTTCAGTGTCGACCAAACCTGCTATACTTGATGTAATATCGTTTTTGTGACGTGAAATGCGATGAAAATCACACCGTTTTGAACAAATGAACACTGATGATTAAATATGTGTCTGATGCACGCAAAAAGTAACACGAGTCATGAGAAAGGTGTATTACATGATCCCCACCGAAAAGAAACATTTTACATCGTCTCATTAATAAATGTTTGCTGATTTTCTGAACCATTGATGTTTCGGTGGGTAAACGATACTCTTCCGATTGGACAACAATTCTGATATGGGTGTCTCGATTAGTAAACGATATTTTATTGGAAATTTATGGCCCGTTAAGGCTCGTTTTTGGCTATTATTCATTCATACTTATTATTTCTTCCAACAGATGGCGTCTCGCGGCTTCAACGCCAGATGTTATAACTGTCATTGCAAGTTTGAAGACTCTAACCACATTGTGAAGCACTCATTTGACAAACACCAAGAAAAAACCTTTTCAATACTAAGACCCGCTGTGGACGAGGAAACAGGGAAAATTAGCCCAAAGGCTAAGAAATGTTATCGGAGAAATGTACAGTGATAAGGTCTCAAAGTCTGCAATGGTAATTTTTCAACAATGTCTGCCCAAAGGAAAAATTGTTTTTTATATGTTTACAATTGATTCCTAAGTTGGAAAGTCGATAATGAGCGAGATATTAGCCATTTCGTGCTCTGACCTTGAAAATAAGGCCAAACGTCAACTTTGAGCTTATGAGAATATTCGGCATATATCATTTCCTATATATCCACAACTGATTCATAAGCTGTAAAGTTGATAATAAGCGAGATATTAGCCACTTTGTTGTCTGACCTTGAAAATAAGATCAAAAGTCACGAAAACTTTCAGCATAAATCATTCCCTATATGTCCACAATTGATTCCTCAGCTGTAAAATCGATAATAAGCGATATATTGGCCATTTTGTGCTCTGACTTTGAAAATGAGATCAAGGCCAAATTCAAGGTCATCGGGAAAGTCGACGTATATCATTTCCTATATGTCCACAATTGATTCCCAAGCCATAAAGTCGATAAGGAGCGAGATATTAGCCATTTTGTCCTGTGACCTTGAAAATTAGGTTGAATGTGAAATTCAAGGTTATGAGAATATTCAGCACATATCATTTCCTTTATGTCCACAATTGATTCCTAATATCTAATCTCAATATTGAGTGAGATATTAGCAATAATATGTCCCATTGCAAAGCATAAAAGAATTTAACATGGGAAAGTCCCATTTGGGCCAAGTTTGGGCCAAAATGGCCCACTTTAAGCGATTCAAGGGCAAAGAAACTTCGACATGTCGCAAAGGTACATAAGGGTGATCTTTTCAAACGATAATTTGAAAACCGTCTGAACAGCTTTTGAGAAAATGGCCGCCAAAGTCCAAAATTGACCGTTTTTCTGACAAAAAAGGGCCTCTCAAATACATTGAAGGTCAAATTGAAGATCACAACCGAAACCACAATATATGATTTATACTTTGAATGTGCCAACATTTAAGCTCTATCTTGAAGTGTTTTAGGAGTTTACTCCATACAGCTCCCATTATGAAGGAAAACTTGCGTGAAATCCAAAAAAGTTTTCAAAGGGGAAAATTTGTTTTGGTTGGATATCACTCAAAACGAACAGTGGCTTCATTTGGGACGAAAAAGTTTTTTTCACTAACCTGTCGAAAGTTCAAAATGGCCACCACATGCAGACCGGATTTTCAAGGGCAACAAAACTTATACACTTCAGAAAGGTACATAAGAGGAATCTTTTTGAACAAAAATGTCAAAACTGATCAGACAGGTTTTGAGCTAAAAACTGATCAGAAAAACTGAATTTTGGGCCTTTTGAGTCTACATATTGGGCCTATCGATCGTCAAGGAACTCCATCTTTATACACAATGTAAAGACCCAAATCAGCACGTTTGAAACAAAACTCTCCAAATTTATTCTATTATGTCGAGCCCGGGCACATGCTTCACCTTATTTCAAACCCAAAATGTTATGCATACAGTCATATATTAATAAGTCACTCGAGGTAACCTGTCACTAAAGACCACACAGTAATGCTCGTGTATAACAGTTGATCTCGTATTTCATATGTACAAAATTTTCCGTTTCCCAATCGAAACAGCATGGATTACCAACCGGCACTTCTCTATACGTATCGTTTACCCACCGAAACATCAGTGGTTCAGAATATCAGCGAATATTTACCAATGAGACGATGTAAAATGTTTCTTTTTGGTGATGATCATGTAATACGCCTTTCACTTGACTCGTGTTACTTTTTGTGTGCATCAGACACATATTTATTCATCAGTGGTCATTTGTTCAAAACGGTGTGATTTTCATCGCATTTCACGTTCCAAAAACGATATTACATCAAGTATAGCAGGTTTGGTCGACACTGAAGACTTCATACAACATTAGCACATGTTTGTCTTTCTTTTGATTAACAATTACACCTATTTTTCATACTTTATTGAGGAAAAACAACACATACCCCCTTGCAGCTTGGCGTTTCCCAATCGAACATATCGTTTCCCAACCGAAAAATATCGTTTCCCAATATCCTCTGCCGAAACGGATTCCGGACAGTGATCGTGGCGGAATGCAATAGCAGTCGTTATTGCATCCGATCAAGCCCCGTTTATCAGTGATGATAGAAAAGTATAGGGCACAGTACTACCCTCCTCGCGTCAATATGATAGCATTCATAAATACATGTTTTCCTAAACAAAGACCCTGTTGTTGGAAACTGTTGTATGGAGCGGCTGTTTCTTGTTTACACACTTTCAATAGTCTATTCGACTTGGTCTAATAAATTTGCACACCACGCTGATGCAGCGCGCGGCGCGGATTTTGCACGGTGCCATGTGTGTAAATTTGACTAAGCCGTAAAAGATGACTTCGTCCAACATTGCTAACACTTGTATCTCTCCAATCACCTACATGTATATGTAATTGAATTGTGCATGCAGAATATCTCATTTCTCTGGTGCTTCCTGCCTAACTGTGGACTAAGCAGATTACCCAATAAAACTTGAAAACTTGGGCGCAGTGATGAAGCTGCCATAAAGCGTGAGCTTGAGAAGGATATGGAACTCTGGGCATAGACCCGTGGTCCTCTGGTCATATCACACAGCAAAAAACAAGTCATTAAATTGATCTGAGGGTTAGTAATTGTCTATGCTCGGTCGAGGTATAACTTATAGAAAGTATGAATTTTGTGCACCTTCTGTCGAGTCGCAGAAAACAGACACCGTGAATACTTGGCTTGGTGGTAACAGATCGATATATTCAACACCAGATGTTGGTTTGTCATGAACTCAAAGGGAAATGCTTCACTAGTCAACGATTTCAAGAATATCGCAAATACTCAGAATTACACGATGTATGTTGCGCCAGTTTAGGGATTATTATATTGTTAAAAGGCTTATATCATCTTGACAGGTCAGTGTGGAGATATGTTATGGTGCTTTATTGAGTTTGGGAACAGCAGTGAAGGACAATAAAGTATACATATCATGCAGACCCATCTCATGTAGAATGCTCCAAGGGAGAGTGATAGCACATATACTAATACATCAGCAGAGCCACAACCACTGGAAATCTTCCATCTCGTCAGGGTAAATTATCCCCTCCCACGATGTCCATGCCGGACGAATATACCGATGTGAAAGCAATTGGTACCGTATAGTTCGTATGAACACTGATCGAGTGCGCCCATAAAAAATCGAGTCCTTGATCGAGTACGCCCATCAAAAAACTAGCAAGGTGTTCATAAAATTCAGCACCGTTTTCTATTTGGCCCAAAATTCAATATATTCGTAAAGATGTTTTTGGTCAATACATGTAGTGTACAAATATGCGACAATATGTATGTCATATGAGAAGTGTCCAAAAAAATTGTGTACCGTCGGAATATTTATAAGCACTGAAATATCAATGTTGAAGGCGGTGGTGTTGAACTCGGAACCCATTCCTACTTTTACACATTGCCAACGATAAATACCACGGTAATCAATCTTCCGCACTTTGCGAGCGAAAAATAAATGCGTATGATTGTTTGAAGTGAAGATGCAGTCAGAGAATGGAACGTAACAAATGTGCTAGTTTTACTGCTCCAAAACAAGGAATATTTGGCAGTGACATAAAGAATAAGCGTGAGAAGTGAGCGATTATTCGACAGTAGAGACAAAAGTGATACCCGGTTGACTGAATGCACACCGTAGTTATTTATTCTCAAATCCAGCCGAGACGCTAATGTTCACGTAAATTGGTGATAGTGACGCAAAAATTGCACCATTCGGCGAAAATATTCGTTAGATTATATTAATTAACTGAATTATTTACGTCGAGCTCTGTAGAACACACGTTCAAAGTATTTTCTCTTCGAAACCAGGTTTTTTCCCCAGTCGAAGAGTATTTTCCCCATGGGAATCTCAGAGAGCGTTTAAGAAGTCTCCTCTCCGGGGAGACAATGACAGGTCTTTCTGGTGTTCGCTGAGTTCGTTAATTGAGATGCATACTGATTAACCCAGACATAATACTGGTTGGTTTAACATACATCAGTTCAACACTGGGAACCAATTTTCAGATTTATCAGCTTGCGCTGTGTTGAGCGTTTCACTCAACAGATCCATGTATATATGATTTGACATGAAAGTATTTTAGTGAGTGTTGATGAACGCAGTGCAAGGAAGAACATTTGATGAATACTCTACATGCCGTTTCACAAATTAATCTATTCATATCGATTATAATTCCACATTCCGTTACATTCAACATCAGTGGTCCAATGTAATGCGTGATCGATATGTGCTGAGTTACACAATGAATAATATTTATCAATATGCCCACTTAAATCAAAACCTTATATTGTACTTTGCAATATCATTTGGTTCTATATCAAGCACTAGTGATCAAGATCTTGAATTTAGTTAAATTCAAGTGTGTTCGATCAGTCTATATATTCTTTCAAAATATTTCGCCTTCAAATGTACAGAAATATTCCATGTTCGTTGGCAGGGTATTCTATTAAAATCTTCAAAGAGCATGTATTATTATACCTCATGTTACAATCCCCGCTGTTGATTGGTTAATTAGCCGTGAAACAAAACACATGTTCCCTGTCAAACGTAGCAGAAGTCCTTAGCAGCAGGGAACATTGTCCTGCCATGAAACATTGTCAAAAATGTTCACCGCTGCGGTCGAAGACTTCCGAAAATTGCCGACTTTAACAATGGCTTATAACTCGGCTTCGCCTCAGGCAACATCGTCTCCTCGGGGGAACATTCCGCCATGTCCCCCTCCAAACCAGTCATCATTTATGTAATATATGTATATAATTGAGATTATCTAGCCATCACTACCAAGTCTACAGGAAGCATTGATATTATGAAAAATATATACAATGTACATGTAATATTTTTCAGAAAACATAATATATTTTTCCAAATCGCATCAGTGTAAATTATACTGATTTATTTCGCTTGTTCAAATTCTTTAATGTTTTAGGGAATGTACTTTACACGCTTTAATGCTTCTCAGGTTTCCTTTCATGATTTCTTACATGTGAACCGTGGTTCATTATGTGTGATGTTGAAATGTAACTAATGTGTCAACGCCTTGGAATTTACTTGAAAATATAATCACTATCTGCTTATAATAACTTGCACGTGTATTAGAATTCGAAATCATTATCTTAAAATTGTTTTCCTTGAATATTTCAATATGATGTATACCTAAAATTGCCTATATTCACTTAATATAAAAATGGCTCAAGTGTGGGCGAGTTCGATGCCAACCGCATAATTCGGACATTCAGGTTCAGGCCTTAGAGAGTATTGCTGCAGTACTGGTAATGCACCAATCCACTCACATATGATAAAAGTGTGGTACGAGGAGACACTGACTTAATCAAGTTATTTGGGAATACTACGGACAATACACGACGCACTGTAAATAAGAGATATTCGGGTTGGTGTACATAACAAGAGGAAAAGGAAAGAGGCAGATAGTATAAGAAGGAAAGTAATAATGAATCAGTGGTTATGTGTAAAATTATGTTATAGGTGTTGGAGAAACAAACATAATATTGTGTACGGCTGATGCTCTGCCACTGAGCTATCTGAATTTTTTTCCATATTCAGAGTAGGAATCGAACCCACCGCCTTCAGCTGTCGAGAGAAACGGAGGAGAAACAGTAGAGCCAATCAAAATCCCACACGACATGAGGTGAATTAGTTAACAATGGTTCAAGTCGCCATTGTGTGCTGCGTGTGTTGTTTTTACAAACATATGTTCAGTGATTCAAAGAATAAATACGGTCATTGAAATCGGATTAGTCTTCATTCATTAACGAGCATAATCGATAATGTAGATCGATCAATCCTGTCCCAACATTCGCACAATGATGCTGTGCTCGTTTCGAGTTATTGAAATGTGCATTAATGAAATAAATTGCACGCACGTCATTTATTTGTTCGGGTAAGGAATATCCACTGTCTACAACTTGTGTGTTGTTTAAATCATTTACAAGTGCTGTGAAATCAACCAATGAATAATTAAAACTGATGGAATTCAAGAAATACCACAGCCATTTCTTGGTGTGTCGTGAATATGAAAGTCCATGGAGTCCTTACGAAATCTTCTCGAAGTGGTAAATTTATTCATTTGACTGGGACAGTTATATGGTCAGTTTAGACATCAATGCCAATAATGATGATAAATTCGCCGACGTCCTATTGTCGGCCGCACAAATGACGACAAAAGTGATGGAAAATTTACCAACGTATGTTAATGACAACATAAACATCAGCAAATCTACTGTAACTGTCGGTGGTGTCGTCGTGCGACCGTAGTACGTCAGTAAATTTACCGTCGCTATTGACGTGTCCGACCGTAGTACCCAGCCCCGGTAAACTTGCTGTCCCTATTGGAGTTAGCTTGAAGGCGTTAGCTTGAATAAGGCGTTAGCCCAAGTTAGCTTGAAGGCGCAACTAGCCGATTAATCATTCCTGTGTGTAATACCAAGGTATTCACTTTGACTTGAATTCTTGTCATGATACACAATATGAATTCTTGTCATGATACACAATATAATGACCTTGTATTTGAGACTCGGAGACTTAGAGACTTGAATTCAGGTTTGATTTAAGACAAGTCCATGCTTGAATTTAGACTCAGCATGTATTTTGAATACATCAGCAAATATGTAGATATCAGTGGTAGGTATTGTCCAGGCGCATTTGAAACATCAACTCAAGTCAATGTTATTTTGATGCGTTGTCAGTCGAACTTTGTTTTATCCTCAAAAACTCTCAGTTTAAGAATCTTTTGCTGGTGGTAAATGTTCATAGCATATACATCTATCAACGGATGCAGGAATGACATGGGACTCAATTGAAAATGTCCAATTGGTCAATATTTCGAGCAAATGTGCATAGTTAACACTGATCGGTCATTGTTCAATATGGCTAATAAAATAATAAATCGTTATGAGCCTTGACAAAAATCATGATAATCATGAAACCATATAATAATCGTTATGTCTGAAAATCAGCACAGCCTCTGGAAATTTTACTCATATTTGGGGGGTGAATTATGTGTCACGTCCCATCACACCTGTGTACCAGTTCAAAGGGGTGAACGACCAGATTAAAATATGTGGCATTGTTTGAATAAATGACTAGAATTTGTGTTATTTGTTAAAAGAGAAAGCTGAGAAATCATATTGAGTAAACGAGTCCTAAAATTTGAACCGTGTTATTCTGACATACAGCTGTTCAGCACTTCAAAGAGACAAATAATATAATAAATTTCTCCCTTAAGATAACCATAAGGGAGTAAAATATGTGTCACATCCCTTCACCGCTGTGCACCATCTCAAAGCAATGAATGGTCAGATTAATTGTTTGGTTTCTAGCATTTGTTTTGTTCCTTGATTGTGAAAACTGAGATTGTATAGTTCCAGAAATACATAATGAGATCTCGTTATGTATTTCTGATAAATTATGCTTATTGATTGAACCAAACTCAAAAGTTGAAACGTGTAATTTTGAAAGACATCTGTGGCTTTGTTAAAATCTGATAGCGTAGATTTATGTGTTTTGTAGCGGGGTGTGGGCGAGTGTAGCATGCGGTCTGGGGTCCGGCGGCGCCGTAATCCCTCGGAATTCTGGTCAGTTTGTGCTTCTCATGAAACATTTTTCAAATATAATATGACATTAATCTCATCAGCTTCTGAGGGTATTTTCCGAAGACAATTTCCCAAAATTTGTCTCTGATATCTCGTGTATCAGGATATCATCATTTTAAAGACCAGAAATCACCAGGAAAACATGCCACCTGTGTTATACAGGCCTACGAATTTATGAGATAATCTCAATTGTAGGAAAGATTCCATTTCTTACCAAAAAGTCTAATTATTCGCAGTACTTATCTTAGAATTTATATTCATCTTACAAGAATTTCATCTGCGTGGATGAGATGTTTGCTGTCAGTTACTCGATATTTACCTTATCTAGCTTGTTTTTTTGTGAAGACAAGAGATGTATATGTAGTCTGAACGCTTCTATGTCATAGATTATCGTACACTTTTAAGAACATAATTTTCCCGGATCGTGATCCCCCTCCTCCAAAATTCTCAAGATGATCAACTATATTTTGTTTTCGAAAAACCATTTCCAAAATATATTCGCAATGGCACTAATGACTATCGGCAATTATTACAAGCTTGCAGCACATGGAAATCAATAATCTTTTTTTTGTTCATATTTCCACCGGCACTTTTTTCCTGTGATATTGAAGGGGCGGGGTGGAAAAATGATACATACTTCATTCTCTCACCGACTCCTGCCCCCTTCCAGATTCTTTACCAACTAGAATGATTTCGTCGATTCAAGCCTACGGAGTAGAATAAACGAGTCAATTGAGTAGCAAAGAATATGGAATACAAGGACAGAACTGACCCCCTTTACACGAAAAAAATTGAACATGGTCCCTTAAATGTATTGTTCGTTGCTCGGATTAAGAATGCTCACTGCTATACTTAGTCAGTTGCGTGACATTGATCACTGTATGTTTTATACCGTTCGAGAGAATGAAACTGCCTATCTAATAGTGTCTTGAGATAAGTAGTTGACTCCAATGGACATAATTATACCCGTGAATGAGTATATGGGGTAGGGGAGTCACGGAGTGAACGGAGCCGATGTACTAACACGTCTCACGATGCGATATAATGTTATGGCATTGTGCACAATATATACTACTTGTAGTTATTCCCCGATGCGGAACCGCCGAGATATATCGTGAAATGTTGTCAAATTATCACACAGTAAGTAGACCGTATTTATATCCAACCAGTAATGTGCAGTGTAGAGAGAGAGAGAAAAACATTTGTTTGGGCAGCGGGAATTTGAGAGTGTTTTTTTTTTACTGGTCCTGTCCACATTTTTTTTGGGGGGTGGGAGGGGGTTGTTCTGTACATATAGAATGATTGGTTGGTAAAATACGTGTGCAGGCCAGGAAATAAGTAGGTATTCAGATGTAGAATTCCTCCAATCGATATGCAATGTGGTGCTCCTGTTCATACACAGGAACATATATGTCATTACGAACACGAGCTCACCAGCTTAGCAGATGCGGAGCTATTCAAACATTTTCATTTGGGTGAAAAACCGTCTGTATGGCGAATTTGACTATGGTTTGCATTGCACGCGAATGGCTGATAGTTAAACCCGCTTACTGGCAAACATGTCTGATATGAAATTAAATACATGTAAGTTATTCAACAATCTTATGCAATATTTCAACAAAATATACAGGCATTTGTAATACTTGAAAATTGTATAATCTATTATCTACATGTATATAGCTTGACACATGCGTATTTCACGTGAATGCATCTTTTCAATGCTTATTTAAATCACAACGCGACAGTTGTGGCATGAAAACGTGAGAGCGTAGTGTGTTCCGCGTAACGGAGATGGGTACCAACCCCAAAGCTTCCCCTGTCACGTGACCCTCCGGGGATGTCATCTTGCCCGATTACAGAAGACCAGCGCAACCCGCTGACCAACTATAGTCCCATCTTATCACTGTCGACTCCATGCCTGTATTCGAGTACGATAAAAACGGCGTATGGAGAGATGGGCGTGCCCGGTCCTGCCAGCGACAGCGTTTGTTTTTCAAAGATATTGGGTGTAAACAAAAATACCGAAGCCGTTCCCCAAAGTCTAATTTTCGATAGTTCATAAAGGTTTTGAAAATTATTCATGTCTCATGACCTCTGATTATTGGAAAATTTCGAGAATATATATACACCGATGAGGGTGCGTGACTGAGTGATTCATGCGATGGTCAACAGCGATAACTTTCTCCAGTGGATAATGATTGTGTGACGTATTTTTTAAAACTAAATTTACGAAACCCGTTACCACACTATAAACCAATTTTGTGACCAATGAAATGAGATAATTGAAAGCAGTTTCGTATGTGGAGAAGGGGTCTCATAGTCCGAATGACTGTAAGCAATTTTGCAATCACCAGACATTATTTTGCATGTGCACAAATCGGTTGCCTGACGATATTCTCAGCTGATTTAGATATATTGATCAAGATTGTATGTCAAGATTGTCAACACACGCTTTCCAAATGAATGCGAGGCACGGCGAAGTGTGGCTTTGCGCAGCCCTGCAGGGTGTTGCGAGTGACAGGTGGCGGTGGTCACTAGAGGGGCTTAGACATCGCATTTCTTTAAAATTGTTATTCAACAAATTCGTTCCCATGACGATCGATTCTTGTGGGTTTGTGTCCACGGAAACGACCAGGCGAGGACAAACTATTCAAAAATATGTTGCAAGTGGGAAAGTTATGTTTGTCTTGATTAATATATTCGTTAGTTTATGGTACGCATAATTCACTCTCTTCGATTTTGTTTGGTGTATTTCCTTTGGAATTGCCCTTGGATATCGTTGTTTTCGGAAGGTAATGTTGGTGAGTAAATTCTTCCAGATTTCAAACAGATCAGGAACATTTACAAAAAAATAGCTTCATGTATTTTCTTCAAGATACTTGGTGCCTGAAGTTTGAGGGAAAATCGTCAACATAGCTCCCCATCCCCTGTGTCGAAAATATATGCACAAATATATGTTCATACATAATAAAGACTTTAGCACATGTGCCTCGCAGCACATTTTGAGTCTCAAACAAACAGATGATATATATTCTCATTCCATGGTCGGTCAAAAAGGGCACATCGTTTTTCGAGGGGAAACTCCATGTAAATTGTATCATAACTTGGAGCAACTGTCACTTACCACCATGTGTATTGAAGTCGAGTCCCCCAGAATTATGAATCATTACTTCTCCGTCGAGCCAGCCGCAGAGCCGGGACTCTTCTGTCGCTGGGGTGTGAAAAGGGGGCGTGGCAGAAGTAGTCACGTGATTTCATAGGTCAGCACTGCTCGCCAATAGCAGGAAGGAACGTTGAGCGAAGAATCAATCTTATTAAAAATGGTGGGACGAAACAAAATCTTGGTCCTAATCTTTGACCTCTTCGTCCTTAATCTCAATCTTCATTCTAAGGGATTCGTGAATCTGTGAACATTTCTCTTCGTCATTTCACACAAAGCCCATTCTAAGAAATTCGTAAAGACGGGATCATATTTCTGCCAGGCGCCAGGATTCAAACCTTTTTCACCTTTACAAACATCAATGGAAATATTCAGTAGACTTTGTATATAAGGACCTGTTCCTCAGCGGTATGACAACTCGGCGGAACAAACGAGAACTCGACAGAAAAAAACTACCAACATTTTCGCAAATTGACGGGAATCGCTCATTCATCATGAAGACCGACGTGGTGTTGTTGTTCCTGCTCGCTATGGCGCTGCTGTCTTTGGCTGAGGGTAAGATTACAGAGTTAGCAACACGAAGAGGTACTCGATAACTAGTTAGGCTGTCATAATACCAAAGCATATTCACACCCACTACAGTATGTGTAGTGGATTCGATTTCAACTCAATTCTTCTATGCTCTTTAATAGTAAACAATTTTCCTCGTGTCTCATTTAATATTGACATTAGGGATTCCAATTATTCTCGTGACCTGGAATTTGACCTTTGACCTAGTTTTCAAGGTGACAGCTTAGGAATCAATTGTGGACACATAGGAAATGATAGATGCTGAATAATGTCATAACCTCGATTTTGACCTTTGACCTCATTTTCAAGGTCATAGCACAAAATGGCTAATATCTCGCTCATTATCGATTTCACAGCTTAGGAATTAATGTGAACATATTGGAAATGATGTATACTTTATATTTTGATGACCTTGAACTTGACATTGACCTCATTTTCACGGCCAGAGCACAAAATATCTAATATCTAGCTTATTATTGTCTTTACAGCTTAGGTATCAACAGTGGACATATAGGAAATGATATATGCCGAATATTTTCACGATTTTTATTTCGAGCTTTGACCTCATTTTCACGGTCACAAAACAAAATCGTTATCTCGCTTATTTTCGAATTACAACTCAGGAATCTAATATGAGCACATAGGAAATTATATATGCTGAATAATGTCATGACTTTGAAATTGACCTTGACCTTATTTTCAAAGTCAGAGCATAAAATGCCCAATATTCCACTTATTATCGACTTCACAACCCAGGAATCAATTGTGTACATATAGGAATCGATATCAGCTGAATATTATCATAACCTTGAATTCGACTTTTGATATTATTTTCAAGGTCAGAGCACAAAATCGCTAATATCTCGTTTGTTAGTAACTTTATGGCTTAGGAATCAAATGTGGACATATTAAATGACATATGGTGAATATTATTGTGACCTTGAACTTTACCTTCAACCTATTCGTCCTTCGTAATGGGAGCTGCATGAAGGAACCTCCTGGAACACTTCAAGATAGAGCTTGAATATTGGTAGTATCAAATGTGAAAGGAGATTTCGCAGTTTCAATGGTGAACGTAACTTGAAGGTCAATACGGCAATTTTGGTGGAAAAAGTTGTTTTGAAACTAAGTGTGACGTTTGGTAATGACTTGTTTTCGGTGTGGCCCAAAAAACCTGGTTTCTCTGATCGTATAGACTTTATGTAACTCCCGCTCGTTGTGATTCGAGAGCCGTCACTAAATTGGTGTCCCCCAACGCTGGTGTATCATCACTCCGTAGCTCACCGGCTTCACTTAGGCAAGAAGCAACTCAGATGTAAATAAATTGAAGATTTATATACATCAAATCAACTTACAATTGTATGGCTGGTCACCCACGTGACGTACAAATATGAAGTTCAGACATGGAGCACTGTATGATCACATTTCAAAAATAAATAGTGCACGAGGGCACAACTAAAAAGAGTTCTTAGCCGGCGGCGTCTCTCTGTCCCTTCCCGTTGAAGTTTCCCGTCCCGCTTAGTCGAATGGTTTCTCCAGGTAGTCGGTCTAAATCCCGGTTGACTCTAAGGCCCTGAAGAAGGAGTCGTCCGCACGGAGTTCGTCGAGTCCCTTGGCTGTGGCGGTGACGATCTCCCCACGGTCGATGTCGCTGTTGCAGTGCTCTCAGAGCGGCCGTCCGCTCTCCCTTATATAGCCAGGGTGGCTGCGCGCGCATCTTCGTCCGCGAACGTATCTTCCGCACTCTTCTCCACGTGGTGAAGACTGCGTCCGCGAACGGTTCTTCCGCGAAGGCTCCTCTTCCGCGAACGGTGCTTCCGCGACTGATGCTTCCGCTGACGATGCTTCCGCAATCGTGCTTCCGCGAACGGTTCTTCCGCGAACGATGCTTCCGCTGATGATGCTTCCGCAATCGTGCTTCCGCGAACGGTTCTTCCGCGAACGGTGTCTTCGCAAGTGGACTTTGTAGATCACGTGACCGTTCCTAACGAACGTTTCAGCGCGGCAGTTGCATGGTTTTGTTACAACTCCACCCTTTCTGGAGATCAACGTCCCCGTTGATCCTTTCTCTCTCTTCTTTTCTCTTCTTCCTCCTTCTTCGTCTTTTCCTGCCTGTCTGATGTTTACAGGGCTCTCTCCCTCCACTTCACTGGCGATCCACCTCGCTTTCGGACGTCTCCGCCAGCCTGTCTCGAGTGTCTGTATATGCTCGGAGCTGTTCCCGGAGCAGCTTGGTCTCTCGGACGTGGGCTCGCAGCTCCTTCCGGTGGCTCTTCTCTCGTTGAGAGGCCTCCCCTCGCAGCTGCAGCACCTCGGCCTCGAGCTGTCTCTGCTCCTCCTTGGCTTGGAGCCGAGCCTCCGCTTGGGTGAGGTGGCGTCGTCCCATGGCTATCGTGGATGCCAGGTCCTCCAGGGCCTTCTCTCCGGCAGTGACCGCTCTGCCCAGGCCCTCCACATACGGTCGCAGTTGGTCCTCCTCCTCCGGAACGGGCTTGAGGTACCAACTCAGGTCTAGGGGCTTGTAGGTAGGGGCCGAGTCTCTGGGAACGGGGGGTCCGTCGTCCTCGGGGGTGGGGGCCTCCGGGGATTCCGCCTCTCTCCGCTCCTGCTGAGACTCCGGTTCCTCTTCGCTATTCGGGGGGTCGTCCTCGGGGTCTGGGGCGTCCTCTGACCTGGGGGCGTCCTCCCGGGGGCTTGACGGCGTGGAGCTGGTCGTCCCGCTGGCCGCAAAGCTGACAGTCTTCAGCTCAGGGGCAGACACAGTAGTCGGACCATCTCGGGGGTCGGACACGGGCGTGTCGGTCGTCGTCCTCCTCCGTCCTGGCTTGAGGGTGTTGCCGCTGGCATGCGACGTCTCATGCCGGTCTCTGTCAGCTCGGCGGGCGAATCGCTGGCTGCACATCTTGCAGAGGTGCCGCCCCTCCTTCTGCGTGTGTTTGGTCGCCACGTGTCGGCTAAAGTTGGATGCCGTCACGTGGATCCGGCAGGGGCTGCACCAGCGTCGCCCTCTCTCGGTGGACAACTTCCGGGCAGGGGACCGTCGACCTCCTCGGGGCTCCTCACGACGCTCCCGGCTCCTCGAGCGCTCCCGCTTCCGGTCAGGCTTGGTAGGTGGGTCGCTCATCTTGTCGACTTCAAGGGGCAGAAAGTCAGCCAAGTCGAAATCTGGAACGTCCCCGAAATCTTCGTCTGCAAATGCGGGTATCTCAATGATCTGCAGAGTTGGTGTGTTCATGGTTGAAGTGATGACGGAATCGTAGGCCGGCCTGCTTATATAGAAAAGGCGCGGACCAGGGATCTGGGGGAAAAAGCATTGTCGTGGAACGAAATAACGTTTTTCGCTTGCTTCCGCGAACGGTTCTTCCGCGAACGCTGCTTCCGCGAACGTGCTTCCGCGAACGGTACTTCCGCGAACGCTGCTTCCGCGAACGCTGCTTCCGCGAACGGTTCTTCCGCGAACGCTCCCGTCATCGTTTACATCGTTTGGACTGCATTCCCGCTGTTTTCCACTCGTCCCTCGTCATCACTGGGGGTCCGGACTGGGGTCACATCGTCCGGATTGGGTATCCAGGCGTCGGTTTCAGGGGTGAACCAGCACCTTTTTATATTGTCAATGTGGACATCTTTAATCTTGCCACCGGGTCGATCTTGTATGGACACCATCCATCCGAGATGAGACTTCACAACGAGATAAGGTCCCGTCCACCCTAGTCCTAGTTTTGGTCTAGCCTTTGGAGGGTACCAATACATCACCCAGGTGCCCACCGGAAAATGTCGAGCGGCTGATTTTATGTCATGATGGCGCTTTTGTCGCACCGTAGCCGTCTTCAGGCACTCTCGGGCAGTCTCGTGAGCTTGTATGGTGGCTTCCTTCACCCATTCGACGTATTCGGACGCACACTCGGGGACTGGTCCTCCCAAATCGTCCGGTTTCGTCCGGTACCTCAGGTCCAATGGGGTGGTTGCCTCCCGTCCCATCATCATTCGAAATGGTGTACACCCGGTGCTTTCGTGTACTGATGTTCTATAAGTCGCCATCACGTAGGGCAGATGGTCGTCCCAGTCGTCATGGTTCTCGTCCACGACCACGGCCAGAAGGTTCAGCAGGGTCCGGTTGAATCGCTCGACCATCCCGTCTGATTTGGCGTGATAAGGGGTCGTCCGAGTCTTCTCCCCTCCTAGGATCTTGATCATCTCAAGGAAAAGCTTACTCTCGAACTCTCGTCCCTGGTCGGTGTGTATCTTGGCTGGCATTCCCAGGCGGCACACGAACTCAGTCACAAAGACGTCCGCCACCGTCTGAGCCTCATGGTTGGGTAGAGCGTAGGCCTCAGTCCACTTGGTGAAATAATCACCCACGACCAGTATATACCGGTTCCCAGAATTGGTGATCGTTCCAGGCTCCAAAATGTCCATGGCCACCCTTTCTAGCCGATCGCCTACCGGTAGATTTCCCATGGGGTGGTACTTGGGCCCCGGTCGCGGCTTTCTCCCACTACACTTCAGGCACTCCCGGCACCAACGCTCCACGTCCTTCGTCATACCCGGCCAGTACATTCTCGCTTTTAGTCGGTGGACTGTTTTGGTGATTCCCTGGTGGCTCATCAGCTTGCCGGTGTGGACCTCCTTCATGACGGCGCGTCTCAGGACCTGTGGAACGACCAGTTGATGGATTGGTGCGTTCTGGCAAGCCGCTTGGTACCGCCGGTACAGAAGCCCATCACGTAGCTCCAGCTGGTCCCACTGTTGCCACAGAGTCTTCATTTGCTGACTTTTTGTTCTGACTTCGGGCCATGCAGGTCTCTCAGTGAAAATATTCTTCCACCCGAGGATGCCTCCAACTTCAGGGTCGGCTCGTTGAAGGGTCACTAGGTCCTCCTGGGAATAACCATTCAGGACCTGGGCCTCCGGGGCTCCCTCCATCGGATTCCGGCGTCCTCCCGTAGCCATAGCCCGCGTGACAGCTAGCATTTGTTTGTCTGGATCTCGGAGCACAGGGTTGGGGCATGGGTCCAGGAAGGGCTCCTCTCGGCAGCGCATCCACACGTCGGCCGTCGCGCCGATCGCTGCTCCGGCCACAACCTCCGGTCCCAAACCATGCAGTGCGAGGAGCATCATCAGGAGAAACCAAACCCAGGCAGAGGGGCGGAGCTGATGCAGGGTTCTGCAGACGCTCCTGGCTCCTTCCTCCGTCTGTGGGGGGCTCCGGTCAGGCAGGCATTCCTCGGTCGGCTGGGTAGTCGTCCTCGGGTCCTCCTGGCAGCGCACCTCCCAGATCTGGAATATCCCGACTCCATCTCCGCAATAGTAGTCCTCCGTCCAGGGCTCCACAGGGACCTCCCGCAAGATGTTAACTTGAGGTCCTCCGGGGCTCCATCCTTCTCCGCTGATCGGTGGAAGCAGATCCTCGTCAGAGAGGTCCTCCAGGGGTAGGGGACACTCCTCCTGAGTCGGACAGGCCTCCTCTTCTCCTTCGGGTCTTGTGGTGTGGCGAGGGGCGGGACAATCCGGTCTCCGGCACTGTCGGCATCTGGACATCCCGTCTGCATTCCCGTGTTGTACTCCCGGTCGGACCTCACACCTGAAGGCGTAGCTGGCGATGCGAGCTGCCCATCTAGCGATCATTCCTTCCGCATCCCGAAAGTTCAGTAGCCACTTGAGAGAGGCGTGGTCGGTTCGTAGTAAGAACGCTCTCCCCCACAAGAAATGTCTGAAATGGTGTATCATACTGACGACGGCCAGGAGCTCCCGCTTGGTGGTGCAGTAATTCCGCTGGGTGTCCCTCAGGGTTCTGGAAGCATAGGCGATCACCCGCTCTCGTCCGTCCTGCACTTGGGATAAGACGCCTCCCACTCCGTAGCCGCTAGCATCAGTATCTAAAATAAATTCTTGGTCCATGTCAGGGTACACCAGCAGGGGGTGCTCGGTCAGGGGTTGACGCAGCGCCTCGAACGCCTGCTGATGAGCCTCGCTCCAATGGTAGTTGACTTCCTTCTTTAACAGGTGGTTGAGGGGTCCCGCTCGGGTGGCAAAGTCAGGGATGAATCTGCGGTAGTACCCCACGAACCCAAGGAAGCTCCTTAGTTCTGTCAAGGTGGTCGGAGGAACCATTTTTGTTACAGCTTCGACCTTGGCAGGGTCGCACTGGATGCCTCGGTCGGACACGACATGGCCCAGGAAGTTGACCTGTTGTCGAAACAGCTCACACTTGGCGGGTTTCAGCTTCAGCCCGGCAGCCTGCAGTCTCCGGAACACGTCCTCGAGGTTGTCCACGGCTTCTTGGAAAGTCTTTCCAAGACAGACGACATCGTCCAAATAAATTAGACAACGCTTCCATTGGAGTCCCCTCAGTGCCAGCTCCATTAGACGTTCAAAAGTAGCCGGGGCCGTCGCCAATCCAAACGGCATCACTTTAAATTGATAGAGTCCACTACGGGTAGTGAACGCCGTCTTCTCCTTGTCCCTGTCGTCCATCTCGACCTGCCAGTAACCACTAGCCAAGTCTAGCGTCGAAAAATATCGTCCTCCTGACAAGGTATCAAAACTCTCGTCGACTCGAGGCAGGGGGTACGCATCCTTCCGGGTGACATCATTTAGACGGCGGTAGTCGACGCAAAATCTCAGTGCACCATCCTTCTTTTTCACTAGCACGATGGGAGACGACCATGGACTGTCACTTGGCTCCACAACGTCAGCTTTCAACATCTTGTCGACCTCGTCCTCGATCAGCTCTTGTTGGTAGTACGGGGCTCTCCTCAGAGGCTGCTTGATCGGGGGGTGATCTCCCGTGTCGATGACGTGTTTCGCCAGGGACGTCCGGCCCAACCTCCCATCTGGTCCCATAAAGACCTGCTGGTGGCGTCGAAGGAGATCGCTGACGACCTCCACCTCCTTTTCCGTCAAGTTCGGATGCATTCCCTCCAGGAGCGGTTCTAAATGCTCCGGGCACTCTGGTGTCTTCGTCGACGATTCTGCGTGCATGGCGTGCACTCTGGTTTCGGGCTGCTCAGGCGTCCGGTTCCGCCACTTGGTGGAGTTTGGTGTAAGGGGCTCATGCTCCCTCCCGCTCTCCTCCCGGTACCACTGTTCCCTTTTAGGTTCATTCTGGGTTGTTTTCCCTCCATCGGGACGAAATCCCAGGTCGATCACGGCCTCTATTCCGTGAAGCTCGGCTAGGATGGTCCCCATCAGCACAGTGCAAGCTCCAGCGCCGGCGTTCAGAAGTACCACCGGTACCAGGCGTCCTCGGGGTCGTACCAGGGCTCGTCCCACTACGAGGGGGTCGTCCTCCAACGGCTCTCTTGCGGACTGCACGAGGCCGGCCTTCGGAACTCCTCCCTCACTTCCTGTCAGCTTGAGGTCCACCATCATCTCTGAAAAGGGTGGCAAGACGACCGTCTCCTCCGTCACCAGTGTGTAGACGGCGCCCTCGTGGCCCGAGCTCATCACTACGGTAGTGTCGCCCACCTGCCACTCGCCCTTACGCAGATCCAGCTGTCCCCCAATCTGTTGAAGTACATCAAGCCCCAACACTCCCGGGATCCCTAGTTTGGCTACCAGTACATCTGCCGACACGAGTCGTGTGCCCAGTAGAAGTTGAACTGTCATCTCTCCTTGAACCTGTAAGTAGTCTCCGGTTGCTGCCCGTAACCTTATTCTCGTCTGCCTTATCATTGCTTTATGTTCGTCATCCATTTGGTCGAAGAGACACTCGTCCAGAACGGTGGAAGAGGCACCCGTGTCCACCAACATACGAGTCGCCTTCCCCATAACGTGGCACGCCGCATACCACGCCAATGTGCCTCGGGCACCGGCTGACAGCGACACCACCTGGCCATTTCTGTCAATCTTAAGAGAGCTGCCACTCTCCTCAGGGACGCCGCCCTGGATAAGTACTGAGTCGTCCACCCACAGTGATGCACCACCCTGGTCCTCTCTGTCAGTCTTAAGGGAATCACTCCCCTCGGAACCGCCGCTCCGGATAAGTAATGAGTCGTCCACCAGCAATAGCTGCTGCGCTGGCCCCTTGGTCATTCCGCTCCACCGGCCCTCCGTCTCCTCTTTCACGGCCGCTTGTGGTTCAGTTGCATAGGGGGGTCCCTGCTGTTTCGCAGCCTCCAGCCTCAAGGTTGTAACCTGTTGGTTCTCCTTGCTGCTAGCAGAAACCTCGTTGATGTCTCCGTGGGTCCCCAGACGCTCCACGGCTCCATCGGTCTGCATTTCGTCGACGTCTCCGCGGGTCATTAGACGCTCCACGGCTCCATCGGTCTGCATTTCCTTGACGTCTCCGCGGGGCATTAGACGCTCCACGGCTCCATCGGTTTGCTGTACATTGGCACTCCCGTCTGTGTTGACAGGCTTGCCCTCCAAATAGTCGAGAATTCGATCCTCGAGCTCCTCCTGCGCCCATCCAGTTACTTCGGATGCACACCGGAAAAACCTATTAAAAATCTGTGAAACTAAAAATTCCCCCCTGGCAATGTGTTCTTCACGTCTTCGTCGAGCTTCTCGCCTGTGAAGCCGTGCACACACCTGCCAATGGCCCATACGGTTGGGGGCTGGTATGAGCCCTACTGGTTTTCCGACACCTCGTCTGTCAAACTGTTCCGCTCACCAATCTCCTCGATTAGTCGACTCAAGCGCTCCTCCTTGGTCCGAGGTGGTGGCCGATCTGGACACTGGTACTTCCGATGACCCGGCTTCCCACAGTACCAACAGTCATCTGGTCCCGGCCTAGCGCTTGGTCCCTTGTTCTCAGCAGTGGCGGCCCTCGGCTTGATGGATAGCACCTGCTCACACAGCTCGATTAGTCGATCCAGCTTCCTGTCTTGGCTCTCAAAGAGCCCCTTGAAGTAGGGAAGTCTGGGTAGACCCGCTACGTTCGGCTGGTTGCTCTGCTGCCCACTGGTGGTAATCTCGCCTCCCTGCTGGTTCTTCAACAGCTGTAGGACCCGTCCTAGAGCTGGCTCGGAGTCCTCCGACTCTATGGACATCACCGGCTTCCCAGGCTTGGGTTTGACACATTCGTACTGGGTCACGAACGCTATGGCCTCCTCCATGGTCTTCATCTTCCTCATGAGCGCCATCACCTTCATGTCCCCATCTGGATGGCCCTTCCAGAAGTGGTCTAAGGCGATAGCCTCCTGAGCTGCGGAGTTCAGATCCGGATAACCACGGCCGGCCAGTCGCTGCAACTCATAGCCGTACTGCTGGGGTGTCTCTGCCTTCCTGCGGGTTCTTTGTCCCAAGGTCGCCTTGTAGGACTCCTCCTGACAGTCAGGGTCGAATCGTAGGGTCAGCTTGTCGGTCAGAACGTCGATGTCCCTCCGGTCTGCAGGACTCAGGCTGGTCAGCATTCGTCGCGCCTCTCCTGTCAAGCTCCCGGCTAAGTAGACGCCCTGTTCCCGCTTGCTCCATCCGTTGACCTCTGCGATGACGTCAAAGTGGGCCCGGTACACCGGCCACTCTATGGAAGTCCCATCGAACTTGTCAGGGGTCAGCATCTTCCGGTTCCTTCTGCCGTTCTGATTCCAGACTGTGCTGTCCTCGGACGACGAGTCCTCCTGCCTCCGTCTCGGCCTAGGGCTTCGTCGGTGCAGCGGCGGTCCCCGCCTCGGTGGTCTCCTCCCCCGTCCTGGGTAACCATGGCTGCTGTCGGTCCCTCCATCAGATGAAGGCCCCTCATCGCCCGATGATGAGAAAGGGTGCTGTCTCCGGCCTCCCTGGGTGACTGAAATAGAAGCTGGATTTCTCCAGGAGGCTGGCTGTCTCGGTTGTCGACTGGGTGAAGACCTCCCTCTTCCGCGAACGCTGTCTTCCGCGAACCCTCCGCGAACACTGTCTTCCGCGAACCTTCCGCGAACGGACTCTTCCGCCAACAGCTCCCGAAGAAGTTCTTCCGCGAACAGGCCTCTTCCGCGAACGCCGTCTTCCGCGAGTCTTCCGCGAACGGGCTCGTCCGCCAAGATGTCTCGGAGACGTCCCTCCACAAAAGATGCACGTCCGCGAACGCCATCTTCCGCGAGTCTTCCGCGAACCGGCTCATCCGCGAATGGTCTTCCCCGTCTATTCTGAAAAACTGGAAAGGAAGATTGGTCGCCTGGATCACTCCTTTCGTCGAGCCGCCGTCTGGGTGAAGACTCCTCTCTTCCGCGAACACTCTCTTCCGCGAGTCGTCCTCGTCCGCGAACGTGGTCGTCCGCGAAGGGCCCTCCCCGGTCACAAGCGTCCTCGTCACCAAAGACTCCCCCTCGCCCACGAGCCCGTTCATCCACGAAGGATCCCCGGCTGCAAGCGTCCCTGTCGCCGAAGAATGCCTCTCGTCCGCGAATGTTCTCTTCCGCGAAAAGTCCTCTCCCTCTCGAGCTGCTCTCTTGGGTCGGAGCCCAAGTAACCCGTCCTCCAGTCACTCCCGTTTGTCGACTCGTCACACCCGACCGCTGCCCTGTTGCACCAGACTGCTGCTCTGTTGCACCAGACTGCTGCTGGGACTGGTCCCAAAGCCGTCTCAATGCTGCATTCTCTGGAGGTGCCACACTTGGACTCTGCTCCGGTAGCTGTAGCCGATCCCTCCTCGCCCAGATTTCGCCGTCCTCCCCGTCCAGATTGACGTACTCCGGTCCCAGCACTCGTCGGAACTCGGGGCCCCTCCTAACGCTCTCAAGGTAGGTTGACCTCTCCCTGTCTCGATCGTGCTGCCACCCAGAAGCGTGTCTGAAAATAAAACGGTTGTCGGGTGTCTGGCTCCGGGGTCTCTGTTGACTAGTCGACTGGCCCATGGAAGGTCTCGACCTCCCTGGTTGCTCCTCACTCGTCGAAACGTCCCGTCTACCCCTGGCTGTGAAGCTGCTCTTCCGCGAACGGTCGTCTTCCGCGAACGTTGTCTTCCGCGAACGGTCGTCGGCCTCTTCCGCCAAGGTCGTCTTCCGCGAACGGTTGTCGTCCGCGAACGTCTTCCGCGAACGGTCGTCTTCCGCGAACGTCTTCCGCGAACGGTCGTCTCCCTCTTCCGCAAAGGTCGGCTTCCGCGAACCGCTGTCTTCCTCGTCCGCAAGTGAGGCCGTCCGCGAAGAGTCTTCCTCTTCACCTCCTGTCTTCCCTGGGGCAGTTTCGTCGTTTTCGCCGGACATGAGTGATGCTGAGGTTCGTTCCCTGGCAGTAGACCCTCGGGGATCCTGGTCACGTGCACCAAGTTGTGACGTTTGGTAATGACTTGTTTTCGGTGTGGCCCAAAAAACCTGGTTTCTCTGATCGTATAGACTTTATGTAACTCCCGCTCGTTGTGATTCGAGAGCCGTCACTAAATTGGTGTCCCCCAACGCTGGTGTATCATCACTCCGTAGCTCACCGGCTTCACTTAGGCAAGAAGCAACTCAGATGTAAATAAATTGAAGATTTATATACATCAAATCAACTTACAATTGTATGGCTGGTCACCCACGTGACGTACAAATATGAAGTTCAGACATGGAGCACTGTATGATCACATTTCAAAAATAAATAGTGCACGAGGGCACAACTAAAAAGAGTTCTTAGCCGGCGGCGTCTCTCTGTCCCTTCCCGTTGAAGTTTCCCGTCCCGCTTAGTCGAATGGTTTCTCCAGGTAGTCGGTCTAAATCCCGGTTGACTCTAAGGCCCTGAAGAAGGAGTCGTCCGCACGGAGTTCGTCGAGTCCCTTGGCTGTGGCGGTGACGATCTCCCCACGGTCGATGTCGCTGTTGCAGTGCTCTCAGAGCGGCCGTCCGCTCTCCCTTATATAGCCAGGGTGGCTGCGCGCGCATCTTCGTCCGCGAACGTATCTTCCGCACTCTTCTCCACGTGGTGAAGACTGCGTCCGCGAACGGTTCTTCCGCGAAGGCTCCTCTTCCGCGAACGGTGCTTCCGCGACTGATGCTTCCGCTGACGATGCTTCCGCAATCGTGCTTCCGCGAACGGTTCTTCCGCGAACGATGCTTCCGCTGATGATGCTTCCGCAATCGTGCTTCCGCGAACGGTTCTTCCGCGAACGGTGTCTTCGCAAGTGGACTTTGTAGATCACGTGACCGTTCCTAACGAACGTTTCAGCGCGGCAGTTGCATGGTTTTGTTACATAAGCATGTTTCCAGTAACCCTCCTTAGCCCTTGGGCTAATTTTTCATACTTCATTTCGCTTCAGACATAGATTACTCCAGTCCAAATCCTGTCCGAATGGTGGCACTTGTAGTGTAGCAAACAGTGATTATGTTTGCATGTGTCCCCCAGGGTGCACGTATGGAAACAAGGATTGTTCAGTTTGCTATGATGCTTGTTTACATTTTCGTCTTTGCGTGCCTTGTTTTGTTCACGTACTTATTTTACTAATACCAATTCCTGATTACTCATTATACAATAGAAAACGGCCTTAGGACTTCACTATACAATGGTCAAATGCTGATATCTCCAGTTACAGTAGGCAACGGCTTAGCGAATCATTATACAATGGTCGGAAGGTGACATCTCAAGTTTAGTCATCTTCTCGAACTAATTTGTCTTACTTCAATTCGTTCCAGACATAGATGACTGTAGCCCTGAACCCTGTCAGAATGGTGGCATCTGCACTGATATGGTCAACGACTATAGTTGCACATGTGCTGTGGGATATACATTTCATACAAATATCCATTGCCTATATCTTGATTTTCAGGGTACCGGACCTTTGGTCCGATAACGTATTGCCGTGGCGTTGCGTCCATCATCCGTCGTCGTCCTCGTACGTCTACATTTTTATCTTTGATGTTTACGATGGGCTCTTTCTGAAATATTGCCTAAAAATGTCTAAAAGCATTTCAAAAGGTATCTTTTTAGTTTTTTTTTTAAATTTCGCAATTATTTCAAAACTTCAGCCTTTTTTGACGAAAAAAGCCAACTGTGGACTTTGATGGTTGTTTTCTGTTCAGTAACTTTTTTTTCTAATTCATGCATAAGACTCCTCATATTTTGATTAATTGATTGAAGCTTTTATTCATGTAGGGCCAGCGGCCAATAATACAGAATAGTTCATTATGATATAGATGCGGTGCCATCCTTTGTGATGTGCATAAATTTTCGTTGCCCTTGATATCGCTAGAAGTGGGCCGTTTTGGCCCGATTTGGCACAAATGGAACTTTTTCATGTTAAATTCTCCTATGCTTTAAAATGGGACACATTATTGCTAATAGCTCACATTACATTGAGATTAAGTGTGGACATATAGGTCAATTGTGGACATATAGGAAGGTCAATTGTGGACATATAGGAAATGATATATGCTGAATATTCTCGTGACCTTGAATATGACCTTCGAATTCATTTTCAAGGTCAACGAAACGAAATGGTTAATATCTCGCTTATTATCAACTTTACAGGACAGGAATCAATTGTGGACATATAGGGAATGATAGATGCTGTATATTCTCATGACGTTGAACTTGACCTTTGACCTTATTTTCAGGGTCAGAGCACCAAATTGCTAATATATCGCTTATGATCGACTTTACAGCTTATGAATCCATAATGAACATAAAGGAGATGATATGTGCTGAATATCCTCGTGACCTTGAATTTGACCTTTGATCTCATTTTCAAGGTCATATCACAAAATGGCTATCGCTTATCATCAATTTTACAGCTTAGCAATCAATTGTGCACAGATAGGAAATGATATATGTTGAATATTCTCATGACCTTGAAGTTGACATTTGACCTCATTTTCACGGTCACGGCACAAAATGGTTAATATCTAATTTAGTAATGGCTTTACAACGTGAGAATCAAACGTGGATATACAAGAAATGAAATATATGCCAAATATGCTGATGACCTTTAATTTGACCTTTGACTTCATTTTCAAGGTCATGAGACATGATTATTAATATCTCTCTTATTATTGAATTCACAGTTTAGCAATCAATTGTGGACATATAGAAAATGATATATGCTGAATATTTTTGTGACCTTGAATTTGACCAGTGACCTTATTTTCGAGGTCAGAATGGCAACATGGGACAAAATGCCTGATATCTAAAATATAAAACATATATTGTCTGGTAACCTTTTTAGCCTTCGGGCTAATTTTAATATAATCAAGATAATGTTATACTCCCTTTAAAAACCTTATTTACGCAGAAAAAGGTTATTTCCACATGAAAAAACGTATTTATGCATAGAAAAAACGTATTTACACGTGAAAAATTCCACGTAAGAAATGTTATTCCCGCGTAAATTATGCTAATTATTTGTCATTCAGGATTACTTCGAGAAATAAATAAGTTTTTTTACAATGTCACTTATCAGCCACTGAAGTTCTTTATCTTAACTCTGTTTAATTTGTCTGGGCCGATTTGGTCCCCTATAGTGCAGATGTTGCGGGTCAAATAATCGAATATCTTGATGCACACGTTTAGGAAATACATTTTCTAAAGAAGAGACCTCTCTGCCTTGAGCGCTCCGCTGCGAAAGTTCAAATATTCGCAATGTTGAAATTTCAAATTTGATCCAAATGTTTGATGGTGGCTGTTTTCAAGGTCATCGAATGTCAGATCCAAAATCACTACAAAAATCATCACAAGAACTCCCCACTTGAGAGTGCTACTACCTAAGCTTTACCTTCAAGCGTTCAATGAATACAGTTGTGGAAGTTCACATTATGAAGGAAAGAGTGCCGAGGAAATTGTGAGTTAAAACAAATTATCTTTGGTCCGATAACCTATTGCCGTGGCGTTGCATCCGCCGTCCGTCGTCGTCCGTCTACATTGTTATCTTTAAAGTTTACGATCGATCTTTCTGAAATTTTGCACAAAAATGCCTAAAAATATTTCGAGAGGGAGATATTTTTAATTTTTTGGATTTTCGCATTTTTTTTTAAATGGTGAACATTTTTGACGAAAAACGGCCATTTTCGGACTTTGACGGTCGTTTTCTCAAAATCTGTTCAGTAACGTTTTTTTCTTATTCATGCATAACACTCCTCATATGTACCCATGTGACATGTATAAGTTTCGTTGCCCTCGAATCGCTCGAAGTGGGCCATTTTGGGCTCAAACTCGGCCCAAATGGGACTTTCCGTGGTAAATTCTCCTATGCTTTATAATGGGGCACATTTTTCCAAATATCTCATTTAATATTGAGATTAGAGATCAGGGATCAATTGTGGACATATAGGAAATGATATATGGAGAATATTCTCACGACTTTGAATTGATCTTTGACCTAATTTTCAAGGTCACAGGACAAAATGGCTAATATCTCGCTTATTATCGACTTTACAGCTTAGGAATCAATTATGAACATATAGGAAATGATATATTCTAAATATTGTCATGACCTTGAGTTTGACCTTTGACCTGATGTTCAAGGTCAGAGAACATAATGGTTGATATCTCACTTATTATCGACTTTACAGCTTAGGAATCAATAGTGAACATATAGGAAATGATATATGCTGAATATTGTTGTGACCTAGAATTTGACCTTTGACCTCGTTTTCAAGCTCAGAGAACAAAATGGCTGGTATCTGGCTTATTATCGTCTTTACAGCTTAGTAATCCTTAGTGAACATATTGGGAATGATATATGCTGAATATTCTGATGATCCTGAATTTGACATTTGAACCTATTTTCACGGTCAGATCACGAAATGGCTAATATCTGGCCTATTATCGATTTTACAGCTTATGAATCAGTTGTGGACGTAGTATAAATGATATATGCTGGATATTTTCGTGACCTTGAACTTGACCTACTTTCTAAGGTTCGATCACAAAATGGTTAATATCTCACTTATTATCGACTTAACTGTAGGAATCGATTGTGGACATACGAGAAAGGAAATATGCTGAATATTCTTGTGACCTTGAATCAACCAATGATCTTATTTCCAAGATCACGGGACACAAGGCTAATATCTAAAATATATATTGTCCGGTAACCTTTCTTGGCCCTTGGGCTATTTTGCTTTTTTTTGCTGGAAGTGGCTCAAAACGACTAGTTAATTGATTTGGGGAAAAAAATTCTTTCGCCGAATCACCAAAAAATCAAAATGGCCGCCACACGGAGACCGGCGCCGGCGGCGATTCAAGGGCAACGAAACATATACACATCACAAAGGTATATTAGGGGAATCTTTAGAAACAGAAATCGCAGAACTGATCAAACAGAGTTTGAGAAAATGGCTGCAAAGGTCCAAAATTGGCCCTTTTTCGTCTAAATGGCTGCCATTTTGAAAAACAGCGAAAAATAAAAACTAGAAATACGTACCTCTCGAACTATTTTTAGGAAGTTTTGTTTAAAATTTCAGAAAGATTCTACCGTAAACTTCAAAGATAAACAAAAATTGGCGACGACGGACGGACGTGCTAACGGACGGACCTTACGGGCAAACTCAATGTTAAATTTAATTGTAAGTCATGATAAAAAAAATCCCCGTAAAACCGAACTTTTGGCTTAAACCCTGGTTAGGGGCTACTTTTAGTTTATTTTCCCAAAGCTCTCCCCGTAAACCCTCTGGGTTTGCCCAGATGTCCGGGCGGACGAGAGTATGCTTGTGTGACTCGAAAAGGCACACAACCATAAGTTGTGCGGAAATTCTTCTTGTGTGCCTATTCTGGGGAGTTGTGTGCCTATTTTAGATACGATACGAAATTTAACATGTAAAAGGCACACAAGCATACTCTCGTCCGCCCGGACAGACGGACGGACGGACGGATGCCAGACAACAAGGTATCCTTTGATACCATTCGGCATAGCGGAGCTAAACAAATTTCATGCACATTCTGTGACTTTCTCCTCTGCTGGGCACAGGGAGACGTAAGAAGCAGAGTAGCGAAAGTAGCGAAAGCAGCCGAAGCAGGCAGCGGAGAAGGTATAGAGTGAAGGAGTGTGGGTTTCACGTGAATCCATGTCAGAATGGTGGCAACTGCACAGTGTCCCGTGGACAAGGTCGCTGCGTCCGGGACTTCAAGTGTGACTGCCCTGAAGGATACATAGGTGACTTGTGTGGTAAGTGCTCACGACAGTCTGGTCTCATATATTATATTGACAACAGTCTTGCATACATGTAGCTATATGTTGTATATTTAGTATTCGGTCAACAATTTTCGTTGACAATTTTTTTAAATACATGTACGTTCATTACTTGCCCGGATTACAACAATCTGTAATATGTTCTGCCCTCTCTATTCTATAGTCTAACACGTTGCTCATGAAACATAACTTGAGCTTTCTCAAATATAATAGATCTATAAACTGACATATTTTATTGGTTCTAAGATCAAACGATCGGCGAGGTCGGAAGTGAATTAAGGAATACAGGACAAAAATGTCCTCGTTACTGGAAAAATAAAACATCCATGACCATATCAATTGACCTATCGCCAAAGCCCCCAAAAGTTGTCCGAGTTTCACAAATTACGTCGGCAAACTTCTCTTTGGCCAATAATAACGTTTTGCAGAATGCGTCGTAAATGGCGTAAAAAGACTCGGACAAATGGGTTCGGCGATAGGTCAATGAGGTTCCTGTTTGCCACCAGGATCGCCACCATGTAACTCGGGTATAGATAAACCATAGAAACAGTCTACTGTGCCATATAATACAAAAACGTCATAATGTTGCATTAAAATTTTTTCATGTTTGTTTTGGCATAATGCAGACAATGGACATGACGGTTTTTGTACTTCTTGGGCATGATAGACTGTTTTAAAGCCCCAAAAGCACATGGCATCTGCAGGTACCCCATTGCCTTCTAAATGTTTGTCAAGCTCAAACGGACAGTGGTGTACCTGAGATTCCCAAGTCATACTACAGGTACACTGCCTACAAAAGTTAACACACGTTTTTTTCCAGGTGTGATTACTTTTATTCATATATATTGTTGTTTTTTTGCAGAATCCGTTGTTCAGGAACCGATGGAGTGTGAGCCTCAAGTGAATCCATGTCAGAATGGCGGCAACTGCAGTGCATCTCTTGCAAAAGGAGAAAGCTGCGTCCAGGAGTGCGAGTGTGTCTGCCCTGAAGGATTCACAGGCGACTTGTGTGGTGAGTGCTGACAGCATTCTCTAATAATAACAACAGCGTTTTTTACGGCAATCTGTTCATTTTTTTTTCGTCCTTTTTATTTCATCCTCTCACACACTCTGCTCTTGAAACATAATTTGAACTTTCTCAAATATAAAATGTGACATATATTTGAGCATTATTGGTTCAAAGATCACATAGATAATTTCATTAGGCATATACTAAGTAATCACAACAAAGGCCAAAAAAAACCGCATATTAAAGTACTAACCCCTGGATCCGGGAAAAAGTTGGTATCATGAAAAACAAATTCATCATTGTGAAAACTAGTTATAAGAATTCCGAACAATTTTATTTCATGGAACAATGGGATGTTCAAATAGTGTGAATATCTTCTTCGTGTGTTGTTTTCGAAATTATGAACAAACGGCAAAAAAGATTGTGGCATGCGCGGAATGAGACTATCGGGCTCAATACTGCAGGTAGGCCTATAAGACCACTCGAGAGCACACCAGGCGGAGCCCAGTGCAGTAATGTTCTTTGCCGAGGGTAGCGATTCCATAGACATTATTTTGCGGAATTCATGACGAATTCGGGAGATAGAATACAAGAGTATTTAAAGTACTAGTAAAGTGCAAATTTGATATTGCTTTATATGGAAGATCTCCTTGATCTAAGCAAAATGGTCTTTACGGCATATCAATATCACTATTCGTTCAAAAGTTACAGTCATTCGAAACTGCCATGCCGGCACTACATCGCAAAGCCACTTGAAAAGATTCGATTTTAATGAGAATTCATGACGTCATGAGGGGAACAAATTTTAATTAGGATATTTCAGCCATGATATAATGATTCTTATTGAATGCTCTGATGATCTGACTAGTATTTTATTGCGTACCTTACATAGTCAATATTCCCACAACCTATGCTGTTGGTGTGGTTACCAGTAGTCCCCCATAGCCGTAGTTACCCATGGTTGCCATGGCCGTTAACTGCCAAGTCAATCTATTTGCAGACTTTTTGTTGATTATTTATGAATTAAATTAATATAGAGCTCAAGCTCACTCCCCGCAAACTGTTAAAGCGCTGGATATGCATGTGTGAAAACGGACACGACACATGTGTGAGAGATATGATGCATGTGTGAAAAGATAGTACATATGTGTGAGTAAATCAGGCCCGAACACAATTATATCATTATTGTGTGGTTAAGACGAATTAGCACAGAACCAACAGCCTACAATTATATATGGGAACAATATCGATCGTTTAAAACCAAGCAGCGGAAATGGTATGCACAAATTAATTTAGTGCAGGAAGTCACACATGTTGCGCTTGTTTTGGTTGTAAACTGCTATATATTGCAAAAGTTCGCGGTTCTGGTGGCAAAAGTGTACACAGAAATACCATTGAAAAGCAAATCACACATGTAGCGTCACCATTACGTCTAAAATTTAACGTTATTTGATGATATTAGTGCGAAATGATACAATGCATGTGTGAGGAACATTCGCTATGATATGATGCATGTGTGAGAGGATAGTACACATGTGTGAGAGGATAGTACACATGTGTGATCACATAACACAAGAAAGAAACCAAGAAATTATGGTATGTGTGTGCTAAACCTAATAGCGTAACCTGCAGCCTGTTATTATGATTAGGATACAGATATTTCCGAGGCTCGAGCATGACAGGTACCCAGAGGTAGGTTGAATAGACTGGGAATGTTGCCAATACAGTAATACAGGATTGTTTCCCACAATGGGTCATATAGATAACATGATCACCAAGATTTGCATCCGGCATATGTCCCACTCTGCATCGTAATTTCCAGACAGTAAGCCGAAGCGATCGGCGTAGAATCTACACATACAATTTTAATAGGCTGCGTATGGGCCCTACATGATGTAGGCCTATGTATGTAATGTATGCTATCCATTTACGGCTCACCAGTAGGCCTACTGTTTTGTGTCTGCCATTTTAAAGTGTAAATAGCATACATAATCATTTGAAATTTATAAATACAAACACCAATAGTAATGCATCGATGAAATGTATTGGAATGATCAGTGAGCACTTACCTATTAGACTGCTACAAATCAGACGGTTACATAGCGAAACGACTGAAAACAGAAATAAGTCATGTAAGTCATACATGATAGCTGCAATATCCGTAAGTACCGACCCAAGCAAGCCATAATGGAGCGTTATGGGATGATTTACTTATTACAGTATTACTGATTTATTTAAATTTTCCCACGGGGAAGCTCTGATTGTTGCTAGTAATAATGAAAATAAGATATGTGTACAAATTTATCATCATTAAAGTGTATAGAGAGCCTTCGGTGCCGTGTGGCTAGTAAATGTGGATTAAATCAAGTGGAACCATATCGAATAAATACGTTTGAACAATTAATGCTATTGCCGCTGTGAAGAGTACGCAAATTGCAGCATACAGAGCCAGTCTTGAATGTGGAGTGTCAAAGACATGATTGTAGTACATTAATTTGTCCAACCAAATAAGCAGACGAACATAATTTGTGGTAATAGTAAGTACATATATATACACCACATAAATTTACTGCAAAATAATTATCATCTTTATAAAGGAAACTACAATAAAAGCATATAAATAAATTGACCGAGGATCCTGTTGTATTCTAGTAATACACCGACATGTCAGTATATTGAATGATGTACATGTAAGTGTAGAATCACTTACAAAAGTGTGCCAGCAAATCGAGAGATTAGATAAGTTAGGTGACCTGAAAGACCCTAGAGGTGCAGAGACAATGGAGCTGAAACAGCTGACAGTTAAATATTATAGGCCACAAGATAACAAGAGTCAAGGTATATCATTCGTACATACCATCCAATTTTTAGTAGGGTATTTTATAGTTTATGTTATAAAAACACAAAGCGACAAACAGAAGCAGTTGTTCAGTGCCACAAGTTTTGCTCGGACATGTACCACGACCAAGAAGATTTATTTATCATATAAGATGTTTTCATCGGGCTCAACGTACATCAATTCCCCCAAAGCAGTCTTTGTTCTATAAGCGTGATATCCTTTTATCATCATGCAAAATTTAATTTTAACCATCACTTCTGACACTCGGTCCATGCTGTAATCACCTAGTCACAAATAGTGTAATGGTTTTCAAGCATGCTAGCATTTTCAATTGAAACATGCTGAATGCACCTTACGCAGATTTCGTGGCTGCTTTGACGGCGTGTGATGTGGTCGAAAGCCAAACAATATTACCGCATAACTTAGTCGATGAGCCTAGCTGCCAACTACAACCCTAAATAATTTGGGCAAACTCACTCGTAGTGTATTTTCAAATATCACCAAGATCGTTCAGTAGCCTACCGTTTATACATAAAACCCCATATTGTGCAATAACCCTATAATATGTTCACAGCTTACAACCGATAGGACGCCAAAGTACTAGGATAGATTTTATGCACGACAGCACCCGCCTCTCAAAGTAATATTCATGTTGGTAATTGATTGGTAAATGAGATGATTATTTTGATGAATGAAATGAATATTCTCGCATAATCATTTAAACAAATTGACCCTAAACTGGTAAGATGATAATTTCTACATAGAACCATCACTATGATGTGTTTGATAGCAACTGAAGGTTACATGTGATATTTTAAAGGTTACAAGCTGGAAATGTTCTCATTCCCGGTTCCCTTTCCGAGTACCCGGGAGAGAACATTTCTTATTCCCGTTTCCCGGGAACAGGAGATCCGGGAATATATTAAAACATATTCAAAATGTGTATTTGAATGAATGACACTCCTCACACATGCAGCAAAATATCATATCATTTCTCACACATGCATACTATCTCCTCACACATATGTACTGTCTTCTCACACATGTGTATTGACATGGTGATATTATTTTGACCAAAAAACTGCGTGAATAATGCAAATAAACAGCAATTTTCACCATCGGGCCATTCAATAGTTATTCACGTGTACCATAAATTACGTATTGGGGATTATCAACAGGTTTTCATACGTATTTAACATAAACTGTCATCGTAACACTTGTATGCGTTTTTAGTTCCAATAGAACTGGTCTACATTACTGCAGAGCATATTATAATACATATAATACAACACAACTTCTTACTTTCTGGTTCCAGTGTCCTGTTTTAGGTATACCACTATTTTCTGGCCATGGAACCATGCTGGATGACAATTATTCACACATATGTACTATCTTTTCACACATGCATCATATCTTTCACACATGTGTCGTGTCCGTTTTCACACATGCATATCCAGCGCTTTAACAGTTTGCGGGGAGTGAAGCTGGCATCATTTTATTTGTGCGTACCCTGTTCCTGAGTTTCTGGCCTTAGCAACCATGGTTGCTAAGGGCCGTACGCGGTCACTTTTTACCTTGACAACAGAAAAAGTGAAATCACTGATCATTCATATTGGAAACTGTATGGAATAAGTTTTGATGAATAAGCATAACATTCAATGAATGAATTATACATCTCAAAGTACCTAAGTAAAACAGCTTCCCCGATGACGTTATGAATATCTCATTGCATACTAATTAGCTGAATTGTTTTGAAAAAGCAAATTTGCCGATTTCAGTCTTTAAAGCGCTGTAACTTTTGAAAGGATTGTGACATTTACATGTCGTAAAGGCCATTCTGCTCATATCAATGAGATCTTTCATATAAGTTCACATCATATTTGCACTATACTAGTGCTTTAATGGCAGATCGCGATATGACGAAATAGACACATTTATCATTCGATCACGTGGCCGGTTTCGACCAATCGCCATATATTGTTTTCCAGGTGCTGACATAAAGGTTTAGCGTGATTATTGTTCTTCATTGATATTGTTGTTGTTTTTTTTGCAGAAAGCGTTGTGCTCGAGACAATTGGCTGTTCGGCGATGCCTATAATAGATGGATGTGTCGACATCGATTTTTCTAGAGGGCACTACATCGGATACAATTTCTCAACGAGAGTTACAATTGAGGGTATCATTATTTCGCACGGTCATTCGTGCGGATCGTTCGTGGTGGACACCTTAGATGCAGGGCATCTTAGTGGGGAGGTGCGCAGTGTAGATTTAAAACCTCTGGAAATCATGTATATTTTCTTTATACTATCTCTCTTTTAACTATATTCAGGTTATTTATGAGCAATGTAATGACATAAATAAATGAAGAAACCATAAATAATCTTCTTGCATTTAATAATCATGCTTTTTATACGATTTTATTCCATAAATCTTAGCTCGATACCACGTGTTCTGATGCTCCTGGAACAGACAGCTATGATATCGAGTTAGAGCAGCAGTTAGAATTTGTTTTGCTCATTTGCACCGCTCTGTGTGACACCGAGTCGACCATCGACGCAAATGTTTGGACAGGTGGAGAATTCACGTTCACCGGGAAATATCAGTAGGATCTCTGTAGGACATCTTAACGGTGTCATATAAGAATAATAAAACTGAACCTCAACATCACAATCGTTCGTCTTTTTTTTCATTTCTGAGGTCAAACACTCCGACGGATAGACCGCAAAGCAAATTTGTCATCTCACGAGTAGATTATAATAGTATTCTTCATATTTCACATCCGTTTGGGTTATATAGCATGTGTGCCTCGATAGGAAATTCACCCCCAGATGTGCATGTCTTGGGTAGAGAACAAGAAAATTACATACTGATACAATACTTGGTGTTCCCAATGATAATCTCATTCGGAAGACAATTCCAGCACTGATGTATAACAGTTTGGGGAATTGGGGAGGACATCCGTATACTAGATTTTTTCGGGGATTGAAACATTTCAAACAAGTATTTTCCAACAAAAAATAATAGTGAAACTGTGTCTTAACTATGATCATTATGTATGAGATAATGCACTGATACAAGAGACGTGATATCACTATCTATTCATAGCCAGATATCACACCCCTATAGGGTTAATACTCCTTCTAGGTCACATTAGCTCCAATAGGAATCATATAAACTCCCAATGTAATGTTTTGCTGGAAAATATATTTCCATATTAAATATCATATATTTAATATATTTTAATATATTAAAATATTTTAATATATTAAAAATAAATGTAATATGTGAAAGCCTTGTTGTGCGACCGTCAGGCCGTACTATTGTATCACAGAACGGCGCACTAGTTCCGCTGTTCCGCAGTTAATTTACACTTCCGGACAGTGGTTGCACCGATTGAGATCGGAATGCACACTGTTTTACAGCGATCGTAATCGTGTCCTATGTGAGAGGAAATTAACAAGCGTGTTATGATTAATACGAATATAAAATATGTATCATATGTACGTCAGTATATCATGAACGTGTTCATGTGTGTGGAAAGCCACTAGTATTTTACATATATTTTCGAGAACCGTTCGTTTCAGTGTTCATGGCGTTGATCTGTGCCCGGAAGTCGTGTAAACTTGGGAAAACCTATGGAGCGCCTAAGACGAAATTCTTATTAAAAATCATAACGCTCTCATCGTAACTTGCTATCTGTCATCCAAGAACTGTTGTCCATTGGAGTTTTTCATTTTCGCCGCACATTCTATGTAACAATCAAACAAGAGTATTGTTTGTATATGACTTATAAAATATTGAAAAATCAACATAAGCTGTAGGAATAGATCGTTTACGATGAGCACTTGACCGACACCTTGCGAATACCTCGAGAAACAAGCGCCAAGATAAAGGCACAGAAAGGGCCGATTCATTCTTTTGTGCTTCCGTCCAGTGAAAGCTTAACTTAAATGTATGAAGGGAAATGGTTGTCCTACAAGCATACAAACTAAGAAAGGGCCTTTCTACACAATCACCTGTGCATTTTGAGCAGAAAACGGTGATTTAAAAATAAACGAGACAATCAGAGATTGCAGACCCTCGCCCTTCCAGATTCAGTTACTAAATCACCCTTGCAATTTGGACCTGGTCGATAATCGGGGATTTTGGTCGTATTATTATTGGTCATATCAAATGATCGGGAATTGGCCATAAAAGAATCATGGGAGGAAATATTCGTTAATAAAAATAGAGTTCTTCTTTATATCTTGAATTCTATCTGAATTCTTGATACTGACAACCCAAACATCGCCAGCTCTCACAAATTCAACACTCTACTGAATATAGTCTGTGGTTTGGGAATTTAATACCACTACTAGAAATATTACAAATCAGTGATTACAGCTGATGACCCATACACTTGCTACCTCTGGGCGATAATGGGGGATTTTGATCACTACTTTGACCTTGACCTTGTCGCTCAATATTGAGCTGTGACATTTCACAGTATTGTTTATGTTATCCAGGCATATCTCCTGAACGAAAATGGGTTAAAACGATTGAAAACTAGCTTCACAATATGATATTGAATCTCGTTCAGAACACTCAAAAGTATTAAAATCGTCACCCCTAATTTTTCGACATCGGGCAAAAATAGAGAATCTTCGTCGTATGACCATCGGCCGTACACCATATGATTGGGAATTGGCCAAAGAAGTTATAAGCATTGAGTTATAAGCACAGACACTTGCACAGAAAAGCTGCTGATAAAAAAATTAGCCCAAGGGCTAAGAAAGGTTACCGGACAATATATATTTTTAGGTTACCGGACCTATGGTCCGATAACCTATTGCCATGGCGTTGCGTCCGTCTTCCGTCCGTCGTCCGGCGTCCGTCCGTCAACAATTTTATCTTCAAAGTTTACGATCGATTTTTTCTCAAATTTTGCACAAAAATGCCTAAAAATATTTCGAGAGGGTGGTATTTTTTATTTTTTTAATTTTTGCATTTTTTTCAAAATGGCGGCCGTTTTCGTCGAAAAATGGCCAATTTTGGATTTTGGCGGCCATTTTCTCAAAAACTGTCTGACCCCTTTTGAGATTTTTGTTTCAAAAGATTCCTCTCATATACCCCTGTGACGTATATAAGTTTCATTGGCCTTGAATCGCCGGTCTGTGTGTGGCAGCCATTTTGATTTTTTCGACAGGTCCCAAATGGGACTTTCCCATGTTAAATTCTCCTATGCTTTATAATGGGAACCATTTTTCCTGATATCTCACTTAATATTGAGATTAGAGATTAGGGTCAATTGTGTACATATAGGAAATGATATGTGTCAAATATTCTCGTCACCTTGAATTTGACCTCTGACCTCATTTTCAAGGTCAGAGCACAATATGGCTAATATCTCGCTTAACATCGACTTTACAGCTTAGGAATCAATTGTGGACATATGGGAAGTGATATATTCTGAATATTTCCGTGACCTTGAATTTGACCTTTGACCTGTTTTTCAAGGTCAAAGCACAAAATGGTTAATATCTCGCTTATTATCGACTTTACAGCTTAGGAATCAATTGTGGACATACAGGAAGTCATACATGCTGAATATTTTCATGACCTTGAATTTGACCTTTGATGTTAAGCGAGATATTAGCCATTTTGTGCTCTGGCCTTGAAATTGAAGTAAGAGGTCAAATTCAAGGTCACGAGAATATTTGGCACATATCATTTCCTATATGTACACAATTGACTCCTAATCTCTAATCTCAATATTAAGTGAGATATCAGGAAAAATGGTTCCCATTATAAAGCATAGGAGAATTTAACATGGGAAAGTCCCATTTGGGACCTGTCGAAAAAATCAAAATGGCTGCCACACGCAGACCGGCGATTCAAGGCCAATGAAACTTATCACAGGGGTATATGAGAGGAATCTTTTGAAACAAAAATCTCAAAAGTGGTCAGACAGTTTTTGAGAAAATGGCCGCCAAAGTCCAAAATTGGCCATTTTTCAACGAAAACGGCCGCCATTTTGAAAAAAAGCGAAAATAAAAAAACTAAAAAATACCTCCCTCTCGAAATATTTTTAGGCATTTTTGTGCACAATTTGAGAAAAAACCGAACATAAACTTTAAAGATAAAATTGTTGACGGACGGACGGACGCCGGACGATGGACGCCGGACGACGGACGCAACGCCATGGCAATAGGTTATCAGACCATAGGTCCGGTAACCTAATAACCGAAATCGTGAACCCCCAATTTTTCGACATCGAGCGATAATGGAGAGTTTTCGTTGTACGACCATCGGCCGTACACCATACGATCGGGTATTGGATATAGAAAAATATAAAAATAGTTGAAAAAAATAATAATAAGTAGAACCGGAGTTATAGCCGATTATGTGGTTTTACCTTTTTCCGTTGCCATGGCAACCGTTTTCATTCGACTTTGACAACATTTGAAGGAGACCGAACCACTAACATAGCGCTTCAGTTCAATAAATTTCAGATCGATTGGTCTGTATGTCTTTGAGTTATAAGCGCAGACACTTGCACAGAAAAGCCGCTGATAAAAAATAACCGAAATCGTGAACCCCCAATTTTTCGACATCGAGCGATAATGGAGAGTTTTCGTCGTTTAGCGCTTCAGTTCAATAAATTTAAGATCGATTGGACAGTTTGTCTTTGAGTTAATATAAGCGCAGACACTTGCACAGAAAAGCCGCTGATAAAAAATAACCGAAATCGTGAACCCCCAATTTTTCGACATTGGGCGATAATGGAGAGTTTTCGTCGTACGACCATCGGCCGTACACCATACGATCGGGAATTGGCTATAGAAAAATAGAAAAATAGTTGGAAAAAACAATATCAAGTAGAATCAGAGTTATAGCCGATTATGAGATTCTAAGTTTTTCCGTTGCCATGGCAACCGTTTTCTTTCGATTTTGACAATATTTGAAGGAAATCGAGCCACTAGCATAGTGCTTCAGTTCAATAAATTTAAGATTGATTGGACTGTATGTCTTTGAGTTATAAGCGCAGACACTTGCACAGAAAAGCGGCTGATAAAAAATAATCGAAATCGTGAATCCCCAATTTTTCGACATCGGGCGATAATGGAGAGTTTTCGTCGTACGACCATCGGCCGTACACCATACGATCAGGAATTGGCCATAGAAAAATACAAAAATAGTTGGAAAAATTAATATCAAGTAGAACCGGAGTTAGAGTCAATTATGTGATTTTCACGTTTTCCATTGCCATGGTAACCGTTTTTTACGGTGCAAACGAAGTAGTACTTCGTGCAAACGACTCAGTACTTCATGCAAACGACTTAGTACTTCGTACGAACGAAGTAGGTTTTTTTTCATCATGTCCTATCACGGGCACCGTAGTTTTTATCCGATTTGACAAAGTTTGAGGAGGACCGAGCCACTGGCATACCGCTTCATCTCTATAAATTTCACATCGATCGGACCATTTATTTCCGAGTTATGCGCGCGGACAGACAGACAAACAGACAGACAAAACCAAATGCAATACCCTCGCCCCCCCCCCCCCCAAGGGGGCGAGGGTAACAATATAGATATAGTACCTTCATCCTCCATTTTATAAGGAAAATCGTACCGGTCCATAGCCATCATACCTCCTTGGATATATGGCAGATTTCACGTAACTATGAATTTTAGGACCTAGAAATTTGTAAATCGTTTCTGCTTCGATAAGCTTGTCATATATTTGTTAATGCTGATTATTTATCAAGATATGTAATTGTAACGTCCGGACGCCCAGTACAGGGCGCCGGGTGATACCCTACGGGCATCACATCATAACACATCACCTTATCTACAACATGCATATTACACAGTTAACTTATGGCAATGTAGCCGTGTGTAGAGCCCGAGATGCCATGGGAGCGGCACCACGGAACCCGTACACGTGGGCATGTTGCTGGCCGGCCTCGCCGACGGCACTGACGCAGAGATAGAACTCTGGATCAGCCCGACAGTCTGCCAGAGCCTGTGTCGCACCATCCCGGGTGGGAAGAGACTGGCGATCCACAGGGCTTGCGCCCCGAGTCAGCAACTGTCTCTCCCCTGCCCGGGCCCCAGAGACAAGGAGCACATGACTGAGCTCACCTGTCGTGCTCAGTCTCTCACACACAACTCCGGCCACACAGAATGTGACCTCGGTATTTGGGTGAATATCAAATTGCGGTCGATTTTGTGTCCACAACTTTAAAAGTGTAATAATATCGTTTTATCAACATATTTCCTTAATTCTTTTACTTCTGTGACACCACTAGATATTCATCGTAATAGTGAACCACTCGAGCATACATTTCATCACTTATTTCTCTGAAAAAACAATAATGAACACACCGGGGGGTCCATTTTTCCCTTGTCCAAAATGCGGTTGCTCATGTTTCTTCATATGCTGATATGACGTTATCATTACTTTAAAAATATACCTTCGCGATATTTCATGTATATGATGTCTGTCAATCAATGAATGCATCATTGGACCTAAAATAAATAAGTTCAATGCGTTAACAAATGGTTTGAAAGTTGTCCCAGTATCTTCGTCAGCACCGTCACGTTTTACAATCACCCCCTCCTGAATATATAATGGCTACTGTATATTAATTATATTGGCCATTCAACTCAATGTTAAATGATCTTACTTTGACGGTCCATAACACCTTCCTAAAAAAAAATCCCAGCCTAACCACTATGCTAGTTTTATCCCTCAACGTATTGGGCATCGCGTGGTAAGCATGAATATATTTGACGACACATGGGATTTTTCGCTATTCTGCCTTGAATGGACCCGGGGTGAAAATACCCAAAATTATGGGTACTGATGCCCATGCAAAACCCCTTTGATTCCCCAGCTCCTGAGAAGAACGCCAACAAGATACTGCCTTGAAAACCGGGTCATTATATCCCAGCACTGCGTTCTTTCAGGTGAATATACACTCGTCCAGAAGTCTGGCCTAAAAAATATATGAGGCGATGTTTAACAACAGTTTCCCTTTAAATTGCCTAAGTGAGGTGAACGCTCGCTGATTGGCTGAGGGAATTACTGTACACTGCCCTAATGGACGAAGCCTAACCAGTTCTGTGGTGACTCGCTAGGGGGCCAAGGGCACGTGCCACATGGAGGCGATTTGACTTTGTAAGTACGGCATGGCAAATTGTGAAAAATGCTTCGTTAATAAACTCCAAATGTATTCTCGAATCAATACCTGTCAGTTCCTGTAACAGAGCTACCCCAAAAATGATATATGCCTAGAGCAAATGTTATGTGTGAGTGATAAGGTAGGCATGGCCCTATTGTCTAACACACACATGGGCGATAATTGGGTGGTATTTGCCAGGTTGAGGCCGCAAAATATGCTTAAAATGTCAGCACTATGACGTGTCAGTTCCGTAACCTTGAAAAGTGATGGTGCTGACTGAAATTCGTGATGGGTGTTGACAAAGATGGTATATATCATGTAACAGAGTGATATGGATATCCCACCTCCGCTGGGAAGTATAGTAGCACATTTATTAACATGGTCCATGGTATTTTTGTTTCGAATAGTAACGTCATAATGTACCTGTGAATAATTATGTGCTAAAATGTCCATTTGTGATGGTGTTGACAGAATTGTGTTATGGTGCTGATACAATTAATTTAATCAATCTTCCTAACAGAGTAAACTGAATATTATTCGTCAATTATAACTTGAAGTTGTTTGTATTTTATGTTAAATTCGTTTGTTTTGTGTCACACCTTACACTGAAGAAAATAAGCTGTCGAAAAATGTGTGAAGCTCTATAATCTGTGATGGTGCTGACGAACTTGGTAATGGTGTTGACATATATTCATGTCTTCCAACATACTACAACGAATAATCTTTGCCAATTACGGCATATTCGACAAGTTCATCTACGTTATTCTACTTGGTTTAGATTCGTTACGCATTACATTTTGAACATACATGCACAGAACATAGCAATATGCAACAAATGGTGACGGTGTTGACAGATTTCGTAATGGTGTTGACAATGTTTTAACAGACATTTTCAACAAAGTGAAATGAACATCACGAATATACTATTTTGGCAATTGTGATATCTTAATCGTTTGCCTGTAGTGTTGTGTTTTTTTCTGCGCTTCATACCTTACATTTGAAGACATTTCTGTTGAAATAATTTCAGTTGTTACAATTTGTGATGGTGCTGACACATTTTCGTAATGGTGTTGACAGCATTTTCTGTAGGTATGCCCAACAGTGTGCAATGAATTATTATGTCATCTATGGCGTTTTCAAAACGTTCTTCCAATATTTCCACTTGTTTTATGTGCGTTAGACATCACATTTAACATGTATAAGTTGGTAATGTGTCAACATATACGATGAGTGATGGTGCTGACAGTTTGTCGTTATGGTGTGGACAAATATTTGATATTTAAATTAGTGTTCATTATTATAAATCATACTTAGGGTTCGTTATTATAAAACATAGTTACATTATTAGTATCTATTTAGTAGTAATTTTATCAATTAAGTGTTAGCTAAGTTATCAAGTTATTATAACCCTGTAGTGTAGTATCCACTTACATCATAGTTAGGTTAGAATTAATTTGGGTTAGCAATTATTTAACTTTGTTAATTCAGGTGTTTACACCCCATACTAAGAAAATAATTTCATCTGTAACTAAATTCTGTTTTCGAATTATTTTTTTTTTCTTGGCCATCCCGAGTTACATGGACTTAGTATTATGAGTTAATAATTTGAAAGATCTCAATTCCCTTTGGAGTTAGATTACAGCCAGGTAATCTATTGGTACACAGGTAGACAATAATTTTCCAGACTTAGATGTGTTTTGATACTTGGTCATTGGTGAGTATTTACACATCCACTGTACCTGTGTGACTGTGATTGAGCGAATCTGATTGAATAATATTTTGTTCCTTCTCGTATTCTTGTTTACATTCCAGCTGGTATTTTGGGGTTTTTTTTGCTGCACATCCTGTTTTGTTGTTCGACGTTTTGTCTGCTCAACAATGGCTCTACATCAGCGGACCATCCTCGTCTCGGGGCTTCCTGTCACTGTCAGCCGTGCTGATCTTCGGGATTTGTTCGAGCCCGATGGGGACTTGGACGGGATCTTCATCCTTCAGGATCCACTGACAAGTCGACCCAATGGTTCTGCCTTCATCAGATTTCAGGATGGCCGCACGGTGATGAAAGCTGTAAGGCAGCATGATGGAAGTGAAGCATTTGCCGACAACACCATACAGGTCATCGCAGCTCAGCCCGTACACGAACCAGCTCTCACGAACCTGGATCCATCCAAGGAGCCATCTGGTGACAAGGAGTCAACCCTGGCCTTACTTCGTCAACTGAAATTGTTGTCTCCAACTCTGCTGCAGGACCTGATCAGTCAACTTGGCCCATCATCCGTGAGGACGGAACCCATCAAGTTGGAGTCTGTCAAGACTGAGCCTGCCACAACCGTCAGTCCCAACTTGTCGACTGCCAATGACCCTGGACCTGTTGCCATGGCTACCCGGATGTTGGAGGATCATCCTTCGTACACCAAGTGTCCAATCTTCTCCGGAGATGAGGCGAAAGGGGAAGTCAGCTACTCCCAGTGGAAGTACGAAGTCAAGTGCCTGATGAACTCCGGGAAGACCGCTTCGTCCATACTTCTTGGAATCCGTCGCTCCGTCCGTGGAACCGCCGCCGAGGTACTCAGATATCTGGGTGAACAGGTGTCAGTACAGGATGTCCTGAAGAAGTTCGATGTCACCTTTGGCAACGTCCTACCACCGGAACAACTCCTAGGATCCTTTTACAGCGCCACCCAAAGGCCCTCGGAAAGGGTGTCCGCTTGGGGCTGTCGACTGGAGGAAATCCTGAGCCAGCTTCAAGAGCGAGGAGCCATCCACCCGTCAGAAGTTGCTGGCAAGCTCCGGACTCAGTTCTGGATGGGACTCACCGACGAGAAGCTGAAGGATGCCAGTCGTCATCGCTTCGATTCCGGCCAGTCATACGATGTCATCTTCCGGGCACTGCGGATCCTTGAGCAAGAACGGAGAGACAAGAAGGCCGTGACCCAGAAGGTCCAACAGATCCAGATCTGTCCAAACTGACTGACAAGGTTTCGTCTCTGGATCGACCCTCAGCCAGCTCTCAACCACACTCGACCTCGGAACAAGTCAGCTAAGACGAGGGTGCAGTGCACTTGTTGCGGACGACGTGGCCATGACGTCGAGAAGTGTCATGCTCGTTTTCACTCCAAAGGACATTCTTTAAACGAGTAAAGGCTCGCCTTCAGGGCTGTAAAGCGAGCTGTCCCAAGGATGATAACCCCATCACGTCATCTATCACGACCACCACGAAGTCAACCTGCCGACCCGACGCTGCTGTCCCTCTAGTTGGTCTCGCCAACGAAGTCAACCTGGCTGTGAACGACGTGCAGTGCTTGGGTCTACTGGACACGGGATCCCAGATCACCTCCGTCTGCTCCTCCTTCGTCCAACGTCACTTTCCGGATCTCGCCATCGATCCCATCGAGGACTTTGTGGAGATTCACGGTGCATCCGGAGAATCAATTGGATTTCATGGAGTTTTCGAACTCGACATTGGAGTCATGTCTTCGGAGTATCAGTGTCTGTCAGTCATCCCAACACCGACTGTGGTTGTTAAGGACACACTCTACAACTCACGGGTCCCATTCATCATCGGCACGAACCTGCTACAGATGATGGATCCCAAATCTCAACAGTTGTCGGCGACCTGGAAGAGTGTGGACAAATAATCGACTCAACAAAGTAAAAAGAAAATCCCACATCAACTATGACATCTGAAGTCGTCTCTGTGTGGTGCTAAGTTCTTATGTTTGGTGTCACCATACGTCTGAAGACATGTATATCCACCAAATTACAGTACAGTGACAGGGACCGGTAATATGATTTTAAGAAGGCAATACACATCTAATCAGCATTGGCATATACAAGGTGGCCCAGAAGTAACTTAAACGAACTTCCGTACGCGCTTGCGGGCCCAAATGGACACAAATGGGCCGGCAAACGTGTAACAAAGTTCGTTTAAGTTACTTCTGGGCCACCCTCTATATATTCGATTTATACTTGATTTATATTACATGTTTTGTCATGAAATATTTTACCTTTTGTAGGGTCGATGTCTAGTTTCCTGTTGTCATGGTTGTTCGAGACTGAAGACACAGAATCGAAGATATATTGTACTGTTTGTGTAATAAAATCAAATGTCCAAGTTGTAGATTTGGAGTGTTTATTATAAACTAATGAGTTATGTGATTATTTCAAATATTGACTGACCAGATCATCCATTTGTGCACAAGCATATATTTCAACTTGAGACCAACTCGAGGTCAGGTAATAAAAGAACAACATGTCTTCATGGATTATCCTCAAATTTCATGTTCGGACGTAAGTTTATAAATACCATCACTACAAACAGGGGCACACCACACTTCAAGCAACTGCAATTTCGACCGCTATTAAACTGCATCAATTACAACTGCATGGCAGATAATAATGCTTAATGGTCAATGGTTAAAATTGATATTATGCTCATGTTCAACTTACCTGCTGCGTTGACCAAAGAAATAGGGGTGACCATTTCATTCAGAACATTTAAACCCAATAATCATGTTCAATTTCTAATATTATAACATATATGTAGATCGTGAATATTGAAACATAAAGTGATTAGGTTTAATTCAGTGAGAATAAAAATGCGGATAATAATTCAAATAGTAATACTATAGAATATTCCCAATGTATTATGAGTTATGACCCACGTGATATTAGAGCAACACTACAGTATGTTGTAAAACACATGGCAGTAAACATGCTCATCAGTCTGGTGTTGCTGTAGTTTTGTCCACTATACTAGTTTTGTAGTTTGTCAACTGCATCTCTTACCATTTATTGTTAAAACCACAGTGGATAATGCATATATCAATTATGTAATTGACACTGAAATAAAATAAAATACTTGCATATAATAACAAACACACATGTCCACATATTATTGAGACTTACTGTGCACATTATTTGTCAACACCAGAACACCATGTCAACACCGTCACGATATATTGGTGACATGTCAGGCAATATGGTTAAAGTATTGTGAAGAAATTATGTCCAGAAACTGTTTGAATGATCACTGAGTGATTTGAATACTTCTAACAAAAAATTTGGTCAATTCAAACACTTCTGTCATCAAATATCAAAACAGATTACTTGTCATGTAAAATATTTGTCAACACCATCACCAGCACGTCAACACCGTTATATTATATTGTATAACATGTCCGATAGTACGGTTAAAAGACAATAATTTGTGTCCAGACTGCTCCAGTGTATTATCAATAATTGTGCAAACAAGTGAAGTCAATGCTTGAAGCTTGCACCGATGAAAGTAACTATATTGCATTCTATGTACGCAACTTGTCAACTCCATCACTATTATGTCAACACTGTAACAATGTCATTTTCGACAACATATTCAAATTTCAACTAATTATTCTTCTTTATGAATTTGAAAGCGTTAGAAAAGTGAAAAGTAAAATGTACCTTGTCAGTTGACTGATATGTTTGCCTTCTAATGACAAATGCTCTCTTCAAAACGATCCAACAAAAGATGATATATTATGTTTATATAGTACCACATGCAAATTGATCATTGAATTCCCAATCAGCCGGCCATGCATAGATATAATAAAAAATGTAGTCGATAAAACATGGAAAACATATTATTCGCACTATATGTATACTTCTCATATAGTTTGTGAGATAATGTGTATAATGAAGTAAATTAGATTGTTACGGTGTTGACATTTACCAACACCCCTACCCACTTTGAGGATCTATATATACACTTTAAACATTCCTGGTTGTTGTCAAAATAGTGTATTTTTTGTCATAATATATATATCTACCATATAGGAATAAAAATCTCCAACAAGAACAACTTCAAAAAAAAAAGTCCCAAAATCGACTCCAATTTGATATCCACCCATTTATGCTAAAGGCGAGAGCACGAGAGATGACATCAACAGCCAGCGTTCGATTACAGTGGGTCAGAGGATTAGAGGGCGTTGCCGGGACAACGCGCGCTTCGAGCTGAAGCAATCAAAACAAAGGCCGTAAAACTAGAATGTTTAAGAAAGACACCTGCCGCGATCGTTGGGCAAAATCGCCACATTACCCCCTTCTTACAATGTTGGTCCCCAACATGTTCCGCCCGCGCCCAAAATGCCAGAAACCCGACGAAGGCTTCGCATGGCGGGGGCCGGAAGAAGGCAAGATGGCAACACTCGGAAGTCACGGCGCAAAAGACTAGGACACACCGAGTGATCAAAAGTAGTAGTACCTCTAAAAAGTGTTGCCGGCCGCCCTGCCGGCCGGCGCCTCAGACCCGCCGGGCGAGTCTGAGGTAGGGCGGAGCCGCGCGAAGCAGCTCCGGTCAGTCCGCGCGGACATACACACACACGCGGACAGCTGTCGCAGACAGCTATCATCGCCAGCGCAGCAAGCCGCGCTGACTGCCAGTATTGGTATACTGCTACCCGGGCAGGCCAGTGTAGAGACGCGCAGATAGACGGACATCCACAAATGAATGTACCGGGTAGATACCCGAACACCCACACACCTGAACACTGCCCGCACGGGGGATTCATCACTGGCGCAAACACTCGCATCTCAAACGCCGGCCATGCGGACCCCTCGGGATCCAGCGCCGCAGCAGCGGACGAAATGCGAGTGGCACAAAATAATGCGCCAAACATCTGGAGATTTATAAAAATAAATCCGGGTACGACATTTTTACATATATAAGCATGCAACAAATGCTGACAGCTATTCTACGCGCGCAGCAGTGCACGCGGCGTCGCTGAAAACTTTTGTCCCCGGTCATAACGACACATCAACCAGACTAAAATAGAAGCGCTATTAACTCATGCGGGTGCAATCATTTCCCTCCGGTGACTCCAAATCAAACCGTGTATACGGGTAGAAAATGAACATTTCTATCCCGGGGGACCTCGCAAAAAACATACAGTAATTAACATTAGCCATTAGCTTTCGCTTCCGCACTGGCGGTCAATGACGTAAAGTTAATCACTTCCGCAAGGTAGAAATTGACTTAAAATTGACAGTAACCACTAACTTGTGGCTGGTACGAATATGTCAGACGAAAACAACAATAAATTGTCATTCTCCAGTCTTTTCGAATATTCACATCACACCGTCACTGTCAAAATTAACACAATTCCTTACACCCCTCTATTGCACCGGACAGGAAATTTCACAAACTTGTCTCATTTGTGTCATTAAATGAGCAAGAACAGAATTCTCCAGAGACATGCCGCATACCTGTGGTTTAAATAATCCACTAAGTAAATAATAACATGAGATGGATAAATAAACAAAAACACTCCCCATAGCCGCTGGTACGCTTGCAGGGCGATCGGACAAGCCCATGACAGGTGGACAGACAATTGGGCGCCCTGTGGGCGTTCATGACGCGCCCACTAGCAACCCCAACGTACAGCCTGGCCGCGGAGCAAGCCCGGTCAAACCCAGAGGACAAACAAACGACTACCGGAGCGCGGAACCAATAGATTAGATGCGGGGCCCAATCTAGAGAATCCCAAACATGATGAAATCAATAGCTGGCGCTCGTCCGGAACTGCCTGCGAACAGAGTCCAGAACCAGACAAGTACCATAAAATGGCATATTGACCTTATCCAATGATAATGACAGTGATTAAAACCACAAAGTATGCTGCGCATGTAAAATACGACCCCCTTCTCAGAAGGAGGCCTGGGATCTGGTTATTACGGCCGGACCGCATATTGTAAGGGGTGATCCGGACGAGAATGAGCGTCCCCCAGTGCCGCGGCTGGTCGACACGTGCGGACTTAACAGTCGGTCCATTAAAAATAAAAAAATGGTTAACGGTTTCCTGCTGCTAGAAACCTTATCCTACTATAAACTTAATTACAGTAGTGGCTCACGAGGGATAACACACCGAAGTGCGTCATCTTAAAGCGTCCGGAGTGCTGGACGAGTCACGCGGACGAACCGCAGACATCAGTCCTCACATCCGGACACTAACCCCGCGTCCATAGCCAGTTCCCCAAATCCGTGGGAAGACGCTTCTCCCGTAGCGGACGTAAATCCCAACCTCAGTCTGGCCATATAAGAGGTTGTCCCGGGACCAGGGGCGCACGGCACATCCACAAAAGTCGTCCGGCCAGCGTAGCCGCTGCGTTAACTACGCCGGACAGCAGTCGAACTGATGCGGATAAGGTTGCCGCACTTTCCTAGCACTAGAAACTACGGGAGGGCGGATGCGGAGCGGCGGCGTTACGACGCAAAGATGTCCGCGGACCTCAACTCCGGAGATAGCCACAAAGTAGCTGCTCACGGAGGAAAGTCGTGCGGATCCTCACTAAACGACCTAAAATCCATCCTTGGTGTGATAGATGGATACTGCAGACGCATCCGCAAGGGCGGAACGTTACTCCCACCCATATCGGGTCGGCGCACGAGGTTTCCGGCGTGGCCGCCCATCATCCGCAGGTGGTGGAGGGAGTGGGGGTACCTGCGGATCGCCGAGATATGGTGGTTCTACATCCGGACCGTCATCTGACGGACCAGAGAGGTCCGGGAGACCCACCATCCGGCGCACATGCTCGTCCGGAGTCCGCGGGTGCTGACCGCACGGATCCAATAAAGGAGCATCATCCGGTTCCGCATCTTGTACTAGCGGATCCATGACAAGCGGGCCCTCGTACTTCTTCAGGTTGTCTATGTGAACCACCAGAACCCTATCGGGGTCGGAGTCTCTCCAGATCTGGTAGTCCACGTCCGTAACCTGCTTAAGTACCGTAAACGGGCCTATCCACGGCTTAGCAAACGTGTTGCCTTGCTTAAGCGGTGGATAATAATACCGCACCTTGTCTCCTTCCGCGAAAGCGGGCCTACCCTTGGCATGGGCGTCATAGCCACGCTTCTGCCGGATAGCAGACTTATCCAGGCGCGCTCGCGCGAAATCATGGGCGTTTGCCAGGGCGCGGCGAACCCACTCAACGTACTCCGGACCGCACTGGGGTACTGGGCCGGTCTCTGCCGCAGTCGGATACATAATATCCTTGGGCAGATTGAGCTCCCGGCCGTACAACATCGCGTAGGGAGTAACTCCGGTCGAAGAGTGAACCGACAACCCGTACGCCATTAAGACATACGGGAGGTGGTCATCCCAATCATTCGCACGATCATTAACAAAGGCCGCCAGCATGTTAAAGACAGATCGGTTAAAGCGTTCCACCTGTCCGTCCGACTGGGGCCTGTAAGGGGTGGTCACACCTTGGTACTTCCCAGCATCTGTGCTAGGCTCCGGAACAGGTTGCTTTCAAATTGCGTGCCCTGATCCGAATGTACCTGCTTAGGTACCCCATGGTACACCACCCACCTATTCACCAGCAACCGAGCTACCTCCGCCGCAGTCTGGCGGCGCAGTGGGTACGCATCGGTATATTTGGTGAAATAGTCGGATATCACCAGGATGTAACGGAAACCACGTGGGGTGACCCGATGGGTATCCAGTATATCCAATGCTACCCGATCAAACGGCGCGCCAGCCTTAACCGTGGTTAAGGGGTGGCGGCCAGGAGCCAGAACTGCTTTACGAGCTTGACACCGAGGGCAGGCTGCGCACCATCGTTGCACGTCCAAACTGCTACCAGGCCAGTGAAAGCGCTGTTGTAGCCTATGGACGGTCCTCCGGATTCCCAAGTGACCGGTCACCCGGAGGTCATGCAACTGATGGAGCACTTCTTTCTGCAGCTCCGCCGGAAGCACCAACTGCCAAACGGGTGGCAGTGGTCTCGGTGGCTCATAGCGCCGGTATAAGAGGCCATCCCTCAAGGAGAGTCTTTCCCACTGGGAGATAAGAGACTGGGTCTCCTCCCGGTAGGTCTTCCTCTCATCCTTTGAAGGTTTCTGGCCGGCCTCAAGGGCTTTGATTACCGGTGCCAGAGCACTGTCAGCTCTCTGCTTCGCAATCAACTGCGCCGGAGAGTAGCCACCCAAGTAGTTAGGTTCCTCATCCGGCACGTCTGACTGTGCCGCAGAGGCCATCACCACTGGGGTTAAGGACCGCTTATACTCAGACTCGTCCGATGACGCGGAGGGTACCCACGAGGAGTACACTGCTGGACTCGAGGAAGACTCGCTGGAGCTGAACCGCACCTCCGGTTCGAACGCAGGAAGCCATCGCCAGTGCCGGCGGGTCCGCGCACGTAGGTGAGCTCTGGATGCTCCGGCCGCCGTGTTGTTAGAGGGGGCGGCGGCCTGCGGCCTTCCCGGAAGGTCTAATTCTGAGTCCGAGGAAGAATCCCCGGCGTGCTGGAATGGAGCCATCCCTGCACAGCCAGGCTTCTTGCACTTATGACAATGGGACAGGCCGTCCGCGTTGCCGTGCAACGCGTCGCCGTGCTCAATTTTCATGTCATACTCCTGGAGTTTGACGAGCCACCGAGCCACCAAGCCATCGGCCTCACTATAGTTAAGGAGCCATCTCAGCGAACTGTGGTCAGTCCGCAAGCGGAAATGGCGTCCCAACAAATAGTGCCGGAACCGCTTAGTCATCGTAACCACCGCGAGCAGCTCGCGGTGAGTGGTACAGTAGTTCATTTGAGAGCGGCTCAGAGCCACACTCGCATAAGCTACTACCCGCTCCTGCCCGTCCACGATCTGCGAGAGGACACCGCCAAGTGCAAAGTTACTCGCGTCAGTGTCCAAGATGAACTCACAATCCGGAACAGGGTGCCGCAGTACCGGCGCATCTGCCAAAGCTCGCCGGAGCGCCGAGAAGGCAACTTCCTGCTCAGCTAACCAGACGAAATCGGCGCCCTTTTCCGTGAGGATAGTAAGGGGGCGCGCGATCTCCGCAAAGCCTCGCACAAACTGGTGGTGATAGCTCGCGAAGCCCAAAAAGGACCTCACGTCCGCCACGCTGCAAGGCCGAGGCCAGTTCTTCACGGCCTCTAGTTTCTTGGGGTCTGGTCTAACTCCAGTGCCAGTTACCATGAAGCCCAAGTACAGGATCTCCTGTGCGAAAAATTCGCATTTACTCGGCTTCAATCTAAGGCCTGCTTCGCGGATGCGATGGAGCACCATCTGGAGGTTGGTGAGGGTTTCCTCGAACGACCGGCCATACACGTCAACATCGTCGATGTAGACCATACATCGCTTCCAGAGGAACCCTTTAAGTACCATCTCCATGTGGCGCTCGAACGTCGCTGGTGCGTTGCAGAGCCCGAACGGCATTACCTTAAATTAGTAGAGCCCGTTCTTGGTAACGAAGGCAGTCTTCGCCCTATCACTCTCCTCCATCTCAACCTGCCAATACCCGGAGGCCAGATCCAGAGCACAGAAGTAGTGCGATCCGGCCAGGGAATCGAAGGTATCCTCGATGTGCGGGAGAGGATATGAGTCCTTCCGCGTGGCATCGTTTAGCTTCCGATAATCCACGCAGAACCTCCACGAGCCGTCCTTCTTCTTCACCATAACCACAGGACTTGCACAAGGGCTGTCACTGGGTTCGATGATGTCGAGCTCGAGCATCTTCTGCACCTCCCAGTCTATGACCTCTTGGTGCACGATCGCTGCTCGTCGTAGACGCTGCTTGATAGGACGCTCGTCCAGGAGTTCAATGCGGTATTTGGCAACATCTGTCTTGCCAAGCGCACCGTCCGGACTCATGAACACATCCGCATACTGCCGGAGCAGCTTGCGGAGAGCCTGACGCTGATCTTCATCCAGCCGGTCCTTCGGAACTCTAGATTCCAGATGGTCCGGCAGGGTAAACGGATCATCTCCGGCGACCGCCGCCGCGCACGCAGCAGGGCAGACAGGATCGTCTGGGATGACACGACTCGACGACGGGTGCGTAGCAGTAGCTGCCACACAGCCGCGCCGCAGTACAATGGGAGCATCCGTAGCATTCACCACAAGGATGGGCATCGTGCGGGCGTTGGACTTGACCAGAGCCCCAACCAGCACGAGTCCGGTTCCTTGGGCAAAACTGCTCACCGGCTGTACTATACACGGACAACCATCGAGGGGCATGCGGGGACGACGCGGCCTCGCCTCAATGATCATCTCGCTCATAGGCGGCACTACCGTAGTGCGCGCCGCCCAGAGTTGGAACGACTTAATCGGACCTGCTCGGAAGAGAAAATGGGTGTCCTCTCCCATCCGGAGTTCGCTGGAGCAGAAGTTGGCGATAACCCGGTGGATCCGGAGAAAGCTCATTCCAAGGATCCCAGGCGCTTCGATATCCGCAACGATTGCCTCTGTGTTATACACCTTGTCCCCAAGAGTAATAGGCAGATCGATGATACCGTGGATACAGATGCTATTGTTACCCGCTCCGTGGAGCGTGTAACGGCCGGGATCCTGCATGGATCGGCCCGGGAACGCTGGCTCGCGCTTAAACGTTCCAGTGGCTATGATGGTAATCTCTGAGCCAGAGTCTACGAGGAACCGGTCCGGTTCCCGTCCAAAAGACAGGGGCAGGTACCAGCAAGGGTCCCTAACCAGTGCGCACGTTAGATGATCGGAGTCATCCAGAACACTGGGCTCAGCTACGGAGTCCTCGCTATCTGCCTCAGCTGCGGAGGAGGTAGACGAACCCTGAAGGACCACTTCCGGAGAAGTTATATCTACTTGAGGCTCGTCCGGCTTGTCCGCAGATGGGGCAGCCTTAGGCGCCACCGACCAACTATCCCCGGACGCAGTGTTGGTCACCACTATGTCCGGCTTCAGTTTGCCTGCCGTGAGGGATGGCCTCCGGCGCGGACTGGGAAGAGTCCCCTGGTATTCGCGTGCCTGCAGATGTTCTAGCAGTTCCGGACATTTCAGCCAAAAGTGTCCCTGTTTTCCGCAGAAATAGCAGGGACGGTTCTGAGCTGGTCCGGAGGTGAACGCACAGCATTCCGCAGGCACCGGAGAGTCGATTCCAGCGCAGTACGCAATCATCTGTGCGGCGCTGAAATCATACTCCTCATAGTCATACTCGTCCGAGGACGAGCACGACGCGACAGCTGGTGCCGCCTGAACAGGCATCCCCTGCGGTGACGCCGGTGTACCAACCCACGGAGGGTTGGACTCCACGGTGGGTTCCCGGAAGACCGGGGCCGACCATGGGGTCACCTGCGATGCCTTGGCAGGAGACGGTGCCACAGCTTGCATAGAGACAGCCGGGGCGGGAGCCGGGCCAGAGGCATCTGTCTGGAACGGACAGCTACCTCTAACGCAAGGGCAGAGTCGATTGCCTCGTCCATCGATCGCTTTTCATGGGTGGCCAGCCCGTAGGCTAAGTGGTATGGCTGGCCATCGATGAATTGATCGATTAGCATCGGTTCAAACCAACTGGCTTCCATGTCCGGATAAGCCCTCCGGCCGAGTATGCGCAAATTGAAAGTATAGTCGGTAACGGATTCAGTCGGTAGGCGGATCCGAGCTCTGAACTCCCGTTCAAACTGCCGCCTGTTTGTCGTCGGTGTGAACAGTAGGCTTAGTTGCCGAGCAACCTCGCTGAAAGTCACTGGTCCCACCGGCAGACACTGCATCACTCGGAGAGCCTTACCCTCCAAGCTCCCCGAGAGGATATGCCCAGCCTCATGCTGGGTCCATCCTTCATACACTGCCGTTCGCCATACCTGGAGTAAATAGTCCTCCAAGTCGGCGTTATCCCCGTTGAACGTCTTCCGCCAGGAAGACTGGTCGGGCCCCTTATCGTAGGAAGAGCGGGCTCGACGGGCGGAGCCGGCTCCGGGGTCGGCAGTGTAAGGCGGCAAGGTCCGTGCACCTCCCGCTCCCGCGGCGGAGTCCGCCGGGGCAGACATCAACGTCGTTGACATGGGGGCAGGGAAGCTCATGCTTGCCGCCGGGTACACTCTCGCATTTAGCCCATCCTGTCTTGGTGCGGTCGGGACTCCCGTCGAACCCACTAGGTAGGCTCCAGATGGGGCAGCATAGCTAACGTAGCTAGGGGCCGGAGCCACCGGTTGCCACTGCATGCCCGACGCACCCTGATTGTCAGGATAAGCTGACCACGCGGCGGCCACTCCGGCCATAGAAACGGTCGAAGCAGTTGCCAGCGTGGTGCCTCCAAGCCACGGAGCAGGCGCGGATCCCATTGCTGAGACCACTAGCGCCTGCGGACTTGGCAGGACTTGGGGAAGGGCCATGGGCCCAGTCATCCCCGGACTGTAGGGGACCGTCGAATAGACGCTCCAAGCAGGCTGACTTCACTTGTATTGGTCAAGCGCACTTGAAATCAGCCGCTGTTCCCTCTCCGACAAGAGCCCCGAAGGGCTCCATGACTGCGAAGAGGGGGAACGGTTCCTCTGGTCTGGTCTTCCCTGATGGGGCGACCAGGCGCGGCCGTAGCCCCCTAGAGGAGCCAACTCACTCAGTGTGTTGGTCCACCACACCCGGTGCGGACCGGCCGGCATCCAACCCGGATGTCTGGATGTCCGGATGTCCGGAGACATCTCCTGGAAGAGTGCCGCCTGCCACGAACGTCGTCCGGACAAGGGCGGGCGCGGTGTAGAGCCGTTGCCAGCTCCGCCGACCTCGCCTAACACATCGGGGCTAAGCCTCGATGGCAACTTACACATGTTGCAGCCCCGCAGGGCTCGACTCCACGTCCGGAGACGGAGCCGCGGACGCCGGATTCGACTCCACAGACTGGGTACTGTCTGTGGAGGGCTCCGCACGCTCCGCACTTCTGCCGGAGCCGCCCGGAGGCAGCTCACGGCCGTCGCGTGACCGGGTGTGGTCCGCAACGTTATCATCCTTTCCCTTCCCGCTGTCTTTCTGTTTTTCACTCATTTCTCACGTGCGGAAAGTGTCCCGGAGGAGCGGACAGTCCCCAGGGACGAGGGAGCAAGACACTGCGACCTTAGGCTGCGATGGAACGCCGTCGGGCTGATCCTGGTCACGGCACCAATGTAACGTCCGGACCCAGTACAGGGTGCCAGGTGATACCCTACGGGCATCACGACCAGGTAACAGTCCATCCGGAGCGAGTCCGGCCGTCATACATCACATCATAACACATCACCTTATCTACAACATGCATATTACACAGTTATGGCAATGTAGCCATGTGTAGAGCCCGAGATGCCATGGGAGCGGCACCATGGAACCCGTACACGTGGGCATGTTGCTGGCCGGCCTCGCCGACGGCACTGACGCAGAGACAGAACTCTGGATCAGTCCGACAGTCTGCCAGAGCCTGTGTCGCACCATCCCGGGTGGGAAGAGACTGGCGATCCACAGGGCTTGCGCCCCCGAGTCAGCAACTGTCTCTCCCCAGCCCGGGCCCCCTATGGAAGTCGTCCCTGAGGCCTGACTTGCCTTTACGTGAACAGAGACAAGGAGCACATGGCTGCGCTCACCTGTCGTGCTCAGTCTCTCACACACAACTCCGGCCACACAGAATGTGACCTCGGTATTTATGCTAAAGGCGAGAACACGGGAGATGACATCAGCAGCCAGTGTTCAGTACAGTCGGTCAGAGGATTAGAGGGCGTTGCCGGGCGTCCGTCGTCCGTCCGTCCGTCCGTCTAGCCGGGCTAACGGAACGGAGTTGGGGGCCTGGGAAAAGCTGAAAACGGCCCCCAACTATGGTTTAGGCCAAAAGTTAGATTTTAGGGGCCAGTTTTGCAATTTTAGGGGCCAGTCGAGATAGGAAATTTAACATGGGAAAGGCCCGTAAGTCCGTTCCGTCTGCCCGTCCGGCCGTCCGTCCGTCAACAATTTCTTGTGAACGCGATAACTTACAAAGTTTTTAACGAAATACCGCCAAAATCATACCAGAGGTGCATCATGAGCAGATCTCGGACAAGTTCGATGATGGGTGACCTTGACCTATTTTTCAGGTCGTGGCAGGACTTCGAACTTGACAATACATGAAAGCAGGACTTTGTACCTTGTGAACGCGATAACTTACAAAGTTTTTAACGAAATACCGCCAAAATCATACCAGAGGTGCATCATGAACTGATCTCGGACAAGTTCGATGATGGGTGACCTTGACCTATTTTTCAGGTCGTGGCAGGACTTCGAACTTGACAATTCGAACAGGACTTTGTACCTTGTGAACGCGATAACTTACAAAGTTTTTAACGAAATACCGCCAAAATCATACCAGATGTGCATCATGAGCAGATCTCGGACAATTTCGATTATGGGTGACCTTGACCTATTTTTCAGGTCGTGGCAGTCATGTTTAAGCAATTAGCACACTTTGAATGCACGTGAAAAAAGGTACTGTTCACCTGCACTGCCAATTCCTTCCACTAACAGCCCTCCTCGATGCAAACCCGCCCAATTGTCGCGGGCGCGACTTATACTTGTTTTATGTTTGTGTCCTGTCCAGACCCTTTATTTCTTAGATCGTTATATATTGAGGTAGATTTTCGTTGTGAGTCGAGTTTATCACCTTCGCAATCAACAAGTCTAAGTGATAATGTAATGAATAGCATCTTGGGTTGTTTCCATCATATTATATTATGTCATCTTTGATGATTGGCATGATGAGTGGTGACATCACAAAATGCTGGCCGAGGTGTGTGTTACTGGGTCAAGTGCATACACCTCATCACATCAAAAAAAAAAAACATAATTAGAGCGAATAATGAAGTCATGCAGTATATTGACACCCAATTATCTCTACATACAGCATAGTATGTACATTCTTGAGTTGAACCTAACATCATCAATAGATCTTTCAACACGCGACAATATTTGCAGAAAAGCCTCTTGAGTATCGCTAACAATCATCTTGAAGGGTCTAAGAGTTTGGTCAATAATTTTTGTCCGAACTCTATTTGTGCATGTCGTCTGGTATTTACTTTTTGCGATAGCGGACGACTATATCATCAAATTACTGATAAAGGATGAGACAAGGTGTGATATGATTCTGATATCATTAAAAAGAACAATTACCTTACAAATCGGACCAGCTATACCCATACTACATAGGAATGTTGAAGAACAAAAAAATAAGCCAATGATCCTGTAGGTTACCGGAAGATTAATATCTCAACACTGGAAAAAAAACCATTGACCTCTTTGAAACCCTGTATCCAAGCCGTCCGTTTAGGATGGGTATTAAAATGTATTCCCCATCTCAGACTAGGTATATTTTCACGGGTTTGCCGCTGTTGAGCAGTGTCACTAATTCCATTCGGCGCACATGCAATGCAAACACCATGTGTTTGTACACCACCTCTACACCTCGAGCTCACAGTTGATGCATTATCAACCGCCAACGTTTCTTTACCAATCTAAATGCTAAAAGCTCTGGAAATGAAACTCATGCAGCTGGGTATCAAATTTATTACGAATAATAGTGTTGACAATAAATGTCACGAGGCTGAAACAGCTGACAATTTATTTATGGCGTGATAGTACAGTGTGCCTCGCAAATAAACTAGGCGAACTTAATTCACGGGAATACTTCAAATAAATGATCCTCTGAAAAGTTATGGTGTTCGAAATAGGCACCTTGTTTTCCTTGAATAATTCTATTCATGATGAAACTGTCGGTGAACCAGGTCGCGTATATTTTTGAGCCACCCTGTATGTCGTGTGCCGTCAAGGTTGTTGATAAATGGCGCGCCAATCCAGCCAATCATTTAAAAGAAGCGGGCGAAGATTAAGACTCCACTTCCATCATTGTGAACGACTTGCATACACATTGTCATCGCTGTTGAAAAAACTTTGTGTTGATCGTTTGTCCCAATGTAAGTACTACATACGAATTAGATTTGTCAAAAATATTATTATTTATTTATTCAGACATTCATTGATGTATTGTATAATGTTGCAGCCGTTTCCATACAGCACGCCATGGGGTATATTAATTTGAGGATGATGAATATGGTAATGGTAGTTTCCCGGTGGCATGAGACTCTTTTTTATACGAATGAATTTTTTGAATAAATGTATAGTTAAAACGACAGTTTGGGTAAAAAAACTCATAATGTGGTTTGACATGTGTTTCATTATGCACGTTTATTTGGATGCGATATTCAAAAGTAAACGATATTGGTGATTGCAGTTCTGATCTAACATATCTGTAGTGAAGAAACACGTTGTTGTGTCATTTGCATCTGCCACTGAATGTTCTTCTGCATAAACATTCTCCAGATGTTTCATTCATTGTGCATAACCATACTCTTGTGACAACTTGCAATATGCTGGCATTATTTATTTTGCGCAAGAAACTGTTGGCTTGAATAAGGAACTTCGATACACATCCCTCAACCAAAAGTTGAATGAATTGTATACTGTAAGCATACATAACTCTTGAGCAACATTTGATAAACCAAATGCTTGTCGTGCTTATCGAAATGCACATTCTACTCATTTGGATAAAAACGGTTATTTATTATCACGAAAAACCGGATTTATACAGTCCCAAAACACAGGCGATATGGACATCGTATGAGGTTTCAGGGTGTAACTGGGAACCGTACGATCTTAATTAGTTGGTCCGATCTAGAATACCAATTATCAACATGATCAAGGCCGGATTGCGTGTTTATTTTGGGTTTTCGTACGTCCTTAGGTTGCGAGTATTATTCATGTTTGCAAACTCATATTCATTGCCTTATTTATGCTTTACTCGACCAGACACATTGAGCCAGGACAATGACTGCGCCAGCGTTCGGCCAGGAGATGAGGGACGTAGAGTTCCCCCATCTGACACCATCCGTGGCTTTTCTCAACCACGGATCATATGGTGCTGTGTCCAAACAGTGCAAGGATCAACAGGACGCGTACGTAACAACTCATGCTCCCACTTCTCGTGTTTGTTAGTCCTGGTATTGTGGATAAATGTGATAATAGAGGCATTGTTGAAAAACTTCGTGTTCATATCTTATTTTTCATCGGAAATACACCGCAGGATGTTGATAATGTTGATTAGGGAGGGATCTAGCTTATTATCAGACCTAGTTCACTTATTAAATTAGAATGTCCTTATACATCTGAAGTTCAGTAACTATGACAACACCTCTTCCCCCAGGATGCTGCTGGAGTATGATTCAGATCCGGACTTATTCCGGAGATTCTCGGCTGATACCTACTGGAACGATGCCAGACAAACCGTGGCCCCTTTCTTTGGTACCACGGCTGACAGGATCGCCATCGTCACCAACACCACCAACGGTTATAAACTCTTTTGTCTCCCTCTAATTGAATTGCATAAGTAGATAACATGATAAAGTACCATGACCAGATAGAGCAAAAAACAATCGATTATCATATGCGTAAGTCCAATGCGTAATCAATATTTTGAAAACAAAATCAGCTTATATGAGTTTAAATGATTTTCGGTGATAATATTGTAGCTGCAAAACCCTAGCTTTATCATGGTAATTCAGAAAACATCCACAGTAGATATATTCTCCACTACCATTATCGATATACTCGATTATTGTTTTCCCGTTATGTAGCGTCCCGAAAGTATATGGCAAATATTGTTGGTTCTATAAGGTATAAACGCGGTATTGAAATCACTCCCACACACGTCCGGAGATGCTATTCTACAGAACAGTCTGACATACGAGGCAGTGAAGATGACGATTACAGAAGTCGCCAACTTGAATCCAGGTAAAGTTTGAACATTTCCTAACATATATGTAGGTATGATGTTATTCGTGTTCATATGGCCACCCCTATGCGGTTCAAAGTGCTGGACCACTCCTCTGTAACAAGGTGACCTACTGTACCATTTTTCGCACTGATATAGTGATGTCAAAGCAGCCAATCAATATTCAGACTGAGGCTAGATGCAGAAGCAGAGACGTCGAAAAAGCAGTTAGTCGCTTGATACCTGTTCGTATATAGATATATCTCTACCGACGCCCGGAATCTATCTCTCATCCAGGTGTAGAGATCGTGACAATAGACCACACGTTCCCCATCTCCTCCACGGCTGAGATCGTACAACAATACACGGACACACTGGACGCCAACCCCAACATCAAAGTGGCCGTCATCGGTGGGTACTGGCCGTAATAAAAAAAATGATGTGACAGACCAAAACTTTCTATGTTGCAGACCACACCATTCTAAATTTTAATGTGCTCTTAATGAGCACATTATATCCAGTTTCAACCTTGTAGACCGAACTTACTTTGTTACAGACCACATGTCATCCCAGCCTTGTGTGATGTTCCCCATTGAGCAGCTTATTCCGCTGTGTAAGGCCCGAGGAGTGACCGTTGTCATTGACGGCGCGCACTGCCTGGGTCACGTGCCACTCAGCTTGGACACGCTGGGAGCAGATTTCTACATAGGTGAAGTACCAATACGAATGGTATGCTGATTAGGATTTCGTATATGGTACATATGCATCGCTTGTACGTCAGTATATCAAAATGTTAGGCACCGAAAAAAGTGATATTTCCTCGAGAGCATCTTACCTGTATAAGTGTTCTGAGAACTACCCAGATAAAACAAACATTGTAGTAGATCAGATTTACAGCAGAGTTAAAGCTATAATCACTTTTAGAATTGACAAAATGTATTTATTCTGCAGTAGCTTTGTTTTGTCTATAATCGTGAATTTGTCTGAAATCGTAAAAACTTTAGTCTGGAATTGTGTAATACGTGCCTAAAGTGAGTTGCAAAATCAAGATTCAAATTTGGGCCAATCAATCTCGCATCACATTATTCGTCAAAGCGGTTCTACACACAGTCTCATGACGTCATTGGTAGTTGTCTAGATACTGTGGCAACCGGCAATGTACGCAAGCCGATCATTCTCTATCCACTGTTTTCATGCACGATTAACGGCAATTTCCTAAGGATCTGTTGTCGAACTGTGCATATTTCCTATATATTCCCGACTATCTCGAGATGTACTTTCAAGTTTGCGTGACAAACAAGAATGCTAACTTTGGCTGATTTTAAAATTGATTCCAACTTTAAACCAGCAAGAGGTACAGTAATAGAAATCACTTCGTCCGTGGTGTCATTTTGGATTCCTTTACTGCTTATATGGTTGCTGGGCTGTTGTATACTTATTCTGATAAATCCAGTGTACAGTAGAAGCAACGCAGTTTTACACACTGTCTGTTCCCATTGGTTCCAGTGGATGTGTGTTTCTATATAAAAAAAAATGTTACTTTCAATTTAAGTTTTGTTGGTATCATCAAGATCTTGTGGAATAGGTAATGAATGGTTTTTAAATACTTCCTGACATTTATTCACTGTCAGTTTCCTCGGTACCACCCCCCCCCCCCTCCCCGCAGGTAATATGCACAAGTGGATGTACGCGGCCCGTGGCTGTGCCGTTGTCTACTCGGCTCCCGCTTATGATGACATCATCAAACCAGTCATCGTATCCTACGGATTCACCGACCCCTTTCCCGAGAGCTTCAAGACCCAAGTATATAAAATATGCCTCCTTAGTAATATTTGGTCACAATTTTGACCTGAAGAATGTGTTACTACTGTATCCTGTGCAGTATGACGCTGTTAGCGTTGCTAACGCCATGTATTATTATCACCAGTAGCTCTTTAAATTAGCAGCCCGCCAGCCACAACTGCAAATCAAACGTTCCACTTACAGGGGACCAGAGACGATGTGCCTCTCTTCCAGGCCAGGTATGCGCTTGAATTCTACAACTACTGCGGGGGAATGGTGAGTTTTAGCATGCGAATGATTGCTTGCTATATAATAGGTAGCACGAAACATGCCACGGGTTTCAGTTATTGCATGTGGTAGTTACACTAGCGAATGAACGATCAGACTAATTGTTACCATAAACAGCCAGCCTTTTCCCCCAAGTTACTTTCGATCTGAATACTGGCCATGAGATCTCTTGTTCACAGTCTGCCATTTCGGGCTATATCACCGACTTGGGGAACCGAATGGCCGACATGTTGACTGCAGCCTGGGGAACTGCCCGACTGAGCATCCCTGTAGAAATGGAGGCGCCTTTCATCAAAATGGTCCAGCTACCCCCCATGCCCAACTACCCTCTGGACTCGGTGAGTTCTGAAATCGCCCAATTCACCATTTCAAGATGATGTGTCACACAAGACATGGATCACAATTATTATTTATTATTATACAGACCGGCAGCACCCAGCTGATGAATGACGTACGTAACGTGTACAACATCTGGGTTCCTTTCACCGTCATCAACGGCTCGTTCTACGTGCGACTGTCCACGCAGATCTACTGTATTGAGGAGGATTACAACCGCCTGCGTGACGCCATTTTGGCCCTACAGGTGGCGCCACTTCGCAACCGGAAGTCGGATAGGAGCTTTGACAGTCGTGATTTGATCACGAGCGCTACATCTCCACCTGGAGCGAAGAAACATTCGTCGAAAAACAAGAAATCCGGAACTTGTGTTGTGATGTAATGACACATTCTACAGTCTTTTCAGTTATATGATTAATACATTGTAGAAGCATTTGGTTAAAACACTGTTGAAAAAATCCAGGTTGGTTGTATAAAGAAACCACATATTAAACTTTAGTTAAAATTAGAACTGAATAATACCCAAAAATGTTAATCAATGTTAGGAATCAATATTTTATCAATGTTTGGACAACATACGGAAGAAATATCCGTATAATCCACATTTTAAAACTACATGTAGGCATTTATATTCCCACGAATATTCAAGCAAAGCCATGAAAGAGTGTCTTAAGAACCCCTTTATTGTTTAGGATCGGGCATATATGATTCCGGTACCAAAGAAAGAAGCATTTCTAATCTGTGTGATCGGAAGCCTATCACGAGCCGTATACATTTGGTTTGATACAAATACAGTGACAATGGTCCATTCTGGGCTCATTCAAGTGTACAGGATTAAATGGAATGCCACAAATTTGCTACATCCTGCTGAATGACGTAGTCTTCATTGTTACGATTCCCCTTGTGATTATTGTTCAGTGTCTTGCTGAGTTTTGTCTCGAGTTGAGATTTTCTTAATCCCCGATTTACACTTTACAAAATAAATGCTTGTCAGACAATCAAAGCCAAAGCATCATCACCATGCCACGGTTGACAAACCTGGATCGTGGCAGAATCCTTTGTCAGCTTTAAACTGGAGGACCTAAGTTCAAGTCGCGTTAGCATTTGGTTTCATTTAGAACATCATTAGTGAGCTAGCTCATGACACCGTAACAAAAAACCCTGACCGACCCCGCAGTGGTCAACTCAAAACAAAACTCAACATTCAACGCAAAAGGAATCGAAACATTGAAGACTTAATCATCAAGCAGAGTACAGCAATTTTGTGACTTTTCATTTTGACCCCCCCCCCCCCCCGTTCACTCGAACGACCCCCAGAACGGAATATTTTCAGTTTGTGAAAATTAACATGATTGCATTCCCGGTCACACTTCTATGAAATATTTCATTCATGGATACCAAACCCAGTATAGATGCCTGATTATAAGCAGTATAAGGATTGTTATGAGTGTATGACCAAAAAAGATATTTAAACGTGCACGCATAGTCACAGTATGCCTTCCTATCGTCAACAATACATGTACACGTCAAACTTATTTTCATCGCTCGGTATGCACTTACAAATGTTACATCGTGAAACAAATTCTGTGTTATTGCTTAAATTGGTGTTTAACACTTGTATAATCATGAACTTGAAATAAAGCAGTCAGAAACTTACTGTATCAAATCTTTGAGGCCAGGTTCAAACTAATCAACATGGAGCGCAATTTCCATGCGAACCTGTGGCTACAGGTCATCTAGTGTTTCAAGTTCGGAACATCCGTGTCTCGGAAGATCCGATCGAAACTTAAATCCAGCATTGTTTTTTTAATACAAATGTGTAATAAATATCGTGTACGCCTCATTGGTGTTTTCTGTTTCTTCTGCTGAATTAAAGTCATGTATTATGCTACCACAATTCACGTTTCGATCTGATCTGCCCTAGGTTTTTTGTGATTTTACCAACATGTTCGATTGATTCGCCTTTGTTGGTGTTCTACCTTTTTAGGTATACGTGATATTTTGATAGCATTCGACACTTCATATCTGATTCTGATTGAACCCAAAACCAAATGTCAGAATCTGGACTCCCCACTTCATATCTGATTCTGATATAACCCAAAACCAGAATCTATATATGTTTATATCGATTGGGGAATTGATAATGGGTCATCCTCGGCCTAGATAGAGTATGTTGCCCCCTTCGTTCTACTCATCGACAGTAAACATGTCATGCAATATGTCTGGCATCTTCTTACATTTGTTGAATATAGTAGAACAGGCAACATAACCTAAAAGTTTTGAACCAAAAGACGTGTTCGGATCTATATTATTTTCCCAAACAAGCCGATATTAAATGATTTACGACTAAAAGGCCAAGCAAGTGCAAACATTCCATGATGAGGCTTCAATGATATAGCATTTAATTGTTCAAGGCCATAACCTATTACACTATGATCCATCTGGCAACGTCCAGTTCCTACTCGAAATTTGCACACCAGTACTGGAAAATATACTCAAAACAGCATGTGATAAGGGGGAGTTATCTCATGATCTCATGCTTTCTTCAAAATGGTGATCGTTTTCGACCAAAAACGCCCAAGTTACCTTGGCCCCCATTTTCTCCAAATTTGATGACGATGGAACCAATTTTTAAATCAGCCAATTTCCTCATTCTTGTCTGTCACACAAATTTGAGAGTACATCTCGAAAATGTCAGGAATATAAGAAAACACAGTTAGATGACAGTTAGGCCTACTGAGAAAACAGATACATGAAAACACTGTATGGATACTGATTGGCTTGCCGACATTGCCAGTTGCCATGGTATCAAGACAAACACCGATGACGTCACGCGGATGTGTGTAGACTTGCCAGCAACGCGAGCCGTTTTGAAGAAAAATTGGACGAAGACGAGTTTGAATCTTGGAGTTGGTTATTCGTTCTAAGCATATAATACATAATGCAAACCGATTACGGCGCGCTTTGTCATTCAGTACAGCAACGCAGAATAAACTAGACGTCAAGGCCTAAAGGTGCCTTCAGACAATTCAACTCAAGAGTCTGTTTCACCATACAAAGATTGTCGAATCTACAAGATACTGATTCAGAAATATTTAAACCGAGGATGAAGCTCACCCATAAAAATGTCTAACATGTTTGTCTAGCGCTACGTGTTAATAAATAACGTCCGTTTTGCTCAACGACGCACCGTTTCTGAGATATCTACAGAAAAAAAAGATGACTCGGCAAAAAGAAATTTAGCTCAAGGCCAAGTTCACATACCCCAAGAATGTTTGTCAAGGGCGACGAGTCTGAAAATAACGCCCCTTTGGCTCTATGATTTTGACAACACCAATAGGACATTTATGCTGAAATGCCTAACAAAATATGGTCAATCCTAATTCTAGCTTTGAGCATTATGAAAATAAGGAATTGGACTCCCCGTGTTCACCGTTGTCTCTTGTATAGGTTCCGTTGTAACAGTGGCTGAACCAGAGGTACATGTATAATAAACTTGTCACAGATTAAAGGCGAGTGAGCTAAAACGGGGTTCGGGGAAAAATGGATTTGAGTGTTCCCCGGGTGCTCCCCAGACATATGTTAGGAATATGATGTCGATACTTTAAGGCTACACTTTTCAGCTGATGATTTGGAAATGTATTTGAACTTTTTGAGGAATCATAAGAAAAACGAACATATTATATTTTCACTCTTCTTTATTGCTTCAAACTATATTACACGAACTTCAAATTTGAATGATTGTACACTGATTGAAAATCGTGGCTTACTCATTACTTCGGAAATAACAAAGCAAACATTGGCTTTCTGGCTGAAAACTCGTCTATGACGAGGTCCATATTCACCAGTGTGTTATGCGAATGTTGAGCACGGACACTTCCGACAATCTATCCTGCCCCTTTGTGGAACGCCTGTCGAACTTGCTTGTTTCATCACACTAGACGACCTCTCAGCAGTGGCTGTGGAGTCTGGCATAGTGAGCTTGATGAGAACTGTGCAGGTTCGGGTACAAATTACGAGCAAACGCTGCCAATAGGGCCTGTAAATCACGTGCCGTTACGGTGTGATCCTGGTGGCAAACAAACATACACCTTTTGTGTTTTTTGAGTTTTGAGTTTTACCTGTGTAATTTGAGTTTTGACTGGAGTTCTACTCATATTAAACAAAAGGTGTATGTTTGTTTGCCACCGGAAGTCTCACCATTACATCACGTGACTTACATGTCATATGTGTCAGGCGGACCACCGACGAAAATACCACGATTGTAGCTGATCGGCCCATATGGGACGGTAACCTAATAAGCCCGGAAGGCTAGAAAAAAAGGTTACCGAGAAATGTACGCTGTTGAGCTGTCAAAGTCTAAAATGATCTTTGACGAAAATTTCATGTTTCTCAAAGTCATCATCTATCATCATGTATCATCATGTATCACTTCATGTTTGAATGTGCCAATAACTAACGTCCATCCTCATGATTTCTAAGAGTACAGTCTGCTCCTATTGAAGGGAGTTTTTATTCCAAAGCAATTTTGTTTTTGTTGGCTTGATTTTTGGACCAAAAAATCATTGAAATATTGCACTAGACGTTAATAGGTCGACACTCGACACATACACTTATATATACTTTCTTGAAAGTTGTTGATGGTTGAAACCAGCCGAACCCTGGAGGTTCGCGTGGCTTTTGTATCCACTCATTCACTGCACTTTGGAAATCAAACATCTCTCCCCCCCCCCCCCCCCTCATTGGGATCTGTCAACTACGAATGTTGTGCTTCACTCCATCTAATAAAAATTTGAAAACACGTCTGTTGGCCAAACCATAATTTTTCTCGAAGATTGCATTTTTGGGGTTTTGGACTTGCTTCAGTATGCTGTCTTGCTGTCTATATGTGCACCTGCATTTTTTTATGTAGCTGGTACAAGAAATTCAATGTGACTTTACAGTGTTTATTACGGTGGCTGATATGTGACATCTAAATTTTTTTTGCAGGACACCAATTTAAAAAAAATGTTTTATTCGCGAATAGAACGTTTTATTCGTGAATAGAATGTTTTATTTGCGAATAGAATAGTTTTATTCACGAATAGAATATTGTGCTTTTTTTTAAAATTGGTGTCCTGAAAAAAAATTCAGATGTCACATATCAGCCACCGTAGTTTATTTATTATTACTAAGATAGTAAACTTTAATATCTAAGTGAACATTATCTCCAATACGAAGATGAAGGTATTCCGCAAGTACGACTTTCCAGTTTTTTTTATTGCATTGCGCAAGTATTTCAGAATATGTAGTGTAACAAATACGTCTCTTGTTTATTTCAGCGAGGAGTGCCTGACACTTTAACGTCTATTTATGTCAGTGAATTTTTTATTTTTAAAAGAAGGGTTACGGAGGCTGTGTTTTTCGAGGGGGTGTTAGAAGAGAGACGCCAGTGAGTTATATTTGGTAAGATAGTATCCGTGACTTTGAGGTTTGTAACTAACAAGAAGTTTGGGCACGATTTCCAGCAGTACGTGCATATTAGTTGATATTCACTGGCACTCATTTCAGGAGGAATATAGTACACTCGATAAACGAGTCACCATGACTCACTGTGTTGGAAGTGTGTGCTCCTATTTTACAGGGAGAACGTGTCAAAACTATTAGGTTTTTTTTTATTTCCAAAGAAAATTCTGTTTCTGCTGGCTTGATTTTGGACCACGGAAAATCATCAAAATCTTGTACTAGGCGTTAGTAGGTCGGCACTCGACACATACGCTTATATATACTTTTTTGAAAGTTGCCGGGGTTGAAACCAGCCGACCCCTAGAGGGTTACGTGGCTTTTATATCCACTAATTCACTGCTCTTTGGGAATCAACCCCCCCCCCCCGTCATTGGGAACTGCCAACTAGGAATGTTGTGCTTCGCGTCATCTAATAAAAATCATAAAACATCTTTTATTCAGAAAACACACCCGTTGACCAAACCATAATTTCTCTCGAGGATTGCATATTTTGGGTTTTGGACGTGCTCTATTATGCGCTTTTGCTGTTTATGTCTGCACCGAGAATTTCGAGATTTAATTGATGGATTGCCTTGCGCGAGTATTTCAGAACATGTAGTGTAACGAATATGTCTTTTGTTCATTTCAGCCAGGAGAACCTGACATTTATTTGGTTACGTTCTTTATATGTGTCTATTTATGTCAGTGGATTTTTATTTAAAGTAGAGTTAAGAAGGGTGTTTTTCCGAGGGGGTGTTGGAAGAGACTCGTGAGTTATATTTGGTAAGATACTGTTCGTGACTCTAAGGTATGTAACAAAGAAGAAGTTTGGGCACGATTTGCAACAATACGTGCATATTACTTGATATCCTCTGGCATTCATTTTAGAAGGATTATACACTCGATAATCGAGTCACCATGACTCACTGTATTGGAACTTTTGTATTCTTCCTGATTGCTTGCAACTGCCCACACGCTGTCTCGCGTGAGTATTCATTTCGTTGTATCACCAATTCAGTAGTGTATTTATGCTTTCTGGAGAGAATCTTGATACATTGCAATAAAAAAAACATTATCACGAATGAATTAGATTATATTTAGATTGGATAATAAATCGGTTATGGTATCAAAAGTCTCCAAGAAGATGTTTGCACAGTTTATGGATACACCTCAGCGCATTTACAATACTACATACTACATACACTCCACATACTACACATCAAAGTATATACAAGGACGTTATCCCCCTCCTCCCTTGTACACATGGATTCAGTGTTACAACACTTTCTGAACGTTAAGAGTGTTGTGCTCGATATTCATCCTATTACAAGTACGGGTTTAATTCTTTGAAAAAAAAACAACCTATCTGATTCATGTCCAATGTGTAGAATCCCGCAACTTGGCCCTCGGCAAGCCAGCAGGTCAGACAGGAGTCTATGCTGGACAGACAGCAGACCGTGCCGTGGATGGGCGGACTTCTGATCTCCAGCTGGACTGCGCTCAGCCGGACAACCCGACAGGAGAAGGGGCCGAGTGGTGGGTGGATCTGGGGGCTAGCTACACGGTGCAGCGTATTGTGATCGTTAACACAGACGACGGTGGAGGTAATGTGATGTGAGACTGTCTCACAATCACTTGTCATTATCATTAAATGACTTTCCTAACCATGCACAAAGTTCTCCTATATTGCGTAAAAATATGTGGTAACTGGGTTTCTACTCAATTCATTTTGAAGGTTATTCTCGCTTGACGAACTTTGTGCTGAGTGTGGGACTGACGCTGGCCAGTCTGTCACCATGTGGTCCCGAGTACACGGCTGTGGTGGGAGCCGGAGCCTCGGTGACTATGGATTGTGACCTGGTTGGGCAGTATGTGAACTTCAAGAGGGTCAGCGGGATACAAGTACATCTTGTGACATTGTGTGAAGTGGAAGTTTATGGACAAGGAGTCTATGGTGCGTTCTTTTTCTGTACATCAACAGGGTGGGCCAGAAAAATTGCCAATTTCAGCCATCATGCACAACGGTACATTGTAATTGCTAGAATATCAGTAACTTTTCAATGTGAAAGACCAGTTTGACTATGTCGGTCACTTTTCGAAAATATATTGCCTATTTCAATGTACAAGTACATTCGTTCGTTTCGTTGACACTTGCTAACTAGCTAATTGCTTTTATGTAAGAGTCAGGATGCTCAACAATGTGTTACCGATGTTCAGCGTCAAAATTTACAGGACCATTTATCCGATAACCTATTGCCGTGGTGTTGTGTCCGTCGTCGTCGTCCGTCGTTGTCGTCGTCGGGCCCCAAATGGGGCTTTCCCATGTTAAATTTTCCTATGCTTTATTATGGGAAACATTTTCCTGATATCTCGCTTAATATTGAGATTAGAGATTAGGAATCAATTGTGGACATATAGGAAATGATATATGCCAAATATTATCGTTTCCTTGAATTTGACCCTTGACCTAATTTTCAAGTTCACAACACAAAATGGCTGATATCTTGCTTATTATTGACTTTACAGCTTAGGAATCAGTTGTGAACTTATAGGAAATGATGTATGCCGAATATTTTGATGACCTTGAATTTGACCCTTGACCTAATTTTCAAGTTCACAACACAAAATGGCTAATATCTCACTTGTTATTGACTTCACAATAGAGTAAAGTTAACATTTATTAAGCACTCCTTTATAGAACGTAGTACTAAGCGATGGGCGCTGTACATTTTACCCGGTGTAGAATGACTACACAGCTGCCACAATCCGGTGCTACACTATAGCATCCTAAAAAATGGCCGGTACCCGTTTAATCCTGGGTAGAGATAGACAATTAGTGGTGCACACCTTGCCTAAGGATATTAGCAAAATAACCCAGTGGTCCAGTCTGAGTCTCGAACCCATGACCTTCGCGTTACGAGACAAGTGCCTTATCCACTGAGCTACCCACTTGACTTTATGGCTTAGGAATCAATTGTGTACATATGAATGATATGGTGAATATTGTAATGACCTTGAATTTGACTTTTCACATAGAAATCAATTGTGAACATATAGGAAATGATGTATGCCGAATATTTTGATGACCTTGAATTTGACCTTTGACCTCATTTCCAAGGCCAGAGCACAAAATGGCTAATATCTCACTTATTATTGATTTTACAGCTTAGAAATCAATTGTGAGCATATAGGAATGATGTATGGCGGATATTTTGATGACCTTGATTTTGACCTATGACCTTTTTTCCAAGGTCAAGGCGCAAAATGGGTAATACCTCGCTTATTATCGACTTTACAGATTAGGAATCAGTTGTGAACTTATAGGAAATGATGTATGCCGAATATTTTGATTGTTCACATATAGGAAATGATATATATATTGAATGTTCTTATGATCTTGAGCTTGACCTTGAACCTCAATTTTCAAGGTCACAGAACAAAATGGGTAATATCTCGTTTATCATCAACTCTACAGATTTGGAATCCATTGTTCAGATATAGGAAATGATAAATGCTGAATTTTCTCATGACCTTGAACATTACCTTGCACCTAATTTTCAAGGTCAAATACCAAAATGGGTAATATATCGCTTATTATCGACTTTACACATTAGGAATCCATTGTGCAGATATAGGAAATGATAAATGCTGGATATTCTTATGACCTTGAACTCGAACTTTGACCTTATTTTTAAGTTCAGAATACAATGACTAATATCTTGCTTAATATCAACTTAATAGGTAAGGAATCAACTATGGACACAAAGGAAATGACATATGCCGAATATTCTCATGATTTGGAATTTGAACACATAGGAAATGATATGTGCTGAATACTGTCATGCCTTTGAACTTGACCTTGGCCTTATTTTCAAAGTCGGAGCACAAAATGACTCAATATCTTGCTGATTATTGACTTTGTAGTTTGTGAATTGATTGTGTACATAAAGGGATCGATAAATATTCTCATAAACTTGAATTTGACCGTTGACATTATTTTCAAGGGCAATGCACAAAATGGCTAAGATCTTGTTTGTTCATGGCAACTTTATGGATTAGGAATCAATTGTGTACATATGAATGATATGGTGAATATTGTTATGACCTTGAATTTGACCTTTGACATTCTTCCTTCATAATGGGAGCTGTATGGAGCTGGAGCTGCATAAACTCTCAGAACACTACAAGATAGAGCTTAAATATTGGGAAATATATTCCGATTATATCAAATGGGAAATCATATATTGCAGTAGCAATGGTGACCGTAAATTAGACCTTCAATGATCTTGAAACGTCAATACGACAATTTTGATGAAAAAATTTGTTTTAAAATTTTTGTCCGGTAACCTTTCTTAGCCCTTGGGCTAATTTTGTTAACAATTGTGCTTTTGCGCACATGAGTCAACTCACCTGACCATATCACCACTCGCCTGACCATTTCACAATACATGTGAGACACTATTGATGCTTCATATCATTTCTGGTCAGGAATGTTTAACAGCACTGTATCATATTTTCCTTGAATTGATAGTCATTTCCCATAATATGTTGATAATATGTTGAGTATGTTGATAATTTCTCCGCTGATGCGACCAATTTGGAGTAATGTCAACATGATTTGCATGCGGAGATTTGAATGCATATTAGATGGCTTAGTTGACGTAGCGATGATTTTTCTAACAGTAGCCCTGGACTGAATTGTGATTACTTCAACCAAATTCACAGAAATTCCAACTGTCTGAAATTGGCGATTTTTCTGGCTCACATTTTATGTGCATACAAAATAATTGTATTAAATATGACAGAATAAGTGAATAACATTTGATGAATGAAGTGATTTGCTTTTAAAAAAACATATCTCACACACATATCAGCTATGTGCTTCTTCAATAATTATCGAATTATTAACCTTAAAATAATTAGAACAGGTCTTCACAGAAAAGTTGCATTGTTTATCAGAGTATTTTCTAAAGATGAAATATGTCCACTAAATGCAGATTGTAGTCTGTGTCCATCTGGAGTAAGTTGCTCGTCGAATGATGGATGCAGTGAATGCCAACCCGGGAAAACGCCCCCCGCTTGTGTACATGGTTCGTTGTTTGTCTGTACGATACAATTTTCGTATCTCCTCACACAGTACATCGTGATTTTTCATATCTATTGTAACTAGAGAACAATCTAATTTCCACATTTGACAGACTGCACTACTGCTTCTTACGGCGTCAATTGTTCAAGTAACTGTGGGAGATGCAGAAGTCCTTCTGAGTGTGCTCCAGAGAACGGTGTGTGTTCTCAAGGATGTCAGCTCTGGTGGGCTGGTGACAGATGTGACGTCAACATAGGTTAGAATGTGGCCGTTGTGGTTGCTCATAATTGGCACCGCAATCATCATCAATTTCCAGGCCTTCCAATTCTAGTGTCGATTGAAAGAAGATCCTATTTGAAGACATCTGTTTATATACCAGGACTAATCAAAACTAATCTTAGTATTCAAAGGGTTGATAAGTGCTCGTGCATGTTTTGAAAAGTACATTCGTACTATTGCTAACAATTACTATCAATTCGCAATCCGAATTTATCAGTAAAAATATTACTGGTTCCGCATTGATGCGAAGAGGGGGAATATCACATATCACGTCCGATCTCAGTACAACATCTTTACATATTGTCCTGCTGTATTTTAATTTTTCCTTGAAAAAATACCAATAATTTACCGAATTGTAATATTCTGTGTGCCATTTTGTCACCCTCGATTTCAAGTGCGGCCTGACAGAACGACCCAGACAGCTAGAATCAGTGACGTCACCAACTCATCTTTGGAAGTCACGTGGCAACAGATCACGTCCGTACCACGTGACTATCTACAGTATTACAGCTACAGCATCAGCTACAGACCCGACTATGACACGTCATTCACAGTTGTACGTACAGTGAAGCACATCGACTCTGATGAAAACTCGGTCCAGATATCGGGCCTTGAATACTACCAAGAATATCATGTCAGGATCACCCCAAACAGAGAAATGGATGGCCAATTGGATTCTGGTGTCATATATCCGATAGTCAGAAAATACACAGCCTGTGGGCGTGAGTCATTGTGCTCCTTCCATTTTTGTTAGATAAACATGTATCTGGTGTACCTAATGTTTCAAATACATTTTCGATACTATTTGTTACCATTTATGAATGGATAATTTAACGATTAATGAACAGATCCGGATCCCCCAACTAACGTTCGAGTTATGTCGTTTACTGAGAACGGTCGTGAGAAGATAAGGATTTTATGGGATGTACGTATCATGAATCTATATATCTATCATTTCAATACTATTGAAGCTGTATATAAAGGGTCATATCATCAGTGAAACACTATGAATATTTTGCAGGATGTAACAGGTAATACAGTCCTCAGTAGATGTGCTGGTATGTTGTCTGTACACGTTGTATACAGACCGGAAAGGATCTGGCACTGGTACAGCATAGCACGCCCCCTTTCTGCTACAGAATACGTTTTGGAACCAGCATTCTACGGCATATACCAAGTACATGTGCGGCTTTACAACACAGAGCGTTTGGCTTCATGGTCTGCTGTACAGACCGTCACCATACAAGATTGTTGTTGCGATTGTCTCAACGTCAATAGCCAGACACATTTTCGTGTGTATTATATTTCTGAATCCACGTTATGTTAAAACTAAGCAAGAAAACTAACATTTATATGGATTTTTTTCGCATAATTTCAGTCCCCACATTCCATACAACAGATACTTCGACTTCGTACTCTCCACCCGGTACAAGTGCTTCTGCAATTACTTGTCATTGTTGTTAGAAAGAAGCACTAACGAACAATATATGAACTCATAATAATGGGTTTAAAACAATATATTCATTGATTCAGTATAACTCGACCCCTGGCTTCAGATTCGCTGAGCAGTACAACTCCAAATGAAAATAATTTCATTTAAAATCAATAGACATTGCATGGGATAGAAAACGAAATAATTTCTACATTCGACAGACTGCAATGATGGTACTTACGGAGTCAATTCTTCAAGTACCTGTGGGAGATGCAGGAGTGCATCCGATTGTGCTCCAGAGAACGGTGTGTGTTCTCAAGGATGTCAGCTCTGGTGGGCCGGAGACAGATGTGACGTCATCTTGGGTAAGTCAGAGGCTCCTATGGTTGTTGAAAACTGCCAATCAATCATCATCAATTTTCAGGTCTTTCAATGCTAGTATCTATTGAAACAATATCATCTTTGAAGACATCTGGTTATCTGCCAGGAGTGAACACAACTAATCTCAGTATTTATAGTGTAAATAAATGTTGGTGTATGTGTTACAAGTACATTCGTACTATTGCTAACAGTTACTACCAATTCGCAATCAGAATTTATCATTAAAATATACTCCTGGTTTTGCATTATTGCGGGGAATCACATAACACGTCCAGTCTCAGAACAACATTTCTACATATCGTCCTGCTGCATTTTATTTTTCTTCTTTGAAAAGTAATAATTTACCAAGCTGTAATATTCTATGTGCCTCATTGTCACCCTCGATTTCAAGTGCGGCCTGCCAGGACAACCGAGACAGCTAGAATCAGTGACATCACCAACTCATCCTTTGAAGTCACGTGGCAACAGATCACGACCGTACCATGTGACTACCGACAGTACTACGGCTACAGCATCAGCTACAGGCCCGACTATGACACGTCATTCACAGTTGCACGTACAGTGGAGCACATCGAATCTGAAGAAAACTCGGTCTGGATAACGGGCCTTGAATACTACCAAAAGTATTATGTCAAGATCACCCCATACAGAGAAATGGATGGCCAACAGGATTCTGGTGTCATATATCCGATAGTTAGAAAATACACAGCCTGTGGGCGTGAGTCATTGTGCTCCTTCCATTTTTGTTACATAAACATGTATCTGGTGAACCTAATGTTTTAAATATGTAAGGTTTGACGCCTGCTACCCAGAGCGCAAGCGCCCCGCTCATTGGCACGGTCACGGCACGCGTCGTGATTACTTAACTGTCATAGGCGGATTTCCCCTTTTGCGCTCCCAGAAATGATAAGTCGTAAGAAAGATGGAAGAAAAATCATTGCCAAATGTGAAGAAGTCATCAGACTTCCTATAGTCATTTGACTTTCTCAACCTTCAACCAAAATGTAGTATTGATCATGATGTGTACGTGTAGGCCTATTACACGCGTCCTGACCACAGCAACACAAAGTATGCACGAGCTCGTTTTGTCCTTTTCAAGCTGCATAAAGCCTGAATCCTGCCTTGCGATTCGGGTGGTAATCTCACTGTCAAAAATTACATATATTTATGTTTAGATCGATATCGACGGAAATATTTGAAATTATAAACTCGGAACAGATAACAATGTGACTTTGACTGTCTCATTACTTTCATTTATAATCGATAAATGTGCATTTTGATTTGGATAGGGTCAATAGAGCGAAATTCATCATATGAATTGAGAAAAAAAAATGATTTAGACTCCAGACATTTGAGATTCACATGATTTTAGTGCCTGCATGTCTCACTTTTTTTTCATAATTATAGTTGTTTAAAGACGAAACAACTCTGTCCTAACTTAGAATTGCCCAACGTATCAACGCCCCTTTGGATACAAGATTTTTCCCCAGAATGCGCCTAGGACAATCTAGAGGTATTCAGCTTCTGGGGCCATTGAGCGGGCTCCAGACTCTACGCATATTTTTAGTTGATTGAAGACAAAATAACTCTGTTCTGGTTAAAAACAGCAGACTGTTTTCGACACAGGATTGCCCCCCCCCCCTCCAAAAAACAGAAATGCGCTTGAGACCATCTAGAGGTATTCAGCTTCTGGGCCCCTTGAGCGGGCCCCAGACCCCACGCATTTATTTGGGAATCTATAAAGAACTTGTAACATGTCTGCAAATACGCCATGCTTTATAATATGATGAAGAGAGGTTAAAAATCATTCAGACCCCAGCATTTGAAATTGCACATAATGTTTGCACATGTCTTCACTTTTTTCATCTGTTTTAAGTTGTTTGAAAACAAAACAACTCTGTTCCAGTTTAAAATTGCACAACATAGCAACGCCGTTTTGGACACAGGATTGTCCCCAGAATGCCCCTAGGCCCTTCTAGAGGTAATCAGCTTCTGGGGCCCTTGAGCAGGCCCCAGACCCCACGTCCGTATGGCTGTGCCCCACGCCGGTATGGCTTGTGCCCCCCCCCCCCCCCTTTCACAAATCTCAGAGCCCTGACTGCAACCATGTAAAAGTCCTCCAAACTGCAACCATGTAACAGTCCGCCAAACAAGTCCTGCCGTCACACACTGCTCAGATTTTGCATCATCATGGCAATGTAGCCTGGGCGTGGCGGCCGGAGCCCGTGCAAGTGGGTGTGTTGCTGGCTGGCTGGCCGACGGTCCGACACAGGGATGGAACCCGGACAGCCCGACCGTCTGCCAGAGCCTGTGTCGCACCATCCCAGGGCGAGAGACTACCATTCCACGATCGTGAGCCCTCCCCACGATGGGCCCACGATCGTAGCCCTCCTCCTGGGCCCCTGAATTGGAAATTGTCCCTGGGGCCCTCGCGGACCTGCATAGCCAGTAAAAGGGGACGTAGAGAACACGGCCGTGCCCTCTGTGGTCCTCTCGCCTTGACAGCTCTAAGACAATTCAGAGTAAGCATTAAGCAAGACGGGATGGCAGCTTATATAGCTGCCAATGCACGAGAGTGAGGGATGACGTCAGGCCTTCGTTTCAGTATAGTGGAGATAGGAAAAGACAATGCGTTGCCTGAGCAACACACGTGCTTCAAACACGAAGTGGCCAAAACAAAAATGTTATTAAAAGCCAATCTCTTATCAATCTTTAAACAAAACTACCACAAATACACTTTCAAAACTATTTTTAACTTTTATGAATGGATAATTTAACGATCATTGAACAGATCCGGATCCCCCAACTGGTGTTCAAGCTATGTCTTTTACTGAGAACCGTCGTGAGAAAATAAGGGTTTCATGGGATGTACGTATAATCAATCTATTTATTTATCATTTCAATACTAATTGTGCTGTATATAAAGCGTCATGTCATCAGTGAAACACTATGAATATTTTGCAGGATGTAAGAGGTCCTACAGTCCTCAGTAGATGTGTTGGTTTGTGGTCTCTACATGTTCGGTACAGACTTGAAGGGAGCATGGGCTCGTCCCAGGTAAATCGCCCCCTCTCTGCTACAGAATACGTTTTTGAACCACCAATCTACGGCACATATCACGTACGGGTGTGGCTGGTCAACTCAGATGGTTTTGCTTCATGGTCTGCTGTACAGACCGTCACAATGCAAGGTTGTTGTTGCGATTTTCCCAACGACAATAGCCAAACACACTTGCGTGTGTATCATATTTCTGAATCGACGTTATGTTAAAACTAAGCAAGAAAACTAACATTTATATTTATTAATGTTGTATTTCAGCCCCCACTATCCCTACAACAGATGCTACGACTTCGTACTCTCCATCTGGGACAGGTGCTTCTGCAATTACTTGTCACTGATGTTAGAAAGAAGCACAAACGAACAATATATGAACTCATAATAATGGGTTTGAAACAATATATTCATTAATTCAATATAACTCGACCCGCTGGCTTTAGATGCGCTGAACAGTACAACAGTTCAATTCCAAATGAAAATAAGTTCATTTCAAATCAATAGACATTGAATCGGGTAGGAAACGAAATAATTTCTACATTCGACAGACTGTGATCCTGGTACTTTCGGAGTCAATTGTGCAAGTAACTGTGGGAGATGCAGGAGTCCTTCCGATTGTGCTCCAGAGAACGGCGTGTGTTCTCAAGGATGTCAGCTCTGGTGGGCCGGAGACAGATGTGACGTCAACATAGGTAAGATTATGACTTTTGTGTTTGCTGATAACTGCCACATCCACCATCATAAATCTCCGGGCCTTTCAATGCTAATATCACTTGAGAGATCATCTTTGAAGACATCTTGTTATCTGCCAGGACTAAACACAACGAATTTCAGTCCTTACAGTGTATAAGAATGTTCGTGCATGTTTTGAAAAGTACATTCATACTAGTCCTACCAATTACAACTGATTAGCAATCCGAATTTATGAATGAAATACATAATGCTGATTGTGCAATAATGTGGAAAGGGGGTCGGATCATTGCTACACATTTCAATTCTGGCGTTAGCCTCTCTACATATTGGCCTATTGTATCTAAATTTTCATGCAAAATAATATTATATACAGAGATGTAAAATATTGTGTGCTACATTTCCACACTCAATCTCAAGTGCGGCCTGACAGGACGACCGAGACGGCAAGAATCAGTGACGTCACTAACTCATCTTTGAAAGTCATGTGGCAACAGATCACGTCCGTACCACGTGACTACCGACAGTACTACAGCTACACCATCAGCTACAGGCCCGACTATGAGACGTCATTTACAGTCGGACCTACAGTGGATCACTTGATTTCCCAAGAGAACACTGTCTGGATAACGGGCCTGGAGTATTACCGGGAGTATTACGTCAGGATCACCCCGTACATAAAGATGGATGCCCAACAGGAGTCTGGTGTCATATATCCTATAATCAGCGGATATACAGCCTGCGGGTGTAAGTCAATGTGCTCCTTCCATTTCTGTTAGATAGACCTATATCTGGTACATGTACATGTGGTGTTCTTAAATATGAGTTATCTTCAATCCTGTTGTCATCTATATCAATGATCACTGAACAGATCCCGATTACCCAACTGGCGTTCGAGCTGTGTCTAATACTGAGAATGGTCGTGACAAGATTAGAGTTTTATGGAATGTATGTATTATTTATTTATCTACCTATCATTTTGAAACCATTTTAACAACAGAAACTAAGATACCATCAAATCCAATGTCACACATTGATATGACATACTACACATATGACTATTTTGCAGGATGTAAGAGGTAACACAATCCGCAGTAGATGTGCTGGTAAGTCCTCTGTACGGGTTGAGTACAGACTGGAGGGGACCACGGACTGGACACAGATAGAGCTGGACCTCTCAGCTACAGAATACGTTATTGAACCACCAGGCGGCACATATCAAGTACGGGTGGCGCTGGTCAACACAGAGGGTCTGGCCACGGCGTCTGATGTACAGTCGATCACAATACAAGGTTGTTGTTGAAATCGTACCCAATGACCAGATAGTGTACAGGCACATTGAACCAGAATGGATTATGAAAAAGCAAAACTAAAAAATAAACCAGAAAACTAACGTAATCTATGAATGTTTGTATGATTTCAGCCCCAACTTTGCCTTCTACACAAGGTCCTGCTACGACATACACTGGATACAGGACAGGTGATACCACACTGTGTTATCTTCATTGCTTTTTTTTGTAAAAAAAGTTTTCGTTGGCGTCGTTCCCAATTACAGAAAATAAACTAATAAGGTTTCACTCACTACCTCCAGACGTGCTGAGCGGTACCACTGAGACAGAGCCCTCTCAAGGTAGGTACACAGCAAATACCAAACTTCGTGAATTGCCTTGATATTGACACATCCACTGTTAATATGACTATTGTTATATATTTTATATGTTATATATGGGAATACGATATTCCCCAATTGTGTAAAGTGTTTACAAATGTTACACATTGAGTTTACATCAGTGTGTACATGAGTTTACCGTGAACATACAAGGACCCGTATATCCTTGTGTGTTCGGATAGACTGACCCCAAGTATAGTAGCTCGATAAGTGACAACATTTTATCCATTATAGAGGAACCACCAGCTGGAAGTCAAGGGGTGAACATTACTACAATAGTGCGTGTGGTTGTCGTCATTGTTGTGGTCGCGATCACAGCCGTCGTCCTTGCAATTGCTCTGCGACAAAGGTAAAGATTCAAAAACAATTTCTCTCTCCGTGTATCATCACGACCGCTGTTACAATACTAGTACACTGTACACCCCACAATGCATAACTGAACCATGTCCCAGGAGCATGAATGATATTTCTGAATGATATAACACTGACATAATTCGTTTTCACTTCGATTCTCCACTCGGGCAGCTAAAAAATTTTTTGCACATAACACTCGATCTGATAGCTTTTAAATGTTCAGCGGTCAGGTACAGACAGCGGCTGTCACCAATTCATTACTAATGACACATGCAACTTGATTAAAAAGCTCTTGATTCTTCTTTCTCAGAAAAGCCCGTCACGCTAAACGAAGTGCACAAACTAGAGAGCTACACACCTACGAGAACCAATCCGTGCCCAGTGCTGGCCAGCACCAACCACCAAATCAGACTCCTGATCTGGTAGAATACGAGGAGGTCCCAGCTCCTGCGGAGGCTGATGACGCCTACCTTGCAACACAAGCTGATGTGGTTGCAGACGTAGCCCATGTGGAGAAACAGTACCAACAGATGGACGTGACCAGCCGAGAACCTCCACGAGGCATTGACGACTATGAGAAGATCCAGATGAATGTGCGGACACCACCTCAAATATACCAGCATCATTGAATTGCTAGAGTGGGAACGAAACAGATCTAACATTAGAATAGAAAGCACAAAAAGCGTTGTATTATACTGTATTATTATTATTATTATAAAGGACAATGAAGAATAAGAAAATTCAACAGCACGTTTACATAACGTACAAGTTACATGTATGTTCTAAAATGGTATATTGTGTACAGTTTATGTAGTATTGTTAGTCTTGTCCTTATGAAATGTCATATAAAGCGCTCCTTGCTTTATCAAGTGTTCCATGTGTTTATGTTTACACAGAAAAACATGACGTAGTTCGTGTGCTGCTTCTCTGGATTCAGTTGCGAATATGTTTAGCCATGTTAAGAACTTAACTATCAAATAGGTTGTCGAAGAATGTATATATATATATATATAACTATTCTTCATGTAAACAGGAAAATGCTCTAACAAATGATTGTCCGCATACTATTCTGATGAAGAAATGTAATAAACTTCAAAGTGTGCATCCAGTTTTTATATTTTAAATGTTTATCCATTGAAGTTTGGATCATTTGTTTAACATTTTGGTTTCAACACCAATAACACGAACACTAATTGTTCGTTGGAAGAACAGCCAACACGGCATTTATGTGACATCTGTAGGGCAAACCTGGGATTGCTGTGTCATATGTACAACTGGCGCGCGTACAAAAAGTCAAGTTATCGGTTTGAATCCAATCGATATTAAACCAGACGAAATGAACAGATTCAAATTCTAAATACTGAATGTTTGCAAAAAAATGATGGAATCAGCATTTCCGGTGCAATGGTATACACACAGAACTTCATTAGTGTCAGATACTAACAGATGACTCATATTGAATATTATTTTATCCATCCTGGAGTGATAGACAAAAATTTGTTAACATTCCACTAGCAGGGCAGAATGGACGATGTGCCTTTCTTGCAGTGACTGCGGCAGGATAGTGAACAAATGTTGCTAGTGTATACTCCTGCCCATATTTTAGAATGAACCATTTACCACAGGGATTTCGACAATGAGATGTAATAGTTCTACCAGCCATATAACCTACTTAGGCAACTGAAGTCAAAATCCAATTCCCCAATGATACTTTTTCATAATTTTGTTTTGGATTTCCATATCAATTTGAAATTATACATCTTTCAATAGGGCATAAAGCGTGTTTTTCACGATATGTTCTATCCGATATATCTTTTATGACATTTTGCTGTTTAACTACGAAGGAATGTAAGCCGAGCTACAGCTTGATACTTGTGTCACTTAACCACAGACAAAAAGTTTATAAAAATTAGAATATATTAGAGTAGCCACTCATTCAATGAATTTTAAAGAAATTGTATTGTTTGACACTGGAAAGTCACTTTGTGTCTACTCCCAAGATGTTTGGTGTTAGGTTTTTCATTGTCATCATTGAAAATTTGTAATAGGGCTAAGGCGGTGATAGGTTTACACATACTGTTCACATGTATACTTGAAAGTTGTTGAACATGGAAGAAAGCCGTAGAGTCGCGTGACGTTTGTTTTCACCAATCGCGTATTTTCAATATATTCACATAACTCCATGGGAGTGTGAAAATAGGTAGGACCTATTTGATAATAAAGGTTATAAGGTAGGACGCAAGTATGTCTACATTAATTTAGTGATCGCCGTGCGCAAGTGTTCCAAAACATGACATGTATGTGTTTTGCTTATTTCCGTGATGAGAACTTGACAATGTCTTTGTTACATTGTGTATATGTGCGTATTATGTCACTGGAAATACATTTTTTAAAGTAAAGCTACGAATGATGTCTGTTCCGAGGGGGTGTCATGTCAAGCATCGGCTGCGGAAGAGCAACACTGGTGACGTATACGCAAAGAGTCTTCTTGACTTTGAGCTACGTGACAAACAGGAAGTATGGGCACGGTTTGAAACAATGCATGCATATTAGTTGACGTCCGTTGGTATTCATATTAAAAGGAATATACATAGTTGAATGTCACCATGTACTGTGCTGTAATTTTATCCTTCCTGGCTATTTGCATCTGTCAACACGTATCCCGTAAGTATTTATTCGTGTTATCACCAGTCATCAGTCTATCTTCATTTAATAAACACTAATATAACAAAACACTGCCACATGGATTTGTTTATACGTTGATCTATCAAGTAGAATTTGGTTTTAATGGTTATTCTGTGAGTCAGTTTTTATTGAAGTTTGCAAAGGACGGTGTCCCCTACAGGATGTAACCGGAGTACCACAAGACATATACAGTAATTGTATCTAGCACGTTATTACACATTAAGTGATATACAGGCATGTTGCCCCCCCCCCCCCCCCCATACACATCGAGCAAGTGTCACAACATATGTTCAAAATTCAATATCATATCATCACGGTGTTAATTCTTTGACACATAATTTTTTTTCAATTTGTAGAATCAACCAATCTGGCCCTCGGGAGGCCAGCAGGCCAGACGGGAACCTATGGTGGACAGACAGCAGACCGCGCCGTGGATGGGCAGACTGATCTCCAGCACTGCGCTCACCCGGACAACCCGACAGGAGAAGGGGCCGAGTGGTGGGTGGATCTACAGGACGTCTACAGTGTCCAGCGTATTGTGATTGTTAACACATATGAAGGAGGAGGTAATATTGTGATGTGAGATAAATTGTTTCACAACCAGTTGCCATTATTGTCACCAACTAAAAATTGACTGAACTGACCTGATACTAAATTCTCATAAATATATACTAGAATTGTGAATGAATGTTCGGAAGCTGATTTGTTACTTATTTCATTTTGAAGGTTTTGAACGCTTGACAAACTTTGTGCTGAGTGTGGGGCTGACCCTGGACACTGTGTCACCATGTGGTCCAGAGTATAAGGATACGGTAGGATCCGGGGCCTCGGTAAACATCACATGCGACTTGGTGGGACGGTTCGTCAAATTCACGAGACTCCGTGGTTTCCAAGTACATTTTGTGACTTTGTGTGAAGTGAAGGTGTATGGACAAGCAGTCTACGGTGCGTTCTGTTGGGCATACAATTTATGGGCATACAATGTGATAACTGTTGATAAAGTTTAACGAAACAAGTGTTGGGAAAATAAACTCTTTCGTTTTGGGGTATAGTTTATGGGAGCCCAAAGGTGACTTACAAGAGGTGAAGTGTGAAAATAGTAGCCACAGTTGTTTCCATGTGCTAACGTGATTGTTTTCGAAGACAAAACACCTTTTCACATATGTCATCCATGGTCTTCCGTAGTCCAAAATGAGAATGGTTGAAGTCAGTTTTGGTTACCAAACTGTTTTGGTTATCAGACTAATTGTTAACAATATATCTACCAAATGCAGATTGTAATTTGTGTTCATCTGGAGTAATATGCACGCTGCACGATGGTTGCAGTCAATGCCTACCCGGAAAACGTAGGCCTGCTTGTATCCATGGTTCGTATCTCTCAGTACGGTACATTTGGCTATCTCATGTATGTAGTAAATTTAGTACATAAGTCAATGCAAGGAATGAATAAGACAGTGACATCATGCGGATGCGAGTCATTGTGCTCCTTTCGTTTTTTGTTTAGCTTGTCTCAGGTATACTTGTTGCTCAAAATAATTTCCGCATTTAACAGACTGCACTCCCGGTACTTACGGCGTCAATTGTACAAGTGTATGTGGGAGATGCAGGAGTCCTTCAGAGTGTGCTCCAGAGAACGGTGTGTGTTCTGGAGGATGTCAGCTGTGGTGGGCTGGCGACAAATGTGACGTCAACATAGGTAAGACTGTGACTTCTCAGATTGTCATGACTGCGACCTAAACATTCATCAGGTTCAAGGCTTTACAATACTAGTATCAAGCAATCCAAATCTACCAGTAAAATAAGTATTTCTGATTGCACAATAATACGGAGAGGGGAATATATCATAGTTACACATTTCACGTCTGGCGTCAGCATTTCTACATATTAGCCTACTGTATCTGATATTCATTGCGAACAAAATATATTTTCCGAGACGTATAATATTTTGTGTGCCTATTCTCAAGTGCGGCCTGATAGGACGACCGAGACAGCCAGAATCAGTGACGTCACCAACTCATCCTTGGAAGTCACGTGGCAACAGATCACTTCCATACCACGTGATTGCCGACGGTACTACAGCTACATTATCAGCTACAAGCCCCACTATGACACATTATTCACAGTCGGCCCTTCAGTGGTATACACCGACTCTTACGAAAACTCTGTCTGGATAACGGGCCTTGAATACTACCGGGAGTATTATATCAGGATCACCCCGTACAGAGAAATGGATGGCTTGTCTGAGTCCGGAATCATATACCCGACAGTGACCCGATACACAAGTTGCGGATGTGAGTCATTGTGTTCCTTTCTTTTTCATTAGTTGTGTCTATGCCTGGTATCAGGTCGATTTTAATATAAATTATCTTTCCAATCCCGTTTCATCTTTACCAATGGATAATACAACGATCACTGAACAGATCCAGATTCCCCAACCGACGTTCAAGCTCTGTCTATTACTGAGAACGGTCGAGACAAGATAAGTATTTTATGGAATGTGCGTATTTTTCAACTATCATTTCAACATCATATCAACTACGGCAACTATGATAGTGTGAAAGTAATAACTACGCATTAAATATGATACACTGCCTGTAACTGTTTTGCAGGATGTAAGAGGTAATACAATCCGCAGTAGATGTGCTGGTAAGTCCTCTGTACGGATTGAGTATAGGCTGGAGGGGACCACGGACTGGACACAGATAGAGCTGGACCTCTCAGCTACAGAACACGTTATTGAACCACCAGGCGGTACATACCAAGTACGGGTGGTGCTGGTCAACACAGAGGGTCTGGCCACGGCGTCTGATGTACAGTCCGTCACCATTGAAGGTGTTTTTTTGAAATTGTACCCCATGACAAGATAATGTACAGACATACTGCAGAATGGATTATGAGAAAGCGTTGGTCAAATTTTAAGAAAATAAGCCCAGAAGCCCGTATATTTGTACGATTTCAGCCTCAACTCTGGCTACACAAGATCCTACCACGTCATACATTCCATCCAGTACAGGTGATACTACACTGTGTTATCTTCATTGCTTTTGTGTGAAAAAAAAGAAACGTTGGCACCATTGCCAAAGACGGAAAATAAACTAAGCTTCACCTTCTATATTCAGTTGAGCTGGGCGGTACCACTGAAGCAAGATCTGCTCAAGGTAAGTACATATACAGCATACACCACAGTACAGTATACAGCAACTTCGTGAAATGTTTCGATACTGACACATCTACGATTGATATGAATGTTCTTTGTGATAGAAGTAATGTTATTATGTTGTATATGTAAATACGATATTCTTTTCCATATTTTCCTGTATGTTTGGTAAAGACTAACCCCGAGTATAACAGCTTGATGAATGGCAATATTTGATTTATTATCTACTGACCACCAGATGGAGATCAAGGTGTGGATATCACCATACTGGCGTCTGTTGTTGTCGTCATTGTTGTGGTCGCGGTCACAGCCGTCGTCATTACAGTCCTTGTACTGCGACAAAGGTCAGGATGCAAAAAATAATATCTACCTCCAAAAATCTACCTCCACCTCTCACCACAATCATATACATGAACCACTTCTATGAATAACTCTACAGACAACTTTTCTGCACTGACACAATGTGTTCTCACTTCGATACTCCACTTGGGAATCTAAAATTGTTAAACACCTGAGGTTTATGAGAGATAACAACTTTTAATGATTCAGCGGTCAGGTACAGACAGTGGCTGTCACAAATTCATTACAAATGATTACTGATTATTGTACGTTTTCCTTCGCTATATCTCTGAAGGTCAGTTCGTGGTGGAGGTGAGAATACGTTCCAGATTCAGAGCGAATTCTTCTTTTCCAGAAAAGTGCATCACACGAAACGAAGTACACAAACTACAGAGCTACAAACCTACGAGAACCAATCCGTGCCCAGCACTGGTCAGCACCAACCACCAGATCAGACCTCTGATCCGGTAGAATACGAGAAGGTCCCAGCTCCTGTGGAGGCTGAAGACGCCTACCTTACAACACCAGCTGATGTGGTTGCAGACGTGGTCCAGGTGGAGGGACAGTATCAACAGATGGAGTGACCAGTAGAGAATCTCCACGAGGCATTGACGACTATGAGAAGATCCAGATGAATACGCGAACAGCACCTGAAATGTAGCAGCATCATTGAATTGCTAGAGTGCAAACAGAACAAATCTGACATTAGAATAGAAAGCACGCTCTGCGTTATTATTCCAAAGAACACGAAAACTACTACAGTGTGTTTACATCACGTACATATTATGTACTAAAATGCTGTAATGTGTACACTTTTTTTTAGTGTTGTTATTATTGTCCTTATCAAATTCCACATAATGTGCTTCTTTAATTCATTTCTCCATGTGTTTTTGTTCACGTGGAAAGAAACATGATATAGCTCGTATGCTGCTTCTCTGGATTCAGATAAGACTTCGATGTATGTTTACGTATGTTAAAAAATTAATTATCAATAGGGTACCGAAAAATGTATGTATATATAAATATTGATCATTTAAACCGAAAAACGCTCAAACAGTTACTTGTCTGCGTACAGTTCTGATTAAGAGAGGTAATGAACTGCAATGTGTGCATTCAGTTTCTATATTTCAAATGTCCATTGAAGTTTGAATCATTTGTTTAACATTTTTATTACAACACCAATAGCATGAACATTTGGAAGAACAGCAAACACGACCACACAGGTATGGTGGTTGAAAAACATTCTCCTTGTCAACACACCAACTCAGTCCGTGCACACAAAATTTACAGAGTAAGACAATCGTGTGAATTCTATATTGTGCGTACGACTGGCGCACGTCAAGAAAGTCAAGTTATCAGTTTCAATTCAATCGATAATAAAAACAGACGAAATGACCAGATTTAGTTTCCAAATACTGAATAACATTTGCAAATGAATGTTTCTTCAGTATAAGGTCGGACGCAAATATGACTTTCTACATTAGTGATCGCCATGCGCAAGTATTCCATAACATGAAGTGTGGTAAAAAATATGTGTGTCTTGCTTTATGTCCGTGACGAGAAGCTGGCAATGTCTTTGTTGCATTGTCTGTATGTGGGTATGTCACTGAAAATACTTTTTCGAAGTAAAGCTATCAAGGGTGTGTTTTCCAAGAGGGGTTTCATGTCACGCATGGCTGCCAAACAGAAACACTTGTCAGGTATATACGGTAAGAGTCGGCGTGAATTTGGGGTATTTGAAGCAATACACACATATCAGTTGATGCCCGCTGGATTTCATGTTAGGAAGAATATACGGTACACAAATGAAAGTCACCATGACGTACTGTGTTGAAACTTTTGTATCCTTTCTGGCTATTTGCATCTGCCAACATATTGATTCGCGTAAGTATTCATCCCGTTCTATAATCAATTCGGTCAGGTACTCACGTTAGCTTGAAGAATATATATTTAATCAATAGACATCGCAATAAAAAAAACACTGACACAATATTGATATTGATTGCACAAAAATCGAATATGGTTTCAATAGTTATTCCGAGAGACAAGGTTTTTGAATTTTGCATAATACGTTGTCCCCAGGAGGATGTATTTATGTCGGGGTTTATGAATATTTATCAAGGCATTTACAATAACTATACATGTATCTACTACACATCAGGTGATGAGATACATACGCATTAAAGTGATATACAATGGAATCAAGTATATATTCACACTATCATACTAGTACGGTTCTAATTCCTTGACACGTAGTTCACGTCCAATTTGTAGAATCAACCAATCTGGCCCTTGGTAATCCAGCAGATCAGACGGGGACCTATGACGGACAGACAGCAGACCGTGCCGTGGACGGACAGACAGACCTCCAGCACTGCGCTCACCCGGACAACCCCACAAGAGAAGGGGCCGAGTGGTGGGTGGATCTTGGCGCTAGCTACAGAGTGCAACGTATTGTGATCGTCAACACACGAGACAATGGAGGTAATGTGATGCGAGATAAATTGTCTCGCAATCACTTGTCATTATCATTACTAACTAACTGACTTACCTAAACCTGCACTAAATTCTTCATACATCTATTGCATAAAAATATGTGGTAATTGAGCTTCTACTCAATTCATTTGGAGGTTATCCTCGCTTGACGAACTTTGAGCTGATTGTGGGACCGACCCTAGGCACTCTATCACCCTGTGGTCCTGAGTACACGGACGTGGTGGAAGCCGGGGCCTCGGTGACTATCGACTGATCTGGTGGGGCAGTATGTAAAGTTTAGGAGGCTCGGCGGGAGTGAAGTACATCTTGTGACATTGTGTGAAGTGGAAGTGTATGGAACAGCAGTTTATGGTGCGTTCTGTGAAAGATCATGCACAATTTTCGAGAAAAAAACGTATACGAGTAGGCAACATGTTGATTATGCTGAATGTGTTGAAGATATTCGAATGTAATTTCCCATTTAAACATCTGAAATATACATTTCATTTTCATTCTTGCGCTAAGGTATTTTGCATTTGCTCATATAAATCTTTCCGACAAAAGAAAGAAAGAGTTTAGAGTTTAGAAGATAAAGCTCCTAATAATGTTGTTTTTGTTTGTAAAGCATACTATATACAGTGCCTGTTTGACGAGCTGGGTATTGCCAACAATACTAATTCCAATAGTACATACCAAGCCATTACCGTGCCCAAACAGGATATCTTATCAAATCATTTGTCTGTATTGCATTCGTTTGGTATTACTACCTCATGTAAAGATTCTAATTTACCGAACTTATATTGGATCCCAAAGTTGCACAAAAATCCACACAAACAAAGATATATTTCAGGTTCAGCATCATGTTCTACCAAAGCCCTTTCTAAAATAATAACTACTATATTGTCTAAAATTAAACAGGGTCTCCAAAAGTACTCTGAAACCATCTATTCTAGAAGTGGTATAAACCAAATGTGGATATTAAAAAATTCCAAATCTTTATTGGAATATCTACATTCTCACACACTTTCAAAAGTAACGTCTATCAAAACATTCGATTTCTCCACTTTGTACACAACTATACCTCATTCTGAACTGAAATCTCAGCTTAAAAAACTAATCAATAATTCATTTTTCTCTAAAAAGGGACAACGTCGGTACCACTATATTGTAGTTAAATATAATACCGCTTATTTTGTTAAAGGCGACTCTGATGCCCCATACAAATATACTGAAATAGATGTGGTAAATATGGTTAATTTTCTATTGATAATATTTTTGTGGAATTTGGTGGTCGAATATTTCAACAAACTATTGGTATTCCCATGGGTACAAACTGTGCACCATTATTGGCAGACCTGTTTTTATACTCATATGAATCAGATTTTATCCAACATTTACAAAGAGGAGGTTCTAAGAAACTAACATGTAATTTTAATTTCACTTTCCGATACATAGATGATGTATTGTCGCTAAATAATCCCAAGTTTGGTGATTATTTGGATGTCATATATCCTAAGGAACTTGAGATTAAGGATACTACAGAATCCGCTAATTTTTCCAACTATCTAGACCTGAGGTTGGAGATTGATAATGATTCTAACTTGTCAACTAGATTATATGACAAACGTGATGATTTCAATTTTTCCATAGTCAATTTCCCTTTTCTAAGCAGCAACATTCCTATGTCACCGGCTTATGGTGTGTTTGTTTCTCAACTTATACGCTATTCCAGAGCTAGTTGCAAATATGAGGACTTTGTCTATCGAAGTGCCCAGCTAGTCTCTAAACTGCTACGACAAGGATATGTTTTACCAAGACTTATCGCTGCGTTTAAGAAATTCTATGGACGTCATCATGATCTGGTTGATAAATACAGCAAATCCATGTCTGCCATGCAACTAGATCTATTTTCATGTTAATTTTGGGGAATTCATGACGGGTGCCACTAGTGGGGCAGGAAATGCTCACTCTTTCCGGAACACCCGATTTCACCTCCTGATGGCCATTTACGGGGGTTCATGAGTTTCCCTGTCATTTTTGTTTTCTCTCACTTCGTATGCCTGATATGACTTTCTGTCCCCGGACTATGAGATTGGATAACGGACCCTGTTTTGTTTGCTCGGAATACTTGATACTGGGTATTGATTCCACATCTATCAGAGTAATTTTAGATGATGAGATATATCCACCAAATGCAGATTGTAATCTCTGTCCATCTGGAGTGAGTTGCTCGCCGAATGACGGATGTAATCAGTGTCAACTCGGGAAAACCCCGCCTGCTTGTGTAAATGGTTCGTATCTCCCAGTACAGTATACACTTTGATATTTCTTGTCTGTGGTATTTTCACAGATAATGCATTTTCAGACAATGCATCAGATAATAAACGAGATTCACTTCACACCTGACAGACTGCGATCCTGGTACTTACGGAGTCAACTGTTCAAGTACCTGTGGTAGATGCAGGAGTCCTTCAGAGTGTGCTCCAGAGAACGGTGTGTGTTCTCGAGGATGTCAGCTCTGGTGGGCCGGAGACAAGTGTGACGTCAACATAGGTATGTGAGTGATTTCTCAGATTGTCATGACTGCGACATAAACATTCATCAGGTTCAAGGCTTTACAATACTAGTATCAATCAATCCAATCCAATCAATCAATTTTTTTTAAAGAAATAATTGTATCAACGTAATCTGGAGCTTAAAATTTACATATTTTACAGAGTAAATGTTCAGCATCCTAAAACTGAAACGAAAATAGGGGGTCACCATATCCGTTCGCATGGAAAACACGATGCAAGATGTGAATATGGACAAAAAAATGCACAAAAATGCCATAATTTATGTCATTTTAGGTAATGAGATTCCTTTTTGCCACCAGGATCGCCACCATGTAATTCGGGTATAGATAAACCATAGAAACAGTCCACTGTGCCATATAATGCAAAAACGTAATAATGTTGCAGTAAAATTTTGTTATGTTTGTTTTTGCATAATGCAGACAATGGATATGACGTTTTTTGTACTTTTTAGGCATAATAGACTGTTCTATAGCCCCAAAAGCACATGGCATCTGCAGGAACCCCATTATTTGTGATTTTGATTGAATATGTAGAAGAAACGAGCACGATGACCCCCTATTTTCTTTTCATTATCAGGATCAGTTACTTTATAAAAATGGGTCATTTTGAAGAGATAATATTCGGGTATTGACTTTCAAATTGTGACTCTTCGTTACCTTAATGTTTGTAGCAGACTACGTTAATACGGAGAGGGGAATATATCATAGTTAAACATTTCAGGTCTGGCGTCAGCATTTCTACATATTAGCCTATACTGTATCTGATTTTCAATGCGAACCAAATATATATACCGAGATGTAACATTTCGTGTGCTTTATCTCAAGTGCGGCCAGACTGGACGACCGAGACAGCCAGGGTCAGTGACGTCACCAACTCATCTTTGGAAGTCACGTGGCAACAAATCACGTCCGTACCACGTGACTACCGACAGTATTACAGTTACACCATCAGCTACAAGCCTGATTATGACTCATTATTCACAAGCGGCCCTTCAGTGGAGCACATCGATTCCGAAGAAAACTCGGTCCGGATAACAGGCCTTGAATATTACCGGGAGTATCATATCAGGATCACCCCGTACAGAGAAATGGATGGCCAGCAGGAGTCTGGTGTCATATATCCAATTGTCAGCCAATACACAGCCTGCGGATGTGAGTCTGTTCGTTTTCATTAGATATGCCTATTGCCTAAGTCACATTTGCACCGATGCCTTCGCCGATAAGGATACGATGCCCGAAAAGGCTGAAATTTGGCCATTTCCGCCGGTCACCCACCGAGCGCCTGAGGATCATCCGTGACCATCTGGCAACAATCGGACATCGTAGACACGTCGGTAGAGGCATCGGAAGAAAATAACGCAGATTAGAAAAAATGTGGTAGAAATGACATCAGTGGTGAATCGCTTGCACGTCTGCCGGTGAGCGGCCAGAGCCCCTTCAGATGCCCATCAGGTGCCGAGGGATTCGACCAAATTTTTCGGCCGACCAATGTGGATAGCTCACCAGGTATCACCGCCGGGTAACCTGCCGGGCGCCGATGAATGTCCGGAAGGTTCCCTTCAGATAATCGGCCGATTTGTACATATCAGACGGTCACTGAGCAGGTACCAGTAGGGTATCATGTGGTCTCCGGTAGAGCATCGTTGGTTGGTCAGTCTTTCTTGAAACCCTAAAATTTGGATGGACACGGTGAAGACATGCAATCGTAGGTGACTATAGCGGGCACCGGCGGAAATGCCTGGTGGTTTCATGACCACTCGAAAGATATGGGAAAGATGCCTGACAAACTATCGCCGGCGGCTGCAACATCGGTAGATACCACCGATGTCCCGACATCGGCCGGCGACCTGTGCAAATGTGACCTAGGCATACATCACTGTGGCGATACTGGATGCACTAATGATCGTTAGTGCACTAACGATCGTTAGTGCATCCCGCAATGGCGGACAGTAAACACGGTCAGTTTGGTTTTCAATCGTATTTTATCAAATGACAGGTCCATTTGTGATAAATGGATACTTCGAAGGTAGCTTAGTGTTTTGGTCAAAGACATGCGTAGTTATTTCAAGTGAATCACGCTTTTTTGTTGAGATATGTTGAGGAAAAGAATTAGCGATAAGATTCACCAACGACAAAAGTGAGATTCCCTAACGATATAGGCCTAATAAGTGTATATTGTAATAGGTCCATATCATACACCATTGTGAATTCGTTGATTTATGCGACATAAATTAGCGAATGCCACATTAAAAATAGGAAATCTGTACTAGAAGATCATCTGTACACATCAATACAATCATGTCAATTGGTATTTTTTTCACGTTTAACATCTAAATAACGTAGATTTGAATTAATAAAGCAAAGATCGTTAGGGAATCTTCACATGTTCGTTAGGGAATCTTCGATTTCACAAAAACAGTCGTTAGGGAATCTTTCGGCTTTTTTTCAGACGAGTTTTTCATGCTCAAACCAACATAAATCACCATGTATTTGCAACGAACGGTTGTTTCGTGCGCAAAAGAATCAGCAGATGTATGTGTGTATTGATCACAATCGTGATTATCGGGAAAATGAAGAAAATTCAAATGAACCATAATTGGTATTCGCCATTGCGGGATGGCGTGGTTGTCTCGCCACAGTGTATATATATTTTCTGCTGTGTGTGTGTGTTTTTTTCTTTTAGTATAATTTTTCTAGGTTTTTCAATCATGATTCCATCCATATCAATGGATAATACAATGATTACTGAACAGATCCAGATTCCCCAACTGACGTTCGAGCTCTGTCCATCATTGAGAATGGTCGTGAAAAGATAAGAATTTCATGGAAAGTGCGTAGAATCTATCATATATGTATTTATCTATCATTTCCAAACCACTTTGAAACAACTACAGCAACTACGATATCATCAAAGTAAATAGTACACACTCCACATATAACTTTTTCGCAGGATGTAAAAGGTGATGCAATTCTCAGTAGATGTGCTGGTAAGTCCTCTGTACGAGTTGAGTATAGACTGGACGGGACCGCTGTTTGGAACCAGATAGAATTGGGCCTCTCGGCTACAGAATACATTGTTGAACCACCAGGCGGGACATCCCAAACACAGGTGGTGCTGGTCAACACAGACGGTCTGGCCACGGCATCTGATGTACAAGTTCTCACCATACAAGGTTGTAGTTGAGAACGTACCCAATGACGAAATAATATACATACACACTTCAGGATTGAATGGATTATATTTCTGAATTGACGCTAGGCTAAAATCAAACAAGAAGGGTCATGCTTATATGGCTTTTTGCATGATTTCAGCCCCAACTGTCTCTACAACAGATGCCCCGTCGTACACTCCATCCAATACAAGTAATCCCACAGTTTGTTGTTATTATTACTCGTTAGAAAGAAAGAAAAACATTATAAAAATTATAAAAATAACAATACATTATAATAATTTTGAAACAATATATTCATTGATTCATTTATGAATTAACTAATATAAATTGACCCTCTAGCTTCAGTGGCACTGAGCAGTACAACTTTAAGTGCAACTGGAACAGGACCCACCAGAGGTTAGTACATATACATTTTTGTTACTGGACAGATACCTCAAGGCCAGCTTAGGTATCAACACATTCACAATGAATATGAGCATCCTTTAAAAAATCGTTTGAATATCTGAAATGCCAAGTTTTCACACAAATTCCCTCTCATACCCGAAAATATTACATACAATGCCAACATTTTATTTATGATAGATGGACCACAAGCTGGAAGTCAAGGAGTGGACATTACCACAATAGTGACCGCTGTTGTTATCATTGTGGTGGCAGCAGTCACAGCAATCGTGATAACAATCCTTGTACTGCGACAAAGGTCAGAGTGCGAGAAATATCTTCCTACCCGTATCACGTACTCGTATACAAGACCCAATAATCCACAACTTAACACCTTACTAGAGTTACACCACGTCTTTAGAACATCAAGTTTTTGAGTACAAGACTCACGGATTCCTTCCATACTTTTCACTTTACGTTTATCACAAAAAGAAAAAAAGTTTTGGGATTTCCTACATACCCTCTAAATGTGTTCCGAATGACGGATCAATTGATGCGTCTACTATATGCTGTGGTATAGCAAAAGCCAATACATCCTCGCGGTGATAAAACAATCTCCATGCGTAACATTGTTTTCTCTTCCAGAAAAGCACATCATGCTCAAAGAAATGCTCACGACAAAGAGCTACACACCTACGAAAACCAATCCGTGCCTAGCACTGGGCAGCACCAACCACCAAATCAGCCTTCTGATCCAGTGGAATACGAGGAGGTCCCAGCTCCTGCGGAGACACAGTACCAGGGAATGGATGCTACCACGCGAGAGCGTCCGACGTCAGATGACGCCTACGCTAGAATCCCAGCTGCCCCATTTACAGATGTGGTCCAGGTGGAGGAACAGTACCAAGAGGTGGATGTGACCAGTCGAGAACCTCCACGAGGCATTGACGACTATGATAAGATCCAGATGGGCGCTTGACCAACACCTCGAATGTGATCGCACAATCTCTATTGAGTAGATGTAGTAGATTTTCAAAGTGAACACAGATATCAAAATGATTCGAAACCGTATACTTTATGTATCCTGTATTATATTGTACGTATTAATATAATGAAGAACATTAATTGTTTAGGGGAAGTTAACATCACATTGGATTATGCACTGACATGTTTTCGTGCAGCTGACACGGTAGTTAGTGCGCTTGCTTGATGTTGCACTAATTTCCGACAAAATAGAGGTTATGATGTGCAGTTGAAAATTCACAAATCAATCAGATACTTTCTGATTGTATGTCACACATCTCGCATGCCATAAACAGTTTATTGAATTGATTATATCAAGTATGAGAATAACTGATAGCCCTGGCAATCGGAACACATTGTACTAATGAGGAGGCAATAAACAAAAATGCTTTTACGTTAGATTCAATATTCTATCAATTGTCAAATTACTCTGAGTTACATTGGCATCATCCAAGATAACGCAGAAGTATCTGGTTGTAGTCGATTCGTCCTGACTTACTTCATTGGAAATGGTAACTTTCTTCCATTGGTCAATTCGATTGTTCAAGTCGTACTCCAGCGAGAGTGAACGAAAACCAACAAAGAAGAAAACTAATTTTCTATGACGGCTGATGGCGGCATTGCTCAGAGCGCCATACCTTCCATGCCATTTAACAGTTGGCTATTCTTCACTTTTATTTATATATTGATGTTGGCTCACTGATCACATTGCCTTCTCTGTCACAACCAACGAAGTCGCCAAATCAGCACGAAGATCGCTCGGACTCCTGATCGCCAAAGTTCGCACTAATAGTGGCGTAACTTTCACAGTATACACGAGGCTGTTCAATGCCATGGTTATCCCTGTAATAACATGGGGCAGCCATATAGGGTCTGAGAACTTATAGCTGCATCAACGCTATAATGAACCGGGCTGCCAGATTCTTTCTTGGTGTCTTCCAACATGCCTCAAATGCAGTCGTTATGGGTGATATGCTAGGTTTTTTTATTGTCATCATCTAAATCTCGTTATCAGCGGTAATAGGTTGATACATACATTGGCTGGCAACCACCCTAGATCCAGCAATGGAAATCCGTCACCAGACAGTTCTGCCGATTATGCAAAATGGACAACAACAGACTGAACCGACATGTATTTGTCTGGGTCTTGCAGGCAAACGGAAGCAACTGGGCCAAGTCATGCGTTGACCACTTCAACCAAGTCGGATTGACCCATATCACCAACCCCGATACGGGCCATCCTGCTAGAATCATTATAACCACTATCAAAGTTATTTGTGTTTCTACGGTTTACTGATGATATCTAGGGTGCATTATGATGTGTGTTTTTTTTTCTCTCGCCTATAGATATATCTTTAGACGCGTTATTGGCCAGCGCCTCGCGCTGGTCTTCTAAGTTTGCCTAAAATGAGACCCACGGAGGGTAGATATGAGTGGGCCCGGTCCTGCTCATGCTGCTGTCCTTTGTTAAATACAGTAATCTCAACAAAAGGATCACAGCACTTTCAAAAATAATATTTCTGATTGTTTCCATGAGGTTTTACATTTTAATCTTGTGAATAAACGCAAATACTCTGAGAGCTTTGCGATATTTGTTTATTTACCGTAATGCATACGCATATAGTAGCGCAACAAAAATATTGAGCTAATGTTGACAGAACAATTACGAAAGGTTGCCAATTTTTATAGTTTAAGATATAAAAGTGATAAAATGTGATGACAAATGTTTTTTTTTACACCAAAATAGACGCATAAACTATCAATTTGATCCAAAACATTGGGCATCATTAAAACCATTGAATGTCTGTGCTCGGATATACATCGATAGATATGTTCTTCTTTGTTTATTAAATAAAGATTATTAATCACGAAAACTTTCCCATCCCAACATATTTCCGCTGGCCACAAACATAATTCTCTCCACTGTAGGTTACTTGTTATAGTGATGGTATTCCAGTAAGGGAGCAATGAACAGTTCGTGTGCTTGTCGATCAGGGATAGACCGGAAGTTTTGGAGATTGATGAGTAGACATTTTTTATCGAAGTTCATAAATTTGGAAAGTTCATGAGAAAAACTGAGTTTTCTACAGGTTTACAAGCCCAAAGTTGTACGTTCTTGTAATTTTGTTCCCCTGAAGTATTTGGTTATCATTTTCCTCACTCCATTCACAGTTCACGTATTTTTCCGAATATTTTTCGTAAATTTAGCTATGGCCAGTCGCTGTCAGTAGACCTGGTTTAATTATTCAATTCGCCTGTTTACTAGACTAGTTGTATTCTCATTTATTTTTGTAATCTTGAGTAAATACACACACATGAACATATTAGTGAAAAATATTAGTAACCATGTTGCTAATCCAGTTATTGTCAGATATTCTCCAGAACTCAAGTAAATTTGACATTGAATCTGTTGTAGGTTGTACCATCCTCATCATCAACATCACCACCACATCATATTACGCCACAAGTTCATGAAGTTGTCAAGTCAGACCCAGTCATACAAGTTATCAAACAAGTGTCAAGTATCAATTGTGAAGACAATAAAGATGTGTGTCAACACGAGGGTTGCAGTCTCTTGTACTCCACAAGTACCAACGGTACTTATTTACTTATTTAAAACGTTATTTGTTTTGTCCAAATAGCTGCATGCCAAAATAAGCTGATATTTCTCTCCTACAAGAAAGCTCTTTGAACATTATGACTGACCACATCATGACAACCACATCGATGATTCGTTTGACACATTTCGTTCATGCATATCGACCATAAGTGAGTTTCTACACATCGCATTGATTGGAAATATATACTTCATGACACACTATTGTTACTGGAGAGAACTTCATATAGGACATAGTCTTCCTGGTCAATCCAATAATGATTGTTTATACACAAAAGGGAAATTTATACGTAGGTTGAAGAAAACGGCAGTATGTTACTCACTGCATGTAACTCATTGCATGACAGGCAGACACTCTAACGACACACAATATTGCATGCGTACACTTTCCATATCATAAAGACAAATTTATCGTATTCAACCGGGAAGTAGTATCAGCATTTCAAGGATATTGGGTTTTGACTACTATTCATTCGCGCATTTACGTATTAGGAGGTTGGAAGAACGACTGGAATTCACTATGACGTACTTTGTAGTGACTTTTATCCCCTTTGTGGTTATTTGTATCTGCCAATATGTTGCCGCGCGTGAGTATTACCCTGATTGTGTTATTAATTATGGCAATGTAGTGTTTATTGCATTTCTCGCACGACATTGTTACTAAAATAATAGTTAATTTGAAAGTGATTTAGGGGAAAAATAAATGTTCAACATGACCATTGATAGCCAACAACTCATGGATAGTGGTTATTTTTAGAGTAAATAATTATGCCCTGTCAGAATTTTTATAACAACACAATTGTACCATTTAACTTCGTTAAGGCTAACACCCTATTCAAATGTATATTAAATTTAGAATTAGGCAATCTGGCGTCACGCAAGTCAGCATTCCAGACGGGAGTTTATCAAGGACAGACAGCAAGCCGTGCGGTGGATGGGCGGACCAGTTCTCCCTACTGTGCCCACCCGGACAACCCGACAGGAGAAGGGGCTGAGTGGTGGGTGTACCTGCAGGCTTCCTACAGAGTGCAGCGTATTGTGATCGTCAATGCTCACGACGGAGATGGGGTTTTCCAAAGTATGTTTCTTTGCTGGTTGTTATGTTCCCGACTTTGATTTATTGGCATAGCATTGCGCCCGTCAACCGTCCGTTCGTCTTAGGATTTTCATCTTTAGAATTGACAACCGAATCTTTCTGAAACTGTGAACAAAAATGCTGAAATATAATTCGAAGAATATAAGAATATTGGATGAATTTTGGGAGAAAAAACGATAAATTTGAATATTTTTAAATTTGCTTGGGAAGCTATATAGGGGAAGTTTTCGAGCAAAATTTGAATTACATCTCGCAATATACCGGTAGAGCTCATTTGGTTGACGTGCTATATGGGTTTGTTGAATTTCATGATTGTGTTGAACTAAATTAACAAAGGATGGAGGAAGTTTTCTCAATGTTTTACCATGCATGAACAAAGCTACTTCATATATGTACCGGTATGTCATTTTTAAAGATACTTGATCTATTGAGAAGGGATTCAGTGTGGCGATTGTCAGCAGCGTTATGAATAGACCTAATAGCACGTTTGTGTGAAATATTTGTTCATTTTAGATTTGTTGGTGTCGCATCACCGCATGCGATATTGCCGTACAGTAGGTATAGATGAATCAATAAAAAATGTAACGTTTCCTGGCTTTCGAAAAGTTAATGTTTTTTTCACTTGTTTGAATCGTGAAAGTGATCTACAAAATTTTTATTGTTAACACGATTTATGTGATATTTCCAAGAGAGTGTTTCATCAATATATGAACCCAAAAATGTTGTATATTTTTCTTCACAGTCGGCCCCTATTGTAATACGTGTTAGTGGTATACCATTGACAAATGCTTGTCGGTTGTTAAAATTCTGTGATGGCGCTTTAAAAACAATGAATTTTGTTTTGTTTGCATTAAGGGATACTTTATTGGCACATAACCAATGAAATAATTTATTACCCTCGATGTTTGCTTATTTGAATAGAATGTTTACATCAGAGTTGGAACTAAACAAGGATGTGTCATCAGCGTAGGAAAGTATGATCGCATTAGTTGAGGTTGGGATGTCATTTACGTATATTGAGTAAAGTAGGGGACCTAATATTGAGCCTCGTGGAGTGACTGAGATTATATCAGATTTATTATTCTGATTTAATTCTATCTGACATGTAAGATTCAATCCAATCATGGGCGATTCCACGAATGTCGTATATCTCTATTTTTCAATAATATTTCATGAGGTCAAAAGCCTTCGAAATGTCACAGAAAATTGAGAGTGTCATTTGTCTAGGAGTACATTTGTTTGCTGTAGCACAAGCATTAAGCAGATGAAAAACAGGGGGTATATATGTGTATATAGTGCTGTTTGGGGGGGGACCATATTGGTGTACATGAAATAAGTTCTAACCGTTAAAGAAACCAATTATTTTATTACATAACCTTTTCTAGTTCTTTGGAAAATGCTAGTAGAAAGCCTTCTGGTCTGTAATTGGAAATTTGTCATTGTCAGATGCTTTGTATATGGGAATAACTTTGGCAGTTTTTTTCAGGGACAATTCCAGTTTCAAGAGATTTGTTTATTGTGTATGTGAATAATGTAATAATGAAGCCATTTGAAGGTAGTCATTTTTCTTGAAATCTATTGAGACAATTTTTTTAACTTATGCATAAGACTCCTCTTATGTACCTTTGTTTTATTGCCTTTGCAACACCTTAAACAGACGCTAAATAGCACAGTTATTTTCCATTCTCTAGAGAGTGTCAAATCCTATACAAGATGCCATGGTCAAATTTCTCTCCAAAACACACACACACACACACACAAACCAATTGGGGTCTTAGACACACATACACATTGTAAATGTACACCCAATAATGGCATTAAAGGTAAGGCCCACGCTGAATGTAGGGAGAAATGATCTGGAAAAACATGAATTGGTCAGAGTGCATACTATGGGTTTGTGATCGTCGCGTCGCGTCCGAACACTCTAGCATTCGAAATGCTCACGTCCTGTGGGGTACCAAGCTAAAAAGCTCTCGCCTAACTTCGATTTGCCAAAAAACTGTCCAAAATCACACATATAACCTCACAGCCTGTTTCAGTGTGTATCGACCCTGTAATGTTCGAAATGTTAGTGACTCTTTAAACACGCCTAAAATGTATTATCAAAACACTGAACAATAGTTATTTCAATAAGCCTGGTTGCAATTGAGCTAAAAACTAATTTTGGAGCCAATCATACGATTCCTGTCTGAGAAGTGTTTGAATTAATTTGTCCACATATGACGCTCACAAGTGATCATCAAAATAAATAAATTTCAGTGATGAAGCTATGTTATACTCATGCCAATTTCAGGGCTATGACGATAACAACGTTATCTATATGTGTATCCAAATAGAAGAGTAATTCGTGAAGTATTTTGGCATGTAAAGCATCCACCATGTTCATATTGACATTTGTGTGGATTCAAACGCACCAAAAATGGTGCTGTTCCTTAATGAAGGCATGATTTCTCTTGGAAATAGAAAAAAATTGAAAGTAAAATTTGCAAAAAAATTCAGAATATATTTTATACATAATATGGCAATAAAACTGCGAGATATGAACAAAATCTATACTGTTCATATTCGAAGTTATCACGATTTTTTCAGTCATATTCATACTGAAATGTACCCCCAATATCATGGTTTTAAACACACAAATAATATACATTCATGGATATGGAAATTACGTTGATTCTGCTTCAATGATGGTAGGCCCTATGAAAGTTTATTTGTAATTGGTAGTATTCATCAATTATATTTATATTTGTCGTAAGTGTCACAATTATTCATATAGTTACAATAGATATGTAGTTGAAGGTATATAGCATTTCGAGTGTTCAACCAGATGTTCGCATTTCATTCATTTTGAGGGGTCAGATTATTGATGGAACACCCCATATTAAATGCCTCATAAATTTTCAATACTCTGTTTTTATTTTATTCAATCAGTAGTCGCACAACCCAACATAATAAAATTCACAAATACATGTATCTATGATTGGGATATAAAGGGGATGATCTACCGTAAGTCATCAATGGGAAGAACCTTTCAAGATATAACTTAATTTCGTATTATAGTCCACACGGAAAACGTGTGTTCGGCAACATTTAGGAATATGACAATAGAGTTGAAGATCAGTGTACCAATTTATTTTGGAAAATCAATACTCTGTAAAATTCCCCTGATCTGCCAGTAAGCTACAGCACCCTTGGTGCTATGTTTGAGGTTATCATCACTTGACGAACTTTGTGCTGAGTGTGGGACCGACCCTGGACACTGTGTCACCCTGTGGTCCTGAGTACACGGACGTAGTGGGACCCGGCGCCTCGGTGAACATCACGTGTGACGTGGTGGGGAGGTTCGTGAAGTTCAAGAGGCTCGGCGGGAGAGAAGTACATCTTGTGACATTGTGTGAAGTGGAAGTGTATGGACAAAGGTTTTATGGTACGCTTTCTGTATTTTCTTATATTCTTCCTCCTCTACTGAATCATATTTGAAGTTTTGGCTATGACATTTCTTTTTGCACTAAAGTTAAATCGGCAACTGAATTCACCAAATGCAGATTGTAGTTTCTGTCCACCTGGGGTTAGTTGCTCATCTCATGAAGGTTGCAGTCAGTGTGGGCCCGGAAGAAGTTACCGTACTTGTGGTTCGTATCTCCTAGTATAATACATCTCCACTGAAGAACTCAAGGTCACATCATCGGTCACGGGACCGATTGAGATCAGTACTGGATAAGTAAACATAAATACAATTTAAAGGCATGTACATGCAATAGATCTAATATTTTAGAAATCGGACAATATCGTCGGATGAGTCTGTGAAATATAAACCATGATATTCATAACTGCCATAAATGACCACTGCATGATTCAAAATATTCATCGCACCTAGCAGATTGCTGGCCTGGTACTTACGGCGCCAATTGCTCAAGTGAATGTGGGAAATGCCAGCGGTTTTACGACTGTTCTTCGAAGGACGGCGTGTGTTCTGGAGACTGCCAGAGCTACTGGACGGGAGACAAGTGTGACGTTTACGTCGGTGTGTAATATGCATTTGATATTGCTCATAAATGTCGAACCTTTATTTCGAGGCAAACACAATGAGAAACATATTTGAACACAATGAGCAAGAAATCCATAATGAATATGGGAATTTATCCCGAAAGCTATCTTTTACGAAAATTGTTATTGTGTGACTATTCTGTGATTCGCCACGCTCTCGAAACGTTTTCCTCACTTTTGACGAGTTTTTTTGTTAATGAGCTGGTAGAATCCATGTCATAAATAGGCCGTCAGGTAATCAAAACTGCAAACTTCAGGTTGTGGGAGCAGTGTGCAATATTTGGCAGTTACCACCCCACCAATCGTCATCGATCAGGTATAATCACAATTGGAAATCTAGCAGGATTTTGAAATATATCGGTACTAATTTTGTTTATATTACTTTTAAAAAAACCTCATTACCTGAAAGAAAAATAATTCTTCAATATCATTCCTCGTGGTATCATTATAAAGTTGCAAACATAAATGTTGGGGGACAATTGAATCATAATTATCGAACTCAGCTGCAATCTGATCTTTCAGATAATGAAAATTCCTTATATTATAATGGGAAAAAAACTGAATATACCACACCAATATTACTATTATCATGAATGATAATCAAACAAAATTGGTCACAAATTGTTTTGATGACATAAAAGATCTGAATATATATATCACTCCCGTGTAAACAAAAAGAAAATCTACTCATGCAAATATAAACACATTGTTTGAAATATTAGAATATTTTTAGCTTTTGATGTCAACTATGAAAAGTGTTATTCCATATTTATACAGATCTGTGGGACTTTTTTGATGGTGTTAGGATCTGCTAGCTGTTTTTTTTCATTCACTCTTGTGAATGAACTTATGTTCAGAGTGCAGGGCTGTTACAGATATTGGCTGCTTGTTTGGCACTCGTTGACTCTCATCGCGAGAAGTATACATGACGTTACGTCGTCATAAGGCCACTCCTGATTATTTTTTGTTCGTTTTTTAAGGTTACCGGACCTTTGGTCCGTAACCTATTGGCATGGCGATGCGTCCGGCGTCGGCGTCGTCGTCGTCCGTCGTCCGTCGTCGTCGTCGTCGTCGTCCGTCAACAATTTTCTCTTTAAAGTTTACGATCTAATTTTTCTGAAATTTTGCACAAAAATGCCTAAAAATATTTCGAGAGGGAGATGTTTTTTAGTTTTTTGATTTTCGCATTTTTTTCAAAATGGCGGCCGTTTTCGACGAAAAATGCCTGATTTTGGACTTTGGCGGCCATTTTCTCAAAATCTGTTCAGTAACTTTTTTTTATTGATGCATAACACTCCTCATATGTACCCCTGTGACATGTATAAATTTCGTTGCGCTTGAATCGCTCGAAGTGGGCCATTTTGGGCCCAAACTCGGCCCAAATGGGACTTTCCCATGTTAAATTCTCCTATGCTTTATAATGGGACACATTAAAGCCTAATATCTCACTTAATAATGAGATTAGAGACTAGGAATCAATTGTGGACATATAGGAAATGATATATGCTGAATATTGTCGTGACCTTGAATTTGACCTCTGATCTAGGTTTCAAGGTCAGAGCGGCCGTTTTCGTTGAAAAATGGCCAATTTTGGTCTTCGACGGTCGTTTTCTCAAAATCTGTTTAGTAACTTTTTTTTTATTGATGAAAAGCACTCCTCATATGTACCCCTGTGACATGTATAAATTTCGTTGCGCTTGAATCGCTTGAAGTGGGCCATTTTGGGCCCAAACTCGACCCAAATGTGACTTTCCCATGTTAAATTTTCCTATGCTTTATAATGGCACACATTAAGCCTAATATCTCACTTGATATTGAAATTAGAGACTAGGAATAAATTGTGGACATATAGGAAATGATATATCCTGAATATTCTCGTGACCTTGAATTTGACTTTTGACCTCATTTTCAAGGTCACAGGAAAAAATGGCTAATATCTCGCTTATTATCGACTTTACAGCTTAGGAATCAATTGTGAACATATAGGAAATGATATATGCTCAATAATCGTGTGACCTTGAATTAGACCTTTGACCTCATTTTCAAGGTCACATGACAAAATGGCTAATATCTCGCTTATTATCGACTTTACAGTTAAGGAATCAATTGTGAACATATAGGAAATGATATATGCTGAATATTTTTGTGACCTTGAATTTGACCTTTGACCTCATTTTCAAGGTCACATGACAAAATGGCTAATATCTCGCTTATTATCGACTTAACAGCTTAGGAATTAATTGTGAACATATAGGAAATGATATATGCTGAAAATTCTCATGACCTCGAATTTGGCCTTTGACCTCGTTTTCAAGGTCAACAGGACAAAATGGCTAATATCTCGCTTATTATCGACTTTACAGCTTAGGAATCAATTGTGAACATATAGGAAATGATATATGCTGAATATTCTCATGACCTTGAATTTGACCTTTGATCTCATTTTCAAATTCACAGGACAAAATGGCCAATATCTTGCTTATTAGCGCCTTTACAGCTTAGAAATCAATTGTGAACATATAGGAAATGATATATGCTGAATATTCTAGTGACCTTGAATTTGACTTTTGACCTCATTTTCAAGGTCAACAGGACAAAATGGCTAATATCTCGCTTATTATCGACTTTACAGCTTGGGAATCAGTTGTGAACATATAGGAAATGATATATGCTGAATATTCTTGTGACCTTGAATTTGACCTTTGACCTCATTTTCAAGGTCACATGACAAAATGGCTAATATCTCGCTTATTATCGACTTTACAGTTTAGGAATCAATTGTGAACATATAGGAAATGATATATGCTGAATATTTTCGTGACCTTGAATTTGACCTTTGACCTCATTTTCAAGATCACATGACAAAATGGCTAATATCTCGCTTATTATCGACTTTACAGTTTAGGAATCAATTGTGAACATATAGGAAATGATATATGCTGAATATTTTCGTGACCTTGAATTTGACCTTTGACCTCATTTCCAAGGTCGCAGGACAAAATTGCTAATATCTCGCTTATTATCGACTTTACAGCTTAGGAATCAATTGTGAACATATAGGAAATGATATATGCTGAATATTCTCGTGGCCTTTAATTTGAGCTTTGACCTCATTTTCAAGGTCACAGGACAAAATGGCCAATATCTTGCTTATTAGCGACTTTACAGCTTAGGAATCGATTGTGAACATATAGGAAATGATATATGCTGAAAATTCTCGTGACCTTGAATTTGACCTTTGACCTCATTTTCAAGGTCACAGGACAAAACGGCCAATATCTTGCTTATTAGCGACTTTACAGCTCAAGAATCAATTGTGAACATATAGGAAATGATATATGCTGAAAATTCTCATGACCTTGAATTTGACCTTTGACCTCATTTTCAAGGTCACATGACAAAATGGCTAATATCTCGTTTATTGTCGACTTTACAGCTTAGGAATCAATTGTGAACATATAGGAAATAATATACGCAGAATATTCTCCTGACCTTGAATTTGACCTTTGACCTCATTTCCAAGGTCACAGGACAAAATTGCTGATATCTCGCTTATTATCGACTTTACAGCTTAGGAATCAATTGTGAACATATGGGAAATGATATATGCTGAATATTCTCGTGACCTTGAATTTGACCTTTGACCTCATTTTCAAGGTCACAGGACAAAATGGCCAATATCTTGCTTATTAGCGACTTTACAGCTTAGGAATCAATTGTGAACATATAGGAAATGATATATGCTGAAAATGCTCGTGACCTTGAATTTGACCTTTGACCTATTTTCAAGGTCACAGGACAAAATGGCCAATATCTTGCTTATTAGCGACTTTACAGCTTAGGAATCAATTGTGAACATATAGGAAATGATATATGCTGAAAAGCTCGTGACCTTGAATTTGACCTTTGACCTATTTTCAAGGTCACAGGACAAAATGGCCAATATCTTGCTTATTAGCGACTTTACAGCTTAGGAATTAATTGTGAACATATAGGAAATGATATATGCTGAAAATTCTCATGACCTCGAATTTGACCTTTGACCTCATTTTCAAGGTCAACAGGACAAAATGGCTAATATCTTGCTTATTATCGACTTTACAGCTTAGGAATCAATTGTGAACATATAGGAAATGATATATTCTGAATATTTTACTGATATTGAATTTGACCTTTGACCTAAATTTCAAGGTCAGTCATTTTATTTTCAAAGTCAGATTACAAAATGGCTTATATCTCGCTTATTATCAAATTTACAGCTTAGGGGTCCATAGTGAACATATAGGAAATGATGTATGCTGAATAGTTTGGTGATCTAGAATTTAACCTTTGATCCCATTTTCAAGGTTAGAGATATGGCGATTTCAGTGGTCACCTTGAATTTGACTTTCAACTTTCTCGGCTTAACTCTGTATATTTCTCCGGTAACCTTACTAGCCCATTGGGCTAATTTTTTTTTTGGGAAATGAAAAGCTAGGAGGGGTGACCAAACGACCCCGCAAATAAAAAAAAACATTATACCTTGCAATGAGTCTTTGAATGTAAATGATGCTGTGGTATGTCTTTTTCATCCTATAATAGTTCTATATTAAACCTTGAAACCTTATCTGTGTTTGAATAAGTGCTGCGCGACCACGATGTGTATGTAGGCGTTACGAAGATTGGTGGAATTTTCTGTGTTAAAATGGCATTAGTTTCCACGATATTGCATGTTTATTTTGTGAAAATTTCTTGAAAAGCTAGGCGCGCGGGGAGGAGAAACAAGAAATTATTCACGAACGACATAATAACGTTTGGGTCAACAGAACATTTCATAAAAAAATATATACTTTATAGTACAACCAGACTGGTCGAACGAAACAGCCACAATCAGTGACGTCACTAACTCATCCTTGGAAGTCGCGTGGCAACAGATCAAGTCCGTACAACGTGACATCCGCCAGTACTACGGCTACATCATCAGCTTCAAGCCTGTCGACTCTGCTATATTTACCACCTTCGAACGTAGAGTCATTGTGAAACACATTGATTCAGAGTACAATTCTGTCTGGATAATGGGCCTGGAGAACTATCTTGTGGACATGCTACAGTCAGGTATCCTGTCCTGAGCCGATACACCAGCTGTGGATGTGAGTCACTCTGTTCCTCCATGTCATTAGAAAAGCCTTTATTTGGCACCGTTCTAAAAACACTTTCATACATTTTTACTCATTCTGTTAATGGGCTACACGATTACACCACTATACCACAACAGATCCGGATGCTCCAAGTAACGTTCGAGCCATGGCTATCAGTGAGAACCGTCGGGAAAAAAATTAAACTTTTATGGCATGTGAGTAATATCAATGGCCTCGTTTATCATATAGATAACTTTTCAACTAACAACCAAGGAATATGACATGCCCTGCATCTAACTATTTTGCAGGATGTCAGGGGACGTACACTACTCAGTAGACGGCTGGTAAGTCGTCTGTACGAGTTGAGTATAGGCTGGAGGGGACCACGGACTGGAGCCAGGTGGAGCTTGAGCTCTCAGCTACAGAATATGTTATTGAACCACCAGGCGGCACATACCAAGTACGGGTGGTGCTGGTCAACACAGAGGGTCTAGCCATGGCGTCTGATGTACAGTCCATCACCATTGAAGGTGTTTTTTGAAATTGTACCCCATGACAAGATAATGTACAGACATACTGCCGAATTATGAGAAAGCGTTGGTCAAATTTTAGGAAAATAAGCCCAGAAGCCCGTATATTTGTACGATTTCAGCCTCAACTCTGGCTACACAAGATACTACTACGTCATACATTCCATCCAGTACAGGTGATACCACACTGTGTTATCTTCATTGCTTTTGTGTGAAAAAAAGAAACGTTGGTACCATTGCCAACGACGGAAAATAAACTAATTAAGCTTCACCTTCTATATTCAGTTGAGCTGGGTGGTACCACTGAAGCAAGATCTGCTCAAGGTAAGTGCATATACAGGATACACCAAACTTCATGAAATGTCTTGAGAATGACGCATCTACCATTGATATGACTATTCTTTTTAATAGAAGTAACGTTATTATGTTGTATATGTGAATATCTTTTCCATATTCCCCTGTATGTTCAGTAATGACTAACCCCGAGCATAGTAGCTCGATAAGTGGCAATATTTGATTTATTGTATACGGACCACCAGATGGAGATCAAGTTGTGGACATCACCATATTGGCGCCTGTTGTTGTCGTCATTGTTGTGGTTGCGGTCACAGCCGTCGTCATTACAGTTCTTGTACTACGACAGAGGTCAGAAAATATTATCTACTACAACCTATCACCACAATCGTATACTTGAACCACTTTTGCAATTATGATTAACTCTAGAATGCACGACTTTTCTGCACTAACAAAATGTGTTCTCATTTCGATACTCCACTTGGGCATCTAAAGATGATTTGCACAAAACACTTGAGCTTTATGAGAGAAAATAACTTTTAATGGTTCGGCGGTCAGGTAAAGACAGTGATTGTCACAAATTCATTGCTCATGACAAATGCAAGTTGATTACTGAACTTTATCCTTCGCTATATATCTGAAGGCTAGTACGCCATGGAGATGAGAACACGTTCTCGATTTAGGACATTTCCATCTTTTCCAGAAAAGCAAATCACGCTAATCGAAGTACGCAAACTAGAGAGCTACTAACCTACGAGAACCAATCCGTGCCCAGCACTGGACAGCACCAACCACCAAATCAGCCTTGTGATCCGGTAGAATACGATGAGGTCCAAGCTCCCACGGAGGCTGATGACGCCTACCTCACAACACCAGCTGATGTGGTTGCAGACGTGATCCAGGTGGAGGGACAATAGTGTAACGGTTTTGGGGCGTACCCAAAGGTTTCCCCTAGGTAATTCTATTAGTGTTATGTGATTTTATGGTTAAATAACCGTTTATTAAAATGTATATGTGTTTAAAGGTTCATACGGTTCCGCATTGTTAATGTTTTAAAGGTTTTCCGTCTCGGAACTTAGTAATTTATGATGTCGGTGAAGCCGGAGACGGAGCCGGAACCGGAGACGGAACCGGACACGGAGCCGGAACAATGGAGTACAAAAACGTAATGACGTTATTTCCGGAAGGTCATGTGATCAGCCTCGTTTTCGGTTTAAAAGGTGACGTGTCAGCCACTGATTGGTTCTAGAGTGTTTTTAGAAATCCGGAAAATATCAGTGTTTTGGCGGACTATGACGTCACAATAGGTTGGTCACGTGACGTGGGTCTCAGGTCTATAAAAGCCCCCGCTTCACAGCGGACGGCGGAGTTGGTGTCCTGACGTCGACCTGTGCAGACCCCTTCTCCCATAGCAGAGTACTCCCTTGTTCCGGATAGAGTCATCCAGATGATAGCAGTTAAGTCTTCCGACTGTGAACTTGGAAAATAAACATGAAAACTTCAACCGAGTTGTTTTTCCGTGTTCGTTAGGGAACTGGAATTTATAATAAAGTTAGTTCACCGGAAAAGAAAGTAAAACGGAGTAAAGGGAGATAAGACCACAGTCGGTTAAGACCAAGTTGTAACGACGTCTTAGGGTGATCTAAGAACCCAGATCACCGAGGAAGGAGACGGAGACGGAGACGGAGGTGGAATTCAAAGGAGCAACTACGGAGGCGGTATCGGACGGAGCAGTTGCAGAGACGGGAACGAGGAAGCAGTTGCAGAGGCGGCACCGGACGACGGAGTTGCAGAGGCAGTACCTGACGGAGCGGTTGCGGTAACCGGAAGTGGGAACACTTCCGAGATACTCCATTTCAGGTGCAGTCGCAGGTTGCGGTGAGGCGGAGCCAACCGGAGCAGATTGCAGTGCGGCGGAACCTGGCAGAGCGGTTGCAGTATTCGGAAACGGCAACGTTCCCGGATTCTTTATTCCAGGCGCAGTCGCAGTTTGCAGTAAGACGGAAAACGACGGAGCTGTTGCAGTAAAGCGGTATCCCGACGGAGCAGTTGCAGTACCCGGAGACGGAAACGCCTCCGGATCCTTACTTTACAGGTGCAGTTGCAGATTAGCAGTCGGACAACGGTTAAGAGGTCCATTCCAGACCACGCTACCAACCTTAGAGACTTCTAGCCGGAGTTCAACCGTACAGCAGTAGCAGTTTCCCGGAGTTTTACCATTTCAGCTCCGGTTAAACAACAAATCACCCACCTCCCTAGAAAACCGGTTCATCAAGACGACACAGAAGGGTGCAAACCCGTTACAATACCAACAGAGGGACGTGACCAGTCGAGAACCTCCACGAGGGATTGACGACTATGATAAGATCCAGATTAATGCCCGAACAACACCGCAAATGTACCAACAACTGTAAATTTCTTCAGTAGAAACAAAACAGATCTAACATTAGAATAGAAAGCATCAAAAGCGTTGTATTATACTGTATTATTATTATGAAAAACAAGAAGAGTGTTCTAAATGGTTACATTCTGTATAGTTTATGTAGTATTGTTATTCTTGTCTTAATCCAATGCCACATAAAAGTGATACTTGCTTTATCCAGTGCTCTGTGTATTTAGGTTTACATGGAGAGAATCATGGCGTAGCTCGTGCTGCTTCTCTGGATTCAGTTGTGAATATACGAAATATATTTTTCATGTATGTTTACGTGTGTTGAAAATTGAAGTGTCAAATAAGTTGCCGAATGTAAGTTGTATGTATATATAACTATTAGTCATGTAAACCGAAAAATGTTGTAACATTTGATTATCCGCCCACTATTCTGATGAAGAGAGGCAATAAAATGCAAAGTGTGCATTCAGTTTCTATATTACAAATGTTTGTCCATTGAAATTTTGATCATTTGTATAACATTTTGGTTATAACACCAATAGCACGAACATTAATTGTTCATTGAAAGAACAGCCATCACGGCCACACATGTATGGTGGTTGAAAACATCCCACTTGTCAGCATACCGACTCGGTCCGTGCACACAACATTTGCATGACATCTGTAGGGCAATCCTGGGATTGTTGTGTCGTGTGTACAACTGGCGCACGTCAGAAATGCCAAGTTATCAGTTTCAATTCAGTCGATAATAAAACAGACGAAGTGACCAGATTTAATCTCCAAATACTAAGCAACATTTGCAAATTAATTGATGAAATCGGCATTTTCGATGCAATGGTATACACACAAAACTTCATTAGTGTCAAATACTAACAGATGACTCATATTGGATATTATTTTAAACCATCCTGGAGTGATAGACAACAATTTGTTACCATTCCACCAGCAGGGCAGAATGGACGATGTGTCTTTCTTGTAGTAACTGCGGCAGGATAGTGAACAATTGTTGCTAGTGTATACTCCTGCCCATATTGTAAAATGAACTATTTACCACTTGGATTTCGACAATGATATGTAATAGTTATACCAGCCATGCGACCTACTTAAGGTACTGAAGTCAAAATTCAATTCACCAATGATAATTTTTCATAATTTGGATTTGGATTTTTTAATACAATTTTGAAATTATACAAGTTTCAATAGGGTATAAAGGTAAATATGTTCGATCCGATATATCATTCACAACATTTGCTGTTTGACTACGGGGTAAGGTATGCCGAGCTACAAATTGACACTTGTGTCGCTTAACCACAGACAAAAAGTTTATAGAAATTAGGATATATATTATACAAGCCACTCATTTAATAAATCTTACAGGCATCGTATGTTTCATGACACTGGAAAGTCACTTTGTTTCCATTCCCGATATGTTTGGTGTTAGGTTTTTCATTGTAATCATTAAAAACTTGTAGTAAGCGGCAATAGGTTTACACATATTTATGTATATTGTTTTGAAAGTTGTTGAAGGTTGAAAGGAACTTAACCACGTAGAGTCGCGTGGCTTTTGTTTCCAGCAATCGCGTATTGTCAATGTATTCATTATTTACATTGTGAAAAAGGTAGGACTTATTTTATAATAAGGTAAGAAAGTAGGACGCAAGTATGACTTTCTTTATTAGTGATCGCCATGCGCAATTATTCCAGAACATGACGTGTGGTAAAAATATGCATGTCTTGCTTTACTTCCGTGATGAGAAGCTGGCAATGTCTTTGTTACATTGTCTATATGTGGGTAACATGTCACTGAAAATACTTTTTAAAGTAAAGCTACCAAGGGTGTGTTTTCCGAGAGGGGTGTCATGTTACGCATGGCTGCGAAACAGAAACACTTGCCAGGTGTATACCCTAAGAGTCTTCGTGACTTTGAGTTATGTAAAACAAACATGGGTACGATTTGAAACAATACACGCATATCAGTTGACGTCCGCTGGCTTTCCTGTTTGGAGGAATATACGGTCCACAAATGAAAGTCACCATGACGTACTGTGTTGAAACTTTTGTATCCTTTCTGGCTATTTGCATCTGCCAACATATTGATTCGCGTAAGTATTCATTCCGTTGTATAATCAATTCGGTCAGGTACTCACGTTACCTTGAAGAATATATATTTAATCAATAGACATCGCAATAGAAAAATACTGACACAATATTGATATTGATAGCACTTGGAAAAATCCAATATGGATTCAATAGTTATTCCGTGAGTCAAGGTTCATTGAATTTTGCATGAGACGTTGTCCCCAGGAGGATGTATTTATGTCGGGGTTTATGAATATTCCTCAAGGCATTTACAATAACTATACATGTATCTACTACACATCAGGTGATGAGATACATAGACATTAAAGTGATATACAATGGAATCAAGTATATATTCACACTATCATACTAGTACGGTTCTAATTCCTTGACACGTAGTTCACGTCCAATTTGTAGAATCAACCAATCTGGCCCTTGGTAAGCCAGCAGAACAGACGGGAACTTATGGTGGACAGACAGCAGACCGTGCCGTGGACGGACAGACTGATCTCCAGCACTGCGCTCACCCGGACAACCCGACGGGACAAGGGGCCGAGTGGTGGGTGGATCTGGAGGCTAACTACAGGGTGCAGCGTATTGTGATCGTCAACACACGCGATGGCGGAGGTAATGTGATGTGAGACTGTCTCGCAATAGCTTGTCATTATCATTACTAACTAATTGACTTACCTAACCATGCACTGGAGTTCTCATATATTGTGTAAAAATATGTGGTAACTGAATTTCTACTCAATTCCCTTTGCAGGTTATTCTCGCTTGACGAACTTTGTGCTGAGTGTGGGACCGACCCTGGACACTCTATCGCCCTGTGGTCCCGAGTACACGGACGTGGTGGGATCCGGGGCCTCTGTCACTATCGACTGTGATCTGGTGGGGCACTTTGTAAAGTTCAGAAGGCTCGGCGGGAGACAAGTACATCTTGTGGTATTGTGTGAAGTGGAAGTGTATGGAGGAGCAGTTTATGGTGCGTTCTATGGACAAACTTACGCACAGATATACAATAATGTTGAGTGTATTTGTTCTCATCCATATTTCAGCGATTGAGGTTTTGTGATGTAACCTTCTTCATTCTTGGGTTAATTTCCGCTTAAAAAGGGCAATGGGTGTATTGAGTCTTGTCAGAAAACAACGCTGTTGGTTTTCATAATTTTTTAAAATGTTTAAAAAAATCAACTAAATGCAGATTGTAGTATGTGTTCATTTGGAGCAAGTTGCTCGTCGAATGACGGATGCAGTCAGTGTCAACCCGGGAAAATACCCCCTGCTTGTGTAAATGGTTCGTATCTCCTATGACAGCACACTTTATGATTCACATCTATAGTAATAGACACTGCATCGGATATAAAACGGAATAATTTCCGCATTTGACAGACTGTAATCCTGGTACATACGGCGTCAATTGTGCAAGTTTATGTGGGAGATGCAGGAGTCCATCAGAATGTGCTCCAGAGAACGGTGTGTGTTCTCAAGGATGTCTGCTCTGGTGGGCGGGAGACAAGTGTGATGTCAACATTGGTAAGAATGTGACTTCTCCGGTTGTCATATATGACTGCGACAACAACCATCATTTTTTCGAGGTTTTACAATGCTAGTATCGATCAATCCGAATATACCAGTAAAATAAATACTTTTGTTTGCATATTAATACGGAGAGGGGAATATATCATAGTTACACCTTTCACGAAATGCATCAGCATTTCTACATATTAGGCTACTGTATCTAATTTTCCACGCGATAAAATATATATACCGAGATGTAACATTTCGTGTGCCCTATCTCAAGTGCGGCCAATAAGGACGACCGAGATAGCCAGAATCAGTGACGTCACCAACTCATCCTTGGAAGTCACGTGGCAACAGATCACGTCCGTATCACGTGACTACCGACAGTACTACCGCTGCATCATCAGCTACAAGCCTGACTATGACACGTCATTTACAGTCGGACCTACAGTGGAGCACATTGACTCAGAGTACAACTCTGTCTGGATACCGGACCTTGAATACTACCGGGAGTATTACGTCAGGATCACCCCGTACAGAGAGATAGATGGCTGGTCTGAGTCCGGAGTCATATATCCGATAGTCAGCCAATACACAGCATGCGGATGTGAGTCATTATGTTCGCTTCATTCCCATTAGATAGGCTTATACCTGGTCCATGTGGAGTTTTTTCAATGAATTATCTTCAATCCTGTTGTCTTATATATCGATGGATGATACAACGATCACTGAACAGATCCGGATTCCCCAAGCGACGTTCGAGCTATGTCTATTACTGAGAACGGTCGAGACGAGATCAGAATTTTATGGAATGTGCGTAATATGTATATGTCCATTATTTTGAATCCACTTCAATTACGATCTACAATAGCATGAGATTAAATACCACAACTAGACTACGACGTACATTACATTATAACTGTTTTGCAGGATGTAAGAGGTAATACAATCAGCAGTAGATGTGCTGGTAAGTCTTCTGTACGAGTTGAGTATAGAGTGGACGGGACCACTGTCTGGAGCCAGATAGAGCTGGACCTCTCAGCTACAGAATATGTCATTGAACCACCAGGCGGCACATACCAAGTACGGGTGGTGCTGGTCAACACAGAAGGTCTGGCCACAGCGTCTGATGTACAGACCGTCACCATACAAGGTAGTTGCTTAGTACACAATGACGACATAATATAATGACACACTTCAATCCATTATCAATCCATTATTTGCCGTCGGTGCTACTTCCCCATGATTTGAGATACAATAACGCCAAATACAGCTGTTTCATAGTGACAATGTTCTATTTATCGTATGTGGACCACAAGCTGGAAGTCAAGGGGTGGACATTACCACAGTAGTGACCGCTGTTGTTATCGTTGTTGTGGCAGCAGTCACAGCAATCGTGATAACTGTCCTTGTACTGCGACACAGGTCAGAATACAAGAAAATATCTTCTTTCCAGTAGCACTGCAATCGTATACACGACCCAATAATCAACAACACTTTTCGGTTAATGCTGTAGTGCAGTTACCCGACGTCTCAACTTCATTGAGACTCTAAACGGTTTCCATTTACACTCTTCATTCGAGGTTTATCTTCAAAGATACATAAAATGAGTATTGGTCTTCAGTTAATGTGTTCCAAATAATGCACCAATGTAAACTGATTCATTTACTATATACATTGATATATCCTTTGCCAAATCTATGAATGCATCTGCGTCCTCGAGTTGAGAAACACTTTCCAATGTAGTGCACTCTCTTCTCTTCCAGGAAAGCTCAACATGCCCAAAGGAATTCACACGACAAAGAGCTACACACCTACGAGAACCAATCTGTGTCTAGCACTGGGCAGCACCAAACACCAAATCAGACCTCTGATCCAGCTGAATATGAGGAGGTTCCAGCTCCTGTGGAGGCACAATACCAGGGAATGGATGCTACCACGCGAGAGCGCCCGACGTCAGATGACGCCTACACTACATGTAGAATCCCAGGTGTTGGAGTTGAAGAAGCGGTCCAAGTGGAGGAACAGTACCAAGAGATTGATGTGACCAGTCGAGAACCTCAGCATGGCAATGAAGACTATGCCAAGATCCGAATTGATGGTTGAGAAGCATGCATAACATTTATCTACAATAATGGGTATCTGGTGACATTTACTAGATATTAACCAAACATCAAATCTATATGAACCATACATAATGTGTTCATTACGACTCATTGATACGACGTGCATTGCTGTAAATATGTTGTAGAATGTAAGAGGTAATATAATCCACTGTAGATTTGCTGGTAAATAATCTTTATTTCTCAAAATGGCGACCCCTTACAGGGGTATGGGAGAACATAAAATACAAAAAATTAACAATGAGCCACACACAACCTGTGTATATCACACATACATGTATTGATAAAATATTACTGGTATAATAGTTCACCACCAATGGCATGGAGAATAAGGCCAATCTGGCTAACATCAGAAAAAAGTATAGTGATTGAACACACATTTTCAGCACTTATCTTATCGTGCAAAGTATCATACTTCATCATTCATACATCCTTCTCAATACACCTAATCATTCTCGATAGATTTTTCAACCGTTTTATGCTTGTAGTATTGAATAATTCACTCATTTTCACTGAATTTGGGTTCACACGATAGTATCTATCAATATATTTCTTTCGACAATCAGATAATTTATCACAAGTAAATAAATAATGAAATTCATCCCCTAGTTCACCTGATTGACATTGCGTGCATTTCTTACTTTTTGTAGGATCAACATAACTTTTACAAACGGGTAATTTACTATTGCGACATCTAAATTTGCAAACTGCGAGTGCATCAGGGTAACTCAGCTGAGACAAATATTTTTCAAATTTCAGCTCCTTTTTAAAAATTCTGTAGTTCAGGCAATTTTTCTGATTCCAAACCATACTCTGCCAATTTCGGGTACACATATCAGATCCTCGTAGCTTAATACTGTTTTTGAACCATTCTTTAGACGGATGAAACACTGTGAAGTCTAAATAAAACAAATTGGAATAACCTCTATAATCTAGAATTTTCTTCACTGCTAATAACCATTTGGATTGAAAACCATCTCTATTGTGCAGATTAAACATACATTTATACACGAGATGTGACAGTTTGTGCTCGTTTCCAGTCACAAGCCTGAACCAGAAGTTCAACATTCTATTCTCAGCATACAATGACAACTCATGCTCACCAGTCTCACCATATATCATACAATTAGTTGTGCATTTTTTCAAGTGTAATATATTTTTCAGAAATTTTCTGTGGAAGACATTTATATGATTCAATTTTTCAAAACCCCACACCTCACTACCATTCAGCATCGCAAAGATATCGTCAAAAACCGGTGTAAACAAGTTAGAAAAATCAGAGTATAGATATGATCGATTAGTGTCGCTGAGCTAGAAGTTATTCGAGTGGGCTTCAAAATCTCGGGAATAGATGACCTAGCTATTATATTGTCAATATACTGGTTAGTGAATGAGTTTTCATTATATTTGAGCAAGTCTATATTCATATCTCCTAAAATAATACATTTCTTATTTTCACCATTGACTATGTCCATGGTCTCGTAAAGATTTTGGGCAAATATGTCAGTATCTGCCCGTGGCAATGTATTTGGTTGGTATATAACACCAACGATATGATTTGGCATAGACGATGGCACTCCATCTGATGGCACTTTAACAAACAGGGATTCATAAGTGTGGGGGATCATCACACTAAGATCATTTCTAATTTTGAAATTGATATTGTTCCTTACGAACAAAGCTACACTGCCTCGACGGTCATCATCCCGGGCTTGCACAAGTATATCATGGTACCCCACGAAGGACAATCTGGTATCTCTACTGCATCCAAAAGCTTCACTGATACCGATAAAATCAAATTGAAAAGATTTGCATGATATTTCATTTATGAGTTCTGTAAAAGATTCCCAGTTGGCAGACAAACTTCTGCAGTTCAAGTGAAAATACGAAATATTTGAGTTTGTTGCTCCAAGGACCTTGCGAGCCTCTTCTGAATCATGATATTTACTATCACCATGGGTAGTGTCACATTGTCACACCAATAGTCAGACACATTATAAACGTATTCAAAATTGCGAATAATGTCAGTGCTAGCCACATCCTCACGATCATTAGCCATTATCAAACGGTGATTCAATGATGTCCCAGTTCCCGCTGCTCCACACACAGCACAAAACGAACAAACATAAATCTATCATACCAACAAGTATGAGGGTTTGGCAATGCACAAAAAATGGTCATATGCAATTGACAGAATGGCTATTCATACAACGAGCATTTCAGGTCGCAGCTTCTAATTCGACTCATCTCAGAGAGAGACCTTGGCCCTGACATGGCCTATCAATTCACGAGTTGGCAGTTATGGAATGCTACATTTACCACACAAGATATTGTACATCGCTCACGTGCGTCAAGTTGGTCAGTGCTCAAATACCAAAGCAAGCGCCCTGGATGGTGCCGCATAGACAATGAACGGAATACAGATACAGATACATACCAACTGAGGCAACATACCATATTAACTGGGTATAGGTGATACATGATATACAAGGTACATATAGAGAAGCAAGTTGATATTTTGTTTCCATAAGCACATATCCCCATGGACTATAGTGCATGACTGCGTGCATAACATCTGATAATTTGTTAATCACCCACCAAAATAGTTCTCAGAAGCAATGACCCATGAATCAATCGGAAGAAGTGTGAATCACTCCCACTCAACTTTGTTCATTCAACATTTGTTATTTTTCGTGTTCTGGATTATTCCAACGTTTATACAATATATCTTTTATACATGTTATAGATGATGTCATATGTTAACATAATGTGGGCATGTCAGCCAATATGCGGATCACGTTCGATAAAGAGTTGCAATATGTGATGTAAGGGACATGACACTGAAGGTAACCGACCACTGAAGAGTTGACAAGTCAGGTAAGTAACATTGCTCACATAAAACGATCACGTAGACATAATTTGTCACCATATTTGGTCAGCAGGATCAAGTACGCACATGATAAACAGGAATGTACTAACTTATGATATTATATCAGGGCAAGGGTAGAAAATACACCAGGCCAGATTATCCCAAATGTCATTTAATTCTATTGAATTAGTTCATAACGGATGTTCTCCAGGATTGTACCAGTCATGTTTTTTTTTCCTTCCAAAGTGACGTATCCAGAACATTCTCGTCACTTAAATGAATTCCGATGCCCCAGTTTTTGTCCTTAGAGGCTTCCCCAAGTGACTTGGTTCCAGTTGTTACAAGAAAGTCGCAATATGCTGAGATTTGGGTGAATTTTGCTAGGATGCCGTCCTCCATCACTTTCGGGCCTGTGGATGACCATCTGTATGGAGTCTTCACACTGTAACCAATTGACTTGGCCTGTTCAGGGTCACAACAGTACAAGATGTTTTGCGAAGCAGCCTCGTCCTTGGCTGACACAGCTTTCTGGTGCTGGTAGTAGTGCTCTACTGTGTTGAAGGTGGTCCCGTCTACTTCGAAGTGGCCCATTGCAAATTAAAGTTGCTCAGTGGCGAGTACCTGCCGAGGAATCCCACCGATGAGGAGTCTTCTTTAGTGTGGATTGGAGCAAAAGGAACGGTTTGCACATTTTCTGTAGTGTAGCACTCACCATCGATGTATAGTTTGTTTGCTTTGAGTGATGCCTTAAGCTTGTGTTCGCTGGCTCGTCTGAACACCGGGAGGAGAATACGTCTGCGATTTGCTATCTCTGCAGGATACTGTTGGTTTATGAAGATGGCCGGTTTGTAGAATTTCAATTTTGATCCTGCTGCCAGGACTGTTTGCACGTCTTGTTTGCTGGACAGTCGAGCCACAACATTTCTTGGGTGAGTGGTCTTATCTTGTTTGCGTAGACGATGACAAACTAGGATTGATGGGGCACTGGTTATCTTCATGACACTAGTGAACAGCTTCTTGATGGAGGTTTTGAGGATTTCTTTGGATTCATCAGGTTTATCAGTGTTAGCAATGTGTTCGGGCAAGCCTGAAATAATTATGTTGCTGTCCATTGATCTGCATTCTAGATGGGAGAGTCTATCCGATAATTTCTCGTTTTCCTTCCTTAACTGTTTCAGTGCGACATCTTGGGAAGTTGAATCAGCCTGAAGGGATGCGACTATAGTCCTCAGAACGGCTACCGTTTTGTTCAACTCGGCGTGCGAGGTCTTGATCGCCTCGAGTGATTTTTGAGGGGGGGGGGGGGGGGGCAAGTCAATGCAGTGAAAACAAATTTATTGTGATGACACTTCACGGCCTCCGTAGTTAGAAAAATTTTCAGCGTGGGCTGTGTTTGACCATGGAAATATATCGGGCAAAATGTGCAACACTGTCAAGAAAGTTCATCAACCAGGAGGGCAGCAGGAATGTCTTCAAAATGAGCTAGAGAATGTCATTTGTTGTTTAACACACTTACGGCGACAATGCTGATGTATATTTTTTTATTTTTGAGGGGGGGGGGGCAAGTCAATGCAGTGAAAACAAATTTATTGTGATGACACTTCACGGCCTCCGTAGTTAGAAAAATTTTCAGCGTGGGCTGTGTTTGACCATGGAAATATATCGGGCAAAATGTGCAACACTGTCAAGAAAGTTCATCAACCAGGAGGGCAGCAGGAATGTCTTCAAAATGAGCTAGAGAATGTCATTTGTTGTTTAACACACTTACGGCGACAATGCTGATGTATATTTTTTTTAAACTGACTATTTTGTGCTAGCCTCGTCAAAATTGTTTACACGGCATCCATTACCGTACTTTCTCTCTATGTGTCTATGAGTGGTTCATGCATTCATATCGGCTGGGAATTGGAGATATATAGTGAGAATTTGGTGTAGATGAAATCGAAGTGAATACCGTTTTCAACACTTTCAGTTCGAAATCCTTGCGCAGCAGTTATTGGTCGGCTGCCTATTTTTTTCGGGAACGCTCGGAAAAAATTGGTGTGAAATTCTGTGAACCAGTCCATTGGATGGTTGGTTGAAAAAAAAAACCTTATTTTTGCAAGTATTGTGGTAAACTGCGTTCGAGGCCTTTCTGGTCTAAGTATCATACCTTATGAGGAATTTAATTAAGACACATTCTCTTTTGACGCAATATCAAGTATCCCAGTTGGCCTGCTTTTGAGAGAAAAATCACAAAACTGATGAGATATATATTTTTTTTAAAATAACAAAGTTCATGTTTGGCATCCTTCGACGCCAAAATGGTTGTGTTCACCTTTCAAGGTGATCAAACGTCAAATTCAAGGTCACCACACAAATCACCATATGACTTTGAAATCGCCAATATCTAAGCTCTATCTTCCAGCGTTCTAGGATTACAGTTGTGGCAGCTCCCAATTTTGAGGGAAATTGGCTAAAATTTCCGAAATTATTTTCAAAGGGTGATTCATTGCCTACAAATTGTACAAATCATATAGTAACATGATTTGGTACGAAATTGTTCCCTGACCCGTCGAAAAAATCAAAATGGCTGCCACACACAGACCGGCTATTCAAGGGTAACGAAACTCACACACTCCACAATCGTACCTAAGGAAATTTTTATAAATCTAAATTCGCACCTAAGGGAATGTTTTAAAATCTGAAAAAAATTGTGTGAAATTTTAGGGGAATTTGACCGTAAACTTAAAGATGAAAGAATGGATGTAAAGACGGATAGACGTACGCAACGCCATGTGTATAGTTTAACAGACCAACGTTCTATCATCCTCGAAGAAAAGAGAGATACAAGAAGATATTTGGTGTGTAATACGGTGTATGCAGTCCCTGAATTGAAACACGACAGACATCGTAAGTTCACAGTGAAGCATATACGAAACCTAGAGCATGTAATCTAAATCGTAAAGAACTTTTTGTAGTGCTAACGAAAATGTTTGGGATTATTTCTATCAATTCTGTCAGGTCATGGAAAACATAATATACGCAGTGGAACATTTCCAATCAGCAATACGCCATTAGGAATGATGTCACTGACTATTCAAGAGGGAACGATATCAATGTGTCCCTCTGTGGTCTGTTTTTAGCACATTGGGGAAAAAACACTCCAGGAAGTGCATTACAGTGGTCCCCCCTCAGAAAAGACCTACCCTTATGCCACAAAATAAAGGTCTTATCTAAGGGGATGTCTTATTAGAGGGGTTCATTTACATGTTAAAGTAATTCTAGCGCCACAAGAAAAAGTCTTTACAGAGGGGGAATTCTTTCTTGAGGGGGGTCTTACCTGAGGGGGACCACTGTATATTCTGTTCTAACAATGGATAAGTTATTATATGTGGCAATGGTCTAGTTTTATATGGTAAAAACAACTGTTCATAAAAGTGTGGTAGTTCAAAAACAGTCCGGGGGAAACAACAAAAAATGGTTCACAAAGGAATGTAGAATATTACGTGATAGATATCTGAATCTGAAGCGAAAGGTGAAATGCGACCCTGCAAAACGAACAGAATTTGTAGAAGTACAGAGAAAGTATAAAAGACTTGTAAAAAACACCAGTAGAGAATATTATAATAAAATTCATTGTGACCTTAGGGCTCATAGAGAATCAAATCCCAAGGAATTCTGGGCAATTTTGAACAGGGAGTGTGGATCAAACAAATTAGGAAATAACATTACTAAACTAGATACTTTTCGTGACCATTTAAAAAATCTGAGCTACTCAGATGGGGTAGAACTGTTGGAAAAACGTACAGATTATTTAGACCCCAGAGCTGTACCCTACGCCCCCAATAATCTTATACATGACCCCATCACTGTAGAAGAAGTTTGCCAATTTACCAATAAGCTTAAAAATAATAAATCCCATGGCCCGGATATGATAATTAATGAATTTTTAAAGTACTGCCCTGATAGGATGCTTGTCATTATCACCAGGTTCTTCAACCTAGTTCTAGACTCAGGAATTATCCCACATGATTGGTGTATCGGCATGATCAAACCTCTATACAAAGGCAAAGGTGAGGTAACGAACCCTGACAATTATCGAGGAATCACAATTTTGAGTTGTATGGGCAAATTATTTACTTCAGTTATAAATAACCGACTGGCATATTATGTAGAGAGTTGTGGAATATTATGGGAAGAACAGGCCGGTTTTAGAAAAGGCTACTCCACAGTTGACCATATTTTTGTTTTACATAATATCCTTGATATTTATCTACAAAAACATAAACGTGTGTATTGTGCTTTTATCGATTACAAAAAAGCATTTGACATGGTTGATAGGGCTTCTCTGTGGCAGAAAGTGTTAGGAACAGGTATAAATGGCAAAGTCTTTAATGTTATATATATGTGGCGATTTTGTCCTAAGATCGTGGCAGGTGATTGTAAAACTACATGCCATTTGTGTGGCCTTTTCCGTCTTGGCCTTGTTTTGACACGCTCCGTTCGAGCGGGCGTTGCTACGGCAACGCATTGTAATTTACGCTCAGTAAACTATAACAATGGTTTGATTACGCTTCGCGTGCAGCCTCTAGTTTCTGGTGTATTATATATACACTGGAAGCGACTCGGTCCACAGTGGCTCGTGACCATATGTGTGTGGCAATCATGTAATATATAATATACAAGTGAGGACACAGATTTTGACAAGTTCTGGCCACAGAGTTCCGAGGTGCATGTCACACAAAACCAAAGCGATATATCGATCACAGATACTGTCCTGAATATCACAGACGTGAACAGGTGTCACCATACATGCAAATATTGTTATTTTTTTTATTTTTGTTACATTTGTATATTCCGTGATTTTGTTCGTATCGGAAGTTGATTTTTGTAAGTGGGTATGAAACAACTATGAATTTCGGATGTACTTTGGAGGACCCGGATCTGGTCCGGGTATGTGATCCGACTTCTCACCACAACATTCGGTTTACATGCGGGTTCAATTCCCGGCCTTGGCAGTATGTGAGGTGGTGTGAGGTGGTCACCAAACCGGGCAAATGTGTTTTCACGAGGCTCTCTGATTTTCTTTGACGTTAATGACCACCATTACGCTAGCAACATACTCACGGGCAATGTCCTGTCCTACTGCAGGCTAAATGTTTGAATGTAAGATTTAACACCAAAAAATTAAAGGGGGATATTTACCGAATTATGACATCAGCAGATCAGATCCATAATCAGCTCATTGTATGATGCTCCCAGATTGTGTAATTCGAGTGGTATATTTGAAAATGACAAGACTGCACCCTTAATGAAAATCACGGTGAACAAACAAACACAAAGTTTAGAATTAAGTTTAGAAATTGGAGGACATTATTCGTTGAAATCAACAGAGGTTGGAAGAGAATGATACATGGTAATTATACTATGCATTAAAAACATTTAAACATGTTTGATTCATGACTAAACTCGTAATTTCCTGAACCGCCATCCGTGACTGGAGAGGTGACCGGGTAGAGGTAGTTCTTAGCCATGTTTATGAGGCTGAATTCCCTTTATGCCAAGATCTACGAGTTATACTTGTTCATCAATTGTTGTAAAATAAAGATTTAATTATTTTTGAATAAATCATTTACTGACCTACGTACTTACTTACATATACATACACATGATACATAATACATGCACACATGTACACAGAATGTTTTTGTGCGCTAATTATTCAAATTTGTTTCGAAGGTTTGTGCATACACAATTTTTTTCATTTCTTGGTTATTTCAAACACTGAGATATGTCGTTTTGAAAGGTATCATTAGTGTACTGTACTAGTATGTCTCGTTGAAATATTAAAAGCGGGAATGCGATGGAAACATATGGATGTCATGTCGCATACTAGTATATAGAATGAAGAGATTTTACTGCAAGTAGAAAAATGCAATGCGATGTGTGAGGGGCGCTAAAAGTTGTGAGCATCTGCATTTTTGCTGATGGTATTTATCCACGATGTACATAATGCTTTATTTCAATAATTATGCAAACAAATAATAAATAACTATGCTTAAGTGCAAAGTGACCCAATACGCTGTTTATGTGGGGTTGAGAAATGATGTCCAGTGACCAGTCATGGCTTCTGCACCAGGATTCTCATCGTTGGTGATGAGGAAGCTAATAGGTGTACCCCGATCTGGCTCATACATACATCACACAAAAGAGCTACCCTCAGTGGAAATATGTGCGTGCACTTTCTTGTGTTATCATGAAGTTTCACCCCATGAATAAATCCATCCATATAGTCTTCATAATTGCCGTCATGATTTTTGTGAGCATCCGTGCAAATATACTACACACGTACATGGTTTTTTTTTACCTGGAACTGCTGATGTTGGAATTGCATGTACATATCCGGGTTGCTATATGCAATTCCGAAATTTATTCATCGCCACTAATTCAGGAGCTCTCCTCTCATTGGTTGACGATTGTTGAATATTTTGTTTTTTAGCCAATGGTATTGTAGCTGATATTTAACCTCGATCGTCTTCTCTCTCAAGAACAACATCCGATACGAACAAATGCACGTAAAGTACAAATGTGACAAAAATCGGAAAATTAGCAATATTTGCATGTATGGTGAGGCCTGTTCACGTCTATGATATTCGGCACAGTATCTGTGATCGATATATGGCTTTGGTTTTGTGTGACATGCACCTCAGAACTCTGTGGCCAGAACTTGTCAAAATCTGTGTCCTCACTTGTATATTATATATTACATGATTACCACACACATATGGTCACGAGCCACTGTGACTCGGTCGAGGAGATTGTCCACGGTCGGGTGACAGGCTGCACTCGAAGCTCGCCATGAGCTTTGAGTTCCCTGTTCACGAGTAGTGGGCTCTTAGAGCCCTGGGGACGATTTCCATGGGGAGGCCCCGGTTGGGAGAGACAAGTTGCTGACTCGGGGGCGCAAGCCCTGTGGATCGCCAGTTCTCTCCCTTCCCGGGACGGTGTGACATAGGCTCTGGCCAGCACGTCGGACTGTATGGGGTTCCGTCCCCGAGGCAGACCGCGGCTCGCCAGGCCCCTCCAGCTAACACCGTGGTGATGAACCAGTTTCTGAACGGTGTCCGTAGGCCTGGGCGTGTCGGGTGGGCTGTTACCTGGTTACCGTAAATGCTAGAGTGGTTACCGTGTCCGCAGTGACCTCCGGTGAGCGGCGTCGCCGCAAGGATCCGGAATAGCGGATGCGCGTCCGCAAGGACTCGCGGTGAGAGGACTATCCTCGAGGATGCTGAAGAGCGGACGATAGTCAATAACTTTACATATAATATGTATTCAGAGGCTAAGTCATGTGTAAAACTGTCTAGAAGCTTGATGACAGACTACTTCCCTTGTAATATAGGTGTACGTCAAGGTGAAAACTTGTCACCAATCCTCTTCGCTATTTTCTTGAACGATTTTGAATCACATCTGGCTAAAAGCTTCAAAGGTTTACAAGATTTAGCCAATGTTATGAACTCTGTTATCGATGTCGATACTTATTTAATTATGTATGTCCTTTTGTATGCGGACGATACAATTGTAATGGCTGAAAATGAAAAAGATCTACAGTCTGCACTTGACGCAACTGCCTTATATTGTGAACAATGGAAGTTAAATGTTAACACGAGCAAGACCAAAGTTGTTATATTTTCTAGGGGTAAAATCCGTAAGAAACCAGTTTTTAGTTTTGAAAATTATCCCTTGGAGCTAGTTTTTGATTATACATACCTAGGTATAGATTTTAACTATAATAATTCTTTTCAGAAGGCAATTGGTAACAGGCGCGCCCCCAGGATTTGAAAAACTGGAAGCACAAAGGACCAACGTGATTGGGACAGGATTTGTTGGCTTGGGGCTGGGGCCCGCCCAGGGCCCCCAGAAGCTGGCGGTTACTAGGTGCTCTGTGATGGGCTCTGTTTATATAATGTGACCCTGATTATGTCGTCTGAACCCATAGGTTTTGTCCACAACATATTTTGAATATGAAGTCGGTCAAGCAAAATACTAAATAGTATATGGCAACACGGTTCGACAGTTACAATTTTTGTATAGGCCTAGATATAACCGTTGTTGATTATCATTGTCGATAGATTGTTGTAAAGCCCTGGTTACCACAATAATTACCATAATAAAATAATTTAGCTTTAATGATAAACACGGGAACCTGGACAATGTTATCAATATTTAAGGAGCATTATGGAAACAGGAAATTATGTCAGATCCTTTATTTTATCGGCTCACTGATCAATTCAACTGAGTTTAAATTATTTGATGAAGTGATTATTGAGTTTTCATCTTCAGGGTTCATAACCAAGAGCTTTACCGGTATGCCGTTACAATAAACAATTGCTGTAGTTATTATCCACTCTCTCATTATTTGATGATGGCACCACGGTTATTTCCAGAAAGCTTAGCAGTTTTCACCATGTTCAACCGTAACGGGCGTTGTATTGTATGATTGCTAAGAGTAAAAAGCTTTGTCTCCCAGGTGATATTCAAATTGAACTGTTTCACCAATTAATAACACCTATATTGTTATATGGAATGAAGTATGGGGGTTTTACAACAACACTCAAGTCAATATTTTTCACAGGAAATTTCTTAAAAGTTTACTCGGCCTGAAAATGTCCACTGCATCATGTATGGTTTATGGTGAAACTGGAGAAAGATGTTTATCTCTGTTTGTTGAAAATAGAATGGTTAATTATTGATTTAATATTGCATCTGGTAAGCAGAGTAAGTTATCATGTATTATGTATAAATTAATTAGATGCATGCATAACTGTAATGGTTTCGAGTCAAAATGGCTCTCGTGTATCAAAGGAATTTTAGACAAAAGGGGATTTTCAAATTTATGGCATACTGACTTCTCTGCTGATTCGATACATATTTCTAAGGATTGGTTTAAGCATAGTACCAAACTGAGGGGAACTGACATAAGTATTCAATATTGGTCTATGGATGTGTGGACTCATGAACAACGTATCATTTACAGGGCCTTTAAGGATAACCTAAGTACAGAGAAATATATTGGAATTTTAAATCACAACGATATGATTACTTTGTGCAAGTTAAGATGTCGTACCTCCAATTTACTAATACCTGTTTGTATAAAAATGTACAATGATACCCTGAGCAGTACCTGTTATCTGTGTAATTCTGGATAAATCGGTGATGAAGACCATATTCCAGTGTGAACATTTTGCCGGAGTAAGAAATCAATATGTCAGAAAATTCTATAGAAGTAACCCTTACACCTTATAGATGAAACAGTTATTTATTTCTACAAATAAGAAGATTTTAAAAGCTCTAGTAGCATTTATCACACAAATTAACATTGCCTTGACATGACAATGAACTTCCATCTATGTAGAAACTTGGTAAACTCGGTAAAACTATTGTAATAGTGCCATTGAATTAATATTGACATTGTATTGTTTGTACACATTATGATATCTATCTTCTGGGTATATTGCCGCTGTTATATATCTGTTGTCTATGGTCATGTTCGTTATGATTTTGTTTTGTATCTCCAATACACCATATCGGGGTCATATGAGAATAAAGTCATTATTTACCATCTCATTAACCCAAGCAGAAGAGCTCTCTATAATAAATATATTTACCATGATTTTTTCCTCAAAAATTTACTGGAAGCACGAGCTTCCAGTGCTTCTATCTGCGGGCGCGCCTGATTGGTAAACTGATTATGCAAGCAAAGAGAGCACTCTGTAGCATGACTGTTAAATGTAAAAGGTTAAACTTACTTGGCATACTTCACCTCGGAGACAAACGGCAATTAAATTTCAGCCAAAAACGGGATCTCGAGAATCTGAGCTTATCCGAGGATTTGATCCTGTTTATATCCACCAGGATTCGAAGTATTGTTGTAATTTTAGACCAGATGACACATTGGGGGTGTATTCTACACGAACATGTTGATTTTGAAATATTGTACCACTACAAAACCGCGCAGATACACGAAACTATGTGCGAACCCAGTAATTAAATGACGTGGCTAAATTTAACATAGGGGTAGATTGCCAACTTTTTTAATTATCGTGATAAAAGTATGAAATTCAGTAAACAATTGCCGTTTGACTCCCAGGTGAAATATGCCAAATTATAGAACGATAGCATTTAGCATCGCAAAAATATCAGCGAAAAACTGTGTAAACGAGTTAGAAAAATCAGTATACTCTATACCGTTTTTGCCGATAGTTTTGCGATGTTTAATGGTATCGTATTGTAACTTGGCATACTTCACCTGGAGATCAAACGGCATTTTTCCGTAAACTTTCAGACTTCTGTTCATAGAACTGTGAGAGTTAGCAATCTACTGCAATGATAAATTTTCCCTGAAATCCTGTCGTTTGCATGTCAACAAATATTGTTTTCCTTTGGCACGTGATGGGCGATTCTTTTCGGATAATTTGCATAGGGGCGAGGGTTAGGATTCGAGACCGCCACGCATGTCAACTGATTCGAAATGACAACTGACAACCCGATCCCCCTATTATGACTAATTTGAACTTGTCCATTTGGATTCCGTCATCTTTTGTTGAGAACCAAGCAATATGTCGGCGCCCATGGTTCGAGCAAATCCTCGCTTAAATACAACTTTTGTGTTTTGAAAGAAACAGATAGCGTTCAGGAAGGCAGGTTTGTGTAAATTAATTGCCGTTTGTACCACAGACATGCAATATTTAGTTGAATAGTTCGCTCGTAGTTACTTGACTGAACTAAAGGCAAAAAACGGTGAAAACTACTTAAAAAATCAGAGTATAATATATCCAAATCAAATAGCATGAATGGTATTATTATTACATATGTCGCCGACCATTTTGGCATATTTCACAATGTTTAACCAAGTTGACTTTTCTTAATATTAATTGCATATAACATTTTCTTCGACAAATATTTTGAAATCTTTGAAGTTGCATTTCCAACTGTATCTACCACAAATTCATCAAGCGTGAGCCCTGGGTCACAAAAGGCCTTCTCACCTCAGTAAGAAGGAAGAACAAACTATACAAAAAGAAATTAAATACTCCGACTAACAACAATATTAGCGAATAAAGTTATAAAGTTTATTGAAATAAATACAACCAGATCCGCAAACAGGTGAAACAAAAATACTTTGAAACAAGAATAGCTGACTCAAAGAACGATATTAAAGCCACATGGAAAGTGATTAAACAAGCTCTAGGCACAAATAATGTAACCAGAAATATCCCTTCAACATTCAATATCAACAATGAGATAATCACTGATCAAAAGTTAATTGCCAAAATCTTTCAACAGTTTCTATGCTGATATAGGTAAAAAAAAGCAGGTGATAAAGTGCTTACTGCACCTGAACCATTTACACATTACTACTTGAAGTCCCCATTTCCCTCCAGTATGTATGTTGAGCCCGTGAGCACCCAGGATGTGTTAGATGTGATATACAAGTTTAAGCCTAAAACTAGTTTCGGACACGTACGGCGGCCCAATGCTGCCATTGTTCATGCCGGAGTTAAGAGTAGTTTAGAAATCAGTTTCATAGTTAGTAAACAGTTATTTTAGGTTATGAACCTAGTTTCTAGCAAGGCACAAACCCTTTACACCCGGCACAAACCTTCCTAGCAGGGCACAAACGTTTTTAGCAGGGTGCAAACCTTTCTAGCATGGCGCAAACCTTTATAGCAGAGCACAAACCTTTATTACATGACACAAACCTTTTTAACATGGCGCAAACCTTTATAACACGGCACAAACTTTTTTAACACGGCACAAACCCTCATAGCAAGGTACAAACCTTTTTAACACGACACAAACCTTTTTAACATGGCACAAACCTTCATAACAGGGCACAAACCTTTATAGCAGGGCATATACCTTTATAACACGGCACAAACCTTTTTAACATGGCGCAAACCTTTATAACAGGGCACAAACCTTTTTAACAGGACACAAACCTTTATAGCTGGGCACAAACCTTTTTAACACGGCACAAACTTTTTAACATGGCACAAACGTTTTATAACAGGGCACAAACCTTTTTAGCAGGGCACAAACCTTAATAGCACGGCACAAACCTTTATAACAGGGCGCAAACTTTTATAACAGGGAACAAACCTTTTTAACATGGCGCAAACCTTTATAACAGGGCACAAAACTTGTTAACACGGTACAAACCTTTATAGCAGGGCATAAACCTTTATAACGGGGCGCAAACCTTTTCAGCACGGCACAAACCTTTATAACAGGGCATAAACCTTTATAACACGGCACAAACCTTTCTAACATGGCGCAAACCTTTTTAACACGGCACAAACTTTTTTAACATGGCACAAACCTTTATAACAGGGCACAAACCTTTATAGCAGGGCATAAACATTTATAACATGGCACAAACCTTTTTAACATGGCGCAAACCTTTATAACAGGGCACAAACCTTTTTAACACGGCACAAACCTCTATAGCAGGGTATAAACTTTTATAACACGGCACAAACCTCTCTAACATGGCGCAAACATTTATGACAGGGCACAAACCTTTTTAACACGGCACAAACCTTTATAGCAGGGCACAAACCTTTTTAACACGGCACAAACCTTTTTAGCATGGCACAAACTTCATAACAGGGCACAAACTTTTTTAGCACGGCACAAATCTTAATAGCACGGCACAAACCTTTATAGCAGGGCGCAAACTTTTATAACGGGGAACAAACCTTTTTAACATGGCGCAAACCTTTATAACAGGGCACAAAACTTGTTAACACGGTACAAACCTTTATAGCAGGGCATAAACCTTTATAACGGGGCGCAAACCTTTTTAGCACGGCACAAACCTTTATAACAGGGCATAAACCTTTATAACACGGCACAAACCTTTCTAACATGGCGCAAACCTTTTTAACACGGCACAAACTTTTTTAACATGGCACAAACCTTTATAACAGGGCACAAACCTTTATAGCAGGGCATAAACATTTATAACATGGCACAAACCTTTTTAACATGGCGCAAATCTTTATAACAGGGCACAAACCTTTTTAACACGGCACAAACCTCTATAGCAGGGTATAAACTTTTATAACACGGCACAAACCTCTCTAACATGGCGCAAACATTTATGACAGGGCACAAACCTTTTTAACACGGCACAAACCTTTATAGCAGGGCACAAACCTTTTTAACACGGCACAAACCTTTTTAACATGGCACAAACTTCATAACAGGGCACAAACTTTTTTAGCACGGCACAAATCTTAATAGCACGGCACAAACCTTTATAGCAGGGCGCAAACTTTTATAACGGGGAACAAACCTTTTTAACATGGCGCAAACCTTTATAACACGGCACAAACCTTTTTAACATGGTACAAAACTTTGTAGCAGGGCATAAACCTTTATAACGGGACGCAAACCTTTTTAGCACGGCACAAACCTTTATAACAGGGCACAAACCTTTATAACAGGGCACAAACCTTTATAGCAGGGCATAAACCTTCATAACACGGCACAAACCTTTTTAACATGGTGCAATCCTTTATAACAGGGCACAAACCTTTTTACCATTGTACAAACCTTTATAGCAGGGCACAAACCTTTTTAACACGGCACAAACCTTTATTGCAGAGCAAAAACCTTTGTACCACGGCACAAACCTTTTTAACATGGTGCAATCCTTTATAACAGGGCACAAACATTTTTAACATTGTACAAACCTTTATAGCAGGGCACAAACCTTTTTAACACGGCACAAACCTTTATTGCAGGGCAAAAACCTTTGTACCACGGCACAAACCTTTTTAACATGGTGCAATCTTTTATAACAGGGCACAAACCTTTTCAACATGGTACAAACCTTTATAGCAGGGCACAAACCTTCGTAACACGGTACAAACCTTTTTATCATGGTGCAATCCTTTATAACAGGGCAAACACCTTTTAAACATGGTACAAACCTTTATAGCAGGGCACAAACCTTTTTAACATGGCACAAACCTTTATAGCAAGGCACAAACCTTTAAAACAAGGCAAAAACCTTTTTAACAAGGCACAAACCTTCTTTACACGGCACAAACCTTTATAACGGGGCACAAACCTTTTTAGCACAGTGCAAACCTTTATAGCAGGGCACAAACCTTTATAACAGAGTAGTTTTGAAATCAGTTTCCTAGTTAGTAAACAGTTATTTTCAGTTATGAAACTAGTTTCTAGCATGACACAAACCTATCTATCATAGCACAAACGTTTACAACATGGGGTTTGCGCCATGGTACAAAGGTTTGTAACGTGTTAAAAAGGTTTGAGCCACGTTATAAAGGTTTCTGCCCTGCTATAAAGCTTTGTGCCGTGATATAAAGGTATATGCCCTGCTACAAAGGTTTGTGCCCTGTTATAAAGGTTTGTGCCATGCTAAAAAGGTTTGTGCCGTGTTAAAAAGGTTTGTGCCTTGCTATAAAGGTTTGTGACGTGTTTAAAAAGTTTGTGCCGTGTTATAAAGGTTTATGCCCTGCTATAAAGTTTAGTACCGTGTTAAAAAAGTTTGTGCCCTGTTGTAAAGGTTTGTGCCATGTTAAAAAGGTTTGTGCCGTGTTAAAAAGGTCTGTGCCTTCCAATAAAGGTTTGTGCCGTGTTAAAAAAGTTTGTGCCGTGTTATAAAGGTTTGTGCCGTGTTATAAAGGTTTGCACCCCGTTATAAAGGTTTATGCCCTGCTATAAAGTTTTGTACCGTGTTGAAAAGGTTTGTGCCCTGTTTTAAAGGTTTGTGCCATGTTAAAAAGGTTTGTGCCTTGTTAAAAAGGTTTGTGCCTTGCTATGAAGGTTTGTGCCGTGTTGAAAAAGTTTTGCCGTGTTATAAACGTTAATGCCCTGCTATAAAGGTTTGTGCCGTGTTATAAAGATCTGTGCTCTGCTATGAAGGTTTGTGCCATGTTAAAAAGGTTTGTGCCGTGTTATAAAGGTTTGCGCCCTGCTATAAAGGTTTGTGCCGTGCTATAAAGGTTTGCGCCCTGCTATAAATGTTTGTTCCGTGCTCGAAAAGTGCGCAATGCTATAAAGGTTTGTGCCATGTTAGAAAGTTTTGTGCCGTGTTAAAAAGGTTTGTGCTGTGCTATAAAGGTTTGCGCCCTGCTATAAAGGTTTGTGCCGTGTTATAAAGGTTTGTGCCATGCTAGAAAGGTGTGTGCCGTGCTAAAAAGGTTTGTGCCATCTTAAAAAGGTTTGTGCCGTGTTAAAAAGGTTTGTGCTCTGCTATGAAGGTTTGTGCCATGTTAAAAAGGTTTGTGCCGTGTTATAACGGTTTGCGCCCTGCTATAAAGGTTTGTGCCGTGCTATAAAGGTTTGCGCCCTGCTATAAATGTTTGTTCCGTGCTCGAAAAGTGCGCAATGCTATAAAGGTTTGTGCCATGTTAGAAAGTTTTGTGCCGTGATAAAAAGGTTTGTGCTCTGCTATGAAGGTAAATGTTTGTGCCGTGCTATAAAGGTTTGCGCCCTGCTATAAAGGTTTGTGCCGTATTAAAAAGGTTTGTGCTCCTTTGTAAAAGTTTGTGCCATGTTAAAAAGGTTTGTGCCGTGTTAAAAAGGTTTGTGTTGTGCTATAAAGGTTTGTGCCGTGTTATAAAGGTTTGTGCCATGCTAGAAAGGTTTGTGCTGTGCTAAAAAGGTTTGTGCCATGTTAAAAAAGTTTGTGTTGTGTTAAAAAAGTTTGTGCCGTGCTATGAAGGTTTGTGCCATGTTAAAAAGGTTTGTGCCGTGCTATTAATGTTTGCGCCCTGCTAAAAAGGTTTGCACCCTGCTATAAAATTTTGTGCCGTGCTAAAAAGGTTTGCGCCCTGCTATAAACGTTTGTGCCGTGCTATAAAGGTTTGCGCCCTGCTATATAGGTCTGTGCCGTGTTATAAAGGTTTGTGCCATGCTAGAAAGCTTTGTGCCGTGCTAAAAAGGTTTGTGCCATGTTAAAGTTTTGTGCCGTGTTGAGAAGATTTGTGCCGTGCAATAAAGGTTAGTGCCATGTTAAAAATGGTTGTGCCCTGTTATAAAGGTTAGTGCCATGTTAAAAATGGTTGTGCCCTGTTATAAAGGTTTGCGCCATGTTAAAAAGGTTTGTGCCGTGTTATAAAGGTTTATGCCCTGCTATAAAGGTTTGTGCCCTGTTATGAAGTTTTGTGCCATGTTGAAAAGGTTTGTGCCATGTTAAAAGGTTTGTGCCTGGCTATAAAGGTTTGTGCCCTGCTAGAAAGGTTTATGACGGGTGTAAAGGGTTTGTGCCTTGCTAGAAACTAGTTTCATAACTTAAAATAACTGTTTACTAACTATGAAACTGATTTCAAAACTACTCTTAACTCAGGCACGAATAATGGCAGCATTGGGCCGCCGTAGACACGACTCTGTTCCTATTAAAGTTTTTAGAATTGCATTTGATCCAATAATAAATGTGTTAACCCATATCATAAACAGATCACTGTTAACTGAAATATTTCTGAGCAAACTTAAACTTGCAAAAGTTGTTCCAAGCTACAAATCAGGGGATAACAGTCAACCTAACAATTACAGGCCCATCAGCTTGTTGCCTGGGTTTCTAATATATTTCAAAAAATTGTTTTCAATAAAATTGTGTCGTTTCTTAATAACAATAAATTATATTATAAACATCAATATGGATTCAGACCAAATCATAGCACAATATTCATCCAATTATTAATTTTCTAAATAATTGCGCGGAAGCCAGTAATTGTATTACTAAGCAAACTACAATAGCGATACTATGTGATTTATCAAAAGCCTTTGACGTCATAGACAGAAATATTTCAATATCTAAGCTTGAATATTACGGACTGAGAGGGGTAATAAAGGACTAGTTAACAAGTTATTTGTCCAACAGAACTCAATTCGTTTCCATAAACCACACACAATCAGACTGTCTAGATGTAAATTATGGAGTCCCTCAAGGATCCATACTGGACCCCCTATTATATCTACTTTTATGTGAATGACATTTAATCTGCTATTGGCCGAGGGAAATATTGTCCTTCGCAGATGATACTTCTCTCTACCTGTCTGATAGCGAAAGGTTAAATCAAAATGCAAATACTGACTCAGAGGTAAATAACCTTTGCAATTGGTTCTGTGCGAACAAATTATCATCAAATCCGACAAAAACTAAGTATATCCACATTAAACCACACAGACACAAAACACAAGCTTTCAACTTTGAGATAAAAATTAAAGGACTTGCTCTTGATCAGATTGGACATCAAAAATCGGGAGGTACTAGCACCAACTTTTCAGCAATATTTATTGATGAATTTCTGACCTGGAAGGAGCATATCAAACACATAAACACAAAAATATCCAGGGCTTTGTACATGATCAAACAAGTGAAAAACATCATCCCCCTACAGATGAGCTTAAAAACTCTATATTACTCTATGACAGTTCCTTTTTTGACTTACGACGTCTTGGCTTGGGGTACTGCATCAATGTCTACCCTACATAGTACAATTGTCCTTCAAAAGAAAGCAATCAGAACTATGATGGGAGCTAAATATAACAGTCATACTGAGCTTTTATTCAAACAAGTGAATATACTAAAACTTACGGATCTGTATGAATATGAAACTGTTCTTTTCATGGCTAAATATAATCAGAATAACCTCCCGGACTCACTCGAGGGAACTTTCCCATTAAACTGAGATAACCAAATAAACTGGACAACACGACAATCTGATATATTTGCAGTTAGATACCCAAATTCTGAATATGTATGTAAATTTCCTTTATTCTACTCCCCGCGCGTATGGAAAAATTGGTTTTCCAAAATTTCCAAAGATCAATATATTGTCAGTGGCCCAATTAAAAAATAAAATAAAACATTACATCTTGGACTCGTATGTCAATCTGGTTCGTTGCAATAACCCTAGGTGTCGAGATTGTTTTCCTGTCTGTTTCAATCTTTGTGGACGTTATGACACATCACAACCAGCGGTATGCCTGCTGTAACCTTTTTGATCGTTTTGCTTTATTATTCATGTGCTGGAATATCAGTTGTTCTCGTGAGTCATTATTTGATTATTTGATATATATTCTCAATAACGTATCAGATATATCTAAAAACTATGAAGTCAGTCGAAATTCAGCCACGTTCTTGCCCTGGAATTTCATATCATAATACCAATTACTCGGCCATTTCTCCAAGGCGTCCCGTTCCTGTTCCACCCAGTGTAAATGTTACCCACTATCGAGTTTATAGGTTCATTGTTTTTTGCACCATTCATTATCTTGCAAAACTTCTGAAATGTTTATATCTCGAACTGAGGTCAAGTGTAATTCAGCCATAAGGCTTTACTTGGTCTCTTTAGATCCATATTATATGTATTTTCTGTTATCTATATTCATTTTATTACACTGATTACAGCCACCTAATTGTATCAATATATCAACTCCATGTATATACTATATCTGAACTAATAAAACGAATGTCTGTCTGTCTCCCTGTCTCCCTGTCTGTCTGTCTTTTTCCAACCGACAAATATCACGCGCAAAACATTTTGCCACGTCCGTGAGCCACTTTTTCAGAGGGGACCGATTATTTTCACAGCCACATTATGTGCGTGTTTTCAGAAGACAAAACATCGTGTGATGAATGATATATTATTACTAGATAGCAAGTCACGGATGTGAAAATAGTTACTCGTCCTAAACCAAGCTGCATTTCTACTCTGTTTCCAGCACAATGAGTGAGTGGCGAGGACTGAAAAAAGCTTTCTTAGCAACCGAGTTTTGCCAAAGAAAATAAGCATTTGACCCTACAAGAAAAATGCAATACTTCATAGACACTCACGCCGATCACCGTAGTATACGGGGTGCCTCATATCAGTTGTTCGCAAGAGGCTATTGTAAGATACTGATGTCAGTTATTTTTGTTACCGAGGCATTTGAACTGCTTCATTGCTATTGCCTCCTCTATCTGTTAATACTTGTTTGTTGTTGGTCTTCTTCTCCATGCGGTGGCTAACTGGGAAAGTGAGCTGATTTTCAAGTTAAATGCATATACTGGTTCAACTTAGTTGGATAATGATGTTCATAATTGCATAAGTTGACCTCAAAAAGTCAAGAAGAGCAGTTGGCTGAGATGAAATATACCGGTATATCCGTTATCGACGCGAGATGTTTTGATTATTTGTATCCGTGAAAACAAAAATTGTTATGTCGTATTTTGGGTCAACGATTCTTTTCAGTCAATTACATGTCTTTACTTTGGTGATCCATTCCACCAAGTTCTTTCCAGAAATCATCTCTCTAAAGCATTTACCTGTCGACATTTTAATGTGTGAATTCAGTGCAGGGAGTACTAAGCAGGGAACATTACTTGGTACACGGTACATGTGATTCTCGCTTGGGTTTCAACAGGGCATGGAGGTGAAGCGTGATGACGTGGTCCAGAAGACTCTAATCCGCTGCATCTGCTGGGCTGAAATGAAAGTGAAAAAGTATTATACCCTGATTGATAATTTTACTAGGTGATGGCGATATATGTCATGCCAATTGTGCTTGTCCTGCGGGAAAAGGCCCCACAGCCAATCGCAAACATATAACTGCCGCTGCTTATGTCATTGATGACTTTGCACGACAGTTCATCATAAACAGAACGTTCACAAGCATGGAACGAGCCCCGACCCGCTGAAAGTCCACCTGTCCCAACATACGAAATGCGTTTTGAGAAAAAAATGAAAAACAAGCTAAAGAGTTGTCTGGTTTTGACATTGACAAGTACGAGTTGAACACGACATAGGTATATATGCATATCGTCTATTCCAGATAATACACATATATCTTGTTTCTCCATGTGAATGTGGTGAACAGAGAGACCCTGCTCGAATGTTCAAATTTCTGTCGACAGAGAACCAGCTATCGTTAACTTTGTATAAGCTGCGACAAAACCACCCAGAGTTTATCATTGCGAAGGAAATGTCTGTGTCTGTTGGATCGGTGTCGGAAATTTTCCATTTGTGGGTTCGTTCGATGTTCACAAAGTACAAAATTATCAATACTGGGGCTCCGATTGAACAATTGAGACAGAGAATGGCGATAGAGGTAAAGGAAACCTATCCCAATCTTAAAGCTATCTTCGACTGCATCAGAAGGGAACGCAAAGGCACAGCTGCCATTGTGGTCGAACTATAAAAATGGTCACACAATCAAATTTCTCTGCGGTTGTGATTCGTCCGCAGTTTTGACTACAATTAGTGATATATATCACGGTTCCATCTCTGACAAAGAAATCTTTACCCAGTCTAACACCAAGGGAACTGGAGCTTTTGAGACCCCAATTTTGAGGGCAGAACAGCTGAAATAGGAGAACAGGAGGTGCTGAATGAAAATTGCTCGACACAGAGGGGTGATAGAAAACGTGAACTCTAAAATCAAAGATTTTAAAGTGTCTTAGACCATCCCGATAACCATGATGTTCCTGATCAATGACGTAGTCTTTGTGTGTTCGTTTCTGACGACCGTTGATCCCCCATTCCGACAGTAATCGGTGCAAACATCAGAGTGTTACCACCATCGAAACTGATGTATATGTTCTCTGATATTTGTATGCAGTACTCCAAAATGAACATACAATGAAAACGAAATATATGGCTGTCTTCCTTGCTATATATTTCATCTTTTCGTTCATCTGATTTGTCTCTGTTCGAAACTACACATTACAGATACATCCTTAATATTATCTCCAAGTTTTATTCAGAAGTATAGTATTTTTCTTTTTGACAGTGAGCAATACTCTGACCACATTCTCTCTGTGGAATGACTCAATTGTAGCTATGTTACCAGTCAAGCAGTCCTGGTCAGGGCATATTCTTTCGATGTGCATTACACCACTCTCAACATGTAGGAGAGCCAGATCACAGAATGTTGCCAAATCTGCACAACAGTATAATGCCAGCTGGATCTGGTTCTACCAAGCATGTTTTCAATATATATTATATTTTATTGTCTGCTTTTCAGTCGATGACGAGGGGACACATGTAGGTTTCAGTGGATAGTTCCTTTGTCCAAATATTTCATGCAGAGTGTACTTTGACCAAGTAGGAGGACATTTTATCTCGAGAATTGCCGTCATGTTGCCTGTAGTTACCAATCCGTCTGGGGATGCGCCAAGGAATATTTTTTTTGGGTTAATGACAAGTCCAATGTCTCTAACCTCAACATCTCCGGCAACGTACTGCTCCCTGGTCAAAAGTTCATTGTCCAAACCAAACCTGGTGCTGGCGGTGCTGAACTGACGTGGATGTAGGATGTCCCGAACAATACTGTTTGACGTTGCTCGTCCTGTAAATGGCACAATACTATGATATATAGAAGTTATGATCATTTTCTTTCTGGCAGCGAACCAAGAATTACAGCCATTTTGTTACTTCGCAAAATCTTCGATTTTCGCCAAGTACGTTGTTCACTCGCGGATGTCGATTTTCGCCAAGTATGTTGTTCACTCGCGGATGTCTGTGAATTTGTTACTTGGCGAAATCTTCGATTTTCGCCAAGTATGTTGGTCACTCGCGGATGTTTTTTACTTGCCGGAATCTACGATTTCGGCAAGTATGTTGATTCATTCGTGGATTTGTGCGTTTGTTACTTGCCGGAAACTAAAGATTTTGGCAAGTATGTTGGTTCGTTCGTGGATTTGTGTGTTTGTTTGTTTTGTCCACCATAGCGTCCACATTTCCTACCTGATTTCTTGCAAACTTGGCGTACATAATCTCCATGATATTGGGCAGAAAACGTCCTATTTTGGTGTGTCTAGGTCAAAGGTCAAGGTCACGGAAAACGTCGAAAAAATATAAGTGGCTATAACTCCAGTTCTAATCGTCGTAGAGACCTCAAATCAAGTGCATATTGCATATAAACTCGAGTTCTATCTTTTGTGACCTTGACCTTGAGAAATTCGCTTGAGGTCGAATATTTGATCTTGGAGGTCACCTCCTCCGATTTTCGATGCTTGCTAACGACGTGGGACTGGTCCCTCATGCTCAATGTCAATTTTTAGCCCGATCGGTCAATTCGTTATGACGTAATTGACGTTCTATGGCAACAAAATCCGTCCCATTATTAAGAAAAATTGCATGTTTCAAGCTGTCCATGCTAAAAAAGCGTCAATGATGTGCTTAAAAATCTAATGATACACTGGACCATAGCCAAGGATGAGTTCTTTGGTTTCACAAAATTTGGTTTCACGAGACTATGTCGTCTTGTTTGCTTGTTACCACTCTAGAGGCTGCAGTTTTCATGAAAGCATCCTAAAACTTTTATGATAGATAGGCATTCGCCCTAGGACGGGAACGCACGTTTTTGGAAACAATCGGTTCATTGATGACGTCACTAAAAATTCGGAAAAATCCATATCTCTCATCATTGGCGATTTTTCAAAAACTCCCACAGCAGTCAAATTTGGACCGATACCTCTGAAGTTTAGCACACCGATATATGATGGTATCTCCCATCAAACTGCGAAGTTTCACTCGAATCAGTTGAACGTCAATGACGCCATGACGTAAAACGTCAATTTTCAAAATGTGGCTATATATTGGAAAGTATTTGTCGTACAGAGGAGTGGATTGCACCATTTGAAAGCCCGGTGAATTTGGGTTTGGGGGGGGGGGGGGTACTTTCCAATACTTTTCCACTATGACAAATTCTCCACTATGACGTTATAAACGTTAGGCCTGTCATACCAATTTTTCGACTTTTCATCAAACATTCAAACATGCATAGTATTCTCAAATTTGGAGATATTGGACTGTAATTATGAGGGCATATGTGAAATTAAATACCCAGCCATACACTGATTTTCAACACGTTGTGTTCAACGACAATGACGTCATGACGTCAATCGTCAATTTTTTATATAAGGTTGTATCTCGGTAAGTATTTATCCTAGAGTGGAACGGATTACACCGACGGAAAGCTTTTTTAATTCTCGTAAAGTAGACCACGTGTTGTTCTTATTCGTCATGATAAACTTTTTAGTATGACGTCATAAACGTAAGGCCAGTTATACTTTTCAGCAAATTTTCAGGCATCCACATTGCACTCAAATTTGAAGCTATTCGACTGTAGTTTTGAGAACGTTTGTGGATTAAGTAACCAGCCAGTAACCAAGTTTCAACACGCTACATAGAACGTCTATGACGTCATAACGTCAAACGTCAATTTTCAAAATACGGCTGTATCTCGGTAGCATCTATCATTGTGTGGAATGAATTACACCATCGGAAACCTCATTCTATTCTGATCAAGGCAGGTTACGTGGGATTCTCCCCCGCCATGATGAACTTTTCGTACGACGTTATAAACGTAGTTCCACAATACACAAATTCGGTGTTGACGAATAGTCAATGCCCCCTCCCCCCGATTTCGACAATTTTTGGCCTCTAGGCCAATGCCGTCTCTTTTCCTTGTTGATAATCTACAGTCATTGAAGCAATCAATTTATCTGCTTTAATATCGAAACTTTCACGTGACGCCTTCAGTTCAGTAACCATGGAGTCAATGGACCTGACATGCGATTTCACTTCATTCACTTGCTGAACACAATGAACAAGTAAACGTCAGGGATCCAGAGTAGCAAAAGTGGTCGCCGCATGAAACAAATGCGTTGGCCAAAATTCTTGCTGTGAGAACGTCAGTCAAATAAACTGATAAAATTTAATGATGTTTGTGCTAGAATATCAGTTCGTGCGCTGAGCGGCAGGTGGAAAAAGGTGCACTGTGCTAAGCGGCACCGGAAGTTAAAGTAACTTTGTATTTGATATAGGCCGCCGCTGATGCGGCGACCAACTAGGGGTTTGCTGGGTAGTACAACACCTACGAGTCCTACTCGTTTCCTGGTTTGCTCGTATTCCTGCAATTCTTCTAGTCAAGTTTTAGCTGCTTTGGTGTCCTCAGTAATCAGTTACTAGCCATTTTGTCCTGTAACATTGAAAATTAGGTCAACGGTCAAATTCAAGGTCACGACAATATTCAGCCTGTATCATTTGGTATATATTCACACTTGATAACTAAGCTGTAAAGTCGATAATAAGCAAAATATTAGCAATTTTGTTTTCTGACCTGAAATGAAGTCAATGATCAAATTCAAGGTCACCAGAATATTCAGCATAATCATTTCCTATATGTTCACTGTGGATTCCTAAGCTGGAGAGTCGATAATAAGCAACATATTAGCCATTTTGTTCTCTGACCTTGAAAAATGAGGTCAAAGGTCAAATTCAAGGTCACGAGAATCTTCAGCATATTATAATTTCCTGTATGTTCACAATTGATTCCTAAGCTATAAAGTCAATAATGAGCGAGATATTAGCCATTTTGTTCTCTGGACTTGAAAATGAGGTCAAAGGTCCAATTGAAGGTCACCAGAATATTAGGCATATATCATTTCCTATATGTTCACAATTTATTCCTAAGCTGTAAAGTCGATAATAAGTGAGATATGAGCCGTTTTGTTCTGTGATGACCTGTAAACGAGGTCAAAATTCAAATTCGAGTTCACGAGAATATTCAGCATATATCATTTCCTATATGCTCGCAGTTGATTCCTGAGCTATAAAATCAATATTAAGTGAGATATTTGGAATAATGTGTCCCATTATAAAGCACAGGAGAATCTAACATGGGAAAGTCCCATTTGGGCCGAGTTTGGGCCAAAATGGCCTTCGAGCATTTCAAGGGCAAAGAAACTTATACACGTCACAGGGGTACATATAAGGAGTGTTATGCACGAAAAATGTACTGAACAGATTTTGAGAAAAAGACCGTCAAAGTCCAAAATTGTTTATTTTTTCATCAGAAATGGCCGCATTTTGAAAAAATTGCGAAAATAAAAAAACCCTCCCTCTTGAAATATTTTTAGACATTTCTGTGCAAGATTTCAGAAAATTTTTATTGTAAATCTCAAAGATAAAACTGTAGACGGACGACGACGACAAACGACAGACCCAACGCCACGGCAATAGGTTATCGAACAGAGTTTGAATAAATGGCCGCCGAAGTCCAAATTTGGCCGTTTTTCGTCGAAAATGGCCACAATTCTGAAAAAAAGGTGCGAAAAAAAGTAACCCCCTCTGGAAACACTTTGGGTGTCTTTGTGCAAAACGTCAGAAAGATTCGAATATAACCGGACGCCGGAACCAACAGCATGGCAGTAGGTTATCATGAATTTACTTTTCAAAAACCTAGGCGAAATTCACTCCAACTACTGTATACGATCGTCATACTTAAAGACCTAGTAGCATGCCGATGAAAGTGCTTTTCATTTAATCCATTATGAATAGTTATATGTAAATTCGAACGAATTGTACAAATACAATCAATGGGTTTCGAGATATTGAATCAAATAGGCACTCTTTCCGTAAATTGCCGAAGACTTTGATCACGATTTTAGTATGGGTCACATGGATTGTGACGTCATTTGAGGCAGTACTGAAAGTACATGTAGCCAGCAAGGTAAACTGCATGTCGCATATTCATTCTCGTTGTGTATGTTTGACAATTCAAGTGAACGGGTGAAATGGTTGGAATACGGCATTTCTTGTCTTGATATTTAGAATCTGTACTATTCATTCTCCCAGAACGGAGGTTTGTTGAACTGCAAGATGTCCAGTATTTGTTGATTTTCATGTGTTTTCTTTTGAATCTCATGCCTTTTGGAGTGGTTTTCCATCTTTGAGCTGACCGCCCAAATTACGTGTTTTACGTTTTTGGCCAGCCATCAAAGCACATTTTGCCTCAACTGACGTCACGATTACGGAAACTGCCGAAGCTATTTTTTTCATCGGCACGAGAAGGCGATTGCAATACTGGCTCAATATACTCGATTATATTTCGCTGTCATTAATTACCAATTAACGCGAACATCTTTTTTTATCATTAAATGTCCACAATGCCTTTATCTGAACAGGAATAAAACCATATAATGGTACCTTGCTACTATGACTTTAACTTCTCCAAGGCAATCGTATTTGTAGGTTCGTCAACCTCGAGATACTTAACTGCCGCGGTCAAAGCACATTCCTGGAGCACTCGTAATATGAGCCGCTGAGTGGTTGCAAAACATAGTGCTATAATTTATGTGCGAGGAGTGCAACCATAAGCGGAGAAAGTCATTCGCACAGACTCCTTGGTGCATACGTGCGGAACCCACCCATGAACTTCGTTAATGTTTTCGTAATACCCGAGGTTGTTTTGTCATCCATCAGATGCCAAGGCGAAAAACTTGGTACGGTATGGGCTATGCTAGCTAACACGCACAAATTCAAAGTGAACACATGCTTTCGATGAAAAATGTCTTAGTTTTCGTCACGTCGAGATTCATATCAAGTCCCAACATAATGTCAGGTAGTATGTAAATTGCAGCTACCATCATTCGCGCGTTCTCGTTAGAAGGAAAACACACAATTAACATCCAGCATGGCAAATGTTGCTGTAACTATTGTATCATTGGTGACTATTTACATCTCCCGTAAGTATCAAACTGATTGGGTTGTCACATTTACATCGAAATCATACTTTGTTTATTATAATGAATCAGTAGACGTTGCAACTACACACACTGTCACAATTATATAATATATTACACCATTTGAACTACTAGTACCCGGTATATAATCTGAATGCTGGCACAAGGGTTCGTTGAATGGCAGAATATTTATTGAAGTTGGCAGACGACATTGTCCCCTTACAGTCATAATAGACTATACGTGATAATGCCTTTTACCCTCGCCCCGATAGGGGGAGAGGGTACTGCATTTGGGTTTGTCTCCCTGTCTCCCTGTCAGTCTGTCTGTCTGCGCACATATCGTTACGCGCGCATATCGTACATCATTTTCTATCTGTTCACAATTGATTCCTAAGCTGTAAAGTCGATGATAAGCGAGATATTAGCCATATTGTGCAATAACCTTGAAAATAAGGTCTAAGGTCAAATTCAAGGCCATCAGAATATTCCGTGTATATCATTTCCTGTATGTCCACAATTGATTCCTGAGTTGTAAAGTCCATAACAAGCGAGATATTAGACATATTGTGCTTCGACCTTGAAAATGAGGTCAGAGGTCAAATTCAAGGTCATGAGAATATTCAGCATATATAATTTCCTATATATCCACAATTGACTCCTAAGCTGTGAAGTCGATAATAATCGAAACTTTAGCCATTTCGTCAAAGGTCAAATTTAAGGTCATCAGAATATTCGGCGTATATCATCTCCTATACCTGTATGTCCACCATTGATTCCTAAACTGTAAAGTCGATAATAAGCAAGATATTAGCAATTTTGTGCTCTGATCTTTAAAATGATTTCAGAGGTCAAACTCAAGGTCACGAGAATATTCAGCAAATATCATTTCCTATATGTCCTAATCTGTGATATTTAGAAAAAGGTGTCCCATTATCACTGTAGGAACCCTACTACCGTAACGCGACGTTACGGTAGTCCAAACGATGGCGGAAGGTTATTAGCTTCGAAAAGTTATTTCATGATAAACTGGGTATTATGTAGGTTTCGCACATAACATCTACATGAGGCGAATTGTCTAGATACGCTTTATAGTGTGGCAATATAATCAAACTGTGAATCTGATTGATTTGCGAGAAAAAAACGGTTTGAAATATGCGACGATTACTACCGTAACGTTAGCGGCCCACTACCGTAACGCCAATTTCCAGATTTCAAGTACTACCGTAACGCTTGCATATATATAAAAAATTAACATGATGTAAAACTTGGATTTTGATAATATTTTAGGACTTTCGTTATCGATAAATAGTACAAATATTGTTGTAGATCGATGATCATAATCGAGACAATAGAGTTTCGGAATTCGTCATGCATATATGTAGCCTATGTGAAAAATACATCAGGATACATATTACTGCCCGTTGACCAGCCATTCGGCGAACAGAATTCTAGTGCATGTTATTTAACATCATTCAGAGTCTCATTTTAGCATCAGTCTCAGATGTCTAGACGATGAATCTGATAATGATTCAGGGTGTTCCGTTCACTTTGGAATGGAATTTAAGGCTTTGGGTCCTGGTACGATTTTGACCCCAGACACTTACTCATAAACTGTAACTAAATAATACCTGATATCCTGACAGAAATTCAATAATCGTTACAGCCTTCTGACGATGATTTTTTTGGGGACAGTGTATAAACGTTTTAAGAGGAAACCTTTGCGGTTCTTCCGTGGATACATTGCGGTTGGACCAGTGGCGACCTTATCTTCAAGTTCACCTCAAAGTTGAAGTTTACCTTATATCGTACGTTTCAAAGTTTGACTGACACCAAACGAAACATTGTGCATAAAAAGGGATTCACTCTTTCATAGTATGCATTATCTTTTGATATGATTCCACAGACGTCGATGAAAAATCAAATGTCAAAAAGAGACCATCTGATGCATATCACTGTGCGAATCTATATTAATAATTGATGCCAATTAAATCCTGTTGTGAACGTCATTGCTTTTTCCTCAGACGAGTGTGTAAAATACTGTGCAACGGTCAACGTCTGCATACATGTAAATTATACGGCTCGGAATACACAAATGTATCTTAACATTTTATATATTAATACGACAACAATGTATGGCATTGAAATAAATCAGAACATCATTATCTTCGTTAAAATAAGGGTATCTTGTCAATATTATTTTCTCACTCATACCTTATCATAAAATTAGTACAACTAAATTTCCTACGCTGGGGTAACATTCGAAAATGTCATTATTCAATGTTAAAAAATTGCTTATTTGCTTGCTCACTTTCTGCTTCTTCGACAACCCAAAACACCACATTTCGTCATTTTACATGACACCATACAGTATCAGTAGTATAATATAAAAACAATTGTACCTCGAAATCAATTTCGTATATGCAAGCTCCTTATATACGAAATTCTTATCTGAAACGATGCAAAAGACATATTACGAAAGACCTAATGTGAGACCAAGGTTAACGTTACGGTAGTACATTCTTGGCGTTACGGTAGTACCCCGCAGCTACTGATCTGACGTTACCGTAGTATTCACTTGATTTTCATTTTCCATTTTCTGACGAATTAAGAGCAATATTCCCACAAAACAATACGACAATAGATGCGAAACTTCAAGAATCATCAAAGCACATCATCGAAGAAGAGTGTCATGTGTTCTATAAACGATAATCTCAAGGAAACCAATCGAACCACTCGCCTACCGCCATCGTCCCGTACTACCGTAACGCCGCGTTACGGTAGTAGGGTTCCTACAGTGATTATAAAGCATAGGATAATTTAACATGGGAAATTGGCCGAGTTTGGCACCGAGAATGGCCTACTTCGAGCAACTCAAGAGTAACGAAACCTATATATGTCAAAGGGGTACATATGAGGATTGTTATGTATCAATGAGAAAAAAAGTTTCTGCACAGATTTTGAGAAAACGACCGTAAAAATTCCAAAATTGGTCGTTTTTCGTCAAAAATGGCCTCCGTTTTGAAAAAAAATTGAAAATCCAAAAACTGAAAAATACCTCAGAAAGATTTCAAAATTTCAGAAAGATTCGGTTGTAAACTTCGAAGATAAAAATGTAGACGGACGACGACGACGACCGATGCAACGCCACCGCAATAGGTTATCGGGTCAACGGTGCGGTATCCTGAAAACGAAAAAAAACGTCTCAGGGTATTAGTTCGATGGATTCTAATCTGTTTGTATCATTCGGTCATATACAACAAAGTTCTAATCCTTCTAACCCAAAGTTCTTTTTGCAAATTTCGTTCGTGTGCAGCGTTCATGCAAAACAGGAAAAAAATATACAGTAAAACAAAACCGCAAGAATAATAGTTTTGCCAGTGTATTTATGGTGCTACAGATATTGATGAGAATTTTAGAGGACAGAAAGGAGCACAAAATACTTTAGTAAGTTTAAACGTCTGAAATTTGATACCTCGCCACAACCCCACTGTATCAAGTATAGTTTGTACACAAGAATTTTCACTATGTATGCATAATTATAATTATGTTTGTGCACAATACGCACCAAAGACAAGACAACTCTTGATTGACTATTCGGGTTTCCCCATTTTGGGGTTACCAGACCTTTGGCCTGATGAACTATTGGCATGGCGTTCCATCCGCCATCCGACGTCCGGCGTGTGTTGTCCACAGTTTTATCTTCAAAGTTTACAGTCGATTTTTTTCTGCACAAAAATACTAAAAAGGTCAGCCTGAGGGCTGGCTAAGAAAGGCTACCAGACAATGGTGAATTGAAGTTGACAAAGTCCAAGAGCTCTCCAGCTGAATGACCGTTTTGAGGTCTTCATTCTAAGATGTCATTTGATCATCATTTTGTAGCGACTATCGCATAATAAAGTTTCAGAAGATTCCAGCAAGCAGCTTCAGAGAAGACGTCTGAAAATTGAGAAGTCCAGAACGGAGGGTAAAACAATACATTCCTCTCGGATGTCTCCTTCATCATTTTGTTAAAAATTTCAGAAATATATGGAAATATACCTGTAAATAAGGTATTTTTCCCGTTTGTTTTTTTTTCTGTTTACTTACGTACGGTAAGTGAGTAAAGGGAAAAAAACAGACAAATGAAGGATATCCAATGATGGAGGAGATCCTCTGACACTGCTTGATGGAATCTTTTGAAGCTGTGTGTATTGATATAATGGGATAGTCCTTACAAACTGATCTTAGTCCCTACAAAATGACATCTTCAAGTGAAACCTCAACAGGGCCATTCAGCTGAAGAATTCTTTGATTTTGTCAATAAACTATTGTCTGGTAAACTGTGTTAGACCTTAGGCTGATTTTTTCCTATGTATGCCAGTAAATCATACGAAAACAAGAGCCATCTAATGAATCGAAAACCTGAATTTCACGGTGCATGCCTATAAACAAACTATTCCAAAATTACAACCCTGACCTCCCCACCAGATGTCGCCACGCTGCAGTGTCAGCCCGGTGAGTTCCCAACATACATCGTGGCCGGGAACGTGGAGCTGGACCTATCAGGTGTCTCCGGGGCGGCCACGCCCATCACGATCAACGACTTACAAGACGCCGTCGCCTGCCAGCAGAGATGTGACGGCCTAACGACGTTCATTTGTACGTCAATCACGTACAGTCCAGTCAGAGTCGAGTGTATACTGTATCCGCTAAAGTCGACCGACGAGGGAGTCATCACGGTACCCAAGAGTGATGTCTTCCACTACACAGGCATCTGCGGCGAAAGTGAGTTTTATTTCACTTTTTTCGGGTAATGATATAGGGCCTATATTTCATTTGAATGGAGTATGGTCATATTATCGGCATTATTGCTGCATCCGAGATTATCCCTTTAATGATTATGGTACACTTTAATTAACATTGCACCCTTGATATACGTATTTATAATTGATCACTTAATTATCATGTCCATGCATATATATTTTTATGATGCCAGCCCCTAATCTGGACAACTGCACGGACACGAATGTCCAGGTGGACTTGGCCTTTATCGTGGACGGGTCCGGCAGCATTTGTGATGATGACCCCACCGTAGAACCAGATCGCAGCAGGTCAGCAATACACTTTAGAGCCCATGGTACACGTATAGCCCCGGACATGTGTGTACTCACGGGTAACAGTGTAATGAAATTCTAATTTAGAAAGTCATTCACTTCGGGTAGGTCACCTGTAGATTTTTTTGAAAACTAAACATTGGAGTTATTAGATTGCTTTTAGTTCCTACTTTATAAGTAGGCTACGTTATAACTCATAAACCCTCGAATTCCTACCAGAACGATGCTGAAATGGCTTGATACAACGAAACTGTTTCTAATGCTACGTGTATCCTGTTCCTTACAGTTGCCAGAATTGGCGGTCCCTTTTGAACTTCATGCAGCGGGTAATCAATGTTCTCCCGGTCAGTGCTGACACCACACGAGTGGCTCTTGTCTCGTTCGCCAACGGGGGAAAAGTCGAGTTCAACCTCGAAAGGCGAGTCAAAGAAGGAAAAAAATCAGTACCATCCGGTCGGAAAATCAAAGCCGATTAAGATTAAAGTGTCTCCCATAATAAGCAAAAATATGCCAACATAGGACTACATGTATCTTAAGGTATGAAACGCGAGGAATGACCAAAAAAGTAGTTGCCTTTTCCGCAATTTTAATTTGATTGTGCCTATTATTACTGCTAAAGGTATTCAACAAAGACAGAAATTGAGATTGCTATTAACAACCTGATGTACCCTGACGGCAACACGAACACGTATGAGGCACTAAGTTTAATGCGGACGTCCATCTTCAACGGGTCCAATGATGATAGGCCGGAAAGTCGGGACGTTGCACTAGTCATAACGGACGGCTTCCCGACCTCAAATGTCAACCAAACGGAGCTCAAAGCTCTCGCAGCCCAGGCCGATGATATCATAATGTTCGCCGTCGGGATCACAGAGAAAATAGACGAAAGCTGGCTGAAGGTTTTTTCATCCGAACCCAAGGAGCTAGGCCGGAACTACTTTCGCACACCAGACTTTAACAGCTTGAACCCAATAATTTCCAGCCTTCTGAGCGCCGCTTGTCTCCGTCTTGACCCGCTTCTGGTGCCGACCACCACCACCACCACCACCCCAGGTACCACCCCGACCACCTCAAGCTTTCCACCTCCACCTACAACCACTTCTACGCCCACTACTACCACCACCACCAATCCTATCACAACTAGAGCGCCACCTACTATACCCACTACAACTACTACACAGGCAACTACTACCACCACCTCCCTCGCTCCCACCACCTCCACTAACACCAACCCAACCAACTCCCCTCCCACCATCCGTCCTCCAACGTTTTCTGGTAAGAGAAAAAAAGTGTACTATACATTCAAAACGTATGGTGGCGTTTAGTATTTACACATGTAATTGGATTGTTTTGCTATCTTCCAACGTTGAAATAAACCCGCTGATTCATCCTGACTTCCGTAATTCAGGTGAGAATGGAAGCCAATAACGGTGTAAGCCGAACTCGACATCAAACAAGATAAATAAAATCCAAATGACCCGTGTATGGTGAGGATACCAGGTGTTCAGAAATGATGATCACTTGTGGCATTTGCGACGATATCCGCTTAACTGGTGACGCTCTGAGCTTTAGATCATCCAGCTGCGAGTTGGATTCCCAGACTGACGTATACGTGGTCTGTCGCGTCATCTCCCAAGCCACGGCTTGGGTAGATTTAGCGTATAAATGTCGTGAACATGTAAATTCTTAGACACGTGAAAGTTGACTTTACCCATTTTGTGTTGCACCTGCATCCTGGCATTGCCGATTCTACAAACCAAAGAGTTGACTTGACGAACAGTTGACTAACCGATTGGGAATTGAACCTAGTAGCATACTGCAAGATTTCCAGATTATCGCGTTTCAGAGGGTTTTTTTTTTAAACACAGTTACAAACCGATTAAGGGGTGGTGGATTTGGCAAGCCTTTGCGCATTATTGATTTCAAGAAAGTCTGGCCCATCATGAGTAATATCAGGTTTCCTGGGTGAAATATTGAACTTGGACCAGGTCATCTATAGTTAGGTTCATCCATCGGTGAAACGCGCTTTTTGGCCATAATTTTGTTTCGGATAATTGGATCAACTTGAAATTTTGTGTGTCTCAATTGGGTATCATGCCGTAAGTTTTCACCGAATTTCAGAATTCTATCTCAAAAATTAAAAAAGTTGGCAATCTAACCCAATGTTAAATTTCAGTCCGAAATGGAATAAGTAAATTTCAACAAATTCAGAGCTTATATCGTGTTTAAGCCCATACAGAATGGACCTATTGTGTTGATTTGGAATCAGAAGGCACAGTCGGAGTATATTAGATAAATATGTTTATTCAAAAGCAATATATAACACGTACATCATATAAAAGTAGTTGTTTTTTGTGCAGACTCTGAAATTCCATGTTGGAACGGAAATTTAACATTGGGTTAGATTGCCAACTTTTTCAATTTTTGAGACAGAATTCTGAAATTCGGTGAAAACTTACGGCATGATACCCAATTGAGACACACAAAATTTCAAGATGATCCGATTATTCAAAATGAAACTACGGCCAAAAAGCGTGTTTCACTGATGGATGAACTTGACTTTAAGGTGTGATTGCACGTAACTTACCGGTGACTGCACTGAGGCACTTTTCCATTGACTTATATTGTGAAAGTAAAGGTAACAAAATCACCAAAACAATACAATCCCCTGACCTAAAACTTGGCTAGCACACACAGAAACACGCATGGATGATGAACCGAGACATGGTTTCATAAATGATATCACGAAAGCTGTGCAATTTGATGATTAGATAAATCATTTTATACGTTTCACCAAAACGAAGATTCGAGTGTTCTGCTTGACAAGCACTGGCTGTTGCATATATTTATTCCTTGTTGTCGTCAAAATAATGAGAATAACTAGGGCTATACTTTCTGTGAGATGAATACAATGAGCTGAACATTCATAATCCCAAACACCTCAGTACACCCGAGTGCATATCACTTGTGAGTTTTACTGGCCTCACTAGCTATTTGCTGCACAGCATAATCCTTTCGCTCGCCCTGTTGTGAGTGTATTTTGTAGACTGAGAAATAGGTCGGAAAATGACATATGAAAACGATGAATTTAACAAATTTAACATTGCTTAGTAAGAAACAGAGTCAGTAATCCTTGATGGCTAACAATCAAAAAGGCAAAGTTTCACGTTGGTTGGAAATGTGTAAGTTCATGAATTTGTTACCTTTATATTTACATTATAAGTGAATGGACAGCTGGTCACTGCAGGTTCATGCCGATCATATGTAATCAATCCTTAAAGCTGTAAGTATGCTATATAAAGAGATACTGTACAATCCCTTCGACCTTTTGAGACATCCCCTGAACCTTTCGTGCTGACTGGTGACGTAAGTAGGTGCCTTTGGCCTAGGCCGACCAGGGGGATTTTCGGCCGTATAAAAGGAGGGGGCGACTGGCCTACAATGTGGCATACTCAATAGACCAAGGAGGCATACACATCGTCCTCAATGTTCGTATGTAATGCATTTCATTGTGTATATCTATATTTCAGTGTTTATAGCATATTGGTTGAATGTAGGGTGTGACAATATGGGTGACATCTCTGACGGAATATTTTGTAATCATATAACATTGATAGCGTCACCCTTGATAGTCTGTCCAATTGTACATGTACATGCTATGTTACAGGTATGCACCTATTGGCATGTACTCTAGGTTAGTAATATAGCATACAATGACTGAGTACTGCTCAACAACATATGAGTACAAAATTTACCAGGTCACAAAGCCTGTTTGTATGTTGTGTACAAATATGTATGATAACTTTACTGTTGATGTGGCTACATTACGGGGATATATCTATGCACGTGAATTACTGGGAACCATACAAATTCGTCACACCAATGGATAATACGTTCATTACGGCTAGGAGGGAAATATGTAGCCCTAATTATATGAGTAATTGTGTGCACGTATGGATATTATGCAATTATACTTTGCAGTTTGTGTGTTCTCTGACATCTGTGCTGTGGGGAACATGTCAAATGATCATCGACACACACTACAAGAATGGCTTTATACCACTTCGCCGTTACAGCCGACTGCCTCTGGCCTCTGTCGTGGGCGGCCTGACTCGCGCCAGTGCATAGACCCGCCAACATTCGAAGCAAAACAAACAACGCGTGGTTCTGTGGTTTTACGTTCGGTTTATCCGTCGGGGAAGATCGTGGTCGTTATCATATTTCTTTTACATGGTCGTTTATCTATTTATAACATACTTACAGCTTTAACAACACAATGTTTATACTGGTGGGTTATTGATTACATTATAGGGCATATATACATGTACAAAAAATGTCAACATTTTGAAATTATCGAACATTTTCCAGACACATGACAATACAGTACATGTATTTAATGGATGCTTGTATTGTTCTACAGAGGTTATTATTTTTGTTGAATAACCTCAACGGAGGTCATTATTTGCAATAATAACCTAATGGCAGGCATCCATTAAGTCAGATAATGGGCTCGACACAGGTCATTATTAGAAACGAAGGCTTTCTCGGCTTCGCCTCGAAAGTCCTTCGTTTCTAATAATGACCTGCGTCTCGCCCATTATCTAATACATAGGCCTAACCGAGATGTGACAAATGTCTGCATTCATTTCACGAAGGTTGTTCAAGGAACAATTTTGTTTGCCTCTGAATGATGGGAAAGGGAATTTCACAGTATATTCATGTGTTCACATGACAATATATATTCCTCCTTTCACATTGAAGCCGGTTGCAACAAGTTACGGATAAGAACATGCAGACATACTTGTCTTATCCTTGGATAGTCACACATGAGTGGATGGATATTACCGAAATCCCATCGTTTCAACTTGCCAACATACTTGTGCTTCCTTTTGGATAGGCATACATGATTCGATGGATAAATCAAAATGGATATCTTACACCTCCTAATCGCACATAGTGGCCTACTTGTGTTGCATTCAGGATTATCACACACCATTTGATGGATATTACAAAATTGGATATCTTAACCTCATAATCTCATATACAAACCTAGAGACAGTGTGTTATATGAAATATCCTACGAGGCGAATTGCGCCTTCATGCGTGGAACCAGCCAACAACAACTACAAGTGTACAAACTGTGTATGCCAAAACAACACGTGTCTGTTTGCTTGAGTCATTGTCAAGTGTATTATTTACAGTGTATTATATACAGTATATATTATTATATTACAGTATATATTATATACAGTGTATTATGTCACACATAAACGACCATGAAAAAAAAATAATTATGATAACGACCACGATCTTCCGCGACGGATAAACCGAACGTAAAACCACAGAACCACGCTTTGTTTGTTTTGCTTCGCATGCGGGCGGGTATACGCACTGGCGCGAGTCAGGCCGCCCACGACAGAGGCCAGAGGCAGTCGACTGTAACGGCGAAGTGGTATAAAGCCATTCTTGCAGTATGTGTCGGTGATCTTTGACATGTTCCCCACAGCACAAATGTCAGAGAACACACAAACTGCAAAGTATAATTGCATAATGTCCATGCGTGCACACAATTACTCATATAATTAGGGCTACATATTACCCTCCTAGCCGTAATGCACATATTATCTATTGGTGTGTCGAATTTGTATGGTTTCCAGTAATTCACGTGCATAGATATATGCCCGTAATGTAGCCACATCCACAGTAAAATTATCATACATATTTGTACACAACATACAAACAGGCTGTGTGACCTGGTAAATTTTGTACTCATATGTTGTTGAACAGTGCTCAGTCATTGTATGCTATATTACTAACCTCGAGTACATGCCAATAGGTGCATACATGTAAGATAGCATGCACATGTACAATTGGACAGACTATCAAGGGTGACGCTATCAATGTTATATGATTACAAAATATTCGGTCAGAGATGTCACCCATCTTTTTACACCCTACATTCAACTAAATATGCCATAAACGCTGGAATATAGATATACACATAATGAAATGCATTACATACGGACATTGAGGACGATGTGTATGCCTCCTTGGTCTATTGATTATGCCACACTAGGGTTGTTCAGAAAATAATGTTCCTCACAAAACCATGCCTATTGAAGTTTTTCCCATTATACTATTCCTAATATACCTAGAAACATTTTTTGCAGAATTTTAACAACTCATCCTGAGGTCCCTCAAAGCCTCTGAACATACCTACCGTTTTCACGTTTTTCGTGCATTTTGTCGAAATTGAGGGAATTTCATTGTCAGTCTCCTAAGTTTCATAAGATCATTAATGTGCATTACTTGACATCTTGATGCTTTTTTCTGATTGAATTGTGCATCTTACACCTAAAAACATTTTTTGCAGAATTTTAACAACTCATCCTGAGGTCCTTCAAAACCTCTGAACATAACTACCGTTTTCACGTTTTTCGTGCATTTTGTCGAAATTGATGGAATTTCATTGTTAGTCTCATAAGTTTAATAATACAATTTATGTGCATTACTTACCATCTTGATGTTATTCTTCCATTAAACTAGGCATCTTATACATAGAAACATTTTTTTGTAGAATTTTAACAACTCATCCTGAGGTCCCTCTAAACCTCTGAACATAACAACCGTTTTCACGTTTCCGGTGCATTTCGTCGATACTGGGGGAATTTCATTTGTTCGTCTTTTTGACGTCTTGGTGTATTTTGCCCATTATATTCTTCATAGTATAGATATAACCATTTTTTTTACAAAGTTTAACAGCTTATCCCGAGTTCCCTCAAAAACGTTTTCGCTTTTTCTGTGCATTTTGTAGATATTGGGGGAATTTCATTGTTAATATCAAATGCCTGATAAAGACAATTAATGTACAACAAAATATGTTCTGTCACAGATGAGACACTTCTGTGACTCCACATTATTAAGTGACTAAGCAGCTCCATAACATGACAAATTGACACTCATACTTCAAATTACCACAATCCAAATGAGTCAATGACACAAGAATAAATCGCAGTTGAGAGCATCAAGTTCTCCTGAAGAACTGGTTGCTTCACTACAAGTTGTTGAGCAATGACAAAGTCATGATCCGCTGACCACTGCTCAATGGATTTGGTGAGCCAGTCTGTTTTCACTCCCAGAACCTGGCGCAGTGAAGAGAAGTCCTTAAAATTTGTGTCATGGGCAAATTTTCGGAAGACTGGCTTACCGAGGCCAAAGTGTTTTTTCTTCTGGTACTGACATCGCCAACAATCAACTAGGCATGTCTTGCTTCATGCTGTCAGTCATCTTTTGGTTCTTGCTGAACAATGCAAAGACAACGACCTCCTCCGTGAGGGTGTGAGGTACCATTTGTGGTTACGAAGTTTGATATACGAATTTGTTGTACAAGGTTCGTTGAAACCATTTGTTTCACGCAAGATAAATAATGTGTTCCCTACACGCTTGCGGTAGTAAGGGATGACACTGTGCTCAAGCTCAACAGACCCGTTGAGCACTGGTCAGTGGATCCTCTTCAGTCATTACTAAACAGTTTTTTTTTTGTTCGTTGAAAGTCGTCCATGGCACACCTGAGCGAGGCGTCGGACTTTGCTACGATATAATTCACCACAGAACCCCAGCAAATATCTTGGCTATTGCTGTGTTGAACAGCATAGAAAACAGTACCCCAGTTTCAGCAAGAAAAGCCTGGTGAAAGGCCAGCTGTGATGTGTGGTGAAGTACCAGTTGGCCAGGAAAACTTGATGCTCTCAACTGCAATTTAGTGTTGTGTCATGGACTCATTTGGACTGTGTTGAGTTGGGGTATGAGTGTCAATTATTTCATATCATGAAGCTGTTGAGTCACTGTTAATAAATGTGGTGTCGCAAAAATGCCTCGTCTGTGATCTGTTCTATATCATTTGTCTTTGTGAGGCATTTGATAATAACAATGAAATGTCCTCAATATCGACAAAATGCACAAACACGCGAAAACAGAAGTTATGTTCATAGGATTTGAGGGAACTCAGGAAAAGTTGTTGAATTATGTAAAAACTGATTATATGTGTATCATGAATAGTAGAATGGGCAAAATACCCCAAGACGTCAATTAGTGCAAATTCATTATATTATCAAACTTTTGAGTTCAACAATATGATTCCCCCAATATCGAAGAAATGCACCGAAAACGTGAAAACTGTTGTTATGTTCACAGGCTTCCAGGGACCTCATGATGAGCTGTTAAAATTCTGCAAAAAAAATTCTAGGTATAAGATGTCTAGTTTAATGTGAAAAAAAAACATCAAGATGTCAAGTAATGCACATTAATGGTCTTACCAAACTCAGGAGACTAACAATGAAATTCCCTCATTTTCGACAAAACGCACGAAAAACGTGAAAACGGTAGTTATGTTCAGAGGCCTTGAGGGACCTCAGAATAAGTTATTAAAATTCTGCAAAAAATGTTTCTAGGTGTAAGATACATAGTTTAATGGCAAAAAACATCAAGATGTCAAGTAATGCACATTAATGGTCTTATGAAACTTAGGAGACTGACAATGAAATTCCCTCAATTTCGACAAAATGCACGAAAAACGTGAAAACGGTAGGTATGTTCAGAGGCTTTGAGGGACCTCAGGATGAGTTGTTAAAATTCTGCAAAAAATGTTTCTAGGTATATTAGGAATAGTATAATGGGAAAAACTTCAATAGGCATGGTTTTGTGAGAAACGTTATTTTCTGAACAACCCTAATGCCACACTGTAGGAGCCGAGTTGAGTTGAGTTGTGTTTGGGGGACCATAACAGGATGATATGCCCCCATAACTGTAAAAAAGAAAGGTAATGAGTACCTAACGAGGAACTCTGGAGCTTAACACGGACATACCGTACAAAATTGAGAATATATTCAGCACACAAGCGACGAATGTACAGACAAATGAAGATAATTTTTCAGACATATGACGCATTATTGGGACAGGAACACCACAATTATGACAGGAAAGAAAACTTATCAAATCTTCTCGACTGGGGGCGACGCCAGCCATCAGAAAGTAGACAAACACGGAAAGGCCAATGTTAACCACACTGTAGGGAGTAAGGTGCGGTATTTGACTTTCACCATGGTGATCTAACCCCCCTCATTGGCTAGAGAGGCCCCTAGCACCAACTCAAATATACTATAGCTCACTAATGTGCTCGTACCGCACCTTAAACTGTAGGCCAGTCGCCCCCTTCTTTTATACGACCGAGAATCCCCCTGGTCGGCCTAGGCCAAAGGCACCTACTTACGTCACCAGTCAGTGTATTAATATGATACGATCACTCGTGAATAGTGTGGTAATATGCACATGGTTTATTCATGTGTGGTACAAGTGCAGGTACCCGTACGGTACATGATAGTGGTACGACAACGGTACATGATAGTGGTACGATATCGGTACATCTTTCCCGTACAAAAGAAAAACGAAAACAAACCCAATAAAAAAAAAAATAATAATAAACATGCAACAGGCAACAATTTCACAAACAAAAGTTATTACAAGTCCAGCTTCTCTGGTGCTACAACTCTCCGACCACTGCGGGTACGACATATATCTGTGTTTTGGTCAAGCTCCACTTCGTTCTGTGGTGGTCCAGTGAGAGCCTGAGCTTGTTCTCCACTGATAGTGTCCAAATCGTCCATCTTACCCTCTGAGTGCATTGGGTCCAAGACATCGGTAGCACCGCTAGCACTCACAGGAGCTTCCATGGTTTTACGCAGGTGCAATCGGTTTCGGCGTAGTAGATGACCAGTATCTGTGACCACTTCATATGATCGAGGAGATGGATGTGGTCGCAAGACCGTAGCTCGTGTGTCCCACTGACCATTTTGGTTCTGTATACGGACATGATCTCTAAGTTTCAGTGGCTGTAGAGATTTGACAGCTTGGTTGTCTCGAGAAACCCCAGATGTTGAGGTTGCAGGATGAGCTGTGTTCCCACTCAACTTGCGCAGGACATGAGCTGCCGAGGGGATCCGGTTTCTAAGCTTGCGGCCCATTAGGAGTTCAGCTGGTGATCTCCCACATGACAAAGGCGCAGATCGGTAAGCCAGAATAGCCAGATATGGATCACTGCCTGATTCTGCAGCCTTCTTGAGAAGTGTTTTCACGATGTTAACTCCTTTCTCAGCTAGCCCATTCGACTGAGGGTAGTGGGGACTAGAAGTAACGTGAGAGAACCCATAGTTCTCAGCAAACCGTCGAAATTCATGTCCTGAAAACTGGGGACCATTATCTGAAACAACAGTTTGTGGTATGCCATGGCGAGCGAAGATAGAACTCAGATGTGTTATGATGGCCGACGATGTGGTCTGTTTAAGCAATGCCAATTCTGGATATTTTGAGAAATAATCCATGACAACCAGGTAAGTTTTGCCCTGAAGTTGGAAAAGATCTGTGCGAACCTTTTGCCAAGGTACCACTGGGACACTGTGTGATATGAGTGGCTCCTTCGGTTGACTGTTCTGATGACGCTGGCAGGCTGAGCATCTGGTGATCATATGCGAGATGTCATCATTCATTTTTGGCCAATAGAGCGAGTCTCTAGCTGCACGTCTAGTTTTTTCAATTCCCATGTGGCCGTCATGTAAGCGTGACAGGATCTGACTTCTCATTGACGCTGGCACAACGATTCGTTGACCTTTGAGGATGACTCCATTGACAACAGTGAGGTCATCTTTGAAGTCGTGGTACGGGTGGCAAGTTTGTGCTTCTACCTGAGTCCACCAATTAGCAATGTACGTCAAAACCTCCTGAAGTACTGGATCAGCTTGTGTCTCGCTTGCAATTTCCGTCCACTTTTGCTCAGAAATTGGCAGGGATTTAATCACCATGTCAACATGCACTTTCACGTCCTGCTCTGTGGAGCTTTGAGGTGGAGACCGGCGGTCATAAACTCGTGAGAGCAAGTCAGCCAAGATCAAGTGCTTGCCAGGGGTGAAGATTAGGTTGAAATGATATTGCTGCAGCCTGAGCAACAGACGCTGGATACGTGGCGGACACTCTGATTTCTTGAGTTTATGGAGATGAGTGGTTTATGGTCTGTTTCTATCAGTATTTGCCTTCCATAAATGTAGTCGTGGAACTTCTCACAACCATAGACAATTCCCAGTGTTTCCTTTTCTATTTGCGCATAGCGTACCTCAGCTTTGGTCATGCTGCGTGATGCATATGCCACAGGGTGCCACTTATCATTGTGCAGCTACAACAGTGCCGCACCTAAGCCATCTTTTGAGGAGTCAGTGGAAAGTTTTACTGACAAGTTGGAGTCGTAGAACTTCAGAACTGGCTCTGATGTCAGTGCTCGTTTGACCAGACGCCATTCCTGTGCACACTTTGCATTCCAGTCCCATTGACTGTCGTTTTCCAGTAGTTTACGCATGTTTGATGTGCTCAGGGACAAATTTGGAATGAATCTGCCCAAATAAGTCAACAATCCCAGGCCACTTTGTAGATCAGCCTTAGATGAGGGTTCCGGCATGTTTCTAACCGCCTCTACTTTGCTGTCATCAGGGTGAAGTCCATGCTTGGACAGCTTATCACCGAGAAATACTAGTTCTGGCACACAAAACAGACATTTTTCTCTGTTAAGGTTGTTCGATACACCGAACGCGTCATCAATGTGGCCCGTCTATGGTTGACCAAACGTGTCATAAACAGCGAATGTAACGGCGGGGTGAAATAGGGATCGGCGGGGTATGAATGTTGCCGTGCAATGGGAGTACTGGAAAATCCGGCGGTCTGTAATCAGTACGGCGGAGTCTCGACTTGAACACAAAAAGTACTGGAAGCATCACAGCATACGTCTAGTATCTTTCAGTGGGCCAGCCTCGGTTAAGAAGATAATACTACTAGAACATCCATTCGTTACATAGTTTTAATATGTATATGAGTAAACGTTTGCACAACAAAACTAGTAGACCTAACAATTTCCAAATCTTCTGATTAACATAATCAAACAGATCGTAAAATTATTCAAAACACTGTTAAATAAATTGACAACACTTCTGTGGATCATGGCATAATTTTCAATACAACTCAAGCTTAGCGATAATAATATTTTGAAAGACTATTCATGGTATTGCAGATCTCGTAGGGCTAATAAGCATGAATGTACTAGTATGGCATAACACATGGAATTTGTTGCTACTTGACTTGAGTGGACCAAGGACAAAAGATACAACGAATGCAAGAGCAAATTTGAGGGGTGGGGGGGGGGAGTTGCTGGCGCAAGTTGCGCTCATTACTTTGTATATGATATCTGTGTAAGACCAATAAAACAAGTGTGAGGGTTTCTTCCGTTTCTTACCACATCCTCCCATCCACCGAATCCTGCATTTTGTGCCCCTGTGGAGTGTTTTCTTCACAATTCCAATCTCTTCGAACTTCAAAGTTCACCACAAAATATCCAGAGGTCGTCACACACTCTTTTATAATAGTTTGTCCTATGCGCCCCTAAGTTTGTCCAAACACGCATATGCATTTCCAGTTCCACTAAGCAACATTCCATTGACAAACATCAATTCCTCTATAGCCTGTCCATTATATAGCCTGAATATACCAAATGTTCACTCTTTAAGAGGAATACATCATAAGAAGAGCTCAGCTTCATTGGGCCGCAACATTTACAGCCCACCAGGCTCGATTTCGCGGGGCTCCGTTTTCGTTACAGTTGTCATTTTTGACACGTTTCGTCTACCATACCCGTTCCGCTATGTAAGCCGAATGGGGCTAACTTTTTTGTTTCCGCAGCTTATCTGCCCAGAAATTTACACTATGTTAGGCGATTTTCTGCCAAAATTCATCGAGATGCATGAAATAGACCTATAGACGAAATAATCTCCAAAATTCACCGCGCACAGATCAGCGCTACCCTCTCAGTCAAATCCGTTATCAGCCATTTATATATAATAAGCTATATCCTCACGTTGTCCGTATGTATAGGCCTACAAGTTATCGCAAAATCCTGTGCCAAATGTGGCGGTCATCTTGCTCAAGCTAATTGGGTGAAATTTATTCCTAAAGTTCTACTGACTTGTCAAATTTGATGGGGATATTTCAACTATTAGGCCTACTGAGTTGGCGACCGGAGAGAATCTCATCTGAGCCAATTGACCAGTTAACATCTAGTGGTTCATTCTAGCAGCCATACCGTTCATGCTAATGATCACATCTACCATGCCAGCCTTTTATACATTTCTGAGTCAAGTCAGAACATACAATATATGAAATATATGATTTTTTTTTCAATTCATACTCACAAAAACTTGAATAATTTGACATAGTATGCACTCCAAATTCATGAAATTATTGATTTTTGGCTTCCATAAAATGACACTTTTCATGTTTTAACGCTTATATCGCGAAAAGTAACCTGGATAGGTATATTTTTTACATTATTTTTACAAACCCAAAATATCATTGAAGAAATATGTGTAAAAAAATTAGAAAAAAATACTGTATTACTGACCGAGCAGTGATACTCAACGTTGTATGGATTATCAGAAGTTACTCTTTTTCTGTAAAATTTCAGTGCTGAAATATATACACAAGTTCTTACTCTTGCCACGAAACATATCAAACTCAGTGCTAGCGAATTTTGTTTCATCAGTTTAATGAACCGTTGCATATACAACAGTTCTGTACTGAAAAATCCTATAAATATATAGTTTTAGGCAAAAATATGCAGTTAGATTGCATGTCATGATGTAATGGATTGTGGCTATTGCTGAGGTACTTTCAAGACTGATAGGAGGTCAACAAAATGCATCATAGCAAAAAATATCATACGGTGACCTACTATTTTTTTCTGCTTTTTGTAACCATCACTTATCTAGCTATCAAGAAATATAACTTTTTACTCAATAAAAACACCTTTCCGGGTGTTTCGAACAACCTTAAGTCGAAGCCCCGAAGTACGGATTCTACTCATGACTTCATGAAGACGCTGGTCATGCTCTTGTTTGCTCCGGCCCCATACCAGGATGTCATCAGTGAATACTTGAATGCCAGGAACACCACTCAAGATTTGTGACACTGTCTTATGGAAGACTTCTGGCGCTGAACAAATACCAAAAGGTAGACGCTTGAAGCAGTGACGACCATATGGGGTGTTGAAAGTGCACAACCTAGAGCTGGGCTCATCGAGTGGAATTTGATAGAATCCAGAATATGCATCTAGTTTTGTGAAGAAGGCAGCCCCTGACATCTCGCTTGTTATCTCCGCCTTGGTAGGGAGATGGAAGTGTTCCCGTTTGATGTTCTTGTTCAGCTCCTTGGGATCGAGACAAAGTCTCAGTGCTCCTGATTTTTTCTCCACGATCACAAGTGAATGTACCCAATCTGTGGGCTCATCAACTTTGCTTATCACACCCAGCTCAATGAGACGATTCAGTTCTGTGTGCAGTCTTTCCCTCATGGCAACTGGAACTTTGCGTGCTGCATGGATCACTGGGCATGCGTCCGGTTTAAGCTGTATATGATGCTCGACTGGGAGACAACCAATACCATCAAACACATCATTGTACTTGGAAATGATGGCATTTTGAGGCTCAGACTGGTTGTTAGTCACTTCCCATACTCGTTGCACAAGACTGAGCTTATTGCATGCATTCAGCCCGAGGATAGCACAGTTCACGGTATTGACCACAGCAAACCCAACATAGTGGTTGATGCCTTTGTATTTGATTGTTGCCCGGCAGGTGCCCATGCATGGGATGTTGTCCCCATTATAGCCAGTTAGTCGTACTGTTTTTGGCATCAGCCGAGGCTTATATCGTAGATTCCTGAAATCTTTGTATGGAAGAATGTTCATCTGTGCCCCGGTATCGAGTTTGAATGGTAGAAGACTTCCGTTGATTTTCAGCATTGTCATCCAATCATTCCTGTCTCCTTCAGACTGGACGCATCCAATGAAGAAGGGGTCACCAGGGTCTTCTTCATTTTGGTGTACACAGTGCACTGGCTTAGGTGGATGCTGGCGCCTTGAGGATCGGCACATATGTTCATAATGATTCCATCGATGACATGCCCCACATTGCATGCCAAATGCAGGACAATTTCGTCGCTTGTGATACTGTCCACAATTCCCACACGGCCTGGCTGGTTTTTTTTATTGTGGTTCCTTGCTAGTTCCAGCAGGCCTAGTGTTTGTTGGGTTCTGATGTTTCGGTTTGCTAACCACATCGATGGCACATGAATCATCAAAGCTTGTCTGCAGGGCTTTCATGTGCTGCTGCGTTGTCTCTGCTGCTTGACAAATTTGTACAGCCTTTTGCAAGGACAAATCTGGTTCACGTAGTAGCCTTTCTTTGACTTTGGTATCATTCGTTCCAATGACCAACTGGTCACGCAACATACTGTCATTCAAGGTGCCAAAATTACAGTTTTTGCTCAAGTTACGAAGATCGGTGAGCCACTGCTCCACAGATTCACCTTCCCTTTGCTGGCGACATCTAAACATGTATCTTTCATATGTCTCGTTTTTCTTAGGCAGACAGTAATGTTCAAATTTTTCAACAACAATGGCGTACGTGTTCTTTTGAGTGTCGTCAGTGAATTCGAACGTGTTATACACATCTAGTGCGTCTGAACCAGCAACGGTTAGCAGTACGGCGATCTTCTGTTTGTCCCCTTTATCGCTCACACCTGTCGCTTCAAGAAACAATTCAAACGCTTGTTTGAATCTTCTCCAGTTCTCTCCGACATTTCCGGAGAGCGTTAGTGAGTTTGGCGGACGTAAATTATCCATATTTGAAGCTATTTTACTTCTGGGACCATGTATTAATATGATACGATCACTCGTGAATAGTGTGGTGATATGCACATGGTTTATTCATGTGTGGTACAAGTGCAGGTACCTGTATGGTACATGATAGTGGTACGACAACGGTACATGATAGTGGTACGATATCGGTACAGTCAGCACGAAAGGTTCAGGGGATGTCTCAAAAGCTCGAAGGGATTGTACGGTATCTCTTTATAGTGCATGATTTGTGGAGTGTCCCATTGTTCTCAAGGGTTATTATCCATGTTAGGACCTCCGACTGGGGGGTTAATAAATGAAATATTAACCTCCCGAGTCCCGAGAGGTTAATATTTCAGATAATAACCTGCAGGTTCTCGGTATGGAACCTACTACTTATGAGTGTTGGAAAAACGTGTTTATGAAAACTAACAGTTTTGTACACATTTAATTTTGAACGATCACAAGAACACACAAATGCACACATCAAAACCACACATTCAAAACAAATGGAAACGGCCCAAAGAAGATTAAAAGGTGCAAACCGGATTAAATCCCAGTTCAGTTTGAGCTCCAATACCACAAACATATCGCTCTAATACTCACAACAAGCTATCCAACACCTATTGTTCAAATCCAACAACCCAAAGACTCTCCATTCCCTGCTGAGAATGGAGCGTTCAAACAAAGGACATCACCTCCGGTTGGATTTTAAGAGAGGGTGTCATGTCACGCATCGGCTTCGGCAGAGAAACACTCGTGAAGTATATGTGGAAAGGTAGTCTTCGTAACTTCGAGGTATGCAACAAACAGAAAGTTTGGTTGCTGGGTTTTACAGTTGGGAAGAATCCCATTTGGTGGCATATATGCCCAAATGGGATATATGCCACCAAATACTTCCTGTATACCCAAATGGGATATACCTGAGGGCTTCGTCCCATGTAGCTCGATCCAGATGCTTGGGAACGGAGGGGGTCTGGGGTTTTATCGAAATAATTAATAAGAAAGGCCTGATATACTTTTTGGAGAGTTTGGTGTCTTTTCCATCTTCACAGCCCAGTTTATTTCAGTGGTGTGAAATGACAGTACTTTTTATGATAAACATGGATGTATGGGTTGAGAAAATTTTTGATACATAAGACGTTTTTGTTTCACTGACTACATCTAAACAGGTTTACACAGCAGAATATTCTTTATTCAGGAGAGATCCCATGTCCCAGCAATAAATTGGACAGACAGTGTGAAATTAAAACAAATCACAAAGGGAAATGAATCATGCGCTTTATACCCATTAAATGAATGAATACCCAGGCCCCTTGAGTCCCTCAATGAGTATGACCACAAAACTGCCACCAAGCTCTCAGGTATATCCCATTTGGGTATACAGGAAGTATACCCATTTGGTGGCATATATGCCACCAAATGGGATTCTTCCCAACTGTTGTAAGCGGGAATCGAGCAAGAAGTTTGGGCACAATTTGAAGCAATACGTGCACATTAGCTGTTGTACGCTGATATGTTGGAAGGAAAGTACTTTTGTATCCTTCCTGGCTATTCGCATCTACCACCATGTTGTCTCCCGTAAGTATTTATTTTGTTAGTATATCATCAATCATTAGTCATGTACTATATTTATTTATTATATATCACAATGGCAAAACAATGTAAAAAACGAATATCGTTTCAATAGTTATTCCGTGAGTCGAATTTTTATTGAATTTTGCACAAAATATTCATTTATTATACATCACAATGGCTTAACACTGCCACAATAAGGATTAGATTACACTTTGTATACACTTGAAACGAATATGGTTTCAATGGTTGTTCCGTGAGCCAAGTTTTATTGAATTTTGCACAACACGTTGTCCCCAACAGGATGTGTCCGGAGGCACATCAAGGTATTTACAATAACAGTATCTACAACGCATCAAGTAATATTCAAGCGCGTTGACCCCTCCCCGCCCCTGTACAAATCGCGACGGTGGAGGTAATGTGATGTGAGATTGTCTCGCAATCACTCGTCATTATCATTACTAGCTGACTTACCTAACCCTGCACTAATGCTGCGTTCAAACCAACTTGTGAAGACGGTGTTCACCAGCGGTGAAGTGGAAACTTTTTTAGCGCCTTCCTTTTCACCGCCAGCATCCTATCTCAAAGCTCCCCGTTATTAGCGTCCATATAATATAAGGTGTGGCTATACATCGACCGAGGTTCTTCTCTCTATATGGCATTAATCAGTTCCCCAGTTGCGTTTACAACGCGAATGCGATGACGTCCATGCTGGACTTATATATCAGAGCACATATTTGGATTAAACCCTACTCTTTCCATTCATTCCTATTACGCTCTCTCCAAACCTCACCAAAGAATCTACGGCCAATTCAGCTCTTGTTGCCTGAACTCTGTCCAAAGAAAGGCAACACCGTGGGATCATTGTACAACTAAGCTTTACTGCGGTCGATCATAACGTTACAAAGAGAATCGACGCTGCATGCAGAGTCAACGATTTATGATCACATACATCATTAGAGTATTATACATGTATCTGTCTGGCAAAGAGTCCCGTTTTTAGGGTATTAGTATGCAAACAGTGCCCTAACTTTGCATCTTGCGAATCTCAGCAAGCAATGTAACAAATTGGTGTGGTTTTTAATCCTGGTGTATCTGCCAACTACAACTGCTATCCAAATATTTTCAAGATATGGACATTAGCCTATCCCAGTGTCAGCTTCTATGCTGTATGAGCCTGCACTGCTTCAGCCAGGAATGTTGATATACTGCTTCCGCTACTGCTACTGCTATGTACATGTACCTAAATCCAGGGCAAATCTGTCCCCCTCATGTATCTCTAATCTATGTATCTCTATCCACCAATCCGACAGGTGAGATCTACAATGTACAAAATGTGTGTCGGTCTCTGTTACATTAATGTGATTACAGCAATCCCTCCGAACCCCAAGGTGTGTCTGCTATATATAGTAACTACCCTGTCTTTTGCGATCCCGTTTGCGGTGGTGATATATCGTTTCAACATCTGGGGGGACTTCAAGCCCGCGTGTGTCGAGATGTCACTATCTGGGACTGACGCGAGTCGAAGGGTTGTTGCACAACCACCCCGAGCGCTGTGAATGGTTTCGCCATCCCAAATATTTGCCTGTTTGAGCTACTGTTGTAAACGGCTACTCATAACTGTTGACGACAGCCGCCGTGCTGCAACAATGAGCTCACCACCCGGAGCCACTGGTCTAAAGAGGGGACCCCGGTCTAACCGTATACCATGCCGCGAGCAATATTGTTGGTAAGCTTCAAGGTATGTAATGGGGCAGAAGGGGGAATCCTGTGACCGTTTGAGAAAGATTCTGGTGACTGAACAGTAGCAGTTTTCCCAACAGTTTTGCATACTGTCCACGTGTCTGGTGTCTCCCTGGAGTAAGTCCCTGTTAGTGAGCTGGCATAAATCAGCTCATCTCGATCCTGAATGCCATAATAATGTGGAGAATGCCCTGTCCCTCAATAGGAGGAACCTGTCTTTCTGCGATAGATTGTCAAGTGCTAGCTTATAATTCATGAAGCGGACCAGTTTTACCAGCTTGCTGGAAAGGAGTGGTTTGGCATTTTCGGTCGGACTCGGGCCAAGGCTTGCTCTAGGCGAACTGCTTTTAGATGTTGTTTGATGAGTGGTGCAGCTAAGTTATTTGATGAGTGGTGCAGCTATCCAACGAACCCCATGCCATACACCTAGGACATGGGCAGCGAGAGCCATGGGAATTTTTGTAGCTTGAGCAGCCCGGCTTGTGGAGGACCGTCTTCCCTTTGTGTTCTTTTTGTATATCTTGCACTCCACCGTCAGGAATAGTTCGAGTTCGGCTTGTAATTTTAATTTCTTCTTGCCATAGTGAGATGTTGTCAACAAGGAATCCAGTTCTTACATGAGCCGTCGTTCAGGGACCCGGAATGCAAGATACCGTTATACTACATGACATGTATGACCACAAAAGGACACGGGCAGCGAGAGCCATGGGAATTTTTGTAGCTTGAGCAGCCCGGCTTGTGGAGGACCGTCTTCCCTTTGTGTTCTTTTTGTATATCTTGCACTCCACCGTCAGGAATAGTTCGAGTTCGGCTTGTGATTTTAATTTCTTCTTGCCATAGTGAAATGTTGTCAACAAGGAATCCAGTTCTTACATGAGCCGTCGTTCAGGGACCCGGAATGCAAGATACCGTTATACTACATGACATGTATGACCTCAAAAGGACACGGGCAGCGAGAGCCAATGGGAATTTTTGTAGCTTGAGCAGCCCGGCTTGTGGAGGACCGTCTTCCCTTTGTGTTCTTTTTGTATATCTTGCACTCCACCGTCAGGAATAGTTCGAGTTCGGCTTGTAATTTTAATTTCTTCTTGCCATAGTGAGATGTTGTCAACAAGGAATCCAGTTCTTACATGAGCCGTCGTTCAGGGACCCGGAATGCAAGATACCGTTATACTACATGACATGTATGACCACAAAAGGGGACGACATACATTTACACGTAACCCCCCACAAACATGTTTCCCCCTGACAGTCATTCAAACAGATGTCGGATGTTTTCGTGGAAAACGATCTTCCCCATGTGATTCAAATGGACCTGGTCACTCAAATGCCCCTGTGTGATGTTCATGTGTGGAATGAAGCGCCAGCCTCGTGTGTTACAAGTGTGGTCGAGAAAGGTTTTAGCAACCTTGGTACGAGCATGAAAATACTTAAGACGGTAGTTAAAATGCCGAACAAGGCGATAGCCATGGGTTTTTCTTGTTGTAGATGGTGCAACCAATCACATAATCACTGCAGCTCCAACCGGAAGTTATGGATCTGCCCCGCTTCATCTTTAGTCACCTTATTGATATTATTAGTGCCCACGTGAATGATGATAATTCTGGGGTGATGTATCTGAGTCAAGGTGAGCAACAAATTATGTATCGTGTTGACTCGGGCGCCTGATCTCGAGAATACCAAGCAGGTGTCTACGGGTTCCTTCCCCACTAAAAAATACACTATAGAGTCCCCGACAAGAAGCACCCTAGGGGACACGTCAGACGGGTTGACGGAGTTCCATATAGATATCAAGGACATGCGTTTTCCAGTGTGATCTGGGTCCTATCAGACCGCTACCAACTTCCACGGTAGGCCGCGTGTGTCTGCCTTGAAGCCCTTCTTGGATGGGTATCGGAGAATGGTCTTCTCCCCTTTGAACCCTAAAACCACTCTGACAGCTTCTTCTTGCAGTGTTGTGAACCAAAAAAAGTTTTGGTGAAATTGCCGGCACCACCACAGTACACGAGGTGTGTGACTGCTTGAAGAAGTTTAACACCGCTGGAATCAGACAGAAAGGGGGAAAGACGTAATAGCAATCCGTAGAGTTAAGGGTCTGTGCAAACAAGTTCACTCCCGACCCATGTGGGGTCTGGTGAGGGGTGAAGTGCCGCAACGGTGCATCTGTCTTGTCCGTCATGACGTTTGAAACCACCGCCATAGGATCAATGGAATGGCCTTCGCTTCGTGCCAGGCACTGATCTACCAGCAGCCAAGGGGCTAGCGAGAGTTGAGCATCTGACTTTAGCATTGTTCGGGAAGGGAGATCTGCAGGGTTGTCTGTGGACGCAATGTAACACAGCTCCAGCTAAAAATTGTACTGAGAGATGAAGATGAATATATCTTTCAGGATACGAATGATGTCAGGCGATCGGCATGAACCCTTGCACCAGGAGTCAATAAAAGGTTTGTTGTCCATCAGAACATCTGCACGAGTGTTACGGAGGTCCGTATGCAGCTCCTCAGCGTCAGGTATAAGGCCTTAGCTTCCTTCACCATAACTGGCTTGACCAAATCATCTGTCCGGACCACAGCAGCTGCAGCAGCAAAACACACACCCAACGCCAGCACCGGCCTGGATGTTACCCCCCCCCCCCCCCCCTCTGGTTGGCCAAGCTTGCCGGCTCCTCTTTATTGGCAGCGCCGCTGGAGAGCACCCGGATCGAGGGGTGGAGGTCGCGGACGTGGATTATACCAGTAGTGCAAGGGACTTTACAAGTATGACTGAGATCACCGGATAATGGACATACATATACAGGTACCATGCCTCCTTCACCGGCACGGGTTCCACGAGGTACACTGAATAGCCCATGAGGCCACCCAGGCGGATATTTGCAGTAAGGTGCAGGATCTTACAATAGCATACAGTAGCAAAAATCAGATGCTACTGCTATTGCTACTGCTATATTTGTACATCCCAGACCACACAATAGCACACAGTAGCAAAAGCGTATGCTACTGCTATTGCCATACTTGTTTAACGACTGGGACGCTACTGCTACAGCTCTTGCTAAGTGCTACTCCTCCAATGTCTGGTCTGGGAAGCGCACGCTACTGCTATTGCTACTGCTACACCTGAGCTTGACCTGAGACCGGGATGCTACTGCTATTGCTACTGCTACTCTCCGGCTTGATCTGAGACCGGGACGCTGCTGCTATTGCTACTGCTACTCTCCGGCTTGATCTGAGACCGGGACGCTACTGCTACTCCCCAGCTTGATCTGAAACAGGGACGCTACTGCTATTGCTACTGCTACTCCCCAGCTTTATCTGAGACTGGGACGCTACTGCTATTGCTACTGCTACTCCCCAGCTTGATCTGAAACTGGGACGCTACTGCTACTGCTAGTGCTACTGCTACTCCTCCAATGTCTGGTCTGGGAAGCGCACGCTACTGCTATTGCTACTGCTACACCTGAGCTTGATCTGAGACCAGGACGCTACTGCTATTGCTACTGCTACTCCCCAGCTTGATCTGATCCGGGACGCTACTGCTATTGCTACTGCTACTCCCCAGCTTGATCTGAAACCGGGACGCTACTGCTATTGCTACTGCTACTCCCCAGCTTGATCTGAGACTTGGACGCTACTGCTATTGCTACTGCTACTCCCCAGCTTGATCTGAGACCGGGACGCTACTGCTACTGCTATTGCTACTGTTACTCCCCAGCTTGATCTGAAACCGGGATGCTACTGCTATTGCTACTGCTACTCCCAAGCTTAATCTGAGACCGGGACGCTACTGCTATTGCTACTGCTACTCCCCAGCTCGATCTGGGAACCGGACGCTACTGCTATTGCTACTCCTGAGCTGGATCTGAGACCGGGATGCTACTGCTACTGCTATCACTACTGCCACTCCCCGGCTTGATCTGAGACTGGAACAGCCTTGCTATGAACGTTTCCAGTTCTATATTAAACAACATACATGTTAAGATATTGTCATGTCTTTCTGCGAAAAGGGCCAACATGGAAAATGATATGGAATGAACCAATTAGTTTACAAGATAATTCTAGTACTATACTGAGGGTTATGCGGACGAGTAACATCCAGGTGGGCCGACAGGAAAAATTATATAGAATGAACCAATTAGTTCACAAGAAAATTCTAGTACTATACGGAGAATAATGCGGACGAGTAACATCGAGGTGGGCCAACATGGAAAATGATATGGAATGAACCAATTACTTTACAAGATAATTCCAGTACTATACTGAGGGTAATGCAGACTAGTTACATCGAGGTGGGCCGACATGGAAAATGATATTGAATGAACCAATTAGTTTACAAGATAATTCCAGTAATATACTGAGGGTAATGGGACAAGTAACATCGAGGTGCGCCGACATGGAGAATGACATTGAATGAACCAATTAGTTTACAAGATAATTCTAGTACTATACTGAATGAAGGTAATGCGGACGAGTAACATCGAGGTGGGCCTACATGGAAAATGATATGGAATGAACCAATCAGTTTACAAGATAATTCTAGTACTATACTAAGGGTAATGCGTACGAGTAACGTCGTGCTGGGCCGACAGGGCAAATGATATGGAATGAACCAATTAGTTTACAAGATAATGTCTAGTACTATACTGAGCGTAATGCGGACGAGTAACATCCAGGTGGGCCGACATGGAAAATGATATGGAATGAACCAATTAGTTCACAAGATAATTCTAGTACTATACTGAGTGTAATGCGGACGAGTAACATCCAGGTGGGCCGACAGGGAAAATGATATGAACCAATTAGTTTACAAGATAATTCTAGTACTATACCATGTATACTGAGGATACTGCGTACCAGTAACATCGAGGTGGGCCGACAGGGAAAATGATATGGAATGAACCAATTAGTTTACAAGATAATTCTAGTACTATACTGAGGGTACTGCGTACCAGTAACATCGAGGTGGGCCGACAGGGAAAATGATATGGAATGAACCAATTAGTTTACAAGATAATTCTAGTACTATACTGAGGGTACTGCGTACCAGTAACATCGAGGTGGGCCGACAGGGAAAATGATATGGAATGAACCAATTAGTTTACAAGATAATTCTAGTACTATACTGAGTGTAATGCGGACGAGTAACATCGAGGTGGGCCGACAGGGAAAATGATATGGAATGAACCAATTAGTTTACAAGATAATTCTAATACTATACTGAGTGTAATGCGGACGAGTAACATCCAGGTAGGCCGACAGGGAAAATGATATGAACCAATTAGTTCACAAGATAATTCTAGTACTATACTGAGGGTAATGCGGACGAGTAACATCCAGGTGGGCCGACATGGAAAATGATATGGAATGAACCAATTAGTTCACAACATAATTCTAGTACTATACTAAGGGTAATGTGGACGAGTAACATCCAGGTGGGCTGACAGGGAAAATGATATGAACCAATTAGTTTACAAGATAATTCTAGTAATATACTGAGGGTACTGCGTACCAGTAACATCGAGGTGGGCCGACAGAGAAAATGATATGAAATGAAAAAATTAGTTTACAAGATAATTCTAGTACTATACTGAGGGTACTGCGTACCAGTAACATCGAGGTGGGCCGACAGGGAAAATGATATGGAATAAACCAATTAGTTTACAAGATAATTCTAGTACTATACTGAGCGTAATGCGGACGAGTAACATCGAGGTGGGCCAACAGGGAAAATGATATGGAATGAACCAATCAGTTTACAAGATAATTCTAGTACTATACTGAGGGTAATGCATACGAGTAACGTCGAGCTGGGCCGACAGTGAAGATGATATGGAATGAACCAATTAGTTAACAAGATTATTCCAGTACTATACTGAATGAAGGTAATGCGGACGAGCAACATCGAGGTGGGCCGACAGGGAAAATGATATGGAATGAACCAATTAGTTTACAAGATAATTCTAGTACTATACTGAGCGTAATGCGGACGAGTAACATCGAGGTGGGCCGACAGGGAAAATGATATGGAATGAACCAATTAATTTACAACATAATTCTAGTACTATACCGAGGGTAATGCGGACGAGTAACATGGAGGTAGGCTGACATGGAAAATGATATGGAATAAACCAATTAGTTTACAAGATAATTCTAGTACTATACTGAGGGTCATGCGGACGAGTAACATCCAGGTGGGCCGACATGGAAAATGATATGGAATGAACCAATGAGTTTACAATATAATTCAACTACTATACTGAGGGTAATGCGGATCAGTAACGTCGAGGTGGGCTGACTAGGAAAATGATATGGAATGAACCAATTAGTTTACAATATAATTCTAGTACTATACTGAGGGTAATGCGGACGAGTAACATCCAGGTGGGCCGACAGGGAAAATGATATGAACCAATTAGTTTACAAGATAATTCTAGTATTATACTGAGGGTACTGCGTACCAGTAACATCGAGGTGGGCCGACAGGGAAAATGATATGGAATGAACCAAATAGTTTACAAGATAATTCTAGTACTATACTGAGGGTACTGCATACCAGTAACATCGAGGTGGGCCGACATGGAAAATGATATGGAATGAACCAATTAGTTTACAAGATTATTCTAGAACTATACGGCAAATAGTGTGGACGAGTAACATTCAGGTGGGCCGACATGGAAAATGATATGGAATGAACCAATTAGTTTACAAGATAATTCTAGTACTATATTGAGGGTTATGCGGACGAGTAACGTCAAGGTGGGCCGACATGGAAAATGATATGGAATGAACCAATTAGTTTACAAGATAATTCTAGTACTATACGGAGAATAGTGTGGACGAGAAACATTCAGGTGGGCCGACATGGAAAATGATATGGAATGAACCAATTATTTTACAAGATAATTCTAGTACTATACGGAGAATAGTGTGGACGAGTACGTTCAGGTGGGCCGACAGGTAAAATGATATGGAATGAACCAATTAGTTTACAAGATAATTCTAGTACTATACTGAGGGTACTGCATACCAGTAACATCGAGGTGGGCCAACAGGGAAAATGATACGGAATGAACCAATTAGTTTGCAAGATAATACTAGTACTATACTGAGGGTACTGCGTACCAGTAACATCGAGGTGGGCCGAAAGGGAAAATGATATGGAATGAACCAATTAGTTTACAAGATAATTCCAGTACTATACTGAGGGTAATGCGGATGAGTAACATGGAGGTGGGCCGACAGGGAAAATGATATGAACCAATTAGTTTACAACATAATTCTAGTACTATACTGAGGGCATTGCAGACAAGTAACATCCAGGTGGGCCGACATGGAAAATGATATGGAATGAACCAATTAGTTTACAAGATTATTCTAGAACTATACGGCAAATAGTGTGGACGAGTAACATTCAGGTGGGCCGACATGGAAAATGATATGGAATGAACCAATTAGTTTACAAGATAATTCTAGTACTATACGGAGAATAGTGTGGACGAGTAACATTCAGGTGGGCCGACATGGAAAATGATATGGAATGAACCAATTATTTTACAAGATAATTCTAGTACTATACGGAGAATAGTGTGGACGAGTACGTTCAGGTGGGCCGACATGGAAAACGATATGGAATGAACCAATTAGTTTACAAGATAATTCTAGTACTATATTGAGGGTAATGCGGACGAGTAACGTCGAGGTAGGCCGACATCGAAAATGATATGGAATGAACCAATTACTTTACGAGATAATTCTAGTACCATATGAGGGTAGCGTATGCCTCCCACACCAAGGCTGATAGGAGTAGCATTAGCAATAGCAGAAGCAGTAGCGTCCGCCTCCCTGACCAAACCTTGGAGTAGCAGTAGCAATAGCAGTAGCAGTAGCGTCCGCCTGCCAGACCAGACCTTGGAGTAGCAGTTGCAATTGCAGTAGCAGTAGCGTCCGTCTGCCAGACCAGTCCTTGGGGGAGTAGCAATAGCAGTAGCAGTAGCGTCTGCCTGCCAGACAGGCCCTTGGAGAAGTAACAATAGCAGTAGCAGTAGCGTCCGTCTCCCACACCAGCCCTTGGAGGAGTAGCAATAGCAGTAGCAGTAGCGTCTGAATCCCAGACCACACATTGGAGGAGTAGCAGTAGCAATAGCAGTAGCGTCCCGGCCTTGGTTCAAGCTGGGGAGTAGCAATAGCAGTAGCAGTAGCGTCCCGGCCACGGATCAAGCTGGGGAGTAGCAATAGCAGTAGCAGTAGCGTCCGCCTGCCAGACAAGCTCTTGGAGGAGTAGCAATTGCAGTAGCAGTAGCGTCCGAATCCCAGACCACACATTGGTGGAGTAGCAATAGCAGTAGCAGTAGCGTCCCGGCCTTGGTTCAAGCTGGGGAGTAGCAATAGCAGTAGCAGTAGTGTCCGCCTGCCAGACAAGCCCTTGGTGGAGTAGCAATAGCAGTAGCAGTAGCGTCCCGGCCACGTATCAAGCTGGGGAGTAGCAATAGCAGTAGCAGTAGCGTCCGCCTGCCAGACAAGCCCTTGGAGGAGTAGCAATAGCAGTAGCAGTAGCGTCCCGGCCACGGATCAAGCTGGGGAGTAGCAATAGCAGTAGCAGTAGCGTCCGCCTGCCACACAAGCCCTTGGAGGAGTAGCAATAGCAGTAGCAGTAGCGTCCCGGCCACGGATCAAGCTGGGGAGTAGCAATAGCAGTAGCAGTAGCGTCCGCCTGCCAGACAAGCCCTTGGAGGAGTAGCAATAGCAGTAGCAGTAGCGTCCCGGCCACGGATCAAGCTGGGGAGTAGCAGTAGCAGTAGCGTCCGCCTGCCACACAAGCCCTTGGAGGAGTAGCAATTGCAGTAGCAGTAGCGTCCGAATCCCAGACCACACATTGGTGGAGTAGCAGTAGCAATAGCAGTAGCAGTAGCGTCCCGGCCTTGGTTCAAGCTGGGGAGTAGCAATAGCAGTAGCAGTAGTGTCCGCCTGCCAGACAAGCCCTTGGAGGAGTAGCAATAGCAGTAGCAGTAGCGTCCCGGCCACGTATCAAGCTGGGGAGTAGCAATATCAGTAGCAGTAGGGTCCGCCTGCCAGACAAGCCCTTGGAGGAGTAGCAATAGCAGTAGCAGTAGCGTCCCGGCCACGGATCAAGCTGGGGAGTAGCAGTAGCAGTAGCGTCCGCCTGCCACACAAGCCCTTGGAGGAGTAGCAATAGCAGTAGCAGTAGCGTCCCGGCCACGGATCAAGCTTGGGAGTAGCAATAGCAGTAGCAGTAGCGTCCGCCTGCCAGACAAGCCCTTGGAGGAGTAGCAATTGCAGTAGCAGTAGCGTCCGAATCCCAGACCACACATTGGTGGAGTAGCAGTAGCAATAGCAGTAGCAGTAGCAGTAGCGTCCCGGCCACGCATCAAGCTGGGGAGTAGCAATAGCAGTAGCAGTAGCGTCCGCCTGCCAGACAAGCCCTTGGAGGAGTAGCAATAGCGTCCCGGCCACGCATCAAGCTGGGGAGTAGCAATAGCAGTAGCAGTAGCGTCCGCCTGCCAGACAAGTCCTTGGAGGAGTAGCAATAGCAGTAGCAGTAGCGTCTGAATCCCAGACCACACATTGGAGGAGTAGCAGTAGCAATAGCAGTAGCAGTAGCGTCTGAATCCCAGACCACACATTGGAGGAGTAGCAGTAGCAATAGCAGTAGCGTCTGAATCCCAGACCACACATTGGAGGAGTAGCAGTAGCAATAGCAGTAGCAGTAGCGTCTGAATCCCAGACCACACATTGGAGGAGTAGCAGTAGCAATAGCAGTAGCAGTAGCGTGTGAATCCCAGACCACACATTGGAGGAGTAGCAGTAGCAATAGCAGTAGCGTCTGAATCCCAGACCACACATTGGAGGAGTAGCAGTAGCAATAGCAGTAGCGTCTGAATCCCAGACCACACATTGGAGGAGTAGCAGTAGCAATAGCAGTAGCGTCTGAATCCCAGACCACACATTGGAGGAGTAGCAGTAGCAATAGCAGTAGCGTCTGAATCCCAGACCACACATTGGAGGAGTAGCAGTAGCAATAGCAGTAGCAGTAGCGTCTGAATCCCAGACCACACATTGGAGGAGTAGCAGTAGCAATAGCAGTAGCAGTAGCGTCTGAATCCCAGACCACACATTGGAGGAGTAGCAGTAGCAATAGCAGTAGCGTCTGAATCCCAGACCACACATTGGAGGAGTAGCAGTAGCAATAGCAGTAGCGTCTGAATCCCAGACCACACATTGGAGGAGTAGCAGTAGCAATAGCAGTAGCAGTAGCGTCTGAATCCCAGACCAGACATTGGAGGAGTAGCAGTAGCAATAGCAGTAGCAGTAGCGTCTGAATCCCAGACCACACATTGGAGGAGTAGCAGTAGCAATAGCAGTAGCAGTAGCGTCTGAATCCCAGACCACACATTGGAGGAGTAGCAGTAGCAATAGCAGTAGCAGTAGCGTCTGAATCCCAGACCACACACTGGAGGAGTAGCAGTAGCAATAACAGTAGCGTCTGAATCCCAGACCACACATTGGAGGAGTAGCAGTAGCAATAGCAGTAGCGTCTGAATCCCAGACCACACATTGGAGGAGTAGCAGTAGCAATAGCAGTAGCGTCTGAATCCCAGACCACACATTGGAGGAGTAGCAGTAGCAATAGCAGTAGCGTCTGAATCCCAGACCACACATTGGAGGAGTAGCAGTAGCAATAGCAGTAGCGTCTGAATCCCAGACCACACATTGGAGGAGTAGCAGTAGCAATAGCAGTAGCGTCTGAATCCCAGACCACACATTGGAGGAGTAGCAATAGCAGTAGCAGTAGCGTCTGAATCCCAGACCACACATTGGAGGAGTAGCAGTAGCAATAGCAGTAGCAGTAGCGTCTGAATCCCAGACCACACATTGGAGGAGTAGCAGTAGCAATAGCAGTAGCGTCTGAATCCCAGACCACACATTGGAGGAGTAGCAGTAGCAATAGCAGTAGCGTCTGAATCCCAGACCACACATTGGAGGAGTAGCAGTAGCAATAGCAGTAGCAGTAGCGTCTGAATCCCAGACCACACATTGGAGGAGTAGCAGTAGCAATAGCAGTAGCAGTAGCGTCTGAATCCCAGACCACACATTGGAGGAGTAGCAGTAGCAATAGCAGTAGCAGTAGCGTCTGAATCCCAGACCACACATTGGAGGAGTAGCAGTAGCAATAGCAGTAGCAGTAGCGTCCCGGCCTTGGTTCAAGCTGGGGAGTAGCAATAGCAGTAGCAGTAGCGTCTGATTCCCAGACCACACATTGGAGGAGTAGCAGTAGCAATAGCAGTAGCAGTAGCGTCCCGGCCTTGGTTCAAGCTGGGGAGTAGCAATAGCATTAGCAGTAGCGTCCCGCCACGGATCAAGCTGGGGAGTAGCAATAGCAGTAGCGTCCGTCTCCCACACCAGCCCTTGGAGGAGTAGCAATAGCAGTAGCGTCTGAATCCCAGACCACACATTGGAGGAGTAGCAATAGCAGTAGCAGTAGCGTCCCGGCCACGGATCAAGCTGGGGAGTAGCAATAGCAGTAGCAGTAGCGTCCGCCTGCCACACAAGCCCTTGGAGGAGTAGCAATAGCAGTAGCAGTAGCGTCTGAATCCCAGACCACACATTAGAGGAGTAGCAGTAGCAATAGCAGTAGCAGTAGCGTCCCGGCCTTGGTTCAAGCTGGGGAGTAGCAATAGCAGTAGCAGTAGCGTCCCGGCCACGGATCAAGCTGTGGAGTAGCAATAGCAGTAGCAGTAGCGTCCGCCTGCCAGACAAGCCCTTGGAGGAGTAGCAATAGCAGTAGCAGTAGCGTCCGAATCCCAGACCACACATTGGAGGAGTAGCAGTAGCAATAGCAGTAGCAGTAGCGTCCCGGCCTTGGTTCAAGCTGGGGAGTAGCAATAGCAGTAGCAGTAGCGTCCGAATCCCAGACCACACATTGGAGCAGTAGCAGTAGCAATAGCAGTAGCAGTAGCGTCCGCCTGCCAGACAAGCCCTTGGAGGAGTAGCAATAGCAGTAGCAGTAGCGTCCGAATCCCAGACCACACATTGGTGGAGTAGCAGTAGCAATAGCAGTAGCAGTAGCGTCCCGGCCTTGGTTCAAGCTGAGGAGTAGCAATAGCAGTAGCAGTAGCGTCCGCCTGCCAGACAAGCCCTTGGAGGAGTAGCAATAGCAGTAGCAGTAGCGTCCGAATCCCAGACCACACATTGGTGGAGTAGCAGTAGCAATAGCAGTAGCAGTAGCGTCTGAATCCCAGACCACACACTGGAGGAGTAGCAGTAGCAATAGCAGTAGCAGTAGCGTCTGAATCCCAGACCACACACTGGAGGAGTAGCAGTAGCAATAGCAGTAGCAGTAGCGTCCCGGCCTTGGTTCAAGCTGGGGAGTAGCAATAGCAGTAGCAGTAGCGTCCCGGCCACGGATCAAGCTGGGGAGTAGCAATAGCGGTAGCAGTAGCGTCCACCTGCCACACCAGCCCTTGGAGGAGTAGCAATAGCAGTAGCAGTAGCGTCCGTCTCCCACACCAGCCCTTGCAGGAGTAGCAATAGCAGTAGCGTCCCGGCCACGGATCAAGCTGGGGAGTAGCAATAGCAGTAGCAGTAGCGTCCGAATCCCAGACCACACATTGGAGCAGTAGCAGTAGCAATAGCAGTAGCGTCCCGGCCTTGGTTCAAGCTGGGGAGTAGCAATAGCAGTAGCAGTATCGTCCCGGCCACGGATGAAACTGGGGAGTAGCAATAGCAGTAGCAGTAGCGTCTGAATCCCAGACCACACACTGGAGGAGTTGCAGTAGCAATAGCAGTAGCAGTAGCGTCCCGGCCTTGGTTCAAGCTGGGGAGTAGCAATAGCAGTAGCAGTAGCGTCCCGGCCACGGATCAAGCTGGGGAGTAGCAATAGCGGTAGCAGTAGCGTCCACCTGCCACACCAGCTCTTGGAGGAGTAGCAATAGCAGTAGCAGTAGCGTCCATCTCCCACACCAGCCCTTGCAGGAGTAGCAATAGCAGTAGCGTCCCGGCCACGGATCAAGCTGGGGAGTAGCAATAGCAGTAGCAGTAGCGTCTGCCTGCCAGACAAGCCCTTGGAGGAGGAGCAGTAGCAGTAGCAGTAGCGTCCGAATCCCAGACCACACATTGGAGCAGTAGCAGTAGCAATAGCAGTAGCGTCCCGGCCTTGGTTCAAGCTGGGGAGTAGCAATAGCAGTAGCAGTATCGTCCCGGCCACGGATGAAACTGGGGAGTAGCAATAGCAGTAGCAGTAGCGTCCGCTTCCACCACCATGCGGAGGAGTAGCAGGAGCAATAGCAGTAGCAGTAGCGTCCCGGCCTTGGTTGAAGCTGGGGAGTAGCAATAGCAGTAGCAGTAGCGTCCCGGCCACGGATCAAGCTGGGGAGAAGCAATAGCAGTAGCAGTAGCGTTCGCCTGCCAGACAAGCCCTTGGAGGAGTAGCAATAGCAGTAGCAGTAGCGTCCCGGCCTTGGTTCAAGCTGGGGAGTAGCAATAGCAGTAGCAGTAGCGTCCCGGCCACGGATGAAACTGGGGAGTAGCAATAGCAGTAGCGTCCGCTTCCACGACCATGCGGAGGAGTAGCAGGAGCAATAGCAGTAGCATTCGGCTCACGCACCAGGGCCGTGAACAGTAGCAATAGGAGTAGCATGGGAATAGCACGTAATAGCAAATTTATGGTTCAGAATATACATTGGCCGACATAGCAGAATAGCATGCCTCCGGGCAAAAATGTACAATCCTGCACCTTCCTCGATATTTGGTGGTAGTAGACACTAGGTTGTGCCTGTTGATAGCCTTTTTTCACATTTTGCTAAATAATATAATTATACTTGTGTAAACACTCATATTGGGGGCACATGGTGGACAGTTAGCATTGACATCAATCCGGGTGATTACAGTTATGGTCCCGGGTCATTATCACTAAACATACAGGCGGGTGGGCCGCAGGTCATGCGTGCCTTCAGATATAGTGGTTAAGGTTAGATGCACGGTACTAAGTTGAATCTACGCAGATTTTTGCTAGCATTCTGTTCAAGTTTATTTAGGTGAGATATTTATTTAGGTGAGAGATATATGCACGTGTTACCGTTTCGTAAAGTTAGGTGTTCAGTTAGTCCGAGAAAAATGTGTGGTACTATTAAAGTGAGGTGCTTAGAGGGACATCTAGATCTACGGGTCATTGTTAAAATTTAGCGGGTCATTACATGTGGGTTACATTGCACGTGTCACTCGGTGTAAAGCTGCTGCCTTCGAATGTATGCAATATTTTTTTTCAAAACCAATTTTTTTGTTAAACACATCTAATGCAATCTAACAAAATGTGTGTTCGATGATTTTGACGATTACAGTCCGTCCGAGTTGTCTTTTCATCCGTTTTAGTGCCCATTTCATACCGGTTTTGTAAATAAACAAACGAAGTGTATCCATCAAACCCGAATGTAAACGAATGCTCAACTCGCGCTTAAACGTCCACAGCAAGTACATTTTCCAGTTTGTATGTGCATATATAGTATAGTTGTGAGAAAATAATCAGTGAGTGATATACCATGATTTGCGTGGAATTGTCAGTCTATTTCGCACTGCTATGCTTTGTTTACATCTGCGTGTGATGGATACAGTTCCTGTATTTACGCGAGAACTGCCTGTTCAAACGAGCAAAATTTCCATGAGGACTGGTTGTTTTCATTACATTTGATGTGAGGATGTTCCATTCATTTAGTTTAGCATGTTTAAAATGAAACATAGTTTTCAAAAAAATATTGACTGGATTCGAAGGCAGCTGCTTTAAATATCGAAATCTAGGAAGGTTACTTTAAACGGTTCCTATCAGTACTGCGCTACTCCAGCATGCTGGGAGAATCCAGGGAAAATTTGAGACCTATTGTTAACATCTATGCATGGAACTATTTCCTCCCTCTCTGTACTTATTACTACCTCTCTTCACTCCTTTCACAAGTTTTCGCCACAATTGGCAGATTGCTCATCACTCGACACTCTCCGTGTATATTCACCATACTTAACGGAATCCACGTACCTCTACTATCCGTTGATGCATTACAATCAGAAATACAATTAATATAGTCGTTCATATTACTTTTTACCAAACACACTCCGCATGCCTCTGACCTCCGCGGGTTCATTACAATTAATATAATCGTTCATATTACTTTTTATCAAATGCACTCCGCATGCCTCTGACCTCCGCGGGTTCATTACAATTAATATAATCGTTCATATTGCTTTTTATCAAATGCACTCCGCATGCCTCTGACCTCCGCGGGTTCATTACAATTAATATAATCTTTCATATTACTTTTTATCAAATGCACTCCGCGTGCCTCTGCCCTCCGCAGGATTATTATTGACCATATGCTCATCAAAGTAATGATGGCTATAGGAGCGCTGCTTGCCCACCTTGTAATGGACTCTTATCAGACTCTGTGCAATATCTCACAGCATGCAAGGCACCGCATGTGCCGGGGAAGAAAAAATGAACTCCCGTCATTTTATGCGCGGGAGTCCGGAAAGCATACTTAACCTGTTAATCCAGTCCAGGAGCTGAGATGTTGCCTGCTTGCAAGCTTCACAGTGAATAACTCATGCTCGAGACCACGCTTCTATATATCACCGCCCCTATCGGGGATTTTGGATAGTGAATTAGCTGGCTGTGGTTACTGATGCTGCGTTCAAACCAACAGTCACCGCCTGTGACAGTCGACGTAACCGGCGGTGCGCACCGTCTTCACATCTTGGTTTGAACGCAGCATTAATTCCTCATATATTGCGTAGAAATATGTGGTAACTGAGTTTCTACTCAATTTATTTTGAAGGTTATTCTCGCCTGACGAACTTTGTGCTGAGTGTGGGACCGACCCTAGACAGTCTATCGCCATGTGGTCCTGAGTACATGGACGTGGTGAGAGCCGGAGCCTCGGTGACTATCGACTGTGATCTGGTGGGGCGGTATGTAAAGTTTAGGAAGCTCGGCGGGAGTCAAGTACATCTTGTGACATTGTGTGAAATGGAAGTGTTTGGAACAGCAGGTTATGGTGCGTTATCTGGACAAACATGCATATTATTGAGTGTATTAATTCTCATTCATATTTCAGTGATTAAGGTTTTGTGATGTACCCTTTTCATTCTTGGGTTATATTTTGGTTAACAGGGCAATGGTTGTGTTGAGTCTAGTCAGAAACTTCGTTGGTTCCATAATACTTTTAAATGATACATGTCAACATACACAAATCAACACATCAACTAAAAGCCGATTGTAGTCTGTGTCCATCTGGAGTACGTTGCTCGACGAATGATGGATGCAGTGAGTGCCAATCCGGGAAAACGCCCCCTGCTTGTGTACATGGTTCGTTGTCAATCTCTATACTACATTTCAGGAGTATTTTGTGATATTTCATATCCATAAAATAGAAAATAATATATACTTTTTTTTGCATTTGGCAGACTCCAATCCTGGTACTTATGGCGTTAACTGTTCAATTGACTGCGGCACATGCAGGAGCCCTTCAGAGTGTGCTCCAGAGAACGGTGTGTGTTCTCAAGGATGTCAGCTCTGGTGTGCTGGTGACAAAATTTTCAAGCTGTGATATTTTGTATGCCTCATTTCCACCCTCGATCTCAAGTGCGGCCTGACAGGACGACCGAGACGGCCATAATCAGAGACGTCACCAACTCATCCTTGGAAGTCACGTGGCAACAGATCACGTCCGTACCACGTGACTACCGACAGTACCACCGCTACACCATCAGCTACAAGCCTCGTTATGACACGTCATTCCGAGACGGACCTACAGTGGTCCATTGACTCAGAGTACAGCTCTGTCTGGATACCGGACTTTGAATACTACCGGGAGTATTACGTCAGGATCATCTCGTACAGAGAGATGGATGGCTGGTCTGAGTCCGGGGTCATATATCTGATAGTCAGCCAATACACAGCATGCGGATGTGAGTCATTGTCCTCCTTTCATTTTCATTAGATGTGTCTACGCCTGGTATCAGGTCGTTTTTAATATAAAATATTTTTTCATTCCCGTTTCCATCTATATCAATGGATAATACAACGATTACTGAACAGATCCAGATTCCCCAACTGACGTGTGTAGAATCTATTATATATGTATCGATCAATCATTTCGAAACCACTTTGAAACAACTACAGCAGCTGCGATACCATCAGAGTAAATACTACACACTGAGTATGACATACTCCACATACAACTTTTCGCAGGATGTAAGAGGTGATGAAATCCTCAGCAGATGTGCTGGTAAGTCATCTGTACAAGTTGAGTATAGACTGGACGGGACCGCTGTTTGGAGCCAGATAGAGCTGGACCTCCCAGCTACAGAACACGTTATTGAACCTCCAGGCGGCACATACCAAGTACGGGTGGTGCTGGTCAACACAGAGGGTCTGGCCACGGCGCCTGATGTACAGTCCGTCACCATACAAGGTTGTAGTAGAAATAACTGTAGAACAGTTATCGACCCGAGCCCTCCCTTACACGTTCTCTCACTCCACATACCCGTCAAAGAATCAATACAATTCCATACTTACAGCTTACGTCACCCGGACACGTGCACTACATCCACCACACCCATTCGAACACGTGCACAGAACGTGACATCGCATCACACAGCCAATCAGCATACTTCCAGACATCAACAACACATGATCCCAGACATGACATCACATATGACGAATCATACACAACTTCCGTTGCTTGAGCGGGAAACTTACAGACACCATGCATGAGGAAAAAATCCCGCGCTTTATCGGAGTTCGTTAAAAAGAGACCATGTATGCGGACGTGTTCGGAGAATATTATACAGATATTGGATGATGGGGAGTCCAATACAGAGTTTACGGGATTCGGAAAAGTTATATTGGACGAGGCGCAGATGAGTCCAATCTAGCTTTTCTGAATCCCGTAAACTCTATATTGGACGACCAGCATCCAATCTTTGCTATATTATTAACAACATCGCATCTATGCTAGATACTAATATTACAACCAAATAGTCAGTTAATTCATTTGCATTTTATGAGTGCTTTTAAATGATTTAGGCCTCGCGGACGATGAACTGATGAACGCATCGAACCGAAACTGGCGGGATGACCTTATTTGTAACAAGCAAGCTGATTGGCTGCTATCGCAGCACCGTCCAATATAGGAATCCCATATACATGATACGGATCCAATATACCTTTTTAAAAAGGAACAGGCATGTTGATTAGCTGAGGCTGTTGCGCTGATACACGAATGGAATATACCATTTCAGGATCCAACATACAGTATTTGGGTGTGACACGTGGTATAAATAGACAAATCATCGAGGAGGATGCGTGTCGAGTTAATAATATCGTAGAAGATTGTCATAGAAGAATCTGTGAGTAGACTATTCGGAATAATTGAAGTGTTTGGCGGACTCTAGTGAACGGACATACCTGGAGAAAGAGCGAATGTGGCCGTGATTGTGTCATTGGACTTAATCCTCCCCAATAAAGTGGAATAATCGAATTCGGACTGGTTTGTGTCTCTTCAAGCACAACACTTACGAACTCTATACGACGTGATAGGATTGATCGGGCCCTGGTGAACCCGATTTGTCACATGCGTGCCCATTGATGAGATATTAATATACAGAGTTATTACAGACACACTTCAGAATGGATTGCATTTCTGAATTGACGCTAGGCTAATATCAAACACGAAGGCAATTTGCTTATATGACTTTTTTGTCAGCCCCAACTGTCCCTACAACAGATGCCCCGTCATTATGCATCCAATACAAATAATCCCACAGTCTGTTGTTATTATTACTTGTTAGAAAGAAATGAAAACGAAAAATATTTGAATACATTATAATAATTTTGAAATAATATATTCATTGATTCATTAATGAATGAACTAATATGAGTTGACCCTCTAACTTCAGTGGCACAGAGCAGTACAACTTCAAGTGCAACTGAAACAGGACCCACCAGAGGTTAGTAGATGTACAATTTCGTTACTGGACAGTTACCTCAAGGCCAGCTCAGGTATTAAGGCATTTACAAAAAAATATGAGCATTGTTAATAAAATCGTTTGAATATGTGAAATGCCAAGCATTCACATAATTTCCCTTTCATGCCCGAAAAACATTTTATTTATAATAGATGGACCACAAGCTGGAAGTCAAGGGGTGGACATTGCCACAATAGTGACGGCTGTTGTTACCGTTGTTGTGTCCGCAATCACAGCAATCGTGATAGCTGTCCTTGTACTACGACACAGGTCAGAATAAAAAAAATAGCTCCCAGTATCGTTGCAATCGTATACACGACCCACGAGTCAAGAACTGTATTAGGTTAATATTATTGTGGAATTATATCGCGTCTTTATATCATCAAGTTTTTGAATGATAAGGCTCTAACATAATCTTCTTTATACTTTCTACTTAAGGTTTATCAAATGTAATAAGTTTTGGAAGTTCCCACATATTCCACCAATGTATTCCAAATGACGCACCAATGTGAATTGACCCTTCTACTATATCCTTTGCTGTACCTCTGAAGGCCAGTACATCAACAAGGCCAGAAAACATTATCGGTGTAATGTACTTCTTTATGTTCCAGAAAAGCACAGCATGCCAGAAATGATGCACACGACAAAGAGCTACACACCTACGAGAACCAATCAGTGTCTAGCACTGGGCAGCACCAAACACCAAATCAGACCTCTGATCCGGTAGAATACGAGGAGGTCCCAGCTCCTGTGGAGTCACAATACCAGGGAATGGATGCTACCACGCGAGAGCGCCCGACGTCAGATGACGCCTACACTAGAATTCCAGGTGTTGGAGTTGAAGAAGCGGTTCGAGTGGAGGAACAGTACCAAGAAGTGGATGTTACCAGTCGAGAACCTCCAAGAGGCATTGATGACTATGATAAGATCCAGATGGGCGCTTGATCAACATCTCGAATGTTATCGCACAATCTCCATTGAGTCGATGTAGCAGATTCTCAATGTGAACACAAATATCAAAAAGATACGAAACCGTATACTTTATTCATCCTGTATTATATCGTATGTAATAATATAATGAAGAACATAAATTGTTTGGGGGAAGTTAACATCACATTGGATTATGTACTGACTAATTTTGTGCAGCTGACACAGTATTTAGTGCGCTTGCTTAACTTTGCACTAATTTCCGACAAAATAGACGTTATAACGTGCAGTTGAAAATTCACAATTCAGTCAGATACCTGATTGTATGTCACGCATCTTGCATGCCATAAACAGTTTATTGAATTGACTACCAAGTATGAGAATAACTGATAGCCCTGTGAATCGGAATACACATGTACATTGTACTAAAGAGGAGGCAATAAACAAAAATGCTTTTACATGAGATTCAATAATTTATCAGTTGTCAAATTACTCTGAGTTACATTAGCATCATTCAAGATAACGCAGTAGTTTCTGATTGTAGACGATTCGTCCTAAATTGGTTTATGAGAAATGGTAACTTTCCTCCATCGGTGACCTAGATCGTTCAACTTGTATTCCAGCGAGAGTGAACGAAAACCAACAAAGAAGAAAACTAATTTTCTGTGACGGCTGATGGTGGCATTGCTCAGAGAGCCATACCTTCCATGCCATTTAACAGATGGCTATTCTTCACTTTTATATACATTGTCCTTGCTATATCTGTTCTTCAGTACATTTATACATTCGCCATTTTAAGTATTTTAAGGATATTGGGTTTTGACTACTATTCATTCGCGCATTTACGTATTAGGAGGTTGGAAGCACAACTGGAATTCACTATGACGTACTTTGTAGTGATTTCTATCCCCTTAGTGGTTATTTGTATCTGCCAACATGTTGCCGCGCGTGAGTATTACCCTGATTGTGTTATTAATTATGACAATGCAGCGTTTATTGCATTTCCCGCACGACATTGTTACTGGAATAACAGTGATTTTGAAGTTGATTTAGGGGAAAAAATAAATGTTCAACATGACCATTGATAGCCAACAACTCATGGATAGTGGTTATTTTTAGAGTAAATAATTATTATGCCCTGTCAGAATTTTTATAACAACACAATTGTACGATTTTACTTCGTTAAGGCTAACACCCTATTCAAATGTATATTAAATTTAGAATCAGACAATCTGGCGTCACGCAAGTCAGCATTCCAGACGGGAGTTTATCAAGGACAGGCAGCAAACCGTGCGGTGGATGGGCGGACCAGTTCTCCCTACTGTGCTCACCCGGACAACCCGACAGGAGAAGGAGCTGAGTGGTGGGTGGATCTACGGGTTTCCTACAGAGTGCAGCGTATTGTGATCGTCAATGCTCACGACGGAGATGGGGTTTTCCAAAGTATGTTTCTTTGCTGGTTGTTATGTTCCCGACTTTGATTTATTGGCATAGCATTGCGCTCGTCAACCGTCCGTTCGTCTTAGGATTTTCATCTTTAGAATTGACAACCGAATCTTTCCGAAACTGTGAACAAAAATGCTGAAATATAATTCGAAGAATATAAGAATATTGGATGAATTTTGGGAGAAAAACCTCTAAATTTGAATATTTTTAAATTTGCTTGGGAAGCTATATAGGGGAAGTTTTCGAGCCAAAATTTGAATTACATCTCGCAGTATACCGGTAGAGCTCATTTGGTTGACGTGCTATATGGGTTTGTTGAATTTCATGATTGTGTTGAACTAAATTAACAAAGGATGGAGGAAGTTTTCTCAATGTGTTACCATGCATGGACAAAGCTACTTCATATATGTACCGGTATGTCATTTTTAAGATACTTGATCTTTTGAGAAGGGGTTCAGTGTGGCAATTGTCAGCAGCGTTATGGATAGACCTAATAGCACGTTTGTGTGAAATATTTGTTCATTTTAGATTTGTTGGTGTCGCATCACCGCATGCGATATTGCCGTACAGTAGGTATAGATGAATCAATAAAAAATGTAACGTTTCCTGGCTTTCGAAAAGTAAATGTTTTTTCACTTGTTTGAATCGTGAAAGTGATCTACAAAATTTTTATTGTTAACACGATTTATGTGATATTTCCAAGAGAGTGTTTCATCAATATATGAACCCAAAAATGTTGTATATTTTTCTTCACAGTCGGCCCCTATTGTAATACGTGTTAGTGGTATACCATTGACAAATGCTTGTCGGTTGTTAAAATTCTGTGATGGCGCTTTAAAAACAATGAATTTTGTTTTGTTTGCATTAAGGGATACTTTATTGGCACATAACCAATGAAATAATTTATTACCCTCGATGTTTGCTTATTTGAATAGAATGTTTACATCAGATTTGGAAATAAACAAGGATGTGTCATCAGCGTAGGAAAGTATGTTCGCATTAGTTGAGGTCGGGATGTCATTTACGTATATTGAGTAAAGTAGGGGACCTAATATTGAGCCTCGTGGAGCTCCACAAGTGACTGAGGTTATATCTGATTTATTATTCTGATTTAATTCTATCTGACATGTAAGATTCAATCCAATCATGTGCGATTCCACGAATGTCGTATATCTCTATTTTTCAATAATATTTCATGAGGTCAAAAGCCTTCGAAATGTCACAGAAAATTGAGAGTGTCATTTGTCTAGGAGTACATTTGTTTGCTGTAGCACAAGCATTAAACAGATGAAAAACAGCGGGTATATATGTGTATATAGTGCTGTCTGGGGGGGGGACCATCTTGGTGTACATGAAATAAGTTCTAACCGTTAAAGAAACCAATTATTTTATTATACATAACCTTTTCTAGTTCTTTGGAAAATGCTAGTAGAAAGCCTTCTGGTCTGTAATTGGAAATTTGTCATTGTCAGATGCTTTGTATATGGGAATAACTTTGGCAGTTTTGTTCAGGGACAATTCCAGTTTCAAGAGATTTGTTTATTGTGTATGTGAATAATGTAATAATGAAGCCATTTGAAGGTAGCCATTTTTCTTGAAATCTATTGAGACAATTTTTTTTAACTTATGCCTAAGACTCCTCTTATGTACCTTTGTTTTATTGCCTTTGCAACACCTTAAACAGACGCTAAATAGCACAGTTATTTTCCATTCTCTAGAGAGTGTCAAATCCTATACAAGATGCCATGGTCAAATTTCTCTCCAAAACACACACATGAATTGGTCAGAGTGCATACTATGGGTTTGCGATCGTCGCATCGCGTCCGAACACTCTAGCATTCGAAATGCTCACGTCCTGTGGGGTACCAAGCTAAAAAGCTCTCGCCTAACTTCGATTTGCCAAAAAACTGTCCAAAATCACACATATACCCTCACAGCCTGTTTCAGTGTGTATCGACCCTGTAATGTTCGAAATGTTAGTGACTCTTTAAACACGCCTAAAATGTATTATCAAAACACTGAACAATAGTTATTTCAATAAGCCTGGTTGCAATTGAGCTAAAAACTAATTTTGGAGCCAATCATACGATTCCTGTCTGAGAAGTGTTTGAATTAATTTGTCCACATATGACGCTCACAAGTGATCATCAAAATAAATAAATTTCAGTGATGAAGCTATGTTATACTCATGCCAATTTCAGGGCTATGACGATAACAACGTTATCTATATGTGTATCCAAATAGAAGAGTAATTCGTGAAGTATTTTGGCATGTAAAGCATCCACCATGTTCATATTGACATTTGTGTGGATTCAAACGCACCAAAAATGGCGCTGTTCCTTAATGAAGGCATGATTTCTCTTGGAAATAGAAAAAAATTGAAAGTAAAATTTGCAAAAAAATTCAGAATATATTTTATACATAATATGGCAATAAAACTGCGAGATATGAACAAAATCTATACTGTTCATATTCGAAGTTATCACGATTTTTTCAGTCATATTCATACTGAAATGTACCCCCAATATCATGGTTTTAAACACACAAATAATATACATGTACATTCATGGATATGGAAATTACGTTGATTCTGTCTTCAATGATGGTAGGCCCTATGAAAGTTTATTTGTAATTGGTAGTATTCATCAATTATATTTATATTTGTCGTAAGTGTCACAATTATTCATATAGTTACAATAGATATGTAGTTGAAGGTATATAGCATTTCGAGTGTTCAACCAGATGTTCGCATTTTATTCATTTTGAGGGGTCAGATTATTGATGGAACACCCCATATTAAATGCCTCATAAATTTTCAATACTCTGTTTTTATTTTATTCAATCAGTAGTCGCACAACCCAACATATAAAAAATTCACAAATACATGTATCTATGATTGGGATATAAAGGGGATGATCTACCGTAAGTCATCAATGGGAAGAACCTTTCAAGATATAACTTAATTTCGTATTATAGTCCACACGGAAAACGTGTGTTCGGCAACATTTAGGAATATGACAATAGAGTTGAAGATCAGTGCACCAATTTATTTTGGAAAATCAATACTCTGTAAAATTCCCCTGATCTGCCAGTAAGCTACAGCACCCTTGGTGCTATGTTTGAGGTTATCATCACTTGACGAACTTTGTGCTGAGTGTGGGACCGACCCTGGACACTGTGTCACCCTGTGGTCCTGAGTACACGGACGTAGTGGGACCCGGCGCCTCGGTGAACATCACGTGTGACGTGGTGGGGAGGTTCGTGAAGTTCAAGAGGCTCGGCGGGAGAGAAGTACATCTTGTGACATTGTGTGAAGTGGAAGTGTATGGACAAAGGTTTTATGGTGCGCTTTCTGTATTTTCTTATATTCTTCCTCCTCTACTGAATCATATTTGAAGTTTTGGCTATGACATTTCTTTTTGCACTAAAGTTAACTGAATTCACCAAATGCAGATTGTAGTCGCTGTCCACCTGGGGTTAGTTGCTCATCTCATGAAGGTTGCAGTCAGTGTGGGCCCGGAAGAAGTTACCGTACTTGTGGTTCGTATCTGCTAGTATAATACATCTCCACTGAAGAACTGAAGGTCACGTCATCGGTCACGGTACCGAATGAGATCAGTACTGGATAAGTAAACATAAATACAATTTAAAGGCATGTACATGCAATAGATCTAATATTTTAGAAATCGGACAATATCGTCGGATGAGTCTGTGAAATATAAACCATGATATTCATAACTGCCATAAATGACCACTGCATGATTCAAAATATTCATCGCACCTAGCAGATTGCAGGCCTGGTACTTACGGCGCCAATTGTTCAAGTGAATGTGGGAAATGCCAGTGGTTTTACGACTGTTCTTCGAAGGACGGCGTATGTTCTGGAGACTGCCAGAGCTACTGGACGGGAGACAGGTGTGACGTTTACGTCGGTGTGTAATATGCATTTGATATTGCTCATAAATGTCGAACCTTTATTTCGAGGCAAACACAATGAGAAACATAATGAAGAAGTAATCCATGCCTCGTATGGAAATTTACCCCGAATGCTATCTTGTACGAAAATTGTTATTGTGTGACTATGATTCTCCACATTCTCGAAACGTTTTCCTCACTTTTGACGAGTTTTTTTAATGAGGTGGAAGAATTCATGTCAAGAATAGGCCGTCAGGTAATCAAAACTGCAAACGTCAGGTTGTGGGAGCAGTGTGCAATATTGGGCATTTACCACCCCACCAATCGTCATTGATCAGGTATAATAACAATTGAAAATCTAGCAGGATTTTGAAACGTATCGGTACTAATTCTGTTTATATTGCTTTTTAAAAAAAAACTCATTACCTGAAAAAAAAAACAATTCTTCAATATCATTCCTCGTGGTATCATTATAAAGTTGCATACATAAATGTTGGGGAACAATTGAGTCATAATTATCGAACTCAGGTACAATCTGATCTTTCAGATAATGAAAGTTCCTTATATTATAATGGGAAAATATGTTCACTGAATATACCACACCAATATTACTATTATCATGAATGATAATCAAACAAAATTGGACACAAATTGTTTCGGTGACATAAGAGATCTAAACATATATCACTCACATGTAAACCAAAAAAAAATCTACTCTTGCAAATATAAACACATTGTTTGAAATATTAGAATATTTTTAGCTTTTGATGTCAACTGTGAAGTGTTATTCCATACTTGTACAGATCTGTGGGAATTTTTTGATGGTGTTAGGATCTGCTACTGTTTCATTTGTTCAAACTTATGTTCAGAGTGCATGGCTGTTACAGATATTGGCTGCTTGTTTTGTATAAGTCTCATAGACTCTCATTGCGAGAAGGAAACAGGACGTTACGTCGTCATAAGGCCACTCCTGACTATTTGTGCTTTTTCGTTTTTTTTTGGGGGGGGGGGGATGAAAAGCTAGGAGGGGAACAAACAAGCCCTCAAATAAAAAAAAAACATTATACCTCACAATGAGTCTTTGAATGCAAACGATGTTGTGGTATGTTTTTTTCATCCTATAATAGTTCCATATTAAATCTTGAAACCTTATTTGTGCTAGAGTAAGTGCTGCGCGACCACGATGTATAGGCGTTACGAAGGTTTTCCGTGTCAAAATGGCATTAGTTTCCACGATATTGCATGTTTATTTTGTGAAAAATTCTTGAAAAGCTAGGCGCGCTGGGAGGAGAAACAGAAATTTAACAGGAATGACATAAAAACGTTTGGGTCAACAACATATTTCATTAAAAAATACTTTATAGTACAACCAGACTGGTCGAACGAAACAGCCACAATCAGTGACGTCACCAACTCATCCTTGGAAGTCACATGGCAACAGATCAAGTCCCCACCACGTGACCTCCGACAGTACTACGGCTCCCGAAGAGTCACGTGGCTTTGGTTTCCAGCAATCGCGTATTGTCAATGTATTCACATTACCTACAATGTGAAAAAGGTAGTACTTATTTTATAATAAAGGCAGGACGCAAGTATGTCTACATTAGTGATCGCCATGCGCAAGTATTCCAGAACATGAAGTGTGGTAACAAATATGTGTGTCTTGCTTCATGTCCGTGACGAGAAGCTGGCAATGTCCTCGTTACATTGTCCCCCTATATGTGGGTTATAGGGGGACCCCCTACACATTACAAAGTGTTATGTCACTGGAGTATATTTTTTAAAAGTAAAGCTACAACTGATGTGTTTTCCGAGGGGGGTGTCATGTCACGCATCGGCTACAAAACAAACACACTTGTGAGGTATACACGGAAAGATAGTCCTCGTGACTTCGGGCTATGTGACAAACAGGAAGAATGGGCACGGTTTGAAACAATACACGCATATTAGTTGATGTCTGTCGGTATTCATATTGAAAAGGAATATACACAGTTGAATGTCACCATGTACTGTGTGGAGATCATTCCTGGTTCTTTGCATCTGTCAGCACGTTGTTTCCCGTAAGTATTTACTCGTGTTATCACCAGTCATCAGTCTATCTTTATTTAATAAACAATATAACAAAACACTGCCACAATATGGATTTGTTTACACTTTGATCTATCGAGTCGAATATGGTTTTATTGGTTATTTTGTGAGTCATGTTTCACTGGATTTTGCGGTGTGGGTGTCCCCTACAGGGTGTAGCCGGAGAACCTTACGACATTAACAATTAACAATAATTGTATCTAACACGTTTTCACACATTAAGTGATATACAAGCATGTTGCCCCCCCCCCCTCCCCATACACATCGAGAAAGTGTCACACCATTATGTTCACCATTCATACTTTCATATTATTACGGATCTAATTTCTTGACATGTAGTTCACGTCCAATTTGTAGAATCAACCAATCTGGCCCTCGGTAAGCCAGCAGATCAGACGGGAGTCTATGCTGGGCAGACGGCAGACCATGCCGTGGACGGGCGGACTTATGATCTCCAGCACTGCGCTCACCCGGACAACCCGACAGGAGAAGGGGCTGAGTGGTGGGTAGACCTGGAGGCTAACTACAGGGTGCAACGTGTTGAGATCGTCAACAATAATAACGGAGGAGGTAGTGTGATAAGAGACAAATTATGTCACAATCACTTGTCATTATCATTACTATCAGTACTAAAAATTGACTCAACTAAGCTGGTATTAAATTCTCATAATATAATTTTTGAAAAAATGTATTATCTGATTCTCAACTCAATTTATTCTGAAGGTTATCCTTTTCTGACGAATTTTGTACTGGGTGTCGGACCGACTCTGGACACTCTATCACCCTATGGTCCCGTGTACATGGACGTGGTGGGAGCAGGGGCCTCTGTCACTAACGACTGTGACTTGTTGGGGCGGTTTGTCGCGTTCGTCTGGAATAACTTGGTCGTCAAATGACGGATGCAGTCAGTGTCAACCCGGGAAAATACCATCTGCTTGTGTAAATGGTTCGTATCTCCTAGTAAAGTACACTTTATGATTCACTTCTATAATAGAAGACATTGCATCCGATAAAAAACAATATCTGCATTTGACAGACTGTAATCCTGGTACATACGGCGTTAATTGTGAAAGTTTATATGGAAGATGCAGGAGTCCTTCAGATTGTGTGCCAGAAAACGGCGTGTGTTCTCAGGGATGTCGGCTCTGGTGGGCCGGAGACAAGTGTGACGTCGACATAGGTAAGAAAGTGGATTATGTTGCCCCATCAACGAGACCATGCATTTCATTCCTAGTACCGATCATGGCACGGTCTTGTAAAATGCACCGAGTGGATGGCGGGGTACTATCGTAGTGATAGACAGTTCACGTCCATTGATACCGTCCATGCAGGTTTAAAAATTAACTCAAGGGCTAAGAAAGGTTACCGGACAATATATATTTAAGATATTAGTATTTTGTCCCGTGATCTTGAAAATAAGGTCAATTCAACGACATGATAATATTCGGCATGTCATTTCTAGTATGTCCACAATTGATTCCTAAGCTGTGAAGTCAATGATAAGCGAGATATTAGCCATTATGTCCTGTGACCTTGAAAATGAGGTCGAAGGTGAAGTTCAAGGTCATGACAATGTTCAGAATATATCATTTTCTATATGTCCACAATTGATTGCTAAACTGTAAAGTCGATAAAAAGCGAGATATTAACCATTTCGTTCTTTGACCTTGAAAATGAGGTGAAAGATCAAATTCAAGGTCATAGCAATATTCAGCATATATCATTTCCTATATGTTGACAATGATTTCCAAGCTGTAAAGTTGATAATAAGCGAGATATTAGCCATTTTGTCCTGTGACCTTGAAAATGAGGTAAAGGTCAAATTCAAGGTCATGACAACATTCAGAATATATCATTTCCTATATGTCCACAATTGATTCCTAAGCTGTAATGTTGATAATAAGCGAGATACAAGCCTTTTTGTGCTCTGACCTTGAAAAAGAGGTCAAGGCTCAAATTCAAGGTCATGAAAATATTCAGCATGTATGACTTCCTAAATGTCCACAATTGACTCTAAGCTGTAAAGTCGATAAGCGAGATATTAACCGTTTTGTGCTTTGACCTTGAAAAACAGGTCAAAGGTCAAATTCAAGGTCACGGGAATATTCAGCATATATCACTTCCTATATGTCCACAATTGATTCTTAAGCTGTAAAGTCAATGTTAAGCGAAATATTAGCCATTTTGTGCTCTGACCTTGAAAATGAGGTTAGAGGTCAATATCAAGGTCACGAGAATATTTGGCACATATCATTTCCTTTATGTCCACAATTGACTCCTAATATCTAATCTCAATATTAAATAAGATATCAGGAAAAATGTTTCCCATATTATAAAGCATAGGAGAATTTAACATGGGAAAGTCCCATTTGGGACCCGTCGAAAAAAATCGAAATGGCTGCCACACGCAGACCGGCGATTCAAGGCCAATGAAATTTATACACGTCACAGGGGTATATGAGAGGAATCTTTTGAAACAAAAATCTCAAAAGTGGTCAGACAGTTTTTGAGAAAATGGCCGCCAAAGTCCAAAATTGGCCGTTTTTCGACGAAAACGGCAACCATTTTGAAAAAAAATGCGAAATTAAAAAAACTAAAAAATACCTCCCTCTCGAAATATTTTTAAACATTTTTGTGCAAAACTTGAAAAAAAACGATTGTAAACTTTAAAGATAAAATTGTTGACGGACGGACGGATGGACGGACGGACGGACGGACGACGGACGACGGACGCAATGCCATGGCAATAGGTTATCGGACCATAGGTCCGGTAACCTAAAAATTGCAATCACCGATATCTGGTTACTGACTGCATTCAGTTTTTTTTTTCAAATGTAACATGGAATATACCCAGTTGTAACTATATTCTCCAAGTCTCATGTTTACACTCATTCTCGAGTGCGGCCAGACTGGACGACGAGACAGCCAGGGTCAGTGACGTCACCAACTCATCTTTGGAAGTCACGTGGCAACAGATCACGTCCGTGCCGCGTAATTACGGACAGTACTACCGCTACACCATCAGATACAGGCCTAACTATGACGGATCATTATCAGTCGGACCCACAGTGGAGCACATCGACTCCGATGAAAACTCTGTCTGGATCACGGGCCTGGAATACTACCAAAGTATTATGTCAGGGTCACCCCGTGCAGAGAAATGGATGGCTGGTCTGTGTCTGGAATCATATATCCAATAGTGAGCAGTAACACAGCCTGTGGACGTGAGTCATTGTGTTCCTTTCATTTCCATTAGTTGTGTTTATGCCTGGTATCAGACCGTTTTTCATATAAATTATCTTTTCGATCCCGTTTCCATATTTACCAATGGATAAAACAACGATTACTGAATAGATCCGGATTCCCCAACTGACGTTCGAGCTCTGTCCTTTACTGAGAATGATCGTGAAAAGATAAGAATTTTATGGAAAGTGTTTAGAATCTATTATTTATGTATCTATCTATCATTTCGAAACCACTTTGCAACAACTACAGCAGCTGCGATACCATCAAAGTAATTACTACACATTGAGTATGACATACTCCACATATAACTTTTTCGCAGGATGTAAAAGGTGATGCAATCCTCAGTAGATGTGCTGGTAAGTCCTCTGTACAATTGAGTATAGACTGGACGGGACCGCTGTTTGGAGCCAGATAGAGCTGGAACTCTCAGCTACAGAATACGTTATTGAACCACCAGGTGGCACATACCAAGTACGGGTGGTGCTGGTCAACACAGAGGGTCTGGCCACGGCGTCTGATGTACAGACCGTCACCAAACAAGGTTGTTCTTTAATTTGTACAAAATGACAAGATAATGTACAGAGTCATACTGCAGAATGGATTATGAGAAAGCGCTGGTCAAATTTTTTTTTAAAAGCCCAGAAGCCCAGAAGACTAACATATGTTTGTACGATTTGACGCATATCTCACTTGTTGTCAACTTCACAGCTTACGATTCAATTGTGGACATATAGGAAATGATATATGTTGAATATACGTGTAACCTTGAAGTTACCAGACCATCGGTCCGATCACCTATTGGCTAGCCGGTAAGCTACATGGGGCCTATGTTTATCTTTGAAGTTTACAATTGGATCTTTCTGAAATTTTGCGCAAAAATACATAAAAATATTTCGAGAGGGGGTTATATTTTATTTTTATTATTTTCGCATTTTTTTCAAAATGGCGGCCATTTTCGCCAAAACTGTTCAGACAGTTTGGAGATTTTTATTTCAAAAGATGCTCTCACATACCTCTGTTATGTGTATAAGTTTCGTTGCCCCTGAATCGACGGTCTGCATGTGGCGGCCATTTTCATGTTCTCGACTGGTCCCAAATGGGACTTTCCCATGTTAAATTCTCCTATGTTATATAATGGGACACATTATGCCTAATATCTCACTTAATATTGAGATTAGAGACTAGGAATCAATTATGGACACATAGGAAATGATATATGCTGATACATGCTGATTATTGTTATAACCTTGAATTTGACCTTTGACAGCATTTTCAAGGTCAGAGCACAAAATGGCTAATATCTCACTTATTATTGACTTTACAGCTTACCGTATTCCCTCGAACAAGGGCCGGGGCTTGAATAAGGGCATTGATTGATTGATTGATTGATTGATTGATTGAATTGATTGATTGAATTTATTTGTATAATCAAAATGCAATACATGTACATGTACTTAAAATACTTGACACATAATATTACATTAAAAAATATACAGGGTAACACAAGAAAGCAAAAGTGCTTATTTCCATTGTGGCCCTTAAAAAAAATCATGAACAAATATGGCAAAAGGAATAAAATTATAGGAATAAATTTGTATATGATGGAATAAACAAAGAATAATATAAATTATAGTGGACAAAAGGTACCAAATGTGAAAATAGTAAAGAGTGGTTGTAAAAACCAGAGTAAACAGGTGTAAATTGAAATTAAGACAGAAAAAAAACAACTAATACCTGTAAATACAATGTAAATTAGATAATTGTAAATATGTTTAAATACAAATGCCTGAACCATATTGATGACTAGAAAATAATACATATAGCACCATATTAACTGACTAGAAGAAGGAGACCTGAGTTAATGTGACTGTGTTAATATTACATTAAAAGTACATAAAAGAGCTTGCATTTTGTTCTGACATTTGGTTATATAGATGTTGTTTAACACATTTTTTAAAAATTAATTTAGTAGTACTGGTACGGATCTGAGCAGGTAGACTGTTCCACAATTTGGAGCCAGAAAAGAAGAAAGAATTCAGGCCAAATGATTTTACTGTTGGGATGACTAGGGCTAGGGGTCCGGATCTGGTGTTATTGTTGTGAACAGAAGTTCCACTGGTAGCATTTTGACCTGTCTAAATTCAGTGGGACCAATATGGGTCCTGGGATGAGCATTAAGGAGGTACCGGATAATTTTGTTCTGCGTTACCTGTAACCTCCTTTGATAGGTCTTGGTTAAGCCAGAATACCAAGACGAACAAGCATAATCAAAATGGCATTGAATAAGTGCTGACGTTAACAACTTTTTAGTTTCTGTATCTACATTTCTGGCCTGTCTATACAGAAACTTCAATTTAGCATTTGATTTGCTGATAACTTTATCAGCAATCAAATCTCCAGACAATGATTGGTCAAGTTCCAATCCAATGTACTTAACACAGGATTTACTGGTTATGTTGTTGTCAGCACAGGTGACATTTATGGTGTCGTTTCGTTTGAGTCTGTGTTTAGATCCGAACAGGATAGATTCTGTCTTTCCTAGATGCAAAGACAGTTTATTGTCTATGAGCCATTCTCTGACAGACTCTAGTTCAGAGGATAGCATTTGCTCTATTTCTGCCGTGTCCTTGCCAGAGACCAATAATGCAGAATCATCAGCATACAACAGCAGCTTGCAATTCACTGCTGAGGGCATATCATTAACATACATAAGAAACAGGAGGGGCCCTAGGATAGATCCTTGGGGAACCCCACATGTAACTATAGCAGGTGTAGACAGGGTGCCCCCTACTTCTACAACCTGCAGCCTTCCATTAAGGTTGTTCGAAACACCCGGAAAGGTGTTTTTATTGAGTAAAAAGTTATATTTCTTGATAGCTAGATATGTGATGGTTACAAAAAGCAGAAAAAAATAGTAGGTCACCGTATGATATTTTTTGCTATGATGCATTTTGTTGACCTCCTATCAGTCTTGAAAGTACCTCAGCAATAGCCACAATCCATTACATCATGACATGCAATCTAACTGCATATTTTTGCCTAAAACTATATATTTATAGGATTTTTCAGTACAGAACTGTTGTATATACAACGGTTCATTAAACTGATGAAACAAAATTCGCTAGCACTGAGTTTGATATGTTTCGTGGCAAGAGTAATAACATGTGTATATATTTCAGCACTGAAATTTTACAGAAAAAGAGTAACTTCTGATAATCCATACAACGTTGAGTATCACTGCTCGGTCAGTAATACAGTATTTTTTTCTAATTTTTTTACATATATTTCTTCAATGATATTTTGGGTTTGTAAAAATAATGTAAAAAATATACCTATCCAGGTTACTTTTCGCGATATAAGCGTTAAAACATGAAAAGTGTCATTTTATGGAAACAAAAAATCAATAATTTCATGAATTTGAAGTGCATACTATGTCAAATTGTTCAAGTTTTTGTGAGTATGAATTGAAAAAAAAATCATATATTTCATATATTGTATGTTCTGACTTGACTCAGAAATGTATAAAAGGCTGGCATGGTAGATGTGATCATTAGCATGAACGGTATGGCTGCTAGAATGAACCACTAGATGTTGACTGGTCAATTGGCTCAGATGAGATTCTCTCCGGTCGCCAACTCAGTAGGCCTAATAGTTGAAATATCCCCATCAAATTTGACAAGTCAGTAGAACTTTAGGAATAAATTTCACCCAATTAGCTTGAGCAAGATGACCGCCACATTTGGCACCGGATTTTGCGATAACTTGTAGGCCTATACATACGGACAACGTGAGGATATAGCTTATTATATATAAATGGCTGATAACGGATTTGACTGAGAGGGTAGCGCTGATCTGTGCGCGGTGAATTTTGGAGATTATTTCGTCTATAGGTCTATTTCATGCATCTCGATGAATTTTGGCAGAAAATCGCCTAACATAGTGTAAATTTCTGGGCAGATAAGCTGCGGAAACAAAAAAGTTAGCCCCATTCGGCTTGCATAGCGGAACGGGTATGGTAGACGAAACGTGTCAAAAATGACAACTGTAACGAAAACGGAGCCCCGCGAAATCGAGCCTGGTGGGCTGTAAATGTTGCGGCCCAGTGAAGCTGAGCTCTTCTTATGATGTATTCCTCTTAAAGAGTGAACATTTGATATATTCAGGCTATATAATGGACAGGCTATAGAGGAATTGATGTATGTCAATGGAATAATGCTTAGTGGAACTGGAAATGCATATGCGTATTGGACAAACTTAGGGGCGCATAGGACAAACTATTAAAAAAGAGTGTGTGACGACCTCTGGATATTTTGTGGTGAACTTTGAAGTTCTAAGAGATTGGAATTATGAAGCAAAACACTCCACAGGGGCACAAAATGCAGGATTCGGCGGATGGGAGGATGTGGTAGGAAACGGAAGAAACCCTCACACTTGTTTTATTGGTCTTACACAGATATCATATACAAAGTAATGAGCGCCACTTGCGCCAGCAACTCCCCCCCCCCCCCCCCCGCACCCCTCAAATTTGCTCTTGCATTCGTTGTATCTTTTGTCCTTGGTCCACTCAAGTCAAGTAGCAACAAATTCCATGTGTTATGCCATACTAGTACATTCATGCTTATTAGCCCTACGAGATCTGCAATACCATGAATAGTCTTTCAAAATATTATTATCGCCAAGCTTGAGTTGTATTGAAAATTATGCCATGATCCACAGAAGTGTTGTCAATTTATTTAACAGTGTTTTGAATAATTTTACGATCTGTTTGATTATGTTAATCAGAAGATTTGGAAATTGTTAGGTCTACTAGTTTTGTTGCGCAAACGTTTACTCATATACATATTAAAACTATGTAACGAATGGATGTTCTAGTAGTATTATCTTCTTAACCGAGGCTGGCCCACTGAAAGATACTAGACATATGCTGTGATGCTTCCAGTACTTTGTGTACCGGATTTTCCAGTACTCCCATTGCACGGCAACATTCATACCCCGCCGATCCCTATTTCACCCCGCCGTTACATTCGCTGTTTATGACACGTTTGGTCAACCATAGACGGGCCACATTGATGACGCGTTCGGTGTATCGAACAACCTTAAGGTAGGATTTGAACCATTCTATAGTAGGTTGTGTGAATCCTAAGGCCTGAAGTTTAAGAAGGAGAATTTCATGGTCCACTGTGTCAAAGGCTTTCTGGAGATCTAATAGAACCATACCTGTATAATTGCCTTTGTCCTGTTCCTGTTTGATATGGTCGGTCAAGTGAATCAAACAGGTATCAGTGGAATAGTTTGATCGAAAGCCAGATTGGTACTCATATAAGAGTTTGTGGGTACACAAGTAGTGCTCTATTTGTTCGTACACTACTTTCTCAAATATTTTTGAGATGATGCTCAGAATAGAGACAGGTCTGTAGTTACCAGCTTCAGTCTTGGAGTTCTTTTTGTAGACGGGAGTAATCCTAGCAGCCTTCAGGTCTTCAGGGATTCGGCCGCTGGAGATAGACAAATTTACAATATGGGTTAGTGCAGTGGTTATGAACTCGGTACCATCTTTAATGAAACGGGCAGGGATATGGTCCAAACCTGTTGCCTTGTTCGAATTTAGTGATTCTAGGATATTCCGGATCTTTTCCTCAGTCACTCCACAAAGACTGAAAGCATCCTTACATTGAACATTGAACTTACTATAATACTGCTTAAGATGGTCAAATCCGTACTTACCAGGTGGGCTTGGTAATTTATCTACCAGGTGTGTGGCGATGGTTGAGAAGAAGTTATTAAATGTGTTTGCTACTGTTGTAGAGTCGAATACTGTGTTATTGTCAATTTGGAGCGCTATGTTCTGGTATTTAGTGTGACACTGTTTTTTGGTTCCCATGGTGTTGAATGTTTGCCAGAGTTTTTTGGGGTGTTTTTTGTGTTCATGTATTTTGTTTATGAAGTATTCTTCCTTGGCTTTCCTTTTCTTGTAGTTGACTTGGTTTCTCAGGTGTAGGTATGTGTCATGATAGGTTGTGTTTTGCGTTTTCTTAAATCGTGTGAAGGCTCTGTTTCTTTCGTGTATAAGGTTGAGTATTTCATCAGTAATCCATGGCTCTGTGTTGTGCTTAATTCTGGAGTGTTTATGTGGTGCGACTTCATCAACCACCGCCATGAATTTAGATTTGAAGGTACACCAAGCTTTGTCAACCGTATCACAATCTGTGACCTCTTGCCATTCTACAACCTGGAGTTTGCTCTGGAACATTTCTTTTGTGTAGTTTTTTAACGATCTTATATTGATACCATTGTGCTGTGATACACTAGCTTTTTTGATCTTCCTGGTACAATATACAAGCTGGTGATCACTTAGTGCAATGTCAAATACCCCACTGTGTGTTATTTTTAGTGGGTCAGACACCATGATTAGGTCTAGGATAGTTGAACTTGTTTTAGTGACTCTAGTTGGACTATTGATAATCTGGTGTAGATCAAACATTGACATATATTGCTTTAATGACTTGGATAAACAATTTTTACCATTCAGATTGTTGTAGTCCGTGTTAAAGTCACCTAGGATAACACATTCCAAGTTTTGAAAATTGTCACAAGTAGCACAGTTATCCGAAAGTGTATAGAAGAAGTCTGTTTGTTTCGGTGGTCGGTAACAAATGCTTGATAGCATGCTTGATTAGCCGCCGGGGCAATCGAGCAGTCTAAAATAATGAGCGCCGGTGTTCAAATAACCGCCGGGGGAGAGGGGGGGGGGTGGGGGGGAGGTTCGACAGTATTGAATAAAAGTTCGGAAATTGCGTGTTTTGTTATATCTCGCTTTGCCAGCAATTCAATAATCGCCATTGTAAACAGCCATGCATTACACGGCCGAAAATCATATTGAACTTTTCCCATATAAATGCCACAAATCACAAAAGTCAAACACTCATACAAAGTGATTTATCGGCGGAATATTTATCTGTGCAATCACGAGGAACCTGCAATCACGAGGAACCGCCAAAACAGAGGGGAACAATATTGTGGTGGGAGAGAGCGACAACGAGGACAATATTCCACTCGCTGATTTCATATTGCAGTAGTTGGGTGGTACATGTGTTTGTGTGGACAATTTTCTAGTAATGTTAGACATGATGAATCAATGTGGTGATATGCGCCTGATAAGTTAACGGAGTTAAGATTCGCATGGTTTCCAACTCTCCAACTGTATCAAAATAAAAATGTGTCAAATCGAAATAAAAACGTGTATTTCTGTTTATTTATTTCATGTTTTTGGTGTGTCAGGATATAAAACAGGCGTAAATGTTTATGCCGTTGACCCACGATCACAATACTCCCCCCCCCCCCCCCCCGGCTCGCCAGGTCGTTTAAAAAAATAAGGGCCTCTGCTCGATTAAGAGCCTGTTTGAATAAGCGCCGGGGGAAAGCCCCTCTTTAAAAAAATAACCGCCTGGGCGCTTATTCGAGGGAATACGGTAAGAATCAACTGTGCACATATAGGAAATGATATAATCCGAATATTCTGATGACCTTGAATTGACCTTTGACCTCATTTTCAAGGTCAAAGAGCAAAATGGCTAATATCTCGCTTATTATCCACTTTACAGCTTGGGACTAAATTGTGGACGTATAGGATATGATGTATGCCAAATATTTTGGTGACCTTGATTTTGACATTTGACCTCATTTTCAAGGTCAGGTACAAAGTGGCAATATCTTGCTTATTATTGATTTTACAGCTTAGGAATCAAGTGTGGACATATAGGAAATGACATATGCCGAATATTCTGATGACCTTGAATTTGACCTTTGACATCATTTCCAAGGTCAGAGCACAAATTGGCTAATATCTCGCTTAATATCGACTTTACAGCTTAGGAATCAATTGTGGACATATAGGGAGTGATATGTGCTGAATATTCTCGTGACTTTGAATTTGACCTTTGCCCTCATTTTCAAGGTCATAGCACAAAATGGCTAATATCTCGATTATTATCGACTTTACAGCTTAGGAATCCATTGTGGACTCATAGGAAATGATATATACTGAATATTATGATGACCTTGAACTTGACCTTTGACCTCATTTTCAAGGTCAGATCACAAAATGGCTAATATCTTGCTTATTATCGACTTTACAGCTTAGGAATTAATTGTGCACATTTCAGAAATGATATTCGCCGAATATTCTGACAATCTTGAAATTGACCTTTGACCTCATTTTCAAGATGAGAGCACAAAATGGCAATATCTCACTCATTATCGACTACAGTCTTGGATATACATTATGTACATATAGGAAATGATGTATGCTCAATATTTTGATGAACTTTAATTTGACCTTTGACCTCATTTTCAAGGTCAGAGCACATAATGGCTGATCTCTCACTTATCATCGACTATACATCTTAGGAATCACTTGTGGACATGAAGTGATATATATCCTGAATATTCTCGTGACCTTTTATTTGACCTTTGACTTCATTTTCAAGGTCAGGGGACAATATTATTAATATCTAAAATATAAAAACATTGTCCGGCAAAACCTTTCTTAGCCCTTGGGCTAATTTTAGTGTTGTTATTATTGTCCTTATCAATTGCCACATAATGTGCTCATTTTATTCCTTTGTCCGTGTGTTCTTGTTCACGTGGAAAGAAACATGATATAGATCGTATGCTGCTCCTCTGGATTCAGTTGTGAATCTCCTAGATAAGACTTTGATGTATGTTTACATGTGTTAAAAAATCAATTATCAATAGGGTGCCGAAAAAGGTATGTATAACTTTTAATCATGTAAACCAAAAAACGCTCTAGCAATTACTTGTCCGTGCACTGTTCTGATGAAGAGAGATAATAAACTGCAAAGTGTGCATTCAGTTTATATATTTCGAATGTTCTTCCATTGGAATTTGGATCATTCGTTTAACATTTTGGTTACAACACCAATAGCACGAACATTAATTGAGCATTCGTAGAACAATCCTATGTTTTCTGTATTGTGCGTACGACTGGCGCACGTCAAAAATGTCGAGTTATCAGTTTCAATTCAATCGATAATAAATTAGACGATATGACCAGATTTAAATTCCAAATACTGAATAAGATACACATATTAATTAAAGGAATCAGCATTTCTGATGCAATGGTATACACACATAACTTCATTAGTGTCATATACTAACAGATGACTCATATTGAATATTATGTTATGCCATCCTGTAGTGATAGACAGGAATTTGTGCAAGTGGGAACATTTCACTATCAGGACAGCAAGAACGATGTGCCTCTTTTCCCATTGCTGCCTAGGAATCGTGGATGAAAGGTTGTGAATCTATACTTCGTATGCCTGATATGACTTTCTGTCCCCGGACTATGAGATTGGATAACGGACCCTGTTTTGTTTGCTCGGAATACTTAATACTGGGTATTGATTCCACGTCTGTCCACCTTGTATGAGGGATTATTTAACACAGGTTGTTTTGATAATTACAGATAATAGTTATACTAGTTCTCATAATTTTTTTTTATTTTTCATAATTTTGTTTCAGATCTCCATATCATTTTGAAATTATACAAGTTCCAATAGGGCATAAACCGTAATTTTCACGATATGTTCGATCCAATATATTGTTCAGGACATTTGCTGTTTGACTACGAGGTGAGGTATGCCAAGCTATAAATTGATACTTGTGTTGCTTAACCACAGACAAAAAGTTTATAAAATTGGAATATAATTATAGTAGCCACTCATTCAATCAATTTTACAGGCATTGTATGTTTCATGACACTGGAAAGTCACTTTGTTTCTATTCCCAAGAATTTGGTGTTAGATTTTTCATTGTAATCATTAAAAACTTGTAGTGAGCGGCAATAGGTTTACACATACTCATGTATATTGTCTTGAAAGTTGTTGACGGTTGAAAAATCGTAATCGCCTAGAGTCGGTGGCTTTTGTTCCCAGCAATCGCGTATTGTCAATGTATTCACAGTACCTACATTGTGAAAATAGGTATGACTTAATTTGTAATAAAGGTTATAAGGTAGGACGCAAGTATGACTTTCTACATCAGTGATCGCCATGCGCAAGCATTCCATAACATGAAGTGTGATAAAAAATATGTGTGTCTTGCTTTATGTCCGTGACGAGAAGCTGGCAATGTCTTTGTTGCATTGTCTATATGTGGGTATTATGTCACTGAAAATACTTTTTTGGAGTAAAGCTACCAAGGGTGTGTTTTCCGAGAGGGGTATCATGTTACGCATGGCTGCGAAACAGAAACACTTGCCAGGTGTATACGGTAAGAGTCTTCGTGACTTTGAGGTATGTAAAACAAACAGGAAGTATGGGCACGATTTGAAGCAATACACTCATATCAGTTGATGTCCGCTGGATTTCATGTTAGGAGGAATATACGGTATATAAATGAAAGTCACCATGACGTACTGTGTTGAAACTTTTGTATCCTTCCTGGCTATTTGCTCCTGCGAACATGTTGATTCACGTAAGTATTCATTCCGTTGTATCATCAATTCGGTCATGTACTCACTTGATTTTGAAGAATATACATTCACTCAATATACATCACAATAGCAAAACACTAACACAATATTGATATTGATTGCACTTCGAAAAATCGAATATGGTTTCAATAGTTATTCCATGAGTCAAGGTTCATTGAATTTTGCATGAGACTTCCCCAGGAGGATGTATCCGGGGTTTATGGATACTCCTCAAGGCAGTTACAATTATAACTATGTAACTATACATCAAGTGATATACAAGCACGCTGACCCTCTCTCCTGTACACATCGATTCAGTGTCACAGCACTCTGAATGTTTTGAGGAAATTGAAAAAGGAATCAAGGAAATATTCATACTAGTATTAGTTAGATTCTAATTCCTTGACACGTAGTTCATGTCCAATTTGTAGAATCAACCAATCTGGCCTTTGGTAAGTTAACACACCAGACGGGAACTTATGACGGACAGAAAGCAGGCCGTGCCGTGGATGGACAGACTGATCCCCAGCACTGCGCTCACCCGGACAACCCGACAGGAGAAGGGGCCGAGTGGTGGGTGGATCTTGGCACTAGCTACAGGGTGCAGCGTATTGTGATCGTCAACACATGCGACGGTGTAGGTAATGTGATGTGAGAATTGTCTCGCAATCATTTTTCATTACCATTACTAACTAATTGAATTACCTAACCATGCACCAAGTTCCCATATTATATTGCGTAAAAAATATGTGGTTGTAGAGTTTCTACTCAATTCATTTTGGAGGTTATTCTCGGCTGACGAACTTTGTGTTGAGTGTGGGACCGACCCTGGACACTCTATCGCCCTGTGGTCCTGAATTTACGGGCGATGTGGGGGCCGGGGCCTCGGTGACTATCGACTGTGACCTGGTGGGGCGGTTTGTCAACTTCAGAAGGCTCCGCGGGACTGAAGTACATCTCGTGACTTTGTGTGAAGTGGAGGTGTATGGACAGACACCTTATGGTGCGTTCTGTACACTGGCATGCACAATTCTCGACATATATACCAACATGTCGATTATGTTGAATCTGTTCAAGATATTTCAATGTAATTCCACAAATAAAGATATGAGATATACATTTTATTTTCATTCTTGTGCTAAGTATTGGCCAAAAGGCACTTGCTCGTATATATCTTTCAGAAAAAAAAATTATCAAAGTAATTCTAGATGATGCGATATATCCACCAAATGCAGATTGTAATCTCTGTCCACCTGGAGTGGAATGCTCGACGAATGACGGATGTAGTCAGTGTCAACCCGGGAAAACCCCCCCTGCTTGTGTACATGGTTCGTATCTCCTAGTGCCGATTGATATTACATGTGATTAGTAGTAGACGTTGCGTCGGATAGAAAACAAAATAATCTCTGCATTTGACAGACTGCGATCCTGGTTCTTACGGCATCAACTGTTCAAGTACCTGTGGGAGATGCAGGATTCCTTCAGAGTGTGCGCCAGAGAACGGCGTGTGTTCTGGAGGATGTCAGCTCTGGTGGGCTGGTGACAAATGTGACGTCAACATAGGTAAGACTGTGACTTCTCAGATACGACATAAACATTAATCACTGCGACATAAACATTCATCAATTCCAAGGCTTTACAATGCTAGTATCAATCAATCCGAATCTACCAGTAAAATAAATGCTTCTGATTGCACATTAATACGGAGAGGGGAATAAATCATAGTTACACATTTCACGTCTGGTGTCAGCATTTTTTGATATTAGCCTACTGTATCTAATTTTCCATGCAGGAAAAATATTTATTATATACCCATGTGAAAATTCCCTCTATTTTCAATGTAAAGCGATCGTTCTGGTAAGTTACCATATCGGATCTCCTGTGTGCTGTATAACGTGTATATTGTATTACGTGTCCATAGCAACGGCGGCTCGACATGCTAGTAAAACGAAAACGTCTTGGATGTAAATGTGGCCATGCCGAAATCCAAACTTTTTATACAAACAGACTTGCTGACAAGTCTTGCTGACACTAAAAGACTTGCTATTTTATTAAACTGAATAATTATTTATGTGGGAGTATATAATAATAAGTTTATTGGGTGATAACGGGTTTGAGGCACTCGTTCTTGTCACGCAAACTCACTCGCAAGCTCGTGTGTTATGTAGCGCGACAAGAACTCGTGCCTCAAACCCGTTATAACATCAATAACCTTATAATATACCGAGACGTAACATATTGTGTGCCTTATCTCAAGTGCGGCCTGACAGGACGACCGAGACAGCCAGAATCAGTGACGTCACCAACTCATCCTTGAAAGTCACGTGGCAACAGCTCACGTCCGTACCACGTGATTACCGACAGTACTACAGCTACAGCATCAGCTACAAGCCTGACTATGACACGTCATTCACAGTCGGACCTGCAGTGGATCACATCGACTCAGAATATGACTCTGTCTGGATAACGGGCCTGGAGTATTACCGGGAGTATGACGTCAGGGTCACCCCGTACAGAGAAATGGATGGCTCGTCTGAATCCGGAGTCATATATCCGATAACAAGCCGATACACAGCCTGCGGATGTGAGTCATTTCCTTTGCTCCTTTCATTTTCATTAGACGTGTCTATGTCTGGTATCAGGTCGTTCTCAATAGAGAATATCTCTTCAAACCCGTTTCCATCTATACCAATGGATAATACAAAGATTACTGAACAGATCCGGATTCCCCAAATGACGTTCGAGCTCTTTCCTTTGCTGAGAATGATCGTGAAAAGATAATAATTTTATGGAATGTGCGTATTATTGATTTATCGATCATTTTAACATCATTTCAACTACGATACGATCAAAGAAAATACTACATATTAGATATGAAACACTGCCTGTAATTATTTTGCAGGATGTAAGAGGTAATACAATCCGCAGTAGATGTGCTGGTAAGTCCTCTGTACGGGTTGAGTATAGGCTGGAGGGGACCACGGACTGGACACAGATAGAGCTGGACCTCTCAGCTACAGAATACGTTATTGAACCACCAGGCGGCACATACCAAGTACGGGTGGCGCTGGTCAACACAGAGGGTCTGGCAACGGCGTCTGATGTACAGTCCGTCACAATACAAGGTAGTTGCTTAGTACACAATGACGAGATAATATAATGACACACTTCAGAATGGATGATATTTCTGAACTGATGCTAAGCTAAAATTAGACACACAAAGAATATAGAATTTTGCACGATTTCAGCCCCAACTGTCCTTGCAACGGATGCCCTGTCATACACTTCATCCAATATAGGTGATCCGAAAGTTTGTTATTATTATCATTCGTTGGACAGATGTGCAAACGAACAATATATGAATATTGGTACATAATAATGAGATCAATATATTCATTGATTCAATAGGGAATGAACTGATATATCTTGACCTTCTTGCTTCAGGGGCGCTGAGCAGTACATCTTCAAGTGAAACTGAAGCAGGGCCCACCAGAGGTTGGTACATATACCCAATTTATCGAGGTATTTACACATCCACAAGAAATTTAAAAAAAACACATGTTTTCACCCAAATTCCGTTTCAATCCATTATTTGCCGTTGGTGCTACATGTACATCCTCATCAATTCAGATACAATAACGCCAAATACAGCTGTTTCATAGTGACAATGTTCTATTTATCGTATGTGGACCACAAGCTGGAAGTCAAGGGGTGGACATTACCACAATAGTGACGGCTGTTGTTATCATTGTTGTGGCCGCAGTCACAGCAATCGTGATAACTGTCCTTGTACTGCGACACAGGTCAGAATACAAGAAAATATCTTCTTTCCAGTATCACTGGCACTGCAATCGTATACACGACCCAATGATCAACAACACTTTTCGGTTAATGCTGTAGTGCAGTTGCCCGACGTCTCAACATCATCAAGTTTCTTAATAAACGAGACTCAAAACGGTTTCCCTCTACACTCTTCATTCAAGGTTTATCTTCAAAGATACATAAAATGAGTCTTGGTATTCAGTCAATGTGTTCCAAATGATGCATCAATGTAAACCGATTCATTTACTATATACATTGATATATCCTTTGCTATATCTATGAATGCATCTACGTCCTTGAGTTGAGAAACAATTTCCAATGTAGTACACTCTCTTCTCTTCCAGGAAAGCACAACATGCCCAAAGGAATTCACACGACAAAGAGCTACACACCTACGAGAACCAATCTGTGCCTATCACTGGACAGCACCAACCACCAAATCAGACCTCTGATCCAGCTGAATATGAGGAGGTTCCATCTTCTGTGGAGGCACAATACCAGGGGATGGATGCTACCACGCGAGAGCGCCCAACTTCAGATGACGCCTACGCTAGAATCCCAGCTGCCACAGTTGAAGACGTGGCCCAGGTGGAGGAACAGTACCAAGAAGTGGATGTGACCAGTCGAGAACCTCCACGAGGCATTGACGACTATGATAAGATCCAGATCGGTGCTTGATCAACACCTCGAATGTTATCGCACAATCTCCATTGAGTCGATGTAGCAGATTCTCAATGTGAACACAAATATCAAAAAGATACGAAACCGTATACTTTATTCATCCTGTATTATATCGTATGTAATAATATAATGAAGAACATAAATTGTTTGGGGGAAGTTAACATCACATTGGATTATGTACTGACATGTTTTTGTGCAGCTGACACAGTATTTAGTGCGCTTGCTTAACTTTGCACTAATTTCCGACAAAATAGACGTTATAACGTGCAGTTGAAAATTCACAATTCAGTCAGATACCTGATTGTATGTCACGCATCTTGCATGCCATAAACAGTTTATTGAATTGACTACCAAGTATGAGAATAACTGATAGCCCTGTGAATCGGAATACACATGTACATTGTACTAAAGAGGAGGCAATAAACAAAAATGCTTTTACATGAGATTCAATATTTTATCAGTTGTCAAATTACTCTGAGTTACATTAGCATCATTCAAGATAACGCACTGTAGCTTCTGATTGTAGACGATTCGTCCTAACTTGGTTCGTGAGTATTGACAACTTTCCTCCATCGGTGACCTAGATCGTTCAAGTTGTATTCCAGCGAGTGTGAACGAAAACCAGCAATGAAGAAAACTAATTTTCTGTGACGGCTGATGGTGGCATTGCTCAGAGAGCCATACCTTCCATGCCATTTAACAGATGGCTATTCTTCACTTTTATATACATTGTCCTTGCTATATCTGTTCTTCAGTACATGTGACAACGCGTACGTATATGAACGTCTTCTCAATCCAACGATATATCCAATACAATACATTGTACTAGTTTACCGTCCAACAGTAATATCCACCTCATGACTCGAGAAAATTACCAAAATTAGTGGTTCGTGAAATGAATAATGCCAAAGGTACTTTTAACGGTACGTCCTAATAGCTGCACGCCAAAATGAGCTGATATTTCTCTCCTACGAGAAAGCTATTTGAACATTATGACTGACCACATGATGACTTATTCAAAATGATGATTCCTTCGACACAATTTATACGTTCATAATTATCGAGCAAAAGTGAGTTTCTACACATCGCATTGACTGGAAATATACTTCAAGACACACTATTATTACTGGAGAGAACTTCATATAGGACATAGTCTTCCTGGTCAATCCGATAATGATTGTTCGTACAAAAAGAACATGTATACGTAGGTTGATGAAAACGGCAGTATGTTACTCACTGCATGTAACTCATTGCATGACAGGCAGACACTCTAACGACACACAATATTGCATGCGTACACTTTCCATATCATAAAGACAAATTTATCCTATTCAACCGGGAAGTAGTATCAACATTTTAAGGATATTGGGTTTTGACTACTATTCATTCGCGCATTTACGTATTAGGAGGTTGGAAGAACGACTGGAATTCACTATGACGTACTTTGTAGTGACTTTTATCCCTTTTGTGGTTATTTGTATCTGCCAACATGTTGCCGCGCGTGAGTATTGCCCTGATTGTGTTATTAATTCTGGCAATGTAGTGTTTATTGCATTTCTCGCACGACATTGTTACTAAAATAATAGTTAATTTGAAAGTGATTTAGGGGAAAAATAAATGTTCAACATGACCATTGATAGCCAACAACTCATGGATAGTGGTTATTTTTAGAGTAAATAATTATTATGCCCTGTCAGAATTTTTATAACAACACAATTGTACCATTTAACTTCGTTAAGGCTAACACCCTATTCAAATGTATATTAAATTTAGAATCAGACAATCTGGCGTCACGCAAGTCAGCATTCCAGATGGGAGTTTATCAAGGACAGACAGCAAGCCGTGCGGTGGATGGGCGGACCAGTTCTACCTACTGTGCCCACCCGGACAACCCGACAGGAGAAGGGGCTGAGTGGTGGGTGTACCTGCAGGCTTCCTACAGAGTGCAGCGTATTGTGATCGTCAATGCTCACGACGGAGATGGGGTTTTCCAAAGTATGTTTCTTTGCTGGTTGTTATGTTCCCGACTTTGATTTATTGGCATAGCATTGCGCCCGTCAACCGTCCGTTCGTCTTAGGATTTTCATCTTTAGAATTGACAACCGAATCTTTCTGAAACTGTGAACAAAAATGTTGAAATATAATTCGAAGAATATAAGAATACTGGATGAATTTTGGGAGAAAAAACGATAAATTTGAATATTTTTAAATTTGCTTGGGAAGCTATATAGGGGAAGTTTTCGAGCAAAATTTGAATTACATCTCGCAATATACCGGTAGAGCTCATTTGGTTGACGTGCTATATGGGTTTGTTGAATTTCATGATTGTGTTGAACTAAATTAACAAAGGATGGAGGAAGTTTTCTCAATGTTTTACCATGCATGAACAAAGCTACTTCATATATGTACCGGTATGTCATTTTTAAAGATACTTGATCTATTGAGAAGGGATTCAGTGTGGCGATTGTCAGCAGCGTTATGAACAGACCTAATAGCACGTTTGTGTGAAATATTTGTTCATTTTAGATTTGTTGGTGTCGCATCACCGCATGCGATATTGCCGTACAGTAGGTATAGATGAATCAATAAAAAATGTAACGTTTCCTGGCTTTCGAAAAGTTAATGTTTTTTTCACTTGTTTGAATCGTGAAAGTGATCTCCAAAATTTTTATTGTTAACACGATTTATGTGATATTTCCAAGAGAGTGTTTCATCAATATATGAACCCAAAAATGTTGTATATTTTTCTTCACAGTCGGCCCCTATTGTAATACGTGTTAGTGGTATACCATTGACAAATGCTTGTCGGTTGTTAAAATTATGTGATGGCGCTTTAAAAACAATGAATTTTGTTTTGTTTGCATTAAGGGATACTTTATTGGCACATAACCAATAAAATAATTTATTACCCTCGATGTTTGCTTATTTGAATAGAATGTTTACATCAGAGTTGGAACTAAACAAGGATGTGTCATCAGCGTAGGAAAGTATGTTCGCATTAGTTGAGGTCGGGATGTCATTTACGTATATTGAGTAAAGTAGGGGACCTAATATTGAGCCTCGTGGAGTGACTGAGATTATATCAGATTTATTATTCTGATTTAATTCTATCTGACATGTAAGATTCAATCCAATCATGGGCGATTCCACGAATGTCGTATATCTCTATTTTTCAATAATATTTCATATTATTTTCAATAATATAATCATTTCATGAAAATTGAGAGTGTCATTTGTCTAGGAGTACATTTGTTTTTTGCTGTAGCACAAGCATTAAGCAGATAAAAAACAGGGGGTATATATGTGTATATAGTGCTGTTTGGGGGGGGGGGACCATATTGGTGTACATGAAATAAGTTCTAACCGTTAAAGAAACCAATTATTTTATTACATAACCTTTTCTAGTTCTTTGGAAAATGCTAGTAGAAAGCCTTCTGGTCGGTAATTGGAAATTTGTCATTGTCAGATGCTTTGTATATGGGAATAACTTTGGCAGTTTTGTTCAGGGACAATTCCAGTTTCAAGAGATTTGTTTATTGTGTATGTGAATAATGTAATAATGAAGCCATTTGAAGGTAGTCATTTTTCTTGAAATCTATTGAGACAATTTTTTTAACTTATGCATAAGACTCCTCTTATGTACCTTTGTTTTATTGCCTTTGCAACACCTTAAACAGACGCTAAATAGCACAGTTATTTTCCATTCTCTAGAGAGTGTCAAATCCTATACAAGATTCCATGGACAAATTTCTCTCCAAAACACACACACACACACACACACACAAACCAATTGGGGTCTTAGACAACATACACATTGTAAATGAACACCCAATAATGGCATTAAAGGTAAGGCCCACGCTGAATGTAGGGAGAAATGATCTGGAAAAACATGAATTGGTCAGAGTGCATACTATGGGTTTGCGATCGTCGCGTCGCGTCCGAACACTCTAGCATTCGAAATGCTCGCGTCCTGTGGGGTACCAAGCTAAAAAGCTCTCGCCTAACTTCGATTTGCCAAAAAACTGTCCAAAATCACACATATACCCTCACAGCCTGTTTCAGTGTGTATCGACCCTGTAATGTTCGAAATGTTAGTGACTCTTTAAACCTAAAAAGCTCTCGCCTAACTTCGATTTGCCAAAAAACTGTCCAAAATCACACATATACCCTCACAGCCTGTTTCAGTGTGTATCGACCCTGTAATGTTCGAAATGTTAGTGACTCTTTAAACACGCCTAAAATGTATTATCAAAACACTGAACAATAGTTATTTCAATAAGCATGGTTGCAATTGAGCTAAAAACTAATTTTGGAGCCAATCATACGATTCCTGTCTGAGAAGTGTTTGAATTAATTTGTCCACATATGACGCTCACAAGTGATCATCAAAATAAATAAATTTCAGTGATGAAGCTATGTTATATTCATGCCAATTTCAGGGCTATGACGATAACAACGTTATCTATATGTGTATCCAAATAGAAGAGTAATTCGTGAAGTATTTTGGCATGTAAAGCATCCACCATGTTCATATTGACATTTGTGTGGATTCAAACGCACCAAAAATGGCGCTGTTCCTTAATGAAGGCATGATTTCTCTTGGAAATAGAAAAAAATTGAAAGTAAAATTTGCAAAAAAAATTCAGAATATATTTTATACATAATATGGCAATAAAACTGAGAGATATGAACAAAATCTATACTGTTCATATTCGAAGTTATCACGATTTTTTCAGTCATATTCATACTGAAATGTACCCCCAATATCATGGTTTTAAACACACAAATACTATACATTCATGGATATGGAAATTACGTTGATTCTGTCTTCAATGATGGTAGGCCCTATGAAAGTTTATTTGTAATTGGTAGTATTCATCAATTATATTTATATTTGTCGTAAGTGTCACAATTATTCATATAGTTACAATAGATGTGTAGTTGAAGGTATATAGCATTTCGAGTGTTCAACCAGATGTTCGCATTTTATTCATTTTGAGGGGTCAGATTATTGATGGAACACCCCATATTAAATGCCTCATAAAATTGAAACCAGACGGTAGATCTTTCCAAATCTGTTTTATTCAATCAGTAGTTGCACAACCCAACATAATAAAATTCACAAATACATGTATCTATGATTGGGATATAAAGGGGATGATCTACCGTAAGCTCATTTGACCATTGTTTCAATCATCCTGCATCTGGAACATATTTGTTGTGCCAAAGAATGTTTGTCATCAATGGGAAGAACCTTTCAAGATATAACTTAATTTCGTATTATAGTCCACACGGAAAACGTGTGTTCGGCAACATTTAGGAATATGACAATAGAGTTGAAGATCAGTGTAGCAATTTATTTTGGAAAATCAATACTCTGTGAAATTCCCCTGATCTGCCAGTAAGCTACAACACCCTTGGTGCTATGTTTGAGGTTATCATCACTTGACGAACTTTGTGCTGAGTGTGGGACCGACCCTGGACACTGTGTCACCCTGTGGTCCTGAGTACACGGACGTAGTGGGACCCGGCGCCTCGGTGAACATCACGTGTGACGTGGTGGGAAGGTTCGTGAAGTTCAGGAGGCTCGGCGAGAGAGAAGTACATCTTGTGACATTGTGTGAAGTGGAAGTGTATGGACAAAGGTTTTATGGTGCGCTTTCTGTATTTTCTTATATTCTGCCTCCTCTACTGAATCATATTTGAAGTTTTGGCTATGACATTTCTTTTTGCACTAAAGTTAAATCGGCAACTGAATTCACCAAATGCAGATTGTAGTCTCTGTCCACCTGGGGTTAGTTGCTCATCTCATGAAGGTTGCAGTCAGTGTGGGCCCGGAAGAAGTTACCGTACTTGTGGTTCGTATCTCCTAGTATAATACATCTCCACTGAAGAACTCAAGGTCACATCATCGGTCACGGGACCGAATGAGATCAGTACTGGATAAGTAAACATAAATACAATTTAAAGGCATGTACATGCAATAGATCTAGTATTTTAGAAATCGGACAATATCGTCGGATGAGTCTGTGAAATATAAACATGATATTAATAACTGCCATAAATGACCACTGCATGATTCAAAATATTCATCGCACCTAGCAGATTGCTGGCCTGGTACTTACGGCGCCAATTGCTCAAGTGAATGTGGGAAATGCCAGCGGTTTTACGACTGTTCTTCGAAGGACGGCGTATGTTCTGGAGACTGCCAGAGCTACTGGACGGGAGACAGGTGTGACGTTTACGTCGGTGTGTAATATGCATTTGATATTGCTCATAAATGTCGAACCTTTATTTCGAGGCAAACACAATGAGAAACATAATGAAGAAGTAATCCATGCCTCGTATGGAAATTTACCCCGAATGCTATCTTGTACGAAAATTGTTATTGTGTGACTATGATTCTCCACATTCTCGAAACGTTTTCCTCACTTTTGACGAGTTTTTTTAATGAGGTGGAAGAATTCATGTCAAGAATAGGCCGTCAGGTAATCAAAACTGCAAACGTCAGGTTGTGGGAGCAGTGTGCAATATTGGGCATTTACCACCCCACCAATCGTCATTGATCAGGTATAATAACAATTGAAAATCTAGCAGGATTTTGAAACGTATCGGTACTAATTCTGTTTATATTGCTTTTTAAAAAAAAAACTCATTACCTGAAAAAAAAAACAATTCTTCAATATCATTCCTCGTGGTATCATTATAAAGTTGCATACATAAATGTTGGGGAACAATTGAGTCATAATTATCGAACTCAGGTACAATCTGATCTTTCAGATAATGAAAGTTCCTTATATTATAATGGGAAAATATGTTCACTGAATATACCACACCAATATTACTATTATCATGAATGATAATCAAACAAAATTGGACACAAATTGTTTCGGTGACATAAGAGATCTAAACATATATCACTCACATGTAAACCAAAAAAAAATCTACTCTTGCAAATATAAACACATTGTTTGAAATATTAGAATATTTTTAGCTTTTGATGTCAACTGTGAAGTGTTATTCCATACTTGTACAGATCTGTGGGAATTTTTTGATGGTGTTAGGATCTGCTACTGTTTCATTTGTTCAAACTTATGTTCAGAGTGCATGGCTGTTACAGATATTGGCTGCTTGTTTTGTATAAGTCTCATAGACTCTCATTGCGAGAAGGAAACAGGACGTTACGTCGTCATAAGGCCACTCCTGACTATTTGTGCTTTTTCGTTTTTTTTTTTTTTGGGGGGGGGGGGGGGGTGAAAAGCTAGGAGGGGAACAAACAAGCCCTCAAATAAAATTTAAAAAAACATTATACCTCACTATGAGTCTTTGAATGCAAACGATGTTGTGGTATGTCTTTTTCATCCTATAATAGTTCCATATTAAATCTTGAAACCTTATTTGTGCTAGAGTAAGTGCTGCGCGACCACGAAATATAGGCGTTACGAAGATTTTCCGTGTCAAAATGGCATTAGTTTCCACGATATTGCATGTTTATTTTGTGAAAAAAATCTTGAAAAGCTAGGCGCGCGGGGAGGAGAAACAGAAATTTAACAGGAATGACATAAAAACGTTTGGGTCAACAACATATTTCATTAAAAAATACTTTATAGTACAACCAGACTGGTCGAACGAAACAGCCACAATCAGTGACGTCACCAACTCATCCTTGGAAGTCACATGGCAACAGATCAAGTCCCCACCACGTGACCTCCGACAGTACTACGGCTACAGCATCAGCTTCAGATCTGTCGACTCTGCTATATTTATCACCTTCGAACGTAGAGTCACTGTGAATCACATTGACTCAGAGTACAATTCTGTTTGGATAAAGGGTCTGGAGAACTATCTTAAATATGCAGTCACGATCATTCCGTGCAGATTTTGGCGTAACGTTTGTGGACATGCTACAGTCAGGTATCCTGTCCTGAGCCGATACACCAGCTGTGGATGTGAGTCATTCTGTTCCTCCTTGTCATTAGAAAATCCTTTATTTGGCACCGTTCTAAAAACACTTTCATACATTTTTACTCATTCTGTGAATGGGCTACACGATTACACCACTATACCACAACAGATCCGGATGCTCCAAGTAACGTTCGAGCCATGGCTATCAGTGAGAACCGTCGGGAAAAAATTAAACTTTTATGGCATGTGAGTAATATCAATGGCCTCGTTTATCATATAGATAACTTTTCAACTAACAACCAAGGAATATGACATGCCCTGCATCTAACTATTTTGCAGGATGTAAGGGGACGTACACTACTCAGTAGATGTGCTGGTAAGTCGTCTGTACGAGTTGAGTATAGGCTGGAGGGGACCACGGACTGGAGCCAGGTGGAGCTTGAGCTCTCTGATACAGAATACGTCATTACTCCACCAGGCGGTACATACCAAGTACGGGTGGTGCTGGTCAACACAGAGGGTCTGGCCACGGCGTCTGATGTACAGTCCGTCACCATACAAGGCACGACATTATACAATACATATACATTTCAGAGTGAATTATTATATTCTTTCTGAACGCTGGTTAAGCTGGTCGAGTTAACGCTGGTTAAGCCAAATAAAAACCCTCGAGTCTTTGCTGCAGGAAATCGTACCACTGCAGACACTTCAACTAGCAGTAGGCCCACAGGTGCTGCCAAACGGCCGTTTCATCATTATTATTTTTTAGGAAACGAAATTGTATGCCATAGGAAGTTTGGAACAGTGTGGGCATAAGTTGTACTAATATTGTAACTCTCTATTTTCAGTCATACTGAGCAGTACCACTGACACTCCAGCAGAACCCTCTGGAGGTTGGTATTTGGTACATGTACGGAATTTATCGAACTTCATGGGCTATCTAAACGTTAGCGCGTGTACCATGAATTTACAATAAATATCCCTCTTTCATGAATATATCTGATATTATTAGTGAAGCACCTAATAATCTCTCGAAGTCATTTTCATATCATAAATATAACGGAAATAATAACACCAAATACAGTATTTTGATAAGTAATAATTTCAGCGCATAGAGAGTTTTGAAATATATGGTATAAAGAATTAATTATATTCTATTAACTATTGATGGATAACCCTGTGTCATGGGTTTCCGTGGGCCGTCCATCATCCAACACCATTGTTTGTCGTGGTCGGTTCATCAACACTGGTTTTCATTTCCTTGCATGGAGAATTAGAAATAGTGACTCCCGAAAGAGCTCACTTCGGTGGTGGCAGAACATCAGTAACCTGACGATTCAAGGAGGCAAGCTTCTCCTCGAGTATGTGGGAGAATGTGTCTCCTATACTTTGGTTAGGAAAAGGAATGAATGTGCTCTTCGACCACATGGACGTCGGAGTTCACGGACTGGGACTGCTACAGGTCCCTATCATCCTGCCGCAGCCTGTACAGCTGTACGGCCACAAGGTATAGGTGCATGACGCTGTTTCAGATAGGACACGGAGCCACGGAGCCACCGTTTGTAGTCATCTAAGTGGTGGAAATTATAGTTGGTGACCCGTAATTTCCAGGTTTCCTGGCACCATGCACCAGATTCTGCTAATATTCCACCAGGATAGATCTCCTAAAGAGGTCACGGCATTTTCATACGAGTTGAGACATATGCGTTCAGCAAAATTCTCGAGGGCATTCCTGGGTCGATGGGGTTGACCCTGGGGAGGTGCTTAAATTATTTGTTGAGATTCTTAATTACATTATTGCACAGGCAGTCACTGTCTCCCCAAAAGCACTTCGACGAAGTGATGTTCTATCCAGTTTGGTATCATGACAAGATGCCTCTTGTCTCTTGGCGGTGAAATTCATGGCGGTGTCCTACTTTGGGCCCTAACTCAAGGTGTGCGACTATTCAGCAGAATATCTGGGGTAATCTTTTGCACGAAACTCCCGGTAAAAACCCTGGTCCCCAAAACCCTTGTGGGCCACTTAGCACTCGCTTTGAATGGGTTATTAATGAACCAAAAGGCTCGCTTGCTAGAGGTGACAAGCTGTATTCTCTTTCCATGACTGTCAAACTAGCACAGGCATGCCTTTGCTTCTGAACAATCTGCAGAGGTACAAACTGGCAATTGATTTCAGGCGGGATGCACGAGGTTGAGTGATGGGAGAGCCTGTCCCGAACAGCTGGCCTCTCAGAAGCCATGTGAGCCTTTGGTTATTCGCCAGTGTCTGACAGTGCTCAGGTTGTGGCTCGTGTGGCCAAAAGCTGATCACAGAAGTCTGAACAGCTGCTTACCAAAGCTTGTCCGAAGGCACGATTGGGCGAGGAGAGTAACACAATATGACATGCAAGTCAAGCTGCAAGTTGCATGTGGACTAGCACAGTACGAATCAGGACCGAGGTACACACCACAAACTTTTGGTATTCTCAAGTGTTTTCAGGCACAACAGGCATTTAGGAGTACCACCCATGGTGTGTTGTGGCATGAGCACCAGGCGGTTGGGAGTGATCTGGCAGGGGGAAGTACGAAAGGGAATTACTGAGACGACCGCGTCCTTTCACGTGGATTGCACTGAGGTCGTCCTTATATTACTTTCTAAAGATATTTCCCTAGATACCAGATCCGAAGAACACACTTCCACCTTCTACACACTTCCATCATATTCATCTGTTCTAGCCTTTAAAGTTATCATTGCTTCTTGTTTGGGATTCCTCGTATTGCCCGCTAGTATGGAACCCAGCTTGAGAATTCGAGTCCAGGGCTTTCCCTACGTGCCTAGTGAGACTGCGCCAGGTTTTTTCTGGCGGATTCGAGAAGTATCAACAGGTGAAGTCACATGATGTGAAAAGGTAGATTTCCCAACTAAGCTCATCCCCACTCTTCCCCAGTAAACTACAACCTGCCGGGTTCTGATTCTTTGTAACCAGAGCTGGTACAATGTCAAAAAATCAACTTGTTGTGGACATCAATGTTACGCAGGACTGTAACTCCGACTGCATCGGATTTACACTCAGTTGGAGGCATGTGGGAGGGCATATCGATGGACAGCACAGTCAAACTGTCTAAAAGTTCTAATCAACGGATTTACACATTTCCCCCCCCAAAATTGCCCATGGACGAACCGGCTGCTTACCCCCACCTCAGTGAAGATAGACGCACACAGCACACAAGTTTGGGCAGTTTTATGAGTCGTCTTTGACTGCCCAAACGGCAGTTGGGCAGAATGTACCAGAGGACCCATAAAGAACCGGGATCACAATAAGGGAGATACTCTGGGATTAAACTAGTGCCTTTGGAAGCATGGCCAGACACTACATATGACAGTGACATGATCAGTCCGAACCAAAATAAAAACTGTGGGAGTCACGAGAATTTTTCGGCTTGAAGAATAGATCAAAACGGCCAAGAATCACAAGTCTCTTGCGTATAAGCCTCACAATAGTCTTCGTAAACAATATGCGATTCGTCACTGGCAACGGCTATCAATATTCGAGTTGAAAAGGGAATTACCAGGAGGGGGTTTCAAAAAGACCTGTGTCACTAGAACGCCAAATGTCCACATAATATTGACATAGTGTTTAAGATAGGGCTAAAGTCTGTATGGACACACATGGAGTAACATGTATGGTGCGTCCCATGGTGACCTGGAGCTTGAAATGATATGAATTTGAGTCATACAACTCGCTATATGGTATACATGTGTAAATTACTCACGGAAACAGAACATGTGATTCCAAGGCAGCTTGGGATCATTGAGACGAAATGTTGAGTCGCTCAAATTGATATTGCTCTAAATGATAAATTGCTCAAATTGCCGATAAGCTACAGCACCCTTGGTGCTTCATTTCGTCGTAGATGGATCACCAGATGGGAGTCAAGATTTGGGCATTACCACATTAGTGATCGCTGTTGTTATCATTGTTGTGGTCGCGGTCACTGCAATCGTCATAACTGCCCTCGTTCTGCGACAAAGGTGAGAATGCAAATATATGTCTTCCGTCCAATACTAACACAGTCGTGTAGAGTAATCAATTATACAAATTGAACTACTCTCAAGCTATAGTGGAGCTACACCACATCTGTAGCCCATCATTTTTTTCGAAACACATGGACCTTGGTGTGTCTCCCGAATGTATATGCTCTTCTTTTTATACTCTTTACTTGGGCAGTGAATACGAATATAGTTTGTCACAAACGCATTTCAAAAGCGTGAATTCCGGTGAATCTCGGAAGCCAATTCCTCCAGGTAATGAACCTTGGATCACTTTTTTACTCCCCAGGAAAGCACATCACGATAAAAGATATGCGCAAGATGCAGAGCTACACACCTACGAGAACCAATCTCTGCCAAGTGCTAGGCAGCACCGACCACCAAATCAGCCTTCTCAGGGAGAATACGAGGTTCCTTTTGAGGCGCAATACCATGGAATTGAGGCTACCATGAGACAGCTCCCGACTCCAGAAGAAGCCTACACCAGAATCCCAGCTGGCGCAGTCGAGAACGTGCCATAAGTGGAGAGGTGGATGTAATGTGTGGAGAACGCCCACGAGGCAATGACGACTCTGCCAAGATCCAGACTTATACTTGTGAAGCACCTCACATATACTAGCAACAGTGGAACTAATGTGATGTTAGCAGGAAAACACGTGTATTAATATTATTAAGTTACCGAACCTTTGACCTTGAATGCTTGTTCTAATATCTCAATAATTATAATGCTGAATATTCACGTGAAATTTGACCTGAATTTGAATTTGACCTATTTTTCAGAGTCACATGACAAAATGGCTAATTTCTCGCTTATTATCGACACAACTGCTTAGGAATCAATTGTTCACATATAGGAAATGATATATGCTGAAAATTCTCATAACCTTGAACTTGAACTTGAACTTCGGTTCTATTTACAAGGTCAGAAAATCGTTAAAATCTCGCTTATTATCAACTTTACATCTCAGGAATTAATTGTGAAATTATAAGAAATTGTGTATGCTGAATATTGTCATGACCTTGATATTGACCTATGATCTCATGTTCAAAGTCACAGGACAAAACGGCTAATGGCCGACTTTACAACTTGGCAATCAATTGTGGACATACAGGAAATGATTTGTACCGTATATTCTGATGATCTTAATTGACCTTCGACTTTATTTTCAAGGTCACATAACTTGAAGATGAAAATATGTATTGTCCAATAACTTTTCTTTGTCCTTGGATAATTGTTTTTCTCATAACAGAGCAGCACACTCCGAGAATGCTTCATGAAAGCATTCTAGATAATGGCACATTCGAATGAGATGGTAATTTCAGTTGGGACCGTTTACAGTTTTCGTGACGTAAAATTGTACATTTTTTCCGTAACCTTTCTCAACCCTTGACTAACTTTTATTATAAATATCTTTTGTACATATAGTTATAACCATCTCGTGAAAGAGCTAATGTTCACTACATAATTTATACCCCATTGCTTGGTATTCGGATTATCCATACATTAATGTACATAATACAGTCACACAGAATTACGACGCCACGGGAGTAGCCGGGGTCCAACCAGGAATCCGGGGGTGGGGGATCGAACTAATGGTGGCCGGCGGTGTGAGGTCCGCTTAAGGGCCCAGGACGCCAGAGCGTTTCCTATGTTCAGAGGTAGCTTCCTGACATCACTGGGTATAAATTCCATTGAGGTCTATATTCTCAAAATAATTGTAAAATTAATTGAAACGAATCGAGCCTCGCAGCCGGCGTCCGAGGGTATGAGTCCCTTCTATGTTTTGTGGTAAATTCTTGGCCTCTCCTAGGCTTATATTCCACATAAATATCCACTGATGCCTCCGCTCTGTAAAGTCTATGACAAAATTAATTGGAACACGGTGTTTTGACCGGGGGTCTTGGGCCCTACTAAGGGCGCCAGAAGCGTTTTTTTTATGCTCCATGGTAGCTTCTTGGCCTCTCCTTAGTATAAATTCCACACAATCTCACTACGACCTCCCTATTCACAAGTGTATTTCGACCTCATTTATTCCGCCCTCCCCCCCCCCCCCCCCCCTCCTCTACCCCCTAGATCACTCGAACATTCACTCAAATTGGGCAACTACATGTATTCATTTCATGTAGAAATGCTCCGTAAAAGAATCTTTTGTCCTGGCTTATTTAAGGATGTACGTGACTTGTTCCATCCACTTCAATCATCTTTTATATCTGTAAAATAAAAATTGTGATCAAATCACTGTTCAATGTTATTTTATCACAACATTATACAGTTATGGGTAGTTGGTGAGCCCACTATGACATTTGAAAGAGTGAAGTCACTTCATAGTGTGTGAGGCCTTAGGCCGAATTCACTATGTGCTGGCTGAAAAAAAATATACTTTTGATTGAACTGAATATACGAATTCAATTCAATAGCTAGGTCTGTCAATATGACGGTATATGACGTAATTTATTTACAACAACGAAGCCACGTGAGACTCGCTATTGTACCTTTCCAGCTTTTTAGAGGGCAGGAAGTGGCGTCAGAGACCACTATCACTTGGCAGAGTGGACGCGGCATGTGTTCGTGTCCAATCAACAATCAGAACACGGTACACTAACAACCCAAAGTATAACATTATACAGTTATGGGTAGTTGGAAAGGCCAATATGATATTTGAAGGGGGTGAAATCAGGTCATAGTGGGTGCGGCCATAGGCCGAAAACATTACATATATGTACGTGATGGCTGAACCCCTTCAAATGCCATAGTGGGCAAACCAACTACTCATGACTATTATATTATACTTTTTATCTAAACTTCAAGCAGCAAAATAGCAAAACGAAACATATAAATTCAATTCAATGGCTTGTGGCGTCAGAGACCACTATCACTTGGCAAAGTGGTCGCGCCATGTGTTCTCGTCCAATCAACAATCAGAACTGAGTGCGCTGACAACCCAAGTATAATACTGTTGATTATCGGATCGTGGTGACGTCAATGAAACTATTTCTTGTATCCAGCAGGGTGGATGTTATTTTCATATGACTTCGTGCAATTTAGAAGTTCGTTTGTTAAGATAACAACCTAATAGATTGCATTGATTCATAGCTATTCAAATTCAGAGAGGAGCATAGCGTATGCGTGAAACAAAGGACGAGATTTGGGTGACTGTGATATCTATTGGGTGACATATCCATCACGCTCAATAATCATTTTTATAAATATACAAAATATAGTCACCGATTTCTGTGTTAATGGGATGACATTATCTGCTATGAATTTGTAATGATCTTCATGACAATAAAATAACTTTGTTTTGTATCGTCTGAAAAAATTCAGCTTCATAAGCTAGGCCAGTCGAACTCAGGAATGAAAGTTGTTTTCAGGGGTAAACTTCCATTTAGCCACCAAGTTCAACGACACTTCGGGCTCAAACGAAAGCCCACGCAAATTATGAGTAGTTGCCTAAAGGGTAAATAGTTTATATGTAGTTTACATGTACATGTAATAGTTTACATGTACAAATATTATTCAGAGTTTTCAATGAAGCTGAATCCTCGGTGTTTTGTTTTAGAAACCGCCTCTGAACAGACTATCTCCCTGTAGTCATGAAACCCATCTTTGTGAAAGCAGATTTTGGAAAAACGCTTCATCAATTGTTTCGTGGAAAATTTTGGAATTATATTTCATTGTCAAAATTTCATGACATATTTATGATACTTCATGACAAAATGTTAATTTTGATGTTTTATTTTATAACTTATATCCTCGTCCACTACACTACATAACTTATATTTCACACCTGTTACTCAATTGTATTTCATTGTCACTTTGCCCATGATTCCAATGAGAAAATATTAACAATAAAATTCATTTATTTAAACTTATGTCGATGTATGGCATGGGACCAGCTCACTATTCGGTTGCCAACTTGCACTCAACAAAAGTCGGCATCAAACGTTGGAAGAAGATTTAAGAATATTTACAATCGGATACAAGTGGCGACGCCGCGTTACGCTCACGGGTTGTGCGCCATGTTCACGCATCTATTTAGGGCTATTCAAGTGCAGAGAGAAGCATAGCGCATGCGTGAAACAAAGGACGAGATTTTGGTAACCGTGATGTTGATAGTTTGTGGTGGGAGTTTGTAAGTAGTATCGTCATCGAATAAGGGTGAAGATACGCCCGTAAAATCACGAGTGTTTGTTTACCGCGGAGAGGGAGGGGATTAACAACAAGAAAGGAGGATATTCATTACGTTCATTTGGTGTTCACCGTAATTTGTTTGACTTTTACTTGTGGCTTAATAAATGACCCCACCTATGCAGATAAAAAATAAAAGAAGGGTATGTACTTTGAATGCAAGGCTTCTTCTTTTCACTGACATTTTATAAAAGCCTGGAGAGTATGTTATGGGGCTTAGACGGGCAACGACCAAACGGAGCAACCGCAATGAGTGGTAGTAAAGTGGTTAATATAAATTTATTTCTGCTCATCGTATGGAATATATCATGTTTTGTATCATCAGGTAAGAATATAATATTCAATCGATTCATATTTTATCGTTTCCCATCAGTCAAAGAACATATTTGCAAAGCAACAAACCGATCACAGCTCAGCGATGAGGCTTACACATTGTGTGTCTATTGTAGCCAAGCTTGCATACAACACTGTGGTGAGACTGGATGCACTAACGATCGTTAGTGCATCCCGCAATGGCGAACCCACTCGCGGTTCGTTTGAATTTTCTTCATTTTCCCGATAATTACGATTGTGATCGATACATACATGCATCTGCTGATTCTTAGGCGCACGAAACAACCGTTCGTTGCAAATACATGGAGATTTATGTTGGTTTGAGCATGAAAAACTCGTCTGAAAAAAACCCCGAAAGATTCCCTAACGATTGTTTTTGTAAAATCGAAGATTCCCTAACGAACATGTGAAGATTCCCTAACGATCTTTTCTTTATTAAAGTCTAAGTATGGTCTCAGAAGTCATTTTTAACACACGAAAGAGGACATCGCACTGATCATTGTGGTTTTTACGGCATGTCATTATCATAATTAGTTCCAAAGTTATGAGGATTTTTATTATAATTTTTAACCAAAAATCAATGCCTAATTAAGTATTATAATGAGCATTCATGACGCAACGAATGTTCAAGATGAAATATAAGCAGTTTCTAGTTATCTTAATTGGTTACCATGGTAACCATTCTTTTGATAAAACCCATAGCAACCATGGTTGCTAGGGGCCTGTATGGCATTAATATTCTATTATGTTGCACAAGAAAGTAAAAATATCAATTATCTTCATTTATTTATCTCATACAAAGCTTTTTAAAACCAATTTTGCTTTTAGGCTGTGAATTACGCCCTTAGCAACCATGGTTGCTAGGGGCAGTATCAGAGAAACGGTTGCTATGCTTGTGTACTACTCTACATAGGCATGGTATAAATTTATATAGCTACATCTTCCAATAATATACATTTGTGCTACCATGCAAATCAACGTCAGAATGACACTCTGAGTCACTAATTAAAATCAATATCCTGGTGTGACGTCATGAATACTAATTATCATAGCTAATGAGGCTAAATATCACAGTGAAAATATGGTCTAAATTGCCCACAAAAAGTTTAATATTTCGATAACTAATGAAGATAAATCGATTTTGTAAAAACCAATGTGTTTATTTCAATGTGTTCTTCAATATAAAATATAAAAATCGAAAATCTATTTTGACTAATTCAAATCTACGTTATTTAAATGTTAAACGTGAAATAAAGTACCAATTGACATGTATTGATGTGTATAGATGATCTTCTAATACAGATTTCCTATTTCTGATGTGACATTCGCCAATTTATGTCGCATAAATCAACGAATTCACAATGGTATATGATATGGACGTATTACAATATACACGTATTAGGCCTATATCGTTAGGGAATCTCACTTCTGTCGTTGGTGAATCTTATCGCTAATTCTTTTCCTCAACATATCTAAACAAAGAAGCGTGATCTGCTTGAAATAACTACGCATGTCTTTGACCAAAACACTAAGCTACTTTCAGAGTGTCCATTTAAAAACCAAACTGATCGTGCTAAACTAACTGAAACATACTGACATCAAATGTAATGAAAATATTCAGTTCTCAGTGAAATTTTGCTCATTTGAACAGGCGGTTATCGCGTAAATACAGGAAATGTATCCAACACACGCAGATGTAAACAAAGCATAAAAGTGCGAGATAGACTGGTAATCCCACGCACATCATGGTATATCACTGATTATTTTTTCACAACTATACTATATATGCACATACGAACTGGAAAATGTACTAGATGTGGACTTGAGCGATTTGAGCATTTGTTTACATTCGGGTTTGATGGATACACTTCGTTTGTTTATTTACAAAACCGGTACGAAATGGGCACTAAAACGGATGAAAAGACAACTCGGACGGACTGTAATCGTCAAAATCATTGAGCACACTTTTTGTTATTTTGCATTAGATGTGTTTAACAAAAAATTGTTTTTGAAAAAAATATTGCATACATTCTAAGTCAGCAGCTTTAACACACTAATATATTTTGTAGTGACACATATTTTGTGAAAGTCGTAATACAGAATCATATAATTTTGAGCAGACATTGAACATTGAAGGAATTTGGACGGGTGCCACAAGTTTGGCAGGAAATGTTCACTCTTTCGAGATAGCTGATTTTTGCTACATATGGATGTTCATGGATCTGGCGATTTTCGCTGATATTGTACACAGCGATTGGATAAATGATTCTGTTTTGATTGCCTGGAATGCTCTTAATAGTGGCTCCATTGTGTATCCTGTATTCATTCCCCTGATAAAAGGCAGTTTAAGTAGCGAACGTTTGCTAAGCTGTGGGATAATCATGAATAGAATCAGTGGGGGAGATTCGGCAAGCGTTCGCCTAACAAGCGGCATTGAACTTCTGGTCTTGAACTTGAACTGATAACATTCTGGCAGACTGCAGCGAATTTATTTTCACCCATAAAAATATCCCAAATATATATGTACCATTGTGTTCGTATCACGTCAGCTGACCCAGCCCTCGGGGTGTTCCCGTTCAACTACTGCACGGGGCTAGCGGACACGTCTGGGCAGGGCAACGAGGCCCTGGAATCCAACACGGAGTATGGGGAGGGGCCACACGGCTGGAACCTGGGTGCCCTAGTGCTCAAACCCGAGGGTAGCCTGGTCCTCATCCCCAACACCGGCACCCTGGACACGCGCACCTCCACCAGGTAAAAGGAATGCGAGATGTTTGTCCCCCAACTCTCCACGCATAACAAATACCGAGACGGGCAATCGATGTACAAGTTATACAGGTAATCCCAAGTGTATATGTATGCCTGTGATGTTTTCGTAAAAAACACATGAATATCTGTTCACGTGAGGCTGGAAATCGCATATTTTACGGTATGAGAACCACACATCAAACTGCAATCCCTTTTTATTCCAATAATCGCAAGCAAACGTGATTTAAATAACATAAGGCACAATAAAAGTAACGAACGGTAAAAATACTAGTGCACAATTGATTCTAACCTCTCCTTCCGCTGTACATGACAGCGTGTTTGTCCGGGCGCTGATTCAGTCCGACGGCGTGTTGCTCTCGTGGGGCGGCGCTGTGGGCGTGGGGTTTGTAGTCCGGGGGACGAACCTCGACTTTCGCCTCTCGGACACGGAGATTCTCACGTTTGACGGACTGCAGAGGGACACGTGGTACCATATCGGCGGGACGTATGACTACATGACAGGCGAGGCTAAGCTCTATCTGGATGGCGAAGTCAAGGTCAGGTTGATTGATAGGCCTAGTAGATTCCTTTTACTAATGCAATCGGAACCAACAAGAGATGTCAATATGAGCTGATACTTGTTCATCAATTGTTGTAAAATAAATGAATTTTAAAGTTTCAAAGAAAAAAAAAATTATCAAACGAAATATTTAAGCTGAGTTTGCCTTATGATAAAACTTGTGACGCCATTGAACTGCAGGTGTCGAAAGTGATCAACCCGCCCATCGAACTGAACACTCAAGAGCACATCTACATGGGGTCCTCGGACAATATTGACTATCCCCCACTGGCCGCTCGCATCAAATGCCTCAAGATCTTCGGCCGCGTGGTCGCCCAGGAGGAAATAGCGGATATCAAGAAGTGTCCGAGTACCGTGGAGGGGGCGCCTGAAGGGTGTGGGGAACCGGCTACTGATCCGCCAACTACCATCACAAGCACATCTACAACAACTACTATTACAACAACAAAACCAACAACAACAACGGAGACTACTACCATTACTACAGCCACAACTACCACTAAACCAACCACGACTACTACTGAACCAACAACGACTACTATTAAACCTACGACTACCACGACAGAACCAACAGAGCCACCTACCGAATGTCAAGGTGAAGTGTTACCTGCCAGTGATCATTATCAGTTTACATGTAGGCTGAATTATCCTCGTCATTAGCTGATCAAGAACTTCCACGATGATCGTTGTATATGAATAATGGTCATAATATGAAATCACAAACTTAGTCATAACATAAATCTAACATATCATTTGAATGTCAATTCTGAGACATTGACCGGTAATTTCGGATGTCGATGCTCTTGCCTCGTTTAAACACCAATGCATCATAGCGAGAGAAATGATTTCAAATCCTCCACTTCTTTCACGCACAGATCCAGATGCCATCCCGCCTATGCCAACCGTCTCCCTCGTGCGGATCACTGACCCCGCAGTAGACCCGATCACGTCGCCGAGTGCCCACTACACTTCATACCGCCTACACTGTGCCACGCCAGCCGGGCGCCCGGGCCTTGCGTACAGTGTTCAGTGGCTAGCTGACGGCGCTGTGGTGGACAGCGGGGTTGGGCAGGTGGACACAGCTGGGGTATCGGGGGAGATGGCGGACCGAGTTCTGGATCAGATAGACTCGTCCGCAGAGGTAGGTCTATGGTAAACGGCCATTATTCATACATCTATAGCTAAATATTGATAGTTCTACTGAACACTTGATAAAAATTCCCATTAATTCAAATAATTAGAGCACTTTAATAAAAATTCCCAGTAATTCGAATAATTTATTATTATGCCGCCATGCTTCTCCCAGATCTCATGCCGTGTGCGGGTTTGTGCCGCGGCTCCTTGCGACAACTCCCTGTGTCTGGTGGACAGTGACCCATACCTCCCGCGAATCACGGTTTGACGTTCAGTTTATTCCTTTGACATCAATTTGTTCAATTCAAAACATTTTTCTCTGCATTTCTTGTCAGAGATGCTTACGTTAGGCGTTTTGTATCGACAACAGCAGATTGCAACAAACAAAATTATCGATCTACGTGGACACTTGATTATCGGCTGATTGTGGCATATTGAAATTATATAAATACAAAGACATATATAGTTGCAGTCCTGTAGCATAAACATTAACCCACGCATATTATTTTAGGCCCAGAGCATTCAATATTAGATGGTCTTGCTTTCTTTCAATTCTCGGTTGGTTTCATCATAATCGCGTAAATCGTGGTGGCAATTGGTCAATGTATAGGTCGAGCCGAGTGACGTAATCGTTGCCGAGACGACCAGTGACGTCACTCACATTGAGATAAGCCTCTCTCTGCCTCCTCGGTTTTTCTGCCCGACCCTCGCCGCCTTGGACACGTGTCAGATGACCCTCCTAGCGCACGTGGACCGGGCCCGCAGAGATCTCAGGTGCTACGGTGCCGACGGTCGGAGCAAGCTGCCCCAGGTTATTTTTTTCTACTTGAATATACCTTCTTAGCCCACATATTTGGAAAAAAGAGATAAAATGCTCGAATTTGGCGTTTCATGGTAGCTACATTTTCATCGTCTGAAAATGTAAGCTTTTGTAAGCTTATGCCTATTAATATGTCAGCTATTATCTCTAAACGATTATACTTCTACAAAAATTCCCAACAATGCTCATTGTAACTTGGCATCATAGTGAAAATAAAATTTGATAAGTTTGTCGCAGCTCAAAGGGGGAGGGACGCATTCCACTCTTTCACCAATAGGCCTATGCCACTATGATATCTCAACTTGCTCTTTCAACTCCCAGATCCTAGTGGGTACTGTGCCCTACCCACTCGACCTGTCCACACAGTGTGGTGTCCACGTTACCCCTGACAACTGGTTTCACGTTTTGAGACTGCCCATCAAGGCGGTGCTTGACGGCAAACGTGACCGCGACCAAACCAGGGATATCTACGTGAAAGCCCGCGTCAGTGGCGGGGGTAACACTGTAGACACGGTGGTTGGCAAAGTGGAGGTTAGGCTATATTGCTTTTATAATATATAATATTTTGTTTATGAATATCATATTTTTTACCTTTATTGGGTCCTTCATGATTTTGTAATAATTGTTGAAAAATATTCCAGCTTCAGTTTTTGTAAAATTTATTGCGGAGCTTCCTTATCGACTTCTCTAAATATTGTATCTAATCGCAACTCCTTCTCAGTAGGTGTTGGTCATATTTTGTGTCTATACCCCCAGGTGACTATAGAAGACAGGGACCGTTTGCTGAAGTGTACAGGCCGTGGTGATCCACACTATAGAACAATAAACCGACAGTGAGTCTCACTACGAAGCAACACACAAGCTTCCAACTGGATTTTAATGAAAACTCACATCATTTCATCGACAACATTGGCACCTCTGTTTTGAAACAAATTACTTCCGTTGCAGGGTCGCTGACAGTTTCAACGAACACTTCGAAGTGATCATGTGGCGCCACACTGCTCTTCCGTATGAGGTATGAATAGCTCAGTTGTTCAAAATGAACCACTGTACTATGTAGAGCACGGATGTACAGGCAAACCTGGTTGCAAAAGCCACGCTGTATACCAGAAGTGACTCATTGCTTGATGAATAGATTGATTGATTGATTGATTGATTCGTTGATTGATTGATTGATTGATTGATTGATTAATTGATTGATTTCCAGGTACACACGATCCAGGAGCCATGCAATGGTAAAGCTGCCTGTATAGCCACCACGATGATTCGTATGTATGATGACGTCATCGTCGTAGACATGCAGGGGTCACATGACCGGAAGCGGACGTTGGTGGCCGTACTGTACACGGTGGGAGAGATGACTGACGGCGTCAGAGTGATGCAATATCAGAAAGGAAACAAGTATGAGGTACCTTTCAGGTGTTTACATTCCATTTCGCATCCCATCTGAACCACTACTACATATATTGACATATCTAAGAGATCTCAGAAGCCAGTGTACACGTAGAATTTGACCCATTATCACAACACTATCCAGATTACGCTGCCAACTGGCACGGTGGTGTCGGTGCGCGATAATGGAGGATTCCAAGACGTTCACATCTACTTCTCGTCTGATGACGCTGAACATAGTGAAGGTGAAGCAAATCAGAATTTCTTTCTCAACCATATCACTTTTTTCCTAGACTACCATCTCGAATTGCACGCTAATTTAATCAACAATTTTTTATATGAATTGAGATTCAACCTCATACAGATGATAACATAGAATTTGTACATAGGTATATGTAACCACTTGGACTCAGAGGACCTAGTCGGTCGAGATGGAACATTATACCCCCAACAGGACGAGCCCACAGACTTTATCACCTCCTGGCGGTTCGTGCTTCTGAGGAACTCAAAACATTCAAACAACTTTTCCTTTGGGAATCATAAGTCCCAATCCAGGACAAACTTCATGTCATGACACGATATTTAAAATTGCATTTTGCAAAATGACGTGTTGAGCTCATGGGTATGTATGTTTTTCTATATTATATAGAGTGATGGGAGCTGAGAGCCTGTACCATGGGTACTGTGGTGACCCCATAGACGCTCCCGCCCAGACACCCGCCCTGTACTGCGACTGTACCGTAGATAACGCAGAGTCTGCTGACGTAGAAGACCCCACGTGTTCCCCCGGCAAGGACTTAGCCTTGTGCTTCACCTCCAGGCGTGCCGCATCCGGTAAGTGCTTGTACGGAGAAATAGGTCAAGTCATTATAATTAGGTCAAGTCACAAGAAATAGGTCAAGTTCTTGAAGCTGGCGTTGGAAATCTAAGAAGGTAGGTTCACAAGCGATGAATCAATTCTCACCATATATTCAAGTTCTTGCAAACTTCGTAAAGATGAAAACATTTCAATATACTAACTAGTAAGATCAAACTACTTCGCAGGGACGCCAATGCTGGAGTCTCTGATGGCTGTAGCTGAGCCGCCTCGCTGTAGTGAACCACCGCCTGTACCGCCCACTGAAAACCAAGACCCACCAGTCAGTACTGCATTATAATAACTAGATAACATTCAACCAATAGTAACTAGCAACATGGAGAGCCTAATGATATCACCTCTTCAGGAGCCAGTGGACCCGGCAGAGGCTGAGCGGCTATGTGCTGACGCCTTGGACCAGTCTCCAGTTGTTTCGTCCTGCAAGGAACTAGTGGCTATGGACTTCTCCGGGCTACAAGACGACTGTATACAGGATATACAGGTAGCGTAGTCCTTGGGCTGGCGCTGGACATGTCTTCAACGTATTTCAGTTCATGGGTCGATTGTGAATTCATCACACGCCTTAATCAATTTTGGATGAATGGTTAGGGCGTGAATCTACTAGTAGGTGTTTAGTACGTTGGTTTCCATTTTAATGGATAAGTTTTTAAAAATAATCACATCAATATATTATACAAATATAATTTTACACTACATATAGGATATATATATATATTCATTTAATGGTTCAATGACCTTCGAATTCGATGGTTCAATTCAAGTTTACCTGTTAAGTTAAGTACAAGTACAACGGTTTTTACCTTGTTTTCATCACCAGCTGTCTGGTGACCGCGCCTGGGCTGCATCTAGTGTGCTCGCGGCACGAGAGGATTGTGTGGCCAAGGTGGAGAGGGACACAGACCTCTGGCAGGAACAAGGCGAGCCTCCAGAGCAACTCACTCAGCTCTTCTGCCAAGAGGACTGCTCACAGCACGGCTCATGCATCGACGGTATGCAATGCAAGAACATGCCTGTTGAAGCTAAACCTTTATTCATTCCACCCATTCCATAATGCATTTGCGATGTATGCTGAATATTAATTCATAATCTAACAATACTTTGAGATGATAAGCATTATATTTGTGAATATGTGCACATGTATATATTTGTGATCCAGACATGCGCCTACAATTTGCATGTGAAAAAAGTTGGCGCGTGCTAAGTGTATTTCATTAAACTGGTGACACCACCAATTCCGTTATTTGATTCCCTATCTGCAGGTGTTTGTCAGTGTGACATAAACTATACGGGTCCTGATTGCTCCGTTCACCTTTACACGGCTCCGGAGATTGACGAAGATAGCCGAGGATTTCTACTGGATGGGACGACTGCCGACCTCCGGGTGACGGGATCGGGGTTCTGGCCCCTGGACTCTATAGTCTGCCTCTTCAGAGATGTAATGGTGGGTATGATTGCGTGGTATGATCATTGAGCTATAACCCCATAGCTCCTTGGTATGGTGTATGTTGGCCAACAGTACATGGTACACCTTGTAGGTACTGCTAGATGACGTGTAGTACATGTACCGTAGGTCTAATTATGTCCCTCATTATACACGTGAATCAGCAATAACCGTTGTAAAGACATACTAGATTTCAGAGTGTAAAATAGGTGCAAGTTTCCGTGACATCTGGAATACGGGGGACTGTTAGGGGATTTCTTACATGGAATAAGGCATGAAATGTTGTTTCGCTCTGTGTTGCATATATATGTCATGCATTTTCCTTACTTACAAACTGTGTCCACATGCATACGTAACGCTCAACACACGGTACACCGTACATCATTTACACTCCCGTGTCTCAATGCCCAGGTGACGGAGTACAGTTGGTACGAGACGGGCCAGTCCTCCCGCAGTGACGGGGTATTTCTCTCCCCCGGGGCTGTCACCTGTCGAATCCCAGGCCTTGGCTCTAGCTATATCGTCCAGGTCTCGAATGACGGGAACATCTTCTCAAGGAGAATCACTGTACTCAACTACGACACGACGTGTTGCACGTGCGGGCTGTTCGACTACAAGTGTACACGCAAGGTAGGAGATGGTGTTTCAGGGTCAGTCAACTAACTGATAACGGGCGATCAGCATAGAAACTCAGATATAATACTTACAAGAAGGTCATCAAACCAACGTCAGACTCCAACATTGAACGATATAATGTTTGGGGCTATATAATATTTCGTACTACAATGTGACCTTCGTACTACAATGTGACCAAATAACCGAATACAAACTCATCACCCCAAAGGACAACACGTGTATGATTGAGGACGTGTGTTACGAGGCAGATGCCGTGAACCCGACAGGTCCGAGACTGGTGTGTGACCCGGGGACCAGTACCACCGAGTGGACCGTCAAGACAGGTCAGTATAGAAGTCTAAAGGTGAGCAATTATCTCCTAGTACCTCATTTGGCATTGAAAGTACTTGTAGGCCTAATGGTTTTGAAATGTTCTGCATTTTCCTGCGATCCAGTTTGAGTTTTATGGAAATTGCTTTCTATTAACCCCCATTGCTAGAAGTATAGCTCGACTTAGTGATAGCTACTGATGACATAATACTTTACCATTTACATCATTCTACAGTGTCCAGTGACCCGCTGGCTGTGTTCAGAATGGATGGTTGTACGGGTGCCAGAGATCAAGTTGGTGGAGACCCTGCCATACAAGTCGAGGAGGGAGAGATTGACCTTTCCCCTGGTGTCCATGGCGACCATGCTGGCTCTTTCCGCTTCCGTGGACCTCCTGCCAGTTACCTGCACATCAACCACAACGCTCGCCTGGACACGCGCTATTCCCTGAGCATACTTCTCACCGTATATCCGAAAGACAATAAGGGAACTCTCGTTGTATTTGGAGACGGGCAAATCGAGTTGAAACTGAGATTCAACTCTGCACATTTCACGATCAAATCAAGAGATTTAACATTCGCATACACGCTTCAAAATGGCGGCGTTGAGCCTGGGAAATGGCACTACATTGCAGCCACGTATGATTACAATACTAGGACGATGACTCTCAACGTAGACGGCAGTTCGGCGGTCAGAGTTGTCCCTAGGACGATTGAGTTAGCTACGAACGATGGCATACGGGTGGGAGCGACCGTAGATGGCAGTGGAGATCCGTACGTGGGTCGGATGTCGTGTCTTAGGTTCTATGACAAAGCTCTCAGTACAGACGAGATAGCGGAGCACGAGGATTGCACGCCTGGCATGGACACTGGTCAGTACAGTTCATCAGCGCAGTTATTATCACATTACACCATACATAAACACAGATATTCAGATAGTTCCATATCAATCAATGGATATGAAACTAGGCCAGTCGAGGATAGACAATGGTTGTTCGTCCTCTATCATCATAAGTGCTAGTATATCCTCACACTTACAAACCCGCTGTTCTACAACTGTGCACAGTGATCAATCAAACAATTGCTTGAAAACTTTCAGCCCTGCCGAAGATCCCGGGCACTCCCAACCTCTCCCTAGTGCCGGTGACCGACCCCACAACTGGCGACTACTCCCACTACGAATTCCTGCTGACTTTTGAGACGGTCCCCTCAGGTGACAACGTACGCTACCAGGCTGAACTTCTCGTGAACGGCGACGTCATCGCTGAGAAACAGTACGCGTCAGTGACTGGAAGTTCCCTGGATGTCGTTTGGAGCGAGACTGAACTTGCTGGACTGGTCAAGAATGTCCAACAGGTGAGGTTGTTGGGCAACTAAAATGGTGGCTTGTTCAAGTGGTGAATGTAAGTGATTTCCATGTACCGGGTATATTATTAGACACATGTATATTTTGTGGATCATACTAGTACCAAGTATCATTCAGAAGAAGAAAATCGATTGGTTTTGCCCCTCCCTGGGATTCTTCCGAAGTATGTCGTTCAAGACCGAATTAGGCTATATAAAGATAAACTACCGCTACCAGTTCGGTCATTGTGTACACATAGGTTGTCGGCCGGGTCCATGCCTGTTTCGATGGCCAGTGTGAGAGCGTGAAATGTCCATCAGAAAGTAACACACTGGAGCCCGACATACAGGTATCAACCAATTGGCATTCAGATTACGTACATTGTTATAATATATATGGATACGCATGACCTTGTTGCATTCCCTCTTTCACCAGATTTTGAACGGTCAATCTTATATAGAGTAGTTTAATTTGGTTGAATGTGTATGATCAATAATATTGCATGCTTGAGTTACATCAAGACCATCACATTTGGAGAGATTGCTTTCACCTGAAACCTGAGTACTTTGACTCACTTCACACTGCAGGTGGTTGCGGACGACAACATTCGCCTGCCCGAGGGTTCGGATCCTGTCTTCATCGAGGTCTCCATCAACATGCCGCCTCAGTTCCTGGTTGATTCGCCAGATGGTGCCACTGAGGCGTACGAGATCCACATCGAGGCTGTCGTGGAGCTGGGCAGGGAGAGAGTCCGTTGTCATAAGGTCTGCTACGAAGCTAAAGTAGCCTAATTCCGCTCAGAGCACTATCATTCAGAGGCTGCGTTATTATGTCTAAAATAACTATGTTCAGCATTCTAATCATGGTTTACAAAAGCTGGATTCAAGTTATGTGAATATGTAATAAAATCAACTGTGGGTTCATTCAATACCAGTTCTAGCTGGGGTTCCCAGTAGAAAGTGTATCATTCCAAGTTTTGAAAGTCCTAGTTCAATGAAGAATTCGTGTACAATTCGCGTCATGTTTGTACACCCATTTCGCACCCCAGGGCAACAAGGTTCCACAGGCGATGGTTGGACGGGGCTCAGTGCCATGTGGACAGAAAATCACCGATGACAACTGGTACAGGCCGGTGTCCGTAGAGCTGAGAGCCACCGTGGACGGGAGGAGGGACGGGTCGGCCAGGCGACAGGTCACGCTGTATAAGCGGCTAGTTACCGCGGCCGGCAGGGTGGTCGCCAGCGCAGAGATACGATCATTCATGGTATATTCCTCTGTAAAAATAATAATATCAAAACCGTGTATACTATAAAACTGGATAGTAATATTAAAAACTGGGGATACGTGTACTTATGGGTTATGCTCATAGAGGCCTATAATATAAGGTGTTTATTCTGGGCAATTATAACTGGGAATCTATATTGTATGTTCAACACACACTTTTGTTAGAAATAGTCCACACCTATGCTACTTTGTGTAGTTGCAATAGAAAACATTCACACAAATGATCATGTAGACTAATGAATTCCGCAATTTGGGGTCCACATTTGTATACAACATGCTTTATTGCCATCCTGACAGCTGACGATCCCAGACAATGATGAATTCGCCCGGTGTCGATCAGATGGAGATCCACACTTTTCAACGTTCGATCGGAGGTAAAATAAATGTGCATTTTGTTTTCCAGTAGATCGAGTTAATATTGCTGAGATTTTAGGCAGCTCAGCGTAAAATAATTTATCTCGAAACAACACTTTTCGCATAGTTTAAATTTTTACATAGTTTAAATTTTGTCTTTCAGAAAATATGAGAATATGCAAGAGGGAGAATATGTACTCTATCGGCACAAGACTCTGCCATACAAAGTATGCTACTTGACTACATGAATTTTCGTTGCTCCAGTGTACCAGTACATGTATCAATCTGTCGACCACTATGACTCAGAAATTTTCAATTAAATAACAATGTTTGTACCGAATATGTACAAATAAAATTCATCTCCCTTCGTGTCCCTTCTTATAATTGGATTTCCTATGTGATAACTTTTCGAATCGTTGACAATATTTAAACCTCTTTTTAGGTGCACACCTTCCAGCGCGCGTGCTACAAACACGCGTCGTGCAACTGCGCAGTCGCAGTGAAGATTGGTGATGACGTCATAGTCATCGACAGCTGCGGTCCTAACAAAAACGAACCACGTGACAAGCGTCACGTGACCATCGAGATGTACAAAGTCGGCGAGTTGACGCAGGGAGTGCGCGTCATCAGCTACAAGAATGGGCTCAAGTATAAGGTGAAGATGCTTTAGTTAGCTACCACATATTTAAATCCATGATTATAACATCCTATGTTATTATGAATACATCAATTGTCTACATAGATAGAATGTAATTGTCCCAATATTATTGGGAGAAATGGGATGGCAGATACATGTATAGTGGCAAATAATTTATAGCATTGTAAAAATGTAGACATTTGATACATGACAGACATGAACGTTAATTTGATCGGTTTGAACTATTATATTTGAAGCATCAATATATATTTATGCTCCACACAGATTATTTTCCCGACGGGTACGGCGGTCGAGGTTGAATGGGGCTGGGATATCTATTTGAACGTGTACGTGGAGGCGTCCGTGTACGACCGCGGGCTGACTGAGGGGCTCTGTGGCTCATACAATGGTGTAGGCGAGGACGACTTGCAAGCCCTCGGTGACACCGGCGAGGGCGGGGAGAGGATCCGGCGTGAGACTTCACCTGAGGCTAGTGACTTCATCGAGAGCTGGAGGTACATTATTGTATTTAATTATTCATTTGTGTTTACATATGATGCTTGGGATAATAAAGCGTAGGCCTAGGTTTCATGAATCTGCAATTACATTTCCGATTAGTTTTCATAAACTAATATTTCATAAACGCATACATGATAAAGTGAACAATATGAATATATAAATACGTGGGCGAGTGTTGAATTCGATATATAATCAAATTAAAATTTGGGAACAAATATAGGCCAATATGGAGGTCATGTATACCACCATGTACAAAAAACTCTCACAAAAGTACATGCAATATCATTGTATTGACTTTGCTGATATGCTTATGAAGTGTATCTACTAGCTTCACCAGTGGATATCTCTATAGCCCATCTGGTAGAGTATATGGGTTGTGTGGTAGAGGTCCCGGGTTCGGATCCCAATCTGGTTGAGGCATATGCTGTTAGTAATCCATTACATAGTGAATAGTAAGAAATGTTTGTACGCTGTTCTGATGTACACCCTCTGATTGAATCCAGAGTGCGGAAGGCGGACACATTGTACCATGGATACTGTGGCGGTCCTGTGACCAGTGTACAGTCTGAGGGACAGTACTGTGACTGTACGACCGAGGGTCAGACTGAGTGTACTCTCCGGTCGTACATCGTCACGTGTCCAGGCGCCCAGTTCTCGCGAGGTTAGTGTCACCATCCTTGGTGCTATAATAATAGTTGCATGCTGGGTTTGCTGAAGTAAGTTCATCTCGAGGTACCGTACACAGAACAAGGGAACGATTTTGATCTGGGAGATATTTTTTTTGAATGAATAAGTTATACAAATATGCATTTGTGTGGGTGTCTACTGTCTAGTCACTACTTTGCACGCATTGATAATGAAAACACATACAGGAAAAGATGTAACAGAAACGCTGTCGGCGAATGCACAGGAACCAAGCAACTGCCAGGATCTTCCAAGCTTCGAAATTGATGAAAATTTTCAACCAGAGGTTTGTCACTGAATCACTGTGCTATGTTTGACAAAAACAACTTCATATACAAGTATGATGTGTTTGTCTTTGCATAAATGAAACGATATTTCACTCGAACATCAAGCCTGTGGACTGGCCCGTGGGAGACAATAACGAGCTCACAGAAGACACTGTCAGTCAGGAGTGTCGAGAGCTTCTGACACAGTCCGACGCTGGTCTCACGTGCGGTGACGTACCTTACGTCGACATCGAAGGCGACATCGACTCATGCATTGAGGACGTCAAGGTTTGGAAACGAATCTTCTAACACTCACCATCTACACATAACATGAACATTTAAGTTATCCAAATTTTTGAAGAGCAGAAGACGAGTTCTCATTATTACTTGTGACTCAGAACCGTTCAAACGTCCAAGCAGAATAATTCTCAACCAATGCACTACTGTCTTTTACTGTTACCTGTAGCTGTCCGGTGACCTGGCCCTGAAGGAGGCTGCCCTCGCTGCCTTGAAATCGTCATGTCTCGCCGGACTGGAGAAGGATCTCACCCTCTGGGTCGAGGGTCCTGACGGGGAACTCCAACCGCCTCCCGATATCACAGAGAGACTCTGCCCCGGAGACTGCAGCGGTCATGGGGCTTGTGTTCTCGGTAAGGTGCAGCCACGTGCATCCACTCGGTAGCGTTTCGGCTCGTGATTGGTTACTTGCGCACGTATCATGCATCAATTAGCGGGTCTTCGGGAATTCCGTTCTGTTTCTCATAAGTCGTTGGACAGTTGTGTACTGATTCAATCTGGTGTATTGTTTGCCCTTGATACATGTATGCAAATGTGGACGTGGAAATGAACGTTTGATTGGGGTTTGTTTCTGATCCAGAAGTTATTCATGTTAGGTTTGCTATAGTCATGATCAGAATTTTGTAGTTAGCAGTAATATAGAATTAGTAATCACATGTAGACTGTAGTCGGCTACTCGATGTGACAAATGTAATGGTTATATAAATATATGGTTATAAAAGAAGTTGATTATAATAAGGAAGCGTTTTCAGACAACAAAAGCCCTGATTTGATCAAAATTTATTCACATCAAATCATATTTTATTCACATCAAATCACGAGAGACAAATCACGAGAGACATCCAAACTTTTGATCCAGGTGTGTGTGAATGCGATACTGGTTACTATGGTGATGACTGTGGCCTGGATCCAGGGGCCGCGCCTATGATTAGCGCCGTGTCACGCCAGCACACCTGTCATCTGCAGTGTGCCTCCGTGGTCCTGGAGGGTGTCGGCTTCGTGCCTGGATCTGTCTGTTCCTTCAAGCGCATCCAGGTAATTGAGTCAGGGCAATATTATCAATACATATATCGACCCTCTATGGTGGTGAGGAAAAAACCCCAAAATACATAATTTTTGGAATAGTCTAAATATTTATTCAAAATTAGTCTTCATCCGGGACATTAACAACTTTGACGTCAGATTCTTGTTTCACATTCAACGGAGACGTTTGAATGATATTGTTTAAACCACATCTAGCCGATTTGCATGTACCAAAGTGAAGTACCAAATAAATACACATGTCCATAGAAAGTATTTGCGTTGTTCTGACGTCACAGATGGACACTGACGGTTGGACACTGACAGATGACGCCGACGAGAACGAGGCTCTGTTTGATGACGCAACAAGGGTCACGTGCTCGCTCCCAGACGCCACAGGAAGTTACGTCATCACAGTGTCAAACGCCGACAAGTCTCAGTTCTCGAACTCGGCAACCGTTCTAGTGTACGACACAGCCTGTAAACTGTACACTTTCTTAGGCATCTATGTGCAGCGGGTGAGAACAAACACTCAACTAATATTTCCATATAACTATGGAATAAGTAAACTTGTAGGCGTTAGGATATTCCTAATCACCATTCATTGATTTTAGCCAATTTCCCCCCGTATGATCATAGATACATATATTGTATTCCATATACATGTATGTTGTTATATGTAGAAATAAACAATTTCGTCGTGGGGCCCTATGGAAAGCCGGTGCGACATGCGAGAAGTGACATGCGAGAAGCGACATGTGACATGCGAGAAGCGAGAAATATTGCCTATATTATACATGAACATGTGTCCTGCGAGTTAGCCTATAAAACTGCGACATGCGACCTGCGAGCTATAAACTGCGACATGCGACATGCGAGTTAACTTTACAAACTGCGACTTGCATGAAACAAAATGCAACTTGAATATCCTACACAATTTTTCGTATTAAACCATGGTTTAATACGGAATAAGTCATAGTTTATAGTTTGCAAGTCGCTTTTCACTTATCACTTCTCGCAAGTCACTTCTCGCATGTCGCTTCTCGCATGTCGTACCGGCGTTCCATATGGGGCATTGATAATATAAAATGTGAATGGGGTAATGACAATTTAGATGAGATAAGCCTACTAGTATATTCTAGATGCTCCGTTGTGACAGTGTACTCAATCTAAGATACCACATTGTGCAGGAGTCGACCTGTCTAATAGCGGATGTGTGTTACGAGGCGTTTGTTGTCAGTCCTAAGGACCCCGAGTTGATGTGTGACCCGCTCGTCTCAGTGTCTGATTGGTCTTCGCTCAGAGGTAAACATCCATCAAAAAAATCATTGCTGTATGGGTCTTCATTCTTGTGAATGACGAGCTAATTTCAGTGGTTCCGATATTCGGTAATCGGATAAATTAGGCCCTTAGACATGATGACTGACAATATAGAGGCACTCCAGAGGCACTTTCTACATAATGATCTGCACTGGTGTGATAATTCGTCACCTCAGAACAGAAAGGGCCTAAGTGCATTTTTCAAAATTGTACACCAGAAGCAAAAAAACTAAAATCATCCCCACACCGGAGACTATTTGCTAAGGAGTTGCATAATTTGTCATGTTAGACATGTGAACTCATATAATGATATAATTTGAGCAAAATATTCAATTGGTACAAGCAGGAGAGAATTAAACGGGAGTTCGCACTTAGGCCCTTTCTCCATTCGTTATTTTTATAACCATAAGGAAACAACTTGCACATAGGACATTTTAACTCTGGATCATGCACATTGATTGTATCCTAAAAGGATATGTATATACCATTTTAGAATGACATTACTTACTTCAAGGTCACAAGAATGAATTGTGACCTTGAAGTAAATCGTCTACGCCAGCAACTTATGTGACCAGCTGAATTATTGTCCAAGTTGCAGATATGACCCATTGTCTTGGTAGCATGTGTTGTTAATGCACTTATTTGTTTGATAATCGATGTCTAATTACATATTTTGTGTCTTGCAATTACAATGTTTATCGTTAAGATGCTATTCTGATATAACGGTTTGCTGAATGGAATCCATCCACCGAAATTAATTAACTTGTCATATTTTACAACGTCCTAGGTTGCTGGATTGGATGCAGATAGGCCGTTTCTATTCTGTCTCCACAGCTATAAATGTAGACCGATCCTTTGTTTTTCAGGGATATTTCTATCAATAATCATAATATTCAAGTCCTAATAAGATTGAAATATGCATCTTCACGTTTTCATAGTATCACATTATGCAACATTATGCAAAAACATTATGCATTATATATCACACTATGCAAAAATATGCTTTTCAACGAAATTGTCAGTTAGGCCCTTTCTGTTCTGAGGTGACGAATTATGGTGTTAGAGTTGTGTTGATCACAACACTCTCCCCACTACTACCTATCCGACAACAAAGCTACATGTAAGATGTTTGATGCTTCTACAGATAATCCGTGTGGCCCTGAGCCCTGTCTCATTGACGGTGTCTGCAAGCCCGGGCTGGCTGATAATTATGAGTGTGTATGTCCAGACAATTTCTCTGGAACCAACTGCGAAGTGGCAAGACCAAACTGCAATGGTACACTTATTTTTTAGTACTAAAATTGCATGGACTCTTTATTCTTCTTGTTGTACTCGAACATTGTTATATCATGCATTTTTATGTTATTTTTTGGTATGGTTCTCCAGAAGAACTTGATGATGATGCAGCTTGGTTTTCTTTGTTGTTGTCTTTTTAGCTGTTGTGGTTCCACCGCCGACGGAGGTTCTGTTTTCCTCAGAGCCTCACAAGTTGAACAATGGGTTAGACTTCACGTGCTCCGTGACGTCAGAAGAAGCGTCGGTCGTCCACAAGGTCACGTGGCTCGCAGGAAGCGAGGAAGTATCAACCGACGAGCTCGAGAATAGTGTGAAACAGGATAGACTAGACATCACTGCATTCGGTCCAGATATCGTGGGGAAGAAGGTGATACCAACTCTCATATTGGATATGCATCGACTTGTTTTAAGATAAAGAACATATAATACCAGATTCCAGCTCTATTGTGCACATATTAAGTGGTCCAATTAGTGAAATGTGGGAAGAGTTCACGCATGTAGAAGAACATGTTATAGATCTACTCTATTACTTGTTACAGCTGTCATGTTGCGCGCAGTCTCGAATGGCTGTCGACTGTCCAGATATGTACTCCGTCAGTGTCTGTAGTGACGACTTTGAGGTGGATGTCCAGGTGAGTGCTTGGACCAAGACTTTATCTGGTCAATTGACTGGTATATCTCGAGATACGGATTAGATCATCTGGTGTTTGTCAGGCTTTGTTTCCTAATTTAGTGTCAAAACTTAGACCTTACGGTATTTGTGATGGTGGCTTTGTGCATATATTTATTTGATATATTATATACATTTGCCTAGTTCTTGTGGGAAAAGATAAGAACACTACCAAGCAAACACACCGGAGAGAAAATCCTATATGACCTCAAACTTTGTAAATACTGTTCCAGATATTCCTGCATGTTAAACTTTCAGCTGCTCACACGGGAACTGACGGTATACGAGGGCGGTTCCCCAGGTAGCATCCAGATCCGTACGTCTATCCCGCCTTCGTACCTGTGCCCTGGAGCTACAGACGTGTCCGTTCAAGCCACTCAGCTGACGGGTTCTCACGAGTACTTCTGCCGAACTGAGAGCGATAGAACCGTCGCACAAGTTGTCATGGGGTCGACTACCGAGGGACACTGCGGCGTGGTGCTTAGTAACGCTCTCTGGACTCCAGCGATGATATATGAAGTCCCACTCAAGGCCAAGGCGGATTATCGCAATGACGGGACGCAGAGACGGTCGGTGAAGTTGGAAGTGGTGGGAAGGACAAATGGCGTGGAGACCTGCAGAAAGTTCATCGGGAATACTCGGGTACAATCATCACATAAATTCATGGACATAGAGCTATCTATTGTATGCACGAAGTCAATGTTCAGATTGGATGATAGGGGAAAATGCAATATTAATTTATGCACCTGCTGTTAAAATTTAGATCATTCGCATATTTAACATCTTGTACAGGGTGTTCAAAAAGTCATGGTGCACTTCGTAACGTTGTTTAATAGGTATGGGTATGTAATCGTTCCATGTGAAAAAGTACACGAAGGTGGATAAAATTAAATGTGTTGCATGAACATGAATATTTATTGGATGATTATGGCACCAAGTACTTGACAACACAATATTTACATGCCGTACCAATTCATTTATAAGAAAAAATAAATTGGCAGTTTGGAAATCCACACCAGACAAGGCATGCGTTCAGTGTGGTTCTTCCTTTGCAAGAAAGGACATTTTGGTCCAACAGGTACGGGGTCATGAAGGAAAATAACCCATAGAATACTTTTGACAATAATATGCTGACCAGAGTGTGCCAATTCGCAACAGTATGCCTGTGTTGATGAAAAGGTTTGGTAATTGGGTCGTGCTGTGTTTTGTAAATAGAGGATATTCCAAGCAATTGGTGCAACCAAAATCGCCAAATTTCAAAGTTATTCTTGTTTCACATACCATGCTCCTATTCATCGATAATGTATTTTGTGTGTAAATACTGTTCATTTATGTATAAACTCGGATACTACCTGGTACTGACTGAAAATGAATACATAATGCCACTGCACAGTGACTTTTTGAACACCCTGTATATATAAATCAATACTCGGATATCAACTCGTATATTTCTAATTGATATGCCCAATCGATTAATATTTTCTGTTGAATATATATTCAAATCGTACATGTTGATCACTAACTTATGTGCTGGGTCGATGAATGCTTCCTGTTGAATAGGTAACAGTGAAGCAGCGCGGTCGGCCAGCTCTCTGCTCATCTCACGGCGACCCTCACATACAGACTTATGATGGACTGTAAGTCGCCAGAAACAAATCCCCAAAGTAGAACAGATACGACATGGCTTGCACTGAGTTTACATCATGGATTATAACATATAGACATGTACATGTAATCTAGTCAGTTTTACTACTGGGTGAAAAAAATCATTTCATTATTTCAAAGTAATGAGGATGGGTTTTACTACACATACCAACATACATCATCGTATTTCGTGAATTTGTTTGACATGACGCATTTCACAACATTATATCTTTCCCCAGAGGAATAAATTACCAGGCCCCAGTGGAGGTCGTTTTGTACCGACATAACAACCTATCATACCAAGTTAGTATGCACAACTTGGACGGGTCAATTCTCACAAAAGTTAGTACGTCAATACGTCTTATTACCGTCTCTTTTCCTTCGACGCAGATCAACGCCCTGCAGTCCCGGTGCATGCTGGGACGGTCAGGCACGTGCAACTGTGGCGTGCTTGTTTTGGCGGGTGATGACGTCATCAGAATAGACCAGTGCAGACGACAGGGCCGAGAAGATACGCCCCTGCAAACTGTCGTCTTTCTTAACGAGCCAATGACGGAAGGTTTTAAACTACTCGTCCTTAAACAGGGCCTGAAATTCAGGGTAAGCAAACATATATAACTCCAAGCTATAATCTATATAGGGGCAATTTATGGAATAGCCTCTTCCATCCATAGTGAATAATAATAAATATAGATATATTTTATGCAAAACTATTTACACGTGTCCAGATTCCTTTGAAATTAAACCCCAAAAATACATGCATGCAGCATGGACCTTCCATAATATCATAAATAAATTTTAGTGACACGTTCACTACATGTAAAGGTGGTATTGCCGAACATGGCATATGTTGACGTGGACGTCCAGTCACGGGGCAGGCGGTCCAGGTCGTTACAGCAAATCGATCTGCACGTTAAACCCTCGCCGCACGACTGGCAACAAATCAGAGGTTTGTTTGTCTATAGCTGCTCTGGTGTGGTGCGCCTTGAATGTGCGAACACCAAATTATTTCTTCCTGCTTGATTACCTCCCAAGATATAATAATGCAAATTTAGAATCATCAACTCAGTCGGTCCCTGTCGTCTCTTTCGAGAAAAATCATGTTCACCGTATATCGGCCTATCAAAAACAATAGAACATGTTATTCCCATATGCTAGATTAGATCTAGGCTTATGGCATTTCAGAATGTAACATATGCATGTCACAAGTGGGAAATATACTACTAGTAATATATGCTGAAATTCAGGCTGGTGAGTATTTAGAAAAATTCACCTGGACATGAGTGTTCAATACTGAAATATGTCAACCTTTCCACTTTGTAGGTATATGTGGGACGTATGACGGTGAGAGATCTACTGATAAAACAGGCCCTGATGGTGAGCAGTATCCACAGCACAGACAGGACCAGGCTTTCCTGGAGGCGTGGACAGTGAGTAAATAATATGGACGTCTAATCTATCCAATCAGAGGTGTATTTATTTTTTGTAAGTCTTCATATTGGGCTGGGCATACCAGGTTATTCTGAGTAATGGATACTTTTTTCTAAGTATGGACCTATTAATATTGGTAGAACTGTTGTAGCTTCCCTGCAATCAGAAACCCACTAGTATCTGCTGATGGCCTTATGGGTATCTGCTGCAGTGTAACCTCGTACAATACAAGTCATTAAATTGAGAGTACCGCCAAGATTACTATAACCGTCTAATCAACACCCAGGTGTCCAGGAGTGAGAGCCTTCTATACGGTGTGCCGACTGATCCTGACGCGTCCAGATTCGAGCAAGAGGTCTGGTGTGACTGTCTGGATCGCGGTACAGCCACGTGTGCATCCGGCCGGGACATGGACTCGTGTACACTGTACGACGGTATCGGTACGTGTACACGGTCGAGTTTTTCCCGTTCGACAATGAATTAAATATGTAAAATTTATATTTTTCATTTCATTATCTGAAACAAATATATTGAGCAAAATTCATGTTATTTGTTTGTGAAGTACACTGGAAAAATCTGTGAAACTAACATTATTCAGAATAGGAAGCATCAATAATCATCGTGATAAATTATGAGAATAGAATACACTGACAATTTTTCATGACAAATTACAATGTCATGTAATTGATACATGATGGGAGATTCTAAAATATGTTTTTTTTCTGTTTTGTATTTGTGGTCCATCGGTGTGAAAACAAACGATTTTAAAATCCTCTATCATATATCAATTATTTACAGCGGAGGACAGGACGTCAGACCTTGTGAACATCATGAGTTACCCACCGCTGCCCGGTCTGAGGAACAGGTCGAGAAGGCGCCGAGCTGTAGATAAAACACAAGCAGCCAACGGCGACCTGTTCGTGTACGAGCCGTTAGATCCAGACTTCTTCGATCCGGATTCGGGAGCCGATCCAGTTAGTTGATCCAATGATGTGATGCTCATCTTTACGGTGGCTGATGTATGCCATAATTTTTTTTTTTTGCAACACGCTTCACAACATGCAGAAAAAAAATTAAACTGAACGACTTTGATCGCGTTCAAAACGCGTACGAGCCGTACGTTTAGGCGCTTAGCAGATCGGATAAATAATTAAACTAAGCGCTTAATTTAATTATTTACGTTTTTCTTACTGGCGGCTCACACCCATTCTTTTTCAAATGTAAATAATCAGTTTCGTACGTACGAAATTAGTTTTGTACACGTTCAAAATATTTTCTACGCGTTTCAAAATGTTTTGCACGCGTTCAGAACTATCAAAATCGCGATTATTATGATATTACAACACATTTCTATGGCCTGACTCACTGAGGAAAACATAAATAATAATTCAAGCAATTTCGTACGTAAAAATTAGTTTTGTACGTACCAAAATACTTTTGTACGTACAAAACTAATCTCAGTGGGTCGGGCCATAGAAATGTATGGTTAGATCAACATTTGTGTGCGTACAAAACTAATTTCGTACGTACGAAACTATTTTCGTACGTACGAAATTAATAATTTTGTACGTACAAAACTGCTCAATTTAATTTTTTTTTTGCCCGGTTTGAGGGGTGTTCTGAAAGACAATAGTGATGGCATATATCAGCCACGGTACATGTCAGAAATAGTTTTGATCGCGATTTTGATAGTTTTGAACGCTTGCAAAACATTTTGAACGCGTAGAAAACATTTTGAGCGTGATCAACATTGTTGAGTTCAATCATTTATTCTTTTTTTTTTGTATGCTGCGAAGCGTGTTGCAAAAAAAAAAAATTCTGGCATATATCAGCCAACGTACATCTTTCGTTTTTTGTCTGGAGTTCAAACATCGCGTGAGCTTTCTAAGGCCACACCAAATCACGAAGTTGGTCTATGGATTTTTTTTCGAGAAAAATGCATTCGAGCGGGCGATCTTTTTTTACCTTTAACGAAAAAAAGCTTCTTTGGAATCCTACAACCCAGAAGTCATACGAGCGATATATTTTTGAAAAAATAATTTTCCCTTAAAAATTATACGAGCGATGTTCGTTTTTTTAAAAATAATTTTCCTCAAAATATATTTCCCTCAAAACCAACGAAGCAGAGGGACACCACAACATCGGAATTTACGTACAACATAGCCCTTTTGCGCCTCCAGGGCTATTCAGTGTATTACCATGACACAATTAGCCCTGTACGACCATATTTCTAGAACACCCACGAAATACGTGTTTTGACGGTTCCGCAGAACACTTTTCTGAGTCCATCATTATTGTTCTGTAAAGTAGTATATTATGTTCGGAATCCTGATTCAATCCGACAATTTTCATACATCTTGGCAACATCAAGTTGCCACACACAAAAATTGTAGTTCCTTTGATTACACTGATTGAAATGATCAGTGAATGAATAAGAGTAATTTGACAAGAAATGGTCATGCATCATGTTACATAACATATTGCTATAAATAGAGAAGTATGCAACATTGATACATGTGCAAAGGGGTTGAGTGCTCAGCGCCATGTGCGCCCAAAATGTATTATATTTCCTGGTCTCTATTGTCCGTTGTGACGAGACGATACACGCATGTTCTTTACACAACCAATGACGTCATATACATATAACGGTCGAGGCATCTGTACTGAAGACGCGGACTTCGAATAAAACTCCTTTCCATTCGATGCCCGCATCTTTCCCCCAATGCCCGCGTTTCTCATTCGACGATTGCGTCGTGTGAAAATAGTCCAAAATGACTCGGTGGTCATCAAAGTCAAAACATAGGAAACAACAAAATTGAAATTGTTCTCAATCGCTGCATGACTGTTGATTTAAATTGTCAGAATATTAGACTGACAATAATCGTAATTTTATGAGAGTTTACTGGGCAATGTTACGGTTTTAAAGGCCTCTCCAGTGACGCATCTCAGATATTGGCGTCCCTCCACAAGGCGCGGGCTTCCAATGTTTGTTAGGCGTCCAAAAAGTGGGGCATTCAAACCTTGACACCGGCAAGCAAACTCTCCAATTTGAAAAGTTTTTCTTATGTTCCGTGCAATCTACTTGCTATAGAAATTGATTTTAATCTGTCCCCCCACGGCATTGTTAGTAACTCAAATACATAGTAAGTACATGGTTGTGTGTATCTTGCGTGTCTTTTCAATCCAACGCATGTATTATTCACGCCCAACCCTCCACTCTTATTTGGGCAGACCCCGAGACCTATCTATGTACTCAAATCTAAAAAATTAACTCTATCTAACAGCTGAAAGGGTGTATCGTTAAAACATACACAAAACGTCATGAGTGAAACGCGCATCGATATCGCAATACACCCACGTACATTTACATCGGAGCGTATCACCCAGAATATCATGTTTTGATTTATATTGCAAAATGATATGATGAGCAGCAAACGCGAACGAGATTGCCAACATTCCCCATCAATTTTCCCGGGAAGGTACATTGTAATCAAAAGTTGTGATAAAATATTACTAAACTGAAGCGTAACCAACTGATCAACAAAACTAAAACGCCACGTGATTAGTTGTGTGTCGATGAATCAACCCCACCAGAATGAGTCAGTCTACGAAATGAGTGACAGACACAAAGTGGAGGTTTTCAATAAAGAATTATGCCGGGTTGTTCAAGATTTATAGTCAGGTACGCGTGTACTAACATTAGAGCATGGAGTGTTGCCAGTGGCCTCCGCCGTGCGACTAGCTCTGTTGAAACTTCGTGCCGAAAGTCACAAAAAGTACCTGGTCGTGAGGAGAAATGAAGGTGTAAGATACGAAAGACAGAAAATAATGCAATGAAATGGAACTGACGAAGAAAAGCGAGAAGCAACAGTTAGGGGGAAAATAACGAAGACACACGTGGTGTCCTGAGAATTCAAGAAGTGAAGACTAACTAACGGAGTAAACCAGAATCCTGCGGTGAATACGAAACTTGTATTGTTACTCCCAAAATATGACAACTAAATCACAAACTGACATCTGTGAACCTACGCCCACTGAATTTGTCCATGGGCTGTTTATGCATGATACGTGATATTCCACTGAGAACACGGGATGGATTACACGGAAGCATGGTGACGTCACAAGTTATCTTATGACAGACAATGTCACCCTGCCGCAACGGAGTCATGGGGAGGTACGTAAAAACTTTACATGATATTCGCACATTTAATTAGATAACCGCCATTGTGTCTCACCACCAGTACACATGTATATAACTGACGATTTTCTGGCAGGTACGCTCACGCTTTAGTCAGGTTTCCGTACCTGTTTATCCTGCTCGATGTGCTGGCGGCAGGATTGACAGGACCTCTCACCATCTGGTTCTATGGCATCCCCGAGTTACAACCCACAAAGGTTGGTAAAAACATTTTATTTCATATCACTATATCATTTGAAAGTTATCGGTCTATATTAGAAATCGAGGAATATGTAGCCTTGGTTCTCTCTTACCAAGGGGTTCGACGCCCGAAGTACTGAAATCACCGGTTGGGTCTACACCGCCCAGTTGATAGGAGATCACTTGGCTAACGGTAGTCTGAGAACACTTGATCAGCCCACAAACATGTCACATCATCTCCAGAATACACCAGCGGCTCGAGAATGGGACCCGGCATTACCTGTTCACTACGGTATTGATTTTTTTCGATAATGCTACAAAAATGCTAAAAATGATCCATCCATGTTTGATAATATGTATAATCGTTTGAGCCTCGTGAATAATATGTGTTGTGTTGTGTTGAAGCGAGCGGACACCCGCGGCTGGTGATCAGAGCTGTGGAGAAGGGCACGAGTCTGCTGTCCGCGGAAACACTCCGCGCCGTGTGTCAGTTACAGCATACGATCCAGTCTTGGTGTCGGGGTATGTGTCACACGCTCTCCCTCGGCTCCGTGGCGGCCACACACCTCAACACTTCGTGCGACGACCTCACCACGCCAGATGTGGCGGCCATCTCCCGGCTTCTCCAGGAGTGTTCGGAATTTTACCACAACGGGTCACTGACAGCTGAGTGCTCGCACAGAGCCTGCTACAGAGTACCAGGCAAGTGTACGGCTGGAAATCTTGTTTACCAAGTAATGGACCAGCTGGCAGACAAAAGATTCCTGAAGAACGGTAACAGTGTCCTGGAGCTCTCCATGATCTACCTCGTCTGGAATGGGGCTGTGTCCGAGTTACGTCAGCTGTACATTGATCACCTCCAGCACCTACTCGGCAACGACCAGGTCGAGGTGGTTGCTATGAACCTCAACATTGTTGAAGAATTGTTCCAATGGTTTGTGATTCAGGATTTCGTGTGGTATGCCATCGCTATGGCTCTCGTCGTGCTGATTCTAGTCGTCTATTTGCGCTCGGTGGTCCTGATGGTGACTGTGATCCTGAACGTGGTGTTCTCACTGTCGCTGGGTTACTGCTTCTACTTCACAGTCTGTCGCTTCACCTTCTTCCCGTTCGTTAACGTGTTGACGGCGCTGCTGTTGATCGCTGTCGGAGCAGACGACTTGTTCATCTTCTGTGATATTTGGCGGGACCAGAAGCGAATGGATCCTGATGTTAGTGCGCATGATCTGGTTACATCTGTACTAGCGCGAGGGGGAATCTCCGTCCTTGTCACCAGCTTCACCACAGCTGCGGCTCTGGTCGCTAATTTGATCAATGACGTCACAGCTATACGGTGTTTTGGCACGTTCTCAGCTATATGCATGTTCATGAACTTTGTCTTGTTCATTACGTGGGTCCCGGCGATCCTGGTTATAATCGAGCGAAGTAATTGCTGTGAACAAATGAACAGTTGTAAAAGGAAACATCGTTATAACACCAGTGCTTGCAAGTCTTGTTCAAATCGTGCTAAGAAAGTGTGGACCAGCTTGATTCCAACTGCTGTCAACAGAGGAGCTCCATACTTGCTAACAGTTCTGACTTCTCTTAGTTGCTTGTCCTTGGTTGCTGTATTCTGGAAGCCGGGACTCGGTCTTCCGTCCAGTACTGACCCTAGAGTTCTCATTCCAAGTCATCCTTTCACGAAGTACACATGGGAGATGAAGAAAGAGTTTCACTTTGAGTCCCGCAACTACTTACCTTTGACGGTAAAGTATATCTGGGGGGTTGACGGTCGGGACCATGGCAACCCACTGGATGCTAACGACATCGGATATCTCGTGTATGATGAGGAATTTAGTCTGAACGAACTCAAGCGAGAATGGCTCAAAAACTTTTGTCAGAAGCTTCTAACACAAGAGTTTATAGACCCAGATTTCGCCTCAAGAGCCCACTGTTATTGGAATTTTCTAGAACACTATGCAACCAAAGACTGTGATACAACCAATAGCACTTGCTGTGGATTAGCATTTCCAATAGCAAAATCAATGGCTGACACTTGCATGAAGGATATGATGTATGCGTCGCTAACCACTGACGATATCACTAATCAAACATATGTTATTGGTCAACCGCTCTTCGACAATAATGACCAAGTTAAGGTATTTCAGTTGACGTTTACAACTAAATATTCGTGGAATTCTGACTTCAGTAACATGGACAACATCTACCGGACATTGTCTGACTTTACTAGGGAAGAGATGAAGTCTGCCCCTGCCGGTTTGGACACTGGATGGTTTGTTGGTGCAAACATCTACGAGTTTGGATATTACAACCTTGAGTTAGCCCTGGCGGCGGGTGCAGTGTCCGGCCTTGGGGTGTCACTGGCTGTCGGGTTTGTCGTGCTCCTACTGACAACACTCAATCTGGTACTGACGCTGTATGCCATGGTGACGATCGGCTTCGTTCTGGCCATCACAACTGCGGTAATGGTGCTGCTGGGCTGGGAGCTAGGGGTGTCCGAGGCATTGTCCCTCATCCTCTCTACCGGCCTGTCCATCGACGTCACCATCCACCTCGGGGTCGCCTACAAGCTGGCTCCTACCGACAGTCGCCCCGACAAGGTTAAGTACGCGCTGGATACCGTTGGACCAGCCGTTACCATGGCAACTATTACAACGTTTGCTGCCGGTGCAGCTACGATGATGGCGAGGGTCTGGGCCTTCCATGTATTTGGTACATTTTTAGTGGTGACAATGGTATGTAGCTGGCTGTATGGAATTTTCTTCTTCCTGGCTGTCTGTTCAGTCTGGGGCCCGACTGGCTCTGTCGGAAATCTCGTAGCCATGTGCAGAAGCAAAGAACCTGGAGATAAAGTGGCACTTGACAATAGTGAGAACGGATATCCGGATATAGTGCAGAATGGAATAAGCACCGTCAAATCAAACAAGAAGGCGTCTGTTGATCAAAACGCCATAACATCATCGGATGGAAACATCATGACCTTGTCCCAGGAAACACTAGACAGCTTTTCGAGCCAATCACACGATTTATTGTACTGAATAAAAAATAGTTTTAATTAGTGGCTATAGGTACATAGATACAGCTTTATTTTATTCCATGTATACACTCATACTATTGGAAATTCGATATTAACGCCCTATTGTTTTTCCCCGAACATGGCCTTGACATTGCCCAAAGTGCCATTGAGATCACTTTCTACTCATCTCGAAGCAACTCAACGAGATTTACTTGACAAACGCTTAGCTCACTTCGGGGACATGTTTGTTGTGTGATTCAAAATGCGAGAACACAAACTCAATCAAGAGTCGTGTTAGATGAGTAGTATCAAGGAGTTAAAAGCGCTATTTGAGTCATCTGGACAATCAGCAATTTGAGCAATGTTAGGGGAAAAACAATAGGACGATAATACCGAACTTCCAATGGTGCAATGGGTGTATTCCTCCATTCTACGCGAGTGTTTTGCGTAAGGTCAATTGTAGACGAAAACGAGGAACAATAAATACCGTATGCTGACACCCTACCGCAGGGTATAATTTGATATCGCCTTACATCTTTTGGATACGTGGTCACGTGATGTTTACAGTAACCATTTATTGCTCACTTTTCTGACAGAATTTGGAGGCACAGTAAGGAAATTCAAAATGCAATTCATTGTTACTTACACATACATCACACTATAATGCATGTACCGATAATCTGTAAGGGGCATTAACTGATGATTTCATCGCAACAATGGGTTGCATGTCCATGGGTCCAGAAAACTGCCTCCTCCTACGGCATGTCACTCAATTTTGACATCGAAATCCATACTCCAAAAGTTGAAAACGGTACAAAATGATACTTTTACACCATGTCTCTTGTTCATACCCACATATTTGGTGTGTTGTCATCACTGAAGTGTGTATTTACACAGTACAGCACATGAAATATATACATTGAAAGACTACTAATAATATGCCATATTATATTATTTAAGAAATACAGTGACAGGAGGAGGCAGATTTCTGGACCCATGGACATGCAATGTGTTATTATTTGCGATGAAATATTCAATTAAAGCCCCTTACATAATATCGGTACATGCATTATAGTGGGGTATGTATGTTTGTAACAATATATTGCATTTTCCTTACCGTGTCTCCAAATTCTGTCAGAAAAGTGAGCAATAAATGGTTATTGTAAACATCACGTGACCACGAAAACAAAAGATGTAGGTGCTGTCGTCCCAGAAATAAATATAATATTACAAATTCAGGTGAGTGATCGTTTCGTCCGAAAGAAAAAATCTATTCAAGTGCAAAAGAAGTCACAATGAAACCACCACTGTTAAAATCAGGATGAAAATTAGCATCCTTGTTTGTCGCAAAAAACTTTGAAGTTCATCTCGGAATGTCAAGAATATGTAGAAAATATACATAGTTCGAGGACAATGATTCATGGTTACGAATACCATGGTTAACCGTGAACGAAAACACTGGATAGAAATGATTAGCTTGCCGACCATCCCGATCTTATGGTCGTTTTCCCCCACTTATAAAGCTGTTACGATGTCATTTCATTGTAGGTCGATTCCATGCAAATCCACCACTCTTATTTAAAAGTGTCAATATTTGGACTCTAGCTAAGTATTCTATGAATTTGTTCTATGTAATTCATTTCATGGAGTAGATGACAGTTTATGGTCACATTTCCTTTCAATGAACATCACACATTTTCATGGAGTTGGCTCGAAACACAAAATAATTTGATTTCGGAACCACAAAATCAAAATGACCACCACGTGCAGAGCGGCGATTCAAGGGCAACGGAAGTCATACACGTCGCTAAGGTACAAAGTTACGTGGAATCCGTATATATATATCACCAACAGTGCTGTAGCTTATCGGATGTCAAAGTTCAAAATCAACAATTCACCATATATTATTCCCTATAGGTCCGTAATACAACCATAAGATGTACTTGTAATCATTCCGTTTGCAGAAGACAATTCGCATAGTTCACATAGTTAAATGTGACTTCAAGATTTACCACTCAAGGTCATCTGAGGTCAGGTTCAAGGTCACCAATAGATCCATCATACAAGACTTCGTTTACGCCCATAATATATTTCAAAGCTCTCTCTACAAAACTAGTGTCTGCGCAAAACCATTTTACACATTTCAGGCCCAACGTGACCTTGATATTTATGGCATAGGTCAGCATCGAGGCCACCAATGATCCAATCTATACGACTTCATGATACGAAGCTAAGCACTACATATAAGCGTTTTGTTTGCAGAGTTTCATTTATACTTTTCGGGTTAGGCGTGACCTTGAGTCTTGATGTCAAGTTCAAGGTCACAAAGTCATATAGCATATAACTCACTATTATGCTGATGATACATTTGTAAGTTCTACCTACCAGAGTAATGTATTCACCTGGCCAATTGACACACTATTCCAGGTTGGACGTGACTTCGATATACTCCAGTCAAGGCCATCTAAGGTGAATTTGACAGTCACCAAAAGATCCACCATTCATGGTGTACGACAGCGGCCATCGGGTTTACACCTTAAAAAGTACGAAGCAAAAACTCGAACGTACCAAACGAAAACCCGAAGTCTGAAAAAGAACGAAACGAGAAGTCGAGAATATGAAGCGAAACCCCGAGAACACGAGGCAAAAACCCGAAAACACGAAGCAGTAACTCGAAACTGAATATTACTATTTCGCATCGTTGTTTCGCCATTGCGCTTCGTAGTATCGTGTGGAAATACGGGAATAACCAGTTGAAACCATTCGAAAGTACGAAGCGAAAACATGACAGGAAGGAAAGAAAATGGAATACTGCTAATCATGGATGGGGGGACACCAAAATGTGGAATGCCATATAAAAAAATCACGAATAATATAAATAATCTAATTTCAATCAGTTCAGTCAATCTTCCTGCAATGCCCCCCCCCCCCCCATCCCCATCCAGGAATAATGTATAGATTTGGAGTAATTGTCGTACAATAAACTTTGAGGGCAAGGTGATATGGTCCCGAGATCGAGGGCTATATCAACTGTCCCGAGAAGTTTATTATGCAGACAATTACGACAAATCATTTCTAATCTAACATGGTAAATGATTGTTAGGAAACAAACGTAACCATGGCTACACGTGTTTGTTGCGGTCATGACGTTTTTGTAGGCCGTTGCTCCTGGAAACGTAAATCTGATATAGGCCCTGGGGTCGTATATCAACTGATATTACACCTTTACGAATGACTGAAATGCTAAGAGCCCTCTGACGTCACCATGTTGGAATATTGCGCAAGGACACATATAGTCCAGTTGCCAAATGATTATTTTCTTGTGAAGCATGTTTTGGCGTCATTATGAACTTTTTTTGTTGATTCATCATCTCTGAGCATTCCTGAGTCAGAATCAGCCGGGTGCCACCTTGGCACCCTTGGGGAATTTTTTTCAGAGCCAAAAAACAAAATGGCTGCCACCGAATACTGCTGAATTTACTTCTTTGGCAATGTCTCCGCTTCTATGCCACTTAGAAGCACAAACTTGGTGTCTACTACTAGGTTTTCATGGTCAAGGAATCCAAATATAATACTGCCAAACATGCATATATAACAGCTTATTCGGTTTTCGAGATTGACGAACCCGATCTTAAAAAAAATTGGTTCTGTTCAAGTCATATGCACTATCCACTTTAATCAACAATCTTGGTGTTCACTACTGGGTTAGTGAATCTATAGTACTGACCCAGCAAAAGCTGTATGATTTTAAATCATCAACTGTTACATGTGACAACATTGTGGGTCATTACAGATTATAAGCACATGATCAGTCATCATTATCGCCTTCCTGAACAGGTTCTTCTTTGTATATTCGTTGCAACAATCTTGGCTTAAAATACAGCCACGGAACTTCGAACAGCACATCTGTTGTTGAGCAGCGGATTTCCACAAAACTTGCATTCGAGCATGGTGTACATGCCGAGCAAAGGCATTTTGTAATGGGGCAATACCTTCAGTTTTGCAGCTGATGTGATCTTCGAGTTTGCCATCTTCACCTTCCGTACAAATGTCGGCAAACAGACATTGATCACTTCTCCGTTTGGAACAATAACAGGCAGCAATAAAGGCAGTCGTTGTTTCTTCTGTTCCTAGTTAACCAAGTTAGTTGAGGCGATGTCCTCCCATATGTGACTTCAATGGTGAGGCATTCACAAACAGATATCACGATACACAATTGCACAGTATGGCCAGCATAATATACCGTTTGAGGGTGCTGTGAGTGATCTTTGATAGATACAGTAAAGATTACAGAGATTTGAGAGATACAGTAAAGATACAGACCAACCCAAAGCAAATGACAAGATCCAGACGGTAAAGAACGATATTATTTCTGCAAAAAGTGGTACACAAAGTAACCTACAACAAGGCTCGATTGAAGCCGTTCATCTACTTCAGTGGAATAGCCACCAGTCATGTCTTGAAGACGACCAAGGATTGCGAGCTGTGCGGAATAAATGACTGGTACATGTTGACAGTTGTTTGATATTGTGCGAGCTGCTGATCATTTGGTCGCCTGGTCCTTGTCTGAGACAGCTCAGAAGGATGATGGTCAATCCATTGGCCATCTTATAGAAACAGGTCAGCGTCATTCTCCTTCTCCGCTCTATGAGTGATATCCATCTGATGTCATTAGGAATAGCTGTAATGCTGTCTGAATGACGATTGTCATAGGGTTTGTTTGAAATCTGGCCGCAGATCACTGAACCTTTCCAAGCTGGTTTTATAGCTTGGCCTGATGTGGGCACCGGACCACACAGCAATATTAAATGAGGTCAGATGAGAGCGAAATTTTTACTTTGGCTTGGATGACTTGTCACATCGAATAAGGTTTCTACAAGGGAAGCATAGTGCCCGAGTCGCCGTCGTTTATGGGTTATCATCCTGTACTGTCCTGCCACCTATGGAATATTGATACATGTAGGTAGCAATAGGTTTTGTGGCCAGCGAAATTCTTACAATGTAGCAGTTTTCAGTATTGAAATCCATTTGCCTTTTGTGAATTCAGGCTACCAGTCAATGTCATTATGAAGCAGAATGTGATTCTCAGTTGACGAGATTTCATGACAGATCAAACAAATATCTGCACGCAGCCTGGTGGTTGATGTTAAATTTATCGTGATGTCATCTATGAAGAGTAGAAACAGCAGGTACTAGACATTCAGAGGCCAAATTTCCATCCATGTGGATCTTTTGGGTTCTCTAATCCTTAAATGAACCAATTCATAGAAGATGTTTGTCTCTGATTCCATAATAGTCCAGTTCTGCTTTTTAGTCTGGAGTGTAGGACCCGATCATGTGTCTTGCTGAAGTCTAGTATGGCCATATGTACTTGTTTGCACCTGTTTGGGGAAGTCATGTCGTGAATCGCAATGATGAGTTGGGACTCATATGGACGTTTAGCTCGGAATCTGTGTTGGCAGTCGACTAGGATATTGTGTTCTTCAAAATGGTCCATCATGTTGCTCACCAGAATATGTTCCATCACTTTGCAAATCACGGTAGTGCCACTTTATTTGTATCACATCCACACTGGGACCACATTAGCCTTCCTCCAGCATTCGTCAAACTGCTCGAACACACCGAAGCATAGCAAAATATATGCCAGGTGTACATGTCTCAATGGGGAAGGTGGGTGTAACACTGTGTACTACAGTATCTGTTTGGCATTGGAAAGGCCACAGCATTGAAGACCCCCACGACGGGAAATCATCTAATCAACCAGAAGCAGATGAACCAAACCTGATGCTTCTTTTGCTGCCTATCATGGTTTCAAACTGAGAGATGATATGTTTGTTCACCACCATCCTGTGAAGAACACATTAGCCTTGAAACTGAAGGTATTGCCCCTATCACAAGATGACTTTGTTCAGCATCTACATCATACTCAATTACAATTCTTATGTATAAATCCAATCCTCAATCAGATCCTCCACACTTTGACCCGACCCGATATGGTCGTAATACAGATGGAAACGGCACAACATGCATCCAACCCCGCTTCCAACTGGTGTTTACACTGTACCTGTCGCCTATCTACAAACAGTCGAATGTGGATGCTCCACCAGCCGGCCATGTTCCACTGGGAGATGTGGCTGTGTAGTACCATAGATGTCTTGTTCCAAGTTCTGTGCCTGTTATTCTGGACCAAATTGTTGCAATGAACATACCAAGGAAGAACCTGTTCAGGAAGATGATGTTGATGTCGGTTCAAGTTACGAAGAATTGCCGATGACTCGTAATGTTGCCACATGTAACACCTAATTTAATAGTGAAAACATATTGTCACATTTATTGTCATTGATTTATTGAGCCTGAATACATAGTAGTGGACAGCAATAAATGTTGTACTGAGTGGCAAATGCATGAACATTTAATCACTTCACCGGAACCAGATTTTTCGAATATCTGGGTGGGTAATCTCGAAAATCTGATGAGCTGTTATATATACAAGTTTGGCATTATTATAAATGGATTCCTTGACCATGAAAACCTAGTAGTAGACACCAAGTTTGTGCTTCTAAGTGGCCTAGAAGCGAAGATATTGTCAAAGAAGTAAATTTAGCGGTATTCAGTGACAGCCATTTTGTTTTTCGGCTCTTAAAAAAATTCCCTAAGGGTGCCAAGGTGGCACCCGGCTGATTCTGACTCAGGAATGCTCAGAGATGATGAATCATGTCTATGTGCTGACTTTTTTTATGGAGGTTTCATGCCAAGCTATCGACGCACGTTTTGGCATGTAAACGTTTAGATACCTACTGCAAATGAGGATTTTCTTCGTCCTTGACATAAAATCTCTCGAATTGATGGGAAACTTTGACTATTCCACAGATATATCAGGCATGAATCGATGTGGTAGGTTTGAGAAAATTACGTAAAATGTTCAAATTATCTAAAAACGTCCCAAAATGGCGGAGCCGATGGAAATTGACGTTCCCAGAATGCAAAGCAAATCTTACCACAATCACGCGTATTTTGGAACACAATTTCTGTTCAGCGATTCGTGCATGCATACATGCATGTGGGCATCTGCGTGTGGACTTTTTGGCGTTATGAAGTAATCACAACGATTCGTCTGCGATGCCACGGCTACATTTACCGCAATTTGACGTATTTTATAAAATGACAATTAAGCAGGTGTTCTATGCTGGATTGTGAAGTCTTTTTATTCTTGAGTGGTATTTCAATTTGCCCAGTCAAGGTATGTGTTAGGCTATATCTGATGATATCAGATGCAGATATTCTTCATAATTTCCAATATTTTGAGGATATTTTCATGAGGTTTCATATCATTTTAGCAGGCGTATCTGTTCCATTGTTCGATTTTAAAATAAATGTTTACTTATTAGTAATATGAATGAAGTAGGCCATGTTTTTCATCCTAGAATACGGATTTGAATTGGAATCATGTAGGGGATAAACTTATGGCTTCTTCTTTTTTTCTTGGGGGGGGGGGGGGCGGGGTAACGTTGTGTAAGATAAATTCGGCTGTTGTGGTGCTGATGATGTGCTCAAGCTCTAATGTCGTCTTCCGCAGTTTGATGCATTTTCTTGTCGGGTAATAACGCAGCGAGGCGCGCGAAGCGCGCCGAACTGCGTCTAATGGTATTGCATGTCCGAGAAAATAACACCAGAGCAGCAGAAACTAAAGATAGTACCAACTAGCTATGATCATAATTTTCATCTCTGCGAGTTTCGACCGTAAGTTTTTTTTTAGACAGGAATCCCCTAGCGATCTGGGAGCAAATTTCCCCGCTCAGGGATTTTTTGTTTTTTTTTGCGAAGCACCGTTTCGCATTATGGTTTCACGATCGTTCTTCAATCGGTTATTGCAATTTTTATTCGAATATGTAACATGGTTACGGCAACTAGATGACATTTATCAGTCTTTTTGTGTCGCGGGTGAAATTCAAACAACGAGACTGGATCTGTGAGATATAACAACGCGACTCCATGACAACGGCCGCACAGTACCGTAATTTCACGTAAACAGGATACTCGGATTTCTGTATAGCGTCACGCGAACATGCATACATGTACATGTATACTGGTGTATGCCTACTACTGTATACGAGTATATGACAACGATAATGAGTTATGCCGTATTCGTGCGTATATTCTAGAACTTTGGCCCCTTCTGTTCCAGAACGCAAAGGGTTTTTGACTGCCTGATGTTGGATGGTGAATAGTTCAAATTATGCAATTTTCGCTGAAATTACTGCTTGCAAGCACATAAAAAATACTCGATAAATATTGCCCAACGTTATTTTCTTCCAAATATTGAACTGGTATAATGACATATCTCTGCTGATTAATGAATTCAATTCTTGAACATTCATACTAGAACATGTATATTTTCCGTTACCACGGCTATAGGTATTTTACACATGTTAGCAGGAACTTTTTGATATCCACAAAAGACTGGAGCCTGACATACATGTACACTTGGCGATACACACAGTTATTCTAGTATAAGGAAGAAAATTAAACACCCATTACTTTATAGGTAATTCCATTCATGCCGAGTACCTTTGGAAGAAAAAAAATAAAACCTCCCCATGTCAAATAGGCTTATTTTTCGTTACATGAAACCGTGTTCTTTGCTGATCAAATAAAACAGACTTCAGTCAGTGTTTCACTTAATTTTATTGTCACAATAGGAAACCAGACCGATAACAACAAAAAGATATATGTGCTGTCAAAATTAAAATTAGACATAACTGTGTATCTCTTACTCTTACGTGTATCTTTTACAATCAACTACTCTGATATATTGACGAGTGATGAACAAAACAAAGCCATTTCGGACTGCTATTCCTGAACCAAAAAAAGGGAAAATGAATTTATAATGTTTGATACATGCAATATGTAATAGTCACAAATAATCATGACGATAAAATTTGTCCATTGTATACATGATATTATGAAGAATAATATGCTATAACCACGATTTTACAGATTCAATGTTGAGCAGAGGTATGTTCAGTGTGACCGACACTTTCACACCTTCAAATTGAATAGTCATCCAGTAGGCGTTGTTTCCACAATATTGTGCAGTAAAATCACTGTTTGATGTATTCCGCATCACTGCCATTGCTAATAATTTCATTCGTTCTTGATTTTCCTGTTTGTGTGTGTGGTCAAAGATTTTCTATAGAAAATCTTTGGTGTGGTGCTTGACACTGCATAGGGATATTGTTGGCTCGAATAAATCTATTGTCTTGATCTGTTGTCTTGAATTGGCAGGTCATCAGATGAATCAACCGCCTCTGTGGCCGAGTGGATGGGACCGGTGGCTCTTGAAGCAATGAAGCTCAGAGGCGGTAGGTGACGCGGGTTCGATCCCCGTCACCGGCACAAAGTAGGTGGAGTTTTCATCCTGGCAATGCAAAGGTTTCTCCATACGAAAGTGCTTTCCAAATTCTAAATTGTCACCCGACGGGGGATGGGGAAGACAGGCAGAATTGCCTATCATCATGGACCGTCGTTAAATAAATCTGATTATTATTATATAATCTCCCGGGCAATTTTGACATCAGTTTTTCCTCTATACTAGTAGTTAGTGTATGGATATAAACATGACAATTGGTTGTGAAAGAAAGTTTTTTGTTGGAAAGTTTATTCACAACACAACTAGTGTGTGGTTGTCTTTATCTGCCTTTTATCACTTTGTGCTACTGATATATTCTTATCGCTGATTATCAAAGTTCACAGAAATTGCTCATGGGTTACATATGGCGTATTGAATTTCATGTCAGTGGGCAATTGAAACGATTAAAAACGATTATGAAAAATGTTTTTTTTTAATCAACTAAAAACTTCATTATAATTACTGTTTTAAGTGTATTTCTCTCCGAAAATTCTAGGCACATAATATCCATTGAATCTCATGCAGTCTTGGACAATATGTATTCCCAGGTAGTTTCATATATATAGTAAGTTGTTAGGTTAATAAATAACAATGGTCATGATGAAAATTCTGCATTTATGATGTTGTGTATTGTTACTCATAAACTCAATCTTTATATTGATTATCTAGGGGGACAAATATCGCCCATACTGGGTCACTTTTCCTACCTATCAAAACTCAAGTCAGAAGTCTTGAGTAATTTGACTCCCATTTCATCTCCTATAGTACTAATATAATTGTTGCATCTTGAGGTTACAGCTATCGTCCCGTTGTTTTTCATCTCGTCTTGAGGTTACAGTGCTGCTGAATCAGTGAGTGCATTCTCTTCATGCCAGCCATTTGTTCTAAATTCGTCAACATTTTGGGGATGTTCAAAGCCTTTAACACAACTTCATGTCAATATGTTATAATGCAGACCATAGAGACGCAGCGAGTGAAAAAGGAGCCTTCTGAATATTTAGATACAATAACAACAATTGGTTATGATCAAAGTGTTTTTTTAGTTTCATTGTTACACACCTAGATCTAGGCCTACTGACTGTCCATGACTTACGGCTAGGGCAGCCTATTAGGGCCATACGACTTCTTTTTTTCAACTTGAATATTCAAAATGACAACTTGAATATTCAAGATGGCAAGTTGAATATTCAAGATAACAACTTGAATATTCAAGATGTGTAACTTGAATATTCAAGATGACAAGTTGAATATTCAAGATAACAAGTTGAATATTCAAGATGTGTAACTTTAATATTCAAGACGACAACTTGAATATTCAAGATGTGTAACTTGAATATTCAAGATGACAAGTTGAATATTCAAGATGTGTAACTTGAATATTCAAGTTAACAAGTTGAATATTCCAGTTAACAAGTTGAATATTCAAGTTAATAAGTTGAATATTCAAATTAACAAGTTGAATATTCAAGTTATTAAGTGGAATATTCAAGATGACAACTTGAATATTCAAGATGACAAGTTGAATATTCAATATGACAACTTGAATATTCAAGATGATAAGTTGAATATTCAAGATGACAACTTGAATATTCAAGATGATAAGTTGAATATTCAAGATGACAACTTGAATTTTCAACTTATTATCGTGAATATTCAAGTTGCATCATGTTGAATATTCAACTTGTCATCTTGAATATTCAAGTTGACAACTTGAATATTCAACTTGTCTTCTTGAATATTCAAGGTACACATCTTGAATATTCATGTTGTCATCTTGAATACTCAAGTTGAAAAAAAGAAGTCCTATGGCCCTAATAGGCTGCCGTACCTACCAGTACAGCAATATATCAATGATAATAATTATTACAGGTATAGAGATCTACAAGAAACCTGCTTTTCCACTCGCTGCGTCTCTATGCTCTGCATAATAACATATTACGAGCAATATAATTTTACAGCAAATCTTCCTCCAAAGCTCATGATTGACCTATTTTATAACAAAAGTGTGTCCTCTGAAACTCGTGAGTAATACTTCATAAAGTTGTTTTTTTCCTAAACACATCGTTTAATTGGCACACATGAGTCTTTAGTGCTCCACTACAGAAATATTATTGTCCCCAATGGAATTTGGGGCTGAGGAAAGGGTGCGGCGACTTTTTGTAACAAAATTCTCAAATGGATTATTTAGGTGCGGCGATTCCATCGACCAACTTTGTTATTTCGCGTGGCCTAAATTCTTGAACGAGACAATCAGAGATTGCACACCTTCGCCCTTCAAATTTAATTACTACAATTGAAGCTGATTACCCTTGCATCTTGAACCTGGGTGATAATCGGGGGTTTTTTGTCGTACGAACATTGGTCATATATCAAATGGTCGGGAATTGACCATAAAAAAAATACATAAACTCATAGGAACATTAATCATCATTCTCGACCACGAATTCAATTCTTGATACTGACCTCCCAAATTCTGCAAGCTTTCTCACATTTATACTGCATATTTTATGTTCCATGTTCTATTGAATATCGTCAGTGGTTTCGGAATTAATACTGCTTGAAATATTAAGTGATTTCAACTGATGACCTTTACATTGGTGATAATTGGGAATTTTGATCGTACGACCATCGGTCATATAACATAAGATGGGGATGGCCATATAAAAATATATAATCAATCGAAATAACTCCGGTTCTAATAAGATTTTTATTCATTTATTTCTGTATTTCTTTATGGCCAATTCCCGATCTTATGGTGTACGGCCGATGGCCCTACACCCAAAACTTTAGCGGTCACGAGTTTACGACTTTTGAGTGTTCTGAGATTCAAGACCATATTACGAAACCAGTTTTCGATTTCTCAAAACCATTTTAGTTCAAGTGATGTGTCTTGATAACAGTAAAAATTTTCTGAAAACTTTCAGCTCAAATTTGAACGATAGGGTCAAGGTAAAAAAAAAAGGTCGAAATAGAAAAGTTGCAATAACTCTGCTTATATTCAGGATTGATCATCCCTGTTAATGTAAGTATCAATCTATTACCACCAATTCAACTAGATATTGATTATGACAATAACAAACATAAAATACAACATTTTGCAATAGAAACAAAGCCCGACCAATTAGTTTATCCAAAGACATTTTGTATTTTCCTATAGTCAATTCCCCATCATTCGTTATATGAGGGTCATTAGTTGAAACCACTGATTCATAATATTTCAAGTGGTAATAATTCCAAAACCAACGAGGATATTGAATATAACATTGCACATAGAGCATTCAGTATAAGTCTGAGAGAGCTAGCAAAGTTTGGGAGATCAGTATCGAGAGTTCATGTCGTGATCGATAACATGTTCAAAATAGAAATATCGCAAGAAATCTAATTTTATAAATGATGGTTTCTCAACATAACTTCGTATTTCCTATGGCCAATTCCCGACCATTTGATATATGGCCAATATTCTTACGATCAAATTCCCTGACGACCAAATTCGCCCAGGTCGAAAATGTAAGGGTCTCCAGTTTTAACTTAACTTATTGTATCTGAAGAGGCGAGTCTGCAATCTTTGATTGTCTCGTTTTGGTATCAACTTCCAGCCACCCGTTTGGCCGACTGACAGTGGTATTACCGAACAGCAGGCGACGGAACACTGCACGGTGGTCATACTGAACGCCCCGATCACGGCCCAGTGTGCAACAAATCTCGATACGGATTTCCAGCGGGAAATCGAGGCTTGCACGCAGGATGTCGGGGTGAGATCATCTTGCGACTTTAAATTTCACAGTATCTTCTATATTTGTTATGGATTTCGTGCAGCGATTGTATTTCGTCTTCAAATCAACTTGCACACAAGGCTTAATGTTTAGTGTATGGTCTGCAAAAGTTGAAGTTTATTATTATACTTCATTCACACAACAAAATAATGGACTGCATGGGTTGACATCTTTTTGGTTGATATTACGTATAAATCAAGCGATACCATCGATACTTCACCATGATGTCAACATTATTACAGCTGTTAGACTGGCTGGAGGCCGCTGACAGTTATGTCGGGCTGATCCGTAGCCGCTGTCAGGATGCCCTCAATGCCGCGGAGCAGGCTGTCACTGACCCTAGTGATGCTGATCCATCGGCTAACATCGCCACACTGCTTTGTCCTGACGATTGTAATGGGCAAGGAACTTGCAATAATGGTATTAGTATTAAAAGTCCAGAATTCAGTCTCAAAGTCCAGCAAAAATGGTAATATATAATGTATTCCAGAGGAATTCGTATGATATAAATTCATCATACGTACACTGGATTTTAAACCAATATTTCCTGCACACATACGGCACCAGTGAATTACAACGGTTGTTGAAGAAACATGAAATGCTTATGGATATGAAATCAACGTATATATTGCATGTGTCGTTTCAGGTGTGTGCGATTGTCAGGCGGGTTTGGGCGGGGCCAGTTGCGCCATAGACGTGACAACACCCCCTAGTGTGTCCTCCTTGCAAGATGACGGCATCTGCGACCAGTCCCTCTCCGAGTGTGACGTCATCAGCGTGTACGGGTCGGGATTTCTCGACACAAGCGCGCTGTCCTGTCATCTATTGCCTGTTCAGGTAGATTAGGAAATGACATTATTGTCGCTTTTATTAGAATGTTCAGGTCGACAAAACTTTAATATATTTTTAATATATAAATACTTCATCATAATGATATATTGGTACGAATTTTGGAAACAGTCCAGTAAGGTCAAAGAATTTTCCAATTTTGAAAAAAAAATAATGTTCCATCAGTTTTATTGATTGCATGTTGAAAACTAATCTCAGGTTTCCGACACCGTGACTGAAGAAACGGGGTTCATCGTTGTTCCCGGAGATTTCTTTTCGGACAGCCACGTGTTGTGCAGATTGCCCACCGTGCAAAGTTACCTGGTCGGAGTGACAAACGACGGATCCAGTCCTGACCCGGACAGTCGTCTGCTCTATGTCCCTCACGATCCACGGTGTGCAAACTGTACGACCTTCGACGGTGGTAAAAACGCAGCTTGCAGCTTCACAGTGAGTGCAATTTATTTTGTCATTATTCGCTTCATCGTCTGAATATATCGATACGAACTAAATGCATAACAGAGTCAAGTGATTTGGTGAAATGGTTAGGCCTAAATGCAACATGTTTGACATTTGTTCTAAATATGTGTAATCACGATACATTTTATTAATATATTCTACTTTTTATCTTGTTCACATTCTTTGATTTATACATTTGGAACACCAGGGTTGAATGTCACTTTTTCGGACAACTTGTTCAAATTACGTGTATTAACAATACACGTAGATACAACTATATATATTTTACACGATGTCTCAATGACGCCAGTTCTTTGTTTTTATTTTAATAAAGAAAAAATATTTCAAATTTGCTATTGCCATCATCAATATTTAGTTGTATTGGTGATAATACAGATAAGTTTATACTCATTTTTTTTTAAAACATATATTTCGAATATCAGTATGACGGGTGTGTGATTGAGAACACATGCTATCTCAAAGACGCCGTAAGTGCTGAGAATGACTGCTTGAGATGTGATCCCGATAGTGACGTCACTGCCTGGTCCAGGACAGGTCGGTATTCTATAATAATCATCGAATATAATACACGTAGTTATTGTGGCGGTGTCAAATATGCGTTGTAATTGTGGTTTTCAATTACTTTGAATATATTTTTTGGGAATGATATTACAATTACATAATTTATAAGCCTGTTAGCGTATAATCCGAACGTTGAACCTAACAACGGAGTTGTTGCCATTCTTACATTTCGGATATTGTATCTCGGCTTGTTGTGAATATTTTGAAGAAGGTTGTGTGAGCGATGGCGACCTTTCGGTTCTTGAGATGGCGTTGATAGGCATCGGAGCGGTACTACTGTTCATTGTTCTTGTACTCGTCCTTGTGATGTGTTGCAAAGCGAAGTCCAGGTCAGTTCACTATGATTGCTTATGTCTTTGTTTATGTAATTGGTTAAAATATAGAACAAGGCTCATATACATGTATACAACGTATAAATCTTGCGTGTCGAACAATTTTTCAACATGTATTTTTAATTTCATGGGAACCCAACTTTCAAACCTCTATATCATTGTATGAAAACGCGACATCATTGCCACCGCTGCGATTATGATGTTTTAAATTTTAATTCTGTTGTTCATGTGCAAAACACACACAGACACACCGCTCCCTCTTTCAGGCGTGCTGGCGAGGAGAAAATGATTCCGGACTCGCCGCCGGAGTCTCACATGCCCATACCCCAGCCGCAATACTACCCCAAGTACAGGGACGAGTACAGTAGCAGCTTGCCCTCATACCACGTCAACGGTGACGGACCTACCTGGCGCACACACCAGGCTAGCGGACCTCACGGGACCACCGTGCGGGTGTGAACGACGGCGCAGGAATAACTACCCGCTTCATCCGTTTCAGATGTACTTTAAGCCGTGATCTAGTATCAGAGTAGGATAACGAGACAGAAAATTCATTTCGATGTGATTGTATATGATTGTTTCAATAAACTATTGCAGCATCCTTTGTGGTGTTTTATACCTATACTCGGACAATGAATCAGATTACATGTCTCATTATCTGTATTTAAAGTTTCCAATTACCACACACTTGACAGAGAACGAATGGGTTTGTTTTGTTGATTCATTACAACAAAATACTCCATCACTGTTTATTGCAGAATGCATTCCAATACAAATCTTTCCATGTACCCGATGTGGTTACATGCTTGAACACATTGATGGTGATGTAAATGCACATAGATTCTACTGTTCAAACTCATACTGTCACCCCAAATGACGATACACAAATTTCACAATCTTTCATAGGTAGATGTTTTCGATATAGCATTTTAGTATCAGTATTAATAAACATGTCAATGTTCTCATAGAGGATTGCTAGATGGTATCATGAATTTCATCACTGTTGTTTTGATACAAGTCCGACAATTCCATAAGCACGTGGCACATGCTTAATTGTGTAGGCGTAGTACAGACTGTTAAATACACGACTTGAACGATCATCCGGTGGTGTAGTGGATATCATAGAGTTGAGCCGTTTGCTACTTCTTTCTCGGTGCCCCGAACTGATCCAGAATCTCTTCGTTGTTTCGTAGCTTCAAGGTGGATTCTGTATGGCGTATTCGATTAGCAACACTTCTGCTAAATTGTCAGCCGCAACAAATCGTACAGTGGCAGACCCTCCCACAGAGTTCACACACACCGGATCTTCTGCAAATTCAAAACAGAATAACATGAGTTTATCGTTGTGGTAAAGTATCGAGTTACGTAAGTCGATTTATCGAGTTACGTAAGTCGACAAATAGAAAAAAAACTTTTAGTTTGGTGGCCCTAATCCTCTTCCGTAGTAAATACACAACAGACAATTCGTAAATATTTCTTGTTTATTCAGAAATGGACTAATTTCTTGGTACATTGACCAGCTGTGACGCATCAGAGATGAGAGAAACAAGTTTAGTTCCTGCAAATTAATTCATTCACAGCTTAATAGCCAACGAAAAATGTGGACATTATATGCAGTCGACGATTATATATGATTTTTCGGTGACAGTCTGAACCGGAAGCTGAAAAACTAAAACACACAGGCCCCGCCTTAGAAGAAATGAAAACTCTCACTGACCATCGTTCAGCTGTATCGGGACGGGCGGGTGTCGACTGTCGTCGTACGTCTGACTAAGCGTGCCGTTGTGGTCGGGCGCCCGCAGACACAGGGAGAAATCCGGGCCGCCCCCGTCCCGGGAGAAGGAGGCCGACAGCTCACCTCGGGGGTTGTTCCACTGCAGCTGGCCTTGTTGACACTCGGCATTAGGGCGGACGGTCTGACTCTCCGGCAGGCTCGCGCTCACGGACGACCTGTGCAGAAAAAAAAAACATGAAATGCTATCAGCTACTGTGTGCATAGAAATATACTGTCTTTTATCCATAACCAAAGAACATTTTCGCTGTTTTCACAAACGATTGAGGTTAATTTTTTGTTCGTTTTGAAGAGCGACTCTTTCCATAAATCAGTGAATGGAAAGAGACTCGAAATATTGAAAAGGACGTTCGTTGAAAAAGTCGCTCACCAACCCAATACAACCAGAAATTGATGACGCCAATAACAAATCTAAAATACAGCATTTTGGAGTAGAAACAAACTGATTATCCCACCCATAGTCAAGCAGTGTGTGAAATGTAGTTGTTTCTACTGTACATCCGATGGAATTAGCATACAGCTGCCCAACAACCAATCAAAACGATTTAGAAATCCGAAGTAAACCCCATCAAAATATTCGATCACTATCAAAATGTATACAGATCTAATAAATAAATATGTTCAAGTTCAATTGTAGTATTCGAACAGAATATAATTCTGGGCACCAGTAAGTGTCCTTTGTGAAAATTTGATAACAACGAATAACTTCGACTGTGTATACTCGATAGCTAGAATAAAATGTTGCATTTATATATGTATCGAGATCGGCAAATTATTTTAGTTCGTTTTGACTGCAGATGCGTGCGAGTGTCCTTTGCTGTTCTCGGCTTCAATGATTCTTTGTCGAGTGTCATTCTTTTCAACAGCGCAAATGAAGGCATACTTTCCGAAAAGAATTCTTCCAGAAATGACCGTATCGGTATCCAATAAAGTGTTTGTATTTGATGGAATATATGTATATATCTCGTGTAGGATTCTATCTATTACCGTCGGTGCTAGAGTATTTGCTCATCGGCTCATGCGTCTGCTGTCCGTATGGTGCAATTTGCCCGGTGATACTAGTACATTTTGTAAAAATAAGTCCAACTCATAGTATATACTGAGTTTACATATCCAAACAAATACCAACTAGAATCATAATTCATAAATGATTGTGTAAAATCTGAACGCTATCATATTAGATATATACATCATTATACACACATGATACGCCGCGAGAGGCCAGGATGTCACACTTTCATGGCTTGGCCGTCACTTAAATAGTGTTTCCTCACAAACAATTTGTGGGGCCACACTTTGTTTTACTATAGACCGGACAATAGCTCACCCAAAGGGTTGAAAAGTGACATTCGTTCACCACCAATATATTGTACAAAGTCAGTCCTTGGACAACATGGATTTGGAAGACTTACTGATATCGATTATTGATTTGGAATGATTGAAATCAGATAAAATATAATAGTTATGACATGAAGTGATTAAGTATTTGATATAATTGCAATCAAACCTCTTTAATAGCTGAACGTGTACTTTATAAGTCTTTGAAATGATTGTAGAGTTGTTTGAAGGTTCTCCGATAATGAAATTCAAACATATTGTGAATACAATAAGCGCGACCAGTCGTGTGTCCCGTCATGTCAACACATACTGACAAAAGCATAATTTTGTTTGATCTTTCATTGTCAAAGCCACCAGTTCATATCACATTGCATGAATAAAGGTACACATCAATCAATCTAGGTTTTATACAACTGGAAACGTATATTGCAATTAATGCAGAATTATTGCACTGCATATAGATGCATGCCAAAGATAAAACCAAAAATAAACTAGATTTCACGTTTTCTGTAATCACTGTAACAATATTGTTCCACAGCGCGCATAATCCGGTAATAACGACAAATAATTGAACGATATACTGCGGGTATAGGGGCTTTACTGAAAAGACTTCAAAAACAACTTGGAAATATTGAAAGTACCGACTATAATGTTCACAAATGACACATCAGGTATTGACAACAACGTTTCCCCACCTCCCACTGTGGCCACAAGAAATGATCACAAAGAAGGAAAACCCTTCTCGTAAAACAAGGCCTTTGTCAATACACTTTACACCGCGGCGATGGCCAAATTCTCTAATCTCTTGAGTGTATTTAACAGATTCCACGCATGGGGGAGATTTCAGGAAAAGGTCGCACAGCTAAGACAAACACGGGATTGTTTGTAGTGAAATCTGCGCCAAGACGTGATGGCGGAAGTATGCTAATCATTCGCTTGTAGATGTTTCGATGTAGTTATACTTGCCAGGGTAAAGACAAAACAAATGTTTACTCATGTCACAAAAATATACATAAGCGAAAGCGAGGAGATCTGTCGCTTCAATCGAGCCGCTCGGTCAGAAATTTTTTCATGAATTATTTAGATATGTGCAAAACTACACATTGATTAAATTATATCTATATAGGCTAGATGTACCGCATCGCAAGTTTGGAAAAGAACTAACAAAACCAACTGCGGAGGAACTCGGGTCAGGCGAATCGGTCTTCGTCATGTGTAGTTAAAAATGCCAGCCGGCTATATACTAATAATGAATTTGCTATATGTACGCGATTGCAATTGAGAACCAAACGGTTTTTTTTTGTTTTTTTTTCAAATTGCATTTGGGTTGATTTCCTGCATCCATTAATATGAAAAGTCGAGTCGAAACATATTATTAAAATATTGATATTAGAAAGCTTTCCTACTGCGTTCTCAGCCGTCATTTTTTAATTGATGATCACCCAACCGTCTTTTCTATTGGTAGAACAATCCAACGATGCTGCTCGACGAATATGTTATCAATTTATATAATCACCATAATTATTATCGTATAAATGATAGATGCTTTCACCGACATGTTTGTCCGATCACATACTTGAACAGGTGTACGACCGCAATAAAACGTAACAACCAGCTTTATCACTGTCACCTGTGGCCCAAGACTCGAGGAGGTCATCGAATTACCCATTAATACGAGTAACAAGCATAAGACAAAATACCTAGGGTGAAACCCACTGTGTGTTTCAACTAAGTAACCGTTGATGAGTTCCCGCGAGAACGCGGTGTTACAAGGTCGTGAACACATACTTGTCAAAATACCGACTGGTATGAGGTGGTATGTGCGTAATAATATACCGTTATAATGTTGAAAACGAAGTTAACCGCGAGTGAATGAATAATAATATGTTCGGCCACCTTTGTTTGGTCGCATTATTTTTACAAGCCCCAACACATTGACCTCAATGTTAACATCACACAAACAATATTTGAGATGTCAATATAATTTCAATGTCGCAAAAGTATCAAATTAGTTTTCATCTTTCCAAACCCTTACGCCAACTACAGGGTGGGTATCTTGCATACTAAATATTCACTGAATTCATTAGCCTATCGAAATACACGTATTTTTAATTTCACTCACAGGGCGGTGAATTCTAAATATAAGTATAGTGTCCCAGGTTGTTCACGAATAGTGTCTTCTGATTGGTACAGACTGAAAGTGTATACTTGAATAGAATTTTGAATAATATTATTCTAATAATATTCCTACCTCCATGTACATCCTTTGGGGAATGACGTCACGGGAAATCCCATCGCCGCAGAGCAAATTGCCATGGTAACTATGGAGAAGGACTCCATGATTCGACCATACGGGGAGGATTTATCCACAAGTATCTCACAGGTGATCCAATCGATAACTACAGTATTCGACGTTTTAAGTTCCGGTTGAACACGCTATTTGAATCGATCCGAAAACTCAACAGAGGTTGATACGTATAGGTAATTCATTTTTATAGCTGCAAAATGTTTATTCGGATCGTGTTTCTTCAGTATCCTTTGTTTCCCAAGTTTCCCCTGACCGATAAGTTTATTCAATTTTTCACAAATGCAGTGAAAGCAATACCTATGTGTCAACTGCTATGGTATCGTCCACACTATACGGCCGAACATACACAGTCACCGACCCTTGTTGACACAAGGGAGGCCCGCTGATTGGCCACCGTCACAAGTGCGTATTATGTATCATTGCGCTTGATTTAGACACTGTGTTATGTATTCTTCCGCCTATGGTCTACACCCCGATAGATCTACCCATAACTCAGTAACAGGAACGTGGTCAATTGGCTTGCGCACACACGCGCTCTTGACAATGAAATAACGGCTCATCTGTCACGGCTTTGTCGCACTGACTGACTGAAAATTTCCCGCAATACATAGCTGAAAAATCATGAGTGCAATAACGTTTATTTTGTAGAAAAATATTGCCAATTATTCAATGTCAAGAGTGCTTAGTGTACACGACTGGAAATAAATATACATGTTATGAAATTGCTATGAAAATTGAATAAAACTGCAATTCCAAAGCGAAAATTCATGTGAAAAAACAATGCTAATGATACTCATGAATACACGCGATAAACACATCTATTGTACTTGGTAGATTTTTTGACAGTGTATGGGCCATGTAAAGAAATAACAATCCAAAACATTGAATTTCGCTTGATGGTACTGTGGTCATTATCGTGTGTGATTAGCAAATACAAATAGGTGATGCCAGAATATTTGAACTGTGCCGGGCTAAATAAACCCCTCTCTCGTGTGAAACCTGTCCAGAATGGATGGGGATAAACATGGAATTTTACTTTGTATTCAAGGGAGGACCAATCAGAAACGAATGCGGCAAACAATGAACATGATGAGTTCTTGGATGGTGAGCCCATTTTTCGCGCTTCGTTATTTCTCATATAAACTGAATTACATAAAATCAGCCATGTGAATAAAACCAAATGAAAGTGATGTACATTTTAACACACAAGGACAGTTTTATCGTCACACATGTGACCTTGGTTGAGAGAGAAGTGACAAGCTTATCGTGTTAAAAACAGTGACGTATAAGCCTTTTGAGATTTGGTCACTTCTTCGTACAGGAAATAAACATTTATGCATAAAATGCACTCGAGCACGATTCGTACTTCACACATTGTTGTAATTCGTCACACGCTAACCAAATCGTGAATAATGTACATATTTCGTAGTTATAAGCTGGAGAAATGGAGCCCACAGGTGCGATTGCGAAACATGATGTCAACCGAATTTCATTGCTTGGCGGATCATCTGCTACGGGAAACTATATTATCACTATGGACATTTTGAGAAGTAGGAAGTTAACCAGTAAACCAAAATAAGAAATTTAATTATTTATATGCGGAGGACGATCAGTGGTTTACAGCAAACATGGAGTATTCGCCAGTCACTCGACTCGTTTTAATATCTGCGATTCTTGAGATGATCTCTATCCGAACAGTCCACACAATAGGATGTACTTGGCGGTAAGATCTGATATTTATTATCAAATATAAAATAGTAGATATGCATGAGAAGCCAGATAACCTATCGAAATGAGCGACTGGCAATTCCTCCTTGGATGAAGTAGGTAGAACCACAGCGCTGGAAGGCCACTCCCTCATTGAGAAAGTACGAGTAGATTACGTTTGCTATTGTCATCATCACAATCTAGTTGTATTTGTGTTTATAAATTGATACTTACATTACGTTACATGAGAGTTGAGGAGCAGTGGTTCCTCTATTTTCTTATACGAGTCTTTTGGCATGAAAAAATAATGTCAGACAGATACAAAGGCCTAAGTCTGAATTTAATAAAATTTATTAAATATATTTGGTAGTGGCTAAATATGAATACCAACAAAACATTGCTTCCAAATTAACTTTCAAATGAATCATTCTGAATTTTGTTTTTGGTGATCCCCGTTGATTTATATGCCTCCATGTCATCAACGCAGGTCGTCCGTGAGCGCGAGCTTGCCGGAGAGTCAGACCGTCAGCCCTCACGCCGAATGTCACCAAGGCCAGCTGCAGTGGAACAACCCTCGTGGTGAGCTGTCGGCCTCCTTCTCCCGGGACGGGGGCGACCCGGACTTCTCCTTGTGTCTGCTGGCGCCCGGCCACAACGGCACGCTCAGTCAGACGTACGACGACAGCCGACACCCGCCCGTCCCGATACAACTGGACGACGGTTAGTGAGAGTGCTAGACCCCAGTGCTGTGTCTCAGTAACTCGGTTAAATCCATATCGCTTATTTGAATTCAATAGTTATAATGAGAAGTACAAAGGCAGGTAAAAATAACGTCAAATGGGACATCAAAATTTTGTTAAAATTATTCTGGCGATTTCCAAATCGTTTGAGTAGGTTGTCGGGCAATAGGGTACCTGCGCCAATTGCAAATTCACTGAAGTCATTCGGTAAAGACCCACCTTGCATTTGATGCCCTCTCTGGGACAATCGTTCATCCATAGCGAACTCATTATCGTTGACAAATTTTAGTCGCCCAACTGGTCAGACCGACCTTGTCCTTTGAATATCGATTACTTTTAGTCGAGCATGATTAAACTGTGAAAATTGCAATATCTTTATATGGCAAGGTGGGTCTATATACAGAAAGATACAAACACTTTGTAACTATCGATAATGTACCCCCATTGTAAGCCAATTCATCCAAATGTACAAAAGTTCTAACTACATGCATGTTTACGCACTGTCTGCCCCTGATGGCTCCAGTGTGTTTTGGTTGCAAATAATTGGTTGAGTGTTTATTCCAAAAATGTTGTATTTGAGGTTTGCTACTGTCATCATCAAACTTGTATTAAGTGTATTATTGGTAGAAGGTTGGCACATAAATTGTAATGAAATGTGTCTGCATAGATACAAAATTACAAACCATAATCACAATGTCATGTACATGTATATATACATGCTTTCAGAGGACCCCGTATGTGTCAGCTCTGTGGATGGGTATGTTGTTATCCGGTTTGTGGCTGAAGGAGACACTCTGGACACACAGACAGTAATCGAGTACTCCAAGGAAGATTCAACCTGAAAATACAACAGTGATACATACACGATATTGATACAGTTTATGCCTATATTGGGGATGTGCAATAACATATGTGAAAGGAATGAGTTTTTGTTATATTTATATTGGTGCTCACATCCGACCGAAACAAATGACGTCATTAGACCTCCAAAATGTGTGGTAAATGGAATATGTGATTCGGAATCCCTACGAACTGGTCGCCATAAAATGCACATACACTGTACCAGCACGCATTATCGTTCATTAAACAAATAATGAGTGCAATAAATGGTAATAATCACACAAGTAAGATACACATAGTTTTTTTTAGAAAAACCTGCAAACAGGTCCAGTATAGTGCTTTGACTGTCATTTTGAACTATGACCTACCTGTAGTCAGTTTTGATATGTTGAGAATGGACCTTGTCACAGAAGCGTCTGTGATTTGGATTTCGAAATAAATGTTTCAATCGCAGTTGTATAGAAATTGCACCAGATGTAAGAAGAAACAGCAAATATTTCATGCACTCTCTATTCATGATGACGCCAGCCAGCGTGCCTTTAGATACGAAAGTTTGTTTGAGGTTCCTTTTTATTCGAAAGAGGTTGTATATTTTGGAATTGTAGGTATCACATGAAATTTCTAGTACATGACCTTTATCTGAAATCTTCATGGCAAAGTTGGATAGTTAGTCTGCATTAAAATAATCCCGTATCACGAAATTCTTCACAATTCTTAACAACAAGAATCTCTTTATCTATGTCTATCGGCTGTGGAATATACTTTAAATTTGAGACTTTACTGTGGTCCACGCAAGCATTGCGTGTCATACAGTGATACAAGCAAATTCAATCATGCTTTGCCGGCATATGCAGTGACATGGAAATGATGATTCAGTATAAAAAATGCTACTGATACCAAAAGATCGCCCATTTGTTTAATTTCAGAATTGTACAGATTTTCAGTGATAAATTAATGGTGAAAAAAATATTGAGAATGAAGCATAGCATAGTGGTATATGTGATACTGAAATAAAGGTCATTCTAAGAAATTATTTGTCAGTGATTACTGTCAATCTATGGTATCATATTTTGTTATTCCAAAATGTTGCATTTTAGGTTTGTTATTGGCATCCTCAAAATTTGGTGGTATCGGGGTGAAGGGTTGATACTTGCACATTATGTATTTTCTCTGTAAGGGTATCGAATAGCAACGCCCAGTTATTATTTTGGGGCGTTATTGTTTCCCAATACACAGCTTGATTGCTGACCGGATCAGGTTGCAAGAAGTCTGTTGAGTATGACAAGCATGCAGACGGCACGATAAAACTCTTGGAACAACTAGCATGAACATTGCAAGATGTACGGGACTTGATCGAATCAGACCAAAGAGACACGATAACGACATGCGGGGCTACACTAAAAAAAATTATGTTTGATCATTCACAAGTGTTTTCAGCTTTCTAAACATAACAGCGCTGGCACAACCCACCCTCACAACCCAGGAGTCAGCTGGACTCGTGGATCGTGTTGTGATGGTTATTGTTATGGAGCTTCTGTGAATTTACCTGACTTTTTAAAACAGGGAAATCATACTGAACCTAACGTTTGAAGAATGTAAAATTATTTTGGAGAAAAAACTTCCGTCTGTTCACTATAATAATGACATGCAACTAGATCTATTTTCATGTTAATTTTGGGGAATTCATGACGGGTGCCACTAGTGGGGCAGGAAATGCTCACTCTTTCCGGAACACCTGATTTCACCTCCTGATGGCCATTTACGGGGGTTCATGAGTTTCCCTGTCATTTTTGTTTTCTCTCACTTCGTATGCCTGATATGACTTTCTGTCCCCGGACTATGAGATTGGATAACGGACCTTGTTTTGTTTGCTCGGAATACTTAATACTGGGTATTGATTCCACGTCAATGACATATATTGGTTTTCTACTTGGAATTTGTGAAATGTAAAATAATTTGGGAATGATGTAATTTCTACATGAAGTACATAAGAACCAAGCATGTTGGAGAAGTCAGACGAAAATGGAAAGAGAGTTTCAACACCCACGGGGAATAGGCACTCTTTTGGTGCATTCGTGCTATTTGGTAATTGCATGCTCAGCTTGTACATATTTATAATACATGCCCAGAAATTTACACGGATCACGCATGGACATGCAACAGCTCAACATGTTGCCAACTGCCATTATGCCTTCACAGAATGCTCTGGTCCTGGTGAACGATATTTCATTCGAAGCTGTCACACAGAAGAATGTCAATACCATGAGGAAATTTGTTCAATCCAAATTGCTCCATACAGCCGCGGATCCGCCACCGTCTCAACGGAGCACCTGTAACATGATTGTTCGTAAGAAAGTAAAGGCAATGCCTCCATGGGTGTGTTGTGACGGATGTTGTCGCTGGGTGCATTCAAAGTGCATGAACTTGTCCAGGAATCCAAAAGGAGACTGTATTTCCACCAATATGTACACCTCAGTAACAGTTGATCCAGGTATTCAGCTGCCGCGGATGACATCCGAGCTGCATACAGTCCGTTGCATTACATTGGACACTGACTTGTAAATTCAAATAAGTTTATTATGACCACTGTTAATTGTGCACAGCAATTTCTTTTGAACCGAGAGATATAGAAATACTAACATACACACCTACATGAATACAAATGTCCAATGAATAAAACTAACATCTACAGCTAATGATAAATTTAAGAACAATTGTAAGAAGTATTACGATCTTGTACACACCACGAGGACAACAAACATGGATCCTACTCAGGATCTCTGCGTTGGGTACATGCAAGAGATCCATCGGACATTACATGAGGTATGGGGGAGATGGTCTTCAAGGAAGTTGGGGAGCGCATCTTGTGTCGATAATGCTTCCTCGCTTGAAATCCATGATTGGACATGTGTATTATTCATGCCGTGTCACTGTAAAACGAGCACACAGGCAGGGTGTGAACAAAACGTCCCAGCCACGAGAAACAGGTATTTTATTTATATAATTAGCTTCACCCGCCAAGTATGGCACTTCAGTGAAAAGCTGGTTCGGAAAGGCAGGGTGATCAAACGCCTTCAAGACGGAGTGTCAGACCTGCCAGATTCCAAACCCCAAGGTTTGAACCGAATGCGCCACCTGCCGAGACCAACACCATTCCCGATCGACAATTTCGAGCAATATATAACGTGAATTAAAATCCAACTTCAGGAACAACTGGTTACCACACACAGAAACAAGGAAACATTTGTCAGGATCACTGATCTGCTCAGTGAGCCAGGTCCCAATGCTACCGAACGTTGGACATGGCGGCAGTGCCAAGGAAAGATAGAAACACTTGTCGCCAAATACAAACAAATTAGGAAAGAGAATAGCATAGAAGAGCCGAGCCCAATTCTGGTAAGGAGACCATCCGATTCAGTTTTTTTGGGAGCTCGGTATGTTCCATGATTGTTCTGTGTTCTTAAAATGTTTATACTATAAATGTAAGTTGGGGGAAGGGATATGTTAAATACCATTAGGTTCCAATTGCTTATTAGGGTCAAATTACGAGCAAGTCAGAACAATTACACATATAATTACAAATATCAGCCATTCATTATTTCATTTATTCATTGACATGGGCAAAATATCAGTGCATTCTGTTTTTGAAAAGTAAATGGTATTATAGTCCAATTTGTTTCTACATCATTATTTGTAGCTTTTACGACATTATTGACTCTAACACTCAGCCTCGATTCGTCCAGGACACCTCCACCAATGATCAGGATATGCGGGAGCCGTCCTCAGATGAAGCCGATAGCGTGGAGGTTTCAGAAACACATCAAGATAATGAAGATACACTTGAACAAGACAGGCAAAAAGGAACAAGAAGAACAAGATGATCATGACAAGGGGAGCGATGTTAGGAAGTGGTAAAACATGATTTATTTATTTCTACAATCGTGTCCACAGTGCTACGATTCCACACTGTTAGTTATTGATATGCATGCCATCGGAGATACAAAACGAGATTCTTTCGTTACGTGTTTCTAATGCCATTTCACATACATATATTTGTGTCTTTCAATATTTGCTTACTGTTTTTTATCAGTATATTATAATTCACATTGTAGATATGAAGAAACGCGCTATTGTCCCAGAACCGAAAGTCTTCACAGCGAAACCAAAACCATTCCAGTTCAAGAAAGGTAGACCAAACAAGAAACTGAAGCAATGTTTCTACGACCTGAGCAGGCTGCATCTGAGAGACACCGATAATCTCTTCTGGAACTCAAGAGAGCAGCAAGCAATCGAACAAAGCCAAATGGAAAGCCTATGGCGCCAACGAGAAGCGGATATCGAAAGACAACGCAAGGTAGACGACCAGACTTTCCAAAAAAAACATATTACAGATGCAATGACCATGTTTGCTATGATGGGCATGGGATGTACCCCATTCACTCTTGGTGTAGTTCAAGATAGAATACCTCGTAATCCACACTTCCCGGGGGCTATACCATCAAACATACCCTTTCCCTCACTGCACATCAGACCAAGTGGTAACACCTCCACCTCCAGGCTGACAACTCAGACAGGCATCAACTAGTCAGGCTGACAACTCAGAACCACAGACATCAAATGGTCAGGTTGGCAACATGTCCTTCAGGCCTGATTCATCGAATAGCCAGTCAAATAACTCCGGCCAATCAGCTTCACATGAGAGTAGAATGGAGGTGGAATGTGAATTAATTCATTAATGATGCAATTTCTAGGAAATACAATATTACCAAGAGAGCCATGCATTGTGGAGAAATCAGACGCAAATGGATAATGAGCTCCAAAATCCATGGGGATGGACACTAATCTAGTGCATTCGTGCTGTTGAGTCAGTGCATGCTCAGCCTATGCATACTAATTATACATGTACATGGATCATGCATGGAAATGCAACATCTCCGTGCCTATTGCCACTATGCCTTCACGGAATGCTCTGGCCCTGGTGAACGATATTCCCCTGCAAGCTGTCATATAGAAGCATGTAAACATCACGAGGAACTTCGTGCAATCCACCATACAGCGAAACAGGCACCATCTCAACAGAGCACATGCGACATGCTTGGTTGTAAGAAAGACAAGACCGTCATTGGTGTACTGCGACGTCTGTGGTCGCTGGGTGCATATTTAGTGCATGGACTCGTCCAGGAAGCCGAAAGCAAACAATATTTGCCCAATATGCACACCTCAGTTAGATCCATGTATCCAGCTCCCGAGGAAGAAGTCCGAGCTGTATACAGACCGTTGTGTGACATCGGACACGAACTTTGACAAGTGCTCTTTGACAAGTCCTATAGTAGGGTCCTAACTCACCTCCAAGGTCATATCCATCAATCCTAACATTCGATATATCTACAACACTGGCCTCTTATGAAGTTGTAGACATTTACTGTGAAACTGTACATGGATGCCTATCGGATACCAAGTCATTTGGTAACGCCTACGTGGAGCGCATGTTGTTTGTTTTCCACAATACACGGTTTATATATTGTTTCAAAATAGCCTTCAAGAAATTGCTGCTGGTTGTAAGAAAGCAAAGGCAAGGTCTTCACATATGTGCTGCGACGTATGTGGTCGATGGGTGCATTTTGAGTTCATGAACTTTTCCAAGAAGCCGAAAGGTACCGAAATATATAGAATTAACATTTTACTGTTACTGTCGTCCGATTTGTCATATCGTAACACAAGCCTGATAAACGCGGGGTTCGAATAGATGAGTGTGACTGAAATTAATAGACGCCCGGGCGTCTATTTGAAGTTTTAAGGTAACTTAAAGAAAAATAAATTGATAGATGAAACAAGCATCTGGCTGAACTTGCGTGTAAAATTGTACATAATTTTTCGCATCATGTGTGGTGAATTTCAGAAAACCAATTCTCGGTACGTGATCACGAACACATGAATTTATTTTTGTGCAAATATAATCGCAAACAACACCATCGCGAGTAATTTCTACCTTGTTTTCCGTTGCATACATCCAGGTATCTATATTCGGGGGTAATATAATACATTCTCGTTATTCCGTAGTATATCCTATTGAACAGACGCCTAGCAATATAATACATTCTCTTTATTCCGTATATCCTATTGAACAGACGCCTAGCAACCAAAGACGTCTAGCAACCACAAATTCGAAATATATCTGATCAGAATTCGCGGATACCAAAAGAACATATTACATTTAGACACATTCACACGTGTTTTTATCAAAAATAGTTACAAATAATACTAGCAACATTTTCGTCATTCGGTGGCGGCCATTTTGCTTTTCAGATCTGAAAAAAAATACTCAAGGGTCAAGGGTGCCAAGCTGGCACCCGTCTGGTTTCGGTTCAGGATAGGTCAAAAATGACAAATAAACAATAAATCGTTGTACGGACCCCCAAAACACGGTTGACGCTACTTCCGCTCTGCTATCGCGAAGAATGGAGCTAACAAAAATGAAACCAATCAGTAATTAGCTATTCATGTCATGTCACTGTATCATAGCTATTACGGTGGTTAGCCGTCCATATGTCCATTCAAGCAAATTATTATTCAGAATGATAAATGCAGCTTTGTATATTTTGCTAGTATCTATCACGAACATATTGTAATCATATGTCGTGCATATTTTCGTGGCCTTGAACTTTACCTCGAATGACTTTGAATGTAATGTCATGACTGCATGAAGATGGGCTAATTGAAAGGAACCTATAAGGTCTCATACACATCATATCTGATCGTATAACATGAACAAACCGCCGATAAACAGCAACACCCTTGATCTGTTCTTAGTGGTCAATTCAATAAAAATGTTTATTGTTGAAAATAAAGCGTTCGAAAGGTCTCTGTAGTTAGTAGGCCTATGTTAGATTTTGAGTCAAAAAATGATTTTCCAAATATTCGTTTTGCATCAGTAGTCCACTTGTACAGTTGGCCGATACATATGGATTTGTTGCGGGGGGGGGGGGGTATCAGCTTTGACAATGTGATGCGCATTTGGAGTAGTAAAAACCATATGTGTATCATATAGTATTTAAAGTCATAGTAGCAAGGTACCATTGTATTGGTTTATTCCTTTTCAGATATAGACATTGTGGACATTCAGTTATAAAAAATATGTTCGCGGTAATTGGTAGTTAATAACAGCCATAGACATTGAATAGAGCTGTCTTCTATGTCTATGATAACAGCGACATGTTATCGAGTAAAATGAGCCAGTATTACAGTCACCTTCTCACGCCGATGTAAAAACCAGCTTCGGCAGTTTCCGTAATCGTGACGTCAGTTGAGGCAGAATGTGCTTTGATGGTGAAATACGTAATTTGGTGGCCAGCTCAAAGATGGAAAATCACTCCAAAATGCATTCGATTCAAAAGAAACCATGCTAAAACTATCAAATAATGTACATCTTGCAGTTCAACGAACCTCCGTTCCGGGTGAATGAATAATTATAAATTGATTCTAAATATCAATACAAGAAATGCCGTATCTACCACCTCACCCGTTCACTTGAATTATCAAACATACGCCACGGGAAAGAATAGACGACATGCAGTTTACCTTGCTGAATACATGTACTTTCAGTTCTGCCTCAACTGACGTCACCAACCACGTGGCCCACACTAAAATCAAGACCAAAATCTTCACCAATTTACGGAGGGAATGCCTATTTGATTCAATATCTCGAAACCCAATAATTGTATTTGTAAAATTCGTTCGAATTCATTGAAAACTATTCATAATAGACAAAATGAGAAACACTTTCATCGGCATGCTACTAGGTATTTAATAAACACGCATCCATCTGACACCGATCTCGTCTGGGTGTTAAACTCACATTAATATGACAGAATGATATATGGGCATATACGCTGAAGGAAAAGACTTTATGTGAGTACAATAATATACATGGCTACATTTGTTTTCTGACGACATATCACAACATATTTTGTCTAAGAAATTAGACAGGGCCCACGCCATATTCAAGTACGATAATAACGGCGTATGGAGCGATGGCATATCCAGTCCCGCTATCTTGCAAAAGCATTTGTTTTGAAATCATTGGTTCCCTTGGAAATATCAAACCAAAATTCTTCCCTTAGGTCACAATTTATCTATGTCTAGACATCACAAATCATTGCGAGTAATTTGAATTTTCACCAAAAAAATGAGTGATCCCATGTGTTCCGACATTTCTCCAGTGATAAATGAATGTGTGACGTAATTCTAATACGGAACTCATTAGCATACTATGGCCCGGTACTGTGAACAGGAAATGAGATAATTGAAAGCAGAGTCTCGTATGTGGGGAGTGGGTCTCATTTGTGTGAAGCTCGTTCCACGGGTGTGCGACCGAGTCGGTACTCAAAAATCAAAGAAATGCTACATGTATCGGTTGATTGGTGTAAGATATTCATGATGTTCACAATTCAGTTTAATATAGTTCTTGGATCAAGATAGTGTCATATAGTAGATATTGGGCCCGAGCCAGAAAGGCTCCGTGATCCAGACAGAGAGAACGCGCGCCGGCTGGCTTGGCTGGATTTGTTTTTCAGTTTCTAGTTTAGATCCGGGCACCGGAGGAGGCCGATTTGTGGCATTTTGTAGCCCATACATGAGATCGGATCAATAAAGATATATAACCTTTCACAAAGAGTCTCGTTATATATGACATGGTGGACATGTCGGGGATCGAACCCGAGACCTTTCACATATGACATGGTGGAGATGTCGGGGATCGAACCCGAGACCTTTCACATATGACACGATGATGACAAAGACTTCACACTGCAACTAGCAGTGCCCGAAAACATGGCAGAAACTGTCATTTCTTTGTATCATGACAACTTACTAAGCTGTCACCAAGGAGTCATTCGCACGTATTTGACCGTAAGACGGAACTTTTACATGCCCAACATGTTTGATCGGATTAATAACTACGTTAAAGCGTGCCTCAGATGCCAACAATTTCGCGGAAAACCAGACAAGTTGAGACCCTATCATGAAAGGGTACCGGATTCGTACATTCCATTTGACAGGATCAGTATGGATTTCAAATCAATGCCAGTGACGGCATCCGGATATAGACACATGATGGTTCTTTGTGATGAGATAACACGATACGTGATATGCGTGCCACTGAAATTTCTGGACGCGGAAACAATTTGTGAAGCACTAATACAGAAAGCTATTTGTGTCTGGGGAAAACCAACATGCCTCATAACTGACGCGGCTAGTTCTTTGACAGGAAAATTAATGGAATCGCTGTGTAGTGCATTGAAAATTGATCAAAAGGTTATCAGCAATGAACATCATGGGAGTTTACAAGTTGAGAGACACATAAAGACATTATCGGACTTCCTAAAGTTGAATTTGAACCAATTCGGAACGGATTAGTACGGTACGTGCCAGGATCATGCTATGCTTACAATAGCTTTGCTTGCCCACAACTAGGGAACTATTGCCCGTTCGAACTGGCGACTGGACGTCCGCCACACAACTTATTGAACGTGAAATTTGAGCCAGAAACTGGAATAACGCAATCTTATCAAGAATATGTGGAACACTTGAAGGAGATACATGATCACATAGGGAAAACTATGTTACGTTTGCAAGGACAGCAACAAATGAAACAAAATGTGAAAATATCGCAGAAATTGAACAAAAATCCCATTTACTCAGTCGGTCAATTAGTATATTTATACAAACCGACTTCTTCTTCATTGACTGCCAATTCAAGGACAATCAAGGCAGAATGGTGCGGACCATTGGTTATACATGAAGTTCTGGACAGAACTCATTATATTCTAGCAACCATGAATGGTGAAATATTGAGGGATTTCAATCGACTGAAACCTTGCTTTATCAGAGCAACGGACGAACGGAACAACGTAACGCACATACAAAAACTCAGACAAGTGCTCAAGAAACAGGGTTTGCCAAAGTCGTCGGCCCACGGCCCAAGACCGGTAAAAAACAACCTGGGCTGGTAATAAATCCAGTTTCACTGACCCAGGTGACCGGAAAGTTTTTTTCAGCAAAAATATCGTAACGGTCGCGTAAAATAAGTCATTTGTCAGTGATATAATGCTCAGGAATTTTCCCGAGTCCGATCAAAGTTCGCCATATTTTTTCTCTTGCCGATCGCAGCGCCCATGGCGAGGACAACTAAAACACTCAATAAAATCACGGACACGGGCGCATGATGATGCAGGAGCAGCAAAAAGCATGCAGTCATAATGTAATGTATCTAAAACGTCATAGCAACACCACACGCGCGTACGAGTATTGCGCGGCACGTGCTGGTTTTATCGCGGCTGATTTTGTAGGTTTTCGAGCAGCATGACCACTGAACAACATCGATCGTGAATGTTTGCAATATGTTTAAACTGTGCTTTCCACTTGATTCAGCAAAGCCTGGAGTTAAGGGCCGTCCTGTTAAAAGAGGGATTACTCACGAAGCTAAACAGGCTTATCATGCCGCCTACGATAAAAAAAGATCTAGAAAATTCAACGAGAGCTGGACCAAAAATCGGCCCTGGTTGACTCTGACAACCAGATCTTTGAGTCATGAGAGTGGTACGCCTCAGCCTGAGGCTGGGGGTAGTGGATCGGCTGACTGTGCTGAGGATGTAGATCTATCTGAAGAAATTATGCAATGTTCTATTTGCATTGCATTCTACCAAGGTGGTAATGCTCCTCAGACAGGCAAAATGCGGGGTCAAAACACCTTCATAACGGGATGTACCAACATGAAGCTTTCTACCATTATTGATCACGAAAACAGCAAGAGTCATCTAGCAGCTCGAGATTGTAGTAAACAACTTAGTGTAGATAGTATACCGCAGAGCAAGGCGGGCAAAGCACTCGCTATTCTCAAACAGGCAGATCGGTCTCGTCTGGGTTATTTAGTTAGAAACGCTCACTCAGTTGCTAAAAAGAACAAGCCCCTCAGTGATTATGAATGGCTGAACACGCTGGACAAGGCCAAGGGTGTGGATGTAGGTCGCACATACCTAAATCAGAAAGCTGCACTGCGATTCATGGAGGTCATTGCTGAGCATGAAATGCATACAATTCGTAGTTTGCTGGAGTATGTCCCATTTTTCTCCTTCATTATGGACGGCAGTAGTGACATAACAGGTTTTCACTTTATACTTACATCGAGATCAAATTAGATCAAATTAGAGATCAAATTAGGCCACAAAAATACAAAATACCAGGACGATATATTTTTTAGCTACAGCTATTTTTTTCTAGGCGATGAGCTCGAGACCATCTATCTGCGTGTGGGTCATCAAGGGGAAGTTAAGATGTTTTTCCTATCACTACAATCCCCCGAAAGCACCACCTCTGTGGATCTCTACAAGCATGTGAAAGCTATGTTTGAGGAAACTAAGATTGACGATTTTATCGACAGAGGTATTGGTATTGTAATGAAAATTTGTATATATACCGGTACTGGACTGGTGATAGCAGTGCTGCAGTAGTCCTGAATAAATGCAGTAATTAATCTATAACATTATTCATTTAATCACTACACCAGTTCATCTCTACACCGGGTTCACATTCATAAGCTTCACCCATTAATATATTTCAGACAAGCTCATTGGAATGGGCAGCGACGGCGCCGCAAATATGTTAGGAGCTAAATCTGGTCTGGCCACGCTTCTGAAGAAAGACCACCCGGAGGTGGTCAGTGTTCATTGTCTCTGCCATAGGCTTGAATTGGCCTTTCGCGATGTGACTAAACTTAAATGCAAAGACTTGCACACAAAGATGGTGACTGTGCTGACTGGTCTCCATACTTTCTACAAGAAATCCTACAAAAACAAAAAAGCGCTGCAGCGGGCGTGGGAAGCACTGGAGATAAAGGGCACCATGCCACCTAAAGTGAATGGGACGCGATGGCTGGCCCATGTATCTAGAGGGATCAGTGGTCTCCTTCACAATTTCCAGGCATATCATATGCAACTTAGCACCGCCAGCCACGGGAATGCTAAGGCCGAGGGCTTGATAAAACTCATGCTGCAAAAAAATGTCATGGCCTTCATCCTGACACTACAGGTTGTATGCATTCATAACAAACACCATTATACACACAATTTGTACAATGATACATAACATAAAATAAACATTTATTAAATTTATTGTATCCACATAAATATATAAATGTAAGTATCAAACTATAAAATATATGAAACATGCAATTATGTATTCACATACGATGTTGAATAAAAAATGGAGCATTAATAAAACATTTAACAAACATTATAACACAAATATTATTCAAACAATGAAAACATGTGTCATATTTTATTCATAATGCAAATTCATGTAATAAATTACTAATAAATAAACAAATTTTTGGTGAAAATTAACACATTATGATGACGCAGAATGATTATTTCACACAACTTAATCTAGATATTCAAATTTCATAATAAATATATACATCTGTATTTTTTGTAGGAGATACTAGATCCTTTGCAGCGGTTGTCTTTGAAATTGCAAAGTGATACTGTTACACTGGCAGATGCTATTGTTTGGTATGAAATGACGGTCGACATCCTACTTAGCTTCAAATCTAGGTATTTTCCCTACTTTCAAGTCGATAAAGACGATAAATAAAGAATAAATCAAATTACTGGGCCTACACCAAAGTTCTTAACAATACATGGCTCATTTTTGATAGGGAGGTAGATGATGAGGACGAGGCACTACGCACACTACTCCAAGACGGTACATACAAGGGAGTCCAACTGAAGGGGAAAACGCCTTCAATCTCGTACAGGGATGAGTTCATTGACCTACTGGTAGATTCATTAGATGAACGTTTTGGCTTCCGGGAGCAGAGTGTCGTCCAGGCAACTCTCATATCGAACTTATCCAGATGGCCATGTCTTGGCAGCAACGACATCAAAGGTGAAACTGCTAGTAATGCATACATGCAGTAAATATATAATATTCATAATAGTTATATATTATCAAAATTAGTTACTTTATTATGCAAGATTGGGACATTATAATGAACATACTAGTAGGAATTAATTACTCTAGACTGTCTTCAAGTGTCTTGACAATTTCAGACTTTGGGATTGTTGAGATACAGCTCCTACTCCAGCAGTTCCCGAATGCCTTGAGTGCCGCTGGCATAGATGTCGGTGACAAGAGTGCAGTTATCCGTGACTGGAATGCCTTGAAGTGCATACTATACAAAAGGTGTATAGCACAACATAGTCATAATACAAACTACTTTAATTGAGAACAGGATTTGGTGATGTGTTCTAATATAATCGGTAATTCCATGGGTTCCTGGCACTTCCTGCTATATTTAACTTTTGATAGAACAGTAACAAAATATTCACATTGACAATAATCACAAATAAAAAAAATACCACCATTTATCCAAGTACCCAAACACTTGATCAATTGGAGTATTATTATTATGGCATTTGCTTACAAAGGTATGGGAAAGACCTACCTTCAGCCAAGTGGATCGACATCAATAAGGAGTTCAGGAAAGATTTCCCATCTCTGCTGTTCATTGATCTAGTGTTGTCCCTGCCACCAACATCGGTCAAATGTGAAACAACATTCTCGCAGATGAAACTTATAAAGACCAGCCAAAGATGTCGTCTACGTAGCTCAACACTAAACACACTGATGACTGTGAAACTGGAATCGCCCTGCATTCAAGATTTTGATCCTGAGCCAATAGTGGACAGGTTTCTGGTACGTACTACGTGACACAAATGAATACGGTGGTAGTGTGTTGATTGTGTTCGCTCTATCCAGTGGATTAATAGTGAACTACGTCTGTGTATCACACATATGTCACATAATGACACATTGTAAATTGGTATGGAAAGGGAATGATTACAGTGGTGTGAATGATATCATTTGTGTCATTCTCTGTTTCTCTTTCAGTCAGTTCCAGCAGGTCATGCCAGAGGTCGCAGGATCCATTACCATCGGAAGAAAGGTTCACGTGCAGCAACCCAGTCTGATCCTCTCTGCTCAGTGTCCTCCACAAGCACAACTTCTCAGCTCCAGGACGGGATCGCAGACGCTCTGGGATCTGATCAGTCAGACACTGAGTCTGGTAGCACAGACGATGAACTCAACCGCTTCAATAAAGCAACACAGTATCATCAGTATGACTCTGGGAGTGACTTTGGTGAGGAAGCCAAAAACACCAAGCTGTTGTTAGAGTTGGCACGCCGAGTGACTACAGCTTCAGAGTCTGATTGATCACACAGTGACTGATCACACCTTCACTTTACAGTGTAAATATGTTATTGTACAACTGAATTTGCTTGGATCATTTGGATCTGAACATTTTGAATAAATGATATTAACAATTCAACTGTATGTCAATTTATTTGCTTACTGTACAAATATACTACAACACATAACAACGTACGTGACTATATGTCGCTATACATATCTCTTGATTCTATTATTTTGTTGGGTGTGACTTATGATTGTTGGGCCAGTAAAAGTTGCTCTGGGCTGGTAATATCGGAATGTTTACTGGCCCAATGGTCCGGTAATATTTTTCCCACTTTGGCAAACCCTGTCAAGAAAACAGAAGACAATATAAAAGTGGAAAAAAAAAACACGAATGCGATTTCATTCACTGATGAGGAAGGAAAAGAGATGCCTACTGTCACAAAGGATCAAATTATGTGGACAACAACCACAGATCAAGTGAACATAAAACCGTACATTGAATTTTCTCAAGGAAATAGCGGTTTGGCTATTCCTCGACGTTTGAGTGAGCGTGAAATGGAAAAACAGTTGGAGCTCATTACACAAGCTCCTTCGGATAACTTTATGACATTGCCAAGTGCGGCAATGTGTGGCTCTGACCATCACTGCATGGTGTTTCGAGCAGGGGGTTGGAATGCGAGATCATTCTACAGAAGCACAGACCTCGACTGTTTCGACAGAAATGACTTATGGTTCTATTGGAATCTTTTTTTCTCCCTTTTCTCCGCCACGTTCGTATCGTGATAACTGGAGAACGCCTCAATGTATCGTCTTCAAGTTTTCTCCGCTGCTCAGACATCTTATATATGCAGCTGTGCTTCATAAAAATGACCATAGATGCCTTTTGAAAAAGCCGAATCTTTGAATTATTGCAGTGACCATAATCATAGTGTGATGAGGTTTCAATGAAAAACAATGGCATTAGATTATTTTTGTTTATGAAAAGCGATATAAGTATTAATATTTGAGTACGTTGCGTGCTTCTGTTGTCGACCGCTTACAGACACATACATGTGCATAACTACCGGGGATAAGTGTCCTTGTATTTCGTCCACATGAAGCCGTCTAGAGCAATGTTGCATGACCGGTAAAGCAGCAAGTGCCCCCCGCACATACTGATTCATACTTGCAAATTTAGATAGTCAAAGAGACAATGGCAAACATCATGCGTGGCAACTACAAATTCACACGCATTAAAACATTCCCACCTTATCAATAATTGATAATATCTATGTAAAAACCCAAAGTAGAAGTAATGTACATGTAATATCAGGCATACTAAACTGCCAAATATCTGATCGTCTTCCTGTCTTCACATTCATTAGTAATAATGAAAATAGGCCTGATAAAATTCCGCTGAAATTTAAATGTAGGTCTTTGACTGATGAGAATATAAATAGAATTATTAATAGTTTGAATAATGAAGATTGGCGAATACTAAATGATATGTCTCCTGATGCTGGATATAACTATTTCTTGAGTAACCTACAAACCACCATTGACATTTTTGCACCTGAAAAAGAAATTACAATTAAAGCTAAAGATGTTATAAGGGAAGATTGGATGACACCAGGGTTAGTAAAATCTTGCAAGACTACAGATAAGCTATATAAAAAGTACTTGGCTAAAAAAAATGAATTGAATCATGCGAAATTTATTGAGTATAGAAATCACTATAATCGAATAAAGAAAATAGCGAAAGAAACTCATTATAAATCATTATTGGAACAATATAAAAATGACATTAAAAAATCATGGGAAATTTTAAATAATTTGATTGGTAGAAAGAAAGGGAAAAGTGGCATTGCGGAAGTGTTTAATATAAATGGTAAAAATGTAACTGATAAGGACTTAATCGCCAATAGTTTTTGTAAATATTTAACAAATGTTGGCAAAGACCTGGCTGATAAAATACCACCAAGTAACAAACATTATATGGAGTACATGAAAGATAATGCTAACTCAAAATCAATATACTTGTCACCCACTTCTCCTGATGAAATACATCAAATTATAAATAAATTGAAAAGTAAGAAAAGCTCTGGTCATGACGGAATAAACTCGATACTTTTAAAAAAGATAAATGTTTCTATATGTGAACCATCATCAATTATTATCAATAAATCAATTATTACTGGTGAAGTTCCAAATAGCATGAAAATTGCAAAAGTTGTCCCAATTTATAAGGCAAAAGATAAAACAATTCTCAACAATTACAGACCTGTTTCGCTATTGCCTTGTATATCTAAAATACTAGAAAAAATTATACATAAACGATTATATCACTTTTTGTCAATTAGTAATATTTTATACAAAAGTCAATATGGATTTCGACCGAAATATAGCACCTCGAGTGCAGCTATTGAGTTTGTGTATAATATTCTGAGCTCCTACGAGTGTGATAAGCACAGTCTTGCTGTATTTTTGGACCTCTCCAAGGCCTTTGATACAATTGATCATAATACACTTATTTCCAAACTAGCCCATTATGGTGTTAGGGGGGTGGCCTTGGAGTGGTTCAAAAACTATCTGATAGATAGACAGCAATATGTACAAATAGACGGTCAAAAATCTTATACATGCCAAGTGAAATGTGGGGTACCACAAGGGTCGGTACTTGGTCCACTATTATTTATATTATACTCAAATGACCTACCTATCAGCCTCACTAAAACAAATTGTATTCTTTTTGCGGATGATACAACTATATTCTACTCTTCAAAAAATAAAACAGAATTATATGAAACAATGAACTCGGAATTAGACATTCTTTATGATTCGTTTAAAGCAAATAAATTGTCTCTTAATGCAGGGAACACTTATTGTATGTTGTTTGAAAAAAAATAAAAAGGAGAAAAACCCACTGGATGGGAGCTTATGGATTGGAGGGGATAAAATTGAAAATGTAACTAAACCTAAATTTCTAGGGCTATTAATTGATGATAATTTAGATTGGCATGAACATATTCATATGATTAAAGGGAAAATAGTTAGCGGAATATATGTTAATAACACTTTGAAAAACATGTTAACATGCACTACATTAAGGACTGTTTATTACTCACTAATTCATCCATATCTAACATACGGTCTACTTCTATGGGGAAATACACTCAAGAAATATTCAAAAGGAATCGATAAACTACAGAAAAAAGCAATTAGATGTATTCAGGGAGCAAGATATAATGATAGCATTGGTCCATTATTTGCCCGTAGTAATATATTAAAATTATATGATTTATTTCACATGCAATTAATGGTATTCATGTATAACTTTTACCACAACCAATTACCTGACCAAATACAGCGAATATTCAACAGAAATGAAGAAATACATGATTATAATACTCGATATCGCAGAGATCCACAGACGATTTCCAGAAAGTCAAATCTTGTGGCCAGGAGTTTCATATGCCAGGGACCATCTCAATGGACATCTTTGAATGAAAATATCAAAAAATCGAAATCACTTCCAATTTTCAGGAAATCTATAAAAAAAACATATATTGCAAAATATATAGCATAGATTTTTTAGACTTGTTGTAGACAAGTGGAACATGATATGTGCTGAATATTCTAGTGACCTTGAATTGACCAATGACTTTATTTTCAGGGTCATTGACTAAAGGTTAAATATCTAAAATATATATTGTCTGGTAGCCTTTCTTAGCCATTGGGCTATTCTTTTCCACTTTCTACTGGTGCATAGAGTTCATTCATCATTTAACCACTATCCATACTAGTTCTGATGGGGTAGGGAGGGTTAGGGGGCTTTTAATACATATTGTATATTTATTTCCCAAGTTAATAGAAACTAATCTTGTGTATAACTACCATTTATATTTAAGGTACTAGCGTATAGGGTTCAATCAGGCATACATTGTTACTAAAACATTATTTTTTTGTCTATTTTTCAACTGGATTGTCTGCTTACAGACTTAGGTCTTTGATTGATACCTCAAGTGGACATACCTGTAACTTCATATATATTTCACATATTATTGTATTTTGTCTCTTGAAATAAAATATATATCTATCTATCTATCAAAGGTTAGACACCTGAAACTTCTAGACATGTGTTGGAACTAGAAATTTGAAATTCACGAACACGATACTTTAAAATAAATTAAATTCAAATAATATGTTTATTGTATTTTTCCATAAACTTGTATATCCTCTCAAAAGATGTGTGCATTTTATAGTTCAAAGAATGTTTTATATTTTCGTAAGTAACGAGATGTTCAGCTGTAGCCAGATCAAATCCATAAACCCAGCAAATAAAGTACGAAATGTGGAGTCAGCTGTAAGTTCAGGTATTAAAGAACGTAATTAACTTAATCAAGATATAATTCGAAATGCCGAATGAAACATAATTATTCCTTGTTAAAAATGGAGAAAGAAAGATATATATACAAATATATTGAAAAACAGAATATTTTTTAATTATAAAAATGATTTTCAATTTGCAAGTTATTGTCATGGACATTCCTGTATCGAATCCAAAAATTCATACTAAACACACATCGTCCATTCGATCACGATTGACCAAACCAGATGGCTCGTTTTAAGGGTATATTGGTGCACCTTAGGTGCAATTTAGATGCGCATTTCAAATAGTGAAAGTACATCAGATACATGTCATAAAACACCTACATGTACATGTAATACAATGCAAGAATCGATTTACAACTGTCGTTGTCTTAGCGTAAAAAGTACATAAACATGCCATCATGATATATGTTTATATAGTTGGATGTAAATTAATCCTCCCGAATAATATCTACATATATCTAATACAGATGGCCAACACAATGATATCATTTATAAAAACCTTCCGTTTGTCCATGAAAAGTCAGATCACCAATTTTGGCCTGAGAAATTGGCTGCACTGGTGGAAATGAATCTGTCAAATATGGAGAAAATGCTGAGCAGAATACTCCTGTCCATGATGATTGCCTGCTGCATGGACATTGGTTGGATAGCTGCAGAGGAGGTATGGTCTTGTTTGTCAAAATTGGTAATATAAGTCCTGTGAATACAACTTTTGGTCATATTACTCCATTCTATGGCTCAGTATCTTGGGTGAATTTTTTTCGCATGTGTGATACAAAGGCTGAATTCTATGATGGTATCCCCATATACAAGTGTTTGTTCAAGAAATGTTAGCAAGATAATAGGTAGTTTCTAGCACACGATAGTGCAAGCAAACCTGTGAGGTGCACCTGCATTGTGTTGATGAAAAATAGAACTTCTTGACATTCAAGTGGACACATATCATGCGTTCAAGTCTCTAAGTCTTCGCGCAGAATCAATATTTGAAGTCATGGGCAGAGTCACCTAGTCACGTTGAACGGTTCCCTTAAGAACTCATTATTATACCCCGTAGTTTGCACAGTTGGGAGAAATTTCTTCAATAGGTCAAGTCAAGTCAAATTTATTTCGGACAGCTATTATAATACTGGGATAACAATGAGAAACAAAAACACAATAAAGTAAATACAAAGAAAAAGAAATGAAAACAAAGTATAGCTGTCCAGGGTATCACATGACAGTTACGTCGTTTTCCTGTGATACCCCTAAAAAAAGAAAGGAAAATTATGAATATAATAAGACAAATAAATACAATGCAACACATGGAGTCTTCCCTCAGAGGCAGTAACGGGCACGGGCAGCAGGTCAGATCAGGGCGGGAGGCGGAGAACAGGACCAGCATTTTATAGTCGGGCATGTACGGGGGGTCCCTTTGCACCCCCCCCATGATCCTCCAAAACCAACTTTTTTCTCAAGGTTTTTTAATACTAATAAACATTACATATGTCTCCGGTTGCGCATCCATTGCAAAAATTGGTTTTCGGGCCATTTTTCAAAATGGCCGCCCCGCGAAATCTCGAATTTTGAGATTGCTTCACTTTAAGCTGCATAGGTCTACAAAATAAAATGTTTGTTACCTTTTGCTGCTCATTGTAGGGGCCTTATACATTGTACATGAGAAAACAGTGGTTAAATGAACATTTATAATATGAATATGTCCATAAATCCAAGATGGCCGCCAAATTTAGATAATTTTTCACTAAAATGTCCATAACTTCGGACTGAGTCAACCTAGGATGTTCATTTTGGGGTCTATACCTAGGTTTTCATATACAGGGAATCCATTTAGACCAAAATAAATACAATCAAGCTATTTCTTTTGATGCATGCATCCAAGATGGCCGCCAAATTTAGATAAGTTTTCACTAAAATGTCCATAACTTCGGACTGAGTCAACCTAGGATGTTCATTTTGGGGTCTATATCTAGGTTTTCATATAGAGGGAATCCATTCAGACCAAAATAAATACAATCAAGCTATTTCTTTTGATGCATGTACACCTGCACACATGGTACACGCTACACTTTCATTTAGATATCTCTCGAATATAGCCCCCTTTACACCCCTATGGACTCAATTGTGGATCTTGCTTGGATATTTCTGATAGAGACTTTTACTGATTTGCAATCCCAATAAATCCTTGAACAAATAGAGCTTGATTTGATTAGTTTTGTTAATTAGCAGAAATCCAAGATGCCTGCTAAACACACCCCGAAAATTCAAGTTCGTAACTAATTGTGCTATAAAGATGTGTGATACTTACTTTCAAGGGTATTTTGGTATGTAGATTCCATTTTTGGTGTTATTCTAGCTATATAATATCAATTTAAAATGATAACAGCATCTCATTGAGATGGAAAGCAAATAAAAACATATTGTTATTTGAGTTCATCCATACACTTATGCATTACGCATTACTCACCAACATGCTTGGGATACTTTTTATATCACAAACAGAGAACAATAATGTAGAATATCTTCATTGGCTATCTTAACACATGAACATGATGGAACATGGTACTATGATATTGGTACTGCTATATTGGATGAATTGACATATTAGTTGATGATGTCTTCACCATTGCCCTGCATTCTCTTGCAGTACAACAACGTTGTCTTGAGCTGTCCGACATCACTTGCATTACAACTGTTCAGCCCCACGAAGGTGTGTCTAGATCAATGAATGAGACTAGATCAATGAATGGGACTATTGTGGCAAAAGTGATGTAGAATTTTCCAGAACTGAGATAGAGGATGTTGAGTGGTATGATGTCGGACAGCTCAAGACAACGTTGTTGTACTGCAAGAGAATGCAGGGCAATGGTGAAGACATCATCAGTTAATATGTCAATTCAGCCAATATAGCAGTACCAATATCATAGTACCATGTTCCATCATGTTCATGTGTTAAGATAGCCAATGAAGATATTCTACACTATTGTTCTCTGTTTGTGATATAAAAAGTATCCCAAGCATGTTGGTGAGTAATGCGTAATGCATAAGTGTATGAATAAATTCAAATAACAATATGCTTTTATTTGCTTTCCATCTCAATGAGATGCTGTTATCATCTTAAATTGATATTATATAGCTGGAATAACACCAAAAATGGAATCTACATACCAAAATACCCTTGAAAGTAAGTATCACACATCTTTATAGCACAATTAGTTACGAACTTGAATTTTCGGGGTGTGTTTAGCAGGCATCTTGGATTTCTGTTATTAACAAAACTAATCAAATCAAGCTCTATTTGTTCAAGGATTTATTGGGATTGCAAATCAGTAAAAGTCTCTATCAAAAATATTCAAGCAAGATCCACAATTGAGACCATAGGGGTGCCAAGGGGGCTATTTTCGAGAGATATCTAAATGAATGTGTAGCGTGTACCATGTGTGCAGATGTACATGCATCAAAAGAAATAGCTTGATTGTATTTATTTTGGTCTGAATGGATTCCCTCTATATGAAAACCTAGATATAGACCCCGAAATGAACATCCTAGGTTGACTCAGTCCGAAGTTATGGACATTTTAGTGAAAACTTATCTAAATTTGGCGGCCATCTTGGATGCATGCATCAAAAGAAATAGCTTGATTGTATTTATTTTGGTCTAAATGGATTCCCTGTATATGAAAACCTAGGTATAGACCCCAAAATGAACATCCTAGGTTGACTCAGTCCGAAGTTATGGACATTTTAGTGAAAAATTATCTAAATTTGGCGGCCATCTTGGATTTATGGACATATTCATATTATAAATGTTTATTTAACCACTGTTTTCTCATGTACAATGTATAAGGTCCCTACAATGAGCAGCAAAAGGTAACAAACATTTTATTTTGTAGACCTATGCAGCTTAAAGTGAAGCAATCTCAAAATTCGAGATTTCGCGGGGCGGCCATTTTGAAAAATGGCCCGAAAACCAATTTTTGCAATGGATGCGCAACCGGAGACATATGTAATGTTTATTAGTATTAAAAAACCTTGAGAAAAAAGTTGGTTTTGGAGGATCATGGGGGGGGTGCAAAGGGACCCCCCGTACATGCCCGACTATTTGGACCAATAATATAAATGAAAATATCAATTACCTCTCTAATAAAAATGGTTGTTGTTAGTTTTAGTTACATTCTCCACAGTATGCGTTCAGAATATTTATTCAGCAGGAATGAATTTTTTAGGGACATACTTTTGTTTTATCCTTGTTACAGATGACAGGAGAGGAGTCGGTGGCAACCTATGGCCTGGGAAATGCGAGACTTAAACGAATCCGTCAATTGGCGCACGAGGTTCGAAGAAAACTCGCCGAGAAAGATGGAGAAGAGGTAAGTCTTAATGATAATACACAAAAAGATGCCGTAACGAGTCCTAATACCCCGCAATCTGCCATCACAAATCGTAATGAGGTGTATTTTCATTGTCATACGAGAATCAAATATATTTTGAGGAAAAAAAACTCAAAAGCTGAGAGCGTATACTTGTCTATCCCCTGGAGGAGATTTGATGTGTTGGTTGACTAATGAGCTAAGGAAGCTAGGTTAAAAGGTTACAGTGTGGAGATATATATGCTGGTCTGGATAGAGAATTGACATATATGAAATACGATTCGAAACAAATGTATTGACACTATTTGTCAAATGCATCAACAAGAAAACTTATTGGCAACAACAAAAAATCAGAGGCAGAAACAAAACTTCAGCAAATCACCTTATTTATTGCTTGTATTCTGTTACCACGATATACAACAGTTCTCATATAGTTCATGTATAGTGGAATGCAACGAAACGAGTGTATTCTGATTGCCTAACTAACCGAACCCCATGATGTCACATTGTCTCCAGAAGTCACACGAATCTATATACACAAAACAATAAATTTCACTACATATTTCGACAGTTTAGTTGTGACTGTTCACTTTCCTGTCTTTGGAATTGTATACACTACATCCGGTGTCGGAATGCTGTGTCCAATAACACGGCCCTCATTCGGAGAACATTGGGATACGAGAGTCAACATACTATGCACCTCTACTTTTCACGTTAAAAGTATCAGCCCGTTCCGGAGCCAGAACTCTGGGATGACATGATCTTGACTGAGGTACAACTGGAAGCGTGGCTGCGAGAGCTGAGCGGAGAGAATAATAATGGAACACAGCAGGGTCGACAAGTGCTGAGGAATCCACTCTCGTTGTGGCCCCAGACAGGCTCTCGAAGGACGGTGCATTACACAATTCAGGGAATCACAGGTTAGATCACTATAAGATCCAACCTGTTTGTAAGGATTGAATTAAAACGTCCGATCACTGGTTGACGGTTTCATGTTAATTTTGAGGAATTCATGATGGGTGCCACTAGTGGGGCAGGAAATGCTCACTCTTTCCGGAACACCGGATTTCACATCCAATTGGCCTTTTTTTAGGGGGGGGGGGAGGGGTCATGTTTTCTCTCACTTCGTATGCCTGATATGACTTTCTGTGCCCGGACTATGAGATTGGATAATGAACCATGTTTTGTTCGCTCGGAATACTTAAGTACTTGGTATTGATTCTACGTCTATGAATATAAGCCCGCATTATTCTAAGTTCTAAGCGACACGAGGCTGTCGAGTCAAAGCCGTACTTCCACCGTGTTGTTGGCCTATCTGACAGAAGTACCTTGGCATATTATGGTCGGGAGTTATCAAATATGGGTCATAACGTTGATCACATGTGTTTTCTTTGCAATATTTGTTGATTTATGTGGAACACGAGGTAGGCAAAAAGTGGGCGAGAATAGGTTGAGACCAGAAAATCCTAGTCAAGGCTTATTTTTCGAGAATATAGCGTTATCGCTTACGTGCCCTATTTTGGTAGAACATATATTAATGTTGTTTGAGCTCATACCACAGTTCAGAAATGGCATTTCCGAAGTTTGTTCAATTCTGGTGATATATTCAGCAAAGTCCACTGAACCAAAAATTTGTATCTGATGCATTGTATTGAATGCAAAATGAGAGCATTTTTAGCGAAAAACAATCATAAAGAACAACATATGGGCCTGTGTCCATAGTTTCGGTCATACTTTATGATTTCCGTTAACAGCTACTATCCCACATATATTACTCTATTCACCTCCATCATCAAAACATTTTCATCGTGATGTCAAACCTCGTCACGACAGAACCTCTAACGGATAAACTCCGACGGGCCATCGAAGAGTGGGAGAGCCTCACTTGTTACGATTTCATCGAGGGAACAAGTAGCACCGGCTACATCACGTTCTTCCACGGCTCGGGCTGCTGGTCTTTTATTGGGCATATTGGAGGACAACAGATGTTATCGCTGTCTTTCGGCTGCTTCACTGTGAGTTGTACGGTTGATATGCAGGACTCGTACATCCAAGTAAATATGAAAATATGTGGTGAAAAGTAACAATTTTCTGCCTGCAGACTTTTTGTGTACATCAATGAATATATCAACTCATAACAAAGTGTTGATATTTATGAGGGGAAAAGAAACAGCACTCATTCAGAATGTTTTCGGATTAGTTTTCATTTGTTGGAAGATCCTTCACATGTAATAATCTCCAGAGTGATATCCACACTGCAACAGTCAACAGCTCCACACAGCAAATCAGTTTGCTACAGTAAGCAAACTGATCGTTGTTCCTGCTTCTATCATGTTGTTGTGTGTGTTTTTTTTAATAGCATCATATCATTGCGCATGAAATTGGACACGCACTAGGCGCTCTACATGAAATGAACAGACCAGACCGTGACAACTTCGTCACAGTGCATTGGAATAACATCCAACCGAATTCCAAATTCAACTTCAACATCATGAATTTCTGGGAGGTAGACACGTTTAATGTGCCTTACGACTACTCTTCAGTGATGCACTACTCAACAAGGGTAAGTATACTTCAACAACAGACAAAAAAAATCATCAACAGACGAAATATTATTTTAGGGAATATGTTGTTTATTTGAACATCGCACCAATTTTTACAGAGATTTCAAATCAACGTGGTGCAACCAACTTTGTCCCCGATCGATTCTCGTTTTGTCAACAACATGAATTCACAAAGATTTGGTCCTTCCTTCTTTGACGTCAAGATAATCAACAAAAAAGGCTGTCAGAATGGTAATTGCCAAATATTCCCTGCTCACTCAATCTCATCAAATCGCTTATGAATATATCTCACTATGTATTTATTTTCAATACATTCAAGCTGGATGCGACCAGATATTCAGCCAACAGCATGGTGGAAAATACTGTAAAAATTACGGTTTTGTGCACCCTAACGATTGTACTAGCTGTCTCTGTCCACAAGGACTTGCTCCTCCTCTCTGCAACAAAGTGGCCAACAGTGCACCTGGTTAGTGTCATTGCTTGCAAGTAAACACCCATGGTAAAATAAACGCATATGGTAAAAAGACATGTCAACAAAGTTCAACTCGGCAATGGTGATACATTCATGTTCGAGGTATTTTTATGAACGGTTGGTCAAATCTCGTTCAACCGAGGTCGGCCTCGTCATCTATATACAGGACGACCTTGCCATGATATCTCAGGCAATTTAATATTCACATTTGGGTATCAGCGGTAATATAAATCAATAATATTTTACGACTGATGGTTATATTCCAAGCTATAGTTCGATGATGAGATCAACTGTAAATATTGGTACTTGAAATACACTGGTATGTAGTGTCATCGTTTTTTGCAAGTAATTGGGTACGTAATTCAATGCATTTCAAAATTTCAAGAGCCTCGTAATTGCAGTAATAGTGTCTTCAATAATTGTATACTAATTTCATTACTCGTACATGTATAGTAGCAACAGATCTGAAAAACCGTATGCCCATGTTTTGGCATAATGGTTCGGCTGAAATTCCATACTGGCTGTTCTTGTATCCAGGTTATTCACTTCAACGTATATCAAGCTCTTCGTATTATTGGCAAATCACTCTCTCTATATCGGTGGCAATTTGATGATACATACATGTATATTTTTAAGAATGCCCAAGCGCTGGTAAACACATCGTGAAGAACGGAGCAAATGAAATATGTATCGAAGTCAAAGGTCCTGGATTCGCAGGAGCTGAATGCAACTGGCATTTCATAGTAAGTAATTTATTAGTGCACTGGTTATATATAAGCGAATAACAATAGTCATTTTGAAGAAATTTCACGACATTTTGCATGCAATATACGTGGAATCAATACCCAGTATTAAGTATTCCGAGCAAACAAAACAGGGTCTGTTATCCAATCTCATAGTCCGGGGACAGAAAGTCATATCAGGCATACGAAGTGAGAGAAAACAAAAATGACAGGGAAACTCATGAACCCCCCAAAATGGCCATTAGGAGGTGAAATCAGGTATTCCGAAAAGAGTGAGCATTTCCTGCCCCACTAGTGGCACCCGTCATGATCTCCTCGAAATTAACATGAAAAAATGGATCTAGCTGCATGGCAGACAAGGATTCGGTGTATTTATCAACCAGATCATGATGACGTCCATAGAATTTCTTAAACGCAGCTATAAGTTTTCGTATAACATATCCTTGTCGCAGCAGTTTAGAGACTGGCTGGGCACTTCGATAGACAAAGTCCTCATATTTGCAACTTGCTCTGGAATAGCGTATAAGTTGAGAAACAAACACACCATATGCCGGTGACATAGGAATGTTGCTGCTTAGAAAAGGGAAATTTACTATGGAAAAATTGAAATCATCACGTTTGTCATATATTCTAGTTGACAGGTTAGAATCATTATCAATCTCGAACCTCAGGTCTAGATAGTTGGAAAAATTAGCGGAGTCTATAGTGTGATGTTGAAACCAATGGTTGAAGAGCACCCAAACTATAGGGGTTGGGTTGTTCAAAGGGCATTCTGTTAGAATCTATCCGATAAACAACAATTTATATATGATATGCCATGTATTGGCTGATTCTCAAGGAAATTCATTGCATAATATCCGAACTGGATCAGTTTCTATACGGAAATATGTGGTGACAAATCCAACAATTAAAACCTAAAAAAACTGGGGGTTAGGTTGTTTTATAGGCTATTACGAATAAATGGATCAGAGAATGTTCGTAAAACTTTGCCATTTTTCTTTCAGCAGTGTATTCTTTGATAATCAGTAAAGTTCTGGAAAATTTCTTGGAACCAATCATTTTTCTTTTGTGTAGTCATTTGTGTAGTAATAAGTACATATTACTCCAAAGTTCAAGCCTGCGGGGCGCATTACGACGACATGAGGAACAGATATCTTCATGATTTATTTGATGAAAGTTGATAACATATTCTTGAATTAGAGAGGGAACAAGGCATACAAGAATCCAGAAACATATCCAGATTTATTTCCAAGATCCAGCAGTGAGTTGAAAACGGCGGTGAAAAGGATTTTAGAAAATGTCCAACAATCTGCTATATTTCACTGTGCCATTTCAAAATATAATATTCCATGAACCAAACGGTCAATTTCCTTAGAATTTCAATTTTTGGTGGCTAAAGTCGATAGCAAAAAACTATCAAATTTTATGGTAACAACAATTTAGCCCCAAAAGTCAGCATTTGCCTCAATGTATATCCTGAAAGAAGCACCTATATTTTGGGGGTCATTCACAATCAAACTTAGGGTTAGTTGCGAAAGAAAGTCTCAGAATCATATGCTTCCCATTGAGGTAAACCCCGATGATTATGTGTGTCAACAGACACTTTTTTTTTGCGTGGGATAACTGCCCACAGCGTGAGTAACGTTTCGGAGTGAACAGCCGAATTTGAATGATTTCATGTAACGCTCAAGCATACGTCGTGGAAATATTGTTACAAGTAGTTCGAATGATGTCTTGAAAAATCAGGACATCAGTTTTCAAATGAGGTACTGGCGCATGTATGACCTAAACCAGGACCTAGGTCAAAAATTCAGTCATTCAGATCAAAAATCACCAAGATGCCAATGTAAAACTGTATATAATAGAATTGAAAGATATCTAGCAATCTGTGGTTCAATATTTTCACAGAAAGGGCTGCAAGGTGACTACAGTCATCCGATCCGGGTGATATTCAGCACCTTCAATCTTCCACCTTGTAGCACCTCGACCTACCTTGAATTGAGACGAAATAACTTCTACAGACGAGCACCATGGTAAATATACGTTTCTACGATTACAAATCATTAAAATCTCACAAACACTAGCTACCAAGATATGTTTCTGTTCTCATAGGTATTGCGGAACCCAAAGTCCGGGTTGGGTACCCGGTAATACCCGTGTCTTGATCCACTTCAAGAGCATAGTGGCTCTGTTGGCCGACGAAGGATTCAGTATGTGCATCAGCAGAGGTTAGAAGAATTGAGCTGCTGTCTTGGTCACTGGAAGATTCGGATAATAAAGAATATCAAGCATTGCACATAGCCTTTATTCGAGCAGTACCATCGTTACTGTGCCGGCTGTACCACAACAACTTTCTGGGGCTTTCTGTACGCAAAGTTGAATACACATTGGTTTCGCATTTTGCAAGAGAATTTGGATGGATGTTCCACTCTCTGAAGCAAAAACGACCATGCAGCCCCGTTTTTGCTGTTGTTAGGTTGTACGTTATCACGATTCGGAAAAAAAAATATAAACTGAGGTTTGGGATCAGCAAGGCCACCGCCAGGTATACGCACTATACGCACGTGCGTATAGTAAATTTTTGGGAAAATATCGTAATACATGTAAAAAAAATACAAATACATGTATGACCAATGTTCGCACGGACCAATGTTCTAGCTTGCAATTCACCAGTTCTGAACTAACATTATCAAAAAAAAAATATATCAATTGCACCTTGTCGTATATATGTAATACCAAATAATATATACACAACATTGTAAATATATAGCTTTGGTCACATGTTCAGTGTATTAAGAGCGGAACCTGGCAGTATATCTAGAGCAATCTAGATTCACCCCATATTTTATCAGCATAGGCATGCAAATTGTTGACCCTAGTCTGTGACACAGACTTTGTGTAAAACATTTGAGAACTGTCCATGTCTCAAACTGTTACAGTAATTGTACTTTGTTTCCAAAATATGGGGAAAAACACCCGATCTTTTCTCTAATAATGTTCAAACCAAAACGTAGGGAAGGATATCGCAACTGGTTCCAAATATTTTCCCCACATAATTACATATTTTAGTTTCTTCCCTATCAGGTAAATTGCTTTGAAACATGTTTGAAAAAATGACCCCTAGGGTGCCCTAGATTTACCACCAGGTCCCGCTCTCACTCTTGATTTTAAAAAAATCCCAAACAATTGGATACTACTAGTAGTACTAAAGGAATGAGAATTCCGGTATATTAATATACAGACAGATTTAGGGCTCGCATTGGCCTGCACATTGGACTAATTTGGTGATAAAGATGTCAATGGCTAAGACATATGTGGTGCACTGTGCTAGACATCGCATCCTGAGAACGCCAGAACACAAAGTCAATTAAGAGTCTCGTTCGATGAGTAATAGTTATCTATTGAGTGCGAGGTACATGTCATTATAATTTGACATGTACCGAGCACGAAGTGGATAACTACCTTAGCTTCTGGCTCACCCCCACCCTACCCCTTAACTTTCTCAAATGAACTCCCCTCTCTTCAGCCGTGCATCTCTCGAATTTAGTACTCAGTGTCGAATATGAGCTTTCGACTCTATAGGCTCAAGAATAAAATAACTACTCTAGGAAACCATGCATGTCGGTAAACACGCGTCGTCATACCGGTTGAATAGATGCGATATCTCCTTTTCACGCCAGCCACAGTTGCCGGACCACACATTAGCAATATGCAAACTGATTCTGATAATGAAATATTCTTGATCCAAACGTCTTTCAAAGACTCTCCTATATTCGCAAATGATACATTGGATGATCTGCTCAATATAATGTGCGAGGAGCATAAAAATAAAATCAAGCATGAACAGGCAATTACAGGATTGTTGCGCTGCGCACCTCGACTGTGCTGTCGACTTGAACGTCGATGTGGATGACTTGCAACAGGCCATGGAAAATAGCGCGCGACATGCCAATGGTGGTTGGGCCTGCGATAATGTCCGGTGTGAGGTGGCGTAAAGGCTCAGGACCAGGTAATACCATAATGCTTATACTGTGCCGTACAATGTCAAATAATGCGTACTAATCGATATATTAGCATGATATAATGTTATTCCCTACAGTACTCCCAACCCCACATCATAAACAATGAAATCATGGACACCTTCTTATACAGTACAAATATCGTATATTCGCCTCAAATATTTGTTTCAAATGTTTAACGTTGTCAAAATCAAATTAACGTCCATTTGACAAAAATGAATCAGTATTTACGGTGGCTGATTCATGCCATAATGTGTTCGTCCTGAAGAGTTTTCGTGGCGAATTTAATTCTGACGACGAAAATGATTAAAACCGCCACCAAAACATTCTCGCCGCGACCAAAACATTCTCGTCGCAGCGAAAATAGTTGTTGTCGCAACTAAAACATTTTATTTGTTGCCGCGACCAAAACATTCTCGCTGCAGTGAAAATCGTTGTTGCCGCGACCAATACATTTCTGCTGCAGCGAGAATAATTACCGCCGTAGCGATAATTGCACTTCACTGTGAATATTCGCCGCGGCGATAATTGCACTTCACTGTGAATATTCGCCGCGGCGATAATTGCAATAATAAATAATTTGTTCTATTTGAGGTGATGAAAGAAAAATTAGCCCAAAGGCTAAGATAGGTTACCGGACAATTTTGGTTTGGCCATGGCAGCATTGGCAGGTAACAGACCTTGAGATTTACCAATCAAGGTTTGCAGTGTAAACATATGACCTTGGGATTTACCAATCAAGGTCATCCGTATGAACTTCGATGTAACCATTACATGTATGTGTGCAGCATTTGATATTCTATATGTTGGGTGGAATCGTTTAGGCCGCTCAGGTCAATTTACACATTCCAAGTCAGACATTTGGCACTCAAGGTCATCTGACGTCAAGTTCAAGATCATCATTAGTTGTGCCATATACGTCTTCCTATATGTTCATAATGCAAACATGAGCTCTATCTGCAAGCATTTCATCTACAGAGGCAAATCTGGGCATTTTTTGACCCCAAAATGGCTGTTTTGACCTTTCAAGGTCATCCAAGGTCAAATTCAAGGTCACCACACAAGTCGCCATATATGACTTCCCATTTGAAAGTGCCAATTTCTAAGCTCTATCTTCAAGCGTTCTATGAGTACAGTCCTGACAGCTCCCATTATGAAGGAAAAAAGTGCCGAAAATTTTTTAAGTCCAAAAGTTTTTTCAAAGGGTGAAAATTTTTTTTTGCCTAGAAATGGCCCAAAATGGATAGTAATGCGATTTGGGGCGAAGAAAATTTTTTTCGCCGACTCGTCAAAAATTCAAAATGGCCGCCACACTGAGATCGGCGATTCAAGGGCAACAAAACTTATACACGTCACAGAGGTATATAAGAGGAATCTTTTTAAGCAAAAATCTCAAAACTGATCAGACAGTTTTTGAGAAAATACAGACCAGGTGCAAATTTGAGCGTTTTTCGACCCAAAAATGGCTGTTTTGACCTTTCAAGGTCATCCAAGGTCAAATTCAAGGTCACCACACAAGTCGCCATATATGACTTCCCATTTGAAAGTGCCAATTTCTAAGCTCTATCTTCAAGCGTTCTATGAGTACAGTCCGGACAGCTCCCATTATGAAGGAAAAAAGTGCCAAAAATTTTCTAAGTCCAAAATTTTTTTCAAAGGGTGAAAAATTTTTTTTGCCCTAGAAATGGCCCAAAATGGATAGTAATGCGATTTGGGGCGAAAAAATTATTTTACGCCGACCCGCCAAAAATTCAAAATGGCCGCCACACGGAAACCGGCAGATTTAGGGCAACCAAACTAATACATATCACAGAGGTATATGAGGGGAATCTTTTGAAACCAAAAACTCAAAACTGATCAGACAGTTTTTGAGAAAATGGCCGTCAAAGTCCAAAATTGAGCGTTTTTCGACTAAAACGGCCGCCATTTTGAAAAAATGCGAAAATCAAAAAACAAAAAAATACCTCCTTCTCAAAATATTTTTAGGCATTTTTGTTCAAAATTTCAGAAAGATTCGATCGTTAACTTTAAAGATAAAAATGTTAACGCCGGACGGACGGACGGACGGACGGACGGACGACGGACGCAACGCCATGCCAATAGGTTATCGGACCAAAGGTCCGGTAACCTAAAAACGTTCTATTCGGGCAAAACGCATTATGGCATGAATCAGCCACCGTAAGTATGTATGAATCAGGAATTTCAAATTTTCAGTGGCACCTGTTGACACACTACAAGCAGATTCCGTCCGTGTTTGCAGTATGTCAACAGGTGCCACTGAAAATTTGAAATTTCTATCACATGCATGCACCGGTTTCTGAGATCACACTGTGATGCGTGTACAATACATGACACTGAGTCCCAGGACGTGGTCGCCGTCCCTGATGTTCCCGACGAGCCTGTTGACGGAAATGTGCAGCGGGAGCAAGCTACTACTGGCACGAAGCATGAGGAAAAGTCCAAATCTGAGTTCTGGTGCGGGAGATATTTGTAGAAATATGATGAAATGCACTTTGTGGTAAAAGCACCAAAATTGGCACAGATGATTCTTAGAACACATGAATTGATTTTAGATATAAGACCAAGCCGGATTTTTCTCTACTACCTGAATTTTGACAAAAAAATCCACAGAGTATCAGTGCAAGTCAGGTACAACTGAAGCTCAAGTTGCGACAATTTCACGACAAAAAATTGAACATCATACTGAAAAGCATAAACGCTGTCCGGGATCAGGTGTCACAACTTGGGTTGACCAGCCAACACCTGAGGGAAGATTGATGTCGACATCTGGAAAAGAACTCGGAATACTATCAAAAATATATCACCATTGACATGACAAATGCTTTTCAGAAGGCAGTAGAGGACCTCAAATGTGATGGTCACTGAAACACCAGCCTTGGAGACCTCATTCCACTTGCTGTAGCTAATTTACTTGCCATCTTCATAAGATATATATAGTAGTAGTAGAAGAAAGAATAAAGTTTAACGACACTCTGGGCTCAATAAGGCCATTTCGGTGCCAAACGAGGATATACAAGTAGTACCAAGAATGATAAGACCGTATGTTCTAGAATAAACACAAATTCCCAGTGAACGGTAAAAGCTACAAGATAAATGGTGAAAATATTGATGACTAGATTCAGACCCAAATGTTTTGAGTACAGTTGTAGACAAAATGTCTAGATATGGAAATATACCCCAATTTATATAGTAGTAGAATTGGATCACATATTCTGGACATTACTCCAACATTAGGTGGCACTGGATAAAAACGGATCTACTTGGCTTATAATGCATCCAGAGCTCAGGAACAATATGATAGTTGGATTTCACACCAGGTTGTTCCAACAGACCCTAGTCCTGATTGCAACGCCACAAGTACAGTTGAAGGTGATGAAATGAATTCCTTGCATGTGGCGCCACCACAAAAGACGCCTTTCAAGAGTCGTTTCCCCAGATCACACAGAACGTAAACGAAACGAACATTTAGTATTATTTATTGAAAAAAAAAACATTTTTTCAATGTTGTTAAACACCGATCAAGTAGTACACGAAAAATGACCAGAAAGGACGATTTTCACGTAGTAAATTTAAAGCTGCTGCCTTCGAATGTATGCATTATTTTTTTTTCAAAACCATTTTTTTGGTAAACACATCTAATGCAGTATAACAAAAGGTGTGCTCAATGATTTTGACGATTACAGTCCGTCCGAGTTGTCTTTTCATCCATTTTAGTGGTAATTTTGTACCTGTTTTGTAAATAAACAAACGAAGTGTATCCATCAAACCTGAATGTAAACAAACGCTCAAATCGCGCTTAAAAGTCCACATCGAGTACATTTTCCAGTTCGTATGTGTATATATAGTGTAGTTGTGAGAAAACAATCAGTGATATACGTGGAATTGTCAGTCTATCTCGCACTTCTATGCTTTGTTTACATCTGCTTTTGATGGATGCAGTTCCTGTATTTACGCGAGAACCGCCTGTTCAAATGACCAAAATTTCCTTGAGGACTGGTTATTTTCATTACATTTGATGTGAGTATGTTTCATTGAGTTAGTTTAGCATGTTTAATATGAAATATAGTTTTCAAAAAAATGTTGATTGGTTTTGAAGGCAGCTGCGTTAACAAAGGATAATATTTCTTGTCAAATAAGTGTCGGTGTTGAATAAGGACGTGCAATTGAACATTCCTGGTAAATGAGTGTCTCGCTACTGAATTGACGTTGTACACCATGCTTATTTCAAAGTTTTCATGCAACGACATATATACATTTTGCATGTCATCAGGGAAATAGAAGTCAAAGACCATACATTTACAAACTTGAATAGCCCCAATGTCAATAATTCGATTGTATATGTCAACAACGGATCCTAGGAAGACAACCTTGCGGGAGGATTTACATCTTTAACAATGGACCTATTCACCTGGACGAGACTGGGGTTCAGCTAGAAAGGACAGACTACCTATCTCATGGTTAGTCACTAGAATCCCGAACAGAAGTCCGTGTAGGGGGTCAGATCGAGGCGACAGGTCGAGTTTAGCCCTGTGGTGGCCATAGTCAGATGCGGGCAAAACAGCAGCCGCCTGTGCAGCTTTGTCCGTTTGTGGGGACAGCACTGCGGCAGGTGAGCATTTTGAGGTTATAATAGAGAGGTGCATTTAAGTGAGTGTTAAATGTTTTTCTTTGAAGTAAACATAACATGTCCAGGATAGCTGAGAGGGCATTGGGTGACTGCATGTTCTCCGTCAGATAACAAAGTGTACAGTGCTAGCCAAAGCATGTTCTCGATCAGTGCCGTTCATCTCAAATGATGCCCCAGAAAAAGAAAATTAATCACAGGAAAACACAACCTTGCGGGAGGATTTACATCTTCAACAATGGACAGATTCACCTGGACGAGACTGGGGTTCAACTAGAAAGGACAGACTACCTATCGCATGGGTGGTCACTAGAATCCGGAGCAGAAGTCCGTGTAGGGGACCAGATCGACTCTGGGAAGCCCATCAGAGACCTACTGGATGCTGGGAGAGGTCTGTTGACTTAAAGCTACGAAGCTTCCATTGTGCTATTTGGTGGAGAATCAATGAGTTTCCTCTACACGCTGAACCAGCGACAGGTCAAGTTTAGCCCTGTGGTGGCCATAGTTGGGGTACCAGATGCGGACAAAACAACAGCCGCCCGTGCAGCTTTGTCCGTTTGTGGGGACAGCACTATGGCAGGTGATCATTTTGAGATTATAATAGAGAGGTGCATTTAAGTGATTGTTAAATGTTTTTCTTTGAAGTAAACATAACATGTCCTCGATAGCTGACAGAGCATTGGCTGACTGCATGTTCTCCGTCAGGTAACAAAGTGTACAGTGCTAGCAAAAGCATGTTCTCGATCAGTGCCGTTCATCTCGGATGATGCCCAAGAAATGGGTGGTCACTAGAGTCCGGAACAGAAGTCCGTGTAGCGGACCAGATCGACTCTGGGAAGCCCATCAGAGACATGCTGGATGCTGGGAGAGGTCTGTTGACTTAAAACTACGAAGCTTTCATTGTGCCGCTTGGTGGGGGAAGCAATGAGTTTCTATTACACGCTGAACCAGCGACAGGTCAAGTTTAGCCCTGTGGTGGCCATAGTTAGGGTACCAGATGCGGACAAATGAACAGCCTCCCTTGCAGCTTTGTCCGTTTGTGGGGACAGCACTATGGCAGGTGAGCATGTTGAGCTTTATCTATGGGAGTGTTATGCTTTTCTTCGAAGTAAACATGATTACGTGATTAATTTTTTAATAATAATAATAATAATAATAATAATAATAATAAATATTGTCGTCGGATCAATAAATGGTCAGTGTGATGATGATCTTCATGTTCACATTCATACTTTTAAAAATAGAGACCGTAGGGGTGGCGCAGACATCGGCCGTTACGGTTAACAACACCCTTGCCTCAGAAGAAATAAAGCTTAACGGCACTTTGGGCTCAAGAAGGCCATTTCAGTGCCAAACAAAGATATAAAAGTAGTATCAAGAATGATAAAACCGAGAGTCCCTTGCCTCAGATCTACATATGTTAGTTGTTTCATATATATGTCATTGGCATTCATATGAATTTTCTTCCTATAATGAAACTATATACTGAGACTTGTTATCATCAGTTTCCATGTGCTGTGGTCCATTCATCCAAATGTTTCCATTGTTTCCCAAAATTACCCATCAAAATCGGGTTGATAGATTCTTCTCTTTATCATATTGCTTGATTTGTAGCCCTTGAACATATATATTCAGCTGATGAATTATTGTTCTCATAATAGCTATGTATTTTTATATGCCAAGGTTGCATCCCGATTGGTCGTTGTGCGGTTTGACAATCCTGAGCTGGCCCATGACCATGCAGGCCACAGCAGCCAAACTAGAGGACACACTGGAGGAGGCAATAGAGAGGATGAGTGGCAGCCTCTCCATGATGATTCGCCTGGGCTTCCAACTCGAGGAGGCAATGAAGGACAGAGAGGATGGTTTCCATGGGAGACATCAGCAAACTTATGCACTGCTGTTTTTCTACACATTCGAGGTAAGAAAGTTTCAAACAAACAGTTATTGGTGTAATGTCGAAAGGTGCAACTCAATATAGGAGTTATTGATGATAACTTAGTAGGCATTTAATCTGAATAATGTATTATCTGATTCTCATGAAAGCCCCCGACTGACCTTTCAGCTCCTGTGGTCGACTGGGCAAGCGGAAAATATTCAGAATGTCAAGGATTATTTCCAATCCAAAATCCGCTCTTGGGGGGGGGGGTATCAAAATCGGGACTCCTCTGGCCCAGAAAAGATGGCCAGAATGTTGGAGGTCAACACGGACACAAACTCTGGTGAATGGTGGGAGAACTTTTCACCCCCCCCCCCCCCCCCCCCCCCAGGAATGGTGCCATCCGAGGTGCTGGAGAAACATATATTTGTGTGTTTCATGATGTTATGGTATTTTTTAAATGTACATGTCAAGTACCATACAAATATACCGAAAAGATTTCAATAAAGTGCAGGAAAATTTCATCGTGTTTCAGGTCCAGGAGTGTCTTAAGCTGGCACAGATGTCCATTGGAGTTCGTAAAGAGGTACACCTGGCTCTGGACGTTGTGCTGGCCGAAATCCAACCAAAAGTACCCGGAAAATGTCCCAGTATCAGTAAGGCGAGAGATTGCTGGGTGGGACATATCTGCTGAAAATGGACGAGTGCATCCGGCGTCCAGATATGTCAGTCTCCGATGATCTCCTCATCCGAGGAAAGAAGTTATCCATGGGAAAAGGAGGCAGAGGCGATGTCCTGCTTGCCCTTCGATAGTGTGGATAAGAAGCCGCAATTTGTTGTACTCGATGGTAATATATAAAGGCAGGACAATATATGTTTTATTATTTTGGTCTTTGATCATTTTGTTACATGATCTTGAAATTAAGGTTACTGGTCAAATCAAGGTCACAAGAAATTCCAGCACACAAGTATCACATTTCCTATGATATACTGTCCACAACTGATTGCTAATCTACATGTGTATATATTAAAAAAATGGTAGATATTAGGGATTTTGTCCTGTCACCCTGAAAATGAAGTCAAAGATCAAATTGAAGGTCATCAGAATATTTGGCATATATCTAGTTCTTATAAGACGTTTTTTTATCCATATACTAGTTTGCTCCATCTATTTTAACATGTCTAAAAGGAAACAACGTAGATGCGGAGACAATTACCAATTTTGCTGTCGACGTCAATGCTTACAAAAGCAATGGGGTTAGCGTTGTTGGATTTATGTTCAAGTAAGTGAAGAAAAGTGCGGACCCCCTAACCGGAAAAACAACTGACAGCATGTGAGTTGATATTTTAACAACACCATTATGATGATACAGAGTTAATAAATACATATTAAGACTATAATAAATATCATAAATGTAGTATTATATAAGATTTCCTGTTCCTGAACGTTTTATCGTTCATTATTCTGTTCGCAGACAATGCCCCATACTGTACCGACAGTTGAGCAATGTGGAGGCCCTGGTGTCCTGTCTTGACCGAGATGTCTATATACAACCTGGCAAGGAAAGTTATGTGGCCCAGTACCTGAGGCAAGTGGGAGAAGAGTACCCGAGAAACACGCTTCGGAGAATGATCCTGGCAGAGGTAGGCATGTCAAATACATGCATTACAGAATTAATTAGGAGTCTTTCCTATCTAGACGCAAAAAAAAAAGCTATTGATAATAACAGAAATATGTCTTGTATCTTTCTGATGAAAGTTATTGAATGAATTTCTATTGGATAAGTGTGATCGTTTAGTTAAAGTTAAATACAGTGAGGATTATTAATTTATTATGCCTTTCGCCTCATTGATGTGTAAGTGTGTTGGTCCCCAGAATCACACCGTGACGGCACGTGACATACAAGAGCCTCAGTGACGGTACTGACTGGAGTGCCTGAGACGGGAAAGACACTAGCAGCCCGTTACCCCATTGTATCTCTAAGGGGTGGAAAACTTAGTTCCAATTTTGCGATTTTGTCTTTGCTTGGCTCAAAAGACAAATATAATGTACAATGGGCATGGTATACTGATATATATGTACACATGTATATTGCTTATAAAGCCATCACAACAAGTGCAACAATATATGGTGTACTTAACATGTGAATGAGTTGTTGTATTTGTAGCCATTTCTTACGCTTCCATGATGGATGCGCTGCAAAAATCCCCTCATAGCACTGTGGGATGACGTCGACGGCTCAATGAAGACAGATCGGCCAAGGTTGTGGTGACATGCCATTAACAAGTAAGTGAATGTATATATGAGATCGGATTTATAACAATAAAAAAACTATTTCGCACTTGGTCCTTCCGCGGAGCATGAGTGTGAAAGGACCCATGCGAAATAAATCCCAGTATTTGGTTATTACTGGAAAATAACAATTATTTGTTGGCAGCGGTGGGATTGTTGTCCGGCACAGAGCAATGAGGGCAAACATAAAAGTCCAGTTCGACAAGGAACCAGGTTATGTAACCCGTACCGAGACATCCATGATTCTGTTGGATGGCACAAAGTACTCGCTAACCAGCTCTCACGTGCCTTCCGGGGCGGAGCAGTCCAGACTGAGATCAAGCAGCTGGGGCAGCAGGAGGCGCTGGAGCAGCGGGAGAAGTCGGAACGACTGGAGTGACCAGTATACGTGATTGTCACGGGTTCTTCGTGGGATTATTCACGTGCCCTTTGTGTGATCGTTGCGAGCCCTTCGTGGGATTCTTCGTGCACCCTTCCTGTGATCGTCGTGGGCACTCCGTCGGACTCCCGATCTTGATAAGAGAGACCAGTATTGAGGGGTTGTGGCCCCAACATGGACTGTTGATACGTGTGTAAATATGTTTGCTTTTTCTATTCTAGTGATTATGTATGATCACTGGAATAGAAATCGAACACACTATTTGAGGGTATTGGAGCTGGATCATTATGTATGATGTATGATCATTAAGTGTTGAAGTTCGGGACGAACTTTTTATCAACAGGAGGCAGTGTAGCGTGAGTATGGTGTTCGCTGTGTCTTTACAAGATACGAAACTGGTTTGCGTGCCCCGCAATTTACATTCCAGGAATCACGATTATTATATTAAGTTTCGCATCAGGGGAGATATATAAACATGATTTGGATCTTCATGCATTAGTGTATTATGATATAGTTTTTCGGGCATATTTACCAAGATATTACAGTTTTTAAGACTGCGAGGCTCGCCTGTTTCTCATGCGGCCGATCGCCATTGCCAGCTCCAATACCCTCAAATAGTGTGTTCGATTTCTATTCCAGTGATCATACATAAACTTGCATTCGATTTGTCCTTTCCGCTCAAACAATTCAGGTTCAACAAAAAAGTTCACAAAAAAGAATCCTGGATAACCGCTGGCTTTCTAAACTCAACACGCACTAAAGCCAAACTTCTTTTTAAAAAACCCACTCCATATAACATCGAACACTACAAAATGTATATCTCTGTCTATAATAAAATAAAAAGAAAATTGAAACTACAATACTACAACCAACTTTTAACCATAAATAAAACAAACATGAAAAAGATGTGGACTGTTTTAAATTCCGTTATCGGTAATCAAAATAAAAAGCCAACACTACCGAGTCATTTTCTCGTTGACAATTTATCCATAACAGATAAAACTCAAATTGCTCCATCATTCAATGATTTTTTCTCTAACATTGGCCATAGAACTAGCCTTAATGTCCCCAAAACAACAAAACTATATTCGGATTACCTCCCTCCCCAACTGAACAATACTATGTTCCTCCAACTGGTCACTGTCCAAGATGTGATGACCACCACGTTCAAACCTAAACCAAAAAACAGTGCTGGTCATGATGATATTTCAACCAATCTCCTAAAGAAAACTTTTAACGTTATATGTACACCAGTCACACATATCATAAATAGATCCTTTGCCACGGGAAAGATACCGAAGGAACTAAAAATCGCTAAAGTAATACCTGTCCACAAACATTCCGATGTCTCAATCCTGAATAATTACCGACCGATTAGCCTACTCCCTGCATTCTCAAAAATATTAGAAAAATGAATGTATCAAAAGCTAATGTCTTTCTTAGACAAACACAATATCTTGTATGAACACCAATACGGTTTCAGAAGTAAACATTCAACGATACATCCAATCCTACACTTACTAAATCAATGTGCAGACGCATATAATAGTTCTCAAAAGTACACCCTCGCCATATTTTGTGACTTGTCTAAAGCTTTCGATGTTATTAGTCATGAAATATTATTGGACAAGCTCTACAGATATGGTATTAGAGGAATAGCTAATGATTGGTTTAGGAACTATCTATCAGATCGATATCAATATGTTGAGTTTGACAATCATAAATCTTCAATAAAAAAAACTCCAGTGTGGTGTCCGTCAAGGATCGATACTTGGTCCATTATTATTTCTAACATTATTATTTCTGTTGCTTCTTCTTTTATATTATGTATCCTCTCCTTGTCACCTGTAAACCAGTTACAGCATTGTCTCCATGTGTGTACAAATTGTCAACCGTTCAAATCTCTATTTGTGTTCTTCCTATTTAATCTCTTTCTATAAGGACGTAGGGAAGACAGCCATTTGGCTACTACGTCCTTACGTTTTCATCTGTGTACTCGTGATTAAGTCCTATCTGTGTATTTCTATCTGATGAAATCGGAAATAAATTCTTCTTCTTCTTCTAAAAATTCAATAAAGAATGTATGAGTTTTTGTTCGAGAAATAAGAATCTGTATTGAACGTTGAAAACTACGAGATAATTCTTAACATTATTGAATGAGTAGCAACATAGTCAATGACTAGTATAATAGACTACATGTCTAGAAATAAAAATACATTACAATTTCCCGACGGAAGTTGAGGATTTCATAATACTAACATCATTACCAACACCATGTAATATCGTCAATGTTCAACTGCACCATGTGCTCGACGACAGTGTACGAGTTTTCTCCAGCAAGCAATTCATCGAAAAGCGTTTTGGCAGTGAAAAAGGTTGTGTCGTGATTGTTGTGTAGCCTAACTACGCCCGCAAAACCGAGGGGGTAGGTCGTGTGTGTTTTTTTTTTTTTTGCTTTTCAGGCCGAAACTCGAATGAATGTTCGATAGATTTTCACATAGCCATCCAAACGTTGGTTTGCTTGGTTGATTTGGTTCATAGAAGAAAACGAAACAGGATATGGTTCACAGTGGGGGGTGATTGAATTTCAAACTGCGAAATCAAGGTATATTTCCACTTTCATACAGACAGACTGGTGGACTCAAAAGAGGACACCCTTACTCACCATCGGGCAGGGGGTAACAACTCCGCATCTGCACGTTGTGGATGTGGCGGAAACAGTAAAGACATCATATCATAAATAAAGGCTAGTGCAATGCTTGACATTATTTATTATCAGAATCTTAACATCCTCCAGTGGTTCCGAGAGCAGATCAACTCTAGACTCTGCTGATACACATGCTGAATCCTTGGTCGGCTGCCAGAGCCACTGTACTCTTAAAGTGGATTAAGACGCGAGCGTTGCCGGGTACCCAACCGGGACTTTGGGTTCCGCAATACCTTTGGGAATAAATCATCTACATTGTGCAGGTTAAACTGAAATGCATTGTGACGTATAATCCTTATTGTGATCCTGACAGCGTATATTTACCATGGTGCTCGTCTGTAGAAATTGTTTTGTCTGACTTCGACGTAGGTCGTGCTACAGTGTGGAAGATTGAAGGTGCCAAATATTACCCGGATCGGACGACTGTAGTCACCTTGTAGTCCTTTCTGTGAAGTAATCGAACCACAGATCACCATTACAGTCTAAATGTGTTATTTAACCAAATTTATCATGATTATTATTTTGGTGTGCCATAGCTGCAGTGCGTTCGTCAACACAAAATTTTGCCCAGAATGTGGGGCACCTCAACTGCTGCAACGTCCAAACTGTCGTCATGAAAATTCCATACAGAACAAGTTTTGTTGTCAGTGCGGGCAATCACTACGTACTTAAGGTACTGCTCTAGTTTTTGCTCTAATTATTTGTGTGATTTGTGGTCGATATTTGTCCAGTATTTCCCTTGTATTTGCCATGATAGTTTTGTTGTGTATTTGTAGGCCTACCCGTCAAGAATGTTCACTAGCACAAAATATGAACACATACAGCCGTTAAAAACGGGGGTTATTTCTATCATAAAATACTAGAAAAGGGGGTCATATTGCTCGGGATTGTTGTCGTAAAATCCTAGAAAAGTTGGTCATACGCTCAGGAACCTTGGAAAGGGGATCAAACTGAAAGTCATTTTCGAGCATGCGTGTGCTTCTGTCCCCAGAGTGACCCCCGGGGGAGAGTGACTCGAACAGACTTAGAGTGACTCTAACTTTGGTCGTTCAGTTGATACTGCTTGAGGCAGATATCCCATGTCAAAAGTTGCGTTTGTAGACACAAAACAGAATCATTTGGGACTGATAATATGTACTTGCCTTTCGCGGCTAACCTTAAATTTGACTCATTTTGCAGGATATACTAGTAGGCCTATATGGTAATAGAGATAAAAGTGTATTGCTATGGCCCGTGAATAGCTCTCAGTTGGTAACTCTGCAAATCTGTTTTTTAGAACTAGGAAGCGGGCGCCGGTTCTCCTAATGTAATTATTCCTGGCTATGACTTACTATGAAATGCCAGTTGCATTCAGCTCCTGCGAATCCCGGACCTTTGACTTCGATGCATATTTCATTTGCGCCGTTCTTCACGATGTGTTTACCAGCGCTTGGGCATGCTTGAACATAAACGTGTATTTAAGAGTTCGATATACTTCCAACTGAATAACCTTGAAACAGAAACAACCATCAGGGGAACCAAGCTAAACCATAAATATAGACATACGGTGTTTTAAATATAGTTGTTTCCACTATCCATATACACATGATGGATGTAAGTATTAAATTATTATACAATCATTATATTATTATAACATATTATTATTATACAATTGGCGAATTGTTTATAACTGCAATTGCGGAACAAGGCCGTAAAATTATGAATGTATTATATTACATGCCCAATCAAGAACGCAAATATTGCAATACCTACCAGTGCACTTTAAGAACTACTATTTACAGTTGATCTCATTTGAATTACAGCTTAGAAAACCATCACTTGTATAAAATAAATCACCTCAGATTCTTAATGAGCAATCATCCAGGTAGGAGATTATGTGCAAGGTTGTTATATATAGTACCGTATTGGTCCTAATAGTGGCACGTGCCCTAATAGTAGATTTTAATTCACTCCATATCTTTCTGATAATATCTTGGAGGGTTCCAATCGCCCAGTTATGTTATTTGATTCAAAATGAATGAGATCGAATGCTTCAGGTTTAATATTCAGTGATTTTCTTATATTTGACCTCAAGTTTGACAACATTTTTGCTTGTGCTGTTGCAGGAGGTCTTGTTTTGGCTCGCCCGTGCTACTATTCGGACCAATACGGTACAAGCTATTTTGATAGCAGATGGACTAGCTGGTATCAAATACCAATCCAATCATTGGTGACAATTCTGCCTCACATATTGTATCAACATATAGTTCCCTTGATCTAAATTCAGTAAATTTATGGTTTTGGGGATTAAAATTTAGTTTGATAGAACACTGACCGCTGAAAGATTTTGCCAACCGTTCATATAAGAAATTAGCCCAAGGGCTAAGATAGGTTACCGGACAATATATAATAGCTATATTTTGTCTTGTGGTCTTAAAAATAAGGTCACTGGTCAAACTTAAAGTCACGAGAGTGTTCAGCATATTTGATCTCCTATAAGTTCACAATTGATTACTAAGCTGGAAGTTCAATAATAAGATAGATATTAATCATTATGTCCGATAATAAGCGAGATATTAGCCATTTTGCGCTCTGACTTTGAAAATGAGGTCAAAGGTCAAATTCAATCAGCATATATCATTTCCTATGTGTCCACAATTGATTTCTAGCCTCTAATCTCAATATTTAGTGATATATTAGGCATAATGTGTCCCATTATAAAGCATAGGAGAGTTTAACATGGGAAAGTCCCATTTGGGACCTGTGAAGAAAATGAAAATGGCTGCCACACGCAGACCGACGATTCAGGGGCAACGAATCTTCTACACATCACAGAGGTATATGAGGACAATGTTTTGAAACAAAAATCTCAAACAGTTTTTGAGAAAATGGCCGCCAAAGTAAAAAAATTGGCTGTTTTTCGTCGAAAATGGCTGCCATTTTGAAAAGAAACGTGGAAATAAAAAGACTAAAAAATATCCCCTCTTTAAATTATTTTTAGGCATTTTTGTGCCAAAGTTCAGAAAGTATCGCCTGTAAACTTCAGAGATAAAAATGTGGACCGACGACGCCGCCACCGCCGACGGACGCAACGCAATGCCTATAGGTTATCGGACCATAGGTCCGGTAACCTAAAAATACATTGAATACATTATATAACCATCATCGAGTTGCACTCTGCTTTTACCACGTGTGTTTACAAGCAAGGAATGACACTAACCAGGTGCGCTGTTGGCCACTTTGTTGCAGAGAGGCGGAGCAAGTCCTTGTGGACAAAGACAGCTAGTACAATCGTTAGGGTGCACAAAACCGTAATTCTTACAGTATTTTCCACCATGCTGTTGGCTGAATATCTGGTCACATCCATCTGAAATTTATTTAAGGAAATACACAGTGAGATATATGAGCGATTTGAGGAGATCGAGTGAGCAGAGAATATTTGGCAATTACCGTTCTGACAGCCTTTTTTGTTGACTATCTTGACGTCGAAGAAACTAGGGCCAAATCCATGTGAATTCATGTTGTTGACAAAACGAGAATCGATCGGGGACAAAGTTGGTTGCGAGCCGTCTATTGGAAACCCCTGTAAAAGTTTGATGTTCAAAACACATTCTTCTTTGGTCTTTGGTCTGTTGTTGGAACAATTTTCCCCGGAAATATACATACGTATGTTGGGTAGTGCATCACGGAAGAGTAGTCGTAGGGCACATTGAATGTGTCTACCTCCCAGAAATTCATGATGTTGAAGGCAAATTTGAAATTCTGTTGGATGTTATTCCAATGGACTGTGACAAAGTTGTTACGGTCTGGTCTGTTCATTTCATGTCGAGCACCTATTGCGTGTCCAATTTCGTGCGTAATGATATGAAGCTGTTGAGAATGAACACCAGCACGAACGAGGCATGAACAGCAACATTTTGTTTATACTGCATCTACCAGGTTATAGCAGAAAGGATTGAACACTGATTCGTCTGTTCAGTCTCTGCAGAATAATACATGTGAAAGATTTGTTATAGTTAAAAATAATCCAAAACCCACCCACATGAGGGATGTTTCTTAATGTTTTTTTTTTACAAATCACTTCTTGTTGGTAGTTTGATGCAAACAAACAAATATTTACATGCAGACGACTCAATACTTTTCACGATATTTTTCCGCACCACATTATACTGCGATATATGATTCATGCAATTAAGCGTTCGAACTCACGGTGAAGCATCCAATAGACAGCGATAACATCTGTTGTCCCCCAATATGCCCAACAAAAGACCAGCAGCCCGAGCCATGGAAGAACGTTATGTAGCCCGAGTTACTAGTTCCCTCGATAAAGTCGTAGCAAGTGAGACGCTCCCATTCTTTGATCGCCTCTCGGATTTCATTTCTTAGGGGTTCTGTCGTGTCGTGGTTTGACATAAGAAAATACATTGATGGGGATGACTAGTGCAATATATCTTGAGATACCCTATATTTTAGAAATCCTATATTAGTCTATGACTGCAAAATTCATGTAATTTTGTTCCGGAGGTATAGTACACATTGCGTATCGTTGTACTATATCACAATTTTATCACTGGACTTTATCATTAAACTAGCAGTGATATTTTGACAAAATAAATGATGAATCATCAAGAGATAATAATCAAGAGATTATCAGTTTGTTTTGCCAGTGGTTACAATAAGAACACCTCTGAAGCATGGCTGATTTGGACAAGACCTATTGCGTGTCTCATTTCGCAATATGGCAAATACTGTCAAAAATGCAGAGAAGGGGGGAATTCCCCGAAATATCCGTGAGACGTGTTCGTCTGGAGCCCCAAAAGGGCATCTATTCAAACCAAGGCGAAGTTTATGTACATTGCCTTAGACCAAGCTGGTTCAAGATCAATTCGTCACTCGGGAATCAAAACAGTGCGGAATTTTTGTCAAATATGGAGAGATGGGCACAATTAAGCAAAACGAGACGAGCATGGCCGATCGGGGGCGCACCCCTGGATCCGCCTGTGTTCGAACTTTTTTACTGCATGCCTGTTGGATATTGTTGAATAGAATCGTTGGATATTATTGCCATCTAACCTGATATTCCTTGGAATGTGTAATGTACTGTCCTTCGAGAACCTGTCTGGGGCCACAGTGATAGTGGATTCCTCATTACTTGTCGACCCTGCTGTGCCCCATCATTATCCTCTCCGTTCAACTCCCGCAGCCACGCTTCCAGTTGCACCTCAGTCAAGATCATGTCATCCCATACTTCTGGCTTCGGAATGGGCTCATACTGTGAATGTGGAAAGTATGCGTACACACATATTATATGACATTTGAAGCAACACAGTATGGGACGTGCTAATTGATACAACATTACGATACTGGATGTAATGTATATCTATATTATTATATGACAGGAAATTGAACAGTCACAAGTAGTCCGTCGACGTAGTAGTCTATAGTGAAAATATTTAAGTGGGAATGTTTTGTATACAGAAATTCGTGTTTACTTCTGGAAGGAATGTGACACGAGGTTTCGGAATATATTTGTTTCGTTGCATTCCTCTCACATGGATTAGCATACGAATACTGCTGTATATTGTTGTTGCTTGAATTTTGATCGCTGTCTGTGAGTAATTTTACATGATGTATTGTAATAATTATGGCAATACATTTGTTTCTACTCGTATAGCATATATAGTTAATGTCAGTGCTCACTCCAGATCATATATCTCTCCACGATTTAACATGGTTCGAGTAGTATTTTACCTAGCTGCTTGTGCATGTCTCTGCTACTTGCTTGCTTATCAGTCAACCAACACATCAATTTCATCCAGGGAATATACATATATACGGTCTGATCTTCTGAATAATCTGTATAGTCATTGATTGCCGAATCCCGTATGACAATGCCTATACACACATTTAGTATGTGATTTGTAATGATAGATTTTGGTGTATTGGGACTTGTGGTCACTTCTCAATTAAGAATCACATACACTTCCATTGTAAAGTTTTGCTGGAAAATACTTATTAAACTATTTTCGATCTCCGAATAAATTTAGTTTGTGGAAGCCTTGAATATGACTTCTAAAACATTTTAAAAATCAGCATAAGTTGTAGGAATAGATCGTTCGCTATGAGCACTTGACTGACACCTGGCGAATACCTCGAGAAACAAACGCCAAAATAAAGGGCCGATTTACTCAGTTGTGCTTCCGCCCAGTGAAAGCTTATTTCTTCTTGGAAACTCACATGTAAGAAGGGAAATGGTTGTCCTACAAGCATACCCACTAAAAAGGAGCCTTCCTACATCATAACCTGTGCATTTTGAGCAGAAACTGTGATTTTTACAATAATATAGTACTTTGATGCTGCATTTTGACCATTTAAGGAGAATCGATACTGGTCCATAACCATGTAATGGTACTGTTCTGTGTAAGACTCACCACTTCTCCATCTTTCTCGGCGAGTTTTCTTCGAACCTCATGAGCCAGTTGACGAATTCGCTCGAGTCTTGCATATCCCATACCATAGGTTGCCATCGACTCCTCTTCTGTCATCTGTGACAAGTAAACTATGCAAATTATGGGATATTCCCTTTTGAACCATTCTACGTGATTAGTTGTATATGGTGCTAGTCCATGACTCTCAAGTCTCGACTGTGATACAAAACTGAGAGAGTTGAACGTATTATGTTTACCCTTATATAAAGTTACCAGACATTTCTGGATGTTTACAAGCTCTGTTTTCACGAAAACAGTGCAGGTGCTCCTCACAGGTTTGAGTTCATTATTTGGCATGCATTTGTTGTATGTGGGATCGATCATACTATCATGCGCTGTATCAAATAATTAGGCTGAAGGATTTGTTCACCCAAGACATTGCGCCAAAGAATGGAGTAATATGACCCAAAAAAGACAATCATACCTCTTCTGCAAATGTCCAACCGATGTTTATACAACAGGCAAGCATCAAAATCAGCAGTACCCTGCGCGACATCTCCATACTTGCTTAGTTGATCTCAACAAGTGCAGCCAATCTCTCAGGTCCAAACTGGTGATATGACTTTTCATGGACAAGCGGAAGTATATATAAAGGACACCATTGCGTGGGCAATGGCCGTTTTTTCAACAAGAAGATTCTCTAAATTACATTAGAAATGTACTGGTATCTATATTAGATATATGTAGATATTATTCGGGAGGATTAATTTCATTTTAAGTACATGACCATATATCATATTGTCATATTTATGTACGTTTTACGATAAGACAACGACAATGATAAATTGATTCCAGCATTGTATTACATGTACGTGTTTTATGACATGCTTCTGGTGCAATTTCACTATTTGAAGTGCGCATCCAAATTTGACCTTAGGTGATACACACTTACAACGAACCATCTGGTTTCGTCAGCCGTGATCGTGTGGACGCTGTCCATCTAGTATAAATTGTTAGTTAGTTAGATAGAAATGTATATGTGACATTTGCCTGCCAATTGGAATAAAATTGTATAATTCATATGTATTCTGTATTCCCAATATGAAACAAAAATCAACAATTAATAATTATGATTTAATTGGCATTTAGAATTATAAATTGATTCAGTTTGTTCCGCTCTTTCATACACGAACATTCAGTTGCCTCCACATTTCATAGTTTATTTGCCGGGTTTACGGATTGGATCTCACCGCAGATGTACATCTCGTTACTTGCGAAAACATAAACCATTCTTAGAACCATAAAATGCACATATCTTTAGACAGGATATAAAAGTTTATGGAAAACTGCTCTAAACATATTCTTCGAAAGCATTTTTTTTACCGTATCATGTTCGTGAATTTTCCATTTCTAGTGCAAAATATGTGTAACATCTTCATTGGTTAATGATATGGTGGGCATATTTGCGAGTATGTCATTGGCTATCGAAATTTGCAAGCATGAATCAATATGTGTTGGTGGCACTTCTGTCTCACCAGAATTGCGAAATTGCTTTCGAGCTTCATGTAGACACACAAGGGCTCCACCTTCCAGTCCACTCATCCCTGGTAGTTATGTACAAGTATGTGTCTGAACTGAGATATATACAGCAAACGGTCGACAATAATAACACCTAGGTGTGAATTACTTATGCGATTAATAATAGTAAATTCGCTTTCTCCTTAAAATAACACATCTGATGCCCTCCTTTTCATTAAAACCTCCATAGACTGTGATTAACCGAATGATATTTATGGTAATTGCAGAAGTTTATAATTATTCAGCTTTCTCAAACAGTTATCTGTGGTCAAAGCTGTACGGCACATCTACATGAAATGTCAAAGCAGCGGTGAAAATTTGATCCGCTGAGACTTCCTCGAGTTATCACGACACAGACACGGCGGCAAAAGGAGAAAAACAAAGAAATAGAGAAAAGGGCAAAAAATAGAAGAACTCTAACAAAACCATGTCTAAAATAAAAGTGGCGGCTCTGTGCTTCGGTAGAGTATTGTATGTTCCAATCCCCTGCTTGAAACACCATGCCCTAAAAAAACGTGTCCACACGCCCTTCGCTCCATACGCCACATCGATCCTATGCGGATATGGTGTGGACCATGTACTATGTGTAATTCCTTAGACAGATTTTGTTTTATTATTTCGACAACAAAATGTTCCATTATTATATTCACATAAAATATTTTATTAAGCATATAGGCCCATATATCATTCTGTCATATTGATGTGAGTTTTACACAGACAAATTTAGTGTCAGACGGATGCGTGTTTGCTAAATGCGTAATAACACACATATGTTTTACTACTCCAAATGTGCATCGAATTGTCCATTAAGAAGATTCCGACCCAAATTCCCCCCCCCCCCCCCAACAAATCCATATGTATAGTCAATTGCTCGAAGTGGCTACTGAATTTGAAAGGTCAAAACGAATATCTCATCTGGAAATTCATTTTTGGACTCGAAACCTAACATATCAACAGTAACATTCGAACTCTAATGCTATGTTGTAAACAGCGAATATTTTGTTTGAATTGACCACTAAGAACAGAGCAAAGTGTTTTAGCTTATCGGCAACTTGTTCACTTTAACAATTGATCAGATATGATGTATATCATGACATAATATTCAAGGTTATCTGAGGTCAAGTCCACGCTCACCAAAATATGCATCATATATGTTCGTGATTGAAAACCTAACGTCTATTTGCTTGAAGAAGAAGAAGAAGAAATAAAGCTTAACGGCACTTTGGGCTCAACTCTATTTGCTTTATCTGAAATAGTAGTAAAAAATACAGAACTGTCCATTTGGTGGTGGAATGACGAGCAAAAAACCCAACCCGTACGACGATGAAACTACGACTCGTGGTATATTTTCAGGTAAGTTTATCATGCTAAAAATAATTTGCCTGGATGGCATATGGGCGGCTGACCACCAGAATATGCATTCGACACATATGGGTCGCTATACTCTTTACAAATTGACTTCATCCTTGTTAGATCCATCCTTTCCGAATTGAACATGCAGGTGGCTTATCGATGATATCTCCCCTTACACAGTCTTCGTTGGCTTTATGGTTTGGAAATGGTTAGAGAGCAATATCTCATTACATAATGCTAAAACATGAGACATTTCAGGTCATTATTTTAGACAGGATATACATGTGTACGCATCTTGCCCCACTCATACTCGCAATTGGTAGTTTCCATGCTGAGAAGAAGAGGAAGGAATAAAGCTTAACGGCACTTTGGGCTCTAGAAGGCCATTTCAGCGCCAAACGAGGATATAAAAGTAGTAGTATCAAGAATGATAAAACCACAAGTTCTACAATTAAAAAATTCTAATGAAAAGTAAAAGCTTACAAGATTATTGGTGAAAGTATTGATGACTGGATCTAGGCTCAAACGAGTTGACTAGAGTTGTAGGTCTAAAAATAAATTCCCAAAGGAAATTGAGAATTTTATTAATATTAAAATCATTGAAAAATTTCGTATGTTGACGGACACTCGTAGAACATGCGACGAGTGTCAGCCAAATCTTGACAATGTACCACGACATGTTCAACCGTCAGCCACTCTCAACAGGGCACACACACAGGGGCCTCCTCCCCACGGAGCAGGTATCCCTGAGTAAGTTATGTATGCCCTATACGAGCCCGTGACATGACCAGTTGATCACGCCTAGACATTTCATTCATTGGGGGTACCACAACCAACTTGATGAGAAAGGTCATGCTGTCCCAATCCGAAGTCGGAGCCTTGGTCAGTTAGTTTTGCCCATTGGGAAGTACCAGTTGTTTCATAACTGCGGCATACCGGTACAAGTTGTGTCTATTTTACATTGGGTAATAATATCAGTATGTATCATGAGTTCACTGGTACCGGTGACCCTTAAGTTACAGTCTAATTCAGAAATACCAATTCACTGATTTTTTTTTCTATTTGCAACTTGGTCGATAAGAACAGCCGAAATCCATGACTGCTGGATAAAAGTACATAAGGACGGTCAGGGTTCGTGTTCTATACCTTTCTGGAGATGTGACAGCTCTACAATACATACAGGATAGCACTAAAGGAAGAACCAGATTAGACAGCACAACCAGAGCAGAAAAGAGCCAAGGCAGCATGTGGATGTGTCCGCAAGTGGATGAACACCCGCCCCAATCACATCGGCAACAAGATGATGAAGCGATTTCAAGCTTTTGTCAAAACCAAGGATGGAGAGGTATTTTGTATGATAGCAGTATTTATATTTGTGCATTATTTGTTGTGTATTTTTCATTTTTTACACTTATGTATTTTTATTCATTTCACAGGCATCAAGGGCAACTTTCAGTCCGTCCAAACACGACCCATTTTGGTAAGATGACTCATCACTTGAGCCTTCCTCGAAAACCCGGGACCCTCTCAGTGTAGGTAGATTATGTATATTCTCAAATGTTATAACATATACCATTATAGCTTCTCACAGTTGGCAAACATGTGATATAAGTCTGAGTATGTTGATGTGGCAGCTAAAGTAACGGGCTCGTGGTGCATACATAATTGCTGAATGGCACTTTTGTTTATTGATGAATGTGCCTTGAATTTATTCCTTTCATTGTGAGTTTTTCCTTTATGATTTTGTGGGCACAATTCTTCCACTGATTTCTACTCCTTGTGTGTATTCTTACTTGACATTTCCTTTTGGTTTTCGACTGAAATTGGAATCTGATACAGAATATGTGGTCTATTTGTATGAAGAAGAATCAGAGTTGTTACAGTGATCTGATCATGTTAACATGTACATTATATATTGCTTCTTAAAATACTTTCAGATCATTGAATAGTGAGTTTGACTCATAAAGATTGAGTATGAGGGCTGGTACAAGAGATGGGAAGAGGGCAGTGGAGTGCTATCTCAATCTGATGATGGATGGGTGAAAAACGACCACGTGAGAGTTGTTTTCGGCGATCTGCAGCAGTATAGGAACGTTCAAGGCCAGTTGTGATCAAGACATGTTCTGAAGTCCGACCGCATGTGGTTCTACCCACCTGACTGCCCTGGAGTAGTAGAAGCATCCTCGCCAACTCCAGAACTGTTCTCCAGGAACAAGTTTTGCTTCTGGCGTTCACTCGGCGTGTGGAAATTTCGCTTTCAGTGTCCACGCGAGGAATGTCCCGGCAAATCTGGAAACTTCTTCATCTACCAGAGCGGCTACCACACCACGGTTCGGCAAATCTGTAACATTGGGGGCTGCTATAGTCTGATGACAGGAAGTTGTGTTGCGGGCAATGCCTGAAAGCTGCAAGGAATGACAAGGGGAAGTACAGACGCTACCTAGCTTGGGATAAATGCATTCTGAAGCAGCTCAGTCCAGTACACCAGACTATTTTCCCAGCTATTCTTACAGCCCAGTGAGTAATGTTGCATCTACTATGTAATGACTACCAAAGGCTATTTTATGTTTTTAGAATTATATCCTTTGAAAGTGGAACACGGATTGACTGCACGTATTCATCATTTTGATTGATAGACGTGGTGTTGACAATAAAGTTGTACAGCTCCTGTGGAACAGGACAGAGGGGAACACTATGGTAAAGGTTTGGCGCCAAGCCCAGGAGAATCACTGACTGTGAGGAATATTTTACACGCTGCTCGATTCCCTGACCAAACCGATACATTTTCAAAATTTATAGAATTCATGCAATAACTTTGAAAAAATTAATTTCATCAGATTGCCATGGAGCCTTCTACAAATTGTACATCCATAGGTGGTCTATTGTGGATATTCGTTGCAAGTCAACGTAGTCTCTGACAGAGGGCAGAAAAATATCGTCAATGTTGGACTGGACCATGTGCTTGACGACAATGGGCAAATTCGATTCGTGCGAAATATCTGCTCCAGAACATGCATTTCCTGCTTTTCACGTTCGTTTCAAACCATGATCCAGTTCTGGAGTGGAAAAGACCAGCTCCAAACTACACCTGAATAAGAGGAAGAGTTCTTGAAAGCACTTTGGAGCAGAGCAAAGAATGTAGGTGCAAATTCATTCGACTCAACCCCTTGATCCGAGAGCAGAGTAACCTGCTCTGTCTTTTTATCTGGTTTCAGATCAAACACGAATCGAATTTGCCCTGTAATGTATAAGTTTTCTCCACCAAGCGATTCATCGAAGAGCGCTGCGTCAGTGAAAACGAAAACATTACATGAAGATCATGAGAATGAGCAAATGACCAACGATTGATCAGATCGGGTCAATATATTCCACTATCACTGGCTGAGACCCACGGCCAACAGGTTGCTCCTTTTAGTCTCCACCTACGACAAGCAAGAGGTTTGGGGGCTTATCTTTCCCCGAACACCCACGAGGGCCTCAAAGAAGAGGGGAAATCTTATAGCTCATGCAATAATATTTTTAATAAAAATATCTATTCTGACTGGACCGTTCGTCACACCAGTCCATTTCACACAATGAGCCCCTGCAATTTCCTGAGCTAAAGGGTTGCTGCAGCGGTTCACATTTCTTCCCATCATATCCCAGCATGATGCAAGATGCTGTAAAATCCGATTTGATAACTATGGACGGTTTTGCTGATGACCATGCCTTGAGGACAGTATTGTACAAACCACAAATATGTAACAACAAGCAGTAGCTCCATGGAGCACTGTCTCACAGATATCAACAGAATGAATGCTGTTTACCGGCACTTTGGCCTCAATGAGCCCATTTCAGTGTCATACCGGAATACAAAAATGCTATGAAGAAGGGTAATAATCATAAGTTCTAGTTCTAAGAGTCTCAGAGTCTGTAGTGAGAGGTAAAATCTGCGAGAGGACTCGTGAAATTATTGAATGACTGGCAACACACAATACGATTAGAATAATAGACACGTTTAGAACAAAAAAAATATATACTCCAATTCCCAGAAGGAAGTTAAGGATATTAAATACTAATATCATTGGAAACATCGTATATTGACTGACACTCGTAAAACGTACGACGAGTGCCAACAAAATTTTTACAACATACCAGGGCATAACCAATAGCCCTGTGTTCGGCATGGCGGAGCAGAACACGCGGAACATATATGGTAATAAATTCAATGAGCAGTAAAAATCTGGCCTAGTATTACCACTTGATACTTCCGAACCTATTCATGATCGCTGCAATCATTTTAACTGTACCGATGACTTCCGTCCAATGTGAGTTACAATTTCATTAAAACAATTTCATCAAAACTGAGAACAAAGGTCATGTTGTCGGTGAACTACGTGAACAATCTGATTACGCTTACTTAGACTCACGTGACCTATTAAGCACGATCTTCTCGACTTATCATCGATCTGCAGGCCACTGAACAGTCTCACATTCATAAATCAATATGTATGACTCTTCTCTTCTGCTCCTCGGCTTCATCATTGCTCGTTTAGGGGGTTTTCGCTTATGGCTGTTTTGTTATCAATCAACAGGACATAGTTTGATCCCCAGATCTGACGCAATTAGCAAAATCTCCAGTACCTAATTATTCTTTGTTATTCAGTAGTTTGACTGAACAAATTGAAGTAGTGTTTTGGTTCATATGCACAGCTATAGTTTATCGGTAAGGACTTTTTTGAGTCCGGTACTACATATGAGAAACCAGCTGCCGGAAGCGAATACGTGAGGCATTTTCCCCAACGAGATTTCGGGAACATGGTGTGAACAACGATAAAGAATGGTCAACGTTGATTTGGATACTGTCTTGAAACAATCGGATCACGACGAATTTCGTGAAAAGTGGAAACAATAACCGGGGCAAATTTTATGCACTAGTCATTGTGGATTTGTCATTGTATTTTATTGAAATTGCCTGGAACTACAGTGATGACGATGTTATCCTAAAAAAAACCTGCTACTTACGACTATCACACCTTAGCAGCAAAAACGCATCCTGCTATTGTAATGAACACAATCATATGGAATTTTCCTTGAAATGGATTATTTTCATGTCTTATTCCCATGAAATTTTCCCCTCCATGCTTAATAGAGGACTTCTTGGAATGTCTCTTCTTGGAAGGTGCTCATTCATTATTCATATCTCTGCATGAATATTACTATGTGACAATTAGTAATTTGAAGGAAAAACGGGTATCATTTCCATTGGGACATAATGTTCAATGCTTGTGAAGAAATCTTACATTCCTGAAGACTACCAAACATGACCTTGGTACTGTGTCAACAAAGAGCTGATATTATTTCAGCGCCCACACTTTTGAACGCTGATGTCTACAATTTGAAACTGCTAATCTCAGAATATTTAGAACAACACAGGACACCTTTTTCAGTGTCATTTCATTGTACCTGTACATTATGTACAATTAATGCTGGATTTCCACCCGGTGTGAATTTTATGGTGCATGCGCATTGAAGGGAAACATCAACATTTCGAACGCCTCACCGAAGTTGCTATCAACCCTGTTGAAGATTGAAAAAAAGCCTCGTTAGTGTTTGTCTGACAACGGTCCATGTAGATGGCAGGGATCTTGGCCTTTCCGGTAAGACGGGTTCCACATGTAGCCAGAAGGGGAGCAGCTTGATGCGAAGCGTCCTCCTAGTGTGGACGACGGAGACTGACGGAGATGTTGCACATGCCTCGGGAAGTGGGTTCACTGTGCGCCTAGGAGAGAAGGACCGTGCAAAAGTAGCCAACATGGGCGGGTGGCAAGGATCCTATAGCAGGAAATCGACGGAGCGGGAAGCCTGGACAATAACCAGGCTTCGACGCGAAGTAGTGGATGTCGATAGAGGGGTAACCATCACCTGGTTGATGGATCGTGGCCTCTTAGCCACTAGTATGAAATGTACTGAGTGTGGGAAAGATATGCAACTGGAGGGTTATCCGTCTGTGTCTGATGGATCACAATGGTGCTGTCGCCATCGTCGCCGCAGGGTTAAACACGACGTATGTCTGTCTCTACACAATAAAAGCTGGTTTTGGAAATCCAACTTAACCCTGCCGGAGATTATGATATAGTGCGTCAGCTGGACCAAAAGCCTTCCTCAGGAATATGTGATGTTAGAGCATGGGTTCTCTAGCCACTGTACGGTTGATTGGTATGACTTTTGTCGTGACGTAGTTGAGTCTGATTTGCTGGCGAACATTGGTGGCCCTGGAAACATCGTAGAGATAAGTTCGGGAAAGGTAAATACCATCGTGGCCATCAGTTGAGGGATTCTGGTCCATCGGAGCTATGAAAAGAGGCAGCGGAAAGGTGCGCATGGTCCCTGTAGAGTCTCGATCGAAGGAGACTTTGCTGCCTTTCATAAAAGATTGGATTTTGCCGGGCACGACACCAATTTCGGATTGTTGGCGTGCCTATGGTTGTTTGTCTGACGAAGGCTTTAAACACTTCAGTATAAACCATCGCGTTAACTTCAAAGACCCTGAAACGAAGGCCCACAGTAACGCGATAGAGTTCTTGGTTGCATGCCAAGAAAGTGTTTGCCCGTTATGGGACGTCAAAGTCACTGGCCCCGTCCTATTTGACGGAATTTTTATGGCGATGTGTGAAGCGTTGGGGGAAAGACGCTTTTGACGCGCTCCTCTGTGCAGTTTGTAGAGTTCATACGCCTGCGAAATTCACTGATGTTCCCCAATACTATGGCGGCAGTCTGTGGACACACCCATGGCTAAATTGAAATAAACCCCGAAACAATGGCAACAATATATATGTTTTCAGAGCGTATACAAGCTCTGTGTTTGGACACATGTGCCGTACATTTTTTGAAGTGCAACGAGAGTTGCATGTGTAAGATTCACATTATTCTTTATTTTTCAATTTGTTTCAAATTGCACTTACTGTAAGCTGACTGTTGGTAGTAAGGACCTCAATGTTATATAATCAGACCTGACAGCTGTGCTGTTATTTGAACATCAGGGGGATTGCATAACTGTCAGGACAGCCCCTGTTTAGACAATAGCTTTGAATTGTAATTAGGACGCGATAGCTCTCATCACAGGTATTGACATCAATACAAAAACTGACATCCCATCGTTAGAAGTTAGATAATGATGCCAGCCCCTTTCAAACATCAATAGCTTTAAAATAACAATGGGGTTTACGTATGATCACATGCTATTGTCAGTGGTATTATGTTGGCTAGCTATATAAGCCAGTCAGTCCGTTAAATAAAATAGTTTCAATCTTGTCTTCAACCTGTACACATCGTGTTTGTTGTTGATCGCAAGAGACTGAACCCAGGCCGGCTGGCCTTGGCCATATAGACAGTCTGGCAATATAGACAGACTCTGAAGTAGGGTGAAAACCTTTAAACTTTACACTGGCGAGCGTGCCAGGACTGAACAGAAAAAACTGGGATCTTCTGCATTTCCAAAGGCAGATTGTGCAGTAAGTTTTAATGTGTTACACGCCCAGACAGAAATCCAGAGATAGCTCTCTGGTTGGCGAACTACAGGGAAGTGAATGTGATGGCTGCTTGAGTCATGAGGAGAGGCTGTGAAAAAGGTAGCAAGTACGTCTGGAGTGCTGACGGCGACACCACCACATGTCCGAACTGTGCCGCGGTAGACGTGGGGCTGCGTGAGCAACAGCTGTGGACAGGCTCCAGACTGAAAACTAGACAATTGACGGTTCCGGAATATACGGGCGATCCCAGGCTGGCATCCGTTTCTGCTCGTTGGGGGTCTCCGTTTTGACCCACCTATGCCAGACCTATTTATTATCGACATACTCCGGAGCTGTCAGCCAAATCGCAGCCTCGAATTAGAAGACAGGACGCTATCGCCCTTCACCGCGTGACCAACCGACTATGCCGATTTCGGAGCACTGGTGCATTCAAGGACTGCTGAGGTCGCGAGGATGCCAGTGGCGCTGTATTGCCCTAACAGCACGAGATGGACCCGCCCCGAGATTCACGTTCGCCGCAGTGCAACTCTAGGGAATCGTCGTGCAGGTCCTGCTGTGGGGAACTCACACACACACAATTTGAACAAAAATAAATGTGTGTGTGTGTGTGGGTGTGTGTGTGTGTGTGTGTGTGTTAAAATTATGTGAATAACAGTGTATGAATGATGTATGTGGATTCCAGTGAATTGTAATATTTATGTTATGTTTGTTCAAAACCGTGAAGATTCATATTTGTAAAGCATAGTGCATTTAAGTCTTGTGGTCGTGATATTTGTATTCCGTAAGTATGTGAATAATAATGTGTATCTTTAATTTGTTTTAAAGTAAAAATGTAATTTTTACTTCTTAGGGGATATCGTGTGTAAGATTCATATTATTCTTTATTTTTCAATTTGTTTCAAATTGCACTTACTGTAAGCTGACTGTTGGTAGTAATGACCTCAATGTTATATAATCAGACCTGACAGCTGTGCTGTTATTTGAACATCAGGGGGATTGCATAACTGTCAGGACAGCCCCTGCTTGGACAATAGCTTTGAATTGTAATTAGGACGCGATAGCTCTCATCACAGGTATTGACATCAATACAAAAACTGACATCCCATCGTTAGAAGTTAGATAATGATGCCAGCCCCTTTCAAACATCAATAGCTTTAAAATAACAATGGGGTTTACGTATGATCACATGCTATTGTCAGTGGTATTATGTTGGCTAGCTATATAAGCCAGTCAGTCCGTTAAATAAAATAGTTTCAATCTTGTCTTCAACCTGTACACATCGTGTTTGTTGTTGATCGCAAGAGACTGAACCCAGGCTGGCTGGCCTTGGCCAGCCCGGCCTGGCAATATAGACAGACTGTGAAGTAGGGTGAAAACCTTTAAACTTTACACATGTACAATATGAATACAAGAGTAAATCCCCTTCATTGTCCTTCGGGTTGCTTAGGCGTACAATAGTTGTAGATATGTGTGGAAATGTAAAGTAATTGATGTATTTGTAAGCTGTGTTTGGCAGTACTCAGAGTAATATAATGGGAGCTAGTATGCACGGCTGAGTGTGGTGGTCACGTTGATCGTTAGACATGTTATGGGACGGCCCAAGTACCGTACACTGCTCCTTAATACTACTCGTCCACTTAAGACATACCATTTAATCCGTCTCGCACCTTTTTAATCCTTATTGAATATAGAGTAAGGCGCAGTATATGATACTTGGACCGAAAAGTCTTTAGTAAAAAAAAAATCGAAGGCACCAACATAATGTTGTGCCACATGTGTTCCGTCGGTATTATTTGCCACTCGTCTCCCAACGCCGTCCGAACAACCGCTCGGCCTTGATCGAAGAGGCTCTTGTTTCACAGTTTCCCAGCCTTTTGGGAATTTGTTACACATAGTTTTTCGCCAAGTTATTTATTGTGCACGATATTTTACTTCCTACCAATACAATTGTATTATAATTTGAGCAATCTGTTCAAACCCGTTCGATTTAATAATGCCTGACGTCTGAGAAGAGTGGCTATCATATATTATACTAATGTATGATTCCATTAGTCCTGTCCGTCTGAATATTTTATCTTTATGACCGTTATATGTTTAAGCCAGTCAGATTTTCCCTATTTTGAATTATTTGTAACCAAAATTGTATAGAAACTTTTTTGAACACACGACATCGTGAAAAGGAACAGCACGGACCGCGCAGTCTTCACGATAACAAAGGTGAGCGCTCCAGAACAATACCTATAGACAGTACATGTCGTCAGTGTTGAGTTGGCGGTTTAGAACTCGCTCGAAAAAGGTGCCGCCAACTGTAGTCATGTCGGACACTGATGGGAGCTCTCCAGATCAGCAACAGCTAGCGCAACAACCGGTAGGTCCTGACCCTAGTTCAGAAGCTGGATCCTCGGGTCTCCAACAACAAGTGTCGGCACCGCAAGACCCACTACATGTTTCGCCCGCTCCATCGATAGTGTCAGGTGACGAGGGAGAAGAATTAGAATGGTCGCAAGTGATCACACATATGCAGGCGGCGATTAATCACATTGCAAAGGATAATAGGGTTATTCAGAAGGCTCTAGTTGGGCGCGACCTAGGTGCGTTGGCCCCTGCGCCGTCAATAGGACAGTTGCTCCCCCCAAGGTTGCAGAGAACCAGAAGTACATCGGGAAACAAAACCATCCCTAAGAACATCAGTTTCGGGGGATCTACTAGCGAAGATGTAGTGGGCTACCTTGTGCGATTACAACAGTATGTTGACTACCTGGCCATGAGTGATGAAGATTTGTGTGACCTAGTGCCATTGACATTATCGCGTCGAGCTTTGTTTTGGTACAAAGAGCTATCCACCACCACACTGGGCGACTGTTGGCACGGAATTGCTGACTAAATATGGGCCCAGCGCGAAGGGGTTCGTGCATGAAACCGCGTTGCTGAGCCGCACACAGCGAGAGGGAGAAAGTGTAGATCCCTACGCTAACGACATGGTCCAAAGATTTCAAATGGCCGGAACGAGTGAGCCCGAAATGTGGAAGACGTTCGTGAGGGGACTACTGCCAGATATTTGGGCGTTTGTGCTCGAAAAGGGTTGTAAGAATCTAGATGAGGCGGAGGTGCTCGCAAAACAATGCGAGCAGTTGAGACATTAAAAATGACGGAATGTTGGGGAAAACCTTGGCCAACATTCTACAAAAACTATGTGTAACATATACAAATGTAACCCCAATATCATTGTAAGATGTGCCGACAACCATAGGTGAAAAATAAGATTAAAAATTACTGGCGTAGCGTTGAAAATTTACAATGGGTCATAAGAAATTGGGAAGCAGGTATAAATACTCGGGTAAAGAATTCATCCCTACCGGAAGATCAATTTACAAGGCACAGGCTAACGTGAATTTTTGCTGTGTAGATATCAGCCCGAAAATTACCATGGCTCTGAGAAATCTATGCTTTGAAGTAGTGGACGAGTTAAGTCTCGAGATCGAAGAATCGGAATGGGAGGATGTATTCCATGTTCAACTAGACATAAAAGCCTATAGGCTTTGTGGCATCCCCCAATTTTTCTTTTCTTTTCTAATGGTGAAACTTGACTGTTATTATAATACATATACCAGGATTATTGAACACAGGTGGGAGTGAGAGTTCAAATTATAGCAGTTGCTCACTAGACAAATGTCCATCAGATATTTGTTTTAATCTCAATAGGTATTAAATGTACAGACATGACAGACATTCATAATACAAGCAAAAAGGAAATTATTCTGGGTTCTGACTAAGTAAAACAATGATAATTTGGTCACTGCATGTGAAATACAGCTAGAAAACAAAACAATGCATGTAGTTTCATCCAGATAAACACAGTGCTGTTTTAACTGAATACAATGAACAATTGACCGGCAACCAAGGCCCAGGCAGACCTTCAAAGCTGTTATCTTCAGTTTGGGTCATCATTATATAACCACCTATTGTTTTCTTTAGAAAGGGAAGGAGGGCATTGTTCCAACTTGTTGGTGTTAGTATAGTAAACTGGGGTGAGGGGACAGGAGAGGGGGGGGGGGGGGGGGGAGGAAGAGGGGCAGTGCATACAAGTCACTGATACATTGCTACATTCATATGCAGATTAGACTGGCTGACAGTGGAGGTGGGGGAGGGAGAGGGGGGGGGGGGTATTGCCTTATCACAGGCATTACTGAGCAGGGCTCTCATATACTGCACTGGCTGAGAGGGCAGAGCCTAGCCTCATGCTGGACATGCAGGCTGCAGTCAGTGAATACAGTAGCATGGCTCAGTCACAGTATTACATCTGCATGGGGGCAGGTGAGGGAAAAATTCTAAGTCCAAAAAAAAATACACCCAAAAAATTTTTTTCTCCTGGAAATTGCCTGAATCAAATTATGACATTGACAGGAATCGCCCGATTTTTTTTTCCAAAATGGCCGCCAGCGGCCATCTTGGATTTCGGATCTCGACGAAAAACAATAGGGGTTAGGAGCAAAGTATTTCGGATGAGCTGTGAAAATTTCGGAAAGATAGATCAAGGCGTTCAAGAGTTATGATCCGGAAACCGAACGGCGGAAGAAAAAAAAAAAAAAAAAAAAAAAAAAAAAAAAAAAAAAAGAAAAAAAAAAAAAAAAAAACAGACAAAAACATAAGGCCTCCCGATTTTCAATCGGGATGCCTAATTATATAGTTTTATCCGTCATGGGGCAGACCCTCTGCCAGTTGGGCCTTTGAAGTCCCGCATTTTGAAGAGCGAGGGGACAAGACCTGGAAGTGTAGAAGAATGGGACACTACTGAGAAAGCGCTAATATTCTATTATCAGCTTCTGGCCGAATATTGGTCAGAGGTCGAAGGAATGGCAACGGAGAGATGGGTCCGTTGGGCATGGGACGAAGAGGGGAATCCACGCGCGCACAGCTCCATCACGCAGTAATGGGGTAAGTACCACGGTATACTAATGGCTCGTTGCACAAACCGTGAAATTGTAGGAATTGGATTGAAAAGATCTACACAGGCGTATACGTATACGTCATGAAATTAGTGAGCTTGGCTAAGGAAAGTTAACTTATCGTATTCTTCAGAGTATATCCCTGGAGCGAATGGGTCGTGTCGTGGTCCGAGGGGGATGAGAGTCGCTGCCAAGCCGAGCCACCGTCGCGTAGTGCCAAAGATTATAATAATTAATCATAAACTGTGTTTATTGATTACGAAATAAACGTGATGCAAAAATCACAAAACATGTGTCTGTCATACTTGTGGTCCAGACGAGTTAGATACTTGTTGCCATAAGATAACGTTAAAGATAACGTCACTCGTAGATTGCTACTGAAGGCAGATGAAAGTCTTGACTGGAGACCTATGGTATACGCAACACAGTTCAGAGAATGAGTGTTTTGGGAGAAAAATGCATCATGAGGAATTACATACACATAACGTATAATCCAGATAATTGATAACTTCCCGCTATGCAACCTATATCATACACACCCACTCCCCACATACAATAATTTACTGATCAGAATTTCAGTCGTCGTAAAAACCGAGCAATAATACGCACTGATCACAATAAAGCTTCAGACAATGTACGTCACACTAGAGGCACAAGATTACGGGCAGATGTTGTAACGACACACCTGTGTTGATCCCCGCATCCGTGACCAGGCGGATCCATCATTTCCTGGCCCGGCGGTTTTCAATGTCGGCCGATGAACGCAAGCAAATCGAGCCGTCTAGCTGTAGATGTGGCTAGAGAACACTAGAAATATTGTTGACTCTCCGTTTCTAGAATAAAGGGCTTGCTGCTTACCCACCCGCCTAACTGAAGGTAGACGGGCAAGAGCCTTTGAAACACATAATTCAGCCCAATTAAGGCCAGATATACATATTCCTCGGATTTCTTAGTATTAAACTTGTGTGATATCCATTTTCCCCACAAGTTCTGCAGAATTGAATGCGCGCGACATGGATGTTATCACGTGTCATAACCCTTACAGTCAAGCATTCATTGGGAAGTAACTCGACGACAGTCACTAAAAATACCAGATTGACCTTTCTATAATTATAATTCCACTATACTCCTATACTTCCACTATACTCCCATTGTGTAATCATGAATGGACATTCCGAATATGATTTCGTCTTCCAAGTCCCCATTGTCAAGTCGCCCCCTCAACTTCGCCAACTTAATTTCACGGCCTGCGTTCCTGGCGCATCCCAGTGTATTCCAATGTTCCACCCTAACATGATGGAACAACTCCGGGAGACCCTGGCGGAGATTGAAGATCACGACAATGAATTCCGTGCCATTCTGCATGAGCCGCTCTCATGCCAACCGCGTTCGATCCCAGAGGGCCGTCTTTGGCACGTTCTTGGCACGGATTTCCAAGAATCTCTTTGGTTTCGCATCGATGGACAACGTTGACCTACTAACTGATGAGGTGGTCCAGCTGGAGAATGCCGCACTAACTAACGACGCACAACAGCAGCGGCTCCTGCAGTCGGTGGCCCACTTCGCCAATTCCACTGCAGGAGAGATCTCGGTACTGTCCGACCAGATCAAGTCCAATCACGGGATCTCCTCAGAGTATCTGCCGAACTCAGCCACTGGGAAGTGTTGCTTCAAGGCGAATGTCAACAAATCGCGAACTCCAACGCCACACTATCACTTTGTCCCGCCAGTCCAAATTTAGGCAGTACACTCTTCATTCAATCGAGGCCGTCCCTCAGCACTTGCAGCGTTTTACCGATGGTTTGCGTCTGCTCCTAGATGGTTATCTCCCTTCCCAACTAATCTCTCCGACTGAACTAAACGATGCCCTTCATTCGATTTCTGAAGCGTTTCACAGTGACTATCCTACCTTTTGTCTCCTTCATACGGATCTGCACTTTTTTTACCGTCAGCGCTTTGCAGCCTTTTTTTACACTCATGATAATATTTTTTCATTCATTTTAAGGCTCCCGTCGCTTATCGCGAGACTCTCTACCGTTTGTATTCTTTTGATGCTTTTCCTGTCCCTATCTCCACCCATACTAATACAACAACTACCCATACACTTATATATCCCATACCTGAGTTCTTGGCTGTTGACCCCACAACCGATATTTATTTTTCCCTGAGCCATAATGATTTACAGCTTTGTGACAACGAGCTTGTCTCTAAATGTATTTGAACCTTCCCTGTTTCGGTGCGCGAACGACCCTCCTGTGCTTTCGCCTTGTTTATTGATTCCATAGACCTTGTGCACTCCCTTCGAACACCCAAAATTCGTATTAATACTCCAATTGAACCTTTTATCCGCCCCTTGACGCCAGGAAAATATCTTGTATCATCGGCTGGTTCAGAATATACCGTAGTGTGTGCCAATAGGCAAATTGTCACCTCCGCCCCATGTGATTTGTGTCATGTAACTGTTCCCTGTAATTGTGTGTTGCGAGTTGCCAACATATCAGTGACCCCTCCCCTGCAGGTGTGTGATGTTTCCCTAACAACAACCTCCGTTTATTGAGATACCCACTGTCACAGTGGCGGTTGATGCAACAACGCCTCCTATTTTTGATCTGTTCCCTCTCAATGTTCCAAACCCCCGGGCTGTTTTTTTTCGAGCCGAACCTTCCTGCATGTGTCTCTCCCTCTTCATCACCTAACCAAAACCATAAATTCAGCTGTCCCAAGACAACACCCCTCATTCCCACTTCTCCAATTCTGCCTTGCCAGGAAGAGCCCCGTCATCAGCCAACAGCACAGCGCTCTCGCCGTCATCCGGGGGCCGTAACCCCGGAACAAAGAAGAAGAAGAAGAAGAAGAAATAAAGCTTAACGGCACTTTGGGCTCAAGAAGGCCATTTCAGTGCCAAACATCCGTCCAGGCCATGGAGTGGAGTCTTGCCCCCAGGGTATTCCAATCTCTCTGCGGCCTATGGGGCACGCCGATGGTCGATTTGTTTGCGACCCGGTGGAACCACAAACTTCCTTCGTTTGTGTCTCCCATTCCCGATCCCACGGCCATGTCAGTGGATGCGAGGCCGTGGCCGTGGCGAGGCTCCCAAGCCCGCAGGGGAAAAGAAACCGGGTACGTATAGCTTCGGATTCCGGGCCGGATCCTTTGCTCGAGTGTCGAGAAGAGCTGCATGGTCAGCTCGTTTCGGTCGATATTCCTTCCTCAGACGAGGCCACAGGATATTTACAACTATACCATAATACACGCCTGAATTACCTTCAGATGCATGGAGACGAGCAGGGGCTCTGCAGAGGTGACTTTCCTCTTGCAGAAGAACAAAAATTTCCCTCGCCAAAGAAGAGGAGCAACTCCCCTGGGAGTCGACCTCAGGTGCATCTGTACAGAGGCGTGCTGATCTATTTACAGGTATCTACAGCTGGACTACACGCTCCGCCGCCACCAGTCGTCCAAGCTGGAGGCCGGAGTCATCCTCCCAAGCTAACTCCCTGAGATAGAAAGAAGTGAATGTGTTATGAGATTTCCAGGTACAGGCAGACATGACATCATTCAGAGACACTTTATTTGTAAAGGCAAGTGAAGCCGCGAGAGCCCTCACATCATGCGCTTTGACTCTGAAACCTGTGGATTTTTTCGCCTGTGACTTTTCATAGCAAAATCTAACACACTTCTTGATCCAAGATGAGATCGTAGCAGGACGGATATCATTTGGAAAATCCTTAAGATAGGACACGAAAAGCAAACGCTTGCCGAGATGCAGCTCACGCGTACGATTAACGTAGATGCGGAGGGCTCGCACGGGACAAAGCTTCGCGTCTTCCTCCAGGCCCGGCCCCAGAGAAGGAGTCAGGGCGGGAATGGAAAAGCTCAATAATGGCGTACCTGCTAATTGAGTTTTGGCCAGAAAGGAGGGAATGACTCCGAGGAGAACCGAGGAGCCATCCGACTTCCACTTAACTTTGGAAAAGGACAGAGCGTGAAGCTCACTCCGTCGCTTCCCGGAAGCCAGAGCCAAAAGGAAGACCGTCTTAAACGTCAGCAACTTTAGTGAGGCCCGCTCAAGGGGTTCGAACGGATCTTTTCTTAAGACGTTGAGAACAAGCGATAGATCCCACTCAGGAACCGGGTTCCTAGCTTTCGGTCTTTCGATCTCGAAACTATTAATCAACGCAGTCAAACCTTGATCATGACCAAAATCGATCCCAAGTTTGGGTTTTAGAGTCTTCGCGATAGCCGTACGGTAACCCGCGATCGTGGATGGAGCTCGCCCTTCATTGAACTTTTCGAGAAGAAATTCGGAAATTAGGGGAGCATCGACTCTGAAAGGACTAACCTTCCGGCGACGACACCAAGCACAGAAGGAAGTCCACTTCGATTGGTAGACTGCCAAAGAAGATTTTCGATTTGATCGGGCGATCCTAGCGGACACCTCCCTTGAAAATCCCTTCTTTCGGAAACATCGCTCGACAATATCCAGGCATGAAGCTTCAGACTTGCGGGAGCCTGATGAAACATGCTGGAGCGAGGTTGTTTGAGGAGGTCCCACCGATCCGGAAGCTGACGAGGGAAGTCTACTATCAACTCCAGAAGGTCCGGGAACCACGACCTCTGCGGTAGACACGGAGCAATCAGCAGGAGGCGACACTGGTGAGTCCGAAACTTGGCGATCACCTTGTCCAACAACACCGCTGGGGGGTAAGCATACGCGTACATGCCCTCCCAGGACGTCGACATCGCATCCACTGATCATCCGGGGGCCGTAACCCCGGAACAAAAGTTTGCACCACCCGGACGCCACATACGGCTCTCCCCACCAGAGCAATCTGCAAATTACACACCCTCCCACCCTCTTTAAATTGAAAGGGTGGGGGGGGGGGGAGGGATTATAAGCTACACATAGTTTTTCTCAACATAGGTTTTCCTGATACTAAGTGTGTGGTGTGTTTAACCTTAAGTGGGAAATTTCTGCATGTGCATTATAGTGGTTATTGCATTGCCTATATAATAGTGAGGAATTTCTTATACTTCTTGTAAACTATTATCTGTGCAATACTTGGGAAATATTGTGTTGAAATATATGATATTTTGCACAAAGAATGATATATATTTTTGAAGTGATAGATGTTGGTGTGTAGGTGAGTGTTTATTGTTAGGATACGACAGATGTTATGGTGTATATATATATATATATATATATAAAAATTTAAAAATAACTTTCCAGTATGGGGTAATAGATATGGTTCGCGCAGTGGAAGCGCTTTGAATTAAAAGGGGGGATCATATGTTACACAAGTTATTTATTGTGCACGATATTTTTATAAGTATTTTACTTCCTACCAATACAATTGCACCCTAATTTGAACAATCTGTTCAAACCCGTTCGATTAATGCCTGACGTCTGAAAAGAGTGGCTATCATAAATTATACTAAAGTAGGATTCCATTAGTCCTGTCCTTCTGAATATTCTATCTTTATGACCGTTATATGTATTGTTTAAGCCAGTCGGATTTTCCCTATTGTAAGTTATTTGTAACCAAAACTGTATAGAAACTTCCACGTCAAATGTTGTATGACCAATGTGGCGATATACTGATAATAGCTATCTGTAATCTGTAATATCCAGTTTTACATTGCAAGTGTAACCGACTGGTAGTGATAAAATGTATTTCAATGTATTTTCTTACATGTAGCTAGGGCAGATATATTAGCTCATGAAATGTTTGTGTGGTTTCTTGGTAACTAATAGTGTTAGTAAATGTTTAGAGGGGCAAGGGTTAGTTACCAATGGGGTACATTTCAGATGAAAGGGGCTGCCTGAGGTCCGTCGAGAGAGAACCCAGAGAGAACTCCGAGGAGAGGACCCACCGGCCACGACTGAACGAGAAGGACCGGTCGAGCGAGACAAGATCAAGAGAACCGCAGCCGGGCGGAAGAAGATCTTGGTCGGGCCGCCAGAATGTATATCTGTTAACATAATATATCCAACTGACTGAAAATTAGATGTTCGGCACGACTGTGTCAGGAATTGAATAAAACTCGTGTCTGGAAGTGAACCGGTCGTCCTGCGTGAGTTTGTCCCCGGTCGTTACCTCGGTGACAATTTTTCAGACCCTCTGAAAGGGGCCCACCCGTGTGTGACGACCCAGTTGATACTGATTGCTCATGGCATCAACAACCCAAACTAGTACAGACGTAAGAATCTGCATACGCTTTGGTTTATAAATACATGGAATTCATTCCAAACAGCGATTGCGTACGTAGAAAAAGACACACAACACGTGATGACAGATGAGCATGAATATATATCGCAATAACAAAGACAGTCAAACATCCCATTTGTCGTTCATGTCATACACATAACTATAATATACCCCTAATTGTACACTGGTTTACTCACGAACACGTGGGAAAAGTTCAGCTACAATATTTTACAATACACATACTAGTATACGAGCCTTTTCACAAATACATTGTATGGACAAACACATCAAACAAATAACATCTTCATTCAGACGTGTTGTTCTTGTGCACGAAAGTCCCGCTGCAAGAGATGCTGATGCAGCCGTCTGGACGGGGGATGCACAAATTGTAGCTCTCCGGATTGTCAGTACGGCCAGGTGTGCATGTCTTTCAAATGGGCAGCATAAAGCAGCCAAGATTACGATAGTTGTTTCCGTAAATTTTCGGTTATTTCACATAAATTCTACTATTGAGGAGGTGAATGAAGATTTCTTTGAAACAGGCCTGTTTTGATATTCATGTATTTTGTCCAGACCAAGCCGTATGCTGATACCAGAAGCCGTAATGTTGTCAGAGGAGAAAAACGATCCGTGAATGATAGAGCTGCTCAACACATTTCACCATTATGGGAAAATGAGCATGCACAAAAATGAATGAGGTGAGGTATTTGAGAAAGGTAGTTGTGATCAGGTATTTATTCATGACATGGATTTATGAAGCACTTATCAACAATCACATTCAGTGTCATACACAAGGAAACACCATGGTCACAAAGCCAACAAAAGTACGTTCAAAATGTATCATTATCGGATACCATCGACACAAACCATGACCACATGACTTATTTTCCTAAAATAATACATGATATGACCTGATCATGAAGCCGACTTGTGATTAGACTACTGATCAAATTCGTACAAGGTAGGTCGGGTTGAAAGGTCATTTACCATGTAGCATAGTAGTTGATAAGAACGTTTTGCACAGTGATCCATACAAAACGAAGAAGAAGAAGAAGAAGGAATAAAGTTTAACAGCACTTTGGGCTCAAGTAGGCCATTTCAGTGTTGAACGAGGACATAAAAGTAGTATCAAGAATGATAAAACCGCAAGTTCTACAATTAAAAATTAGGAGTGAACAGCAAAAGCTTACAAGATCAATTATGAAAATATTGATGACTAGATCTAGACTAACCCTGATCTAGATCTAGACTACTCAGGTAAGCCTGAATAAGCTATGCCCTATACGAGCCCGTGACATGACCAGTTGATCACGCCTGGATATTTCGTTTATTGGTGTACAACAACCAAGAGTTGGTTTAACTTTGTGTAATTTGTTATCAACCTGCTCATCCCAGAATGACTGCCATTCTGCCTACAAGTACGTGTGGATGAGCAGCTTGAAATCAGAATGTGGCACACTGGAAAATGTGACGTCCAGATCAAGAGCTGCCCTGGCAGCCTTGTCGGCACGTTCATTCCCAGGAATGTCCACATGACTGGGCATCCAACGAAATACCACAACTTTTTGCATTTGAAAAATACGTTATGTTCAATTGAAATTTTACAATTCTCTATGAAGGGTTGATAGAGAATCTGAACAAATGACAAAACCCACTTCCCCGGACCGGCGGATATGGGACATTGCCAACAGTATTGCTTTCAACTCAGCTGTGTACACTGAACACACATCAGGAAGCTGTTGTTTGTATGTTCTCCCCGAGGTGACAGCGGCACAGCCTACTTTATTATCATCCTAGAACCATCATTCGTGATAGCACGAGCAATATTTCCCACTGCATATATCACACAACACATCATTGTGCATCAATAATCATAAACAATAGACATGTATTTACAAGAACATGACAACACCAGCTCCTACAACAAAAATTGATACACACATAACGCTTAGTCGTCATTGCAAATTTTTTATGTGACATTACCAGTCATAACAAGGTGGGGTTATTTCACCAATCCTGTTTATTGTTTACATTGATGAGTTGCTCTCTCGACTGGCGGGCAGTCGTCCTAATACTGGATGTTTGCTTGTTGATACGTTTGCACATCCCTCTTCTTGTGCCGATGACTTGATTTTTCATTATCTCCTTCAGGGTTGAAACGTATGCTCGATATTTATACAGCTTTTACTTTGGAATATCAGGTGAAATTTAATGCGGACAATAGTTCGACGGTTGTACTCGTAGTACAAAATGGAAAATACTCTCCGATATCTGAAACCCCCTTCATTGGTTTTATTGGATGATAGAAACAACTATTATTGACTTTTGTGGTAGCATTTATTTATTGCTTAAAACAGTTTTGGTATGTTCAACCTGACATCAAATGTAAGATAGTTCAATCTTACTGTATGTCGTTATATGGATCACCTCTGTGGAACATCTCCCTTGGATATTTTGATAAATTTGTAATATGTTGGCGAGAGGCCAAGATGTTATGTTCTTTTCTTGAGGACAATATCTAGTGCCAAGGAAATGTCGTGTATCATCTTCGTTGAATACATGTTGTATTAAAAATGGTCTCCCCTTATAATACACACTGTAATTTATTGTCTTATTTTTGCAGTGATATTCCTGTGGAAACCAATTCTAAGGATGCAACAACCCTTTTGGATAGTTCCAAGGATGCCACGAGTAGCAAGAAAAAGGAGCAAGACGGTCTGTATCATTGTTGATGGTTAATTGTTCTTTTATTTCGTGTGAGAGAATGACCTTACATAATTCTCAATCACCACGATTTCCTCGATCGCAGGACTCCTCTAAGGATGCAACAAGGTGTCATTATTGCATCAATTCCTTGTTGCGATCAGAGCCCAAGATATTGAACTTGAAATGTCCATGAAACATAGAGCAAATATCCCGATATGCGACATGTCATGTTTGGTTGCTTTGCACCGTAACAGGAGACGGGAAAACTTTTTCAAGATGAGACAACAGCTGACAACATCCATGCAGCGTAAGATGGTAGGATATCCTTCAACATCAACTTGACCAGTTCCTGCAATGAGCACACCATCTAAACAACTTGTGTTCATCCAGTCACTGGATGTGATGAACATTACTCCCTGTTGCAGTGGTTTCACGAAGACAATGGAAAGGAATAATCTGAAGTTATAAGAAAAGTTACGCAATTGATCCGATACTCAAGCTGTGGAACAGCTGTTCAGCTCAATATGGGTGAGACCTATATTTCCAACTACATGCCGCAAACAGTACATATGTTCGTGCTCAGCCTCATATGTATGCCCCGAAATGAGCAGATAAACAACAATCACATGTTTGGCCAGTTGTGCCAAGATATCTTTGGATAAACTATTTGGTCGGGCTTTGTTTCTATTGCAAAATATTGTACTTTTCGTTTGTTATTGGCATCATTAAAATCTCACTGTATTGGTGGTAATAGATTGATACTTACATTCATACCACTGAGTCGGTGTCACTGCTGGCGGACGTTAAATCTGTCCCCGAGGATACCATCAACTCAGTAGCCTTCGGGCTTGTGATTAGGTACTTATGTACTTGTCATATATCTGTTCCATGGGGTTTGTTTCGGATTTCTAAATTGTTTTCATAGGTTGTTGGGCAGTTGTATACTGATTCCATCAGGTGTACAGTAGAAACAACTACATTTAACACACTGTCTGCCCCTGATGACGCCAGTGTGTCTTTGGATAAACTATTTGGTCGGGCTTTGTTTCTATTGCAAAATATTGTACTTTTCGTTTGTTATTGGCATCATTAAAATCTCACTGTATTGGTGGTAATAGATTGATACTTACATGCATGTCCAAGAGATATCTGCAGTTAAGGGCATATTAGCTTACTGATTAGTATTTTTTTCTGCATTGGAATGGTTACTTTTACCATTAGTGAATGAAAATGGAAGTTTTGCAGTTTTGCAAATATTTCACTCTGTGGGTTATTGCCTACAATTTTAAAAGTATTGCAACAAGAGAGCTGGTCACCATGAATTGTATCACAAATCATGTCCAAACGAGTCTGATCTTATTTATGAGACGTCTGCAGGTAGAGATTCAAAAGGAGTTCAGATGCACGATTGCCATATGAACCTGATGATAGATAACTTGGTGACGATCAGGATCGAGAAGAAGAAGAAGAAGAAGAAGAAATAAAGCTTAACGGCACTTTGGGCTCAAGAAGGCCATTTCAGTGCCAAACAAGGATATAAAAGTAGCGATCAGGATCGAGAAAACCACACAGAACAGCAGGCCTGGTTATGAACAGGAACGCTTTGAACCTATTGTTTACATGATGATTCAATAGAGAATGAAAGGATGATTAAAGTTAAACGGCACTTTGTGCTCGAAAAGGCCATTTCAGTGCCAAACCAGATCGTAATGATTCAACGGAGAAGTTTGGTCATATCAATAGAGGCACGATCCTGAATAATGTCTGACAACAGCCCTATTGTGATACACAATATCAGGTTGGGGCAAAATATCTGATTTCGAGGATTTAGAAAAAAAATTGTTCTGCTGCAACAAAGGACAAATTCGTCAACTCAAAATAAATGAATAAATATATAAATGGATTTCAACGGCAATTGGGGCTCAAACAAGGCCATTTTAGTGTAAACCAGATTATAAATATTTCAAATATCATGTTTGCTTATCAAGATTTGTTAGTGTATAAATGTTGTGCCTTCTTATGTTATTCCGATCAGTATTACATTATTTGCACATTACGTCATCCTTGAATAAACACCCTGGGCTGTATGAGCAAGTCTTCCGCTACAAGGCTGACAAACCATCAAGGGTTGACGATGAACTTTTCATGCTGTGACCATCATACAGCAACTTCGGCTCTGAGCGCACGGCCCTGGAACAATGTATCATTGCCAACTTCCGGACGTTCTCGGAACTGAGTGAAGTTTGGATGCGTGTCGAAGACAAAGAAACGATACAATCAGATATTGCAAACCCTCGCACCTAGATTTAGCCTAATTACCAAAAATTAAACTGATGACCCTGAAACCCCAGTCGAGAAATGCTCTCAATTTTCCAGATGGTCCAGGATGATCCGCGAAGCATGTCACATCCGTAGTAAAACCGTAGTAAAATGGAACTGGCTTGTCCATGAGGCGTCCCTCACATCACCGTAGTGAAACATTGATTTTCTTTGATCATGCGGGGCAAGAAATACGAGTCAGAAAATCAAGATGGCTGCAACATGCAGAATGGTGATTCAAGGGCAACGAAACTTATACATGTCACAAAGGTACATATGGGGAGTATTTTGAAACAAAAATCAGTGGTCATACGGTTTTGAGAAAAAGGCAGCCAAAGTCCAGAATTGTACGTTTTTCATCGAAAAAGGCGACCATTTTGAGAGAACTGCAGAAGTAAAAAGAAAAATTATTCTCTCTGAAATATTTTTAGGGATCTTCTGTGCAGAATTTTTCAGAAAAAGTAGACTGTCAACTCTAAAGACAAAATGAAACGACGACGATGAACGCAATGCCATACCAATAGGTTATTGGCCCATAAATCGGTAATTCAAAAACTAAATAATATACACGAAGTGACACACTAAAAAAATACCATATTCATGCCTAACCAAGTAAGTATACAGTTATACAAACTCACGGTTTCTGATGCGTCTTTCCAATACCGAGAATGTTGATTTGGAGCTTATATATGTTCTGTCCTCTATCTGCACTGTGCACAACTGTAGTAACAAAGTAAGGATCATCTCCACTATATATCTTACAGAATTTCCACGCAGAGTAAAGTCCAAAATATGCCTCTGACAAAATACATCTGTACCACACCAAATTTATAGCCCCGGCCTGGCGTTTAAGGTGCGGTATGAGCCCATTAGTGAGCTATATTATATTTGAGTTGGTGCTAGGGGCCTATCTAGCCAATGAGGGGGGTTAGATCACCATGGTGAAAGTCAAATACCGCACCTTACTCGGCCTGGCCGGCCAATGTAGCGCACTATACTCTACTAATACTACTCACCCGCTCAATATGCACGTAGAGGCACGTAGAGTAGAGGAACAATAGAACTCAACAATAGCCACGCAACGGTCAGTGCGATCGGCTGTACACAAATAATGCAGCACTTTCATACAAAACTATGCGGTTCAGTGATCACACTTGACCACAAAGCATCAGCAAATAATGGATCTTGCAAAGACACTGATATATATATATATGCATGTGACAGCACATATACCACAACCCAATGATAGTAAACAATTGACCAAATTGTATCATATATTACAAATTATGAACATATTTCCATTAATATCTAGTATTATCACGTATACGAATAGTATTCATATATAATACGGACACCAAAGACTACACAATTATTTGTGAAAAAAAGCTCCCGCGTGTCTTGATGCAGCTTTCCAGGAAATTCTCCTCTACCACATCACATATCATAATGCATGTGTTATGCAGAAAATCACATAGGCCAAATAAGCCAAGTTCCTAGGTTACCGGTTTTGGAGCCGATTACTGGTGCTGGCATTGCCATTCGACTTTCAATATCGATATCTCTGATGATTATATCGTCATGCGTCCATGGTACAGATTTGAGCTGTCGAGCTTATCATTTGAGCTTATCAAGACTCAATTTCTTGGTTTCTGTGAGCCAAAGGTCAATTAATTGTTGCACGTTCTTGAAACTGAGTGAAGGTTGGGTGCGTGTGAGAGACTCAAGAATAATTTTCAACTGTTTTGAAGACAACAGGTAAATGTACGACAATTGAACAAATTGAGCAGTCTTATCAATACTCAGTAGTTCTACTCCAGACAACTATTATACTAGTACGTTAAACATAACAGCAGAATCCACATTTCTCTGTGGTACAATAAGGCTCTGTGAAACGAAGATGCACAGAGGACGAACTGACCCCAACACATCCCGGCGTACTTTCTCTCGCGTCTTCACGTTGACCATTCCGAATGGCACTTTTACTGTATGCAAAACATTCTTCCTCGCAACGTACGACATTTCCAATGGCCGCATAAGTCGAGCGCCACAGAAGCAAGTAAAGGATGGTCATGGGATTTCATCTCCTGACAGCTGAGGCAAACGAAAAGTAGTAGTTAACAAAAAATGTGGTTTCAGGATGAATGGTTCTGTTGTATAATATATTACAAATTTGACACAAATCCACAATAAAATCCACGTGTTTACTTTGACATTTCAACTGCCCTACCAATAGCAATGGAAGTATTCTTACCAGAACTAACATAGCAGAAGCTACTTGTTTAAGGATTTCCTTGGTGGGCATAAGTTTTGGGAGATCTGATCTGTCACTGTATCCATGAGGAACGCCAATAGCTGGTCATTGAACTCAACTTGTCGTTTTGCCATAGCAAACAATCTTATGACACTGGTTTCAGAGACCTGAACCTTGGATGAAAATTACCCCAAAACATAATAAAACATGGTTAACTTATGAGTGCCAGCGGATGCACCCAAAGGGTTAAATATTTCAAAGTCATCCGCATAATATGCAAAATGCCTTCACCTGCTAAGATAACTCCAAAGGCCCAACAACAGACTATGGTTCCACTATAGATTTAGTTTTCACAGACATTGACCAAATTTCAGTGAATGTTCTGGAATGCCCATGGTCAGACCACAAAGCAGTTGTTGTTGGTTTCAGTCATAGAGACTTCGAGTACATTTAGAAATGTGACTTAACGTCATTGACCTGCACTGAAAAGTATTATGTATACTACTAGTAGACAGGCACAGTGTGTGAATTTGGGGATTGTTGTGATTGCCTGGCCCCATCTATTAATACTTTAACCAGTGCAACCTTATCTTAGGTTGCCCATGTTAGTTCTCCTGGCTCCTGTTAGGGGAGGCGTCAGGAGCATTATTTGGTTATTAGTTATCCATAGAATATAATATTAGCGGAATCATAGTTGTGGTATTTGTGACTACACCAGCATGTTTGTTTTTTGGGGGGCTATTTGTACTCAGTTGAATTGTGATTCTTTGAATATTTTTTCATGAACACAAAATATGAAGAGGAATGATTAAATTGCAGTGCTACAAGTGCTCCTTTATGAAGACTGCTCAAATGATGTACATTTTTTGGCATGAATGTCCATGTAGAGTGCTCTTGTGTACTGTAACATGAATATGTATCATAATTGTTTCTATATACATATAAGTGTAACGTTATCATTCATACAATCAGGTGTGTACATGTTTTTGTTATGTGCATAATAATTCATGTATATGCATATTTTGAATACCTCCTGTACTTGAAATAGAAAAACGAACAAAAAAGCACAATACTTGTACATGTAGCCATTTTTTCATGGATATTTACAATGTAATTCTACTCCAAGCTGGTCTTGCTTGTGTTGTCACAAAATGTCTGATATAAAAGGTGTATAAGAATTTACTCTGTTCAGTAAACATTTATCAACTTACATGCGTGTGGAAATTTGTGAAATGGTTTCAACATGTGATACATCTACTATATACTTGTAGCTGACTGCATGCCCAATTATACCAATGAGAACATGTACTCACAATGTGATATTCATATTCAAATCTCAAAGAAACTGCTGGGACATGTACATTGATCGGTAAGTCTGCGACCATGTGACTACCGGGACCAATATACTTTGAGTAGATACCAAACGCAACTATTGCTCCAGTTGGATACTTTGCCACCAAAAATGTGTTGGCGTTCAACGAATTGGCTGCTACGGTGGCTTCTTTCGGCAATAATGTTTTTTTATTGTCAAGAACTTATGTAAAATTTATTTTGGCGACGAAAATCAGTTTAGACGTGACAAAAATGTTTTAAACACGTTGGAAATCATTTTAAACGCAACGAAAATATTTTAAACGCGTTGAAAATCATTTTAAACAACGAAAATGTTTTAAACGCGACGAAAATAGTTTTAAACGCAAGGAAAATATTTTAAACACGTTGAAAATCATTTTAAACGCAACGAAAATGTTTCAAACACAACGAACATAGTTTTAAACGCAACGAAAATATTTTAAACACGTTGAAAATCATTTTAAACGCAACGAAAATGTTTTAAACGCGTTGAAAATCATTTTAAACACAACGAAAATGTTTTAAACGTGACGAAAATAGTTTTAAACGCAACGAAAATATTTTAAACACGTGAAAAATCATTTTAAACGCAACGAAAATGTTTTAAATGCGTTGAAAATCATTTTAAACACAACGAAAATGTTTTAAATGCAACGAAAATAGTTTTAAGCGCAACTAAAATGTTTTTTAACACGTTGAAAATAATTTTAAACGCAACGAAAATATTTTAAACGTGACGAAAATCATTTTAAACGCAACAAAAATGTTTTAAACGCATTGAAAATAGTTTTAAGCGTGACGAAAATATTATCGTCATGACCAAAACAATTTTCGTTGCTTATTGTTGTTTCCGTAGCGTCTTCCAAAATGGCTGCCCTACTCATCACGTGACTCACTACGAGAAAGAGTAATGCATTTTGTTGCACTCTTGCAGTCACGTTTAAAACACTTTCGTTGCGTTTAAAATGATTTTCAACGCGTTTAAAACATTTTCGTTGCGTCTAAAATGATTTTCAACGTGTTTAAAATATTTTCGGTGCGTTTAAAATGATTTTCAACGTGTTTAAAATATTTTCGGTGCGTTTAAAACATTTTCGTTGTGTTTAAAATGATTTTCAACGCGTTTAAAACATTTTCGTTGCGTTTAAATTGATTTTCAACGTGTTTAAAACATTTTCGTTGCGTTTAAAACTATTTTCGTTGCATTTAAAACATTTTCGTTGTGTTTAAAATGATTTTCAACGCGTTTAAAACATTTCGCTGCGTTTAAAATGATTTTCAACGTGTTTAAAATATTTTCGTTGCCTTTAAAACTATTTTCGTTGCGTTTAAAACATTTTCGTTATGTTTAAAATGATTTTCACCGCGTTTTAAACATTTTCGTTGCGTTTAAAATGATTTTCAACGTGTTTAAAATATTTTCGTTGCATTTAAAACTATTTTTTCGTTGCGTTTAAAACATTTTCGTTGTGTTTAAAATGATTTTCAATGCGTTTGAAACATTTTCGTTGCGTTTAAAATGATTTTCAACGTGTTTAAAATATTTTCGTTGCGTTTAAAACTATTTTCGTTGCGTTTAAAACATTTTCGTCATGTTTAAGGTTGTTCGATACACCGAACGCGTCATCAATGTGGCCCGTCTATGGTTGACCAAACGTGTCATAAACAGCGAATGTAACGGCGGGGTGAAATAGGGATCGGCCGGGTATGAATGTTGCCGTGCAATGGGAGTACTGGAAAATCCGGCGGAGTCTCGACTTGAACACACAAAGTACTGGAAGCATCACAGCATATGTCTAGTATCTTTCAGTGGGCCAGCCTCGGTTAAGAAGATAATACTACTAGAACATCCATTCGTTACATAGTTTTAATATGTATATGAGTAAACGTTTGCACAACAAAACTAGTAGACCTAACAATTTCCAAATCTTCTGATTAACATAATCAAACAGATCGTAAAATTATTCAAAACACTGTTAAATAAATTGACAACACTTCTGTGGATCATGGCATAATTTTCAATACAACTCAAGCTTAGCGATAATAATATTTTGAAAGACTATTCATGGTATTGTAGATCTCGTAGGGCTAATAAGCATGAATGTACTAGTATGGCATAACACATGGAATTTGTTGCTACTTGACTTGAGTGGACCAAGGACAAAAGATACAACGAATGCAAGAGCAAATTTGAGGGGTGGGGGGGGGGGGGAGTTGCTGGCGCAAGTGGCGCTCATTACTTTGTATATGATATCTGTGTAAGACCAATAAAACAAGTGTGAGGGTTTCTTCCGTTTCTTACCACATCCTCCCATCCGCCGAATCCTGCATTTTGTGCCCCTGTGGAGTGTTTTCTTCACAATTCCAATCTCTTAGAACTTCAAAGCTCACCACAAAATATCCAGAGGTCGTCACACACTCTTTTATAATAGTTTGTCCTATGCGCCCCTAAGTTTGTCCAAACACGCATATGCATTTCCAGTTCCACTAAGCAACATTCCATTGACATACATCAATTCCTCTATAGACTGTCCATTATATAGCCTGAATATACCAAATGTTCACTCTTTAAGAGGAATACATCATAAGAAGAGCTCAGCTTCATTGGGCCGCAACATTTACATCCCACCAGGCTCGATTTCGCGGGGCTCCGTTTTCGTTACAGTTGTCATTTTTGACACGTTTCGTCTACCATACCCGTTCCGCTATGTAAGCCGAATGGGGCTAACTTTTTTGTTTCCGCAGCTTATCTGCCCAGAAATTTACACTATATTAGGCGATTTTCTGCCAAAATTCATCGAGATGCATGAAATAGACCTATAGACGAAATAATCTCCAAAATTCACCGCGGACAGATCAGTGCTACCCTCTCAGTCAAATCCGTTATCAGCCATTTATATATAATAAGCTATATCCTCACGTTGTCCGTATGTATAGGCCTACAAGTTATCGCAAAATCTTGTGCCAAATGTGGCGGTCATCTTGCTCAAGCTAATTGGGTGAAATTTATTCCTAAAGTTCTACTGACTTGTCGAATTTGATGGGGATATTTCAACTATTAGGCCTACTGAGTTGGCGACCGGAGAGAATCTCATCTGAGCCAATTGACCAGTCAACATCTAGTGGTTCATTCTAGCAGCCATACCGTTCATGCTAATGATCACATCTACCATGCCAGCCTTTTATACATTTCTGAGTCAAGTCAGAACATACAATATATGAAATATATGATTTTTTTTTTCAATTCATACTCACAAAAACTTGAATAATTTGACATAGTATGCACTCCAAATTCATGAAAATATTGATTTTTTGTTTCCATAAAATGACACTTTTCATGTTTTAACGCTTATATCGCGAAAAGTAACCTGGATAGGTATATTTTTTACATTATTTTTACAAACCCAAAATATCATTGAAGAAATATGTGTAAAAAAATTAGAAAAAAATACTGTATTACTGACCGAGCAGTGATACTCAACGTTGTATGGATTATCAGAAGTCACTCTTTTTCTGTAAAATTTCAGTGCTGAAATATATACACATGTTCTTACTCTTGCCACGAAACATATCAAACTCAGTGCTAGCGAATTTTGTTTCATCAGTTTAATGAACCGTTGCATATACAAAAGTTCTGTACTGAAAAATCCTATAAATATATAGATTTAGGCAAAAATATGCAGTTAGATTGCATGTCATGATGTAATGGATTGTGGCTATTGCTGAGGTACTTTCAAGACTGATAGGAGGTCAACAAAATGCATCATAGCAAAAAATATCATACGGTGACCTACTATTTTTTTCTGCTTTTTGTAACCATCACATATCTAGCTATCAAGAAATATAACTTTTTACTCAATAAAAACACCTTTCCGGGTGTTTCGAACAACCTTAATATGATTTTCAACGCATTTAAAACATTTTCGTCACGATGAAATTGATTTTCGTCACGTCTAAAATGATTTTCGTCGCCAACATAAATTTTACATAAGTTCTTGAAAATAAAATAAAAATTATGGCCAAAGAAGCCACCGTAGGCTGCAGGTCTACTCTCACAACCTATGGACTTCCTGCTTAACCGCTGTTACACAAGAACAACGCGACACAAATGACGGCATGCATCTACGTCATACTGCCATTGTGATGTTCATTGAAATAACCAGTCATGCAACGTACAGTGGAATATTCCCCAGTATACATTGTATACACACACACATACATGATTGTAAAATACTCAACAAAATGACAAAATCGCAAGACATTCAGATGGCGATTCCTTTTCATTCACAGGATTCCTTGGAAGCGACAGAGAATGGAGCTAGTGCATGTACCTGCAATAGGTGTTAAAGATGTATTACATCTGTACTCGGCCTTTAGTAAGTATGCATATAAGTCATTTAATTTTCACAACAAGTTTAATATTTTGTGGCATTCTATGTTTCTGTTTTAATTTTTTTTCATGTATGACAAAAGCCTTCATAGGGAAAGTCTTCCCTGTCTCATGGTTTTCACAAGATAATAATTTCTTTGATTTAGTTTCTGCTGAATCCCACAAACGTCTTCATCATTGGAGCTAACGTGGCAAATACGATGCAAAGCATGCAAAGCACATCTAAATTTTCATTGTATATTATTTAATCGGCTTTATCACATGCATTGACCTATTTCAGCTATTGACATTTAAGCATCCATTTCATATCACATGAGATTTCAATTACATGCGTTTTCTTTTGCACAGCTCCGCTTACAGTCCTCTAATCACAACACCGTCCTGTTTCTAGATTTCGTCTGATCCTGAAAGTCACAATTCAGCCCAGCATCCAAGCTTTTTTGCTACTTCAGGACTTGCATATACATGTACTTGTGCTATTGATAATGAGCAAAAATTATTAGTGCTCAGTCATTTATATTGGATGTCTTTATATGGATGTTACTCTGAATAGATTATAATGTAGACATAAATATTATCTGGAATGTTGGGATGGGAAAATTCATGTGATTAATAACCTTAATTTATTGATTAAATTGCTCATTATTCTCCATATCATAACAAAAAAGAACATATCTATAGATGTATATCAGGGCACAGACATTCAATGTTTCAATGTTTTGGATCAAATTGATAGTTTATGCGTCTATTTTGGCGTAAAAAATATTTTTCATCACATTTTATCACTTTTATATAGTAAACTATAAAAGTTGCCAACCTTTGATAATTGTTCTGTCAACACCAGAAATTAAGCTCAATATTTTTGTTGCGCTACGGTATGCGTATGTCTTACAGTAAATCAACAAATATCGCAAAGCTCTCATAGTATTTGCGTTTACTCACAAGATTAAAATGTAAAACCTCATGAAAACAATCAGAGATATTATTTTTGAAAGTGCTGTGATCCTTTGTTGAGATTACTATATATCTACCCTCCGTGGGTATCATTTCAGGTAAACTTAGAAGACCAGCGCGATGCGCTGGCCAATAAAATGGGACTGCTGTTGGGGGCCCTCGGTTTGGGCACCTTGGTCATAACGCTTCCTTCCTCCCTCTGCCTTTAGACGTTTCGGTCATAACGCCAGGCCTACTTCCCTTCCTACTTCCCTCACTTCCACATCTGTGACTTCTGTCCCCAACCCCAGTTTCTGGAAGATCACAATCGAATGATAGAACACTCGCTCTGAAGAAGAAGTCATACGATCTACTAATTTTATTGGGTACGAATCTCTCAATATTCCCACACACACACTTCTCCCTCCCTCTCAGCAAAGACCCAATTAAAGTTGAGGAATGTAAATTCATACATTTTCCCACATGTTTATTCCATTATTGAACACATAATTGGGAGGTTGTTCTATTTACAGTTTTTCAATTCAATTCATTTTATTCAACACCCAACATTACAAGTATGATTTATCAGTCATATCCACTGTGTTTCCCTGTTGTCAATTTTCTATAATTATCTTTGTATGATCCAACTTGTTTGTTGAACATTAATTACCAGATTGTCAAAAAATAAATCAAAATCGTCATGGCAACGCACCCTTCCAAAAAGCTCCACAACCATTTCGGAATGCCCAAGTTTGCCATGGATCTCGAGATTGTCCAGAATTCCAAGAATGACCATAACAGCTTCCACTTACACACAGACATCCGGGAGTTTGAGCAATAGCCAATCAGCGCCCTTGTCGCTGAGGAAAATAAAAAACTTGAGAGCACGTGACACAAGAGCGCCATACTGCAAGTTGCGAGACACAGACTGTTAGGCTGCTGATAGGTATTGCTGCATATTTGTGCATTCAAGTCACCCGTCTTTTATTCTAAGTGTATGTGTGCAATTCGCATTCCCACAAGAAACGTTTGAACGTTGAAATAGCACTGCATCAAATCAACGGCAATCCGGATCATGGCACAACAGTGACTGGCTATATCACGTCGATTACGCCCATAAAACTGTCAAAGAACAACAAAGCGTACTTCAATGCTAAAATCCAGACGTCACCCGAAAAAGAACAGAGCATTGTGTGCTTTTCCCCCGAAAAACACACGAAACTCGTCGGTGCTTCCAAATCTGCTCGGGCTGTGAGGATGTCGAAGGTTGACCTCACAGCGAGCAGGTACAGCCAAGGGGAGAACGACATTAAAGACCAGTAACGTAGAATTCACCAGTGTCGACTTCGACAAGAAAAACATCGACTTGAATCCCACCCCTGGTCCGAGTGGCAGCGGCACCGGAAACACAGATGATGAAAAAGTTTTGTCCATCACAGAAGTGAAGAAGCTGAACCCCCAACAAACGGTAATTTCTCGCTCACATGTCATGATTTAGATATAGTTCTAGATTAGCAATACCCAGACGACCAATGAATAATTCTCTCGTGGAGAGATACCCTGTGGTATCCAAACAATGTCAAGAGAAATTTTTGAAATCCGATAAAAATTGAAATCAGGAAGACCAAAACAATACAGCAAAAAATAAGGGCTACTGGTTGGAGGTTTTGGTGGAAAACATGAAAATCTGACCCGGCTTAATATTATCAAGGAATGTGTAGCATATAAATCTTTTGATGTATGGTGCTATATTATAATGAACTAAATCTTTTGGCAAAAATCATGTGATTATGGATCTCTGAGTCTGGTAAGATAAAAAAAAAGATGAAATCCTGGATCTGGCGAGTTTCTTGTCATTGCTCAATACTTTCAAGAAGCATGAAGCTTGAAATGTTAAATGTTAAATATTGGAATCTTGAATCTATATACGTATTTTTTATTTATCATGTTCATCAACAAGTTTAACTCCAAAAGGCTCTCTTTACTTCATGGACAGGTCAATCCAAGGTCGGATATGGAAAGGTCATCCAGTCCAAGCTTCAGAAAATTATCATCAGATATATATTCATCTCTTGTGTATAGACTTACATATAAAAACAACATGCAATTTAGGGTTGCGTCGTTTTTATATGCAATGTGACGTTAAAGCCGGTTGCCGGTAACAGCAGTGATTCTTCTGCACTACCATTTGTGAAGTTGCTGCCGATAAACCATAGAGAGTCTCAGTAGACCTAATTTAGCAGTGTGCAGCACTTTTCCCGTGCTTTTCATGTTGTTTTTTGGCCTCGTATAGTGCTGCCACATACATAAATTCATACGGTTACCGGTGGCGGTAGTGGAAACAAAATTACCGTAGTGATTTTTCCTTACCGACACCCCCCTGATGTCATTGGTAAGAACCGAAAAGCACATTATTTATTGCACTCATCATCTTAGACAAGCATGTCTTAGGGGTATGTTGTGCGAACTTGGCCCTGAGCCAACTTGTTTTTTCCCGAGAGCAATTTTTTTTGTGAGCTATATCTCGAAAACGGTGCATTGTAGAGTGGAACATGCTTGTACATTATATCGGACTTGTCACCCCAGAAAAATAGGCCAGGGGTACTATTATGTTGGGGAACTTGGCCTAGAGGACAGTTTTTTTTCCCTGAGTCGGCATTTTTCATATTTTCGATATCTCGTCAATAGTGCTTCGTAGCGCCAAACAGATGTTATTTTCGGACTCGTCGCTTAGGCAAACATGTCTTGGGATAAGTCGGGTGGACTTGGCCGTAGGCCAAATTATTCTTTGCTGGGTCAACAGCCTATTTTTGTCAATATCTCGGCAATTGTATAACATAGTACTCGTAGAGCCGTACAGACGATATATTTTTTTTTCTAGCCACCCTGTCTTACGAGATATTAATTTGGGCTAACCTTATTTGCTCTCTAAGGCCAAATTTTACTATGCTGAGTCAGCATTTTTTATTTCGGTCTATTTCTCAAAATCAATTAGTCAATGAGTAGAAAGAATGTTATTTTTGGAATCGTCACCCTAGATTATTATATGAACTGGGCCCAGAGGCTAATTTTTTGCTGAGTCGCCATCTATATTTGCCGATCTTAGTGAAACAGACTCTGAAACAAACTTGAGTCGAAATGCCCCAAGGCATTTTTAGGCCTTGATGTCTAGCTTGTTACTTATTGTCACTCTAAAATTGCCAGTTATTCTGTTATGCTTCAATAATTTGTTAATAATCGATTACACAATTCTCTCATCATTCAAATCCTACTGTAGAGTGAACGACTGTTGTATGAAATGCTAAGATCTTTGTTGGACATGTTTTTTAAATCTTTGATATCCTCCAGGTGTCGATACTCACCCAGGTCAGATCTGTCAGAGGGATAAAAAAGCAAGACCTCATTGTGGCAGATGCGACGGCCGCGATAAAGCTCTCTGTTTGGGAGCAGGAGGTCGACAAGTATGTTGTAGGCGATACATACAAATTCTGTGGCGTGGCGACGCGAGATTTCGATGGTCCTTCGCTGACCACCACCAGAAACTCAAGGGTGCAGCCAGCACAACCTTTGCCTTCGGTGTCGACTGCACCAGAAGGTGACAGCACCAAAACCATCGTGGCAGAGATCAGCGCTGTCGAAGTTTCGATTGCCAGAAGGTAATTAATAATTATGACTCGCCAGTTGAGTTGACTTTAGGAGAATGGGCATGCACGATGTGGCAGTAGTCATATTTGGAGTTTTACATATATATGTTCCACGCGATGAATAAATGAATTTTCGATAAGCATATATTTTAGTTGTCTGATTGTGTCATGAAATTGAAGTATGTATCTGACCTGTCAAACCCCTCTAAAACTTGTAAACTAGACCATGGCTCTGCTTCATTGCCCTAAATAATAGAATAATTTGCTTTTACTGTTACTTCTAACTTTCAGGTGCATCTCTTGCGGCGAAAAAGTGGAAATCACATATGGTGCGATGCTTGCACGCTGCTCCTGTGGGATGAAGCAAAAAGTCAGCAGATTGATGCAGACAACAACAGCCACCCTGCATCTTATCGAAGATGATGACACCGATGTGCATCGTGTGCATACGACAGATGATTGCCTGAAAGAGTATTTCAAGGATGGACCTGCGATTCTCACACAAAAAGACCAACTTGAGGAGGTGTTCCTGAATAGCCAAGCCCTCAAATTCACCTTGGCGAAAGCTGTTGTGACCAAAATCGAGGTACTCAATATTTCTTCCTCTTTTTACTTGCTCTATTCGAAATCAATATGCCTTGAGTTTCAGTGTACAAATAAATAATTTATTACAATTATGTTAATCCCTCAATCCCATCTGGAAATTTGCACTGTTGTGTACTTTCAAATTGATGGGTCTTTGATTTTTTTTATTGGTCATCTTTTTCAGAAAGTGTGAGCGATTGCAAAATGTCAAAATGTTGACAGAATTTGCTCATCATTATACGGATTTTACTTGTTTTATGGACATGATGACACTTGTACTCGTATTGTTTTATTTTCTAGTATATACATTTTGAATGGTGATATTATGATTGTTCATAACTGTAGCACATTTTTGGGAATTTTACTTCTTTGTTCAACACATATAACTCAGAAATGTTTTCTTTTATACGTTTCGTTCTGTGATATCATGACTGTGGTGCTCACACCTGTGGTTCGAAATCCTATTGGCATGACGTTGCGTCTGTTGTCCACATTTGTCTCTTTTTGATAAGCTCACAACTCTTTCTTACATTTTGCACTGAAATACTTTAGAAAAGATTCCAACAGTTTTGTGGGGTTTTTTTTGCATTTTTCCAAAATGGTGATTTTCAATGAACACCAGCTAAGTTCGACTTTGACGGGCATTTCCTGATGAACTGTTTAGTTAGTTTTGAAAATTTTGATGCCGGTTCTGAAATCAAAATATGCCTCCCATATACCTTTGTGATGTATATAAGTTTTGCTGCCCTTGATTTGCCATCAACAGTAATCTTCTCAAGAATAGTTGTGGTTAACAACAAATATTTTCCCGGTATCCTTTCTTGGCCTTTGAGCTAATTTTTTATCATTTTGTATAATGCATTCCTGTTGTACAATGAGCACAAAAAGTTTAGACTCAACATGTGAGCAACATCGGGACTCGGAAGTCGTCGGCTGAAGTCCAGACCTAACCCAATCTAAATTCTGTCTCATACTTTGGTCAGCTGTTGCACAGATGCCTTCAGAAACCCTGGCAGAGCTTGAAACAAATGTGCAAGAAAACTTGGCAAGAATTACCCAGCACACTTGGATCTCCTCTGAAGCTTGTCATGCAAAGCACAGGTCTTGTAAAAAAGCTGGCTGTTGAGATCCAGACAAGTGTCTTGGGTAATTCTTGCTCAGTTCTCCTGCAGACTTGTTCCAAGACCTGTCATCGTGTGTGGAGCCATCTGTCACAACATCTGACCGAGGGGTGAGATAGAATTTAGATTCACATCTGGACTATGAGCTGACCATTTTTGAGTGTGATCGCTTACAGGTTCTACCTAGACTTTCGATGCTCGATGTACTAGTATTGTAGTCTCGTAGGCATATTTCACCTGTGTGTTCTTGAAAAAGATTGTTTTATTACACCACTTTAGTGCTCGGTTTGAGTTTTTGCCTGATAATCATCCATGCCTAGTTGTAGAAATTCGATTTGTGATAAACAAGATTATTTCTCACCAGTTGACGAACAGTCCGTCCAATTTACGAAATAAAATGTGTTTTTTGATGAATTTTCTGGCTTTTGTTGTGCCTCATGTTGATAACTAATGAGCTTTCTCAAGAATATATATGATATATATCTCACTGGGAGATCAGGTCTCTCCATAATAAGACTTCTCTGCCTAACAGAATTTACATTCCCCGAAAATCAAGGGCGAAAACCTGGTTAATGAACCTGCAAAATGAGACTCCCTGTGAAAGACCTTTGCACAAAGTATATTGAGTTCTGTACTCTTCTTATTCCATTGGTATTGACATCAGTTGCCAGCCAATGGCAATCGTGCACACATAATTCATAGTTATGAAATTAAAAAGAAACCTTGAAACTAATACGTACGTTTTTGATTTTTCAAAAATGGCCAATTTGACCCGATTTCAAACATTACACAAAATAAGATAACTGATTCTATACATTGTTCCCCCTCGGATAAGACCTCAATTTTGTGGCAGGATGGTGGATCTTCTCTGAGGGACCACTGTACAAACGTGCATAGAGATTTTGACTTACTTAAAAGGCCAGAAATGTTCACATAATTTGGGGGAACAGTACGCTTGTAAATTGACACAAGGTCTCTGGCAGCCATTCTCTCAAAATTTATTCTGACAATTGTCTTCTCGAAGATTCTCCTTATGTACCTTTGTGACATGTAAAAGTTTTACTGCCCTTGCTTCGCTTATCTGCACGTGGTGGTCAGTTCAATTTGTGGACGAATCAATGGAAAAATTTTGCTATCTGATTCAAGCCATTTCCAGGCAAAAAGAAATATTTGTGTTCACTGTTCATTGAAAATGACCATTCACCATTGAAAAATTCTTGGGACCTTCATCCACTCATCCACTTCATCCTAATAGGAGTTGTATGGAGTAAACTCCCAGAACACTTCGAGATGAAGCTTAAATATTGTATTAAGTTCATAATGCAATGGCCATAACATCATTGGTTTAGTAATCTTGCATCTGGAATATATTTATTGTGCCAAAGAATATATGTCATTAACGAAAAAAAACTCAAGATGGCCTTCAATTACCTTGAAATGTCAAAACGACAGTTTTTGTCGAAAGAACGATGAATTTTGACTTTGATGGCCCTTTTGTCTTTTCAGACAATTTTCCTCAAAAAACATGTATAAGATTCTTCATATGTACCTTTGTGATGTGTATAAGTTCTGTTGCCTTTGAAATGACGGTCTGCATGTGGCGGCCATTTTGATTTTTTGACGGGTAGGCGAAAAACATTTTTTTTGGTCCCAAATAGAGTCACTATTCGTTTTGAGCCATTTCCAAAAAAAAATGTTTTTTGGCCATTGAACAATTTTTTGGACTTAGAAATTTCACCCAATTTTTCCTTCATAATGGGAGCTGTCTGGAGTATACTCATAGAACACTTAAAGATAGAGCCTAAGTATTGGCACATTCAAATGGGAAATCATATATTGCGGTTTGAGTGGTGACATTGAATTTGACCTTCAATGACCTTGAAAAGTCAAAACGACCCTTTTTGTCGAAAAAACGATGAATTTTGTATTTGGTGGCCCTTTTCTCAGAGTCTATTCAGATAGTTTCCCTCAAAATCATGTATAAGATTCCCCTTATGTACCTTTGTGATGTGTATAAGTTATGTTGCCTTTGAAATGATGGTCTGCGTGTGGCGGCCATTTTGATTTTTTGACTGGTAGGCGAAAAAAACATTTTCGTCCCAAATCGAGTCACTATTTGTTTTGAGCCATTTCCAGCAAGAAAAAATTTTTTTTGGCCATTGAAAAATGTTTTGGACTTGGAAATTTTCACCCAATTTTTCCTTCATAATGGGAGCTGTGCGGAGTATACTCATAGAACACTTAAAGATAGAGCCTAAGTATTGGCACATTCAAATGGGAAATCATATATTGCGGTTTGAGTGGTGACATTGAATTTGACCTTCAATGACCTTGGAAGGTCAAAAACGACCTTTTTTTGTCGAAGAAAAAACGATAAATTTTGTCTTTCGTGGCCCTTTTCTCAAAATCTATTCAGAAAATTTTCCTCAAAATGCATAAGATTCTCCGTACGTACCTTTCTGATGTGTAAAAGTTGTGTTGCCTTTGAATCGACAGTCTGTGAATCTATGTCATTAACGACAAAGTCTTCCGAGATGTAACTTGATTTATTATTATAGTCCATACGGAAAATTGTTTCCGGCAACATTTACGAACATGTTTTGACAACAGAGTTTAAGATCAGTGTAACCAATTTACATGTTGGAAAATCAATACTGTGCAATTCTCATGATTGCCGGTAAGCTACAGCACCCTTGGTGCTATGTTTTGTATGTTTATATCCATGGACATATGATTGTGGGGTGCATTGTCCATTATAGTGGGGTGCATTTTTTGTATGTTTATAATATCCATGGACATCTGCTTGTGGGGTGCATTGTCAATCAGTGATTGTGGGGTGCATTGTCCACCATAGTGGGGTGCATCTTTTGTTTGTTTATATCTCCATTGACATATGATTGTGGGGAGCCTTGTTCATCATAGTGAGGTGCATCTTTTGTGTGTTTATATCTCCATGGACATATGATTGTGGGGTGCATTGTCCATCATAGTGCGGTGCATCCTTCGTGTGTTTATATCTCCATAGACATGAATATGTGGTGCATTGTCCAACATAGTGAGGTGCAATTTTTGTATGTTTATATCTCCATGGACATATGATTGTGGGGTGCGTTGTCCATCATAGTGGGGTCCATCGTTTGTTTGTTTATATCTCCATGGATATATGATTGTGCGGTGCATTGTCCAACATAGTGAGGTGCAATTTTTGTATGTTTATATCTCCATGGACATATGATTGTGGGGTGCGTTGTCCATCATAGTGGGGTGCATCTTTTGTGTGTTTATATATCCATGGACAGATTATTGTGGGTTGCACTGTCAATCACAGTCGGGTGTATCTTTTGGTTGTTTATATCTCCATGGACATATGATTGTGAGGTGCATTGTCCACCATAGTGAGGTGCATCTTTTGTGTGTTTATATCTCCATTGACATATGATTGTGGGTTGCACTGTCAATCATAGTCGGGTGCATCTTTTGGTTGAATATGATATATTAAGTAACAATTTTGGTGGAATGGCAAGAAAAATTTTCAAAAACCAGGTTCAAAACAAAGGACAACCTAAAGCCAGAAGGTACAATGACGAAATCAAGCAATTCGCCCTCACTCTGCAATACTTCTCGCCCAAGGCATATGCATTTGTGAGGTCCATTCTCCACTTACCACATCCATCGAGTATACGGGCATGGTCAGCTTCAGTGGACTGCGAACCAGGCTTTCTGACCAACATGATCAATGTCATTGGCACCGAGGCACAACAAAAAACCATGGATGGGAGATGTGGTCCTTGTCTTGGATGCTATGGCAATACGGAAGGAGACTGCATGGGATTCCAAAAAAAGAGCAGTACGTAGGCGCAGTGGACTACGGCAGCTGCATCCCTGAACCAGGAGAAGAAGAAGAAGAAATAAAGCTTAACGACACTTTGGGCTCAAGAAGGCCATTTCAGTGCCAAACAAAGATATAAAATTAGTATCAAGAATGCCCTGAACCAGGAGACACACTCGCCACAGAGGCTCTCGTGTTCATGGTGCTCGGCATGACTGGGCATTTCAAACACCCTGTTGGATATTTTCTGTCCGACCACGTCACGGGCAGTGTCCAAGCCCGTCTGGTCCGCGAGTGTATCCTGCCTTGACAGAGGCTGGGATGAATGTCCTTGCAGTAGTGTTGGATGGAAATTTTGCCAATCAACAAACTGCAGCACGACTGGGGTGCAAGCTGAAGGTGTCCCAGCTGGAGCCCTGGTTTCCTTACCCAATTCGCTCAGAGAGAAGGATTTATGTCATTTTTGACATGTGCCACATGTTGAAGCTGATGCGAAATCTTCTGGGAGATTATAAGGAAATCAGGTATGATGAAGGAGGCAGAATCAACGTCGTGAAGTGGGAGTATATCACAAAGCTCAATGATATACAGGAGCAAGCAGGGCTCGTTCGAGAAACACAAAATGAACGTACCAGTTGCTGCCCAAACCCTGAGCTCGTCTGTTGCCACAGCAATAGACTTCATGAGAGAAGATGTCCAGGATGAGAAATTCTCAGACAGCGCCGCAACTACAGAGTTCATCCGACGGATAGACCAACTGTTTGATCACCTCAACTGTAAGAATCCACATGCAACAGGAACGAAATCACCACTTCTCTTGGCGAACAAAGCAGTGTGGAAACCATTCTTGCTGAAGATGTTGGATTTCATTTTCAATCTGAAAGACATACAGGGCGGACTGTTGCGTGCAGGTAGACGAAAAACAGCCATTGTTGGATTTGCAGCCGCAATAAAATCAGCCATCGCCATCACTGAAGAATTGCTGACGAGGCCACGGCCGTTCTCCTATGTGTTAACGTACAAGTTTTCACAAGACCACCTGGAATTGCTGTTCAACAAGATTCGGCAAAAGGGAGGTTGTAACAACAATCCCAACGCAATGCAATTCAGGTGGATTCTTCGGAAGCTGCTCATACGGAACAGCATTTCTGCATCAAGCATTTGTAACTGCACAAACTTTGATGACAACATGAAGAAGAAGAAGAAATAAAGCTTAACGGCACTTTGGGCTCAAGAAGGCCATTTCAGTGCCAAACAAGGATATAAAAGTAGTATCAAGAATGATAAAACCACAAGTTATGCAATTAAAAATTTGTAGCGAACATGAATGAAGCACTGATGGGATTCACATGGAGAAGGCAGGAGAGCGACATTCCATCGGATGTCCCAGATGACGACATAGCTACTCAAGAAGCTGACGCAGCCATGGTTCTGTTAGATCAGAGGGAACCGTCTGTATTCAGAGACAATGTGCTTTACTACATAGCTGGTTTCATTGTCCGTTCCCTAATCACTGATATCCACTGCGTCCAATGCAGAAGCCTGTTATTTCTTGATCCACACAACAGAAGAGCGACTCAGCAATTGCCTGAATTTGCCGCGTTCTCTGGCCAAAAACAGAAGGGTGGTCTCTTGTTCGCATCCCCACAAGTCTTAAAGATTCTCAAAGCAGCTGAAAACATCTTCAGGTAACCACCAAAAATAAGAATGAAATATTCCTGGGTTTTGTTATTGATTTTTAATGCATGTGGTGTGCATGTGCAAGTCAGATTATATTCATGAATGATGTAGGGAAAATTTTGCTTTTCAAAATTGGTCTATTTTACAGACGGCGAGTAATGGAACAGGAAGATGGGAAGTCGATGAATTTTCAGAGATTCCTGAACTTGCAGATCGAGACAGCCGTACTCAGTTCACTGGGCAATGTGTTCGAAGGAATCCTTGATGGCCATTTCTTCGATCATGCTATCGCTGTTGAAGTGGACCACGAAACGACACTGATGAGGGCAATCGTGAAAAAATTTGTCAAAACCCGACTACGAACAGACGGGAAGCGTTACACACAGATTGTCGCACACAAGAATCAGCCATCACTGAGACACGACCTCACGAAACGAGTGTTGTTCAGTAACCAGTCATGTTGAAGGCATGGTTATCAACATGTACAGTGGTCCCTTAAAATAGGACACCTACGAAATAAGACCATGTCTTTAAAGACTTTTTATTATGTATTCCCCAAAGATCAATTCAACATGTATCGGTAAATGAACCTGTGAAATATGACTTCCTGTAAGACACTTTTCTTGCAAAATGTGATTTTATCTTAGAGGCATCACAGTACCATGCATTATATTAAGATTATCAGCATGATAAGGCTATTCGTCTGACCTTCAAATCAACATGGTTAACCCATTCATAATTGGGTATTTTAATGTTTAAACTTTACGAAGCGTTTACTACCTCAAACTTCTGTAAAAAAAATCATATAGGGGCTATTCACTACAGTACCTCTGGTGGAGAGCGTGGGGTGTGTGTATGTATATCATTAGCGTACATTAATCATATTATTGTGCATTATTCTATTTCACAATCCATTTATGTAGTATATCCATACATGTATGGATCAACTATACATGTATTGTATTGGTATACAGTGTATCTAGTGATATCCGGAAAAAAAGTGGCCAACAGTTCACCCAGTATTGTATTTCACGGTGATTAGTTTGATACATTATGTGTACATCTACTTCTTCTCAGGATGACAGGTTCCTGATAATACACAGCGACATTATTCATCACCAGGATCCGTTATTGTTTCCTTTGAAACTTAATTCCCAATATTTTGAAATGATTCCCACGGACAATATAGTATATTATCATCGGATTGCTGCAAATGCGCCATTCTGATTGGTCAATTCTCCGACAATACCACGCCGTATTTAGAGAGCTGTGACGCGACCCCACAATATTTTCTGTATCGTGGGCTCCAGGCGGGTAATACGGAATGTCGTTTTGGAAAGTTCCATATGATCCAATGATAAAATCGTTACAATGGACTTCAGACCGCAATACGGCGTGAGATCTGCCTTCAGTCAGCATATCCCACTCGGCCTGCGGCCTCGTGGTATATGGTGACTTCAGGCAGATATCACGCCGTATTGGGGTCTGAAGCCCATGATAACTTATAATATCTTATAGTAGGCCCTATGATGCATGAGAAAGTAGGCCACATCATGCTCTGGAGCCATTATATGACTGTATAGCTCCTCATACATACGGAACACTTGACTTGTATTGATCCACATACCGCTCGGGCACGCAGCCCTGGACTTGTTTTGCCCCGACAGTTAATGGCTGCACAGTCCCCATGCTGGCCTCAATATCTGGCACACAGCAGGCAGCAGCTTAGCGCTCTCCTTCTAGCGAAGCCGTCATAATGTACCTCTATGCTGTTTATGTATACATGGACAAAATATTGGGGGGGGGGTGCATTGTCCAGCATAGTGAGGTGCATCTTTTGTGTTTATATCTCCATGGACATATGATTGTGGGGTGCATTGTCCATCATAGTGAGGTGCATCTTTTGTGTGTTTATATCTCCATGGGTATATGATTGTGGGGTGCATTGTCCAGCATAGTGAGGTGCATCTTTTGTGTGTTTATATATCCATGGGTATATGATTGTGGGGTGCATTATCCATCAGAGTGGGACACAATGTTATTGATTGTGCCATTTAGAAAATCACTCTGGCTTTGATTTGCATTATATTGGTATTGGATGTTTACTACATTTTCTATATAATTTTCAATTTGTTTGCAGATTCTCTTGTTTGGAGCTTGCTCCCTGGGTGTGGGAAAGTATTCTGGCCGGTCAGAATCGATGCGGAACTGGATGACAATACATTTACTGTATTATGCAATGCTGATTCTGCTTGGTGAGTGAATGACTAGAAGCTAAAGTTGATAAGAAGGTGACAAGTACAATGAAAAGCTATATACTATTGTAAATATATTGAATTCGCTCACAGCTTTGATGTCAAAAAGACACATGTTCTGGAGTTTGGCAATGAATCACAGAGTAGTTATTTACTTGAAAAGGGCAAAGGTAAACTAGTTGCAAGATTGGTTGGATTTTGAGTTTATTGCGGAAAGATATATTTTTATGGTCAACTACTCATGCATTCCTTGATGTTGTTGTTATTAGGATAATACCTATTATTATTATTATTATTATTATTATTATTATTATTAAGTTTTTACTAAAATTCTCTCAGGCAGATTACCATTGACATAGTTAAAAATAGAATGGAAACGATTTGTTCATTGTGATGATTTGAACATCATGTTAAACACAAATTGCTAAAGTACCCCCAATTTCCAAAACTGAGAAAATAGCAAGGATTATGTTGATAACAGCTTGCATAATTCAGAAGAAGAAATAAAGCTTAACAGCACTTTGGGCTCAAGAAGGCCATTTCAGTGCCAAACAAGGATATAAAAGTAGTATCAAGAATGATAAAACCGCAAGTTCTATGATTAAATATTTGTAATGAACAGTAAAAGCTTACAAGGTTAGTGCCGAAGAATTGATGACTAGATCTAGACTCAAAAGCGTTGACTAGAATTTATATGTCTAAAAATAAATATATACCCCATTTTCAAGTCGTTCGACTCGTTGCCGGACTTCTGTTGAATCTCAGACTGCTGAAACTATTGGAGGACAAGTCCGTGTGGGCCTACCTAGAGCCTGCTCATTTCGACACCCTGGTTGAAGCAACACTCCTGACTGAAATCCCCAAGCAATGCAATCAAATTGGGATTTGATCTTAAACGCATGATCAATGCAAAGTTAGGAATTGCTATCAAAAACAACAAGAAGAAAACCAAGAAACTAGCATCGGCCAGAGAAGATGCACAGGACCTGATGAAGCTCATGGATATCAAATGGGGTACTACGGTCACCAAGAAGAAGAAGAAGAAATAAAGCTTAACGGCACTTTGGGCTCAAGAAGGCCATTTCAGTGCCAAACAAGGATATAAAAGTAGTGTCAAGAATGACAAAACCGCAAGTTCTACAATTAAAAATTTGTAGTGAACAGCAAAAGCTTACAAGGTTAGTGGTGAAGAATTGATGACTAGATATGGACTGAAAGGAACTGACTAGATTTGTTTGTCTAAAAATAGAAATATACCCCAATTTCCCGAAGGAAATTGAGGACTTTTCAAATATTAATATCACTGAAAACATCATATATTGACTGACACTCATAAAACAAACGACGAGTGTCAGCCAAATCTTGACAATGTACCAGGACATGTTCAACGGTCAGCCACTCTCGACAGGGCACACACACAGGGGCCTCCTCCCCACAGAGCAGGTAACCCTGAGTAAGGTATGTATGCCCTATTCGAGCCCGTGACATGACCAGTTGATCACGCCTGGACATTTCGTTTATTGGGGTACAACAACCAGTTGTTGGTTTGACTTTGTGTAGTTTGTTATCAACCTGCTCATCCCAGAATGACTGCCATTCTGCGTACAAGTACGTGTGGATGAGCAGCTTGAAATCAGAATGTGGCACCCTGGAAGAAGTGACGTCCAGATCAAGAGCTGCCCTGGAAGTCTGTTGTGCAAGATGTGAGGCGGCAATGGGGACATCTCGCATCTGCGGGGTTCTGCAGAACATCTATGTCCATAATGCGATACATTTTATGTCTGTTTATTCAACCCGAACCATTTCTCCTGGAGATGATTACGATGAGTTCCAACGATGGATTCATCGACCCAAGTAGAGCAACTTACTGTGTTAATACTACTCACTCACTGAATGTATACCAGAATTAATCCGTCTGGCACATTTTTAATCTTCGTTGAATTTAGAAAAAATGGTAAGCTGCGATACATCGGCCGATTCATCGATCGGATCATTGTCGTGGTGTCCCGGCCGAAGCTTCATAAAAGCGCTGTTATACGTGAATTTGCCTGCCAACTTGAATCCTGCATTTGGCTATTTATGCGAACTGCATTAAGAAGAGTCAGTTACGTACAAGTTGTCCGCGGAGGTTTAGACGTATTCCGAAGAAATATGTGACGCCCATGTCAATTTCGTCAACAAGAAATACTCACAGGGTGAATATACGTGTGCTATTCATCAGGACAATATCGTTGTTCTGTAACAACATTGTGCTATCTGTATCATTGATGAAAGTACTAACAATGACTTACGTAAGGTTATTAATATCTATTTGTTACTGTTTATGAGGATGTAAATGAAAGCGACACTGAGACACTCAGCCAACAAGTCGACAGATTGTCATCCCCAACTGTCCATGTTTTTGGAGGTGCATGCTGTCCATGTTTTGAAGGTGCAACTCCCCATGTTTTTAAGGGGCATGATTTCCTGCCATCTTCATCATGTAAATTGCCAACATGTTTATGTCTCTTAGTAATTTACGTACACGTTCATTGAAGAAGAAGAAGAAATAAAGGTTAACGGCACTTTGGGCTCAAGAAGGCCATTTCAGTGCCAAACGAGGATATGAAAGTAGTATCGAGAATGATAAAACCGCAAGTTCTACAATTAAAATTTTGTAGTGAACAGTAAAAGCAAAAACAAAAAGCAACCGAATTACTACACGTATACATTCGGTGGAAAAGTGTCTATTTTACACAGAACACACAGTATCACGGTATATATCATTTTACATTACACCTGTGTGTTTCAGATTTGGCCATCAAGAACAGTCAGCTCCTGGGTCTTGTACCGTCAGTGTTCTGTCGGGGTGATGTAAATATTGCCGATGCAGTCGAGATGTACAAGGTGGATCTACCATCGCCTACTTTGGTCTCGGAGGAGCTACAGAGATGGAAACACCAGTTCACATCTCTCCCCGAGGATCGACCGCCAGACACATGCGCGAAGGCAATCAAGGTCTCAACTTCCCCAACGTTCACACACTACTCAAGTTGGCATGCACCGTTCCAGTAACGTCGTGTGAAAGTGAGCGGAATTCCAGCGCCACGAGGCGTTTGAACAACTACATGCACTGTACAATGGGGAAGGAGCGGCTCACAGCACTCACATTAATGCACATCCATTTCGACATTGACGTCGACATGGCCGAAACTGTACGCCTGTTTGCAAATATGTATCCTCGGCGGATGCAGCTTAAAAGTTTCCTGTATCAATAAAAGTTCTGATAACCGGTCTGGTGTCTAGTGTCGATTCTTCATAAAATGAAGTGTTGAGTGTGAAGTTCTGAATGAGAAATATCTGATAGGATTCTATGTTTGACATAATGATCAGCTTTCATTTCAGAAACAAATTTAGGGCTCAGATATGATCAGATTGCCCCTATATGAAGCTAATAACCCGTTGGCTACTGGGGCCCTTCAGCGGGCCCACACCCCACGCCGTAGGGGGCTGTGCGCCTGCGGCTCTTGCCACAATCACAAAAGCTATATATCATACTAAAAAACTATATAATACTAAAAACGAACCCCCCCCTCCAACAAAACCTGGCTATGGGCTTGAACACTGTGCACGATTTTAGTAACAAAGTAGCAAAAATCATCTCCACTATATGTCTTTCAGAATTTCCCCGCAGAGTAAAGTACAAAATATGCGCCCGACAATATACATATGTATGCTGTCACACCAAATTTATAGCCCCTGTATGGCCTATGTAGCGCACTGTACTCTACTAATGCTACTCACGCGCTAAATGCCATATTTAATCCGCCTGACACATTTTTAATCCTTATTGAATCTAGAAGAGAGAGTATCCTGCGATACATGGGCCTCAATATGCACGGTCCCTATTGAGTAGAGTAAAGCCTTAGACACGATAGAACTCAATGATATACAATAGTCACGCAACGGTCAGCGCGAACGGCTGTACACAAATAATGCAACACTTTCATACAAAACTATGCAGTTCATTGATCACACTTGACCACAAAACATCGTTTAAGGTGCGGTACGAGCACATTAGTGAGCTATAGTATATTTGAGTTGGTGCTAGGGGCCTCTCTAGCCAATGAGGGGGGTTAGATCACCATGGTGAAAGTCAAATACCGCACCTTACTCAAAACATCAGCGTATGATCAAATCTTGCAAAGACGCTGATATATGCTTGTGACAGCATATATACTTAGCACATATACCACCACCCAATGATAGTATACCATTGACCAAATTGTATCATATATTACAAATTATGAACACACACCGGGTATACATGTACATTAATATCTAGTATTACCACGTATACAAATAATATTCATATATATATATATATTATGGACACTAAATACTACACAATTTGTGACAAATCTCCTGCATGTCTTGGTGAAGGGTGTCTTGGTGAGGGGGTAGATCGCCAGTTTTTTTTTCAATTTGGAATAGAAGCCTGACATTCGGTAGGAAATTTATGTGTGACTCCCAGGTGAAGTGTGTCAAGTTATAACAGGATGCCATTCAGCATCACAAAAATATGATCAAGAAAGACGGTGTAAACGAGGGTAAAAATCAGAGGTTTTTTTCCCCTAGATAGATGTTTTTTCATACTGCATGGTGTAATCATTATGGGCAGTAGGATGAGCCTGAGTGACATATAACGCACTAAATGAAAGAATATAAAAAAGTATTGGCTATTCCATCATCACCATCATGACATGATATGATCAATCCTATTTTAGTTCAATGGTAAAATTTGGCAATATGATTCATGGCACTATATACCCCGAAAATTCACACCGGCCAATAGCGTTATCCCTTCTCCCCCCATCCCATTCCGACCAATCCCCCCTCCCGCCTTCACTCTGCTAGTACAATATGTTCACAACCGGTCTCTTGTATATTTAGGGGAGTGAGACAGGTCCAGTGATTACTTCCATCTAGCATAAATTATCATGATTACCAGACCAAAGTACTACAACTCCTGGAACACCAAACATTTTATTTTTTCATAACTGAGACCGACGCCAGTCGGTAAACAAGCCACAATGATCCTATGAGCCAGGCCCAGCAGTACACATCTGCCGGGTAATACACCGATGTGACGTACCGCGACCTACTTCCGGAATCTCTGGATGGCGGCTGTTCCTAGCCGGCAGAATAATTGTGCGTGAAATTCAAAATGCCGAACGATCCTTTAATGAGCAGAACTCAGCAATTTTATTGTTAAGAATGTTGTCAGTACACCGTATATTATTAGAGCTGAGATTTTGTGTTTTTCGTTTCAGGGGTATTTTAATATACTATAATATACCGACTATGCATTCCGACTATGCAAATCAATGCAATAGGTTCATTCTGTATGGGCATACACACGATAAAAGCCTTGAATTTGATGAAATTTACTTCATCCCATTTCCGACTGAAATATAACATTGGGTTAGATTGCCAACTTTTTCAACTTTTGAGATAGAATTCTGAAATTTGGTGAAAAATTACGGCATGATACCCAATTGAGAAACACGAAATTTCAAGTTGATCCGATTATCCCAAAAAAAAGCGTGTTTCGCTGATGGATGAACTTGACTTTAGATATCAGTCTCTTTAACTGTATAAAGTTCTTTTATGTATTGTCGACCGGATATATTCATAATATGCACATTTTGATGTCAGAAATGTGTGATTTACAATTGAAATAGTCCCGCGCATGATTACTTGAAACAATGTTACTGTGATTAGGCCTTTTTAAAAATGTCAGCTCCCACGAAAGACACTTGTTTTGGGATTTTTTTGGTAAATGTAATCAAATCATACGATAACACGCTGAAATTGGAGGATAAACAAGAACAGTGCTTATTCCATCTATACAGAGGAAAAGACGTCATTGCACACTTTCGGGATACGGCGAAAGTGTAATTTTTCACCTCCTACCTAGTCTACTGAGATATAAACAAAACATTGAACCATCTTTTCCGTGTTGTGTCTTGGTAATTTTCTTGCTAAATATCATAGAAGATAATCAGATAACATCACTTCTGTCAAAGAATATATACAGTCATGTAGACTGGATGTAGCTGGCCACGCATATGAATATTCAGACGGCGGCCAAGCCGTAAGCAGTAAAGCGTGGTACATTTGAAATAGTACATTCCCACCCAGAAGCCATCTTCTGCACCCAGATCGGTCGCAGCCTGCACGAGGACGCCCACTGGATCCAAACAATTGCCGCCGTCGTTATCGATGACTGCCACAGTTGAAAGTGGAAGACTGGTGAGTTTATTCATACATCGAAAATTCATCTGATACATGAAACAGATGTTGTTGTTGTTGTTGTTGTTGGTTTCAAGAATCAACATTATCAACGAGCTTCAAGTATTCTCAAAAAAATTAAAATTATATATATATTGTCAGATATCCACAAAGTTTATAAATGAGTTTCGCAGATCCAAAGACCGGCATTTTAACGTCTTTTGTACGTGACCCCTTGGGGTCAGACTGTCACGCACGAGCATTCCATGTTAATTGACCATGCCACTTTCCAGAAAGCCGGTTTCCCGCTTGTGTGATTTTGAATTTGTAATAACCAGTTATGACATAACGACGCCACATACCATCAACAAACAACAACAAAACATCTGGTGGAGAGAGGCGGGTAACTGACATATAATTATTGGATAAATTTGGACTAAACATTGGATTAACATGATGGCAGATGAAAACAATGACGTCGGTGTGACCACTCACAGCCAAGTGGATAAAACTCGTGAAACAACAGACACTGTTCATGTAAGTGACTCCAACTCTAATTCTACAATTTTGACCAGTATTATGAACTCCATCAAAGGAGGCCTGTGAAGATCACATACAAGCCCGGAGCACTAATAATAATTTGAATTCCACTGTGGACCAATATTATGAAAAATTTGACACGCTGTGCAGGAAACTGCAAAAACCCGCCTTGGAACGCAAGGCCTGTTTCCTTAGACGACTATCCCCTCAGATGCAGAGCTACGTTATTGGGCAAAGACCGGATACCCCACAGGACGCGCTACAAGCCGCAAAACTAGCTGAAGTTACCTCACAGCTCCATAAGCTAAAGGATACACAACCGCTGGTGGCCGCAATAGAGGCACAAAACAGATCCCATCTCCAGCTGCAACATAAGGTAGAGACCCCAGGCCTTATGGAGAGACAAGCCGATCCAGCCGTCACCGAAGTTTCTTTGAGTGCCAGCTTTGTGAGAGGAGAAGAAATAAAGTTCAACGGCACTTTGGGCTCAAGAAGGCCATTTCAGTGCCAAACGAGGATATAAAAGTAGTATCAAGAATGATAAAAGTTCTACAATTTCTACAAGTTCTACAATCTAGCGAACAGTAAAAGCTTACAAGATTAATGGTAAAAGTATTGATGACTAGATCTAGACTCAAAAGAGTTGACTAGAGTTGTATGTCTAAAAAATAAAAATATACCCAAACTCGGCCCAAGTATCATACACTGCGCCTTAATAGTACTCGTCCACTAAATGAATGCCATTTAATCCGTCTGTACCTTTTTAATCCTTATTGAATGTAGAAGAAGGCGCAGTGTATGATACTTGGGCCCCAACTCTTTTACCAGTAGACTTACCTCAAATACGTGTAATATATAATTACTTCTATGAATGTATAAAGCAAGATTGGGAATCCAATCAAGTTACGGTTTATCTTAAATCACTCTTTTTCTGCTTTGTCAAGGTGGTTGGATGCCATTTGCGATTCATTCACCAGTGCATGTATTGATAACCACACAGCGAACACATGAACGGGGTTACCAATGTCGCCTCACATGTACAAGGCCATTTTTATTGTGAAGGCATTGGGGTTACACTGTGAATGATATTGATGTTTTATACTGACGGGTTCACGTAAACGTAAATCATAAGTAGTACGCAATATCAACCCACCAAGTCCACAACATGCACCTTCACTCTGACAATACGCTGCCCAAGTCTCACCCCAACCATCCCCACGTACCACCCATCTCTTCAATACAGCTAAGACTGCACGTTCCCGCGTCCAGCATTGTGTCTGGTACGTGTACTCATTAACATTGGATCTGGGCCTATGTCCGGGCAGAACGTTAGCTGCCACGGGACATTGAACTGCCCAAGCCGCTGTGTTTATCGACCCAGACTGTCCCTCTGGACTTGACCCGCACTGGGGCAGCTACTTGGCGTCAGCAAGCGTGCGTTGAACAGTTTGCAGTTTGAAAATTTGAAAGGACCAGTCTACATGTATTTGGATTCATTTTGCTTCATACGTTTTTTGAAAGTTTCTGGAAGAAGGAATAAAGTTTAACGGCATTTTGGGCACAAGAAGGCCATTTCAGTGCCAAACAAGGATTAGTCCATGGGCCAAAGGGGGTTACCCTGCCCCCTATGAGGGAATTTAGCAGACATATATATTAATGTAGCCTGTTATATTAGCGTTCAGAATCTGCTTGTTTGCAAAAAATATGTTGAGGACAACAATGTTTTTTAAGCCTTCGAAGTGTGATACCCCCCTTTGACCAAAAATGCAATTTCGGCATTTTTCTGTCAAAATCAATATCACACGCGATCTCTTTTCGCTTGTAAAATTAATAATTTTTGACACAGAACGATGGTATTTGGCAAATCATTGTACTTCTATATCAAACACACTATGCAATATTATTTGAATCTCATTTTAAAGTTGCCTAGCAACCGTTGCTGGGGAACATTTTTTTCTTTGAAAGTTTGGTTAATTACCATAATGAGGTTAAAAATTGTGTAAAACCCATAACAATAAATTATTGTAACAATTAATTATAATGCAGAACATATATAGACATGTTATTACCAGCCATGTATCCATAGCAACGATCAGGTTACCTTAGCAACCAATGACAATATGAAAATATCATCGCAGATTCGTTACATATTACGAAACACAGCGTTTATACTTGATTTTATGAACGGATAACATCCATAATGCTCGAGTTATTGATTTTCTGCAAGACATGTCAATCCATTTAATCAGCTTCCACATACCGGATATATCAATACTCATCAATAGGATGTCAGACTGTCCACAACTATCACAAAACATGCTACAGAAATGGAAATATTTATAAAACGTTTGCGTGCTTGTTTTTGTGTATCATTGTAAAAATTACTCCGCAAAGTAAAAATTCACAAGTAAAAGATCTTAAGATGGAATACATGGTATTCCAAGCCATGTTATAGTTAACGGGAATAAACCACTTTGATACATTTCAGTTGCTAAAATACGAATGAGTACAAATGAGAAATGAGAAACGAATGAGTAAGAATGAGAAATTCCCAATATTTTAATTGTAAATTTGCCGTTTATTGTTATTACTCACCTCTAAACTACTACGTGCTCCTTTTCGATCCTTCGGATCGTTCTGGATAGAAATTTGCGTACTGAAAGCAAGGCACGATCGTCTCTCTGCATGACTCGAGCGCTCCTTTTGCGGCCTAAACCGCCGCGCATGCGCGCGCAGCTGCACAGAAGCCTATCTTTTCTGTCCTAAAACCGACAAGTAACCTACAGTGGAGAGAATTATTTTTGTGGCCAGCGGAAATATGTTGGGATGGGAAAGTTTATGTGATTAATAACCTTAATTTATTGGATTATATTGGTCATTATTCTCCATATAATAAACAAAGAAGAACATATCTATCGATGTATATCCGAGCACAGACATTCAATGGTTTTAATGTTGCCCAATGTTTTGGATCAAATTGATAGTTTATGCGTCTATTTTGATGTTAAAAAAAGCAATTGTCATCACATTTTATCACTTTTATATCTTGAAGTTTATATCTTGAACTTTCGTAATTGTTCTGTCAACATCAGAAATTTAGCTCAATATTTTTGTTGCGCTACTGTATGCGTAGGTATTACGGTAAATCAACAAATATCGCAAAGCTCTCACAGTATTTGCGTTTATTCACAAGATTAAAATGTAAAACCTCATGGAAACAATCAGAAATATTATTTTTGAAAGTGCTGTGTTACTTTTGATGAGATTATTGTGTTTAACAAAGGATAGCAGCATGAGCAGGACCGGGCCCACTCATATCTACCCTCCGTGGGTCTCATTTTAGGCAAACTTAGAAGACCAGCGCGATGCGCTGGCCAATAAAAGGAAGCCCCTAGCACAACAGCTGGTGGGGACGGATGGGATGGAGTTTACTGTAGTAGTTTAGAGGTGAGTAATAATAAACGGCAAATTTACATTTAAAATTGGGGAAGTTTATTTTAACATCATGAATCTCAACTACTACATGCTCATTAGAATCAAGATACTGATTCTGCTCCTTAGAATCAAGGGATAGGCGGTGGAGCAGTTGTGCTAGAGGGTCATGAAAACAGACGATATTATTGATTTCGAGCGAACCACTATGAAATGCTTAATTTTAGGCAATTCTTTATAATAAATAAAGATACTTAATAATTTCAGCAACGCGATCGTTTGCCTCAGGTGTGCACGAATTTCTTCTTCCCCCAATCGGTGGACGATGAGTCTCAGACCGTAATTCAAAGAATTCATAACAAAACACAAACAGACGATAGTATTGATTTCGAGCGAACCACTATGAAATGCTTAATTTTAGGCAATTCTTTATAATAAATAAAGATACTTAATAATTTCAGCAACGCGATCGCTTGCCTCAGGTGTGCACGAATTTCTTCTTCCCCCAATCGGTGGAAGATGAGTCTCAGACCGTAATTCAAAGAAATCATAACAAAACACAAAATGTTGAGTATATACACATGCAAATTAAAACCAAGACTTCTCTGTCCAGGTGGTCAAACAACGCTCTATGCAACAACCAGCGGACACAGTCTGAATCTGGAGGACTGGTCCTGAAGTTCGGCAGCATTGGACAGATAGAACCCAATAAATGTCACAGAATTAGTCGGCATTCCGGCCCTTACAATATATATTTTACGGATTATTCGACCTGGCCGCCAAAGACATAGAGATGTGTCGGATTTGGTGGGACGATATTTTGTAAGGCACACGATCGTCGGAACCTAACACCACATAAACAGTCCTCACTACAATCTTCACCCTTCTGGATAGACGTGGAATCAATACCCAGTATTATAAGTTGAGAAACAACCGTAGCCCTGTTAGGTCGATAGGAAATGAATAATCGCTTAAGATTTTCCTGATAGATCTAGTACGATCCATGTAAATTCTCAGTGCTCTGACTGGACACAAGACTGCATCCAGCTCATCCGTCCTACATAACCGCCTAATGACGGTATTACGATAAGAGAGAACGCTTTCTATGAATGATTATTGGTCAGATCGATCACCATTGCACGAAGTACGGGGCCCAAAATCGACCTGTGTTCCTCTATCATTATAGGTTTTAAGTTAAGCCTATCAAAGTGTTACAAAATCGGGATTCCTCAGGGTCCGATCAGCCCTTTTACTAGCGTATAGTGTTCGTAGCGTTGTGCTTGAAATATCACAAACCAGTCCGAATTCGATTAATCCAAGTTTATTAGGATGATAAGTCCGATGGCACGATCACGGCCTCTTTCACACTTCCCGAAATAGTCCAATTAATAGTCCGACACGTGGAATGCTATATCACAGATATCTCGTTTATAATTCTTCTTTAATTTCTTCAATATTTTAGAAACACGTCTTCATTCTCCAAATCTCTCAAACTCGACTCCGAAAAGCGCGGGGACTTTTTCATGGGTGTCTGGTTTTTTCCGCGTCGTGGAACAGGAGTTCATGTGATTTGCTGAATGTGATGTAACGTCTGTGTGGGCGTGGTTAGGTGTCTGGAAATGTTGTGATTGGTGGTGTGTTCCACGTGACGTCATTTGTGGAGTTGTTTACATGTCTTGGACGGTGTGCGTCGGTTCTCGTGAGTACGAAGTCATGTGATGAATCTGTGCCGTGTATGTCGAGTGGGATAAAGTGTAAGGGAGGGTTTCGGGCCGCTAACAGTCATAAATATTCTACAAAAGCAATAGCAGAGAAAGCCTAGCATTGCATTCAGAGAGGCAGAGAGCGGATCAATGCGCTTTCCGTTACATCAGCATACAAAAACTCTCCACTTAGCCTCATACGTTTTAGAGGAGGATCTCCTTTTCTTTCTCGCGAGATGTGGAGACACCTGGTGAGAAAATCCTGCCTCCTCAAAGGATCACTCGATAGCCTCCACCCGGTAACTTGAGAACGTAGACGGAATCGTTAAATATGTCCCGCCCCGGCTGCTTCAGCTACCGATCCCTGATCAGGAGTACCCGTGGTACATCAATCAGGAGGGACAGCAGCAGCGGGAACCACGCCTGCGTCGGCCAGCATGGCGCCACCAACAGTATCTCGCACTGAGACCTGGCCACTTTGTGTAGCACTTCCGATGGAAACCAGGTTGGCGGGTACACATACCCGTACATCCCGTCCCACGACTTGGACATGGCATCCACGGCAAATGCCTCGCTCTCTGGCAGTGGTGAGAAATACACCGGGAGCTTGTGATTCTGTGAGGTTGCAAGCAGGTCTATGTTCGGTGTCCTAAACGCATGACAAATGCAATGGAACACCTCCGGATGTGGGCTCCATCCATGCCCATGATCTTGTCAGGTCTCGACAAAGCATCGACTAAGATGTTCCTGCTGCTCGGCAAATGATGTGCACTGATCTACAGACCGTACTTGAAAGCAAACCTGATCGACTTCCAAACAGAGATCCCTCGACCGAGTCACCTCCCCCCCCCCCCCTGCTTGTTTATGTGTGCCACGACCTTGCTGTTGTCCGTGAAGACCAGCCACTTCTACCCTGGCGGACTCTGAGGTTTCGATCTCGAACGCATGTCTCACCATTCGCAGCTGCAGGACATTGATATGCCTCGATTACTCGTGCATGTTCCACATGGTCAAGAGATTTTGTTCGTCCATATGAGCTCCCCAAGCTGACATATCTGCTGAAGAAGGTCCGATCTGTCAGATACTCCGACGGTGGAATTCCTCAAAAGAGATTTCGAGGATCCAGCCACCACTTCATTGCCTTCCGAACAGGAAGGCAAACCTCATCACCTTCCAAGCAGAGATCCCTCGACCAAGCCCCCACCCCCCCCCCCTCCCCACCCGCTTGTTTATATGTGCCACGACCGTGCTGTTGTCCTCGAATACCAGCCACTTTGTCCCTGGTGGACTATGAGGTCGAAGGTTTCGAACGCTCGTCTCTTCGCTCGCAGCTGCAGGACATTAATATGCCATGATTACTTGTGCGTATTCCATATGGTCGCAAGTAGTGCTCGTCCATATGAGCTCCCCAAGCTTTTTTCTGACACATCCATGAAGGAGGTCCGATCCGTCAGATACATACTCCAAAAGTGGCATTCACCAAAAGAAATTTTAGGGGTCCATCAACCACCTTCGAGCCCCCCCCCCCCCCCCCCTCCCCGCCCCTGTTTGTTTATATGTGCCACAATCGTGCTGTTGTCCATGAAGACCACTTGTCCCTGGCGACCTCTGAGGTCCCAGATCTCGAATGCATGTCTCACCACTCACAGCTGCCGGACATTGATATGCCACGATTGCTTATGCATGTTACACATGGCAGAGATTACGTGCTCATCCATGTGAGCTCCCTAGCTGTTTCTGACTCATCCGTGAATTCCCTGAAAAAGATCTTGAGGGTCCCGCCACCAACTTATTGCCTTCCGAGCACGATTGTTCACCGTCACAACTTCGTCTATTCGATTGATGAGGATCTGCCACTGCAACACTAGGCAAGAGTGAATGGGCCTTAGAAAGCACCTGCTGAACGGCACCTGTTCCTCCATTGAAGCCAACAGACCAATGATCAATAGAAACTGACTAGCTGTGATCGATGAATTAAGCCAAAGCATTTTTGCATCGCCACAGATGCCTTGAGAACTATCTTCTCCAGAGGAAGAGCTACTCCTCGATTTAGATCGTATTCTACCCCTACATACATGTACTTGAATCATTGCGTTGGTGATAGATGAGACTGCACCCAATTGGGAATCCACCCTAGGCTGGTGGCCAATTTGAGGACGAACCCGGATTGTTCAATAGCCTGAGATGTAGAATCGGCTACAATCAGCCAATAGTTGATGTAGTGGTGGAATTGAATTCCAACCGATCGAAACCTGGCCGCTAACGCCCTTACGACATGGATGAACATGTAAAAAGTAGTGGCTACTCAAAAGGGAAGTACCTTGAAATGGTACTTCGAGCCTGGGTGTATGGGCACATGCACATGTAGATATTCATACTCATACTCATCCTCAATACTGATGGCCTACTTCTCCTTGACTAGAGCTTTTGGAACGAAAAGCGCCGACTCCGTCTTGAATCTGGTTACGATCAGGAAGTTGTTGAAGGTTGACAGGTTGAAAATGGGATGTTGCCCACCTGTCTTTTTCGGCACTAAGAAGATAAGAGAATAGAACCCCCTCTCAGCAATTGTTGACCTTGTGATGCAAGAATTGAAGTTTTTCCCGATCGCCAGGCACAGGGAAGAAACACTCGGTTGGTCTAATTGGAGGTTAGGAAGGAGGTTGGATCTCCCATCGAAAGGGAAATCCATACTTCACCCATGCCATGATTGACTCGTCTGAGGACGCCAGATCGCTCCAGTTCTGGTTGAACTGAGCTAGACGCCTCCGGACTGCACCAGGTTGTGGGAGACTTAGTTCTGATAGACCCGAGCCTTCCACAGAGCCTACGTTTCCCTGTAAGGAGTCACTTCTTGGCATAAGCTTTCCCTTGCATTTACCCTTGAAGCGTTCACCCCCTTTGCCTCCACGTTTGCCATCCCCTTGGAGAGGGGGAGGCTGCGCACCCCAAAAGCTGTTTGAGGAGCTTTCTGGCCCTTAATCTTCTTGCTTGCTCCTGGCCCCGCCACCTTCTCGAGCAAAGCCATGGCCATAGCCCCATCTCGCAGATGTTCCCACATAACGGAAATATCTGATCGAGAGAGGTTGGCGTGGGTGAACCCCGAGAATAACGGCCTCCCACGTAGATCAGCAATGTCTGTGGCAGACACGTCAAGTGTACGGAGATCGGAATCACGCAGTGAGATCCAACTGTGCGCAGCGTCACACTCAGCAGCATGTACGACTCCAGGCAAAACGCTGAGTGCTGCCTGGATGCTGGCGCGACTCCCCTCCTCCAGATCTGTCTCGTCGACGAACTTCTGGACCAAGGTGGCCAGGTGATCCGCCAACGAAAGCTGCTCCATGATGCGACAGCGTCTGCCACCTCCAAAGTCCAATAGTTGTCGTTCGACTCAGGCCGAACACGGCTAGTCTGGAAAGTAGACTCCGTACAACCATGTGTTGGCAATCTGTATAAACTGAATGGGGTACCTGCTGGTGCCATGTGCTTTTGGGGCTACGAAACTATTATGCCCAAAAAGTGCAAAAAAACGTCATGTTCATTGTCTGCATTATGCAAAAACAAACATGACAAATATTTAATGTAACATTATTACGTGCTTGTATGTATATGGCACAGTAGACTGTTTCTATGGTTTATCTATACCCGAATTACATGGTGGCGATCCTGGTGGCAAACAGGAACCTCATTGCTTTTCAAATATCAATATTGGAATGCCCATGTATCAAATTTAATTTGATGATTTGTCTTTAGACAGAAGACAACTTGCTGACACATTTCACTGTATTGTGACACGGTAATAATAAATAAAACAATTGGATATCTTAATATGCACTTGTGAGTTGCTAAGATCATACTAACAATAGCAATGTCATTTCCACGTGTATGACCAAAATCATGTGAATGTTTGACCTCATGATATGGCACATATTTTTGCACCTGGGCAATGTTATGCAAGCATTTGCATTTATTATTCATATTATCTGTCCATAAAACTAAGTATAAACAAAGTCTTCAATAAAATGTAACGAATTTGCGATGATATTTTCATATTGTCATTGGTTGCTAAGGTAACCTGATCGTTGCTATGGATACATGGCTGGTGATAACATGTCTATATATGTTCTGCATTATAATTAATTGTTACAATAATTTATTGTTATGGGTTTAGACAAATTTAAACCTCATTATGGTAATTAAACAAAATTTTCAAAGAAACAAAAAGTTCCCTAGCAACGGTTGCTAGGCAACTTTAAAATGAGATTCAAATAATATTGCATAATGTGTATGATATTGAAGTACAATGATTTGCCAAATACCATCGTTCTGTGTCAAAAATTATTAATTTTACAAGCGAAAAGAGATCGCGTGTGATATTGATTTTGACAGAAAAATGCCGAAATTGCATTTTTGGTCAAAGGAGGGTATCACATTTCGAAGGCTCAAAAAACATTGTTGTCCTCAATATATTTTTTGCAAACAAGCAGATTCTGAACACTAATATAACAGGCTACATTAATATATATGTCTGTTAAATTCCCTCATGGGGGGCAGGGTGACCCCCTTTGGCCCATGGACTAGATATAAAAGTATCAAGAATGATAAAACCGCAAGTTCTACAATTCAAAATTTGTAGTGAACAGCATTTCACATATGAAGAATGGACTCCTATATGTTTGTTTGAGAATCACTATTCGTTATATTCAGGCGGACAAGAACCGACAGAAAAAGAAGAAGAAATGAAGCTCATACGAAGCAGTCACTGAATCTCGTTGGAAATTGTTTGAGTTGTGTCAGGAGGCAATCAAATTCGCTGATGAATTTGACGAACAGACGAGGTCAATACTGCTCGCAAACTAGCTGCTCAGGTGATATGTGGAATCCATATTACAGCAAGATTGGACCACTTACCATCAATTCTCGACACAGGAATATTTGCTGCTATTGACAGAAGAAGAAGAAGAAATAAAGCCTAACGGAACTTTGGGCTCAAGAAGGCCATTTCAGTGCCAAACAAGGATATAAAAGTAGTATCAAGAATGATAAAACCACAAGTTATGCAATTAAAAATTTGTAGTGAACAGTAAAACCTTACAAAGTTAGTGGTGAAAAAATAATGACTAGATCTAGACCTAAAGGCATTGACTAGAATTTATTTGTCTAAAAATAGAAATATACCCCAATTTCCCGAAGGAAATTGAGGATTTTATAAATATTAATATCGTTAAAAACATCATGCATTGACTGACACTCGTAAAACAAACGACGAGTGTCAGCCAAATCTTGACAATGTACCAGGACATGTTCAACGGTCAGCCACTCTCGACAGGGCACACACACAGGGGCCTCCTCCCCACGGAGCAGGTAACCCTGAGTAAGGTATGTATGCCCTATACGAGCCCGTGACATGACCAGTTGATCACGCCTGGACATTTCGTTTATTGGGGTACAACAACCAATCGTTGGTTTGACCTTGTGTAATTTGTTATCAACCTGCTCATCCCAGAATGACTGCCATTCTGCGTACAAGTACGTGTGGATGAGCAGCTTGAAATCAGAATGTGGCACCCTGGAAAATGTGACGTCCAGATCAAGAGCTGCCCTGGCTCTTCCCCGGACCCCCACGGGGGCTGCTATTGACAGAAGGAAGAAGGAATAAAGCTTAACGGCTCGTTGGGCTCAAGAAGGCCATTCCGGTGCCAAACAAGGATATGAAAGTAGTATCAAGAATGATAAAACCGCAAGTTTTGCAATTAAAAAAATTGTAGTGAACAGTAAAAGCTTACAAGGTTAGTGGTGAAGAATTGATGACTAGATCTAGACCCAAAGGCGTTGACTAGAATTTATGTGTCTAAAAAAAAATATATACTCCAATTTCCCGAAAGAAATTGAGGATTTTATGAATATTGAAAACTTTGTATATTAACTGACACTCGTAGAACATGCGACGAGTGTCAGCCAAATCTTGACAATGTACGAGGACATGTTCAATGGTCAGCCATTCTCGACAGGGCACACACACCGGGTCTCCTCCCCACGGAGCAGGTAACCCTGAGTAAGGTATGTATGCCCTATACGAGCCCGTGACATGACCAGTTGATCACGCCTGGACATTTCGTTTATTGGGGTACAACAAACAAGAGATGGTTTAACTTTGTGTAACTTGTTATCAACCTGCTCATCCCGGAATGATTGCGTACAAGTACGTGTGGATGAAGAAGAAGAAGAAGGAATAAAGTTTAACGGCACTTTGGGCTGAAGAAGGCCATTTCAGTGCAAAACGAGGATATAAATGTAGTATCAAGAATGACCCCGCTCCGTGTCGAGAGCCATGGTAAGTTTGTTTTCATTCAAATTCACATGTCAGATATTGATTCTGAAACACCATAGATTTTCATAGGTTATATAGGTTATATATAGGTTATATAGCATGTCGCTAGTAGAATGAGAGTGATGCTTTAACTCTCAGTTGCAGGAAATGGCACACGTTGGTGGCACGAAAATCAGCACCAATGTACAGAACGTCATAAACAGGTACAGTTTTTATATTTTACATTCATACACAAGCATACAGAAGAAGAATAATAAAGTTTCGCGGCACTTTGGGCTCAAGAAGGCCATTTACACAAGCATACAATTATAGTTGCTATATTTACTTCACATTTGTGAAATACATTTACACATCATTGTATCAATTTCAGGCTTTTATTAAATGAAGTGATGTCACGCTTCAACATGAAAGGCAACGAACGTGCCTTTGTTACCTTATCTCTGCACAAAGTCATCACAGGTAGTCATAAAGATTTTTCACTAATCATCATCTATATTGTGCAATAAGGTCTGCTAAAGAGTATCTCCTAACAAGGCGATATTTGCAAACAAAGAGTAATTTTTACATTGTTTTATTTTCGTCCAGACAGTGTAATAATATCCCAACAAGCAGCTACGGAGGCTGAAATCAATCCTGCGATTTCTACTCATCTGAAATATGCGCCGGATAGGCGTGGTGGTGGTGGCCGTAGACACTGATGTGCTCAAATTATGGACTCAAAGACGATAAGAATGCCAGAATGAATTTTCATTGCTTGTTATCTTTCATTGCTTGCTTGTTATCCTTCAGGATGTTTATATATAGTCCATCATCTACACGATATATTTAAATTATCCAAAAAAAATACCAATCCCTATAATCACCAAGGGTTTGAAAAGAAAAAAAACGATATCATGTGCATGGTCAACACAGAACAATCCCATCCACGGAGCATTGAGGATTGTGAGACAGTATCCGCATCTATACATCCGTATCCGCATCAGTATCCATCAGTATAACATCAGTATCCGCATCTATACAAGGGCAAATCAGAAGTTGTTTTGTTTTTACGAATTTCCAGTTACCAAGAGAACAAACCCAGACTACAAAGGTCTCTGGCCTTAAATTTCCAACCCAAGGGCAACACGGCCAGCGAAAAAGATTCCACTGCAATTGAAATATCGAACAGCCCCCTCAACAAAATAAAGCGCTACTGATAATGCTGTAGTTTTTAGGTTACCGGACCTATGGTCCGATAACCTATTGGCATGGCGTTGCGTCCGTCGTCCGTCGTCGTCGTCGTCGTCGTCCACATTTTTATCTTTTTTGTTTACGGGCGAATTTTTCTGAAATTTTGCAGAAAAATACTTAAAAATAATTCAAGAAGGAGGTATTTTTTAGTTTTTTGATTTTCGTTTTTTCTTCAAAATGGCGGCCGCTTTCGACGAAAAAGGCCTGATTTTGGACTTTGGCGGCCATTTTCTCAAAATCTGTTCAGTAACTTTTTTTCTCTTTGATACATAAGACTCCTCATATGTACTTCTATGATGTCTATAAATTTCGTTGCGCTTGAATCGCTCGAAGTGGGCCATTTTGGCCCAAACTCGGCCCAAATGGGACTTTCCCATGTTAAATTCTCCTATGCTTTATAATGGGACACATTAAAGCCTAATATCTCACTTAATATTGAGATTAGAGACTAGGAATCAATTGTGGACATATAGGAAATGATATATGCTGAATATTCTCGTGACCTTGACTTTGACCTCTGACCTTGGTTTCAAGGTCAGAGCGGCCGTTTTCGTCGAAAAATGGCCAATTTTGGACTTCGACGGTCGTTTTCTCAAAATCTGTTCAGTAACTTTTTTTCTTATTGATGCATGACACTCCTCCTATGTACCCCTGTGACATGTATAAATTTCGTTGCGCTTGAATCGCTCGAAGTGGGCCATTTTGGGCCCAAACTCAGCCCAAATGGGACTTTCCCATGTTAAATTCTCCTATGCTTTATAATGGGACACATTAAGCCTAATATCTCACTTAATATTGAAATTAGAGACTAGGAATGAATTGTGGACATATAGGAAATGATATATGCTGAATATTTTCGTGACCTTGAATTTGACCTTTGACCTCATTTCCAAGGTCGCAGGACAAAATTGCTAATATCTCGCTTATTATCGACTTTACAGCTTAGGAATCAATTGTGAACATATAGGAAATGATATATGCTGAATATTCTCGTGGCCTTGAATTTGAGCTTGACCTCATTTTCAAGGTCACAGGACAAAATGGCCAATATCTTGCTTATTAGCGACTTTACAGCTTAGTAATCGATTGTGAACATATAGGAAATGATATATGCTGAAAATTCTCGTGACCTTGAATTTGACCTTTGACCTCATTTTCAAGGTCACAGGACAAAATGGCTAATATCTCGCTTATTATCGACTTTACAGCTTAGGAATCAATTGTGAACATATAGGAAATGATATATGCTGAATATTCTCGTGACATTGAATTTGACCTTTGACCTCATTTTCAAGGTCACATGACAAAATTGCTGATATCTCGCTTATTATCGACTTTACAGTTTAGGAATCAATTGTGGACATATAGGAAATGATATATGCTGAATATTCTCATGACCTTGAATTTGACCTTTGACCTCATTTTCAAGGTCACAGTACAAATTGGCCAATATCTTGCTTATTAGCGACTTTACAGCTTAGGAATCAATTGTGAACATATAGGAAATGATGAATGCTGAAAATTCTCGTGACCTTGAATTTGACCTCATTTTCAAGGTCACAGGACAAAATGGCCAATATCTTGCTTATCAGCGACTTAACAGCTTAGAAATCAATTGTGAATATATAGGAAATGATATATGCTGAAAATTCTCATGACCTTGAATTTGTCCTTTGACCTCATTTTGAAGGTCACATGACAAAATGGCTAAGATCTCGCTTATTATCGACTTTACAGCTTAGGAATCAATTGTGAACATATAGGAAATGATATACGCAGAATATTCTCATGACCTTGAATTTGACCTTTGACCTCATTTCCAAGGCCACAGGACAAAATTGCTGATATCTCGCTTATTATCGACTTTACAGCTTAGGAATCAATTGTGAACATATGGGAAATGATATATGCTGAATATTCTCGTGACCTTGAATTTGACCTTTGACCACATTTTTAAGGTCACAGGACAAAATGGCCAATATCTTGCTTATTAGCGACTTTACAGCTTAGGAATCAATTGTGAACATATAGGAAATGATATATGCTGAAAATGCTCGTGACCTTGAATTTGACCATTGACCTATTTTCAAGGTCACAGGACAAAATGGCCAATATCTTGCTTATTAGCGACTTTACAGCTTAGGAATCAATTGTGAACATATAGGAAATGATATATGCTGAAAATGCTCGTGACCTTGAATTTGACCTTTGACCTATTTTCAAGGTCACAGGACAAAATGGCCAATATCTTGCTTATTAGCGACTTTACAGCTTAGGAATTAATTGTGAACATATAAGAAATGATATATGCTGAAAATTCTCATGACCTTGAATTTGACATTTGACCTCATTTTCAAGGTCAACAGGACAAAATGGCTAATATCTTGCTTATTATCGACTTTACAGCTTAGGAATCAATTGTGAACATATAGGAAATGATATATTCTGAATATTTTAATGATATTGAATTTGACCTTTGACCTAAATTTCAAGGTCAGTTATTTTATTTTCAAAGTCAGATTACAAAATGGCTTATATCTCGCTTATTATCAAATTTACAGCTTAGGGGTCCATAGTGAACATATAGGAAATGATGTATGCTGAATAGTTTGGTGATCTAGAATTTAAACTTTGATCCCATTTTCACGGTTAGAGATATGGCGATTTCAGTGGTCACCTTGAATTTGACTTTCAACTTTCTCGGCTTAACTCTGTATATTTCTCCGGTAACCTTACTAGCCCATCGGGCTAATTTTTTTTTATTCTGTCGTAATCGAGCTAACAATACTAGTTGCAGACAGTTGACTAGGACTAGCGGAGAAAACCATGTACAGTTAGATTGTGAGCGAAGTTTTTGATCCATAGATAAGCTTGTTCATTTATATCTCGATATTAATTCTGTTTTGAAGCTGTGGGTTGAGAATATATGTTATTTACAGCAGAGCAGACATTCCATAATCATGATAATGCACAGTCCAGAACTGTACCAATTTTCATTGTTGTATCATTGGCAAATCGAATTTAATGAATCTATAATGTATGTAGATATTGTTGAAACACATGCAACTTGCATCGCCCATATTGCATGCAATGTATGTATTTGTATACATGTACATGCTCAGGAGTAGCAAACAATGAAGACCACATAGGGTGTAGTATTTATTTGCCTTGTGTGTTCCATGGAATCAGTATACAGCCTGGTGGAATGAAGCACCGGTGAATCAATCACAGCGTAATTCAAGATCCAAACCTTAGGTTAACCTCTGGCACAAAGCTTTCTGTTTTCTTGTTGATTTTGTTTTCTAGAAATATTTCTCCATGATATCACGACACTTGGCAGTACATCGACAGGTGAAAAACAAACTGACAAGATAACACAAAGCATCATCCTGATCAGACACATGATTACAAGCACGATCATAAAATGGAGCGCTTTAGCCTCCTGTGGGGTTTTGTCACAACTATGTCCCAAATAATTGCAATACTATTCGATTTATGTACACGTGTGGTTTATGTTGAAAATAGAGGGCGTGACGTCACAGTCGGCATTTCCCTTGTCTATATTTATATGGTACTATTGACATGCGTAAGGTTATTAATATCTATTTCTTACTGTTTCAGATTGTGTAAATGAAAGCGACAATGAGAAAATCAGCCAACAAGTGGAAAGATTGTCATCCCCAACTGAAGATCACGGCATCAAGGACATTGTCCATGTTTTGAAGGTGCACGCTTAATATTTCCTGCCATCTTCATCATGTAAAATGCCAACAGGTCTATGTCTCTCAGTAATTTACGTACGTAAATGAATACAATATATTTCATTGATGTCTGGACCCCATTTACACATTAAAGAACCCGTTTACTGTTATTGTAACAAATTCCAATCGTATCTCTTTTTTGCTGTAGATTACCGCTGCGCTCCATGTCGCAGTCGCAGCGGTGCCTGGATCTCTCGTGATGCCCAACAACATAGGCGTACGGACCCTGAAATCGTTCCTCAACACCACCGTTAAACGGAATTCTGTGATGTTGGAGGTAATTGCCAATGATTATATGCAGGCTACTGAATGGACCGCTGTATAAAAAACACTTTTGAAATTTCAATTCAAAATCCTCCCTAGAATGATTCCCACAAATAAGTTCTTGTATTTATGTCCATACTCCACAGAGCCAACAGTTGACAACATCCAAGCAGCAAAGGATGGTAGCATATCCTTCAACTTCAACTTGACTAGTTCCTGCAATGATCCCACCATCCAAACAACTGATGTTCACCCAGTCACTTGTTGCAATTAACATCGACTGGTTTCATTAAGATAATAGTAAGGAACGATCTGAAGTTTAAATAAAAGTTCCGCAATTGACTAACTTAGCTGGGAAGATCGACACCCAAACTGTCGAGCAGCTGTTTAAGCTCAATGAGGCGAGACATACCGGTATATTTTCTAAAGAACATGTCGCCAACGGTACATATTTTCGTGATCCGCCTCATGTGTATGCTCGGAAATGAGCAGAAAAACTACTTTTTTGTTTCATAGTGGATTATAACTTGTTTGACCAGATGTGTCAAGATATACATATCTGCAACTCAGGGCACCAGCCACCCTCCAGTGACTCAAGTCAACAGCCACATGCCAGTCGCTCAGGCCAGCAGCCAGACCCCGCCAGTGACTCAGGTCAGCAGCCACATGCCAGTCGCTCAGGCCAGCAGCCAGACCCCGCCAGTGACTCAAGTCAACAGCCACATGCCAGTCGCTCAGGCCAGCAGCCAGACCCCGCCAGTGACTCAAGTCAACAGCCAAATGCCAGTCGCTCAGGCCAGCAGCCAGACCCCGCCAGTGACTCAGGTCAGCAGCCACATGCCAGTCGCTCAGGCCAGCAGCCAGACCCCGCCAGTGGCTCAGGTCAGCAGCCACATGCCAGTCGCTCAGGCCAGCAGCCAGACCCCGCCAGTGACTCAAGTCAACAGCCACATACCAGTCGCTCAGGCCAGCAGCCAGACCCCGCCAGTGACTCAGGTCACCAGCCACATGCCAGTCGCTCAGGCCAGCAGCCAGGCTCCGCCAGTCGCTCAGGTCAGCAGCCAGACCCCGCGAATTTTTTGTTTTATTTTCTTCCAGACAGTGTGATAATATCCCAACAAGCAGCTACGGAGGCTGAAATCAATCCCGCGATTTCTGCTCATTTGAAATATGCGCCGGATAGGCGTGGTGGTGGTGGCCGTAGACACTGATGTGCTCAAATTATGGACTCAAAGACGATAAGAATGCCAGAATGAATTTTCATTGCTTGTTATCTTTCATTGCTTGCTTGTTATCCTTCAGGATGTTTATATATAGTCCATTATTCATTTGATGTATTTAAATTATTTAAAAGAATATTAATTTTCATAATTATTGAGGGTTTGAAAAGAAAAAAAACCGATATCATGTGCATGATTAACGCAGATCAATTCCATCCTCAGAGCATTAGGGATTGTGAGACAGTTATTTTATCCGCATCTATAAAAGGGTAAATCAGGAGTTGTTTTGTTCTTACGAGTTTCTAGTTACCAAGAGAACAAACTCAGACTACAAAAGTCTCTGGCCTTTAAATTCCAACCGAAGGGCAACACGGCCAGCGAAAAAGATTCCACTGCAATTGAAATATCGAAAATCGATCTGTTTTATGTAGAAAAATAACTGAGATTGGAACTGGAGAAACGCATGCAACGTTATAAAAAGTGTCATTGTCCAATATTGAAGTGTTTAACTGCAAATTTCCCTATTAAACACTTCGTTTATGCCGAATATTATATAGTAGGCATTTAAATTGATACTTTCTGCACATTTCTGTCAATCAGATCGTAATTATCTACAAAAATAACAGAGATGTCAGCTGGTGAAAAGCACATGCAACATTATGGCAAATGTCACTGTCCAATATTGGGTTGTTTAACTGCAAATTTCACCATTTAACACTTTGTTCGTGTCAATTATTCTATAGTAGGGATTTAGATTGATACTTTGTGATCATTTCAGTCAAAACAGATCATAATTATCTACAAAATAACAGAGATATTAGATGGAGAAAAAAGCACATGCAACCAATACAGTCAGATTTTGATGATGCCAATAACAAATGTGAAACAAGACCCCTGGTGGCGTTTCCATTTCAGATTCCAAGACTTATATCTGTGGATTGAATCATGCAATCTTAATAAACTATCACTGATTTCAAAGAAAAAGAACTTTCCTAAATTTTTAATAATAATAAAATTGTAAAAACGTAACATTTTTCGAATTCTTTTTGAAAACAATTGATGTCAAAAAAGTCGCCCACCACCCCAATTGTAACACCATTTTTTTAATGCTTTCTGGCCTTGATGTACAGGTAGATTGAGGAGGTCTTCATTTTCTGAGAATCACACTTCAGATACACAACTGACACTTCAGATACACAACTGACAAACAATCGAGATGACAAACAAGAAGAAGAAGAAATAAAGCTTAACGGCACTTTGGGCTCAAGAAGGCCATTTCAGTGCCAAACAAGGATATAAAAGTAGTATCAAGGAGATGTCGACGTAAGCAGATGCTGTCAAGACGGGGAGGAGAGTGAAGACGGAGACAGTGAAGACGGAGAGGACTGCAGCTCCGAAAGCTGAAGCAGGGGTACAGGTTTATATGAGCGATAAGAAGAAGAAGAAGAAGAAGAAGAAGAAATAAAGCTTAACGGCACTTTGGGCTCAAGAAGGCCATTTCAGTGCCAAACAAGGATATGAAAGTAGTATCAAGAATGATAAAACCGCAAGTTATACAATTCAAAATTTGTAGTGAACAGTAAAAGCTTACAAGATTAGTGGTGAAGAATTGATGATTAGATCTAGACTCAAAGGCATTGACTAGAATTTATATGCCTAAAAATAAATATATACCCCATTTCCCGAAGGAAATTGAGGATTTTATAAATATTAAAATCATTGAAAACCTCGTATATTGACTGACACTCGTAGAACATACGACGAGTGTCAGCAATATCTTGACAATGTAACAGGACATGTTCAACGGTCAGCCACTCTCGACAGGGCACACACACAGGGGCCTCCTCTCACGGAGCAGGTTACCCTGAGTAAGTATGTATGCCCTATACGAGCCCGTGACATGACCAGTTGATCACGCCTGGACATTTCGTTTATTGGGGTACAACAACCGAGCGTTGGTTTGACTTTGTGTAATTTGTTATCAACCTGCTCATCCCAGAATGACTGCCATTCTGCGTACAAATAAGTGTGGAATGACCAGCTTGAAATCAGAATGTGGCACCCTGGGAAGTGTGACGTCCAGATTAAGAGCTGCCCTGGCAGCCTTGTCGGCACGTTCATTCCCAGGAATGTCCACATGACTGGGTACCCAACAAAATACCACAACCCAGACCGGCGGATGTGGGACAGTGCTAACAGTATTGCTTTCAACTCCGCTGTGTACACTGAACACACATCAGGGAGACGTTGTTTGTATGTTCTCCCTGAGGTGACAGCAGCACAGCCTACTTTATTACCATCCTTAGAACCATCAGTATAGATAAACTTAAAATTTGGATAATTTAACTGAACATCACTAAAACTACTGTGAAAATCCAAAGGGTTGATGGTAGACTTCTTCCCAATCCTGAGAGAAAAGTCAGTTATGGGAGTTTTCAATTCATATATGGTAGGATGCAGCTAGCAAGAAGGCTGCAAAGCTCGAGAAGAAGAGGATCAAGAAGGAGAAGATGATCCAGAAAGTGAAGGTCATTGGATAACAGTGCTTCTTGTTACCTTATATTAACTTGAGATGGCACATCATCTATTGCTTTTGTGAACCATGATTGATTATGATAATAATTTCTTTATATATGATAGGCTGCAGCTAGCAAGAGTGAGAAGAGAGCCAGAAAAAGAAGGTAAATGAATAATATTGATTTATATTACTTTATTTCAACTGGAGCTGGTTAATCATCTTTTGCTTCTGCAGTCATTTACTGATTGTGTGGATGACTCTTTTCTATTGTAGGATGCCACTGGTGCCACGCGTGTCCGCAAGTCTGCAAAGAAGGAGGTGATTGAATATATTTTGTAGTCAAATCGAGCGCAGCTCATATTTCTGATGTGGTTTTGATGAGAGCCATCCATAAATAATGCGATGGCTTCATCAATTGTTGAATAGTGATAAAATTGTATTTTCTGTACTTTTCCAACAATTTTGCATTTATTCACCTGAAAGTTTGTGGGAATATAGCTGGTAGTAATGCATGCAAAATTCATGATTGTGTGGATGACTCTTTTCTATTGTAGGATGCCACTGGTGCCACGCAGGTCCGCAAAGAAGGAGGAAGAAGAAGAAGAAGAAATAAAGCTTAACGGCACTTTGGGCTCAAGAAGGCCATTTCAGTGCCAAACAAGGATATAAAAGTAGCCCAAAGAAGGAGGTGATTGAATATATTTTGTAGTCAAATTGAGCGCAGCTCACATTTCTGATGAGGTTTTGATGACAGCCATCCATGAATAATATGATGGCCTCATTAATTGTTGTCATATCAAATCATCTATTTTATATTACAAACAGTTGGATGCAGAAGACCAGCTGTGGCACTTCTCAGGAAAGAAGAGGCAGGAAAAAAGGTGACTACATAATAGCGACCTATGTTAGTTTGATTTTAATCGAGATGGCAAATCACATGTTGCTTTTGCGAGCATTGTTTAATTGTGTGGATGACTTTTTATTTATTGTAGAATGCCACTGGTGATTCCAAAGTCAAGGGGAAGAGAGGGAAGCAGACCGTGAAAAAGGTAACTGGATGATAGTAATATATATTATCTTGATAACAATTGTGGTAACTTTTTTCTATAGTTTTTGAGCATTTTTGGGAGTTGTATTAAACATTATGCATTTTATCTTATAGGTCACTGATACTAAAGAAAGACCATCTACTGTGGCTGAGAAGCATATGAGTATCGGACTATCTACTATCTGAGGCACATTTATCCTCTGGTGATTTTGGGCATGCTCTAGATAAATGCCATGGTATTGCCAAAGAGCATTGTGTGGGAAATGTGTCTTAACTGCTTATGACACACTTTGCACGTATATCGCTTCCTGTTATGACACATTTTCCCATATACCACTTGGTTTATGACTGACAATCACATCAAGTTGTGCTTTTGCTAGCATTTCCTATTTGTGTGGATGACTTTTTTCATTCTAAGAAGCCACTGGTGAAGCTGCGGACAAGAGGAAGAAAGGGAAGCTGACCGTTCAGAAGGTAATTGGATGATAGGAATATATGTTATCTTGATAACAACTGTGATGACTATTTTCTATAGTGTGTGAGCATTTCTTGAAGTTGTATTGAAAAATATGCATTTTACCTTATAGATCGCTGACACTGAAGCGAGTAAGCCAACTGTGGCAGAGAAGCATGTGAGTATTAGACTATTTACTATCTGAGGCCCATTTATCCTCTGGTGATTTTGGGCTTGCTTCAGTTTCATGTGAATATTTTTGACCTTATAGCATAAGGATCCCTTTACTTCAAGTGTGAAGCAGGCAACACACAAGTTTGCAAGTTTCTAAAAATGAATTTATATATATTTTTACCTTGATCAAAAATTTGATGAAGATGGTGCATCTCTAGTTCATGAGCCTGTAAACAGTGGTAAAGCCTGTAAACATTGCTTCCGTTACTTTGAATGTTTACTGTCCTAATATGTATATATGTATACAAGATTCCATTTGAATTTGTTTTTCATGTGCAGGTTTCAGGAGACAGTGATGAAAATTCCTCACCAAGTCATCTTTTACCCCCTACTCTAGGGAAGCCTGTAAGCATTGCCTCAGTTGTTGTGACTTTCTACCATCTGTGACAATGAGGAAATATCTATTTTAAAATTCATGTTGCTTTCTACTGATATAGCTTTCAGGAGGGGAGTATGCCGTCCACCAGCGGGACGACCAAGCGCCGTTGGGTAGACTGTTTTTTCGTCAGATATTTCTTACTTTACATTTGCGATGGCAATCGCTTACAGTTGTCAGAAACACAACAATATTGTGTATGTTTTTTTCCAATGTTGCAGCTTTCGGAATACAGCGATGATGAGCTACACAGCTCTGCACATCAGAAAGTGCGAAAGAAGAAATAAAGCTTAACGGCACTTTGGGCTCAAGAAGGCCATTTCAGTGCCAAACAAGGATATAAAAGTAGTATCAAGAACTAGACGCTTCCGGTCGCCTACGACCGCTTGGGTGTATCCCCCGTAGCCCTATCATCCCTGTTGCCCCAAATATATCACTGATGTACATTGTGAGTGTGAAACCTTTCAAGCTTATTGAAGGTCAAGTTCAAGATCACCACTAAAATCACTGCATACAAATTTCCATTTCGACATGTTCGATAAAATAACGAAATTACAGCCAGATAAAAGTTTTCACCTAAAGTTATAATTCAACTCAGAATATTTTACAAACTTGGTTCCAAGTTGAAATTCAAAGCAAAAGTTGACAAAAACTGCATTTCAAGATGACTAAATTGGAGCCAGATCAAACTTTTCACCATAAGTTATATTTCAACTCATACTATGTGCCAAACTTGGTTCCAAGTTGAAATTCAAAGTAAAAGTTGACCAAAACTACATTTCAAGATGACGAAATTGGAGTCAGATCAAACTTTTCACCATAATTAAAATTTTTACTCATAATATGTGCCAAACTTGGTTTCAAGCTGAAATTCAAGTAAAAGTTTACCAAAACTGCATTTCAAGATGACGAAATTGGAGCCAGATCGATCTTTTCACCATAAATTATATTTTAATTCATAATATGCGCCAAACTTGAATTCAAGTTGAAATTCGAAGTAAAAATTGACTATACTGGTAAAAATAATGTTAACTCATCCGGTTACACCCATGAAATCTCTACTGGACAAACCTTTTAAATTGTTGAGCTCAATAATAAATGTTTCTTGCTTTAACTATTTATCTTGGGGTCAATAATAGACTTAACTAATAAAAATGATGTTAACTTATTCGGTTACGGCCATGAAATCTCTACTGCACAGAAGTTTTTCCTTGTTGAGCCCAATAATAAATGTTTCTTGTCTTAACTATTTTTATTGTGGTCAATAATAGACTTAACCAGTAAAAATAATGTTAACTTATTCGGTTACACCTGTGAAATCTCTACTGGACAAAACCTTTACCTTGTTGAGCTCAATAATAAATGTTTCTCGTCTTAACTATTTTTATTTTGGTCAATAATAGACTTAACTAGTAAAACCAATGTTAACTTATTCAGTAATATTGTTCTGTTTTCACCAAAAACATCAGTTCTGAATTCTGAACGAGAATCCAGTGCAATTTGCTTTCATAGTACAGGTTATTGGAGTGATCACACATGTCAAAGTAGGTATTTTAATTGTCCTAATAAGTTAACGTCTCAAACTTATTAATATTTATTCGATCATTCTGAAAAACAATAGGTTTCGTGTGATGGTCTTTCTCATTGAGCCTGTGCGATTTCATCATCATTCATCGAAAACTCCCACCCGTAGAGCGTTCACAACCCATGTGTGTTAAACAGGCCAATTTGAGCACAAAATGTTACGCCAATCAGCTATTTTGGTTGCTATGGCAACCAAAATCGATAGGTGTCGTGATCTCACCATAAGACATGTCCATATAAAATATTATCAAAATCGGTTCAGATTTGCAAGCTGCAGCGCGTTCACAAGAAAGTGTCTGCGGACGCGGCGGCGGCGGCGGCGGCGGCGCGACGATCATAAATCCATAGTATCCGCCGAACTTTGTTCGGGGGATACAATGATAAAACCGCAAGTTCTACAATTAAAATTTTGTGGTGAACAGTAAAAGCTTATAAGGTTAGTGGTGAAGAATAGATGACTAGATCTAGATTCAAAGGAATTGACTAGATTTGTATGTTTAAAAATAGAAATATACCCCAATTTCCCGAAGGAAATTGAGGATTTTATCAATATTAATATCACTGAAAACATCATATATTGACTGACACTCATAAAACAAACGACGAGTGTCAGCCAAATCTTGACAATGTACCAGGACATGTTCAACGGTCAGCCACTCTCGACAGGGCACACACACAGGGGCCTCCTCCCCACGGAGCAGGTAACCCTGAATAAGGTATGTATGCCCTATACAAGCCCGTGACATGACCAGTTGATCACGCCTTTACATTTCGTTTATTGGGGTACAACAACCGAGCATTGGTTTGACTTTGTGTAATTTGTTATAAACCTGCTCATCCCAGAATGACTGCCATTCTGCGTACAAGTACGTGTGGATGAGCAGCTTGAAATCAGAATGTGGCACCCTGGAAAATGTGACGTCCAGATCAAGAGCTGCCCTGGCAGCCTTGTCGGCACGCTCATTCCCAGGAATGTCCACATGACTGGGTACCCAACAAAATACTACAACTTTATGTATTTGAAAAATATGTTGATGTTCAGTTAAAATATCCAAAAAGAAGAAGAAGAAGAAATAAAGCTTAACGGCACTTTGGGCTCAAGAAGGCCATTTCAGTGCCAAACAAGGATATAAAAGTAGTATCAAGAATGATAAAACCACAAGTTATGCAATTAAAAATGTTAAAATATCCAAAAGTAGAGGATGGTCAATATTACGATTCTCTATAGCTTGCAGGGCTGATAGAGAATCTGAACAAATGACAAAACCCAGCTCTCCGGACCGGCGGATATGGGACAGTGCTAATAGTATTGCTTTCAGTTCAGCTGTGTACACTGAACACACATCAGGGAGACGTTGTTTGTAGGTTCTCCCTGAGGTGACAGCGGCACAGCCTACTTTACTACCATCCTTAGAATCATCAGTATACATAAACTTAAAATTTGGATAATTCAACTGAACATCACTAAAACCACTGTGAAAATCCAAAGGGTTGATGGTAGACTTCTTCCCAATCCTGAGAGAAGAAGAAGAAGAAGAAATAAAGCTTAACGGCACTTTGGGCTCAAGAAGGCCATTTCAGTGCCAAACAAGGATATAAAAGTAGTATCAAGAATGATAAAACCACAAGTTATGCAATTAAAAATTTGTAGTGAACAGTAAAACCTTACAAAGTTAGTGGTGAAAAAATAATGACTAGATCTAGACCCAAAGGCATTGACTAGAATTTATTTGTCTAAAAATAGAAATATACCCCAATTTCCCGAAGGAAATTGAGGATTTTATAAATATTAATATCGTTAAGAACATCATGCATTCCCAATCCTGAGAGAAAAGTCAGTTATGGGAGTTTTCAATTCCCATGGTGGAACCTTTGAAATTTTTGACTCAGCTATTGTGTTTCAGCTATTAAGTCAATGTTTAAATCCGCCAATAGATGTTTCATGCGAATACCAAAGGTTGGTATCGCATTTGGCCTGGATTCAAACAGACGAACACATTTAGGTTTGAAAACAACATTATGGGCTGGATTGTTCGGTAAAGACTTCAGCTTGATAGTATACTGAAGAGAAAGTTTTTCCCGCCTACGATAAAGGAAGGGTTCGTTGGCCTCAACATACAGGCTCTCCATGGGAGAGGTTCTGAATGCACCCAGACACAAACGCAACCCCTGATTATGGATAGTATCCAAAGCCTTTATGTAGGAGGGTCTGGCTGAGCCATAAACTATCGAACCATAATCGAGCTTTGACCGGACGAGTGCTCTGTATAAACGGAGCAGCACGTCACGATCAGCTCCCCAATCCATATGTGATACTACCTTGAGAAGATTCAGAGCCTTGTGACACTTTGTTTTAATGTACTTGATGTGGGGTATGAATGATAGTTTTTTATCAACGAATACCCCCCAAAAATTGAATTGTTCCACCAAGGGAATAACTGTACCATTTAACTTTAATTCTGGTTCAGGGTGCAACGTGCACAAATTGCAGAAATGCATGCAGACAGTTTTCGTTTTGGAAAACCGAAAACCATTTCGGTCTGCCCATTTCTCAATTCGCGCAAGGCACTGTTGTAATTGACGTTCTATGGTATGCATTTGTTTTGATGAATAGCAAACAAGGAAGTCATCCACATAGAGTGAAGCATTCACTCCAGGGGACAAAATCCTAACTATGCTATTGATTTTGATACTGAACAGGGTTACAGACAAAATGCTGCCTTGAGGGACACCCTCCTCCTGATCAAACATATCGGAGAATGAAGTGCCCACCCTGACAGTAAATTTACGATTGGATAAAAACTGAGAAATGAAGGAAGGCATACGACCACGAAGTCCTGCCTCATGGAGGTCCTTCAGGATACCGTGTTTCCACGTCGTGTCGTATGCCTTCTCCAAATAAAAAAATATTGCCACCATGTGCTGGCGATTGATAAACGACTCCCGTACAGCAGTTTCCAGTCGAATAATCTGATCAGTAGTCGATCTATTCTTCCGGAAACCGCTCTGGAATGGAGTGATAACTTTATTAGATTCTAGATAAAATACTAATCTAGTATTGACCATTCTTTCCATTGTTTTGCAAACACAGCTGGTCAAAGCAATAGGACGATAATTCGTTGGGATGGTAGGATCCTTCCCAGGCTTAGCAACCGGAATGATTGTAGCCTGTCTCCAACAAGCAGGGAAGGCCCCACCAACCCAAATTTCATTGAATATATTTAAAAGAGTCTGAAGTGCAGGCTCTGGTAAGTGTTTCAGAATCTGATAGTGAATCTCATCGGGCCCAGTCGCAGTGTCATGGGCCCGTTCGAGACACTCCATCAGTTCTGACATTTTAAAAGGACAATTATTGTACTTCATTATGTTGGATCTGGAATTGAGAGGTTTCTGATCCTCCCTCACCTTATAGGACTGGAAACAATCTGTATAATGAGAACTGGATGAATTATGGGATACGGTTGAACCCAAAACATCAGCAATATCCTTGTTATCGATGATGTTCCGGTTGTTCAACCGTAGCAGTTTTACACCAATAAATTGACGTTTGCCTGAAATTTTCTGGACCATGTCCCATACTTTCTTAATAGGCGTTCGATTATTAAGCTTGGACACATACTGTCTCCAGCTATTTTTCATTGATTTCCTCGTAACTTTCCTGGTAAGAGCATATTGATGTTTATAAGCCATTAAATTTGTTTGGGTGGGATGTTTACGAAAGATCCGGAGAGCTCTCTTCCTAGCAGAAAGAGCCTCCTGACAATCTTCGTTCCACCATGGCTTGTTCTTTTTATTAGAAGAAGAAGAAGAAATAAAGCTTAACGGCACTTTGGGCTCAAGAAGGCCATTTCAGTGCCAAACAAGGATATAAAAGTAGTATCAAGAATGATAAAACCACAAGTTATGCAATTATCTTTTTATTAGAAAAAGCAGGGGTTTTGGGTATTGTCATTTCAGCAAATAAAATGCAGTACAGATGTAAATATCTCCATTGGGTCATCCTGAGTGTTTTCAAACAAGGTTGGCTGCAATTCTAGATTGCAGATTCTGACCAATCTGCCCTAGCAAGATTCCATCTCGGAATCCGATCAGGAACATAATGATCTTGCATGGACAGAAAAGTAGGATAATGATCACTACCACACAGGTCATCACAGACCTGCCAAGTGAAATCATTGAACAACGAAGGATGACCCAATGAGATATCAATTGCCGAAAATGTTCCATATGCAGGATGAGTATATGTTGGAGTACCCTCACTCCAAATACATAGTTCATTATCACTTAATGCCCTTAGCATTGATATCATCACAACCCCACAGATTATGAGCATTGAAATCTCCAACAATGATATAGGGTGAAGGTAGCTGTGCAACTAGGTCGTTCAACTCCTCCAAGACTAGGCTATAGCTTGGAGGAATATACCTAGAACATAAAGTGAAGTTCTTCTGAATTGTGAGTGACACAGCAACAGCCTGCAAGGTGCTGTTAAGATGTATGTCCCTGTGTGTAATAGTATTACTGACTAGAAACGAAGTGCCACCAACTGCACGATCATCAGCTGATGTGGCATAATGATGGTAGGACGTATATTTCCTATAATTGAATCTTTTCTGAGGTTATTAAAAAAGTTTCTTGCAAACAAAAAGCAGCAGGGCTAAAATCCTGCATGAACATTTTAATTTCATCACTATTGTGACGAAAGCCCCTACAATTCCAACTAATCAAACTATAATTCATTCTGCAGGAATTGACGAGGATCTACATTTACCCTTGTCACTGACAAGATTAATTTTGTTTTGATTGGAAACATTCGGAGTGGGAGGTATGACATCAAGATCTTCCTCTTCATAACTGAGGCGATCCATGACCTCAGACTCCCCCTCCATAATGTTCCGTTGGACTAGATTTTTTGTGGCCTTAGATTGCCGAGATGACTGACCTTTTGGTAGTGGTAAGACATTTCTTTTTAACTGTTTCAGAACTGGTTTCGACTTTGATGGATTGTTTGTGCTGGAGTGTTTGTTGTTGCAGACGAGGCAATCTTGGGTTTGGGGGCTGGTTTAGGTGGAACCTTTGGAGTAGCTCCACCCTAGAAATGCTCCGTCTGACAACCAACCGAAGCATAGTTCTTTTAGCTACAGTGGCATAACTGGGTTGACTTCCCGAGGGAGGAGATATTGATTCCAACATCTTCCTCGCCTCTGGGAAGGAACAATTCCTTTCTGCTTTGATCTTCTGCACTTGTTTTTCACGGGACCACATGGGACAACCCTTTGAGGAAGCCATGTGGTCACCCTTACAGTTAGCACACTGGACTTGTTGTTGGCATGGATCACCGTCGTGGCCCTCTTTGCTACATCTGTAGCAGACCTGAGAGCCACGACAGGAATTCTGACCATGACCATATTTTTGGCACTTGAAACATCGCAGAGGGTTCGGGATGAACAGACTCACTTCGATGTTCAAGTAGCCAGCTTTGATGGATTTAGGGGAGTCGGGCAGCTGAAAGTGAGGATGATTGTGTTGGTCTGCACAGGCTGACCATCCTTTCGGATGACTATCCGCCTGACAGCCGACACACCCTGAGACTTGAGTTCATCAAGCATCTCTTCCTCACTTACACCTGCCAAGTCCCCAGAACGTATAACCCCTTTACTGGTATTTCGTGTGTTATGGGGAACCACCTTTATGGGAACATTCACCAGCATTGTCGATTGCAAAAGATTAGTGGACTGGGCCCTCCTTGAACATTCCACAAGGAGGTCACCCGATTTCATTTTTTTAATATCTGCCAGCTCCCCAGCGAGCCCTTTCAATCCCTTTGCAATTGCAAACGGTGAAAGCTTGCTCACTGGTTTGCTGGGGTCGTCAGATCTAATAACCAAAAACCTAGGCCAGTTTGATATCTGTAATTCTGTTTCCGGATCAGAATCCGAATCTAAATTTCGTTTTTTATTAGTTTGTTTTTTTCTCGAATCCGTTTTTTGAAGGTTTTTTTCAGCCATATTGATATAGAAACATTCCATCACCCATGCTCCCCACCCACCACGGAGCCCAACAAGGTGACACTATCCAGTGCCAGGGATACATGGGTGACATACTCTCACAAAAGTAGCAGCTACGTCCCAGCACAGCAATTTCTTGCTGTGCTATGTATCGAAACAGCCTTTTCTACTTATGCTTGATTGACCCATGAGCCACCGCCTTCACATGTTGGATACCACTTCTAGAAAGTCGAGAAAGCAAATAATGAAACGAACGGAGTAGATATGAATGAAGACCGAATGAATTGAAGAATGAGAATGAGTGATTGAAAGATGCTTGGGTACCAACATGGGGCAAGACGTGACCAGCCGATTGATCAGATCGGGCCAATCTGACCTCCCGTCTAGGTGAAATAAGGGACAAAGTGGTGTGTTTCAACCACCAGGATCCCGTCTTCCACCATCACGGGCTGCAACCCACGGCCAACAGGTTGCTCCTTTTAGTCGCCTCTTACAACAAGCAGGAGTACTGGGGGCCTATTCTTCCCCGGACCCCCACGGGGCCGAGGACAACACGACTGTCCGTCCAGAATACTTCTCTTGTTATCTTCAAGTCCAGCTCACGCTGTAAGAATATGCTCATCTTATTGGATAGAACAGCGGCAACCAGTTCGAGACGAGGTATGGTGATCATCCGGATGGGAGCAACACGACTTTTACCGATCACAAATGAGCAGAGAGTCTGGTTGGATGTGTTGATGAATCGGAGATATGAACATTGGCCGTATCCATCTTCACTGGCATCTGACAGATGGTGTAACTCTGTCTATTTAACTGGGCCAAAATTTGCAGGAAGGAAACGTCTCTCCATGCGTGCTTTGCGTATTAGATCTAATCTCCATTTCTCCCACGACATTCTGATCTCATCCGAAATTGGGTCATCCCAGCTCCGGATTTGCATATTTGCTGAAGAATTTTCCTTCCAACCAGAAGCACTGGTGCTACCAAGCCCATGGGATCATATATCGAGCTGATAGTCGATGTGATGCCTCGTTTCGTCAAAGGTTTGTCACTGAGTACTATACGAAACTGGAAAGTGTCACTCTCGATGCACCATTGGATCCCCAAAGTCCTCTCGGTTGATTGATCACCTATTGGGAGCTCCTTCAGACCATCGGCTCTAACTTCTGCTGGGATTGCTTCCAGCACTTTCTTCGAGTTTGTGACAAATTTGTGAAGTTCTAATCCACCTTCTGAACATATCTTTTTTGTGTTCTGGATCAGTTTGACCACTTCTTCTTCAGTTTCCATTGAGATCAAAGCATCATCGACGTAGAAATTCCGCTTTATGAAGTTCGAAGCGTCCGTGCCATATTTGGATTCATAGTCTGTTGCCAGGCGCCTTAGGCTATATGTTGTACACCCTGGTGACGATGCTGCACTGAATATATGTTTTGTCATTCTGTACTGTTTGATTTCTTTTGACATGTCACCCGATTTCCATCACAGGAATCCAAAGTAGTCTCTTTGATGCTCAGGAACTTGAAATTGGTGGAACATAGCCAGGGGTTGCGTTTGTGTCTCGGTGCATTCAGAACCTCTCCCATGTAGAGCCTGTATGTTGAGGCCAACGAACCCTACCTTTATGGTAGGCGGGAAAAACTCTCACTTCAGTATACCATCTAGCTTCAGTATACCAAGTTTCTACCGAACAATCCAGCCCATAATGTTGTTTTCAAAGTGTGCTCGTCTGTTTGAATCCAGGCCAAATGCAATACCAATCTTTGGTATTCGCATGAAACATCTATTGGCGGATTTAAACATTGACTTGAACACAATAGCTGAGTCAAAAATTTCAAAGGTTCCACCATGGGAATTGAAAACTCCCATAACTGACTTCTCTCTCAGGATTGGGAAGAAGTCTACCATCAACCGTTTGGATTTTCAAAGTAGTTCTGATGATGTTCAGTTGAATTATCCCAATTTTTAAGTTGATGTATACTGATGGTTCTAAGGATGGTAATAAAGTGGGCTGTGCCGCTGCCACCTCAGGGAGAACCTAAAAACAACGTCTCCCTGATGTGTGTTCAGTGTAGACAGCTGAACTGAAAGCAATACTATTAGCACTGTCTCAACTGGGTTTTGTCATTTGTTCAGATTCTCTATCAGCCTTCCATGCTATAGAGAATCGTAATATTGACCATCCTCTACTTTTGGAAGAAGAAGAAGAAGAAGAAATAAAGCTTAACGGCACTTTGGGCTCAAGAAGGCCATTTCAGTGCCAAACAAGGATATAAATACCTCTACTTTTGGATGTTTTAACTAAGCATCAACGATTTTTCAAATGCATAACGTTGTAGTATTTTGTTGGATACCCAGTCATGTGGACATACTGTTCACTACAAATGTTTAATTGTAGATCTTGTGGTTTTATCATTCTCGATACTACTTTTATATCCTTGTTTGGCACTGAAATGGTCTCCTTGAGCTCAAAGTGCCGTTAAGCTTTATTCCTTCTTCTTCACTACTTTCGAATATCAAACTTCAGAAGTCATTCTGAGCATATGTTGGAATCATGATTTGCTCGAAAAAGTTGCAAATGCACTCAGAGCGAGAGGACTTCAAGCATCGTGCTGGCATCGCATTCATGCATATAATCCTTTATTTTTAGTGTTTTTTTTTATCTTTCTTTTATTCGCATTTCGATCTTAAGGGTGCCTAAGTGTGACATGATGCTTCTTCCAAATTTCAATAAAATTCGCACAGGAGTAAAGAAATTAAATGTCATTCAATAATTGTAATGAAGTATTGAGGTGCAGCATGCCACACTTGGATAAGGTCCAGAGCCCTTGAACTCACTAAAACTGTGAGTAGGTCCTTAGCCCCTGTGCTCATCTACATTATAAGGATGAGTAGGTCCTTAGTCCCGGCACTCATCTCCAGAATAAGAGTGAGTAGGTCCTTTGTCCCAGATAGTCACCTCAGAATAAGGGGCGAGTTGGTTTTCTCGGCCTATTCCATTTTTGCCCTTTCCCATTCAACATGAAAGGTTGATTAATGGTGATTGGTTTTCCTTACCAAAACTTTGGTTCTAGCATTTCTCGAAGCATTTCTTGTCCAATACCCGGTAATAAGGGTGAATAGGCTTCTTCTTCTCCCCATTACACCCTGAATTGAGGGTAGTTATATGTTTGGCCATTTATTTCTCTTGATTTGGTGAAAGGATGTTTGAAGGAAAGTTTATGTTCATTTAGTTTTTCACTTTTAGGAAATAGTGACTTGAGAGGCTCGAGGTATCCATATAGATAGATGTGTTTTTTACATCAATTCATTTAACTATCTGAACACTGAAATGGCCTTCTTGAGCCCAAAGTGCCGTTAGGCTTTATTTCTTCTTCTTCTTTATCTATCTGAATACTTCAGATCATAAGCTATGATGTCCAGAAACATAGCTATGCAAAACTTTCACAGCAGTCCCCCTTGGACGAAATCAGAATGATGAAGTCGGTATCCAAGGATTGGAAGCGGGCGAGGAGGGAAGGTGAGAAAGAGAAAAGAAGGAAGGATAGAGCTGCAAGGCAGCTTCACCAGGAGATGCTGGAGAAGGAGGAGAAGGTCACAGGCCGGCAGCAGGAGAAGGTGACTGAAACTTTTAGTGAACAATATGTGAATAACTCTTCAAGACTCTTCAAGACTGAAGACAAAAGAGAGATGAAGCTGCAGGAGGAGAAGAACGAGATGAAACTGCAGGAAGAGAAGCTGCAGGAAGAAGAAGAAGAAGAAGAAGAAATAAAGCTTAACGGCACTTTGGGCTCAAGAAGGCCATTTCAGTGCCAAACAAGGAAGCAGCAGGAAGAGAAGCTGCAGTAGGAGAAGAAAGAACATCACAACATACGATGATAAAAACATTGAGCGTAGGCCAACTGATACAACACTGAAAAGCCAGTGTGTCTGTGTGAACTCCTTTGATCAGGCTTTGTTTTTATTGCAACATGTTGTAGTTTATGTTTGTATTGGTGGGAATAGATTGCTATTTACATTTACAATCTGTATGTCATTTCAATGACTGGATAAGATTGAACAGGAACATAAATTGGATTGAAAGAATTGAGGGAGTTAGAGGTGAGTATGCTATGTTTTTGTGTTGAAATTTTTGGTAGATTTGTGATCTACATATTTAGAATTGATTAAACCAGAAAGGAAGAATTGGACCAAAGCGTACAGGTTCAGAAACCACTGTCACACAAGGCAAGCCGAGGCAAAACGTCCACATGGTAGGCGAAGACGAGGCCTCACTTAAATCGCATGCAGATCGTCTCAAGGGATACTATCGCAAAAAAAAACGACGGACATGAAGGAAGTTGACTTTTTAATGGATCTAACCTTCACCAAAAGGAGACAACTTGTGATGGAAGGAGTGCCCATTTCGCATATTCTGGACTAATATCCATGGCTGCACCGCAAAAAACAGGTAAACAGATATCATACGGATTAATATTTTTGTGGCACATGGTTATACCAAAATTCTTCTAAAAATAACTTCATCTACAATTAGTGAATAAATGTTTCCGCAGCTCAACCAAGAGTATCTGCGGTAACACGCGAAATGCGCTGATGTGGTTGGCAGCCTGGTTTCCGGTCTCCAACTATACGGCCGGACTCTGGTATCAAGTTTCAAGGACAAGGGTCAAAAGGGCACCGTGTCACTCCTGAAGTCGTGCCAAATCTGCAGCCGAACAACTGGAGACGAAGTTGAAAAAAAATGTAAGTATATTAAAATATACGTTTTAATAGCTTTAGTAGCTGGTCACCAAACATAAATGTTTTATGCTATGTGTGCAGCCGGCCAGCTGGGCATCTCCATTCTCATATCTAGTATGTATCTTCAATGTTGTCTTTTTGCAAATCTCAACTCATGTGCATCTCTTTTACAGATCTCAACTCATGCGTATCGATTCTTGCCATCTCGCAACATTTGCGCGAGGATCCAAGCTTGTTTGTCAGCTCAAAGATTTGTTATTTCCAGGTTTAGGATCATTTTAAGTGCCCATAAAAAGTGTTTGTAAGCATTCCTCATATTGCAATCCTGGATTAACATTTCTTTCTTGTCCAATACCCTGTAATAATAATTATATGTTTGGGCATTTCTTTCTCTTGATTTGGTAAAGGGATGTTTGAAGGAAAGTTTATTTTCATTTCGTTTTTCACTTTTAGGAAATAGTGACTTGAGAGGCTCAAGGTATCCAGATAGATAGATGTGTTTTTTTTAACATCAATTCATTTATCTATCTGAATAACTTCGGAGATAAGCTATGATGTCCATAAACATAGCTATGCGAAACTTTTACAGCAGTCCCCCTTGGACGAAATCAGAATGATGAAGTCGGTAGCCAAGGATTGGAAGCGGGCGAGGAGGGAAGGTGAGAAAGAGAAAGAAGAAGAAATAAAGCTTAACGGCACTTTGGGCTCAAGAAGGCCATTTCAGTGCCAAACAAGGATATAAAAGTAGTATCAAGAATGATAAAACCACAAGTTATGCAATTAAAAATTTGTAGTGAACAGTAAAACCTTACAAAGTTAGTGGTGAAGAAGAAGAAGAAGAAGAAGAAGAAGAAATAAAGCTTAACGGCACTTTGGGCTCAAGAAGGCCATTTCAGTGAAGTTAGTGGTGAAAAAATAATGACTAGATCTAGACCCAAAGGCATTGACTAGAATTTATTTGTCTAAAAATAGGAATATACCCCAATTTCCCGAAGGAAATTGAGGATTTTATAAATATTAATATCGTTAAAAACATCATGCATTGACTGACACTCGTAAAACAAACGACGAGTGTCAGCCAAATCTTGACAATGTACCAGGACATGTTCAACGGTCAGCCACTCTCGACAGGGCACACACACAGGGGCCTCCTCCCCACGGAGCAGGTAACCCTGAGTAAGGTATGTATGCCCTATACGAGCCCGTGACATGACCTGTTGATCACGCCAGTGGAGATGGACTTTCCCGAATAGGTGTGTGAAAATATTTTAATAATATTACTTGTAAGTTAATGTACACAAAAACTGTTTGTAAAAGTGAACAGCAAGGTACAGAATTTTTAATATCTAGGGTATATCTGAAGATACGCAGGAATCTTGGTTGATTGGATACTTGAATGAATCTTCCCTATTGATCAAGTTGATAGCTTGATCATTCAAAATTATTTGTTTTGACTATTATCAACAATTTACCTAACGGTATATAGAGCAAAAAGTCAGTGATCTGAAGAAGAAGAACCATCGCTTGAGGATGCAGGTCACACTTGTATATTTATATATCATCATCATGATTTCCCGTGAAATTTAGCATGATATATTGCCATGACTTATCTCAGTATAGTATTGGGTGACAGAGAAAATATTTTCCATGTAGGAGTAAATAGCATGTGACCATATGTAAAGCCACCCCATTTTGCCATTACAAAATTATTCATATTTGCGTTGTTTATTAAATGTTAGAGAGTTATGCACCTTCATAAACTGAGCAGAATAATTTGTATTTACACATAATATAATACCAATGATTGTTTCCTATGATTAATTAAAATGATGATATAATTTAGTATATTCAAAACATGAATCATGTAATCTGATTTCACAATGTCAGGGGATTGCAAAGAATGTGTGTCGAAAGAACATATATTTGTAGATGTTCAACAATGATAATTATGAAGGTTATCCAAAATGTGGTTACAAGTGTACACAACTATCCACGGGTTAAAGGAAATATAAAAACAAATACCTGGCCATATGTTTGATTGTTCTATGGTTATACAGTGTTTAATGTTGCGAGCGTTATCTATTGCCAAATATGAATCACAAGTTTGCTGTTATCGGCTGATGCCATTTTATGGGCATAGTTATCAGTAATACCCTAAGATATAACTGCCTTGTTTCCACAATTATATAAAAAACATAAAAGGATGAGAATTAGACGACAGGTGTCGTGGGTCCATATTCGGCCTATCATTTACAACCCCAGTTGATTATCAGTAATGTAACTGCTTTGTTCCATACGGAAGATAAGGGTCAGAATTAGCGGACAGGTGTCGCGTGTACACATTAAACTTATCATTTACTACATTGGTCCTCTAGAATACTGATTTGTGGACATGTAATCATTGATGTTTATTGTTGTACGAGACGTATAGTTGATTCATGTTGATAACTATGGATAATATAAAAGCCGGACTCAAAGGTTCCATTCAAATAGCTATAAAGATGTGTCATATGTTCACGGGTTTTTAATCAGAGAAACACTTCGATGTCAAATGCCTTGTAAAGATAAGAAATATTGTAGTATATCTGATTTGTTACAATTATGTATAGCTGATAGCATTGTATGGTTATCTTGTGTTGGTCAGTTTGGGGTACAGGGCTGATGACACGGCAGCGTGCCCTGCCTGGGTCAGTGCCTGGCTGGAGATAAGCTCCTCCCCTGGGCTCTAGTAGCATATATTTTATCAGTACATGGGCCGTTGGTGATTGGCCAGTAGGGTAATCCACACCTTCTCACCTAGAATGCCATGTCAAGATGAATGTATAAATAAGCATGTATTTTCTTAATAAAGTAGAGTTGCTCTGAACTTTGAAAGAGTCTGTTTGACTTTTCTGTGGAACCCGCCGAGCTCTGCTGCGAGAGAGCTGACACTTGCGTGTGTCTCGGGTGCTAGAGTGAAACAGCAAGAAGGGTAACTCCAAAACAATTTGTGAAAAGCCACGCGAAGTCGCACACGCCCTAGAGTAGTGGTCTTTTCACATACACTAACAGTCACATCCAAATTGCATGTTGAGATAACACTGTAGTTTTGTAGACAACATGGGAATGAAGTCAGCATGGCCAATGCAACAGCATGTACTGGAAGTTACAATACATATTTATACAAGTGTGCGTATGGACTAATACTCAAGTTTCATCATGTTTTCAAAACTTGTATGTACAATAACTGTGTAAGATCATGATGAAGTGTATCACTTCAACATTTACAAAGATGATTTTGGTTTCATTCAGAGGATGAGATCATAGGTTTTATTTTGATATTCTTGCAGGTCTATCGTCTTAAGCTCCGATCACTGAAAGCCCAGTTGGCAAAGAAAGCTGTGAAGAGAGCCGTCGCCCGTCACACCACGAGGACAGCACTGAAGCGGAAGCTGGCTGATCTACGACGTTTTTCTACTGAGTTTTTCTCCGGACTGCAGCTTGAGTTTGTGATGTCGCAGCTGAAGTGTGCCATCAGAAAGGCAAAGGGATTTCGCTGGACTGTCAAGGACAAAGCACTGGCACTGTCACTTTTCCATTCCGGACCAAAAACGTACAGGCTACTGAAAAAAACATTCGCCTTGCCATCAATCAAGACATTGAAAAGGGCAATGAGGAACATTCGTGTGTATCCTGGCTTCAATGGGTCCATCCTGGAAGCTCTGAGGATGTATACCAGTTCCATGTCACCATCATCAAAACTTGTGGCCCTGGTGATCGACGAAATGTCAATAAAAGAAGGACACTCTTATGACAAGGGACGTGACGTTGTGGAAGGGTTCGCTGATGGCATTGAGAAGAGTCAGGAGCTGGCCAACCATGCGATCGCCGTCATGGTTCGTGGGCTCGTCCAGAAGTGGAAACAGTGCGTCGGATATTTCCTTGCAAATGGTGCTATGCCGGGATCAGAACTGAAGGAACTTGTCTTTGAAGCAATCCGCAAGCTGCGAGATATAGGACTGACTGTGATGGTTCTCATAGCGGACCAGGGAACTAACAACCAGAATTTGTTTGAGACCAACCTTCAGATGACTCAAGAGAAACCGTACTTCTTCCTTGACGCAGTTAAAGTCTTCCTGCTATACGACCCACCACATCTCCTGAAAAGCGTCCGCAATAACTTCAAGAACTCTGGTTATGATGTGAGTGGCAAGGACATCAGCTGGAAACACCTTGAAGAGTTTTACAACCAGGATTCCAGCAAACCGATTCGCATGGCTCCAAGACTCACAAAGAAGCATCTGGATCTTCCGCCGTTCTCCAACTTGCGAGTCAGCCTGGCTGCCCAAGTCTTGAGCCACTCTGTGGCAGCTGGTATGGCAGTGATGGCTCAGTGGAAAATCATCACAGGTGAATAAATACTAATATACTGCAATGTAAAAACAGCGAGTTTGATGGCTAAGGGATACTTCTTTTGGACACCAAATTAGATATCTATATATGGTTTTTGTGGAGGAATTGATTAGCTATCAACTTGATCAATAATATTGTTGTTGTTTGAGTGAACATTTGTTAACCTTGTAAATTTCAGTTATAGAAGCTATTACATTTATCATGGTTGTCAATATAATAACAATTACAAAAGTATGGCCGTTATTATTTCTTTGATTCTGTTTTAAGAAGAAGCGTGCCACACTGCAGCATTCATTGACGAGATCGACAAACTGTTCAACGCTTTCAACAGCCGTACGTTGACCAGCAAGGCCCAACTGAGACATGCTGTGTCTCAAACATCAGGATACAAGGAATTCCTGGGCAGCATGTTGTCCTGGCTCCAGACTGTCATAAGCAAAGGTAAAACATGTGTGACAAACCATCATTTATTCACTGTCATTTCAGAGTATGATCAGGAGTTCTGTGGGAACAGCGTGATGTTTTAATTTATATAGTTTTTCTTCACAGGAAAACGGAAGCCGGCTTGTCTGAGAGGGTGGCCCATGGCTATCAGCTGCCTCCTACAGTTGTGGGAGGTACTCCACCGTGAGCACGAGGTGCGCTTCCTACTCACAAATCGTCTCAACCAAGACTGCCTGGAGAATTTTTTCTCTGTGATCCGGGCAAAACGTGCACAGAGGGACAACCCCGACGCTGGACAGTTTCGTGCTGCTGTTGCTCAGGTATTTATTTGTACTAATTGTTTGAATTAAATGTACGAATGTATGTTTATACCCATTTACATGTATTTACATGTATTTTGCTATAGTTGCCATGGCATTCATGGCATTTTTATACCATGTTCATTCAGTTATATGGCTTGATTGCTCTGCAGGTGATGGTTGATGTTGTTTTTGTGATCCAGGAAAACATCATCTACCAATCAAATTTTTCAACGGGGGTGCGTTGCGAAGATGCTAAATCACGTAAATACAAAGACGGTATGCTTAGCATCCATTATTCAGCGTGTACCATTGCTGAGAGCGTTATTATCCCGACAAGACTTGACGAAAAACGACCCACGTCTATCGGATACATATTTAATCACCTGTGCTTGAAGTTTGCAGTATCCAGGACTCGTTCACGCCTTGCTCGAGGTAAGTCCCATTCATCTCGTGACTCTGAACGACTCTAAATCATGATACATAATTTCAACTAATTCAAAAACAGCGTGCAAAACTGGCCAAATTACAAAAAAATAAAAATATAAAAATACGCCTTTATTTAGAAATATTATACTAACATTAAACTTTGCTGTTATCTTATAGGACGAATCTTGACAAGAAGAATGCAACGTCGTGCGGGAGATGTAGCAAAAAATGTCAGAGCGACGCGATATTTTGCGATCAATGCAGAAGATGGTATCACACCTCGTGCGACAGCCTTACTTCTGATGACACCAAGTTCTTGGGAACGAGCGCATTGGATTACATTTGTTCTACTTGCTGTTGCAATAGTGAGGGAATGTTTGATTATCAGAAATCTGCCCTGAGGCTGCAGTCTTACAGTAAATCCGTGAAGGCCCTGACGGAAGCAGCCACCAGAGAGGATATGCTGCTCCGCACTTCCAGCGAGACGTTTTCGTGTCAAGACGTCCACAGGCTCGATGTTCATCCCAGGTCCAAGGACGAAGGCGCAGCCTGCATCATGAAAAAAAACATCATGACGTGTGACGGAAAGATTCCAGTGAAAGTCCTCGGGGATGGGAACTGTCTGTTCCATGCTTTGTTACTGGCAATCGCAGGGCAGCCGTTGGCCATAATGGAACTTCGAGTACGAATTTGTATTGAACTGCTTCTGAATTCACCATTCTACAATGCTCAACATAAGAGCAACCGCTTTCACTTTGTCAGCCCAACTTTCTTGTCTGCTGCGCGGGCAGCAGACAAGAAATGCTCAACATAAGGGCAACCGCTTTCACTTTGTCAGCCGAACTTTCTTGTCTGCTGCGCGGGCATGTACAACAGAAGGACATTACTCCAGTGTGTGGCTGATCACAAGAAACACAAGAGAAGAAACAACTCGGAATACACGAGAACACAGTTTGCCATATAAGGTAAAGGTCAAGAAGAAGAAGAAGAAATAAAGCTTAACGGCACTTTGGGCTCAAGAAGGCCATTTCAGTGCCAAACAAGGATATAAAAGTAAAGTCAAGGTCGCTCCGAAATGATCACGTGCGCAGTTTGGAAGTAAACAAACTTTCTGTCGAATATTAACGTGTCTGTTTTTGTGCCTTCATGTAGCGGCTTTTTTCCCATGTAAACGAATATTTAAAACCACAGGTATATACCCAATGAGCTAATAATATTTACAATGTACAATAATAATTAATGTGTACACTACGGTAGATCAATTTTCAGAGGTAAACACACCGATGGGCGATAATAAAAGAATTGTCCTCATCGATGTATCATGTCTTGATTGTCTTCCAACAGATTAATGTGGATCTATCATCTGCTATCATTTATCAATGTATGTGTACAACATGTATAGCTATGTCCATACCGTAGTAAGTTGCATATATGTGTGTATCATATTAACAGAATGCCCCCAAAGGCTAAGCCTAAGCCTAAAAAGGGACCACAGTCTTGCGGAGTAACTCCGGATGGGGTGAATCTTGGTGAGATGTCATTCGAGAAATTCAGGATGGTCTCATTACCAGCACTGCAGGGTTATCTGTCTGTGAGAGGGAATTCTGTGGATGGCACCTATGATGAACTTGTTGCGAGGTGAAGTAAACATGTTTTGAATTTATTAATACCCCTAACTATCACAGTCTCAGAAGATATTATCAATGCAAACTCCACATTCAGTATATGCATTTAGATGCATTATGTTGATCCCTTGCGCAATTTGTTAATGGACGAGAACCATCATAAGTAATTTTCAGGTGTTATTAATGACAGTGAAGTGATCATATATGTATTGTTCATTTACAGATAATCGACGTCATAAATCACAAATTTGGGATGTTCTGTGGTTTGTAGTACGATATCGACTCACTGTTACTCACATGATGATGCATATAAACGAATGTACATATATATTTGATGTGCTCATCTGCTAGTATATATTTATGTGTGCTATATCGTGAAGGTCTTAATTAAGTGTGGTGTTTTTTCCAATCTTAATCTTAATCTGACAGCAATTTGCTTGAATGATTCAAGATTTTCAAATAATGCTTCCAATTGCTTTTTGTAACTGAGCTCATATATAATTCTGCTTCTAATATTCGATAATTTTTTAATCTGATTTGCGTGTGTGTTATTGTTGTTTTCTGTGGTGCTCAAAATACAATGTACATCTTCCAAAATTATGTTGTTCTCCCACGTACTAGAAATAAACAATTAAGAATAACGACTTTAGAATTGAGTTTGTTGGCTCCCGGCCGTGTAGGGTTACAGTGTAAACATTCATGTCCCGGTTTCTATGTGGGTCACCAAGGGTCATAACCTTGCCTCGATTATCAATCAGGGTCAGGTCATGAACTCTCCCAGCCTCGTTATCAGTTCGGCCAACTAATTTCCACAGGAAAAGTGCAAGTTTTTCGTCTTACGATTTACATTAATTTCTTCCGTTTTCTGTCTATGTCATCACGTAATCAAGGTATATACCTTGCTTTAAGGTTTTATAGACCCGTTATAGAGACACCGGCTGTCGAAAGTGTTTTCTAGACGACAGATTTCACGGAACAAACTTTCCTCAACTTGTCGAAGTTTTTCCACACTCCAGCTCGGCCGGGCGCCGTTACATAAATTTGCGCTTTACGGTCTAGCCGTGACAATCGAGTTGGCGAAGACTCGCCCGAAATATTATGAAGGTTCGTACTCATCACTTAGATTTCATACATAGATTTACTTACTATTTCTTTTCATCTTCCTCGCGAAGGACAGAAAATTCCAACGACCCCACCAGTCTTCCAATGCCCCCCACCAGGGAGCGCCACCTCTCATCTCCCTTTAGTTCCCAACATCCGGGGACCGTAATTTTCTCCTACTTCCGGTGTAAACAAAGCAGTGTTTATCTGTCGATCACTTACAAACAAAGCCCGGTTCTCGGAAGTTTCAAACGCACAACAAAATGCCACAATGGAGAGTTACTATCGCGGGTCACTCATACATCAAGCGCCTCAAAGCTTCAATGGACTCGGGTTTATACCCACGGAATTTTGACTTGTCTGAATTCGAGGTGCACTGGCGTCATTTCAGCGGGGCCCACACACGAGACCCCATGAACCACACTGGAACACTGGTCCAAAGCAACCCTCACGTTGTCTTTTTACAAATTGGTGGCAATGATTTTAAGGCTCCGACCACGACGATCATCACCAGGTTCCTGGTCGCATCATTTCACTTGCCCAAGAGCTGTTGACCCACCATTCTGTCAGACTGGTTGTCATTGGGAAACTTTTCTACAGATATCAGAATCAAAGATATCTCCCTTCACTGTCCCAAGTGAACTCTTACAACTGGAAGGCATCTTCCATTGATCAATACCTCCAGCACCAGGCACCTCAATTAGCGGCTGAAGGCATCATTCTTCGTAATCATAAAGGCATGGAGCTCATGTCACAGGAAATCATCGACAGAGACGGAACTCACCTGAATTCAGTGGGCATGAAAAAATTTTATCGCTCCATACGTGGAGCCCTTATTCAAGCCAAACACACCCTCTCAGGTATTACAAACTATTTCCCCTAAGACTACCTTCATTTAGTGGGTTATTTATATTTCCATGTTGGCGCTAAAAGTGCCAGTGGGTTATTTATACTTCCAGGTTGGCGCCATGAGTGCCAGTGAGTATATCATATTTCCAGGTTGGGGGCCATAGTCCCAGTGGGTGTTTCATATTTCCATATTAGCCCAGGAGTGCCAGTGGTTCATTAATATTTTCATGCTGGCGCCTCAAGTGCCAATGGTAATTGTTGGCGCTCAGAGTGCCAGTGTGTTATTTATCCTCCAATGTTGGTACCATGGGGGCCAGTGTTATGTAACACTTCCATGTTGGCGCCATGAGTGCCAGTGGGTGTTTAATATTTCCATGTTGGCTCAGCAAGGCCTGTGGTTATTTACTATTTCCATGTTGGCGTCAGGAATGCCAGTGGTTATTTAATATCCCCATGTTGGCGCCATGAGTGCCAGTGGGTGTTTTTGTTGGCGTCACAGGCCAGTGTTATTTAATTTTTCCATGTTGGCGCCATGAGTACCAGTGGTTATTTGATACTTCCATGTTGGCGCCATGAGTGCCAGTGGTCATTTAACATTTCCATGTTGGCGCCATGAGTGCCAGTGGTTAGACAATATCTCCATGTTGGCATCACAAGTCCAGTGGTTGTTTAATATTTCCATGTTGGCGTCATGCCCGCCAGTGGTTCTTTATCGTTTCACGTTGCGCCCACTATTGGCGCTAAGCCCCATGTTGGTGCTACAGTACCTCTATTGGAATCTCCGATAAAGGCTAATTGTGTCTCCTATATTACGTTTCAATAACTGCTATCAGTCATCAAATTTACCTACTTCCATGGTGATTCTATCCCAACATCGGTTGCGCCATCAGTAAATAGCGCACTTTCGTATCTACAATCTACTAGTACCTGAATCATCCAGTCTCGGAACTAGATGGCGTGGCGAGGACCTATCCTCGCTCTAGGGAATCCTTCTCGATCATACTAATCCTTTCTTTGGTTTTCAGCCTCAGCCTCGGACCCGACAAGCTCCATTACGTTACCAACGGGACGATCAGGCAGAGGAGTCAGACATGGAAACCGGAGACGTCGGAATCCCGACGCAGTCTGTGATCAACACAGGATCAACCAACACCCCCGTGGGGGGACCCTCCACGCGGAGCTCCCTCCGGGTCCTCAGACCCCGCTCACCACAGGCCCCAGCAGCAGCGCCACGGGAGGGAGCCACCATGCGGAGCTCCCTCTGGGTCCTCTGACCGTGGTCACCACAGGTCCCAGCAGCGGCGCCACGGAAGGGAGCCACCATGCGGAGCTCCCTCTGGGTCCTCTGACCGTGGTCCCCACGGGTCCCAGAAGCTCCGCTACGGGAGGAAGCCACCATGCGGAGATGCCTCCGGGTCTCCAGACCCTGGTCACAACCGGTCATGGTAGTAATACCACGAGTAGGAGTAACCATGCGGAGCTCCCTCCTGGTCATTCATGAGAGACATTCGAGGAGGGCAACCGTGCGGAGCCCTCAACTTCGACAGCCAACCCTCCGCCGCCGCAACAGGGATAGAAACGACCGCTGGTCAAAACCCCTCATCAACATCTAGCCCAAGGGTCCACAGGACCAACCCTTCAACTGGTCGCGCACCCACAGCTTGCACAGCAACCCCCTCCCCCACTGCTACACCATCCTCAACAGCAGCATCCACCATCGGCCCCACATGTACCCTATCAGGCTCCTTTACAGGCCGCCTCTGGTGCGGCCAGGGCTCAGCCTGCAGCCTCCCATCAGCGAACACAACCGGCAATGGGCTTGGGCCCAGCTCAACCTACCAGCCTCTCACCCAGACTGAGTTGGGCGTGGCCCCGGCTCAGCCTCCAGTCTACCAGCAGCCAACTCAAATTGTGGCGGGCTTGGCCCCGGCACAACATACAGCCTACCCACAGCCATCCCAGACTAACCCGGGCATGGCCCTGGCTCCGCCGGCTGCCTACCAGCCGCCCACACAGTCTGCAGCAGGCTTGGCTCTGGCTCAACCTGCCATCTACCACCAGCCAACAGTGAACATGGCTCCGCAGGTTGCATCCCAGCAGACCCCTGCTGCTCCATATCCCATCCCTCAGGGCCCGGGTACAGCGGGTACATCTTTCATTCAATGGGCAAACCGGGCGCCACCTTCCCAACCGCTGCAACCACCAGTGCCATTCCCCTGGCCAACCCAAAACCAAGCAGGTAATGCTCCCATAACCAGTATGTGTGCTGCCCCCATTGATGGCACCGTGGACAACAAAACCCGGGAAAAAATCATCCGGGGAGCGTACGTCGACTTTGAGTGCCGAGTCAGTAGTTGTAACTCAACTCGGAGTGGATGGCGAGGCGGAAAGCTCCTCATTCCCCACAACACAAGTAAGGAGAAACTAACATATATGCAATGGCAAAAAGCCTTCTACATTTTCGCCAGTGTATGGATACAGTCATATCCTCATGATGCCCTCCATCTCCTGAAGAACGGGGATACCATCAGAGAGCTGGCTGCTTCCCGTGCTCGTTGGTACTATTACGACGAACAGTTCCGGCGATCCAGGGAGCGTTACTCGTGGCCCTGGCAGTCGGTACAGATGGAGCTGTGGGGTAAGGCCCTCTCATCCTTGCGAAATGAGGATGAAGCCCGAAGAGATTCGTCAAAAGCTACTTGGTTGAAATTGGTTGCTGGACTGACACAAATTATCCAGGCCGCACTTTCACCTGCAACTCAGGCACTATACCAACGTGCCTGGTTCCTGCTAATTGACTTTGCATCAACAGCAAGGCTGACTCCTCTTCCCTTGGACCCCATCACACTGGGCCTTTTCATCACCCATCTTTATCACAAAAACTATTCAACCAACTCTATCCGCACCTTTGTGTCTGCGATATCATACTTCCACAAAATCTGGAGCTTCCCTGACCCCGCCACATCATTCCTCATCACCAAAACATTCCAGGGTCTACGCCACCTCCGCCCATCAACTGAACAACGAGAGCCCATGACGTTGCCATTGTTACATGCGGCCATTGATTCACTCCGCGTGGCAGTCACAACTGACTACGAGTACCATCTGTTCAAAGCCATGTACCTGGTAGCCTTCTACGGCCTGTGTTGCATCAGCGAGATCACAGCGACCCCAGCTGAACACACTCTCCCACTCCAGGATATCACCAGATTCACCAACCCACCGAAACTGGTAATAATGTTCCAGACTTTCAAGCACTCCGTTGCCAAACAGTCTGTCACCATCCACCCCCAGCATTCTCCAGATTATTGTCCAGTGGTTGCCCTGGCCAATTATCTGCAACATCGACCCACACAATCAACAATTCTGTTCGTTACAAACGTCGCTAAACCAGTCACGAGAACATTCTTCAACGTAATCTTGAAGAAATCTATCCTGGGGGCGAACCTGGACCCAAAGCTGTATACCAGCCATAGCTTCAGGATTGGCGGCGCAACATATGCAGCTCAACTGGGGATGTCTCCACTTCAAATCCAAAGATTAGGACGCTGGCATTCTACTGCATTCCTCAAATATCTTCGCTGGTAAAACCATGTCCACAAATTGGCTGGGTTCATCCCGGGCCAGGACATATACATATATGGTGATTTATACGGGTTCGCCCTTGTTCTTTTGCATTCTGTCACCGTTGTGGACCATGTATTATATTCGAGAGGTAGACGGTCAATCAATTTCATATGTTGGGACTGTACCCAATCTCATTCGAGGATCTTTCTGTAGTATGGTCAGTAGTCAAGGGGCCACATTTGTACGAGTTCTATATACTGTTATGTTTACTTGTTTCATTCAATGTTCATTTGTCATTGTCATGTGTCTCGTTCACTAGTCCTCTATACATCTCTCAGTCATTTTGAACTCACGGGTGTAGCTATGTATGTCATCAAATGTAGACCTAGAATCAAGTATATCACCAGCACAGACCAATTTAACCCTGTGTAGTATGTATCGGTATGTTCATTGGGCTACCCAGCCCGCCCCCCTTTGTTGTTAGTTCATACCTTGTGTCGAGTCGTAAATATCAATAAATCATGTTTATTTGGAAAACAGCGGTTTGTTTCGGGTGTGGGCGAACTGCGTTCTAGTGGCGGTTTGTTACATGTCCACACCTTTTACCCATCATCACATAACTTCAACCCATTTCAGGGTACAGTTCTTAACAAACTAAAGATTATTTAACTGGATTCCCTAACGGCAAACACTATCTGGACTTCAAACCGAGCTCAACAAACCATTCATTTACTACAAACGAGAATTATAAAATGTTTTACGAATATCTTGACAAAATCACCGAAATAAAAATTAACGTTTTCACTAGGTTGATATAGTGCATGTGTGTTTCTGTCCCTATATACATTAATACAGTAGGTCCAGATGTTGTTATAAATGACACACTGTTTATGACTATAACAATTTGATATACAAATATAATATAGAAATCTTCTACTCAGCCTTCATTGCTTGGGAGGAGAATGTGCCAGCTGACCCCGACAATGAGCAAACTCACCGAAAGCAATTGGCAGAGAAAAAAAACAAGCTGCTTGTGAGAGGGACAGTTCTTCCAGATCCATTAGGCATCACAGGTTTGCAATATGTTCCGAATGTGTGTGTTACTGACATTGTAAACTTGTTTGCTTTTTTGTATTTATGTTCCCATTGCAACGGTTCAACATAATACTAGTACCGTGTACATGTATTTGCTCATAATTAGATGGATGGTTAGATGAAGGACAGGGAATGAAGAAATGGCCTTCTCTATACTTTGACGACATGGCACAATACTTGAGGATGAAAACACCAGAGGAACTCTGCCATCGTCTTGTTAATGAATACAAGGAGGGAAAGGCATACAGGTACATATGGCTATTAAAATGGTTGGTACATGTATGGCCTAAGTTTACCACATATATCATGCAGCAATTGTTTGTCTTGAATATGTGACTGTATTCTCGAGATGATCTGCTAACAATAAGAACTGTACCTGATAATTTTCTGCGTATTTCTGAGACACCGTACATAAACATAAAATAGTGAACACCTTTAATTAGCAATAGGAATATTGGTCTGACAGGTACTTCGTGGCCGGATGGGTATGCGGGGTCCTGTACCATCCCATTACTGCCTCAAGTGACTTTTGTTTTCTGTTGTGCCGGGTGTGTCCTTCCTTCTCAATCCGTAACAAGGACTACCAAATTTGGGCTTCAACCAAGAAGGACAAAGTTGGAAGAAGAAGAAGAAATAAAGCTTAACGGCACTTTGGGCTCAAGAAGGCCATTTCAGTGCCAAACAAGAAGAATAAGAAGAAATAAAGCTTAACAACACTTTGGGCTCAAGAAGGCCATTTCAGTGCCAAACAAAGATATAAAAGTAGTATCGAGAATGATAAAACCGCAAGTTCTACAATTAAAAAATTTGTAGTGAACAGTAAAAGCTTACAAGGTTAGTGGTGAAGAATTGATGACTAGATCTAGATTCAAAGGAATTGACTAGATTTGTATGTCTAAAAATAGAAATATACCCCAATTTCCCGAAGGAAATTGAGGATTTTATAAATATTAATATCACTGAAAACATCATATATTGACTGACACTCATAAAACAAACGACGAGTGTCAGCCAAATCCTGACAATGTACCAGGACATGTTCACCGGTCAGCAACTCTCGACAGGGCACACACACAGGGGCCTCCTCCCCACGGAGCAGGTAACCCTGAGTAAGGTATGTATGCCCTATACGAGCCCGTGACATGACCAGTTGATCACGCCTGGACATTTCGTTTATTGGGGTACAACAACCGAGCATTGGTTTGACTTTGTGTAATTTGTTATCAACCTGCTCATCCCAGAATGACTGCCATTCTGCGTACAAGTACGTGTGGATGAGTAGCTTGAAATCAGAATGTGGCACCCTGGAAAATGTGACGTCCAGATCAAGAGCTGCCCTGGCAGCCTTGTCGGCACGTTCATTCCCAGGAATGTCCACATGACTGGGTACCCAACAAAATACCACAACTTTATGCATTTGAAAAGTACGTTGATGTTCAGTTAAAATATCCAAAAGTAGAGGATGGTCAATATCACGATTCTCTATGGCTTGAAGGGCTGATAGAGAATCTGAACAAATGACAAAACCCAGTTCTCCGGACCGGCGGATGTGGGACAGTGCTAACAGTATTGCTTTCAACTCCGCTGTGTACACTGAACACACATCAGGGAGACGTTGTTCGTATGTTCTCCCTGAGGTGACAGCAGCACAGCCTACTTTATTACCATCCTTAGAACCATCAGTATAGATAAACTTAAAATTTGGATAATTTAACTGAACATCACTAAAACTACTGTGAAAATCCAAAGGGTTGATGGTAGACTTCTTCCCAATCCTGAGAGAGAAGTCAGTTATGGGAGTTTTCAATTCCCATGGTGGAACCTTTGAAATTTTTGACTCGGCTATTGTGTTCAAGTCAATGTTTAAATCTGCCAATAGATGTTTCATGCGAATACCAAAGGTTGGTAGTGCATTTGGCCTGGATTCAAACAGACGAACACACTTAGCTTTGAAAACAACATTATGGGCTGGATTGTTCGGTAGAGACTTCAGCTTGATGGTATACTGAAGTGAGAGTTTTTCCCTCCTACGATAAAGAGAGGGTTCGTTGGCCTCAACATACAGGCTCTCCATGGGAGAGGTTCTGAATGCACCGAGACACAAACGCAACCCCTGGTTATGGATAGTATCCAAAGCCTTTATGTAGGAGGGTCTGGCTGAGCCATAAACTATCGAACCATAGTCGAGCTTTGACCGGACGAGTGCTCTGTATAAACGGAGCAGCACGTCACGATCAGCTCCCCAATCCATGTGATACTACCTTGAGAAGGTTCAGAGCCTTGTGACACTTTGTTTTAATGTACTTGATGTGGGGTATGAATGATAGTTTCCTATCAAAGAATACCCCCAAAAACTTGAACTGTTCCACCAAGGGAATAACTGTACCATTTAACTTTAATTCTGGTTCAGGGTGCAACTTGCGCAAATTGCAGAAATGCATGCAGACAGTTTTCGTTTTGGAGAAGCGAAAACCGTTCCGGTCTGCCCATTTCTCAATTCGCGCAAGGCACTGCTGTAATTGGCGTTCTATCGTATGCATTTGTTTCGATGAATAGCACACAAGGAAGTCATCCACATAGAGTGAAGCATTGACTCCAGGGGACAAAATCCTTACTGTGCTATTGATTTTGATACTGAACAGGTTTACAGACAAAATACTGCCTTGCGGGACACCCTCCTCCTGATCAAACATATCGGAGAATGAAGTGCCCACCCCGACAGTAAATTTACGATTGGATAAAAACTGTGAAATGAAGGAAGGCATACGACCACGAAGTCCTGCCTCATGGAGGTCCTTCAGCATACCGTGTTTCCATGTCGTGTCATATGCCTTCTCCAAATCGAAAAATATTGCCACCATGTGCTGGCAAATAATAAACGACTCCTGTACAGCAGTTTCCAGTCGAATAATCTGATCAGTAGTTGATCTATTCTTCCGTAAACCACTCTGGAATGGAGTGATAACTTTATTAGATTCTAGATAAAATACCAATCTAGTATTGACCATTCTTTCCATTGTTTTGCAAACACAGCTGGTCAAAGCAATAGGACGATAATTCGTTGGGTTGGTAGGATCCTTCCCAGGCTTAGCAACCGGAATGATTGTAGCCTGTCTCCAACAAGCAGGGAAGGCTCCACCAACCCAAATTTTATTGAATATATTTAAAAGAGTCTGAAGTGCAGGCTCTGGTAAGTGTTTCAGAATCTGATAGTGAATCTCATCGGGCCCAGTCGCAGTGTCATGGGCCCGTTTGAGAGACTCCATCAGTTCTGACATTTTAAAAGGACAATTATAGTACTCCGTATTGTTGGATCTGAAATTGAGAGGTTTCTGTTCCTCCCTCACCTTATAGGACTGGAAACAATATGTATAATGAAAACTGGATGAATTATGGGATACGGTTGAACCCAGAACATCAGCAATATCCTTGTTATCGATGATGTCCCGGTTGTTCAACCAAATTCTGACCAATCTGCCCTAGCAAGATTCCATCTCGGGATCCGATCAGGAACAGAAGGATCTTGCATGGACAGAAAAGTAGGATAATGATCACTACCACACAGGTCATCACAGACCTGCCAAGTGAAATCATTGAACAAGGAAGGATGACCCAATGAGATATCAATTGAAGAGAATGTTCCATATGCAGGATGAGTATATGTTGGAGAGCCATGACACCAGTGTGTCTTTTGATAAAGTATTTGGTCGGGCTTTGTTTCTATTGCAAAATGTTGTATTTTACATTTGTTATTGGAATCATCAAAATTTGGCTGTTTTGGTGGTAATAGATTGATACTTACAATCATTCCAAATACATAGTTCATAATCACTTATAAATTGCTCAACTACCCTGCCCTTAGCATTGATATCATCACAACCCCACAGATGATTATGGGCATTGAAATCTCCAACAATGATATAGGGTGAAGGGTAGCTGTGCAATTAGGTCGTTCAACTCCTCCAAGACTAGGCTATAGCTTGGAGGAATATACACAGAACATAAAGTGAAGTTCTTCTGAATTGTGAGGGACACAGCAACAGCCTGCAAGGTGCTGTTAAGATGTATGTCCCTGTGTGTAATAGTATTACTGACTAGAATCGAAGTGCCACCAACTGCACGATCATCAGCTGATGTGGCATAATGATGGTAGGAGTGATTGAAAGATGCTTGGGTACCAACATGGGGCAAGACATGACCAGCCGATTGATCAGATTGGGCCAATCTGACCTTCCGTCTAGGTGAAATAAGGGCCAAAGTGGTGTGTTTCAACCACCAGGATCCCGTCTTCCACCATCACGGGCTGCAACCCACGGCCAACAGGTTGCTCCTTTCAGTCGCCTCTTAGGACAAGCAGGAGTACTGGGGGCCTATTCTTCCCCGGACTCCCACGGGGTGTCTGGGAACAAAATGTGTTCTTTGTCATGCAATGACCAAGTTTTCGATAATTTGCCATCTATGTATGTTAACTTTGAATAATTTAATAATCACGTTATTTTGTTGCAGAGATTGGGAATGTTGGAAATCGGTGGAGCATGACCACATACCGAACAGGTAGATGAAATGAGAAAAAAAACAGAGAATTTTGTAAAACATTCTTCATGTTATTTGTCGCTGGACTTTCTTTTACTAGGAATGATGATGGTTTTTGGTATTGTTAATTTTTGTAACAGCCTTGTTGATATATTGACGGAGCCCAGCTACTTACGATGCATTGCAAAGCTGGGGAATATTCAAGTTTCCCAGCAAGAGCTCCTTGAAGAAGTTCACGACCATGCTGCTGCATGGACGGGGCCCATACTTCGACTTCATAGAGGACCAAGTCAAGCGGTACCAGGCCTTCAGCCAGGAACGAATTAAGACCGGCAAGCCCCAACCATTGACGGAGGGTGCCTCATCCTGGACGAGGTCAAGGTGGTGGGGAAAGTCGCAAGTCAGGAAAACTCTGCGGTCTCGTCATGGAGGACGGTGGCTATGCCTCACTGGCAGATATCTATGAAGAAGAAATAAAGCTTAACGGCACTTTGGGCTCAAGAAGGCCATTTCAGTGCCAAACAAGGATATAAAAGTAGTATCAAGAATGATAAAACCACAAGTTATGCAATTAAAAATTTGTAGTGAACAGTAAAACCTTACAAAGTTAGTGGTGAAAAAATAATGACTAGATCTAGACCCAAAGGCATTGACTAGAATTTATTTGTCTAAAAATAGAAATATACCCCAATTTCCCGAAGGAAATTGAGGATTTTATAAATATTAATATCGTTAAAAACATCATGCATTGACTGACACTCGTAAAACAAACGACGAGTGTCAGCCAAATCTTGACAATGTACCAGGACATGTTCAACGGTCAGCCACTCTCGACAGGGCACACACACAGGGGCCTCCTCCTATCTATCTATGAAGAAGAAGAAGAAGAAGAAGAAATAAAGCTTAACGGCACTTTGGGCTCAAGAAGGCCATTTCAGTGCCAAACAAGGATATAAAAGTAGTATCAAGAATGATAAAACCACAAGTTATGCAATTGGCAGATATCTATGAAGATCTCAAGTCACCAAAAAAAAGAAGAAATAAAGCTTAACGGCACTTTGGGCTCAAGAAGGCCATTTCAGTGCCAAACAAAGATATAAAAGTAGTATCAAGAATGATAAAACCGCAAGTTCTACAATCAAAAATTTGTAGTGACACTCATAAAACAAACGACGAGTGTCAGCCAAATCTTGACAATGTACCAGGACATGTTCAACGGTCAGCCACTCTCGACAGGGCACACACACAGGGGTCTCCTCCCCACGAAGCAGGTAACCCTGAGTAAGGTATGTATGCCCTATACGAGCCCGTGACATGACCAGTTGATCACGCCTGGACATTTCGTTTATTGGGGTACAACAACCGAGCATTGGTTTGACTTTGTGTAATTTGTTATCAACCTGCTCATCCCAGAATGACTGCCATTCTGCATACAAGTACGTGTGGATGAGCAGCTTGAAATCAGAATGTGGCACCCTGGAAAATGTGACGTCCAGATCAAGAGCTGCCCTGGCAGCCTTGTCGGCACGCTCATTCCCAGCAATGTCCACATGACTGGGTACCCAACAAAATACTACAACTTTATGCATTTGTGTGAAACAATGGAACTTGCTTTCATCTAAGCATGGAACAGAAGCCTATGGTATATACAAATTTGGACATAATTGATCGCACGTGAGAGAGTAAGATATGCTGCATAGCGTAACGTGGAATGCGTTACGTAAGACGCCTGTATGGCGTAGTGACCTTAACTCTGGGGTCATGACATAACAATCCATGACATGACCTTAACCTGAGACCATTGTTGAATAAATAATGAGACTGTTTTGAATAATAAATGGGTGTGTTAAATAACTCAAACCTCTCGGGGGTGTCGATAGGTGCATATATAATCAGTATGATAACTGATCCCACCCGTCTTCAGTAAACAATAGTACAGCCCTTAATTGTTTTCAATCTGGCAGTTATGCAATTTGCGTCACTTCAAACGGTTTTATTCATACGCTTCAATAGATCCCAAATTAACCGTTAGTCATCCGATACTTTTTACATCAATTCTAAACTTCGAAAATCGCTTACCCTCCAAAATAGCTCTGGGACTGGGGGACTCTATTGTGTAATCCAGATTTCTGTGCATAAATTTATAAATATGGTATAAATTTATCAATATGGTAACTGTATAGCGGAGAGACAATCTTGACTGCATCCGAGGACAACGATACTTCTCGCTGAGAATTCGACAACAAAATTCCAACGGTGATGACGCTATCATGTTGATCGATTTCAAACCCATGTTTACGGATCTGCCAGAAGAAATCATACTTCACATCGTAATTTTTTTTAGGATCGGAGGACATCATCAGACTGACGGGTACGTGTTCTAAGTTCTCTCAGTTGTCCAACTCTTCGTTGTGGAAATTGATAATTCGCAAACGACTTCCCGAAAAACACGTACTCGTGAGACACATACTCGTGCACAATAAAGAAAATCATATGTATTTGGACGCGATCTATATCGCATTTACATACATTTTCACAGCCAGCGACTTGTATATGGACATATTTCTCAACGAGTTGTTGACATTCTCGGATATCGAAGACACTCGGAAATTTAGCCACGAATATGACGAAATTTTCATTTCTGTTGTGATTGAGTTATCGTTTGGTCGAAACCCTAATTCTGTAGAACTGTCAGGGGACATATTTGTGTATTATGTACAAAGTTTATTCGGAGTAAGAGACAAATTCACACAGCTTGCTATCGTGTTTTGTGTAGGAAAATATAACCGATATAAGCGTATAATTTTGGACACGAAGACAGTTTTTTCGGTTGCTAACGGAGCATCACGAAGAAGAAGAAATAAAGCTTAACGGCACTTTGGGCTCAAGAAGACCATTTCAGTGCCAAACAAGAAAAAGAAATAAAGCTTAACGGCACTTTGGGCTCAAGAAGGCCATTTCAGTGCCAAACAAAAATATAAAATTAGTGTAAAAAATGATAAAACCGCAAGATGTTGTTTAAGTACCAAGTAACGGCAACAATTGGACTGGAAATCCGCAGCATCGTGGACAATAATTACGAGATTCAAGAACGATTTGTTGTGCTAAAGCGCGGTGACAACAAATCAGAAGGATCTATAACATTTAAATATGAACAGTGTAGAGTTCTTTTGAAATATATGAACCTTGTCATCGCAACGAATGCTTGTATTCAGAAGGCGACATTCAAACCCATCTATCCGGACACGCGTGTGGTGTATCGGAGACGGGAATTTCTTATCATGCGAGACAACGACATACAATTCGCACTAGCATTTGCGGAGGCGGACTCGTTTATATCCACCCCTAGAGGCAGTGACTTATTGTGGCAAACAAATATGCCAGCCGCCAATCTGGCATACTTTGTTAGGAACTATCCGTTAGATTGCTGGGGACCGAAATCTACAACACAGATGTAAAGGAACAATCTTAAGTCAGCTGATTGTACATCCGAGCCGGCCTTTCCACGAACTCATAGAAAACATGTCTATGCTTCCACAAGTCGTCATGGATTTGCTAAAAGACACAATTGATGAATAAAAACGAAAGGATCTCGGATTCGTCGAATAAAGACTCGTGCCTCGAGTGTTCTCGGAAAACAAATTCTGGTAATTATCAGGAGAGTAGTATGTAGATATATGCTGTTCATGTCCTAATCGTTTTCAAAATTAACACTGTATATTCATGACAAAGCTTACAAGGTTAGTGGTGAAGAATTGATGACTAGATCTGGACTCAAAAGGAACTGACTAGATTTGTATGTCTAAAAATAGAAATTGAGGATTTTATAAATATTAATATCACTGAAAACATCATATATTAACATTAACTGCTCTGACTCATACCCGGATTTTCATCTCGCTTCCATTCAATATACATTAGATATGGAACTAAATAGAGAAATGGCCTTGTAATATGCCAGATTCCACATGTGCAAGTTGTACTTTGCCAGTGGATTCAAACGTGGTTCACAAACAAGAACTGGTAAATAAAAGTATGTTTTCTCTCAGAAGAAAAAGAAATAAAGCTTAACAGCACTTTGGGCTCAAGAAGGCCATTTCAGTGCCAAACAAGGATATAAAAGTAGTATCAAGAATGATAAAACCGCAAGATCTACAATTAAAAATTTGTAGTGAACAGTAAAAGCTTACAAGGTTAGTGGAGAAAAATTGATGACTAGATCTAGACTCAGACTGACTAGAATTTTTGCCTAAAAATAATAATATACCCCAATCTCCCGAAGGAAATTGAGGATTTTATAAATATTGATATCATTGAAAACATCATGTATTGTTTTCTCTCAGTGAATGTGTCGGATCTGCAAACAAGATCAAAGACTTTCATAACGAAGAATTCAGAGAAGAAAATAAATAATTAATAAACAATTGAATTTGTCACTGAGCAAGTGTCGCTCGATGTTATGAAGGCGATGGTGCACCTTCACAGACACGATTCACAGATTCTGCACCATGACATAAAACCAGCCAACTTCTTGATAAACAAAAAAAAGCTTGCAAAACCTTATGAGCATGGCCTGGCCAAAATGCAAGCATTTGTGTGGCTTCAACTGCAAGGGCTACCCATGCAGCTGGTACTCCCAGAGTATATGGCCCCCAAGAGAATGACATAAACCGGAAAGACCAAATTAGTGTTAAATATATTATCAGAGTGCTAAATTAATTAATTAATTATTGATATCAATTAATAAATCTGATAAATGTATATTTATACCAATGTATATTTATAATAATTTACCTGATTAATTGTAATAATTTATATGAATAATATTATTAATTAATTACATATTATTTACTAGTAATTACTAGTAATTTACAATAGTCTCATTTTATCTTATATGATTCAAATCTAACAACTAGTTCACTATTTCACTTTTTTATAATTGACAGCCTGAGAAGTATTCAAAATTTGAGAGACATTAATTTTATTTCAAACAACTGTTCGTTGGCTACAGCTTAAAACCACACAAGACTTTGGTTCTCACGCTCCTGTTTGAATGTGATTGGTCCATTCAGACTTGACTGGGAAACAGAGTCTTGTCATTGGTTAGTTTTGTAATATTACCTAATCTCAGGCTCCTAGCTGTTCAGTTCTGGGTCTCCAGACACCAACATCAGTCTGTGGTTTACATCATATTTTTGGACTATCTAAATAACATTAACTCGATTACTAAATGAACTGGATTATATTTTTAACATCTGTCATTGGACTATCATCATACAATTCCCCCTGGAGAACATCTATTAAAGTCAATTAAAAGTACAATATATCACACCCCATACAAAACTGTGATATTTGGTGGAGTAATCATCAAGACATGAGTGCCTACCAACATTACGGACTGAAAAAAAAGAAAGAGAATAGAAACAGAGAAGCCAACATGCCGAAAACCAGAAAACAAGCTAGAAATACCAATCAACAGTGCACGGAACTGGACTCTGACCCAGACGTCTCATCATCAATCCAGGAAATTCCTGAGAAAAAGACTGACAGTGCCTTGCAACTCAATAACTGTAAGGCACTGGAGAAAAGTGTACCGTGTTTTGGGGGCCATTCATCGGTGAACCCCAATTATGAGTGATCTGACCAACACCGATACCGGGTAATTGCACAATTTTCTGAGAACCTTTGTCCCATGCAAACGTTAATTTCATCAAAGCATGTCCCTCCTTTGGAGGTAATTGGTTTATATTTCTGGAAAAATTCCATATCTCATCTGATTACTTTACATGTCTTCTTTCATGTGGATTGAATCCAGATGTGTACAAACCACACTCCTCCCCCAGGGCAAAACTTCTTTTCCCTTGCCACTGATTGGTCAGTCTACCTTCTGGACATGTGCAGTACGGAAGGCTGACCATAGATAAATACTTGTAATGGGAACCTAAAGTGGTTTTTCAGGTTTAACTGTTTAAACTTAGCATCAAACTTGTCAAGGTATCCAACGAAAATGGAAAAACATTTTTAAAAAACGGCCAGCTTGTTGGCCTATATCAAGATTCCATTTCATTGGATGCGCTGGATGTCCTAGATATTGAGTACATCGGCCCCTTGAAAATCAAGCAGTTGGCTCAACGGAAATTGCTTGAGAAAATGATGAAGAAGCTCCAACAGGACGCCAAAGCGGTTGCCACTGCTAGCAGTGCTGATGGTGAGAATAGCACTCAACCCATAAGAAGGTTACACACAGAGGCCGACAAAGCAGATGTCCCTGAGACAGCTACTTTTTTCCAGGAACATCGCCTCAGCCGATGCTTGAGGCATCAGGAAGAAGGAATAAAGTCTAATGGCATTCTACTGAATATCATCTTATTTCATAAAAAATATTGCTCAATGAAGGTCCCTAGTTGTCTATATACATACGGCACCAAAGAGATGAATTTTCATAACGATCTGCGCACAATATACACTCAGCGAGACTTCTTTGAAATTTAAAACATGTTTTAAATGGTGAAAAGATCCGACCTGGAGTAATGCTTGTCGCTTGAGAAGAAGAAGAAATAAAGTTTAACGGCACTTTGGGCTCAAGAAGGCCGCTTGTCGCTTGCGATCAGCGTCAATGCCTCAACATTAGCCTCAATATATGCTTAATTGATAAAAGGGATGTGTGGAGTGGATGTATGTACTGGAGGATGTTATCAAAAAATCTGTCAGAATGTGTGGCACGCACATGTCTCTGATGAAGGAGCTGAAAGTCAAAATCAAGAGCGCTCAGCCACGCAGTCCTCAAACGGGTAGGAGGTTTGAAAGGCTCAACGGGACATTACAGACAAAATTGAAGCTGCACCTGTTGCAGATGCAACAAGATGACCGACCAGTGTCCGTGAAGGAGCCACAGGAGGAGGCTTTTTCTCTTTATAAGTGAGTGACAGATGCATCTGTGTGATAAATAATGACAGAACAAACGAGTACTGCCATACTGGTATTGGAACATAACTTTTCTGTCCACTTCATCTTCAAGGTGGAGTGGAGATGTGACTGTATTGAAAAACGGAGTGATTATGGTGTCTCGAGTGTTTATAATTCAATTCCAGCTTTTTGGATCCACCATGCCGAATGTGACCAGAGCTTTAGCGATACCGTGTTTCGTGTTTTACGGCGCCAGTCCGCCCGAATGATACCTTCTGTGTATCTCACAATATGCTGCATCTCACAATATGCAATTGTGTGAAACAATGGAACTCGCTTTCATCTAAGCATGGAACAGAATCCTATGTTATATACAAATTTGGACATAATTGATCGCACGTGAGAGAGTAAGATATGCTGTATAGTGTAACGTGGAAGGCGTTACGTAAGACGCCTGTATGGCGTAGTGACCTTAGCTCTGGGATCATGACATAACAAAATCCAGTTAGTCATCCGATACATTTTACATCAATTCTAAACTTCGAAAATCGCTGACCCTCCAAAATAGCTCTGGGGCTGGGGGACTCTATTGTGTAATCCAGATTTCCGTGCATAAAACTATAGATACGGTCACTCTATAGCGGAGAGACAATCTTGACTGCATTCGAGGACAACGATACTTCTTGCTGAGAATTCGACAACAAAATTCCAACGGCGATGACGCTATCATGTTGATCAATTTCAAACCCATGTTTACGGTTCTGCCAGAAAAAATCATATTTCACATCGTAATTTTTTTAGGATCGGAGGACATCATCAGACTGACGGGTACGTGTTCTAAGTTCTCTCAGTTGTCCAACTCTTCGTTGTGGAAATTGATAATTCGCAAACGACTTCCCGAAAAACACGTACTCGTGAGAAACGTACTCGTGTACAATAAAGAAAATCATATGTATTTGGACGCGATCTATATCGCATTTACATACATTTTCACAGCCAGCGACTTGTATATGGACATATTTCTCAACAACTTTTTGCCATTCTCGGATATCGAAGACACTCGGAAATTTAGCCACGAATATGACGAAATTTTCATTTCTGTTGTGATTGAGTTATCGTTTGGTCGAAACCCTAATTCTGTAGAACTGTCAGGGGACATATTTGTGTATTATGTACAACGTTTATTCGGAGTAAGAGACAAATTCACACAGCTCGTTATCGTGTTTTGTGTAGGAAAATATAACCGATATAAGCCTATAATTTTGGACACGAAGACAGTTTTTTCGGTTGCTACCAGAGCATCACGAAGAAGAAGAAGAAGAAGAAATAAAGCTTAACGGCACTTTGGGCTCAAGAAGGCCATTTCAGTGCCAAACAAAGATATAAAAGTAGTGTCAAGAATGATAAAACCGCAAGATGTTGTTGTTTAAGTACCAAGTAACGGCAACAATTGGACTGGAAATCCGCAGCATCGTGGACAATAATTACGAGATTCAAGAACGATTTGTTGTGCTAAAGCGCGGTGACGACGAATCAGAAGGATCTATAACATTTAAATACGAACAGATTACAGTTCTTTTGAAATATATGAACCTTGTCATCGCAATGAATGTTTGTATTCAGAAGGCGACATTCGAACCCATCTATCCGGACACGCGTGTGGTGTATCGGAGACGGGAATTTCTTATCGTGCGAGACAACGACATACAATTCACACTAGCATTTGCGCAGGCGGACTCGTGTATATCCACCCTTAGAGGCAGTGACTTATTGTGGCAAACAAATATGCCAGCCGCCAATCTGGCATACTTTGTTAGGAACTATCCATTAGATTGCTGGGGACCGAACGATCTACAACACAGATGTAAAGGAACAATCCTACGTCAGCTGATTGTACATCCGAGCTGGCCTTTCCATGAACTCATAGAAAACATGTCTATGCTTCCACAAGTCGTCATGGATTTTCTAAAAAACACAATTGATGATTAAAAACGAAAGGATCTCGGATTCGTCGAATAAAGACTCGTGCCTCGGGTGTTTTTCTCGGAAAACAAATTCTGGTAATTATCAGGAGAGTAGTATGTAGATATATGCTGTTCATGTCCTAATCGTTTTCAAAATTTGCACCATATATTCATGACAATATCATTCGAAGGTGAAGCAGAGTAATGGACAAGTGCGGAACCATTCGCGAACTCCAAGAATTCGCGAAAACCAACCACATCCCACAGGAAGATGGCATGTACGGCCTCTGTATGCTGCAGCTGATGTCAAACGAACTGGTATTTATTAATATTATTTCACGACCAAATACACCAACGATCGTTGTAGTGACAAATTTAATCCCGTAGACATACACAAAGTTAAACGATTTAATATTTCCCTTGTGCAGCAGCAACACACGCCGCAGTCAACCACACACGTGGATGGCGAAAACCCACACGACAAATGTGAGTGGAATTTTTTTACTTTAACAGGTTGTTTGTGTGTTTAAGCATTCAAATGAATAAATTCGTCATATGTATGATTACAGCACCGAGCGATGAAGCGGTGAATATTTTAGAAGACGACACCACACCGGTTCCGCCGCAGGCAGCCACACACGCGGAATTATTCACTCCTTCACAAGTTGACTGTATATTTAAATATCCAAACAAATAATACTCTATACACATGCATAATTACAGCACCGAGTGAAGAAGTGGGGAACATTATAGAAGACGAACCCGCACCAGTTCCGTCCACGAGTTATGCTTCCAAAAGTTACGCTTCGCGCGGACATGCATGTATACATACGTTGTTAACGAGTATTATTAACGACGATGAATTGGTCACGCATGCCCCACCACAACAATCCACTGACCGAGATAACGATATTTTCAGAATGTCGACCCTTTCTACAACGCACAGTCTGACGAAGTCATCCCCGTTTCACCAATCGCCAGGGCCTGGTATGTATACCCGTTCTTATTTAATACTTTGAAAAAACAAGTGACACAGGCATCGCGACTGACAATCCATGCACTGCAATTCGAAAAAAAATGTTTTGTTTTCAGAATGATATTCCTGTTTACGATACGCGCTCGCCTGCAACGCACCTACCGGGTACACCTGTAAGTCACCATTTTTTCTACATGTATGTACACGTTTTTAAATTGGGCCGGGTATCAGATCTCTAAATAGAGAAAAAAGATGTTTTTCCCTTGTACTAACCAGGGTCAGATGACGGGCGACAGAAACAAACACAAGCGATCTGCTGGGAGCGAAAACCCCAAGGTTGTCTGAAACAAACGACCTTGAACGCAGACGGCTCGCTAAACAAGCAAAACAGCCCGCCAGCATCGCCCACCGTGAAACGAGAATCCGTAAACCTCTATACCATGCGGCAAAAAAGTGAACACGTGTTCAAATAAAGACTAGTAGTAGAAACAGTATTCGATGTACAATTTCACGATTTGCAAGGTCGTAGAATCAAATACGTGAAAAATCAGTTATCTCACATGTTCGACGATGCTCTAGTACGGGCCACAGCTGGCGCCGATGTGAACAGAGACTTTGTTAGGGTGTTCGTAAACCATAAAAACCTGTCTCAGCCCATTATAGTCAGACCACAACCGATTAAATTCGTAAATTCGGACACGGTTTTGAGCGAAATTGAGAGAGTTCTACATAGCGAAGAAAATCTGGATATCGACGAATCTTTTGAAGTACACATTGCCAAAATAGTCGTTCCATCGGGGTCGGGTTCCGCTTATAAAATACAGGATGTATCGGCCAGCAAAAACAATGACCTTTATTGAAAGAGGTCCATAGTCGTTGTACAGTCCGCCAAAGAGCCCATATGTGTCGAGAGAGTTATCGTTATCTGCATGGCACGGCTCGAGGATGACAAAAGAACGTACAAAAAAGTCAGGGAATCCCGTCAAAACGAGCAGCGCAGCAGAGCGTACAAATTGCTGCGGCAAGCAGGCGTTTCCAGCGAAACCCCTGCATCGCTGTTCGACATACCAAAATTCGAAAACGTCATCAAAAAACGAATTGTAGTCTATAGTGCCACAACGGGCAACACGGAGCCGATTCATCCCGGCACATATCAGGGAGCGGAAAAGATATTCCTGTATCACACTGTTCCTAGCGATGGTCCAGGACATTTTGATGCAATCGTTAGCATCACGGGGTGTTTAGGAACGTCGTACTATTGCGAAACGTGTTTAAAACCATACGACGACGTGAAAAAACACAGATGTCAAACATTTTGCAAACGATGTTTGGCAAACAATTGCACCTCATTGCGTATAGAAAGCTCGGATGCCTGCATTGTATGCGACGACTGCAATCGGGCATTCAGTAATGCATCCTGCTTTGACAAGCACAGGACGCGTGCTCCTAATGGGACTTCGACGTGCGAAAAATTGTGGCGTTGCTCGTCATGTTAAGTAACAATGACCCGAGCGCTATCTCGTGTGCACAGCTGTTCGGATTAGTGGTGCTCTGGATGTAAAGAAATGGTTTCTGAACGCCATAGGTGTCATATCAGAGCCCTGGACATCGACCCCGAGCCTAAGCTACATCACTTGTATTTCAAATTCGAATGTAGTCAGGAAAATTCGGAACACGTTCCCAATTTTGTCGTTGCCCACACCGTCTGCGACATGTGCGAAGCCGACCCTGTGACGCAAACTTTCAAATGTACTTCCTGCGGCTATAGGTGCAAGGTTAGCTCCAGATGGGATCGGCCAGAGAAAAACCTTCGCGGTGAATCCGTGCAATACCTGCGGTCATCGTGAAGTCATATTTCGAGGCAGCAACACGATTGACAGCAGATGGCTGTTTTCAGACGCTAATCGCGAAGCCACAGCAATAGCGCACAACGCGAAGGGTTACGATTCCTATTTCCTCCTAAATTATTTACTGGAAGGGCGTGAGCACATGCTGCTCAAACCCAGCGTAATCATGACCGGGAACAAAATCATGTATATCTATTGCAGACATTTGGAGCTGCGCGTGACAGACTCCGTGAGTTTTTTCCACATGAAGCTGTCGGGTTTGCCTAAAACGATGGGGTTCGAGGGAGCCAAGGGATATTTTCCGCATTTTTTCAATAAGGCTAAGAACTGGTCATACGTCGGAGACTTTCCGCCTCCAGACCAATACGGATATGACCATATGCATCCAGTGGAGAGAGCCGAATTCCTTGCTTGGCATGAGGCACAAACGGGTCAGTTCAATTTTGCATAAAGTATCGAGAAATATTACCGAATGGACGTTGAGATACTAATGAAAGCTTGTTTGTCCTTTCGGAATCTTATGATGGAAATCACGGGCACGCTAGGCGAGTCTGGCTTGCCGATAGATCCGTTCAAATACGTTACGATAGCGAGTGCCTGTATGGCAATATACCGGTCCAAATTTCTGGAGAAGAAGAAGAAGAAATAAAGCTTAACGGCACTTTGGGCTCAAGAAGGCCATTTCAGTGCCAAACAAGGATAGAAAAGTAGTATCAAGAATGATAAAACCACAAGTTATGCAATTAAAAATTTGTAGTGAACAGTAAAACCTTACAAAGTTAGTGGTGAAAAAATAATGACTAGATCTAGACCCAAAGGCATTGACTAGAATTTATTTGTCTAAAAATAGAAATATACCCCAATTTCCCGAAGGAAATTGAGGATTTTATAAATATTAATATCGTTAAAAACATCATGCATTGACTGACACTCGTAAAACAAACGACGAGTGTCAGCCAAATCTTGACAATGTACCAGGACATGTTCAACGGTCAGCCACTCTCGACAGGGCACACACACAGGGGCCTCCTCCCCACGGAGCAGGTAACCCTGAGTAAGGTATGTATGCCCTATACGAGCCCGTGACATGACCAGTTGATCACGCCTGGACATTTCGTTTATTGGGGTACAACAACCAATCGTTGGTTTGACTTTGTGTAATTTGTTATCAACCTGCTCATCCCAGAATGACTGCCATTCTGCGTACAAGTACGTGTGGATGAGCAGCTTGAAATCAGAATGTGGCACCCTGGAAAATGTGACGTCCAGATCAAGAGCTGCCCTGGCAGCCTTGTCGGCACGTTCATTCCCAGGAATGTCCACATGACTGGGTACCCAACAAAATACCACAACTTTATGCATTTGAAAAGTACGTTGATGTTCAGTTAAAATATCCAAAATATAATCTATAATATATAATATAATATAATATAAAAATAGTTAAAATATTTCTGGAAGAAGAAGAAGAAATAAAGCTTAACGGCACTTTGGGCTCAAGAAGGCCATTTCAGTGCCAAACAAGGATATAAAAGTAGTATCAAGAATGATAAAACCACAAGTTATGCAATTAAAAATTTGTAGTGAACAGTAAAACCTTACAAAGTTAGTGGTGAAAAAATAATGACTAGATCTAGACCCAAAGGCATTGACTAGAATTTATTTGTCTAAAAATAGAAATATACCCCAATTTCCCGAAGGAAATTGAGGATTTTATAAATATTAATATCGTTAAAAACATCATGCATTGACTGACACTCGTAAAACAAACGACGAGTGTCAGCCAAATCTTGACAATGTACCAGGACATGTTCAACGGTCAGCCACTCTCGACAGGGCACACACACAGGGGCCTCCTCCCCACGGAGCAGGTAACCCTGAGTAAGGTATGTATGCCCTATACGAGCCCGTGACATGACCAGTTGATCACGCCTGGACATTTCGTTTATTGGGGTACAACAACCAATCGTTGGTTTGTGTAATTTGTTATCAACCTGCTCATCCCAGATGAGCAGACTGCCATTCTGCGTACAAGTACGTGTGGATGAGCAGCTTGAAATCAGAATGTGGCACCCTGGAAAATGTGACGTCCAGATCAAGAGCTGCCCTGGCAGCCTTGTCGGCACGTTCATTCCCAGGAATGTCCACATGACTGGGTACCCAACAAAATACCACAACTTTATGCATTTGAAAAGTACGTTGATGTTCAGTTAAAATATCCAAAAGTAGAGGATGGTCAATATTACGATTCTCTATGGCTTGAAGGGCTGATAGAGAATCTGAACAAATGACAAAACCCAGTTCTCCGGACCGGCGGATGTGGGACAGTGCTAACAGTATTGCTTTCAACTCCGCTGTGTACACTGAACACACATCAGGGAGACGTTGTTTGTATGTTCTCCCTGAGGTGACAGCAGCACAGCCTACTTTATTACCATCCTTAGAACCATCAGTATAGATACTTAAAATTTGGATAATTTAACTGAACATCACTAAAACTACTGTGAAAATCCAAAGGGTTGATGGTAGACTTCTTCCCAATCCTGAGAGAAAAGTCAGTTATGGGAGTTTTCAATTCCCATGGTGGAACCTTTGAAATTTTTGACTCAGCTATTGTGTTCAAGTCAATGTTTAAATCCGCCAATAGATGTTTCATGCGAATACCAAAGGTTGGTATCGCATTTGGCCTGGATTCAAACAGACGAACACATTTAGGTTTGAAAACAACATTATGGGCTTGATTGTTCGGTAAAGACTTCAGCTTGAGAGTATACTGAAGAGAAACTTTTTCCGGCCTAGGATAAAGGGAGGGTTCGTTGGCCTCAACATACAGACTCTCCATGGGAGAGGTTCTGAATGCACCGAGACACAAACGCAACACCTGGTTATGGATAGTATCCAAAGCCTTTATGTAGGAGGGTCTGGCTGAGCCATAAACTATCGAACCATAATCGAGCTTTGACCGGACGAGTGCTCTGTATAAACGGAGCAGCATGTCACGATCAGCTCCCCAATCCATATGTGATACTACCTTGAGAAGATTCAGAGCCTTGTGACACTTTGTTATAATGTACTTGATGTGGGGTATGAATGATAGTTTCCTATCAAAGAATACCCCCAAAAACTTGAGTTGTTCCACCAAGGGAATAACTGTACCATTTAACTTTAATTCTGGTTCAGGGTGCAACTTGCGCAAATTGCAGAAATGCATGGACTGACACGATTCGGCGCTATGCGCAGGAATGGAGAGCCATCCGACTGGAGGAAGACATCTACCACCCTATGCCACAGCGCAGACGCAGGCCTAATCGCGTTGTAATAGACGTGGAATCAATACCCAGTATCAAGTATTCCGAGCAAACAAAACAGGGTCCGTTATCCAATCTCATAGTCCGGGGACAGAAAGTCATATCAGGCATACGAAGTGAGAGAAAACAAAAATGACAGGGAAACTCATGAACCCCCGTAAATGGCCATCAGGAGGTGAAATCAGGTGTTCCGGAAAGAGTGAGCATTTCCTGCCCCACTAGTGGCACCCGTCATGAATTCCCCAAAATTAACATGAAAATAGATCTAGTTGCATGGCAGACATGGATTTGCTGTATTTATCAACCAGATCATGATGACGTCCATAGAATTTCTTAAACGCAGCAATAAGTCTTGGTAAAACATATCCTTGTCGTAGCAGTTTAGAGACTAGCTGGGCACTTCGATAGACAAAGTCCTCATATTTGCAACTAGCTCTGGAATAGCGTATAAGTTGAGAAACAAACACACCATATGCCGGTGACATAGGAATGTTGCTGCTTAGAAAAGGGAAATTGACTATGGAAAAATTGAAATCATCACGTTTGTCATATAATCTAGTTGACAGGTTAGAATCATTATCAATCTCCAACCTCAGGTCTAGATAGTTGGAAAAATTAGCGGATTCTGTAGTATCCTTAATTTCAAGTTCCTTAGGATATATGATATCCAAATAATCACCAAACTTGGGATTATTTAGCGACAATACATCATCTATGTATCGGAAAGTGAAATTAAAATTACATGTTAGTTTCTTAGAACCTCCTCTTTGTAAATGTTGGATAAAATCTGATTCATATGAGTATAAAAACAGGTCTGCCAATAATGGTGCACAGTTTGTACCCATGGGAATACCAATAGTTTGTTGAAATATTCGACCACCAAATTCCACAAAAATATTATCAATCAGAAAATTAACCATATTTACCACATCTATTTCAGTATATTTGTATGGGGCATCAGAGTCGCCTTTAACAAAATAAGCGGTATTATATTTAACTACAATATAGTGGTACCGACGTTGTCCCTTTTTAGAGAAAAATGAATTATTGATTAGTTTTTTAAGCTGAGATTTCAGTTCAGAATGAGGTATAGTTGTGTACAAAGTGGAGAAATCAAATGTTTTGATAGACGTTACTTTTGAAAGTGTGTGCGCATGTAGATATTCCAATAAAGATTTGGAATTTTTTAATATCCACATTTGGTTTATACCACTTCTAGAATAGATGGTTTCAGAGTACTTTTGGAGACCCTGTTTAATTTTAGACAATATAGTAGTTAATATTTTAGAAAGGGCTTTGGTAGAACATGATGCTGAACCTGAAATATATCTTTGTTTGTGTGGATTTTTGTGCAACTTTGGGATCCAATATAAGTTCGGTAGATTAGAATCTTTACATGAGGTAGTAATACCAAACGAATGCAATACAGACAAATGATTTGATAAGATATCCTGTTTGGGCACGGTAATGGCTTGGTATGTACTATTGGGATTAGTATTGTTGGCAATACCCAGTTCGTCAAACAGGCACTGTATATAGTATGCTTTACAAACAAAAACAACATTATTAGAAGCTTTATCTGCAGGGACAATGACGAACCTTTCTTGAAGTTTCAACAAACTATTAGTAACCACGGGATCATTGAAGACAGAGCTATATTTAGTACTAACTGACTTTGACAAAACATTGATGCGTTTGTTTGTAAGGCGCTAATAATAACAACAATAATTAATATTGTACTTAATGTAACTTTAAATATCCTTTCCCTATATGTTTTAGTATTGTAAACATGTCCTAATTTGACCTTTGTTCATACGGTTTTAAAAAAGCTAATTCTGTTTGACCCTCGGTTGATCACGCCTGGACATTTCGTTTATTGGGGTACAACAACCAATCGTTGGTTTGTGTAATTTGTTATCAACCTGCTCATCCCAGATGAGCAGACTGCCATTCTGCGTACAAGTACGTGTGGATGAGCAGCTTGAAATCAGAATGTGGCACCCTGGAAAATGTGACGTCCAGATCAAGAGCTGCCCTGGCAGCCTTGTCGGCACGTTCATTCCCAGGAATGTCCACATGACTGGGTACCCAACAAAATACCACAACTTTATGCATTTGAAAAGTACGTTGATGTTCAGTTAAAATATCCAAAAGTAGAGGATGGTCAATATTACGATTCTCTATGGCTTGAAGGGCTGATAGAGAATCTGAACAAATGACAAAACCCAGTTCTCCGGACCGGCGGATGTGGGACAGTGCTAACAGTATTGCTTTCAACTCCGCTGTGTACACTGAACACACATCAGGAAGACGTTGTTTGTATGTTCTCCCTGAGGTGACAGCAGCACAGCCTACTTTATTACCATCCTTAGAACCATCAGTATAGATAAACTTAAAATTTGGATAATTTAACTGAACATCACTAAAACTACTGTGAAAATCCAAAGGGTTGATGGTAGACTTCTTCCCAATCCTGAGAGAAAAGTCAGTTATGGGAGTTTTCAATTCCCATGGTGGAACCTTTGAAATTTTTGACTCAGCTATTGTGTTCAAGTCAATGTTTAAATCCGCCAATAGATGTTTCATGCGAATACCAAAGGTTGGTATCGCATTTGGCCTGGATTCAAACAGACGAACACATTTAGGTTTGAAAACAACATTATGGGCTTGATTGTTCGGTAAAGACTTCAGCTTGAGAGTATACTGAAGAGAAACTTTTTCCGGCCTAGGATAAAGGGAGGGTTCGTTGGCCTCAACATACAGACTCTCCATGGGAGAGGTTCTGAATGCACCGAGACACAAACGCAACACCTGGTTATGGATAGTATCCAAAGCCTTTATGTAGGAGGGTCTGGCTGAGCCATAAACTATCGAACCATAATCGAGCTTTGACCGGACGAGTGCTCTGTATGAACGGAGCAGCATGTCACGATCAGCTCCCCAATCCATATGTGATACTACCTTGAGAAGATTCAGAGCCTTGTGACACTTTGTTATAATGTACTTGATGTGGGGTATGAATGATAGTTTCCTATCAAAGAATACCCCCAAAAACTTGAGTTGTTCCACCAAGGGAATAACTGTACCATTTAACTTTAATTCTGGTTCAGGGTGCAACTTGCGCAAATTGCAGAAATGCATGGACTGACACGATTCGGCGCTATGCGCAGGAATGGAGAGCCATCCGACTGGAGGAAGACATCTACCACCCTATGCCACAGCGCAGACGCAGGCCTAATCGCGTTGTAAGGCGCTAATAATAACAACAATAATTAATATTGTACTTAATGTAACTTTAAATATCCTTTCCCTATATGTTTTAGTATTGTAAACATGTCCTAATTTGACCTTTGTTCATACGGTTTTAAAAAAGCTAATTCTGTTTGAACCCTCGGTTTCCTCTGTTATTATTGAAAATCAATATCTCTTCATAGATCGATTGTATCATGCATCCATAAATAATATAAAAAGTGAATAAATAATAATAATACTGATATTAATAATGGATAATTGATAATAAATATTGATAATAATGTATTGGACACAGAGACGTGGTGGAGGAGCCGATAGCAGCGCGGGTCGCGAGGAGACGCAGGGGGATCCCACCTATATAGACAGGTAACTGGCGATTAGCATCATTTCCATAAATACAAGGGGTATCATCAACATCATGGAACAGGTTAATAGTTCTACGTATAGAATTCTCGATGAGGGTCAGACTACGCAAATGATGGTACACCTGTTGAATATATACTGACATCTTTTGTGGGTTTCTTTGAAATCATGTTTCTCATCGAATGGATAATAAAAGCACGATCTGCAAAGCGTGCACAGAATAGACTTCGGTAAGCTCTTCTTTGAAAAAAAAAAGACTCGGAAACACGTTGCAATTTATACCAGTATCTTCATTTATTTTGTACGTAAAATATAAATTGGTACATTGGTTACAGTGTAATAAAATACATTATTGGACAATTAGTCCCTACATGCAGTTCATATGCGTTTGCCTCTCTTGGTCTTTCTGGCTGGCGGCGGTTCCTCGTCATGCGTCTGCGTAGCTTGATCCCTCTTTAAGGGCTCCCCGTGTTGTTCTATACTTCCCCTGCTCAGATAAAGGCGCAACCACTCGGATGCTGTCATATTTATGTAGATGCCCCTCTCCAGGAGCATCCACTTGAGGCGCATCCCTTGCCCCTCCTCCGGGTAACTGATTAATTTCGCCCTCCGGAGTATGTCGCCCTCGCACGCCGTCGAGCTGGTGACGGCGCCGTTCAGTTCTTCTATTCTGTCCTCTTTCAGGATTTCTCGCATCAGTTCTTTGAATATAACTGCCTTTATAGTACACCCTTTCTCTGTAATAACGTCAAAGCAAACGTAAGGTTGTTTGATGGTCGACGTCTTGAGATGACACATGGTTCTGTCGCTGAGCTTGATTGTCTGAAATGATAAGAATAATAAAATAGTTTAATTTCTATTTCAGTAGCGGCGAGGTGGTGTAGGGAGTAAAGACTGACGTACAGCCGAGGATGTTTGTAGAAGATGTGTGACTGCGATATGAATATCCATGGAATTTTGCGTTTGTGCTTTTGTGGCGTTGCTACAATTTGCTACCTGTGATATGTACCCAAGGTATTCCCCGTTGTGACTGCGATATTATCTTTACATGTATTGATGCGGTGTATATAAAAACTAGTAAAATGTCTAGAATATCCCCGACATTTTGTGCGATTGTCCTCTCGAGTTCTGTCACAAAATGAGAAAAGTTTACATTAAAAAGGTTCAGAAAATAGTAGTTGCATTTCACTGGTTTAAAAACTAACTCCATTCCACATATAAGGTATGATATGCTTTTTCTCGACCGCAGTTTTTTATTCAACACCTTCTAAACTGAGTTGGAAATATATGCGATTGTTCATGCAATGTGTTTTGAATGCGGTTGTGTTTTTTGTTGCAACGTTGCTACAGTTTACTACTTATATATACCCAAGATATTTTATACATGTATTCTTGTGATGTATATGAAACACTTGTAATAAATATCCCTGGCATTTTATGCGATTGTCCGTTCTAGTTCTTTCACAAATGGGAGAAGTTTACTACAAAAAAAAGTCAGAGAATGAAAGTTGCATCTCATTGGTAAAAAATCAGTTTCACATGAAGATCAGACACGTTTTTTTTTCAACTATTATTTTAACACCTTTGAGTTGGAAATTCACCTTCACGGCCAATGTTTACTTTCCGTACAAAATTGGGGTAGCATGAATTCCGACTAATTCACGTATTCACATCATGTCTATGCCCATACGAAATGAACCAATTGCACTGTTATCGAACCAGAAGACGTTTTTTCGGGTGTATTCAAATTAATTATTTGAAAGCAATGTTTCACTCAAACATCAAATAGAGTAAATTTTGTTCAGAGCTTAAAATTTAACATTTGGGTAGATTGCTAGTTTTTTTTTCATAGAGGTAAAGTTCTGAAACTTGATTGAAAATTGCAGCTTGATACGTGGCATACAAAATGCCACGTTAATTCTCGGATCAAAACAAATCTATGGCCAAAACATGTCCGAATTCATAAAGATATCGACTGTGCAATTGTTCCACTATTAAGACATGAAGAAAAACTTACCTGATTGTTCCTGATCAGGAAACCTGATTTTCCTGATTGTGACTGGGTCCTATCCCGTGAAACTTCTATTCCTGGATGATCAGTGCTGATGTACACGAGTTCTCCGTATGGACAGTGTCCAGGTCACTCCAAGTCTCTGAATTTATAGTCTGACTGCTTCGATAAGAGGCCGTGCAGTGTTGTGGGACAATCACCAGACAAAATATATTCTTTGTTTTAACAGTTCACTAGGTCGTATAATTTCATACGAGATGTAATCTTGTAGTATAAGGCCCACGTGATGCATATTTTATCGGGGAAGAAGAAGAAATAAAGCTTAACGGCACTTTGGGCTCAAGAAGGCCATTTCAGTGCCAAACAAGGATATAAAAGTAGTATCAAGAATGATAAATCCGCAAGTTCTACAACTAAAAAGTTGTAGTGAACAGTAAAAGCTTACAAGGTTAGTGGTGAAGAATTGATGACTAGATCTAGACTCAAAGGAATTGACTAGATTTGTATGTCTAAAAATAGAAATATACCCCAATTTCCCGAAGGAAATTGAGGATTTCATAAATATTAATATCACTGAAAACATCATATATTGACTGACACTCATAATTTATCGGGGAAAACATTACTGTTATCGGATATTTAGCAGCCACTCTTCTCCGCTATACAGCGACCGTATTTATATTTTCTACATTTCACAATAAAATCCCCCAGCCCCAGAGCTATTTTGGAGGTTCAGCGATTTTCGAAGTTCAGAGTTGATGTAAAAAGTATCGGATGACTAACGGTTAATTTGGGATCTATTGAAGCGTATGAAGAAGAAGAAATAAAGCTTAACGGCACTTTGGGCTCAAGAAGGCCATTTCAGTGCCAGACAAGGATATAAAAGTAGTATCAAGAATGATAAAACCGCAAGTTCTACAATTAAAAAATTGTAGTGAACAGGAGGAAGACAAAACAGGCTCGAATGTCTGCTGTCCAAATAGAAGCAGTGAGTGACAAACTGGAAAAATATCAAGGAATGTGTTCCCAAGATGAAGGAATAAATTTCAACGGCACTTTGGGCTCAAAAAGCCATTCAAGTGCCAAACCAGAAAAGTAAAATAACAACTAGACGTGTAGACAACCATATTCAAGTGAACTTTACCGTATGAACGTGTTCTTGTTTCTAGGCAGCCTCTGAGTCTCCTGTCACCTAGGAGGAGACCAGCAGTGAAGTGGACACGAGGCAGGGAAGGTTGCTGGTATGTAGATGGTTCATTTGTTCCAAACTTCACCATATCCACTTGTTATTGTCTATAGCCAACATTTCATGGTAACTTGTAACATGAAGATGTTGTCTGTAAAACTTAACTTGAATCGTGTTGTGAAGTTATGGGCAATATTTGGTGTAGAATACCATATAGTTATAGGCAAAAATCTGTGTGAACCTTGCCGTATGGACTTGTTCTTGTTTCTAGGCAGCCTCTGGGTCTCCTGTCACCAACGTGGTATGCCAGGATACACAAAAGACAAAGAAGATCTAGTGGCAGAGGACATGGGTTGTCAGGGCTGACGTGGCCGTGTTTAACACTGATCTATATCCATGATCTCTACAGGCAAAGATGTGTGAAGTATTCGTCAATATACTGACAAAAGAAACTACAAATTATGAAATATCCTAAACTTCATGCTCAGATCTACGTCTACATTTCAGGATTGAATTGACAGCTACAAGTAAAAGAAGATAGAATAAAGTTTAATGGCAAGTAAAAATGAACTTCTCACCTGTCAAGATAGTCCGGATTTCGAAAAGAGCGAGAAGTGAAGATGATCTTTTCAGATCAGAAAATCTCCACAAACATGGTATGAAATCCCAAATTGATCTTACTTGGAGTATATTTCTCTATCACATGACAATTTTTTGATTTAACCACTGATGTATGTTCCACACTTAACAAATTTCAATATTAAAGACTCTCACCATTTCAAATTAAATATCATTTTTCGATTAATTTGTTTACAAAGCATATTGATTCTACACAGCTGGCACCAGCCGTCGGGAAATGTTGGCAGTTACTTAGGAGTGGAGCGAGGCCAACAATGAAAGGAAGAAAATTTTCCAGGAGCGAGCGTAGGTGCGGCGCAAACAGCTTGACCGACTAAGAGAAACCAGCACAAAATTCAAGTCGTTATTGCAGCTTTGCCAACTGCAGGACTATGGGGCCCCACGATGACAAGGGCCATCGATTTGGAGTATGCCAAGCGGGACGTCCAATACCAGTTTATGGCAACATGTTATTTATATACATTGACAATGCATCCGGAATTTGCATGTACTGACACACACTAGGAATATCCTATATGTAATAAATTGATGATTCTAATTGTAGACATAACTAATGCTGAAAACATTTTATTTTCAATTCACTGGAACTGAAGCCGTTACAACCGACCCACACAAATAATACGGGGAAATGTGCATTCAATCAGAAATACAGTGAGTTGCAAATGTACTACCCTCGAATTTTTTGAAGCTAGATGCAGTTTGTCCGGGATCAAACCGTTGACCTACCAAGAAATGAAGGATGGGCAGCTGAGGGCCATTGACTCCCCACCTGGCTTGTCAGTGACGAAACCTGCTTCTATAGCTCTGCCGCAGAAGGAAGAGCCGATCCAAAACCAACACAACCAGCAGTGCTAGAACCCTGTGTCCATTTGACCAGTGCTGCACACGCTAGAATGTTGGACACTATTCTTGGCTTTTACACAATAAATTATCTGAAGAAGAATACATTGCATATTATACAACAACACAATGAAACAATGTCTCCCACCAACTCAAGAAGAAGATCCTCGCTGACGAATATGTGGACCTGTCGCTACTCCTTCCTTCATGCCCCACAGCAAACTCCGTGTATGTCATGAAGTTAGACAACAACTTCAACATAAAGCTGGAGAAACAGACCCCAAGCTCCTGGTGTCATTAGACCAGTGGAATCAAGCTTTCAACACATACACAACAACCTATGTCGAGTGTGCACATTCCACAAGTTCAGCCGTCAAGATCACCAAATCTCTTCTCACCTACAAATCCCAAATTGCACACATGGCTATGATCATCACTTTAGGAAGAAGAAGGAATAAAGTTAAACGGCACGTTGGGCTCATGAAGGCCATCTCAGTGCCAATAGAGGATATAAAAGTAGCATCACTTTAGGAAAGAACGCAATTTGTGCAATGGTGTACATAAAAGGGCCGCCAACGGCGAGCTCATCTGGTGGGTGGCGAAAGGGACTAACCAGTCCTGGGAACGATTAATGGATGTTGACGGGGTACACTTGAATTCAGCACGGAAAGAACGCAATTTGTGCAATGGTGTACATAAAAGGGCCGCCAAGTGCGAGCTCATCTGGTGGGTGGCGAAAAAAGGACTAACCAGTCCTGGGAACGACTAATGGATGTTGACGGGGTACACTTGAATTCAGCACGGATGTCGCTGTACTATCGGGTAGTTAGAGGGGCTTTCCTTCATCCTATTCACCAAAGTTGCGCCATTCAGGCACCGTAAAGTACCTAATAGACAAGCAGTGCGTGATTGGGAGGGCTGGGGTGCGCGTTTATTTACTCACGAAATAACATAAATTCAGGCGCTTCTCTTGAGATATGCAGATTCGCAAATATACGGTAGCACGCACATGGCTTTATTTACACGGAAAAAGGAAGAATAAAGCTTAACGGCACTTTGGGCTCAAGAAGGCTTATTTACATGGAAGTTTACTTGGCCAGTGTGCACATGCGCATTTGAGTCCTCCGGCAATGGCATCTCCTGACACTGGTGCTGAATACAAACATATAAATTCATTGATTTGTGGCTTTCATGTGTATAAAAAAAACTGTATCCCAGATATCAAGAGGACGGTGCATGAATGCGTTCAAAGCGCTCTCGCGACCACTGTTCTGAAGTCAAGCGTAGCCACATCAAAGACCAGTGAACAGCAGGGGATCGGTTTGCATACGAGCAGTGGAGAAGAAGAAGGAAAAAAAGCTTAACGGCACTTTGGGCTCAAGAAGGCAATTCCAGTGCCAAACAAGGATATAAAAGTAGTATCAAGAATGATAAAACCGCAAGTTCTACAATTAAAAATTTGTAGTGAACAGTAAAAGCTTACAAGGTTAGTGGTGAAGAATTGATGACTAGATCTGGACTTAAAGGCAGTGGAGAACAGTTGTCTGAGGGCGGAGAGCAAAAAGGCAGCCCGGGGGCTAGTTTGCCAACAGGTGATCAGATGTCTGCCCTTTTTAATGAACAGAGTGTACAATACACAAAGTGAGACCTTGTCCCTCTCCTATAACTTTCCGATTGATAACAGGCTTCCCTCATCGGAATTTGGGCCAATGAGTTTGTGGACCTGGCATGTCTATTGAAGCCTAACGACCTGGATCAGTTTTCCTTATCTATGTCGACATTAGGGGCGGTTGTGCCTCACTCCTAATCGTAAGGGAAAGTCACACTCCATCGATGAATGGTTGTTGGCATTCAATATATGTATAGACAATCCAAATTTTGGATTGGTGTACACAGACACAAAAGAAGAAGAAAGAGGTAAGGCATTTGGCATGAAGTACTTTGTATCACGTTTTGGTCCACCATTAACTTATAATTAATCAAGCCACAATTCCCCTAGGAAACATTGCAACCCACGGTTGGTCTTTGATCCCGGTTCACTTCCAGAAGTTCCCACCGCATGTCTCTGCCCAGTCAGCATGGTCAAGTGTTCTTTCAGTCGCCAGACGGTTAACACATAGCGATTTCTCTGCTCGTCATGAAATCAAGACACGATTCGAAAGTATCTTTCCGCGATACACATTCATTGTCAGGCTTTGGGGACAAAGCATCATATATTGACTGACACTCGAAGAACATGCGTACATATTGGAAGGCCTGACCAGATGGAATGAATACCGGGCTGTACAGGATGCTCAAGGAGCGACAGCTAACCTGCACTGATACTCCGGGACCTTAATCAAAGTTGTCAACCAGCTCAGTATGAAGGTCTTTGGGAAAAAACAGGTCCTATTCCACAAAGCCCCTGGAGTGTTCACATGCAAGTTTATTTGCACATGGCCTTGACAAACCCATCAATCTGAAGATAATCTTTAACTGCTTTGCACTTCATATTGCATTATATAGTGGCATTTACTAAAATTCAACAGTGATGAAGTTATTTATAGACACTATTACTAACAGGAGAGCTCCTAGGTGTTGAGTATTTGTTCTAACAAACTGGGCAAATACTCAATATCGCACCGATGGACGAAAGCGATGAGGCCACCCCAGATGTTGACTCAGCTATTGTGTTCGAGTCTATATTTAAATCCGCCAATACGTGTTTCATGCATATACCAAAGGAAAGAATAGGACTGAAACACGGACATAACTGTTCCATTTCACAGATCACAAATATTCCAAATATTGAGAGAAGAAGGAATACAGTTTAATGCACATTGGGCTCAAATATTAAGAGAGGTACGACATAAAGAGCAAGCATAGGGTTGAAGAAGAAAAAAAGCTCAACGGCACTTTGGGCTCAAAAAGGCCATTTCAGTGCCAAACAAGGATATAAAAGTAGTATCAAGAATGATAAAACCGCAAGTTATGCAATTAAAAATTTGTAATGAACAGTAAAAGCTTACAAGGTTAGTGGTGAAGAATTGATGACTAGATCTAGACTCAAAGGCGTTGACTAGAATTTATGTGTCTAAAAATAAATATATACCCCCATTTCCCGAAGGAAATTGAGGATTTTATAAATATTAAAATCATTGAATAAATCATATATTGATTGACACTCGTAGAACATGCGACGAGTGTCAGCCAAATCTTGACAATGTACCAGGATATGTTCAATGGTCAGCCACTCTTGACAGGGCACACACACAGGGGCCTCCTCCCCACGGAGCAGGTAACCATGAGTAAGGTATGTATGCCCTATACGAGCCCGTGACATGACCAGCTGATCACGCCTGGACATTTCGTTTATTGGGGTACAACAACCGAGCGTTGGTTTGACTTTGTGTAATTTGTTATCAACCTGCTCACCCAAGAATGACTGCCATTCTGCGTACAAGTATGTGTGAATGAGCAGCTTGAAATCAGAATGTGGCACCCTGGAAAATGTGACGTCCAGATCAAGAGCTGCCCTGGCAGCCTCGTCGGCACGTTCATTCCCAGGAATGTCCACATGACTGGGTACCCAACAAAATACCACAACTTTATGAATTTGAAAAGTACGTTGATGTTCAGTTATAATGTCCAAAAGTAGAGGATGGTCAATATTACGATTCTCTATGGCTTGGAGGGCTGTTAGAGAATCTGAACAAATGACAAAACCCACTTCCCCGGACCGGCGGATGTGGGACAGTGCCAACAGTATTGCTTTCAACTCAGCTGTGTACACTGAACACACATCAGGGAGACGTTGTTTGCATGTTCTCCCCGAAGTGACAGCGGCACAGCCTACTTTATTACCATCCTTAGAACCATCAGTATACATAAACTTAAAATTTGGATAATTTAACTGAACATCATTAAAACCACTGTGAAAATCCAAAGGGTTGATGGTAGACTTCTTCCCAATCCTGAGAGAAAAGTCAGTTATGGGAGTTTTCAATTCCCATGGTGGAACCTTTGAATTTTTTGACTCAGCTATTGCGTTCAATTCAATGTTTAAATCCGACAATAGATGTTTCATGCGAATACCAAAGGTTGGTATTGCATTTTGCCTGGATTCAAACAGACGAACACACTTAGGTTTGAAAACAACATTATGGACTTGATTGTTCGGTAGAGACTTCAGCTTGATGGTATACTGAAGTGAGAGTTTTTCCCTCCTACGATAAAGGGAGGGTTCGTTGGCCTCAACATACAGGCTCTCCATGGGAGAGGTTCTGAATGCACCGAGACACAAACGCAACCCCTGGTTATGGATGGTATCCAAAGCCTTTATGTAGGAGGGTCTGGCTGAGCCATAAACTATCGAACCATAATCGAGCTTTGACCGGACGAGTGCTCTGTATAAACGGAGCAGCACGTCACGATCAGCTCCCCAATCCATATGTGATACTACCTTGAGAAGGTTCAGAGCCTTGTGACACTTTGTTTTAATGTACTTGATGTGAGGTTTGAATGATAGTTTCATATCAAAGAATACCCCCAAAAACTTGAATTGTTCCACCAAGGGAATAACTGTACCATTTAACTTTAATTCTGGTTCAGGGTGCAACTTGCGCAAATTGCAGAAATGCATGCAGACAGTTTTCTCGTAAAGATATCTTAATTTTAGTCTACGACTGGTAATGAGTCAAAGTTATAGGCAGCCACGGTTCGCAAAACCGGGTGACGGGGGACCAGGCTCCTCTGCTGCGGCATCTGGAGAGGAACAAGGTGCAACTGTCCGAGGAGGACGTGGCGGAGGTCGTGGACGAGGTCCACCAAAGGATTGGCATCCTGAGGGTCCCGGCCGAGGACAAGAACCTCACCCAGCGTGTGATCCTTCGTCTAGTGGACGAAAGTGTCAAGTTTGGTGAGCCCAAGCCCTATGGATGCATTAAAGTCCTGTATTACTTTCTCGGACTTTCTCGGACTTTCACCTATGCATGAGTGAATACCTCTTGTGTATCAGAAGGCAACAGTGAGAGTGGAGACGACCTTGGACCGAATGCGCGATCCCGACAACAAAACATCCACCAAAGCTATCCAACATTGTGTTGGGGTTGAGATTAAGCTTTTCCAAGATAGACCGGATCATGAAATTAGAACCCTTACATGTCATTAATTATATAAGAAAGCGCCAAACATGGACACAAGATGGAAAATACATACTTCGAGAAGCTGCTTAACTAGATGTGTTCATGTTTGTATCCCGAATCAATTTGAAGATCTCGAATGTATAAGGCTTGAGATGTATGTGAACTCTGGAATATTTCACAGGCTGCGGCAGAAGAAGAAGAAAAAGAAGAAGAAATAAAGTTCAACGGCACTTTGGGCTCAAGAAGGCCATTTCAGTCAGGCTGCGGCAGAAAAAGGCAGTGAAATATTCATGCCTTGAGTACTAGAGATGGTCAAACACATCTGGTGCTGTTCTGAACATGCCAATGGATCTCGGCTCAAAACGTTCAGCTTTTGATGGATTTTCGATTGGAATCGATATCTTCTGTACGATGTGCTTTGGGTGTGGGCACTACATCATGTCATGGACGGGCATGAGTGGGCTGTCAGTGGCTGTGATCCTAGGGCATGTGGACACTTTCCATTCCCGGAGGAGGACAAGATACAGGATTATATGGACTTGAAGGCTCACATCAAACTAAAGAACATCATGTTTGCCATGAAGTTCATGACAGCATTCAACATTATGTCAACTCCAGGCGCAAGACTTCAACTTCAGACAGTTTGAAGAGAATGACCTGGACACCAACACCAAACTTGGGCTGGGACGTGTTTCGTGTTATGAGTGACATGCCTCCTGAAAGTCCCCATTACCCACCACCAACAAAGTACTAGTATGTTTACGGTTGACTTGTGGGTGAATGATTAGTATACGTATAACAATCGTGAATCTCCATCATAAGCCACCTTTTGTCAAGACTGAAGAAATAAATATGCATGCATTTTTATAGGGCTTCCATGCTTCCAGAATTGGGCAGTTAGCACAATCCCAAGACCAGGTAGTCATGCTACTGCCTTTCTGTTAAAGCAGCTGACTTCGAATCACCTTCAATAATTTTTCAAATTACACACCCATATTTTTTTGCAGAAAACAACCCACTAAAGTTATACAATCTTGTATCCACCCACACTTCTCACCACATCAGCAAGCACATGCGAAAATCGATAGAACCAATACTGTTATAATTGTAAACATGCCGAGATCTTCATCCATCAAAACCCACTGGCTGTGTTTGTTTTGATGCATGACGTCACCTTCAGCGGCTTGCGCGCGTTGATTTTGTGGGATTGTGTATGCCTGCTGTACACTTCAGAGAGCGTGGATTTTGAAATAGGAAATGGCGTCCAAGCGAAAGTTCGATAAAAGTTTTGGGAGGATATTGAGCAATTCCGCTAGAAAACGAGCAAGGATACAACAAAGAAAAGGCATTCAAGCGACAAGGATCGTGTCGAATAAACAATACACGCGATGGAAACAGATCAGAGAAGAAAACGGGCTCAAAACACACGAGGAAACGGCAAAGTTCCCGATCGATTGTTAAGTCAACCTGTCAGTCAGCCTGAGCGATGCGGAGCCCCGCGTCGCTCAGGCTGCCTGTCAGTCAGTGTCATGCAATTACCAGATTACTTTGACTTTGAGTTAGGCCAGACGGTGACCGTTGGTGAGTGCATGCATGGTGATTGGTGACTGTCTCAGCTCAGTTGTCAGTCAGTCGTATTTATATCAGTATTTGTTTACAAATTGCAAAGATAAGTTGATAACCAGTCAGTGAGATATCTTTTCCGTACGAAGAGTTACGACAAGTTCAGACAAATAGGCCTACCCATCCCTATATTTTAGTTCCAATTCAGCACAATAGTCTGCCTGTAGATGCTACCTGGATCTGCTTGGCCTAATTCCGTAATCTGTCTCGGAGATAGGCAAATATAACAACCCCCCCCCCCCCCCCACACACACACACACACACACACACACTCTTCCCATTCTCAATCAGACCCACTGCCATCAGGCTAGTGTCCACCATAAATGATTGTATGAAATTGATATGTCAGATGTGCACTGCCACTAAATCTGGCAAGCCTATCTCAATCTCAATCAAAAGGCAGGTGGGTGAGAATACTAAAATATCGATCGAAAATAAAGGTTCACCATGGATCAGGGTCCCACACTGCCACCGTCATTGACTCGCATGGTATCGCACCGTCAAAATCAATTCAGGACCTCCCCTTGGACCCGCCACACACACAAATGGCACAGTTTTGATGACACTTGTGGTGTCGGAGATAAACCAGTATTGCAAGACAAACAATGCCATATGCATACAAACACCTTGTCAACAGTGTGGCAATCCCCATACTGCAACCAGTCATCCAAAAATCGTAGCATCCACAAATTGACACATCCTAAATCTTCACGACAATATTAAAGGACAAAATTCACTGTATAGGGAGTGGCAATCTATCTGACTGACAACACAACAATTATACCCATAGTTGATATACAATGTTTATAACTACTACATGTAGGTAGTGATTTTCCAACCTCGCTGTCTTCGACAACTTCTTCTCAATATGAATAGACAGTTCAGTGAAGAGCTAAGGTCATTTTGTGCTGAAGATGTTGTATGCGAAAAGTAATTATGATATTTAATTACTATCAACGAATGCTTTCATTTTGCAGTTACATGCAACATCATGTAGTCACATCAACGCCAAAAGTTGGTCATGACGACATAAAACAGACTACTCCCCCTGTGTCCAGCGTAGATGATTCTCAGACAGAAACAGCAAGTACAGTTTCCGGAATTGGAATCATGAAGTCCTCCGAGACATTGGATCTGGAAAAAACTGTCGCATTCGAAGAGACTGCCAGGCAGCACTACCCACCCATCAAAAAGAGATTGTTGGAATACTACACTGCCGGGTAAGTACCATTAAATGATCGACTTATCAGACCACACCAAAAGGCTTTGATATATGGACTTTCTGATCAAATATTCCCACCAGTAATTCTTATAAATAAAGTACATGTATGCGGATTTTCAACTAAACTTTTTGCATGTGTTTATTTTTTGAGTAATGAATAAAGTATTCACTCATAAATTCTCTGTTTAGAGATCCCAAGCTCAGTCGAGATAGGGCAATCCATATTACCACATTTTTTACAGCTCGACAACAGACTCAGATGTAAATCTACTGTATTTTTGGTAATAGATTGATACCTACATGTACCTGTTGCACAGTTTTTGGCAGAGAACGACCCTTCGTTCAACCCTGACGATGAAGAGGAAGAAGAAGAAGAAATAAAGCTTAACGGCACTTTGGGATCAAGAAGGCCATTTCAGTGCCAAACAAGGATATAAAAGTAGTATCAAGAATGATAAAACCGCAAGCTCTACAATTAAAAATTTGTAGTGAACAGTAAAAGCTTACAAAGATCAGCAGTGGTATTATGTATATGAATTATTAATAGAAAGGTACAGGTTAAACCAGGGAGCAGGGCTAGAGTATTAGTAGTACTATGATGATGATTACAGTCATATGGCATGTTATGAAACCTGTCATTAGCATGTACCAATACTTAAGGCCTAAAAAAAAATAGTTTTCTGTTTCTCCTTCCCGCCCGCCTGTGTTCAAAAGCAGCCTCCCGGATTATTTTATTCGCGATTCTCGAATAAAAAATAAAAAGTGTTCCTGCCCCTATTTTGAGGATAGTGAATGATCGAGAAACCGATTCACAGCATGCAACTTAGGCATATATTTAACTTATCTCCTTGTTTTCACTCTCCGCCAAATGAGACGAAGACGCTACCAGTTTTCAAACACAGTTATTCTATGTGGTTACGTGTATGTAATAATACATATACAATTGTGATCAAGAATTGATTTACTATATTCCTCATGTTCTACTTCAAAGGACATATTAACTGATAGAACGGTTCTCAACAATTACTCATCATTGAAATATAGTATCAACTGACGGTTTTTGATAATAATACTACTAGTACACAGAATCATCCTGTCTGTGCTGACTGCTATAATGATGGCACACCAGTAGTGCAAATGTACATGGCCAAGAGGTTTCTTAGCAGTCTGTGCTGACTGCTATAATGATGGCACACCAGTAGTGCAAATGTGCCCGGCCAAGAGGTTTCAAGCCCATATAAATCAAGCCTCTAGAAATGAGATCATTAACGTCCTGTGTTACTCATGATTTCAATTCAAATGGCTTGATTTATTTGGGCTCGAATGCGTCTGTGAGCAAGTGTTTTTCAATCAATCAATAAATCAAATTTATTTTCAGATGTGTGAAATGTCGTCTCACCAAAAATAAAAAATAAAAAGTGCCTCCCTACCCAGTTTTGAAAAAATAGGAGGACGAGAAACAGAAAATTACTTTTCTTAAGCCTAACACTGGTTTCAGCCCTGTCTACCGAGACTATTAACACCTTCCGTTCTCTGGAAGCACATAACTTTTTCACGAGTGGGTGGGTCTGACAGACTTCCATCTCAACCCTATATCAGAGTTCATCCTCCTAAAGGCGATGTCGATCCCATGTGAAGTACGATTGTTATAGATATTGGTGAATTATTATCACGTATTACTGTTAAACCTAAAGTAAGTATTATGCTATTTTGCTAAAGTAAGTATGACAGCTATTTTCTACAATTGATCGTTTTTTTAGGACGAATACAGTTTCAATGCGTTACTTTAGCAACAGTATATTGTCAAAATCGCAGAGGAAGATATTTTCTGCTCACAGCACGGGCATGCGTCACCAGTAGTGCAAAGATAGGTTGTGGTTGGTTCGTGACAATCTGGTAAATTGGGCTCTGGAGGAGATCAGTTAGGCATCACAAGGGCGAAATACCCTGGTGCAACAAAATCAGTCCCTGTTGGAGCACAAAGAGTGACTAACATGTTGAAGAATCGATCCGTGCCCTGGGCCACGAAGTCTTACTTGTGTGGCCACTCCCTCTGCTGTAACCCGGATCTATCCATGGAGTCCCACTCAATTAACAATGCTCGACAGCACTGTTTTTTTCTGAGTGATATGCATGGATTTTGCTTGACACTGGGTTGCATTTTGAGATTTTAAGATTTTGGTATCAGTTTGGTATTGATATATATTTTTGTACACAGGAGACTCAATGCTCTTGATGCTGGCATGATAGTTTATGACTGCAGTGCAATGTAGTGTAGTACAGTAATACAGTGTATATTTGTGAATGATACTGTACTTATTGGAGCTGCTGATTACCGGACCTATGATCCCATTTTTTTATAATAAGGTGTATAATTGGAATGATATTTGGAGGTAGTGGAGGACCAATCTAGTCAAGCGTTTCTCCAGGCACACGGGTGGTTTGCGAGTCACCATGGGTGGCCAAGTACAGTGATCTCTGACAAAGACGGATCATTTGTCAGAAATTGGAAGAAAACAACTGTAACGTCTGATTCAAGAAGGCAGAAAACAGATACAAGATCTGGCATTATGGTGGTAATAGATCGATACTTACATTCATTCAGTAGCCTTTTAACATGTGATTAGGCACGTATATATTCGTCCTATGTTTATTTCATGGAGTTTGTTTCGGTTGTTGGGCAGTTGTATACTAATTCCACCAGGTGTTCAGGCGAAACAATTGCATTTAACACACTGTCTGTCCCTGGTGACGCCAGTATATCTTTGGATAAACTATTTTGCCGGGCTTCTGTTTCTACTGCGAAATAATTATATTTTACGTTTGTTATTGGGGTCATCAAAATGTGGCTGCATTGGTGGTAAAAGACTGATTCTTACATACAAACCTTCGCAACACTCCGCCAAGTGCAATGGAAGTTCATCATCCCCCCAAAGTCCACACCAGGGCGGGTTCTATGAGAGTCTCATCAAGCAGATCAAACATGCACTGAAGGTGGCATGGAGTGAGCAACTGTCAACTGTCTCCTCAGAAACCAAGGGTCTAGTGAACAGAGGAGACGGAAGGCATTCCTGCAGAGGTACTACCCGATCATCACCCAAGAGTACCAGGAATCCTGTGACACCGCCATGCTGGAAGAGGTCGCCAAGACACCAGCGTTGTTGCACTGGGGGAGAGGACTCACAAACTTCTCTCCCATGTGCACATCACCAAACAAGACGACCATGTGACACAGAGACATGAGACGCTCGGCACCTCCAAACTCCTGGAGGAGTTGGAGAGCAAAAATGTGGTAGTCACAACAGTGACACACGACAGAAACATGGTTGTTAACGAAATGATCAGATCGCGACCACCGATGAAGAACCAAAATGACTTATGGCATGGCATAAAGAACCTAAAGAAATATCTTGTGACCATCAGTACGGGACCAAAGTATAAGCATGGGAAAAGCTGGCACACTCAGCTCATGGACAAAGTGGACCCAGTGGCAAACCACTTCCACTGGGCAATGCCACATTGTACAGTGAGTTCGCAAGATAGCACTAACAGATGGCACCTGTTCTGTATGAACTATAGTTCTTGTTTTTCTGCTTTCATTTCTGGAATATAGTCGCATCCACACCAAAACGGCTGCTCCTCAGCCACGAGGTGTCACGAGGACAATCCGTTGCATTTCCAGGAGTTGTGTATCATGATGGACGACAGTGATATAGACATCACGAATGGACCAGCTTGCCTTTTCTCTATGTAGTGCGTGTATGGGATTGAATATCCCAATGGACTCAAACACCATGAAATTCCTAGAGAAATACCTGGCCAAGTTGGTGTTCCAGGAAAGACCCCGAAAAACTCACTGATGTAGTTTGATGTCCATTTATTACTGTGGTGCGTTGTATTGCATTGTGCATTGTAGTGTGCGTGGATCAAATACTAAGTAGACTCATATATTTTTGTGCAATGATTTGTTAGTTTTATCAGGAAGTGTATCAATAAAATGTACTGTTAATCACATCTTATTGTATATAGGAAATTGTCCCATGTTAAAGAATTCACCAGAGTTATGGAATGATTAGCACTTGAACGACCCCCGTAGAGTATTTCTATGTAGGAAATATTTTCCACGACAAGGCTGTCTTTGTCAGTGTGTTATTATTTTGGTTCCAGTAGTTTATATCATGCAGAATCTCAGAATCAAGTATCTTCCGGTGTTAATCTATAACTGTGGCCCAATACTCTTGGCGATACAAACATTTAAAGATGGCATTTTTTTTTTAAATTGCATACTCATCAAAATCATAATAGCGTCCTTTTTCCCCAATGGGTGGCTGTCTACTTGCTGCCTGTGATACCCACAGCAGACCCACTAACGTGTGTAATCATACATTTTCGTAAGGGTGTGTTCCATTGAATCGTTGAATCATGTCAATAATGCGGCCCGTACGGAGGTTGTGGAAGTACACATATCACGCGATATTACGGTATCATCATTTTCACACAGTTCACATCGGTTCATTACACAATACACTGAGCAACACAATGTGGGCAGAGCAGCAGTTCCCTGGGGTGATCTGAGGGAGCATCTACAGGGCTCGTTCGTCCGCATTGATGAAGATTCGGCTCTGAGAGAGGAGGTGGAGGGGACGAGACACTCAGCCTACGAACCGGAGTCGGCTTATTCGTGTGGATTCCGTGAAGTGGTCGATGCAGCCTACACGACCAACCAACTTAATGAAGACCAAAAGGCGACCTATAGGCCCATATTGCTAAGCTGTCGAAAGGTCAGGAACAACTATGAGTAAATTGGCCAAGGTGGAAGCAGGGCTTGGCCAGAAGCCCGCTCACAAAAGGAAGAAGCGATTCTCTGGTCAAGGTCGCCCAGCCGCGTATAATGAGAAGAGAGAGACAAGGTGTTTCCGGTGCAACACCTTTGGCCACATCGTGAGAGATCGTGCGCCGCTGGTAGAAAAACGAGTAAGTTTTGCAGAGGACAAGTATGCAGCGCACCTAAATATATCCCTGACTTTGCATGGTGTAACTGTCACTGCATTAATCGACATGGGCACTTCCTGCAGTCTCTTGCGACGTGACAAGTTTTCGGACAGTCAAGCTAGTGAACTTGAATTCCTGGATGGAGTTCTGGTGACGGCAGAGGGTGATGTCGAAACACTTGTGGTGTTAAATGCACCCGAGCCTGACTTGTTGCTGTGTCTCTGTGATTTTCAAGAAACAACTAGACGTCAAGGTCAAAAGGCCTTGGAGGCATTCCAGGGTGATGCATGAAAAAAACAAAATGTTCGCTTTTATATGTTTGTCTAGGGCCACGAGTCCGAAAATAACGTCTGTCTAGCTCTACGATCTACCATTTCTGAGATATCGATGAAAAAATGCCGACTTGGCAAAAAAATTTCAGGTCTGACACGATAAAAATTCATTCCTACTACTCACCAGATATGTTTGTCTAGTCCAAAAATAAAATCCGTTACGACGCACCGTTTCCGAGATATCGACGAAAACGAAAAATGCTGACTCAGTGAAAAAAATTGAGGTCAAGGTCAAAGGTCATCCCTAATAACCTTCATACATGTGTGTCTAGGGCCAAGAGTCTGAAAATAACGTCCGTTTCGCTCTACGGCGCATTGTTTCCGAGATATCAAGGAAAACGAAAAATGCCAACTCAGCAAAAAAAATTAGCTGAAGGTCATCCCTAATACCTTTAGACATGTTTGTCTAGGATGATGAGTCAGAAAATAACGTCCGTTTCGTTCTACGACACACCATTTCCGAGATATGCATGAGAGCCTCATGGATGACTCAGCCAAAAAACTTTCGAGCCCTAGGTCAAAAGTCGTTTGACAGATCTGCCTCAAAATCAATAGGCTTCTTCCCTGGTGATATATGAACCTCCATGCAAAGTTCCACAGCCATTGCCATAATACTTTTTGAGTTATCGTGCGGAAACCAGAAACATTGATTCCATCCTCACGGACCTCACAGACCCCGGAGCCGGCTCAAAAACAATAGGCTTCTTCTACACAACATTTCTGACCAGCGGCGAAAATTTGGCGAAGATACATCACGGCAAACTGAAGTTATCGTGCGGAAACCAAAAAGTGGGGGGAAAAAAGAAGGAAAAAAAAGAGAAAAATTTTGACAAAACCATAGAGTCATTTCTGCTGAAATGCCTACTCTGGTACCGTGAACATCTGGAGAGTAAGAATAAACGCCACTGAAGCTTCTGTGCTCACTCCTCGTCCCAGGACCAGGAGAGGACTCGCAAACTTCGTGTCAGAAATAGAAAGAATTATTTTTGGCTTCGAGACAGAAAAGCAGGTCAACGAGTGTAAAAAAATACATACAACATGCAATCTCACAAAACAATCACATCATGCACGCACACAACGAACTTGTTACAGTCGTCAAACATTCACTGAAGTCAAACACAACCGTGATTATCTCATTGCTTTAAATTCGCACTTAACCAGTAAATTCCGTCCCTTATTCGACTCAAATGTTATTATGGAATCAATCAAATTCTGGCAGTTTTGGAGGCAATGCATGGTATCTCTCTTCGACAGCACGATGGGTATAAGAAACAGCGTGCATCTCTTGAGCTTGGTTGGCTCACGGAGGAGATACTCTCTCCACAGGAGTTGGCTGTGATCATTAAACGCACTCGTGAAGCCAGATATGACATGCCTCACGGGGGAGTACGTGTTTCGTCATAAACGATTTACAAACGGTTGAATGATACCTTTTACCAGCAGTTGGTTCCCTTTACGCGTCTATGTGCGCTAGACAAATAACGAAAACGCTTTTCAGAACATTAGAACTTTTCTGAGATTGTTATTTTGGTGCTGTGTTGACAGGTGAGTGTAGGTGTAATATTAACACACACTCTGGTACCATCTCTGATGCACAAAATTGAGTTAAAAGAACAGAAAACAGTTGCAGAAGAGATAATGTTGTGTTTTTGTTTGAATTAAGCGACATATCTATAAATTCCAAGAGTGTATTCAGTGCCTTCCGAGTTGAATTTTGTACACTTTGCAAGTGTGTGCAAGACATGTGCATTTGTTGCCACAGAACAAGCTATACTTTTTGGTGTTGATGTAAAATGTATTTGCAAGATGATACCCTTTACCTCAGTACAAAAACCATGAGGATACCCCATACAAACGTAATAGCTACACTCTACCAACTGTTGTTTTTTGGCGTTCAGTATTGTAAGATCAGTTGCATATATGAAGAATCAATACAAAATAAGTGATTTCTCCCTCATTCTATTTACACCACAGATGGATACGAACTCTCTACTGATAAATTGTGGCTCTTGCTGGCGATATCAGGACACGATTCTATGTATAAGTCTACCATCGCTTCCAATAGACCTGGATTCATGAGTTAATATTGGAGTCAACAGGTCGCAATTTAGTGGGTACAGCGAAGTTTATTTCTGACTCTTTTGGGTGGAAAAAATTAGGCCAAGGGCCGAAGATAGGTTCCCGGACAATGTTTAATATTTTAGATGTTAGCCAGGTCACTGGTTGAATTCAAGGTCAAGAGAATATTCAGCATATATAACATTAAGCATACATCATGTCCACAGTTGATTGCTAAGCTGTAAATTCAATAATCAGAGAGATATAAGCAATTTTGTGCTGTGGCCTTGAAAATGAAGGGGCAAAGGTCAAATTCCAGGTCATCAAAATATTCAATGTGTATCATTTTCTATATCATGTCCACAATTGATTTCCAAGCCATACAGTCAATAGAGGAGCAAGATATGAGCCAGTTTGTCCTTGGACCTTGAAAATGAGGTCAGAGATCAAATTCAAGGTCACGAGAATATTCAGCATATATCATTTCCTATATGTCCACAATTGATTCCTAAGCTGTAAAATCGATAATAAGTGAGATATTAGCCTGTTTGTCCTGTGACCTTGAAAAAGAGGTCAAAGGTCAAATTCATGGTCATGACAATAATCTGCATATATCATTTCCTATATGTTCATAATTGATTGCTAAGCTGTAAAGTCAATAACAAGCGAGATATTAGCCATTTTGTCCTGTGACCTTGAAAATGAGGTCGAAGGTCGAATTCAAGGTCATCAGAATATTCAGCATATATCATATCCTATATGTCCACAATTCATTCCTAAGCTGTAGAGTCGATAATGAGCGAGATATAAGCTATTTTGTGCTCTGACCTTGAAACTGAGGTCAGAGGTCAAATTCAAGGTCACGAGAATATTCAGCATATATCATTTCCTATATGTCCACAATTGATTCCTAAGCTGTAGAGTCGATAATAAGCGAGATATAAGCCATTTTGTGCTCTGACCTTGAAACTGAGGTCAGAGGTCAAATTCAAGGTCACGAGAATATTCAGCATATATCATTTCCTATATGTCCACAATTGATTCCTAGTCTCTAATCTCAATATCAAGTGAGATATTAGGCATAATGTGTCCCATTATAAAGCATAGGAGAATTTAACATGGGAAAGTCCCATTTGGGCCGAGTTTGGGCCAAAATGGCCCACTTCGAGCGATTCAAGCGCAACAAAATTTATAGACATCATAGGAGTACATATGAGGAGTGTTATGTATCAAAAAGAAAAAAAGTTACTGAACAGATTTTGAGAAAATGCCCACCAAAGTCCAAAATCAGGCATTTTTCGTCGAAAACGGCCGCCATTTTGAAAAAAATGCGAAAATCAAAAAATTAAAAAATACCTCCTTCTTGAATTATTTTTAAGTATTTTTGTGCAAAATTTCAGAAGAATTCGCTCGTAAACAAAAAAGATAAAAATGTGGACGACGACGACGGACGACAGACGACGGACACAACGCCATGCCAATATGTTATCGGACCATGGGTCCGGTAACCTAAAAACTAGCAGGTGTTCCACCAGACTTGACTTGACCTGTGCTGCCTGGACCTCGCATAAACTGCAGAAACTTTCCGTGGAAGAGTAGTTTTCCAATGTGCCAGAACTGGCGCACCTCATCTGAGTACCGAATACCGCTGGTGTTTGATGTGGAGTACCATTTCAAAACATATTGGAAGAGTTTGTAGCAAATATTTTTTACAGGAATGTCACCCGCTTTCATCAGATGGAGCATCTGCAGGAATCTCTCTCTGTTGCTGCTATAGACTTCAAACAAGAAAGTACATGTACATGTGGCAACAGACTGTACACTTCCAGTAATAACGACAGGTCAAACACATCATCAGAGCCAGTTTGTGTACACTGGTCTGAGGACATTTGCCTGAAGTCTCTCTAGAAATCATCACATCCTGGCCATATGGAACAGCATCGTCCATGTCAAAACAGGACAAACGTGACAGGGCAGCACAGAAGTGTTCCCGAGTATCGGGTTGTTTGGTAGGTGTTGATGAGAAACAGGGCTCTTCAAAATCGGGACTGCGAATTTCGTATGAGTCTTGAGTTTTCATCAACATGTTGGTTGAAGAAAACCTTACGATCAGCAAGAGATTATGCTGTTGGTTTGTAGTTCATAATCTCATATATTGGCTTTGTTCCAAAATCGTATTTCGGGAATAGAATTTTTATAGTCTGGTGTTTGTGTTCATCCTTGGAATAGGAAATGAATTTATCCAACTTCTCTGACTTAAGGTGTGATTGCACGTAACTTACCGGTGACTGCACTGAGGCACTTTTCCATTGACTTATAATGTGAAAGTAAAGGTAACAAAATCACCAAAACAATACAATCCCCTGACCTAAAACTTGGCTAGCACACACACAAATACGCATGGATGATGAACCGAGACATGGTTTCATAAATGATATCACGAAAGCTGTGCAATTTGATGATTAGATAAATCATTTATACGTTTCACCAAAACGAAGATTCGAGTGTTCTGCTTGACAAGCACTGGCTGTTGCATATATTTATTCCTTGTTGTCGTCAAAATAATGAGAATATCTAGGGCTATACTTTCTGTGAGATGAATACAATGAGCTGAACATTCATAATCTCAAACAACTCGGTGCACCCGAGTACATATCACCTGTGAGTTTTACTGGCCTCACTAGCTATTTGCTACACAGCATAATCCTTTCGCTCGCATTGTTGTGAGAGTATTTTGTAGACTGAGAAATAGGTCGGAAAATGACATATGAAAACGATGAATTTAACGAATTAAACATTGATTAGTAAGAAACAGAGTCTCGGTTAGTAATCCTTGATGGCTAACAATCAGAAAGGCAAAGTTTCACGTTGGTTGGAAGTGTGTAAATTCATGAATTTGTTACCTTTATATTTACATTATAAGTGAATGAACAGCTGGTCACTGCCAGGTTCATGACGATCACATGCAATCAATCCTTAAAAGTGCAATACATGCACCTTTTCGTTTGTTTCTCTGACACACCCATGAGTCATGGAACACAAATATACTTGCAATTAAGCTGATAATGCCACATCTCGCAGTGGTAAAACATGTTTGTAGAGAGTATCATGAGCTAATCGAGCTGTTTGTAAGGGGAAACATCATGACCCGTAAAGTGTATCCTGGTATTACAACGTAAATACCCCATATAAGCAAAACGATATTTCTAAAAATTAGTTAACCGCATACAAATTGTTGATTATTTAGAATGTCACCATGGAGCTTTACCAAGCCATATATTATGACGATCATTATCAATCGCTTTGCACTTCTTTCTGGCCTAATTGTATGTTTTACAAGAAATTTCAAATAGGTACGACAATAACCCGACTTCTTACATACTCATGTTAATAAACCACCTTAGGCGGTATACATTGGCAGAAAATAGTATTAATTTTTCACGGGATATATTAGATATACTGACATTTTCTTTCCGACATGTGCATGTTGAGAAAATAAAGGGAATCAACTGCTGGTAAAAGGTATCGATCAACTGTTTGTAAATCATTTATGGCGAAACACGTACTCCCCCGTGTGCCTAGCCTGGAGTGGTTGTACTCTAGTATGCGTGTGGTGCCGTTTTGGGAGGCTCCTGAACGGCTTGTGTTGAAGGTGGTTTCTCCATTACAGGTTCCGGACTTGGCCAATCCCGTGGAGCAAATCTGACTCTACAGTCGAATTACAGTTACCGCGTTCTGGGGCTCTGGACACAAGGACGGGAGAGATATTCATACCTGAGCATTGCATTGGGTATGGCCCAAGATTTGTCACTTCGGGCCTGTGTTCAACCTTGACAGTAATTTTATGTGTAATTAGGTGTAATTTTATGAACTTCGCTCAAACACGAAATAGAGAAACCCCCCATTGCCCCAATGACCTTACAGAAGAGCAACTCGTCCCTCAGATGGCATGATGACTGAGAGACAGGTAAGTGGCTTACATCGTCGTCTCAGTGCGTCAGCCGGTCAATCTGCACAAACGGAGATCGCAATCTGGTACCTTGGATGGCCAGAGGCCCTGCTCTATTGTGCCAGTGTCGTACATTGTGTGCCTCTAGTGCTACCTGTCAGTCAGTAGTGTAAGCTTCCACAACCTCCCGGGTGCTATGTCCCTAAAAAGATGTAATTTATGAACTTCGCTCAAACACGAAATAGAGAAACCCCTCGAAGTTCATAAATTACACCTGCTTATTGTTCATTCCATTTTAGGGACATAGCACCCGGGAGGTTGTGGAAGCTTACACTACTGACTGACAGGTAGCACTAGAGGCACACAATGTACGACACTGGCACAATAGAGCAGGGCCTCCGGCCATCCAAGGTACCAGAGATTGGGTTAAGGAAACCAGGCTGGGGCGGCATGATGCAGAAAATTTGCGTCGTGAAAACTAACTCGTTTTACAGCAGGATGAACACTCCTATGAGGTATGTTTTCTCGGCCACGTAACAGAAGCTTGCAATCCGTGAGTGAGGTAGCCCGCCTCAATAAACTCATGCCGAAAAAACAGCCATAGCGTCCCTAGCAGCAGTAAGAAGCAAAGAAAATGGGAAAATGGGACTGGACTAGTTGGTTGACGGCCTGGTGTCAAAAATGGCAGAAGAAGAAGAAATAAAGCTTAACGGCACTTTGGGCTCAAGAAGGCCATTGCAGTGCCAAACAAGGATATAAAAGTAGTATCAAGAATGATAAAACCGCAAATGGCAGAAGGCTTCAAACTTGATTGCACAGTTATGCAATGGTTGGATCGCCAGCACAATTCGATGCACCCAGGCAGACGTCATCGTACTATCAATGGGATCCTAACTATCTCGCAAATACTCCCAGTGAATGCCTGTCACTGGCATTAAAAACAATATACTAGTACCTTTCTTGTGTACCGTGCCAACCTTTTGAGCGAAAATGATTACCATTCTCAACATACTACCATGCTTTGCACGACTTAACTGTACCCTGTTGCGTTCCAGAGTAACAGCAACTCTTGCTGACGTGGGGCGACAAATCGTATACCACAAACTACGAGGCTTTCACCAACAGCCAACCACTTTGGCAGAGGCTACCACACTGTGGTGGACCACAGATGAAATCCATTGTAATAGCATTGATGGAGCCAGAATCTACACTGCCCAGCTGAAACACACAATACTCAGTTCCACAGGCACATGGTGTGCAGGCAATGAAGCCAGGCAGGGATCCAGTAGCATCATGCTAAAATAAGATCCTTCCTCTATATAATCCCAGGACACCTAAAAATCAAGGTTTATGTAACTCAAATGCTGGCGAGTAATTCTTTGGAATTGGATTGGCAGTAAGTTGTAGAAACTACACTACAGATCCTAGTAAAGAATAATCCCCAAAAATCTGAGTACTACTTAGCAGCACCTACCACTGTTGGGCCCAACATTTGCCTGCTATTATTTGATGCTGGTTGCCAACATCCATCTCTCCTTTCGCATATTCTGCTTGTTATTCCAAATGATGTTATTTCCATGCACCGTTCCATTCTGGAACAACCTGCGTCCCACTGACCCATTGTCCAGCTGGGGAACTGGCCTGCGCCTCAGAGGCTTTCCCTTTGCCCCCAGAGGATTTACCTTTGCCCCCAGAGGATTTACCTTTGCCCCCCAGTTTCTGTCTGGGCCGAGGTGAGGTGCATCTCCACACAGTGGTACACGCCCACCTGTTTTGACGCCCAAGTGCGCCAATCCTTATTCCAGGTCACCACCTCAACAAACACCAGCCGGGATAATCCTGATCCTCCATGGCATGGCCCACTCGGGCAGCAACGACTCCTCGGACTCAAACACCAGAGAGCCTGGCGATTCGATCTCATCCAGCCCAACAACAGACCCTAAACAGATGCTGTCCGAAAGATTGTCTCATTTTGGTACCGGCCGAGACTGCTCCTTGTACAAAGTCTCAACATAAAGGCAACCACTCACGCTACAAAAATGAGAAAGGGACAATATCGGTACCACTATATTGTAGTTAAATATAATACCGCCTATTTTGTTAAAGGCGACTCTGATGCCCCATACAAATATACTGAGATAGATGTGGTAAGTATGGATAATTTTCTGATTGATAATATTTTTGTGGAATTTGGTGGTCGAATATTTCAACAAACTATTAGTATTCCCATCGGTACAAACTGTGCACCATCATTGGCAGACCTGATTTTATACTCATATGAATCATATTTCATCCAACATTTACAGCGAGGAGGTTCTAAGAATCTAACATGTAATTTTAATTTCACTTTCCGATACATAGACAATGTATTGTCGCTGAATAATCCCAGGGTTGGTGATTATTTTGATGTCATATATCCTAATGAACTTGTAATTAAAGATACTACAGACTCCGCTAATTTTTCCAACTATCTTGACCTGAGGTTGGAGATTGATAATGATTCTAACCTGCCAACTAGATTTAAGGGTTTGATCCTGGGTGTGCGGCCTTTGCTGTCAGACACACGACCGAGGGCAGTCTCATGCAACCCATTGCATGAGACTGTCCCGAAGTCGTGTGTCTGGCAGGCAACGCCCAAAATACCTAGGATCAAACAGGATTATAACATGTTTTTGTCGAGACAAACGGACGAAGACCAGCGATTCTACAAAAACGTCAAATTACGTTGATGAAATTTACGTCTTGACGACGGGCCATTGTAGGACCGCAAATCCCGGGAAAAAAGTCGTTTCCCAGGCATTGCAGAGAAAACCACCTGGTTATAATATAACCACGTGGTTATTGTGTGGAAAGAGAGTTTTTCCCGGCCATTGTTGTCTGACAAACGTCATCCTCTGCAAACTAGTGTGTATAAGACGACAGTGGCCGGCCATGTTATAATATATGACAAACATGATGATTTCAACTTTTCCATAGTCAATTTCTCTTTTCTAAGCAGCAATATTCCTGTGTCACCAGCATATGGTGTGTTTGTTTCTCAACTTATACGCTATTCCAGAGCTAGTTGCAAATATGAGGACTTTGTTTATCGAAGTGCCCAGCTAGTCTCTAAACTGCTGCGACAAGGATTTGTTTTACCTAGACTTATAGCTGCCTTTAAGAAATTCTATGGACGTCATCATGATATGGTTGATAAATACACCAAATCTATGACTGCCATGCAACTCGATCTATTTTCAAGTTAATTTCGGGGAATTCCTGACGGGTGCCACTTGTGGGGCAGGAAATGCTCACTCTTTCCAGAACACCTGATTTAGCCTCCTAATGGCCATTTTTGGGGGTTGATGAGTTTCCCTGTCATTTTTGTTTTCTCTCACTTCGTATGCCCGATATGACTTTCTGTTCCTGGACTATGAGATTGGATAACGGACCTTGGTTTGTTTGCTCGGAATACTTAATACTGTGTATTGATTCTACGTCTGTAGACACAATGTGTGCTGCCGTGACGATCATGAGACATTTATGGCTGCTATCGTGACAGTGTGTAAGAGTACTCAGGCCTGCTATGGTGACTGTTTTTGGACGTGAGAATTGTTATCGTGACATAAATGAAGACATCTTATGACTGAAATTTAGACTGTGTATTTATGTAAGTGGCATCAGCTGAACCTCTACTGATAGGCCTAAATCAACCGAAATATTTGTAAGAATCTGAAGACCTGCGTATTCTTTTCGGATGGACTTTCCTGTCTCTGCCTCATGTTCCTTATGAGCATGATACTAGGATTTTGTTCATTTCGTTTATCGAATGCCCTTTTTATATATCGAGCGATGAAATAAACATGTAAATGGGTTTCTCTCGTATCTGCAGGATAACAGAAAATGCATGATCCACACTAATATGCTTTGTACCTGAAGAAGCAACGTGAGCGAACTAAGATCAGGAGAGACCGGCTAAAAAAAAGAAGTCGAATGCAATGAAACTACCCCTATCATATTACGTGACGGACAAAAGGCCAGAGAGAGGCAACGTCAGATGGACTGACACGCATAGAACAAGCGACGAGTGTCAGCCAAGTCTTGACAATGTACCAGGACATGTTCAACAGTTAGCCACTCTCGACAAGGCACACACACACAGGGGTCTCTTCCCCACGGAGCAGGTAACCCTAACTAAGGTATGTATGCCCTACACAGCCCGGACATGACCATTTGATCACGCCTTGACTTTTCGTTTATTGGGCTACAGGTACGAAACATGACATCCAAGTCCAAGGGAATAACCCAGGCAGCACTGTTGGCCGCCATGGAGCACCTGTGCGACATAGCCTCTACAACCGGTCACAAAGACGCAGATTTCTATCGCTGTGCCGTGAAAGAGTATAGAGAACTTAACGAGTCGACCAATTTTCAAAACCTGGTCGCGAGATTGGTGGGAACACCAGTCACAAAGAAGATTGTTGCCAGTGTGGACTCATGGTGGAAGGGTAACAGATCCAAATGTGAAGACACAGGGGACAAACCCACAACATCCTACCGCTTCTCCTTTCTACCCCAGTCCTCTTCTAAACCCTACTCTTTAACCTTTTCCTCCCTTCTCATCCAACCCCCATCCTTATGGGTGGTTATCATCCTAGACGTCCCCAGGAACGTGGAGGGTTCTCTGGACGGATATCCCGTTGTTACTGGTGTGATCAACCGGGCCACATCATGGCGGATTGTCAGGCGGCCAAAGATGCAAAGCAGCTGGCCAAGAAATGGACTGGACCTTATGTATCATGATATTTTACTCGAAATCTTAATTGTTCTGCAGTAAAGTGCCTGTAAGCACATTCTGTGAAAGTTTGCGTTCTTAACAGTGTCATCCCTAGTTCAAGAAAACTGACAGCTAGGATGTTTTTCGGAATAATGCACAAATTTTCAACAACTGTCTTTCCAGCTTACACCAGTACTATTTTGCACTTTAAACCAGTCCTTCGCACTATTTTTCACATTGTTCCAGTGCTATACATTACTTTCAATTACTCCAGTGCTATGCATTATAATTGGTTCAATCTTTTTACATTTTACAACTGATAGTTATTCATGTTAGTTATTAAATCCATTTTCAACTATTCCTATGGTACATAGCAGTGCTATGCACTTTTTTCACCTAACCCACCCCTCCTTCATTTTCCTGAACCTTGAGCGTTCAGTAAATTGGTTATTTTGCGTATACTACCATGAAATTCTCCAGACTCCCCTCTACAGTCTAGATTATATCATGTCTGTATACACCATTACATAACTCAAATGTGGGGAACATCTGATAAATAAACTATATTGCAAACATTTATATACGTCTTGTGTTGTGGAGTGGAGTGGAGACAACAAAAAAGTCCCTTCTGTTTGGCAGTTTCCAAAGTTGACATTTCTGCTTCAAAAATGGTGAACTTTCAATTTCACCAGAGTCGACTTTTCTCATTACACATTCTTCCATTTGGTTCCGGATCATTTTTCTTGTTTCTATTCATTATTTGGATATCAAATAAGCCTTTCTCATCTCCATAAATAAAATGTTTGCTTAAACGAGGCGCAAGAGTTCACTCGAGCCACCCATCTCAACAACCACATCGACGAACTGTACACCGTATCAGAAGACTTCAACTTGATTGTGCGGATCGTCAGCATCAGTTGCATCCAGGCAGACGTCATCGTGCTATCAATTGGATCTAACGATCTCACAAACCTGACAACCGAAAATTTCAGTGAATGCCTGTCACTGGCATTGAGAACAATATAATTTTCTTGTCTACTGTGCCAACGTTTTGGGCGAAAATGGTTATGATTCTACGCATATTACCATGCTTTGCACCTAACTGCACCCTTGTTGCGTTCAAGCGGAACAACAACTTTTGCTGACGTCGAGCGCCAAACCGTCTACCAAAAACTACGAGACTTCCACCATCAGCCAACCACTGTGGCAGAGGCTACCATACTATGGTGAACCACAGATGGAATCCACTGTAATAGCATTGATGGAGCTAGAATCTACACTGCCCGGGTGAAACACGCAATACTCCGTTCCACAGGCACAGGGAGTCCAGGCAAAAAAAACGGTATCCAGTAGCATACTGCTCACCACTCTTCCCTTTTCTACTTATTTTTAATTTTTTTCAGGTACCAAAAAATAAAGGGTTCTACAACAACCCACTGCCAATCTGATTCCAAAGAACTACTCACCAGCATCTGAGTTACAGGCTCAGTACATGACCTAGTAAAGAATAATCCTACCACTATTGGAACCATCACCTGCCAACATTTGCCTGCAATTGTTATATAACATGCTGATTACCAACAGCCATATCTCCTTTCACATATTCTGCTTGTTTTTCAAGAACAATGCCAACCGTCTCACTCGCGTCGAAGGTGTCCTCCTTCTACTCCTCAACCAGAGAGCTTGACACGCCACTGCCACGCAGCTCCTCCCGCCATCATCGATCAAAGGCAGAAACGCCCCCACTGTCATAGTTTGCATCATCCTCATCCCAGGGCCCCTAGTCTGGAGGTAAGCCCTACCACCTAGCTCCCTCCAACACCAAGGCTTATTTGGAACCAACAGGGTGGTCTCTTTCAGGGCAGAGGTCAGCAGCTCGATCAACTCAAACCAAATCCAAAATCCTTGCCAACACATACATTGATCTCAGTACCCTCCCACCCACTCCACACACCAACACCAAGATGAATGAGTTTACTTTTAAATCAGGTAAAAAACAACTCCTCTATGCTAGTTAAAACACAGAAGGAAGACATAACAGTAAGCCAATGGCAAAAAGCCTTTGAAACCTACATGTCCATCATCATTGAACAATCGCATTTATCCTCATCAGCCATCCGCCTCACACGTGCACTACTTACATACAAGAAAGACATCAATGCCATGCACAAACAGGGATTTGATTGGTATGGCTATGGCTGTCATTTCAGGGGGGACCGCCAAGTCGTCTACTGCATCTGGACTACTATCAGGCAAGACCTGTACCTTCAGTACAGCCTCTTAAAGCACACCTCCTCCTGGGAATCCCAACAATCAAAATGCTCGTCCCTCACGCAACCCTCAGACCAAACCATATTTCCAATCCAATGATGAAACCTCAGTTCCTGTATCTGTTCAGAGCGCTGGGAGAGCGTTTCCTGTCTCAATGCTCTGCAGAAAATAATGTGCAGCGTAGGGATGTCCCCTGGGACAACCTACGTGACCACCGGCAGTGCTCCTTCCTGCACATGGACGAGGCTGCAGCTCTGAGGGAGGAGGTGGAGAGGACTAAGCAGTCGGCATACGAGCCCGAAGCAGCCTACTTTCGAAGGTTTCGTGAAATTGCCGATGTTGCCTATCCCGCAGGCCATATGGCTAAAGATTGCCCATCAGCCCACCAGCAGGGAAACTAGGTTACGTCGTAGGAGGCGAGTTGCCTGAGAGCCCACAACTAACACTGACTGTACATAAGAAGAAAATATCTGCCTTAGTGGACACCGGTGCCTCAGTGAGCCTCTTGCGACGTGATGTGTTGATAGACTTTTGTGCCCGTGTACATAGACAGCCCAAGTTAAAGAGAGCTAGATCCCTAGGCCTAGGCGGTCAACATTTGGCCGTACTCGGTTCCACTAACATTCCTATAGACGAGGTCAACCGACCCATAACAGTGACAGTTGTTAATGACTCACCACATCAAATGATAATTGGAAATGATGCGCTGAGATGTAACGGCGGAATGATTGATCTTGCCAAGAATGAAATGCACTGGTTTGGCGCCAGGTGGCCACTATGTCATCACCGCTCCGTGGGCATTCCAATTGTGTCGCCCGTCGTGCCCCTCTCAGGCCATGTAGAACTGGACAAAATAATATTAGCAAATAGTGACCTCTTTTCTGCGAAAAGTGAACTTAATGGACTATGCATCAGCACAAAGCTAAAAATTGAGACAACCAAAGCTCCAATTTGTCAGCCTGGGTACCGAATGCCTCTAGCGAAGCGTGTCATCATAGACGAAGCCATCAACGAGATGCTCCGTGAGAACATCATCCGGCCGAGTTCATCCCCATGGTCGTCCCCGGTGTGTCTGGTTCCAAACCGGACTCCAGCACCCGATTCTGCATCGACTACAGGAAGTTGAATGATGTGACGGTAAAGGATGTTTATCCACTTCCTCTGATCGAGGACGTATTTAACCAACTAGGTAACAGTTCTGTTTTCACAACTCTAGACCTTAAGGCTGGTTACCACCAAATACCAGTTCATCCCGAGAGTATTGAGAAGACTGCCTTTTGATGTCACCGTGGCCTCTTCGAATTCCTGCGGATGCCATTTGGACTCGCCAACTCACCAGCAGTGTTCCAGAGAACCATGGACAAATCTGAACACCATCAACATGTTAATCTTGTTTTTCAGTGCCTAAGAGAAGCCGGATTTAAGCTCAAACCGAGTAAATGTCATTTTGGTAGGGAACAGATAAAATTGTTGGGTTATGTAGTTAATAAGCATGGTATCACCAGTGACCCTGATAAAGTTAGGGCAATATCAGAATTGAAAGCCCCTCGTACTGTTAGACCCCTCGTACTGTCGTTTCCTGGGGATGACTGGCTATTATCGTCAGTGCATGCGTGATTATGCACGGATAGCAGAACCCCTGATGTCGCTAAGCATTGAAAACAGCAAGGACAATGACAGACGCTTCTCGCCGCTACAACAGTGAATGGCTGAACGGAAAGGCTAACGCCGGTGTAACTGAGGTAGATGATTCAGTGATAATTCTTGCAGTCGAACGTGTGACTCTGACTTTTCGCTGGGATATTCAGTGGGAAGTCACGCGTGCCGAGGCAACACAGTGTGGGTGAGACACCAACAGACGAGCCGAACCAAAGTCCTTCACCACTCAAAAGTGAGGCTCGTGGACCCGAACATGGTGTGGGATGACATCAACCCTAGGCCACATCGAGACCAACGCCGGCCACGCCCGCCTCAGATACGTGAAGTCACCCAGCCAGAAGTCATCTTGCAGCAACCTACTCCACCACCCAATCCAGCAAACAATACCCCTAGTCACACTGACCCCAAGCCCGACCAAACTCTACCCAAATCACAGCGCCTATGAAAAAAAAAGTTGCCTCCGCCGCTCCACCCCATAATCAAGACACGCACGGCTGACTGCCTAACACGTGCGAGGCTCAGTGAAAAGAAAGGCTGAGGTGGACGGTGATTTACGTCCAGCTAGCAAACCTCGGGTGGGTGATGAATCAATGTCACCACAGCCAGGACCGTCCAGCAGACCCCTACAAAATGATGATTGCGAAATGATGGATGCTGATGCAGTACCATCAGCTAATACCCGATTTCGCAGTCGTCAGCGAAGAGAGCATAATATAATGTAGACAGAGCCGCCTATATGGGCAAACCGTAAGGCACGAGCTCATTCGGATGTCCCGCTTGAGGACGAAATACAGAAAAAGGGAGCACGATGCGAAGCCATATGCCTGGTACGCCAGTTTACTGGCTAATTTTGTTGATCAAATTAACAGATACCTTCAGTCAGCCCAACACCCTGCAGTTACTGCCGGATGGGGTGCTGGTGAATGATGTTGGACAGATCGAATCGACTGCAGTGATTTGGACTGCCTTCGTCGTCCTAGATGCCCCTTCCAGTGAGCCAGAATTGCAGGAAAGGTTAGATAATTTTCAAGAGACGATTGATGCCCTAAACAATACATGGCCACCCATTGCCGGAATTAAGAAAATGTGGGATGCCCGGATTACCGCTATCCACGAATCGATCACCACGCCTCACTCCGGCGCCCTCGAGTGAGGCGTGGTTTGATCGATGGGATAGGGAGAATCGGGTTGTTTCTTTTTGGGATTGCCACCCAGGAACAGGTCTGTAAGAAGGAATGTAAGAAATATATCCAAGATTCCATTCTCCGAAATAAGGAAGTAATTCAAGCTCATATCAATCTTGTGACAGTCGTGAATAAGACACATCAAGCTGTCAAAAGAAACCATGAACACATCCTTGCGATTGAGAAATACATCAGCAAGTTAGATCAACAAGTCCGCACTATCCAGTCTACCCAGGATACAACCATTTCCCTTACAGCCTGCTTGAACCGAGACTCCCAAGTCACTGAGATACTATCTGGGCTGGAAGCCAGTCACGGGCTCTGGCTCCAACAGCGCTACCTCTACAACAGCCAGAGGGCTGCGCTTGGGTTGGGTTGGCTGACAGAATCCGTATTACCCCCTTCAGAACTTCAAGTTATCATTCAGGGCGCACGTGCCCTAGATTACCACGCCCTGGAACCAGAATGTTACTATGAACATACCCGTATCCAACCTTTCTGGGAGGATCCAGACTGTTTGGTTTTCAGAGTTGACCTACCAATGGTCACAGGTCGTCCATTCCAGCGTTTTCAGTTCAAGACCCGGCCAGTCCCCGTAAACGATTCGGACCTGACAGTGCAGCTGCAGCTACCAGAAGATATCGCGCTTGACCAGAGGACGGGAGAGATGTTTCGTCCTACTCTATGTGAGAATCGAGGCCGGCTGTGTGCCGAACAGGTCCAGTATTTCAGAATGAGAATTTCCAATGTTGTCCGGGTGCCATCAATAGCGATCCCTTGCAACGACAGACTTGTGCCGTGACCATAAAGCGGCGAAATCTTGAAGGAACTGCCTAAGGATTCGCGCCTGGTAAGTTCACTATTTATAGCAGTGGTTTCTATTATTCAGTTCATTGTGCTTCATTTCCTGAAGAAAGACAGTTCCTATAAAAAGGTTTGTACATATTAACCATTAGTGCTGAATGTAGAGTAACCAGCAATTACTGGGTCTTAAATGGCTTAGATCATTGGGGATCTAATATTACCTTGGAATTTAAGGCCGTCGCCCTCATACCTTTTGAATTACAAGAATATCCCAAAGTTAAGAAAATTGTCAATTTTGATGGTCCTGAGTGGGGGCAGCTCAATGAAATCAAAGATGTCCCACTCGGCGATGTGATTGTTAACCCCGACCCATCCGCAGACTCACTTATTGAGTGGGGCCAGTATAGTAAGCACATATCTTGGGGAAATAGCATAATAATTATTATTGTCGTTAGTATCTTGATTGCATCTCTCACCATATTGTTTCTACGTTACCGTAAAAAGCGTTTGTTCATCAACGGCAAGAGGACAAGAAAGTCAAATAGACACCCACGTTTAGACCCCATGCCCATAAGAGATCCGGTTCCTCTCACGCCTATAACTACTAAACGCACCCACAATAATATTGATAGCCCTGACGACCTTGAGTGTGCTGAACTGTTGGTGAAGACACGTTTCTGAGTTAAAACCCCCGCACCCCCTATTTCAGCCTGGTCCACTGTAATGGCCGATGTAAGATCGCGTGCTGACAAGACCCATCAGTTATCCCAAGAAAATATGTAAGAGGGTCCGTAATTCAATTAAACTGGAGTCATGCTGTCCGCTATAGATTTCGAAGATTTGAGTTAGTTTATTGATGTACGTGATATCACGTTGCTTTTGAATAGTTCAGAGGCGTGATCAATCTCGTACAAGATTGTGAATAGAAGCATCTCCGCCTAAAGGAGGTATAATTGTTGGTTGTGGCACTGATTCGTTGAGCACTGATTCGTTGTCGACAGTTTCGATGTGAATCCGCCTTCGCATATCTGAGTAATATATATATATATATATATATATACACACATATGTATATCATTGCTCAGTAAGGTCCGTTGCCCACGAAATGTGCCCGTGGTGGTTAAAGTCGCCTTGATTGTAATGCCAATGACATGCATTTATCGTAATTTTGAGCCTCGTATGCTTGTGTGACTATATATACGTTATTTTGACTAACTCATATTGTCTGTAATTATCATATTTCCATGTATGACCTTTACATTTATATATATATATATAACTGGTAGGTGAATATTAGCCCAAGGGCTAAGATAGGTTACCGGACAATTTTAGTTGAAACACGACAGGTGGTCATCTTCGTGAACTTCAATGTCATCATTAAGTGAGCAGCATATAACCTTGCATTCATGTATGTTCAAAATACAAATACAAGGTCTATCTAAAAGTCTTTTGTCTAGAGACAAAATTTACACATTTCTTGTTGAACGCGATACTGAGATATAGCACCATCAGGGACCCCAATCAGGATGTTATATAACAAAAATCTCAAAACTGATCCAATAAATTTGAAGGAAAACGACCAAAAATTAAATTTGAGGCCTATTCAGCCTAGATTTCGAGCCTTTTGAGCAATTCAAGGCACTTTACACACTATATACATCTTTAAACACAATGTCAAAAAACCCCAATTACTATGTTTTGAAAATAAAAATCTCAAAAGTGATCAGACAGTTATCGATTGAAGACAGACAAGGTGCAAAGCCAATAAATTATCGTTGAATGCAAATAAAACACATTACATGTTACTTTCAAACAAACGCTCTTATAGTCCTGTTCATGAACAATTGTTAATTGATGGTATAGTACTTGAACAAGTCTCTTGTGTTAAATTTCTTGGAATTTATATAGACAGTAAACTAGAGTGGCGCGACCACATTGATTATTGCAAGAAAAAAATAACTAGTGGCATTTATGCAGTTCAAACAGCAAAAAAGTTTGTATCATCTCGCAATCTCAAAATGATCTATTACAGCCTTATCCATCCTTATTTAACATATGGCTTATTATTGTGGGGTTCGGCACGAAAAACGCATATCCACTCACTTGTAATAGCACAAAAGAAGGCCGTCAGATGCATTGCAAATGCTAAATATAATGAACATGCTGCCCCGATCTTCAAAGCTTTGGGAATTCTCAATCTCAGTGATTTGTACAATATCCAACTTGCAACTTTCATGTTTCGATACAATAACAATGACCTACCTGCGCCTCTTTTGAACACGTACACTCGAAATCAAGACATTCACAAGTACAGCACAAGAAACCAAGATAACTACCACTTAAATCCGTACCTAACCGATATAGTTTTCAAAAGTTTTGTTCTACAAGCCCCAACGCTATGGCTCAATCTTCCCAATCATGTAAAGGAAGCTCGCAATGTGAAATGCTTTGGCTCGCGATTAAAATACTCTTACATTGATAAATATGAATAATATATAATCACAGTGTCCAACGAGCTCCAGCCATTAACTGCCTAATAACAAACTTGCTCAGCACGTATAATAATACTTCTAGATTCACTGGGGAAAGGTTTCATGGGTGGGGTGATAGGTCTGGGGCTGGGCTCATCTCATTATTCATTTAGACCTACCGGCGAAGGACTCATGGGTGGTGGGTGGGTTCTGAGACTGGGGCATTTCCCAACTTTTCATTATCTTGCCGGTTTTAGGGGCTGGGATTTAATACATTGATTCATCTGTTAGCTTTGGTGGGAATTACCTCTCAGTTATCATCAAACCGGTTGTAGTGTTATTTTTATCTGGGTGTGGCTTTTTATGTACATGTTTTCCCCTTTATCTTGGTGGTGGTGTACTTATACTATATCAATTTCATATAAAATAGTTTTTTTTCTGGTGTGTCTCTACAATCAATGTCATTTACTTGTACATAGCGGTCATATATCTCTCTGGTTGTTACAGATCCTCTGGATCTTTGGGATACCCCCAAGTCATGTATTGTAAATATTCTGTGAGCAATCATATGTTGTATAGTGTACATGATTTGAAATAAATCTATCTATCTATCTATCTATCTAAACATGGGCATTTTTCGACCCAAAAATGGCTGTTTTGACCTTTCAAGGTCATCCAAGGTCAAATTCAAGGTCACCACACAAGTCGCCATATATGACTTCCCATTTGAAAGTGCCAATTTCTAAGTTTAATCTTCAAGCGTTCTAGGAGTACTGCTCTGGCAGCTCTCATTATGAAGGAAAAAAGTCCAAATTTTTTTTCAAAGGTAGAAAATTTTTTTTTTGGATGGAAATGACCCCAAATGGATAGTAATGCGATTTGGGGCGAAAAAAAAATTTTCCGCCAACACGTCAAAAATTCAAAATGACCGCCACGCGGAGACCGGCGATTCAAGGGCAACAAAACTTAAACACATCATAGGGGTAAATAAAGGGAATCTTTTAAAACAAAAATCTCAAAACTGATCAGACAGTTTTCGAGAAAATGGCCGCCAAAGTCCAAAATTGGTCATTTTTCGTTAAAAATGGCCGCCATTTTGGGAAAAATGCGAAAATCTTCTAAAACTAAAAAAAAAACCCTCTTGAAATATTTTCAGGCGTTTTTGTGCAAAATTTCAGAAAAATCCGCCTGTAAACTTTAAAGATACAGATGTGGACGGACGACGGACGACAGACGGACGCAACGGCAATAGGTTATCGGACCATAGGTCCGGTAACCTAAACATCCGGTGCAATTTTTCAACTGGAAAAGAAAGGGGCAAGTGTAAATGTCAACCCTTGTGTATGAATATTGGAGTTTTCAATTATTAGATGTTTAATTATTATTTATTAGATATTTAATAATTGTTCGTAATCACGTACAGGTATACATTCTATAAATATGTTGTTTACTGTAAACTTCAGGTCACGGAGACATCTCGTGTGTGGGCTGGTATTCAGGTTACTTGCAAGTCATCCTAGGAATGCTAAAAGAGAATTTCAAAATTATTTTATTGAAAAATATAAATTACGAAGTCGTGATCTTTCTCCCAAACGTAATGGCGGGTTCACAGATATATAGTTCTGTTTTTCACTCGGGGCTTGCAGGTGTGTGAACCGAGAATTCCCACGTCGGGTCAGTTGAAGCAAGTTGTTAATTGATTGATGTCGTCTCACTGTCATGGGCATCGCCCGAAAGAGAGAGAGACTCCACGAAATCTGGTCGATACTAGGGCAGCCAAGCATGGCCATTGCTCGGGGAGGCCGTCACCCACTCAGGGTGGCTTATATTGAGAAGCTTGCTCTGACCGCGCCTTTACTGTGAGTTCTCGGTGGTATAAAACCCATCCCACCTCACGATTCCGCGCTTTTACTTAGATGATTTCGACCAGGGAAGCCGGCTAGTTTACCAGTAGGGGCTAGTCCTTCAAAATTTAGGAACTGAGAACAATTCGTATTTTGTATCTTCGTGGACACAGTCCTAACAGAAAATAAACTCAATTTTTTATCCTACCACGGAAGCGTTATCCTTCATAAAAACCTGGACACCCAGGTCGAGTCTGGAAACAGTTCACTGATTAACAAGAGTGACAATTGAGTACAAAGTGGAGACTTTACAAGCTGGTCTCGGACCTGACTGGCTCCACATCCTCAACATCAAAAGCTGTCGGCATATCACCAACTGCACCTCAAACCCTCCCTCGCACCTCCAAACCCAGTTCCTGACGTCACAACGTCAATTACGAGTAAACCTGAACACTTGTTTCACCACATAAACCTATCGGTCTCGCAACCAATAAAAAATTTTAAAAAGCAATTTAGGGTATCTTTGACGTGTGTGAGATTATAATGGACGTACGACGATGATGACAAAGGACGACAGACGCCATGCCAACAGATCATCAGACGAGTGTTCACTGAAGGACAATGTGCCATTTATACCTAGTAACAACTTTCAGTATTACCTCATTACGAGGTGATTCACAAGGTGATTTCTATTCCTTTCAATTTGCTGGATATGTACCATATTGAATTCACCTGTGATATCGCACACAGTAACATAACAAATTTACTCACCACTGTCAATTTTATTACATTTACCACATATCAATCACAGATGAAAAATATAAACACGGTATTATAATACATAGAATGGTCAACAATGCTCATTCCTCGTTACCATCTTACTTCCTTTCAGATACACTAGTAGCACTTGAGTTGCATACAATACACAACATATTCATATATAAAGTACATTCACGATTTTATCATTACAAATTTGACAAAGTATATGTTTGGATATCACTCTGATCATCCATCCTCAAGAGGTTTCCTTCGTCAGGTGCATTATCTGATGCAACTGTATAGTATGCATTATCCACATTTGGTAGAATGATACCACTCGTACTATCGTAAGTCTGTTCATAATCGGGCATTGTCCCTTGCAAAGTTGCAGCTTCCACGATTGATCCAATTTCGTTGACTTGCTTCCTACGTACTCGGCCACACTTATGCGCGAGCAGATATTGTTTTTTTGCTACTCCGTGGCCACATTTCTCACAGTGATATGTGTACTGGTTTCTGTGGATGGATCGGTCGTGTTTCTCGAGGTTGGCGCGTGTCTTGAATGAATTGCCACAGATAGCACATATGAAGGGTCGCTCATCTGAACAAACCAAAAATAATACACTCGTGATGATTGGATCAAATTGTATACTGTAAATACATTGAATCAATCACAGTTATTGCACATATACGTTCAAAATTTCACAAATTTCATTAATGAAAAAAAAATCAATATCTTACCCGAATGTATGGCTAAGTGGTCCCGATAGGCGTACTTGTCTACCAGTACCTTCTCACAAATCTCACACTTTACACTTATGCTCGGGCCACCATGCTTCTTTCTCATATGGGATTTGAATGCGTTTTTACTGTGGAAATCCATCCCGCAGATTTCACATATTCGAGAGTATCCATTGGGATGAACTTTCTCAATATGCTTCTGCACGGCGTCTTTGTGCATCAAAGCCCCACAAAATTTACAGGTAGCACAGTCTTTGCGTAACCTGACGTTAGGATTAGCCATGCATTTGTAATTTCGGTGACGATAAAGGCCTGGGGAACTCGCAAATCTCTCTCCACAAAATTTGCACTCATTCCAGACGTTAGGTTGGTCATTCACTCTTTGTACTGGATCTGGAACAATAAAGAACATTAAACAAAATTACTTGGTGCATATCTGGAAATAGACGAACGTAAACAATATCCATGATTACCAGATACACAAAAGGTGAAGTCCCAATAAAGAAGTGGTCTATGGAGATAATGCAAGATATTGGTGAGATATTGTAGCATTCCAGAACACCATAAATAACGTCAAATAGCGTCAAAAGTGATGATGAGCTTAGCCCTCCGAAACCTGGAATAGCCGATTAAAGAGACCCAGTTGAGGAAACATTTATTGCCCTCAATCGTGTTCCAGAGCCACCTTGGGGTATATATGTCTAGAGAGGCTATGGAAGAGCTCTACGGAGTTCAGTTAAAATATGGGTGATCGTGCAATTTCATAGGATTTACATCTCTTGTACGAGGTGCTGGTACGCCCTGGTACGTTCTGGTACGTTACTCTCAAAGTGGCACTGAACAACACATACAAGGCCTGGCCTGGTGTCACTAAATCGTACCACTGCTGGAAACCAAGATGACCACATACCACGAGACCAAAGCAATGAGGAATATAATTTTCAATCCTCCAAGTATGTCAAATCACCGATTCACTGCCAATCTCGGAGACGTTGTGCACCAGGAGGAAGATGCGTTCCCATTTTGTATACGTTAATAGAATTTGTTTAATGCTCATGAAGATATTATTCTTCACCTGCTACCGACCAGACGGGCAAAATGTCAGAAGTCATTCTATATACAACAGCTCAGCAACCTTGGAGTTATAGTATAAATGGACGAAGATCGCCTGATCATTGAATCTCTTGAAAGGGGTCTTTGAAGATATACATCACCCGAAAACCATACAAAGGTACAAAGATTCAACGTCACGTCAGCTGAGTTTCAGTATGTCATTCTTTAATGATTTTGCCTAGTTTTCTCCCTCGTATATCCCGACAAAACAGTTCTAAAGGAACACTCCAATTCATGTATATCGTCAAGTATGTGCATTCGATAGCATGCTTAGGTCAGTTGCAATGCTGTTGTCACGATAAGTGTTCTAAGAATAATTCAAAATGCTGTAAAGTAATTAGAAACACTTTATCCAACTTAATTGGATCAGATTAAATTCAAGCCACATATATTTGACAGACGATAAAGTAATTATCATGGATTGATATAATTTTCACAGTATCAATATCTCGATTAATCAGGAAGATATGACATTTTTGGCGGAAATTATGGGCCAACTGATTTTCACCTAATCAACTATTACAATGAGTATTCCTGACATCACAAGGGCAAAACCAGGTAATTAGGCTAATGAAACATCTATTTCCGAGTATGTATGCTGATAATATGTGCTTTATTTGGCATGTACATTGTCTGGCATGAGGTATACCTAAATATAGCAACGTTTTCATTCAAGTTTAAAATTTGGCAATTCATGAAATCATATGCAATATCTTACCCGAATGTAAGGACAAGTGGTCCCGAAAGGCGTGCTTGTCTACCAGTACCTTCTCAGAAACCTCACACTTCATGCTTACGTTCGCGCCACCATGTTTCCTCATATGGGAATTGAATGCGTTTTTGTTGTGGAAATCCGTCCCACAGATTTCACATATTCGAGAGTATCCATTGGGGTGAAGTTTCTCAATATGCTTCTGCATGGCGTCTTTGTGCATTAAAGCGCTACAAAATTTACAGGTAGCACAGTCTTTGCGTAACCTGACGTTAGGATTAGCCAGGCATTTGTAATTTCGGTGACGATAAAGGCTTGGGGAACTCGAGAATCTCTCTCCACAAAATTTGCACTCATTCCAGACGTTGGGTTTGTCATACACTCTTTGTATTGGATCTGGAACAATATAAATATGAAACAAAATAACTTGGTGTGCAACTGGAAATAGACCAATGCCGACAGTGTCCATGATTCTGGGATACACAAAACTGAAACAATTTTTACTTCAGAAAAAGTGCCAAAAAAGACGAGGTCTATGAAGATAATGCAAGCTATTGGTGAGGGCTTATAACATTCCAGAACACAATGAATAGCTATGATCCGTAAACGAATAAACCGCCCACAAGACTGATACAACATGGGAGGGAGAATATGCAGACTTCACATGGCGTCATCAAGCATCAAAAGTGATGATGAGGTTAGCCCTTCAAAGTCTAGAATACTCTTTTTAGTAGCCAATTTAGTAGACTTCATCTCATAGAGCACATCCCTTGTACGAGCTGCTGGTACGACCTCTCAAAGTGGCACTGAACAACCCATACCAGATCCGCTGTGAATAAAATCGTACCACTGCTGGAAACCAAGATGACCACACTACCACGACCCCAAGGCAAGTACAAGCATGACTGTCAAACCTCGAAGTATGTCACATCACCGATTCACTTTGTCAGACACTGTGCACCAGGTGGAAGATGTGTTCCAGGGTGATTAGTAAATGACCATTTAGTAAAAGACCATTCCCTTCATCTTCGTAAGGCCTAAAAAAATTAATATTCTGTTTCTCGTCCTCCTATTTCTTCAAAACTGGGTAGGGAGAGACTTTTTATTTTTTATTTTCCTTTTTTTTTGCAAAAAAATACCGTCCTCAGCTCAAGAGAAAATTGGGTAGGGAGGCACTTATTTTTTATTTTTGGTGGGACGACATTTCAAATGTATGAAATGAAAATAAATTTGATTTATTGATTGATTGAAAAAAAAACACTTGCGCTCAGACGCATTCAAGCCCAAATACTAGTAAATTAAGCCTTTAGAATTGAAATCATGTGTAACTCATGACTTTAATGATTTCATTTCTAGAGGCTTGATTTATTTGGGCTTGAAAGCTCTTGGCCGGGCACCTTGGCACTACTGCCGGGTGTGCCATCTTCCTAGGAGTCAACACAGACAGGATGATTCTGTGTACAGTAGTATTATTATCAAAAACCGTCAGTTGATAATATATTTCAATGATGAGTGAGTGTGGAGAACCGTTCTAGTAGTTAATATGTCCATTGAAGTATACATAAGGAATATAGTAAATCAATCCATGATCACAATTTTATATGTATTATTACATACACGTAACCACATAGAATAACTGTTTTTGAAAATTGGTAGCGTATTTGTCTCATTTGGAGGAGAGTGAATACAAGGAGGGAAGTGAAATATATGCCCAAGTTGCTTGCTGTGATTCGGTGTCTCGATCATTCACTATCCTCAAAATAAGGGCGGGAACACTTTTTATTTTTTATTTGAGAGTCGCAAATAAAAAAATCCGGGAGGCTGCTTTTGAACACAGGGGGGCGGGGACGAGAAACAGAAAATTAATTTTATTAGGCCAATACAGTCAACTTAGTGTTCGGTCTGGTTATTGCACAATAGATGTAGCAGTGGCATTAGAGTGAAAACTTGATAATCGTGCTTGGATCAGTTGCAATGCTGTTGTCAAGATTAGTGTTCTATAGGGTTGTGATAATACAGAATAATTCAGAATGAAATGAAATGAATCAAAACCACTCCATTCTTCTCCTTTGTATCAGATCAATGTCATTTTCAGAAGATTCATATTTCATCAGGTTTGAATTAGGTCAATTAGCTCACAAACCAAAAATTAGGCCAAGGGCCAAAGATAGGTTACCGGACAATGTTTAATATTTTAGATGTTAGCCAGGTCACTGGTCAAATTCAAGGTCACAAGAATGTTCAGCATATATCATTTCCTATTTGTCCACAATTGATTCCTAGTCTCTAATCTCAATATTAAGTGAGATATTAGGCAAAATGTGTCCCATTATAAAGCATAGGAGAATTTAACATGGGAAAGTCCCATTTGGGCCGACTTTGGGCCAAAATGCCCCACTTCGAGCGATTCAAGCGCAACGAAATCTATAGACATCATAGAAGTACATATAAGGAGTGTTATGTATCAAAAAGAAAAAAAGTTACTGAACAGATTTTGAGAAAATGGCCGCCAAAGTCCAAAATCAGACATTTTTCGTCGAAAACGGCCGCCATTTTGAAAAAAATGCGAAAATCGAAAAACTAAGAAATACCTCCTTCTTGAATTATTTTTAAATATTTTTGTGCAAAATTTCAGAAAAATTCGCCTGTAAACAAAAAAGATAAAAATGTGGACGACGACGGACGACGGACGACGACGACGACGGACGCAACGCCATGCCAATAGGTTATCGGACCATAGGTCCGGTAACCTAAAAATTAGCTCAGAGTCACAAACCCGCTCCTGCCTATGACCATGTATTTGTGTTTTTAAAAATTCGGAATTCAATAAAGTTTTTTCACTTTGAGAAACTTAATTTATTCTGTATTGCAATATGAAACAATGACACCATGCAAAAAGTTGTGAATATAGATTTACCTGTTACATTGGTCACAGACATTATTGTTCGTATCATCGAACACTGAACAGTGTAAGGTTGATACATATATCTCGACAGATTACTGTGGTTTACATGCAAATGGCCAGAAAAGTTCTGCACACTGAACCAGTAATGCAAACAGGCACATAAAGACAAAAACGTAAATGATTACAAGTATGGAGACAATAAAGATGGGTAAAGTATATTGAAAAGTAAGTCATAATATTAGTTATAATATTATAATGTAATCGATCGATCGATTGGGTAACTGATGTGCTGAATAAAACACTAACAACTATAAAGAACAATAACTCAGAATGTAACAATGAATGAGAACAAATTTTATTCAAAACAGCACTCACAGACGATTATTCAACAAACATTTGTTTTATATGAATGGTAAGTTAAATGTTGAAACTTTTCAAACCATCACTCATATAAAATACTATGAGCTTCACGAATATGTTTGCGAAGCTCTGCATTTGTCTCATGATCGTGTCCACACAGTTCACATTTGTACACATTTACGATGAAATGGATAGTTCTCAGATGACGCCGCAAAGAATGTCGTAGAGTGAAGTACTTGCCGCATTCACTACATTGCAAGGCTGGAAGTATACAAAGAATGTAGACATTTCAACGATGAGTCACTGATAACAGCATGATATGAGACAGGTAAACAAACGGTTTCCACAACTGGCTGTATACAACGATTGAAAAACTCGTTATTCAACTCACTTGCTTTGGAAGGATTTGTCGAACCCTCTGCATCCGTTTGCTGTGAATTGTCACATGAATCTTGCAGAGCCATGTTGTACAGGGTTTCATCCCCATGACTAGTATCAGTCGGTAAGCCGACACTGCTCAATGTCATATCAGGTTCTGTATCTCCGGGCACAGGGCTAACAAGGTTGTCACTTGGTGCAGCCACGAATATTACATCGTCAGTATTGTGCTGTTTTTCTGGATACTCATGTGCCCAGTAATACATGGTATCGCCAGTGGGTACTTGATTCAATGACGGGTCCGCTGCGTACAGATCTCGTACTCCTATAGACTGTGTATCAAAGTCCATATGGGGTTTTGCCATAGTTGTATCATGACTGCCTTGCTTCCTCCGTACTCGATCACACTTATGCGACTCCAGGTATTGAAGCTTCGACATGCCGTGTCCGCACTTATCACAGTGGTACTTGTATCTGTTTTTGTGAACTGTATAGTGATGCTGCCTAAGAGCCTTCTTACCTTTGAACTTTTTCCCACAAAGACTGCACATTGTGTCGCGCACGTCTGCGAATATCAATTAAAAAGTTGCCAATTTAGATATAAGCAGTCTCAATAGAAGCAGTGAGCACAATGTCAAAATGCATCAATTCTATCAATTGACCACAATATTTCTTACCTGAATGTACGGTGAGGTGCTCCTCATATCTGCCTCTCTGAACAAACGTTTTGTTACATGTGTTGCACCGATACTTGTAGGACGCCTCAAAATGTGTTCTTCTGTGACAGTACATCCCAAGCCTGGAGGTGAAAACTTTGCCGCAGATATCACATATTTGCTTGAATCCATTTGGGTGAATTCTTCTGATATGACCTTGAAGGTCCTTGACGTCGAATGATGATCCACAATATTTGCAGCGCTTCTGCATCCCTATCCTGGCATTAGGATTCTTCAAGCACTTGAATCTCCTGTGTCGACTCAATGTTGTCAAACTCGCGAAGGTGATGCCACAAAACTCACATCTCTTGTCACTGTTTGTTTTGCGAGGATTGTGTTTCGATACCAAAACTGAAATGAAGTTGAATTTTGAAAAGTAAAAATATCCCCTCCAGAAAGTGCCTATTTAGATGGCCACGTACTTGTTTTGTTTCTTTTTTTCTACAGCTTGGTATTATGTGAGGAAATCACGGTGTCATTCCACAAGCTCCATATGATCGGGAGTATCAATAGGTGTTACTTACGACAATCTATAATCTATACATGTATATACAAAGATCTGTATAGTTAAATGTAAGTTGTGATGTTTATTTTTAAGGATTTTTTCTCTCCCTTTCATTTGTAACAATTTAGTTCACTTTACACCCTGACCATGCACCTAAACACATGAAACACAACATTTTATGTTGAACTTAAGTGTCTCTGATCTACTCAAGCATTGTGTTAATGTTCAACACAGGCGCTCTGCTGCTTGATACAGGGCATTGCGAAATTCATACTGATTGCCACAATACGGAGTACTTGCCGTGTTGTATATTGAACAAACCATACAACACCACATGTATGCATTTTGGATACCTAATGAAAAGGTGAAACACCATTTACTTCCCTCTGAGCCTAACAGAAAAGACTGGAGTGGCCGATCCCTGACTGTCAAACATGATGATGTTCAACAATCTGGAAAATGTTCTTAAAAATTAGTAATTCCTCCCAAAACCAGAATAACTAAGAATAAAGTGTAAACAGCATAACAAGCGTAAATGGGAAAACCAGGCCTGAACAATCTGAACATGACAACAGCATCGAGAACCAACTTCACAGGGTATCTCCAAGACTAACACAGGAACTCCAATCGACAGGACGAAGCCAGGGAATAATATCAAACCAGTGGAATTGCAAGCACATCTTTCCATAAATCAATGAATATATGATCCTTATGCAGCTCATACATATTACATAAATATGGTGGTCCAGTCATGGATTAAGTCAATTCAGCCCAATTCGAGGTTAACGTATTGGTCCTAATAGTTGCACGTGCCCTGATAGTAGTGCCCGCTCTTTTCCCCAAAACAGTTAGATTTATGTAACCTTTTGTTCATATCTTTCTAATAAATCTTGGGAGTTTTCCAATCCACATATTTATGTTATTTGAATTTAAATGAAGGGGATAGAAGGCTTCAAGACTATAACTATATTATTCAGTGATTTTTCCTAAATTTGAACTCAAGTTTGACCCCATTTTTGTACGCTCTGCTGCAGGAGGTCTTGCTTTGGCTCCCCGTGCTACTATTAAGACCAATACGGTATATCAAAAGCACCTCTCATAACTTCATAACAACCTCATAATTTCATAGTAATGAGTGTATCGAATGTACAGAAAGATGGTTAACATGATAGGCTCCAACTGCTTTTCATAATAGCCACTGCAGGGGATATTCCACCTAGTTATCATGTGTGCCATGACAAATGGAGCCTTCCCAGGTTAACTATCTCACTGAATATAATGTAGATTAAAGGCATATAATCAACAAAATTGTCGAGTACACCATCGCTGTTGGATTCTCATTGGAGGTCTTGGCATAAACTATTTTATGTACAAAAAGTAGTTTTGAGTATTTTCTTACAAGGGTAGTGTACCAAAGAACTTCGTCGACAATATGCCTTCAACTTGTGTATGTTCAGACACTTCCAAATAGTGAATGCATGCCAATCATGTGTTTTGACAAAGGCCCCAAGAAATTGGCTTACATGTTTCAACACATATTTTATTTAGGTTGTGTTAAAATCCCCACATGATGGTCATGCATTCGCTAATAGTTGTCACATGTACTTTGCTTTGTGTGATTATTTATATACTATAGTATATGTTCATGTTACGAATATTTGAACATGTGATTGATGGTTGGAGCAGAAATCTGAACTGGACGTGCATTGAAACTACTGATCAGAACAAACCTGATTGCCATCAGAGGAAGGACAAATTACAAATCATGTGCATTTCAAACAACATGCAGTCCAAATCTCAGCCCCAGAGTACACTGTTTTGTCTATATGTATATTTGTTTATTTAAGTACTAAGTAATCAAATCCAGGCATCATCCAGATTGGAATTATTGATCTCACAGAATGATAGGTCAAGGGCACTATAGGCATTCCTGGGAGAATGTCTACCATGCAACTATGACATTGTAAAAAGTGATACAGATTTATACTGTACATGTAGAAGCCAGAACATTTCTATACCAATCTGGATGACAGCACTGCATCTGTGAAATGCAATAAAACAATGTAAAGTACTTACTTTGATGAGCGATCTCAAGATGTCTTTTCAGTCGATCCTTGCCGCAAGCCATGTTGCAGATCTTGCAGGTGAACTTGAGTCGAATCTCTTTCTCTTCTTCCGTCTCCTCTCTGGTCCGGTTTGCAGGGTCCTGGGCACAGTTGTTAATGTGTCGATGGTAGGACTTGAAACTGACGAACCAGGTTCTGTTGCAGTGCTTACAAGCGACATTCTCCAACGACTCTGTGGTTTTGTGCCTTGCCTTGCGCGGACCTTCCTTGTATTTTGATCGGTCATACTTTTTGCGTCTCCTTGACTGCAGCTGCGGCTGCTGCTGCTTGCCAGATGTTCCAGGTGCAGGGTCTTCCATCGGAGCGTCTGTGCCGCCATCTTTCACCTCTGTTCCAACCTGACTGTTATCGCCATTAGGCTCCTGGGACTCTCCAAGTACGCTGACCAATTGACTATGGTCGATGACTACCTCAGGACCAGTATTTTTATCACCATCATCATCATCATCCTCCGCAACATCAAAGTCATTTGGTTGGTGGTCCTCCTCATCATCTTGCTCTTCTGCACTCCCGCCCTCCTGAACACCAGTGGCCTCAGACTTAACTATGACTCCGATCTCTTGCGAATCTTGACCCTCGGTGGCAGCTTCCACGTTGTCTGTTGACACATCTTCCGGGCGAACAGCTTGCTCTTCACTAGCTTCTACAGTATCAATTCGCTTCTCGGTTGGCTCCAATTTGATTTTTCTCAGCTTTGCTCCAGTTGTGTCCTCAGTGTCCGAGACATCATTCACTTTTTGCGTGGACTTCCTCGTGCCAGCACGTTTCCTTGGAGACTTTCTCAGGAATTTTCTCGGGGGACGCCCTCGTGTTCGTTTCTCGGTTTCTTGTGGCAAAGATGTGGCAGTTTCCACCAACTCAATGGCAACGATATCGCACTTCCATACTTCATCCAGTTTGTCCTGCAAGAGGCCTCCAGTTAGCTTTGCTGGAAGCACAGCAAGAATATGTTAATGAGCTGTTCAATTTTAACTGAATAGTGATTCTCATTTTTCTGCACATGTACATGAAAAGACAGTAATTACATGAGCTACACATTTTTTATGTTTGCATTGTGAATATTGATGGGAAAACTCTTTCAATCGTAAAAAAAAGTTCCTCTAATTTTTAACGCTTTTTTTTTTAAAACCACTCACTGCATCATGACACTGAACATGCTTTGCAGCTATGAGGCTTAGCATGACCACTTACTTTGCAAGGAAAATGACAGCCATTCTCCACGACGTTCTGCAAACAAGGTAATATCTTTCGCCGGTGCCTTTTCTGAAAAATATGCATGAAACCAATCCACACTGATGAAACAAGAAATGGAAAATTCCACAGAGTACACAGAAAGACTACACAATGCATGGAGCGAGATTTACGCCATGGAATTAATTTGTTTCGAAAGAAATTGAGCCTCCAGTGTGATCATTTACGGAACCCTAGAACTAGAGTTTACCTGGATGCTGTTTCTGTGATGTGCCTGAGAGCTGAACTTTTTGTCCGGGACTGAGTGTGGTACAATTCCCAACTATAGCCACCGGGATGTTCAATTCAACAAAGCCATCCTCTGTCTGCAAACAAAAATAATGTACATGTATGAATAAGACACTCCAAATTGACCACAACCATATGAGCTCTAACACGTGTGAGAACTTTACTGGTAAGTAGCTCGTATTAAAGCTTGGATTCAATACCTTCTGCACATCCATAGTTCCAGCATGTCAACATCAGAGCGACACCTGTGAAAACATTGAATGATTGTGTTAGCAATCCATTGAGAAAATTTGCTCAGAAAAAGAATCAACAACAGAAAAGGATCACATTTAAATGGCAAATTCACTTTTCGCGTGAACTGCATGAAGTACCTCAAGATTTCAACGAGTACCGAAATTGGTAACTGGTTACTCGTTGTACCAAGCTAACCGTAACAATTAACTCTTCCAAAAATATAAAACAACATATATGTATAAGTCAGAAGTTTTTCACAGTTCAATTTCTACCAAATTCCAATGTTAAATTGAGTAAACTCATGCTTAAAACTTGACACTCAAAGTCATTTTCACATGGAAACATCAATACTAGTATTGTCTTTTATCACGGGATAACTAGGTTTTTCAATTTCTCTAGTTTGGACGGAAATTGGATCTGATTTCCTTTTAATTTGCTGTCAAAAAGCAATCAGAGTCCCAGTTTTGCATAGGCCTAAACAAGCGAAGTGAGCCCTTCATCAGCCGATGGTCATGGTCCGAGGCCCAACAGCCACTTCAAGGCAGCATCTTACACTTGCCAAAGGAGGGGAGGACACTTCACCTCCGGTATTCTGATTGCAAATTTTAGACAACATGTGCAGTGCTATTACTCTATACGCAATTTTGGCTTGGAGTTTCTGCCAATTCTACCACTTTAGCCCGGTAATATCCCATTTCTACCATTACTACCCATGTTTTTTCACCCATGGCAGGGTGTCAACGTATAAAATTTCGCGTGTATCAATGTTCGCGTTTTCAACATCTCAACAGGTTCGCGTGGATTTAAGTTCGCGTTTTTATGTTGGGTGTGGGATCAGGTATTTTAAATTGGTAAATAATTGTACCAATTTAATACACAAGGCCCAAATATCATTGATCACAGATGTATGTTTGCCATAAACTGCAAATGATTAGTAGTACGATACTTGTACAGTATGTTCACGTTATACTAGCACTAGTATGTTGCTATACTAGCACTAGTATGTTGCTATACTAGCATACTAGTATGTTCAGACAGTGAACAAAACACAAACGATCAATACTCAATAAATCTACCCATTGTTTATGTCTGCCAGAGCACATGAACTAACGGTGGCGACCTCAACCAAGGAAGGCATTTGTGAGACAAATATCACGAGTTGTTCTGTCGGCTGGTCATTTTCCCGACGAACTACACTAACATAGTGCTGTTGGTCAGAAAAGTATCCCACTGTCAGAGTGACACGTGACATCTTCAGCGACCTATGGGCGACAACTGTCTCACAAATACCTTTTATGGTAAGCGACAGCATGGATGGAACACATTAAATCTTTCAAGCGTGATGTGGTCTGCATATGTATTTATTTTCGCCGTATTTTCGCGTGTATTTATTTTGTACGTTTACAGTACATGTACTCAAATTATGCGAGAAAATGCATTCGGCATAGTTTGTCGTGCGATACTGGTTTATAGGGCCCGGACGAGTCGAAAAATTCCGACCCGGGTACCCGTATGGTCTGACCCGACCCACCCCGGGTAACCCGTCCAAATATATATCAATGTTTAAACAGTGTTAAATGAGACTCACAGGAGCAATTTGTAACACATAAATGCCAGTCATCGAACTTTGACACATATTATTTGTTTCGTCTGTGTTTATTTTCAAGTTTGAAAAAGATCTCGTAAAACTACTTAGATATTTTCCGATGATTTACTTGTCATTCTTGCGATTTTACTAGTGTTTATCGTTAATATTCAATGCAAGAACTATATCTTTATTCGTTTTCGGGTACGCCGTACGGGTAATGAAAAATTCTAACCCGGGTAATTGTAGATCTATAACCCGCCCCGAATTCGGATACCTGTCGACTCGTCCGGGCCTTACTGTGTACAGCGCTGTATTGAACGTATACATCGCTGTGCCGGGCCAATGGCTCGCGCCTGGCCGCGAAAATTGAAACTCTTGATCGAAGTATTTGAGGCATAATTATCGTGCAGTGCATTCCAAAAACTGTGTGGTCTGTTCCAGCTAGCGTGCAGCGACATCGCTGCAGTCTTAGTTGGGCGATTTCTATGAAAAAATATAATGTAAATGTCCATTTTTTTCAGGATACATTTATCGAGTTTCCGTTGATATCTCAGGTCGCCATAAGCCATTGTGCGCATGCGCAGGTCAGAGGTCAGCTAAATATTTGCATACTAGGTCGAGGTCACATTAGCTGCCCATGCGCACGAACATTCGCAGATAATGTGACCTCGACCTAGTATGCAAATATTCAGTTGACCTCTGACATGCGTATGCAGAACAGCCCAGAATATGGCGGCAGATGTCAACAAAAACTTCACGAAATACGTGTGGAAATGAATAGTGAGTTTGTTTGGAATTTTCGGTAGAAATCGCCCAACTAAGACTGCAGCGATGTCGCTGCACGCTAGCTGGAACAGACTGCACAGTTTTTGGAATGCACTGCACGATAATTATGCCTCAAATACTTCGATCAAGATTTTCAATTTTCGCGGCCAGGCGCGAGCCATTGGCTCGGCACAGCGATGTATACGTTCAATACAGCGCTGTACACAGTAAGTCCGGGCCCTACTGGTTTATCTCAGCACTCGTGTCACCATCTAAGCCTCGCCTAAAGGCTCGGCAAAGATTTGGTGACACTCGTGCCGAGATAAACCAGTAGGGCCTACGAGCCATCTGTCCTAAATTCGCCGCAGTCCCAAATTCGCCAACAGGGTTTTCAGACCTTGTAATGCAAATGAAACCAACCAATTTTATCATCAATCGAGACTCTGATATTCAATCTTTGTACCAGCAGTTTGTATTGAGAACAAGTTTCTGACCTCTGATAATATTGAGTTGGCGAATTTTGGGATGCGGCGGATTTAGGACGGATGGCTCGTAGTCGTAGGCAGGTCGTAGGGCCCGGACGAGTCGACGGGTACCCGAACTCTATTTAGTTCTAACGTCAATGAGACTTGGGAGTTCCAGAGTAACAACATGGCGCAGGCAATTCTTCTTCTAACATCTATCTACAGGCTATGCGAAATACGTTGGAGATAGATCTACATACTATCGTTACGATAAAAGGCTCACTGGATTTCTTTCAGCGAAAAGATCAAAAAGCGTGAAATTCTTCCAGGGAGTCCCGCTATGATCACGTGATTTCTTCGCGCCAATCAGCACCACCCTCTTTTTTCACCGCAGACAACCGTAACTGATTATACAGGAAATATCTTAGAGCTTTGCGTCTATCGATGCATATCGATGGTATGGCAAAGCGAGAATGAGAATTCGGGAGTTTGCGAATTTAGCATTTGTGTAGACAATGAGCTTCTGAAATAATTCGGATGATGTTTGAATATCTCAGAAATTAGCAAAAAAAATAGCATAAGATTTACTTCAATCCGATGATTCGGAATACCGATGTTCAAACACGAGAACACAGTCCGGCGCTTCAAGCTTTATCATGATCGATTGGAAGCGGGGTTCTTATATCTGGTTTATAATATTCTGAGTTGAGTTAGGTATAATTTAGGATATTTTATTTTCACATTGGAGAATGAACAGAGACAAACATTATTTTGGATTCATTTATTAGTCAGTGAGATGTAGGCTATTAATATTTTTTCCGAGGGATATGTTGGACATATTTCACCATGACATTTCGCCTATCAGCTATAATATTCATAATTATTTATGTTATTTTATTTATTTATCTTGCCATATTCATACAGCACCCTTTTCATAGCAAAATTACGTTCAAAGGTGCTCTACAAAAAAAAATATGCATAATGATCAGGGGCGGGTTTAGGGGGGGCAAGGGGGCTTTGCCCCTCCCCCCTCCCCTCCCCCCAAAAAAGAAGGAAAAAGAGAAGAAAAAAAAGAAGGAAAGGAGAGAAAAAGAGAGGGGAAGAAGTGTTTTCTAGATAAATTACACCGGGAAGTAGCTTTAAAGGGTATATATCACAAAAATTATATATTGGTTTTTGGTGTGTATGTGAAAGCACTTTTTGAACTGAACAAACAGCATATTGATATCATGATTCCTTCCAAAGTTATGACACTTTGAATATGTACATAATTATAGAACCTGAAAACAAAGTCTGACAGCTAATTAATATGCAAATGAGATGTATAACGTCATTGACAGACTGCTTTTTAATTAGGCGTTTTTAAATGGAACAATGAGACCGTTTGTATCCATATGTGTTCACCAAAACCCATTTTTTATGCTTTTTAGTTCGAATAATCAGTGATTTCAAGAAATTCGTGGTTGCCATGGCAACCAATGGTCTGGTTGGGGCCTTAGCAACCATGGTTGCTAAGGACAATATCTGATTAAGAACAATATATACAATCATGAAACCATTTCAGACAATAGAGTAATGACAATATATTGATGAATATATCATCAAAATGTCTGAACACAACCCTTAGCAACCAATACAGGCTTCGGAAACCAGCAGTAATAGCATCCATTTTCTACGAATGGCTCTAAACGTCAGTGATTTCTCAGGCCTGTATCGGTTGCTAAGGTGTGTTTTGAACATTTCGTTGATCAATTCCACAAAATACAGTCACTACTCTGCTATCTAAGTTAGGTTTGATACTTTCATATCATATTTCAAATTGAATACCAGCCTTAGCAACTTGGTTGCTAAGGGCAAAATCAGCCCATTGGTTGCCATGGCAACCAAAATTTATAAGCACTCACTGACTATTCCTACTGAACGATATATCTGATGAGTTTCGTTGACCAAATATGAGCTCAAATGCTTAATTGTGACATGTTAAATCGCCTCATTAAAAAGCAAGCTGTCAATGACGTCACACATCTTATTTGCATACTAATTAGCTGACAGATTTTTCAAGACTATCTGGAGAAATTTGCCGGATTTTAAATTGAAATAGCCATAACTTTTTAACAAATCGAGATATCAACATTCTGTAGAGACTGTTCTATTCAACTCAACGAGTGGCTTCAAATAAGCTGATATCATATTTTCGTGATATATACCCTTTAACTTCTTTGGTCACGTGACCCCCCGACCCCCCGCCGACATGGGCTCGTTTTGCACACGGGCCTCAGACCCTCGATCTACGCCAACTCGCTTCACAACATTTCATATCTTGGCCTTCCTTCAAAACCCTCGATCCACCCCAGATCAGGCATTCATAAACTCTCCAAGGGCATGAAATTGGTCCAAGGAGAGCCCTAGAACACAGCATTGGATGTGCATAAACCTTCAGCGTCTGGGGCCCTTACGCGGGCCCCAGACCCCCGGCCGATATGGGCTGGCTTCCCTCGCTGCTCTATCGATCGAAGGGTTTCCCCCCCCCCCCTCCCAAAATCCTATACCCGCCCTTGTAATGAACATGCATGTGGTCGCCAAAACAGGCAACTCAGTTTTCACCAGGTTCTCTGGTTTCCTCTTACATTAATGACCACCTTTACGCCAAGATCCGAGACCACAATATATGTTAATATAGGCTCATGCTTGTCATCAATTGTTGTATAATAAATAAAGTTTAAAGTTTTTAATAAACATCCAAAGCAACTGCCTTCGAATGTATGCAAAAAAAATGTCAATTTAGTGAAACTCGTCTAATACAAGATAACAAAACATGTGCACATTGATTTTGACAATTACAATTCGTCCAAGTTGTTTTTCCAACCGTTTTAACACACATTTTATGGCGGTTTTGTATCGAGGTGGTTTTGTATATAAACAAACGAAGTGTGTCCATCAAACGCGATTGTAAACAAATGCCCAAATTGCCCTTGAAATTCCACATCGAGTACATTTTCCATATTGTATCTGTAATTATAGTGTAAATATGAGAAAATAATCAGTGATATAAGGTGGTTTGCGTTTGAATGTCAGTCCATTTTGCACTTTTATGCTTTGTTTACATCTTCGTGTGATGGATACAGTTCCTGTATTTACACGTGAACCGCCTGTTCAAATGAGCAATTTTGTCCCAAAGGTCTGGTTGCAGTCATAATATTTGATGCGAGCAGGTATCATTCAGTTAATTTCACATGTTTGATATGAAACATAGTTTTTAAAAAAAATATTGCCTGTTTTCAAAGGCAGTTGCTTTAAAAGAAAACATATAAATAAGTAATTGAGTTATTGGCCAGTGTAAGATGAATTTGTTTTAAAAAGTTTATTGAAAATGATTAGTGATCCCTCTTCTTCAAGGTGCCTTGGCAAAACATCCCACAGACTTGGTCCAAGAAACGATTCCTGCAGGAAAACCATTTTCATTCTTAGCACTCGATGTGTAAAGGAGTCAAGTGATCTCAAAGATCGCAGTATCGCATGAACTTCAAGTATCTGATAGAGGCCGATTATTGATCGCTCATGGCTTTGTAGGTGTACACGAGAATCCTGAACTGGACTCAGTAGATGATAGCGTTGCGTCCGTCGTCCGTCCGTCCGTCAACGATTTTATCTTTGAAGTTTACTATTGAAAACACAAAAATGCTTAAAATTATCTCAAGAGGGAAGTATGTTTTAGGTTTTTGATTTTCACATTTTTCTCGAAATGGCGGCCGTTTTTGTCGGAAAACGGTCAATTTTGGACTTTGGCGGCCAATTTCTCAAAGACTGTTCAGTAACTTTTTTCTTTTTGATGCATAAAACTCCTCATGTGTACCCCTGTGATGTGTATAAGTTTCGTTGCCTTGAATAGCTCGAAGTGGGCAATTTTGGCCCAAACTTGGCACCAAATCGGACTTTCCCATGTTAAATTCTCCTATGCTTTATAATCAATCACATTATTCTTAATATATCATCACTTCATATTGAGATTTTAGATTATGAATCAATTGTGGACATATAGGAAATGATATAATATTATAAGTTAGGAAATGATATAAATTTGACCTTTGACCTCATTTTCAAGGTCAGACCACAAAATGGCTAATATCTCGCTTATTATCGACTTCACACCTTGGGAATGAATTGTGGACATATAGGAAATGATGTATGACGAATATTTTCATGATCTTGAATTTGACCTTTGACCTCATTTTCAAGGTCAGATCACAAAATGGCTAATATCTCGCTCACTATCGACTTTACAACGTAAGAATCAATTGTGGACATATAGGAAATGATATACGCCGAATATTCTTATGACCTTGAGTTTGACCTATGACCTCATTTTCAAAGTCACAGGACAAAATGGCTAATATCTCGCTTATTATCGACTCTATGGCTTAGGAGTCCATAGTGAACTTATAGGGAATGATATATTATGCTGAAAATTCTGGTGACCTTGAATGTGACTTTTGACATCATTTTCAGATAACAGAATGGTAATATCTCGCTTATTATCTTCTTTACAGGTTAGGATTCAATTGCGAACATATAGGAAATGATAAATGCTGAATATACTCATGACTTTGAACTTGACCTTTGACGTCAGATCACAAAATGGCTAATATCTCACTTATTATCGACTTTACAGCTTAGGAATAAATTGTGGACATACCAGAAATAATTATGCTGAATATTCTTGTGACCTTGAATTGACCAAATGACGGCTAAGATCTAAAATATATATTGTCTGGTAACCTTTCTTAACCGTTGGGATAATTACTTAAAAATCACCCATAACTTCTTAATATCCCGTATAGATTTCAGATTGAAAGGGGGGGGGGGGGTCTCACACATCGAGTTCATCTTCCCAATCACTGAATTACAAGTATAGTACAGTTATCGAAGTAGGCACGGTGAGCACGGTGGCCTTTGAGCCCCTAGTTTATATTTGCGTTGCGCAACCTGTGTTACTTCCACACTGGTCGTCATACACAAACGTGTCTTGGGCGTATGTTGGGTGAATTTTGACGTTGACCTAATTTTTCTTTGGCAATTTAGATATTCATTTTCATCAATATCTCTGAAAATATGCTCCAGAGCAGATGTTATTATTCGACTCGTAATCCTTGAAAAAGATGTCTTAGATATCACAGATTGACTTTTGACCTTGACCTGAAAGAGTGCTTCGTAGAGTGAAAAAAGGCCTTCTTTCCGGACTCGTCAACCTGGAAAAACATGTCTGAGGGTTAGATGAACTTTATGGCCAAATTACTTTTTGCTGACTCAGAATTTCTCAATCTCACCCATACCTTTGCTAGGAATCAATTACTGTATGTGTTGCTTGAATGATAATCCATGCATAACGCCGCCTGTGAGGCATTCAATCAAGGTCGAATGCTAGTGCCATGCTTGTTTATTTAGACAGGCTGTTTCTTGGCGGAAATGATAAGGAACAATAAATTCGGATTCATGGATATTTGAAGTGAAAACCAGTGAAAATGGTATGATCAGTTGTGTTCCAGCATTCCACAATGTTCGGATGTATAGGATCGTGGCAAAATATCCTGTACTTTCGGAATATGTGTAATCACTTGTATTCAAAATTATCCGTGAGAATGTCTCATAGGATTGAAGCATTCGTAACTGATAAAGTGAACACCCGATAGTATGAATATAAATTTAATACTGCGAAAAGAGAAATATTTGTGGTTTCATTATTAGCTCCGCTATGCCGAATGGCAGCGGAGCTTTAGTGATGCCGTGTTGTCTGGCTTCAGTCCATCGTCCTTCCGTCGTCGTCAACGTTTTGTTACTTTTAATGTTTTTGTTTGAATCTTTCCTTCACAAATTTTGCCTAAAATTATTTCAATATTTTTATTTGCACTTTTTTTTTCAAATAGCGGCCATTTCTGACGAAAAACAGCCAATTTTGCCCTGGCGGCCAGTTTCTCAAAAACTGTCTCACCCGTTTTGAGATTTTTGTTTCAAAAGATTCTCCTCATATACCATTTTGGTGTGTATAAGTTTTGTTATAAGAATCGTCGGTCTCCTTGGGCCGGCCATTTTTATTCTTCGACGGGTTGGTGATAAAAAATGTTTTTGACCCAAATCAAGTCAATATTTTTTTGGAGCCGCTTCCACTCATAAGAAATTCTCCTTTGAAAATTTTTGTTGGAGCGCTCAGGGCCGAGACGCCGCTTGTTTTAACTTATGTTATGCTGTTACAATTAAATCAGGAAGTTAGAAATAAAACATTGAATTTATGGAAATAATGAGGAACAATAATTAATCCCGATAGGCCTATGCGTTGACCTTGTTTTCATATTGACACGTGAAATAAATAAAAATCCCTTTCGATTCTATGCGGTGTCTTCATGCACGGTGGACGAGCATTTCCGCCATTTCAGCAAGACGCCTGAATCGTCAAAATGTTGTCATTGTTATGATTGTAATATACACGCCATTCCTCATTTCACGAAGGAAATCTACATGGTATATTTATGCGTTGTTGTTTTGTATTTATGTTGGGTGCCCATGAATATACAGCCTCCACAAACATTACGTGGATGCATTTCAAATTTGAGACCCTCTCTCACCACTGCTCACTGACTCACTCACTGCCATTGTGACTGAGTGGATGTACCGGTAGAGTTGGAGCACTATTTGTCGGACGGGCATGCAAATATCGGACACATGAATGAATCACGGTTTTCACATTTAGTATACACTTTGTAAAAAATATTGGACTGAGCAAATGTGTAGAATCAAAGCATGAACTTCCATATGACAGGAGTTACAGGTTTCCATCATTTTGAAACAGCCCTGTACAACAGTTTGTGCTTTTCACTGTCAATATCTCTGATCAACGCTTAATTTGATATAAATGTTAGTGTGTTTTGTTAAATTTGCACATGATATTCATTATTAAGCAATTATTTGTGCATAAGGTGAATCTGGTATCTCACTTGGTCCATGATGAACATGCTGCGCTCAAGTGAAGTAGACACGGCTTAATATTTTTTTTGACGTCGGTGTTTCATAGCTCCTTGTCCGATATTTACATGCTCTGCTGCAGTCTGCTAGGATCTCAGACTTCGTGTACTTTCGAGGTCTGTGTCTGTGCTTCAGTTTCGTGTTAACTTTATATGTGAATATGAATTTGTAGAGCAACAAATCATTTTTTATTCTGTTACATTTGAAATATTGCATCGGCAATATATCTCCAATAAACAGGAAATGCATCCAAAACTGTCCGATATTTGCATGCTCCGACTCTACCGTAATCCGCGCATACTGGCGCATAGCCTATAAATGAGGGCACCCATAGGCGCATGCACTTAGAATGTACAAGGTATTTAGAACGTGCAAGGGTCCGGCACTTGTAGCCATCTAGATCTCTCTGTGCTTCACAAAGAGCCATCCGTCCTAAATTCGCCACATTCCCAAATTCGCCAAAGTGGATTTCAGGCCTTGTAATGTTAATGAAACTAACAAGTTCGATCGTCAATCGAGACTCTGATATTCAATCTTTGTTCCAGTAATTTATTTTCCACAAAACGAGCTTCTAAGTTCTGATAATATCGAGTTGGCGAACTTTGGGATGCGGCGAATTTAGGACGGATGGCTCGTACAGCGACTGTATGTAACGAAATGCATATGACGTCACTTCTCACTAGATAGTAGTGCATGGACTCGATCCTGAAATCAGAGATCGATTAATCGGTCCTCTCGAGCGCTTGATCATCGATTAATAATCGCCGTTTGGTGAACAGGTGTGGCAGGCCAAAATATACCTATTTTACCACATTATCGCTCAAAATTCCAAGAACCCAAGAAATTCCCCGAGATTTTATCAACAGCCACACTTTTATTATTTTCCGATTTCAAGAACAGTCTGTTACGTTGAACGTTTCCTTTCAACTTTGTGTTATGCTAAGTTCTATAATGTTGCGATACGGAAAAGGCATCAGTTATTCATTGTTATGCCACGACAACGGCAAACATATGGTCATCATAAGGTTTTGCTGAACACGAAATACTGATGTAAAACGCTGAATTTACTTATGCTGTAACTGGAAAACACTTTGTCTGTGGATGTCCAGAAAATATTGTATTTGATGGACTGGATTGTTGTCAAAATTGCGCGGTTCAGACGTGAAAGTTCACTCATGTGTCTGGTTTATTAACTGAGAAAAAAATCACTTATCTAATCAGGGGATCGATTAATCGGTTGAGATCGCTAGTCGACCGATTAATCGATCAATCAATTAATCGTCCATGCACTACTAGATAGACAAACAACATCGCCTTGTCTGACAGGCGAAGCCCCGAAGATGAAATGCTTCCTACGTCAAAATTCATGCCTTTGCCGACTATGCCTTTCAACTCTTAATCAACGCAAATAGGTTCATTCTATACGGGCATACATGTAAACATGACAAAAGCCCTGAATTTGTTAGAATTTATTTGATCCCATTTTGTAACTGATATTTTCAATATTTTTCATTGGAAATTATATATTCAGTTGATGTTGACCACTGTATTTTTTGTTTTTTTTTCCACAGATTTTCAACTGAAAACATTCCTCGAACCTCTTCAAAATGGCTCCCGTGAGTATTACTGGTGTTTTAAAATTTATGAATGGATTTAGGGTAATTGTTCTACTAAGAATAAATAGGATAATGAATAATTAACTCATTCACTGCCGGCGACGAGTTATCTCGTCGCCCAAACGTCACGATCTGTGTGCCGGCGACGAGTTATCTCGCCAGGGGGGATTCCCCACATGGAAAAACCTGGTTTCAGTTTCGTTTATTAAATATCTATTCCATTCGATAGGTGGCGCCTCTAGCACTGCCTAGCTAGTTTGTACTTGGTTTTTGTTGACAATATGAACAAATTCAGACAGATTTCTGACAATTACTTGTTGTTTTCCAAATTATTTGAGTGGATTTTCATCAATTCTGAGTAATGCCCTATATATTGAGAACAGTATGTGAGAATAGCAAGATCTGATACTTGGAATATTGTTATTGTTTTCAAGAAATCAGTCTTAGTACCCGGTATGTGCTGATTATCAAAAGTTGGTTGTGTTATTATTGGAATAAAAACAATAACTTCTAAAATCGGGAATTTTTCATATTTTCTAAAATTAATGTGGCACACAGGCCTTGAAACTCAAAAATTATCGTGGCAGTGAATGAGTTAAAGTGATTATTTTGTCACTTTAAATTATAATACATGAAGAAATGATTGCATACATATATTCAAGACAGTTCTGAATCTGAGCCCAGTCTCTGTGGCTGTTACTTTATTTGAACACTGTTGTTTTAAGGTGTCTAAGGGTTCTGTTGAGCTAAGACTCCCAACGGCAGTTGTCGAGGAATGCCACGGGCTCACGGCCGGTCAGAAGTTGGAACTCTCTGGCACTAACTGCAAACGGGGTATGTTTAATATCAAGTAGTGAACTGTCTCTCTCAAAATGACATCGAGGTGCATGTAGATATTAAATGGAGTGAGGCAGAGAGACAATTTTATAGTCTGTTGGTATCACCATTTCCTCTTCCAAAAATCAAAGTGTTTTTGATGGTCTATTTGTGCTGCATACATTTTCAACAACAAAAAAAGTAATATGTAATATAAACAATACTACTGGTACGGGCCATCTGTCCTAAATTCGCCGCATTACCAAATTCGCCAACAGGGTTTTCAGACCTTGTAATGCCAATGAAACCAACCAATTCTATCATCAATCGAGACTCTGATATTCAATTTTTGTACCAGCAGTTTGTTTTCCATAAAACAAGTTTCTGAGCTCTGATACTGTAAACCACTTAATGTTTCACGGCCATTAATATTCGCGATTTTCGCGTTTTCATTAAAACCGCGAAAATTTCTGGACGCGAATTTTTTTTGGTCAACCGCATTTTGATTTGCGAATATATTTAACATTGAGTTGAATCTGCTGTTGATTCTTTGGAAATTGATTTTGCAATGTGTGTGGTATAGAACAGAAGAACAAATAATGTTGTACATTTAACATAAAAAAAAACAGTAGCCAATTCCAAGTTTACATGTAAGTAGTTAATTTTGTACTGTGACTGTATTTAATTCATGTTTAATACTACATATAAGCCAGGAAATAAAAGTATAATAGGTATAATAAAGATACAATTGTGTCCATGTCAGTATTTTTAACAATTGTTGGATTGCATCTAGTGAGTATGTTATTGGTAAATACCTCTGTAATGCATTTCCAGTAATATGCATGTAACAGAAAACGCGAAATTAGACGGCCGCGAATATGTCCAAATCATGAAAACGCGAAATAAAACGGCCGCGAAATTAAAGGGGTTTACAGTAATATTGAGTTGGCGAATTTTGGGATGCAGCGAATTTAGGACGGATGGCTCGTAGTAGTTACAATGTGTAATACTAGTATATATTATGACACACAGGTGCGAAGAAGTCAGATGATGTCAAGATTTTGGCAGAGAAGACTGATGAATTCCTCTTGTTGACGTTACATTGTGAGTATCTTTTATAAATACTGACATTTAATGCAGTGAATATGTCAACGACCTTGTAGCCATGAATAGTTAGTATTATTCACTATATATGTAATTTTGAAGGCGTCAATTTGGTAATACATTGTACATTTGATAAAAAAAATTCTGCACTACAATTAAATAACTGTTTACAGTACATGTTTAAGATGCAAACAAGAATTATGAATGTATATATATGATGATCTGGTTTCAGGTAGTGTTTTTCGAAAGAAAATGGAATTAATAATAATTCTCTTTCCAATTCACTTTCTCGTCATGAACACTGTTTCAAACAATTGTTCTTGTATTTACTCGACAGCCACTTCGATGGGAGCCGTGTTTCACAGGAAGCTCGCTGACATTTGGAATTGTGAAATTAAGTCTTCTCAGCTCTTGTGTGATCCAGCTGTCGATGTAGAACAGCCAGCCTTGAGCGATGATGAGGATAATACCGTCTATGTCCCCGTCGAGATTATGCCCAAAGAGGAAGCTGCACTTGAGGAAGCCGAGTCAATTGAAGCCCCGCCACTGGCCGAACTTGCAGACGAGGATGACTTTTGTAATTACGTGAAGATGGAACTTGAGCGCGTGAAAAGTGCAACTGTGTCTAGTGTTGATCCAACAGCTGTCAAAGTTGAAGTTGAAGATAAGGTGTTGGCACAGGATGATGACGATGAAGATACAGTGGAACCAGTTGAAACTGAGGTTGAACCACAACGAACAACAAGGTCAACTCGTAAACGGCAAAATACATCACCAAAACCAACGAAAAAGAAAGGGAAGGCAGCTAAGAAAGCGAAGGGAAAGACTGAGTCTCCAGCGCACTCTGCTAATATAAAAACTGAAACTACAAACTCCCCTGAGAAGAGCACAACCGGGAAAAGTCCTCGGGGTAGGAAGCGTGCGACATCGGGGAGAAAATCGTTCAAACCTCGAAATCGACCGAAAGTCAAGATTCCAGAAGTGAACGACGTGTCCGAATTGAAGTGTCAGTTTTGTGAAAGGAGCTGGTTTTGTTCGGTGCAGAGTTACTCGCGTCACATAAACTGCTGTACTATGAACCCCGATGCGCAGCTGGGTGACGAGGTGAAGGAGGAGCAACTGTTCACGTGCGAAGTCTGCAACATGAAGTCAAAAAGTCTTTCGATGCTGAAAAGACACCGTCGGGAGATTCACAACCGTAAGTAATTGTCTTCTTTTAATCTGTATACTGCACATCCAGCGAGCTATGAACTAAACTATGAAATGATTAGGAGTTTTAACTACTTCTATTAAAGACGCAAATGCTTGATATTGCTGGTATCTATTTGATCGTATTCGGAGAGCTGTTCGTTGTCGCAATGCTTTTGTGACTGGGTTTGCAGTATACAGAAAATATTTAGTCTTCACAACTACTGACAATCAAATTCCACACATTACACTTTCAACTTCGATGTGAAATAAATGATTTGAAAACTTCATACATGTATTTATGATTATATCAAACATATCTTCGAAAACGATACCGATATTCAAACATAATATTTGAATTGCACACATACTACTGAATTTCAAGTGAAAATAATTTGTATAAATCGTAGCACTTAGTGTAATAGTACAATTGTATGAATATTTGTATATCATGACATAAAATGTGATTGCTTGGTTTCTCCAATGGTTCATGTCACAAAATATCATGAAAAACTTAGGCATGAAAAATTGAACAAAACCAAGCACTTGCAAATCCCATTCATGGCCAAGACATTCAGAGGTAGCGCTTCATAAAAACTTTTAAAAAACTGATCGCCAAGTATTTGTGATGCTTTGATGATATGACAATGGTATTAAAACTGAATGTCGGACAGTACAGTATTTCTTACTTTTTTCCACGTATCTGATTGTATTCCATGTATGGTAGCTCAGTCGTCACGCACCCATGAATTGATTGATTGTACACCGGGTAGGTTTCAGCTGTGGAGATGTTTGTCAGTTTGTGTTATTGAGCTTTTCATAGATTTCGATTTCTGCCAGTTTGGTACAGTTTTGAAATGTATTTGAAAGGGATTGTCAATGGGTCAAGGGAAAAATTCATGCTTTATACAGTTTGTCACTTTGAATGCTTTTAAAATGCTAAAATGTCATGTTGGTCCTCATGATGTATTCGACGAGAAACTTTGGAAAATAAAGTACTTCGAACAACATCTGTCAGCAGTTGACAAATTAATGTGCATCACCAATAATTATGTGCAGTGGAGCTCGAGCTACTGACAATAATCTGCGGCGAGCTGATTGATCATGATGTCATCGAAGGATCATTCACAATGATTGCTTGCGATTGATTGATTGTTTGCGATCGGAAATGTTGCTCTTTTACACATTAGCTCCAGGGACAGATCAACAGTTTTACTGCGGTACTTGGTGAGTATATATGGTTTATATTTCTCATTGTATAAACTTGTGAAACATCACAGATACTGTACTGGCACATAATAAATTCTGTTGATTCCACGTCATGTTTAGATTGCTCATGAATATGAAGCTACCTCTGAGTGTGTTGGATGTTTAAACGTATCATGAATATTCATACATGTATAAAAGTCCTGTAGATGTGTTCTTCTGTTGATATATGTTGCATGAATATGAATACAATCTTTTAATTTTTCTTCTCGTCTAAAACTCTTTCCAGTTTCCACGGAAGATTTGCCTGCAAGTAAAGACATGCGTCCCTGTAAATTCTGCGGGGAAAGCTTTCCAATGGGTGCCACTTTGTTTCGTCACCAACACTTCAAGTGCCAAAAGAATCCCAATCGACGAACACCATACGAATGCCGGAAGTGTAGACGGACTTTTCGCTCAGCGGAGCAGCTTCAATGCCACAAGCAGAAGAATCCTTGCGAAGAAGTATGCTACATGTGTGATATTTGCGGCAAATGGATCAAAAGCTCTGCCAACTTGAAAGCCCACAAACTCCGTCACAATGCTGATGAGAGTCAAAAGCAGTACATCTGTCATTCCTGTCCGAAAGCGTACTACAGCCGTCGTGAGCTGTCACAACATGAGGCCAAACATTCAGGTATGGTTTATCTCATTAAATCATTTACTGGTGTGTTAAAATGGTTAAACTTTAACACTCAAATTGTATGTTGATTGATAAATACTCAAATATAACATTAAAATGAAAAAACACAGCTCGTACATTCTCATTCAAATTTATTCATTCTTTCCGTTTCCATCCTAGATGCACGATCTCACCCCTGCCCTCACTGCGACAAAACCTTCAAACATCGCCAGCACCTCACCCGCCACACACGGACGATACACGAGAAGAAATACCGCTTTAAGTGCGAGATCTGTGGCCACGGCGTTGAAGAACGGTCATTCCTGCGTGCACACATCTGCGGCCGGATTTTTCGTCCGAACGGCGAAAACGACAAAGTGGATAAGGCGCTGTTCCGCCCTAACCACCTACCGCAAGTGCGCAACAAGAAGCAGAAGCAGGGGCAAGCGGATGGAAGCACTGCCGAGAAAAAGGCGAAAATGCCAAGAAAACGTAAATCCGCCCAGAAAGGTGACATCAGAGAACAAGATCCTCATCCAACCATTGACAAGGAGGTCATTGCTGACGTGGATATTGGACAGCAGCCAAACAGGGCCGAGTCTGGCAATGTGACTGTTCACCATGGTGACGATGAAACACCTAGGGATACGCTTACTGGCAACGCTGATGGTGTCATGTTGATATCGCAGCATTTCTACCTTCAAAGTGATGCAGTTGGAATTATAAGTTCAACTGGGAATGACGCAGTGGATGACGTTCAAACAATGACCACTGTAGGACCAAATGTAAATACTGGGGTTACTGGCATTGGCTGTGACAACCAGGCAGAATACCACATTCTGTATCACTGATGCAAATTTCTCATCGCCTTGCATATATGTTACATGTAATTTTGTGAAGGAAAAAAAAATGGTTTGTTTTAAAAATGTAAAGAAACTGTTTTAATGTATTAATAGTTGTAGTATTCTGATGTGTGCAGACATGTACGTCAGTCAGGCTTAGTTGAATAGTTCTATGTAATACTAGTACCGGTAGTGATCATGGTTTCAAGTTAATAAAATTGTGAAAGATTCTATTTGTTCTTTGCTGAAAACTAAAAGTTGCCAGTGTTCAGTTTTGATTTCATATTTCATAGAAAATCGAGCAAAGCCCTACTATTTATGAGCCATGCTTCAGGATTCAGAACTTGGAAAATTCAGCTAAATAGCTTATGTTCTCAACAGAATATTGTCTTTTGTAAATAGATGTATATTCAAACATCTCAAGTTGGAAATCTAACCTGTTCGGAATTTAAAATTTGTAAAAGAAATCGCTACCTCTGACTGTTTGGGGCCGTCATTATTTCAAAGAATCGTTGAAAACTCATTGACAAAGCTATCCAGAATTGATCCTCGACCACCCTTTCCACACTATTTCTAGAAGGGGCCCCTAAACGTCAGCGATTACCCAGACAACCGGGACCATTATCATGCAAGTTCTGCGATAAAACCTTCAACAATCGAACCACGCATCGATTCCACGTCACGTACAAATGCTCGGCCAACCCCAGCGTCAAATCTGCTCATCGCTGTCGCCACTGTTGTAAAATCTTCGACTCACAGAAACTACTGGATGGCCACCTATCGCACGACCATGCAGATGGCTTCAAGCTGATCTGTCACGTATGTGGAGTTGTTTTCAAAACGAGAAGCGGGCTTCACTTTCACAAAAAGAAGCAGCACAACACCGGACAGGCGAAAAAACACAAGTGTGACGTCTGCGACATGGCTTACTTCACGTCGTCAGATCTACGACAGCACATGATTAAACACACTGGTGAGGAACGATAGTTACTGTTGCCATGGTAACATGTTTATCCGCATAGTGTAGGATACAGTGCAAATTATTGTTGGTGCATGCTGTCAACATGTACATTTCCTAAATGCAAATTATAATGTCCCAAGATATATATTGAAAATAATCATTTCATACCTGTTAAGAAAAAACACGAGAAATCAATGCTTTATATGTACATCTATCTTTGCTACAAATAGGATGCTAAATTCACATGTTGTTTCTATGCAGATGAGCGTAGGTTCAAGTGTAACCAGTGCGGGAAGGCTTACCGGTACTACCAGCACCTTGACCGTCACGTCAAGACGGTACACCTCAACGAGTACAAATTCCGGTGTACGAAGTGCGGCCACGGCGTCGAGAAACTGTCCTACCTGCGCGCTCACATTTGCGGACGAACACGTCGAAAGAGAACTGTTAATGATCATCCCCCGCCTTTGATGGATATTACGCCAATTGGGGCCAGCGGGGCACCACCTTTCGAGGGAAATTCCGAGGGGGTTTTCAGCATAAAAACGGAGAACGTTGTCGATGACGACAGCAACTCAGCCATCATGCATTTACAGGAAGTGCCTAGTGATAGTGTTATTGAAGACGTCACGGACACTCCGATAATCGCGGAGGAAGTGATCGCCGAGACAATCGAAGACGCGGACAGTGCAATGGCTTACCTCTACATACTTGATAGTAATACTGGGGATACCGAGCCTATAGAACTTGTCAACAGTGACAATGGAGTATCGTCGGAATGATTTTGAGTGGGACTTTTGTTTGCATGGTCTTTAGTGTTTCTATTTCATCAGAAATGAACTGAGTTTGATTCAAGCTTGTGCACTTGAATTTATATGTTGAAACTTGACCTTGACCCAATGGTGACCTTTGTACTGTATGTTAATTTTGCTGGTCAATGAATGGTGAAAAATAGGTATACACAGTGTATTTCAACGATCCTTTAACAGAGAATTGCTGCATGATTAATTGTACGTATGAATTCATTAACTCACGAAGCCATCAGATAGATTTATGATGTCCTTGCAATTAAGTATAGTATACACTGTCTATCGTGGTTAGGTCACTAACAGGATTGTTCATGGTTTTGTAACAAAAAGTTTATTGTAACAACCTCTGAGAAAATAAATATGTGCTCACAAAACGCTACTATATGATGCACCAAAACAAATTGATGTTTTATGTACAAAACTTGTACTTTGGATACCAATAATAAAATTAAATTCTCAAAAATTCACAATATCATCTGCTAATAAAAATAATACACATTTACCTGTAGCTGAGCTCTTCAAAGATGTTTTCATAATTATGTACTGGCATTAATATTACAGTCAAACCTCTGATTAGTGAACACCTTTGGGACCCAGCATAAATGTTCACTAATCGGAAAAAGTACCATCAAGATGAGAAAAAAAGATTGAGAGGGTCATTTGTATTGCAAATTGATATTTGGGACCATGAAACAGTGTTCACAGTAGGGAGTTGTTCATTGTATAGAGGTGTTCACTAATCGGAAGAGCACCTCAATGTTGAAAGATAGGCGTTCTTTTGGGACCGGGAAAAAGTGTTCACTAACTGGAGTTGTTCACTGACTGGAGGTGTTCTCTAATGGAGGTTTGACTGTACTGTCTATATTGTTGGAATTTCGCATGGTTGCAACATTCTGTGTTTTATGTCCTAGATGAGATTTGATAAACTCTATTGGTTTGTGACATTGCCATCACCATAGATTTAAAAAAATTACATATATATGATATATTACATGGTAACGATTGGCGAACTGTTCAATGTTTTGAAGCCGGCTCGTGTGATATTTCATATATTAACACAATTGGAACTCATTCAGTGTTGGTAACTCATTATAGTTATGTACCATTGTCATATTATTAACAGCAAAGAAACAGTACATAGCAATGATTTCAGTTTTAATATTGAAATGTGATTAAGAAAAGGACAATGTCTTGGTGAATCTTTGAGTGGATGTCTGTCTGGTCACATCTCTGTTTGAGAGAGAGAGTACTTCCAGTAGAAAAAAGACGATTGTTATATTCTTCCTAGTACGCACGCCTCGAGTGAAAAAGGAGAAAACGAAGAGACATCGAAATGAACAGCCAGTCGTCAAACCTTGCGAGTGGTGCGGCGAAATCATCAGCCGATGGCGCAACACGCGACGCTTTCACATGATGTACAAGTGCCCGAAGAATCCCAAACGAACCAAGGCCCTCTGGTGCCGGATGTGCTACAAATTCTGCAACACGGACGCGGAACTCCAACAGCATATAGACGAGAACCATGCGGGCGTCAGTTCGCTTGTCTGTCCGACGTGCGGCTTACAATTCAAGTCAAGGAGTGGGATGTACCACCACCAAACGCGGAAACATAACAAGCACGCGGGCAAGTACAAGTGCTCCAAGTGTGAGAAGTCCTTCTTCACGAGCAGTCACAGGGACCGACATGAACATACGCATTCCGGTAAATACTTCAATACACATAATAATTGGCATGTGACCTGCTCTCACGATCTTTTTTCGTCAAAAATTGTTACATCTGATACCAATGTGGTTTAGGTTACACCACTTAAAATTTATGAAGTACATGTCATTCAATCTTAGCAAGAATCCAACAGCTCTCAAAAATCCTGTTGGTTTACATATATATATGGGTGAATATGAAATATGAAATACTCACAGAATAATAATACATGTATACAATGATAATCATAAGTCAAAATTTTATAGTCGCCTGTTTTAGTATGAATCGCGTGATTTCAGAAACATGTAGGTATATCTGAATTTTCGAATGCATCTACATGTACTGTACTGTACTGTATCGTTTCAATGTTCATACAGATGCCCGCCCGTACACCTGTCACATTTGCGGCAAGGGTTTCAAGTTTGATCACATTAAGCGACACATCGAGCAAGCGCACCAGAACAAGTACAACTTTCACTGCGAGAAATGCGGGCACGGCATGGAGAAAGCATCCTACCTGAAAACGCACGTATGCGGACGTGTACGCCGATCGGCAACTGCCAAAGACGAAAACTTCGATACCAGTACTGCCGAAGTGAAGAACTCACCGGAACACAAAGTTGAGACGCTACAAGTGATTCAAGAGCCTGCTGTTAGTGGTATTGAAACCGAGACTCTGCACATTATATACCCTACTGGCGGGGACGGGGAAGAATTTCAAGAGATTCAGGAAGGAGCGATAGCAGCCGAAGTTATATGTACCCTTAATAAGATGTAGATAGAGTATATTATTGTATCGGAAATAATCGATAAAGTTTCTGATTGTGTAGACTACAGGGAAATACTTTGTATGTATTGTACGTGTCGTTTGAGAATGATATATTGGGTTTTTTGTGGACATGTTTATATTGGAATCAATAGGGTCATAATATGACGGTGAATATGTTCTACCCGCATACTATGTATAGAAGTAAACTACATGTATTCAGATGTGTATAATATTGACTTGTATTATCTATATTTATTACTGGCTGCTAACTGGTTTCATCATCTGTACAAAAGTATGTTTCCATTTTAAAAACACAGACTAACATGTATGTTCAGGGGAGCGTTTTGTGTGGTGTTTCGGAATCTCAAATTTGGTAACTAGAGAAATTTTCCATTTGCCAAAAAAGAGAAAACAAGTGACGATCGAGATGAAATAGCTAAACACAGATATTCTTGGGAATGTGTCATCGGATTGAACGAAGCATTGTGACTGATAAATTGAAGAACGTTGGTATGAATGCATTGATATAATGCTGCCAAACAAGAAATATTTGTGGTTTTATTGTTCAGATCTCAATTCATGAGGATTTTTTTCTGAGCAGTTTTGATGTCACTTTTGTCAGTGTTTACTACTGATTCTTATGAATAATGATATTGTTTTTAAAGGGTTGGCCTATGTAAGAAACCAGCATCCTGAGGCCTTTGGGTGTGGAAACAAAATTCTCACTGCAATATTCTCAATATATAATTTTCACACACAATTTAATTTCGTGGCTCTGAAAAAAAAATTCTGACCTTATAGCATGAGCAAATATTTCTTGATAACATTATTGTCAAATATTATTGTTACAAATATGTTGTAGCTGCTATAAGAGCAATTTCTACACTGTAGATAACCGTCCTTTCATCGGACCTGAGCAGCAACTATTATTCACTGTAGTTATGGTGGATATTAACATATAAACTTACAAATATCAAAACAAAGTTACGGATATATTTGGATGTACAATCATATGATACAGAGATAACTAGATGTCGAATGCTGGCGGTTGAGCTTGTATGTACCTAATCATGTTGATAAATAAACACACGAGGCATATGTGGCATATTGTCGATACAGGCATATTGTCGATGTGAGAAGCATTGTTATATCGTTGGCATCACAAGTATCGAAGAGTGTGTTTCACTCAAATTTCCCAGCATGATTTAACCAGGTGAATTTTAGCATTTACCATACCATAATCATACTCATTGCATTTGAACATTAAAGAAAAAAAAAAAAATCCACTTAGAAAATTTTTTTTATGCAAAAATTGACAAAAATAAGACAAAATTCCTAACAGGCAGTGAAGTTTTACTTTGCGGAAGTTGTATATATAAGTCCTATATATAAGGAACACTGTATTCGAACTCAAACTTTTGTCTGTTAGGAGCTTTTCATCCCCTCTCTTTCAGTGGAAATCGAGAGGAAAGAGAAGCGGAAACGCGTGACCCTACCCGAACCAAGACCTTGCAAGTGGTGCGGAAAAGTCGTCAGTAACTGGCGTAATACCCAGAACTTCCACAGCAAGTACAAGTGTCCTGAGAACCCCAACCGGGAACAAGTCCATTACTGTCGGATCTGCTCCTACAAGTTCTCAAACCAAGCCGATCTGGACGAACACAAAGCAACGAAACACTGCGGGTTCAACTTGCTGATCTGCGACATTTGCGGGAAGGCAATGGGGTCTAGGAGTGGACTCTACACGCATCGACTGCGGTGCAGCGGCGTGGGCTTACGTCGGTACAAGTGCGAGATTTGCGGCAAGATGTTCCAGACAAAACATCACATGTTGAGGCACCAGGCCACGCACTCGGGTGAGTTTAGTTGTTGGTTTATGGTCCGGTAGGAGCTCTTTCCTCCAAGGAGAAGCGAGGTTTAGTTGCTGCTGAGTATGCAATGGACTTGTTACTTGGTTAAGTGAAAATATCAGTAAAACTAAAACCATTTTTGCAGTTATCAATTCACGTATTTTAATATTGGTTGTGTGACATCTCCTTTTTCCAATGTTCTTTTTCCACCAGAGATGCGCACGCACACCTGTCATCTATGCGGGAAGTCCTTCAAGTTCGCATCGGGCGTCAAGCGCCACATCCAGGAGATCCACCAGAACTGCTACAAGTATAAATGTAGCAGGTGTGACCATGGTGTCGCCAAACTCGCCTACCTCGAGACGCACATCTGTGGGCGGGTTCGCCGCTCGCACGCGAAGGAGGAGGCGCCCCACGAGGAGCAAAGCCCTGAGCAGCAAAGCCCGGAAGAGGTTGCATCAGCGGTGGTCGAAGTCCAGCAATGGGAGAACAGTTTGGAGGCGGAGCAAGCCTTCGGAGACGACGCGGGAACCATGCTAAAAGAGGAGGAAGTTTACGAGGAGCCGACTATTTATTACGTGGAGACGAGTGAACCTTGTACGGTCGAGTACAGCGGGGACGGTGAAATCCAGTACAATAACGTACAGTATAGCATAGCAGTGCAGGACAGTACTAGCTCATAATGGTAACCTTTAACCCAGTTTATACATCATCGTACCATGTCCCAGCTATTGTAGATAGATTGCGCATGACAGTGATTATTCATGCAGGTTTTTCACGATTTGTGGCTGTTAAATTTCAATTGGGCTTCATCGTCTATCAAAAAGATTTCTCATTTTGTATTTTATGAAATCGTTCATCATGTTTGCTATTAGCATTGCATATTTAAGGTATATAAGGTACTCAAGTGTTACTTTGAGTCGGAACTCAAATAGAATGTAGCTTCAAGGTGTAACAAGGTACAAAATATTTTCAAAATCTGAACCTTTGTCTAAATATTACAACTTACTCGAGTGTATTAACGTGTTTGTTGGGTTCACAATCTTCATATTGATAATAATGTTGCCACAAATCTGTTTTGTTGATGTTTGTGCGATTGTATTCATGTGCTCACTCAGTGAGAGAATTTCAGTACAGTATTTGTGAATTTGTATGTAAATATGTCTATAAAAGCACTGCACAATAAATGGTATGGTTACAAAAAACTGTACATGAAGTATTAGTTAATCCTGTTCTGTGAAATAAAATGATGAAACTATTTTGGACATTTCATGTTTTCCCGCCTGATATTTCCAAAACCATATTAAGAAAAAAACGTAAGACATTTGTGTACCTTGAGTTTGAGCACTGAAGGTCATCCAAGGTCAAGTTCAATGTGGCCATAAGGTCAATCGAGTTAAAGTTCAAGGTCACCAAAAGATTTGCCAGAGATGACTTCTTATATGCTCAAATTGGCCAGTTAACACATTAGGTCAGACTCGGCCTTGCGACCAGATAATGTCTATTGATGTTGAGATCAAGATCACCAAATGATCCATCATATATGACTTACTTCTAGCGAAGTGATTTAGCTAAAGTGGTCCCACATGGTTTAGCATCTGAAAACATACATTGGGGTTATTAGGGATGAACTTTGATCCCAACTCGTGGGTTTAACCCTGACATGCCTTAGGGGCATCTTTGTTCTCGATCTAAATTTTTCTTGCCGAGTCAATATTTTGTATTCTTATGCCTATCACACTAGAAGCCTCCAAGGTATCTTCAGACAACCCATCATATCAGCAGTGTACTGTAAAACGACTAATTTTGGTGGACGATTTTATTTGGCAGATTTGATGGTAGGGGGAAAACCGCCAAACTAAATTGTCTGCCAAATTGACTAGATATATGTTTAAAAATATATGTGGTTTTGGAACCGCCAAGTTGAATCTCCGCCAAAAATGTGGGCTCACAACTGCCAAATTTAATAGCCGCCAAAATTAGTCTTTTCACACTACACCTTTTCTCCTGATGCATGATTTGTTTTCTTAATTTCTTTATTCAATTGCACATTGTTACACAAATAACAATCTGACTTGTTACTTGCAGCCAGTCGAAATTGATTTCGAATCTTTGGGTCACCAGGCCTCGCATGCATTCAATGACAAAACTGGCATTTCTATAGAACCACTATGAACTGATAAATTACGTTAATATATTAAAATTGTTCCATGATGAAAGCTAATGCTCTAATCTGGTTCTCCAGATGTCACAGAATGCAAGGCTGGTATAGTATTGGCAAATTGGTTTTCTTCATTCTCCCCCCCCCCCCCCCCCCCCCAAAAAAAAAAAAAAAAAAAACCGTAATAATAATTTTTAAAAGTGCCAGAGTTCAACGAGTGAAATAAATATGAGACAACACATGCAATAACAGGTCAGAACACAGTCGGGACATCAATATGAAACATTCAAATCAAACAACATCGGCATTTAACATCAAAAGGATATACAATATTGTAATATTTATGAGTACATGTACATGATTATCCTTGAGTACATGATTATTCATGAGTTAGTCATGCATGAACAAAATTGATCAGTGTTCAAATAGAACTGATGAGTACCATGAGTATTCAGTACATGTACTGACCAGTAAAGTGACCAGTAAGAGGCAACAGCGCTAATTTTGTTGAGCATGTTGGCACAGTAGTTACCATGGTGACATTAGTTCAATCATATATCTCTAATATTTTGATATTATGAGACACTAATAGGTCAATAACATAAATATACAATACTTAATCAAAAAGACCAGACATAAACATGTTAGTTATAACATGAGATTGGGGAAAAACAATGTTTACAGTTCCATTGCAACACCTAATCACAAATTCGCTCCGCGGGGTGTAAGAAGAAATGTACAGTACTAGTTCTGTCCAAAAATCACATTATTTAAGCCATCAACATTGTGTATTTTGTACTACAGGGACCAGTATAACTGTTGAATCAGTTGCCACATCAGTACAAATCCCTGTCAAAGGACTTGATAAGCAGGTAATTTCTGAGAACGGTGGGTAGTTCCAACCTCTCCACTCTCCGCTGCGGATGTACGCCAAGCAACCTCCGGAGTCGGTTCCTACAGAGTCGAAGCAGTGAGCGCGGCTGCGTAGCCTGCTGCGTCACCCAGTGCAGCAACGGTCCCTCGTTCCTCAGGGCAGGCGGGAAATCTGCGCCCCAGAACCACGGCTCTTCCTGGAACTCTACCGCGGCCATGAGCAACATCACGATGAGTTTCCGACGATTGTTGGCACAAGCCATGTAGAGTGGGGTTCTCGGCTTGTCGTAGATAAGCGTCGGGTGATCGGTCTGAGCGTGCTGGTCGATTCCTCGAGAAGCCACTGACAGTCGAACGTTACACTGTATCAACAACTCGACGCTTTTCTCGTCACCGGCGAAGATTGCGTTCCAAAGGGGCGTGACGTTAAACGAGTTTTCAATGTCAGGGTCAGCCCCGTGACTTATCAAGAGCTTCACACCTTCAAAACGTCGGTTGTACGCGCAGTAATGAATAGGGGCGTCATTATCCTTGTCCTGGTTGTTGACATTGCAGCCGCGAGACAGAAGCAGTCGGATCGAGTCGAGGTGATCTCCGTGGCAGGCAAGGGCTAGTGGAGTATTTTTATCAGCGGTAGGAGTATCGTGTTGTGCCCCTGAATCTAACAGAAGCCGACACATTTCAAGATGCCCCTCCCAAGATGCCTGGTGCAGGGGGGTGTACCCCTGGCGTGGCGCTAAGTTCACATCTGCACCGTGGTTTATTAAAATACGAGCAATAGTGATATTGTCCGTGTACGCTGCAATAAGCAGAGGCTGACTGTCTTCACTGTCTATACAGTCAACAAAGGCGCCTTTCCTGAGCAGCAACTCGACCGCTTCTTCATTCTCTGTCGGGGGAGAATTTGCAAATGATCACAAATGTATATTTAGCATAAACAAAAGTCTGACCCAAATATTATTCAACACTATTTTATATTAGATTACTGGGTATAGATAACACATATTCAATCCACAGTAGTCAACATACCTATAGCTCAAGTACTAAGTCAGTACGATTGCCTGGACTTGTAAACGAAAAAGCTACCTACCCCTACAAGTGGCGTAGACTAGAGGACACATCGATCGAAGTCCCGTCCGTCCCACGCCGACCACGGACATGTCACAGTGCGGGCTGCCTAGCAATGCAGTCAACATCCTCAGCGAATCTTTGTGAATGGCAATGTTCAATGCCAACATCTCATTCCTGTCCTTGATGTTGACATTAGCCCCTGACATCACCAACTTTTCGACGGCTACCTCATTCGCCATTTTCACCGCGATTAGAAGTGGCGTCTCCCCGCTGACATTTTCGGCGTCACAGTTCGAAGTGTCGATGAGTTTCAGGGCAAGTTCGCTTTGACAACGAAGTGCCAGATGCAAGGGGAGATTATTCCGTTTGTCTTGTACATTCACCAATGCCCCGGCTCGGACTAACATCTCAGCAATTTCAAGGGCTTCGCTGGAGGGCAGGTGGGTTTGCGCTAGAAAGTGGAGGGGGGTGGACGACGAGTGCAGGGACACGTCATTGGCATGGTAACCGTCGTCTAGCAACCGCCTAACGAGTGTCGGGGGGCCATACATTGCAGCCAGGTGTAAAAGGTTGACGCCATGGATGACCCCGCTGTCGGCTTCCGGTGGGTCACTCGTGCAGAAACAGTGGCCTGTCTGGACCATGGCTTGGATCTCCATGAGCACGACACCAGCGTTTACTTGGGACGAGCTAATGATCGTGCCTTCGAGGTCACTTGTACAGTACAAACACGATTCTGCATCTGAAACATCAGCACAGCAGCTGTCATGAAGAATACTCTTGGTTTGTGGACTAGTCATATGATTATCATATTTAAACTACTTCGATCAGAAACCCATAAGAGAAAGTTTCTGCTTAAATATATTCAATGGGGAACAACAAGAATAGTTGTTTACAGAGAATATTTGTTTAACAACATTAATATCACTCATCGTACCAAATTTTCCTGACTTACAGTGTACAGTGATATAGTCCTTCGGATTGCCCGAGTCCAACAGGCTGTTGACTTTCTCCGTGTCTCTCTGGACTATCGCTCCCAGAATGTCTGCCTTCCAGGAAGCCATTTCAAGAACAGGACAGCCTATCAATAGAATAACAGAGAAATGGGAAAAAGGGGTTCAAAATCAAATACATTTAGCTCTAACATTCCCAGTCTCCCACACTACCTAACATAGCAGTATATAGGGGTCTAATATCTAGACGGCATAAATATTAAACCAGATGTACATAGACCATGTAGACTCTAGACAGATCTGTCTGTGTACCGTATTCTTCTCAGGACAGGGAGGTGGGCGAGGGGGAGTGGGGCTAGTGTGGGGCCTCAGCCATTCTCACAGTCATATACTGTTTCACCAAGTAACAAACACATTTTGATGAGCAGTGAGCACCCACGTTGCTTCTCCTACAAGTTCGAATATGGACGATTGATCACATGACCAACAATCATGTGGCCGCATGAACCCTTAGCACCTGCGCGAGAACAGTCAACTAGAGGTCAAAGGTCATATTTAGAGCTCTATAGCCCTAAATACCACTATTCATTTGGTACATTTCACCCTTCGGGACACCAAATATAGTCATAACGGCATTCGACCCTTTTGACAAAAATTGTGGTGGCTCTTGCATCTAAAAAACTCTTGACAACACATACCTCAATTTTTTGCCAGAAAGTCCATTCATATCCGAGCAAAACGACACTATCACTGTGTCGATCATTTTGAGTTTTCTGGCCGCCTTCTGGCAAGCAGAAATAGCCATTCACTGTTACCAACAGCTTCAATTTACGATGACAAAACTGTCTCCCGGACCATCCCGGACATGTGGAGACAGCAAAATCTGACAAAATGGAGTCTGGTCATCATAAAATCGATGCTGTAATTTGATAGCGCTGTGGAAATCAATTTGTTGGCAATCTGTTCGAATGGTCGACACAGTGATACTGTCGTTTTGCTCGGAAATGTCTAATCTTTCTCACAAAAAATTGATGTATGTGTATGTGTTGTCAAGCGTTTTGTAGATGCTTGAGCCGCTGCAATTTTTGTCAGAACACTCGAACGCCTGACTATAAAAAAGTTGGCCTATCTCGTCCATAGTAAAAATCTGGTGAAATCGGCCGTGGACCGCCCCCCCGATCGCCGTAGCATTTCTATAGATAACGTTTTGACGTTTTCCTACTTCGTTATAATATAGGCCAAATGGGCTAACTTTTTTGTTTACACACCAATCTCTCCGAAAATGTATACCCTATTAGGCGAGTATAAAATAATACTCCTGCCAAAGTTTCATCTAAATATACGAATCATTGACGGAATAATCGCGAAAAAACCACCGCTCACAGATCAATGACGCCGACTATAGAGTTACACCGTACGGGTAGATCTCTATATCAGTGAACATTCAGGTCATTTTCCACTGCAAAAGGAAGTTTTAACTTGTTTAAAACCAGTATTTATTACATACCTACCTCTATAATAAACTCTTTGGGTAATCTTACCTTGGCATTCAAAGAAGAGGAGAGAGAAATGAATGTCACAAGAATTTTCTCAAAATTCCTGACATCCATCTCGAACTCGAAATTGAAGGAAATTACTCTCACACATCTCAGATTCCCCGCGGTGTAGATGTGACGTCACACCGGTCATATGATTGACCTTAACCGCCATTAATTTGCCCACCTGGTTAAGGCAGGGGAGGCGGGAGGGAGAATAATCGTGTTTATTATAGAGGTAGGTATGTAATAAATACTGGTTTTAAACAAGTTAAAACTTCCTATTTATTGCCATACCACTACCTCTATAATAAACTCTTTGGGTTATATCAGAATAACCAAAGGAGGTGGGTTTAACCCTCTCCCGGGAATTTCATCACCGATGTGTGAGAGTAGGAAATATCCATTGAAAGTAGTAAATATTGTGTTTTACTTTTAAATTATAATTTTAAGTCGAAAATACATATTTACAGGATATTTACAACTATACCATAATACACGCCTGAATTACCTTCAGATGCATGGAGACGAGCAGGGGCTCTGCAGAGGTGACTTTCCTCTTGCAGAAGAACAAAAATTTCCCTCGCCAAAGAAGAGGAGCAACTCCCCTGGGAGTCGACCTCAGGTGCATCTGTACAGAGGCGTGCTGATCTATTTACAGGTATCTACAGCTGGACTACACGCTCCGCCGCCACCAGTCGTCCAAGCTGGAGGCCGGAGTCATCCTCCCAAGCTAACTCCCTGAGATAGAAAGAAGTGAATGTGTTATGAGATTTCCAGGTACAGGCAGACATGACATCATTCAGAGACACTTTATTTGTAAAGGCAAGTGAAGCCGCGAGAGCCCTCACATCATGCGCTTTGACTCTGAAACCTGTGGATTTTTTCGCCTGTGACTTTTCATAGCAAAATCTAACACACTTCTTGATCCAAGATGAGATCGTAGCAGGACGGATATCATTTGGAAAATCCTTAAGATAGGACACGAAAAGCAAACGCTTGCCGAGATGCAGCTCACGCGTACGATTAACGTAGATGCGGAGGGCTCGCACGGGACAAAGCTTCGCGTCTTCCTCCAGGCCCGGCCCCAGAGAAGGAGTCAGGGCGGGAATGGAAAAGCTCAATAATGGCGTACCTGCTAATTGAGTTTTGGCCAGAAAGGAGGGAATGACTCCGAGGAGAACCGAGGAGCCATCCGACTTCCACTTAACTTTGGAAAAGGACAGAGCGTGAAGCTCACTCCGTCGCTTCCCGGAAGCCAGAGCCAAAAGGAAGACCGTCTTAAACGTCAGCAACTTTAGTGAGGCCCGCTCAAGGGGTTCGAACGGATCTTTTCTTAAGACGTTGAGAACAAGCGATAGATCCCACTCAGGAACCGGGTTCCTAGCTTTCGGTCTTTCGATCTCGAAACTATTAATCAACGCAGTCAAACCTTGATCATGACCAAAATCGATCCCAAGTTTGGGTTTTAGAGTCTTCGCGATAGCCGTACGGTAACCCGCGATCGTGGATGGAGCTCGCCCTTCATTGAACTTTTCGAGAAGAAATTCGGAAATTAGGGGAGCATCGACTCTGAAAGGACTAACCTTCCGGCGACGACACCAAGCACAGAAGGAAGTCCACTTCGATTGGTAGACTGCCAAAGAAGATTTTCGATTTGATCGGGCGATCCTAGCGGACACCTCCCTTGAAAATCCCTTCTTTCGGAAACATCGCTCGACAATATCCAGGCATGAAGCTTCAGACTTGCGGGAGCCTGATGGAACATGCTGGAACGAGGTTGTTTGAGGAGGGCCCACCGATCCGGAAGCTGACGAGGGAAGTCTACTATCAACTCCAGAAGGTCCGGGAACCACGACCTCTGCGGTAGACACGGAGCAATCAGCAGGAGGCGACACTGGTGAGTCCGAAACTTGGCGATCACCTTGTCCAACAACACCGCTGGGGGGTAAGCATACGCGTACATGCCCTCCCAGGACGTCGACATCGCATCCACTGACATGGCCGTGGGATCGGGAATGGGAGACACAAACGAAGGAAGTTTGTGGTTCCACCGGGTCGCAAACAAATCGACCATCGGCGTGCCCCATAGGCCGCAGAGAGATTGGAATACCCTGGGGGCAAGACTCCACTCCATGGCCTGGACCTGGCCCCTCCGGGAGAGGCGGTCCGCCCAAACATTCATATGACCAGGGATATGCCTCGCGAAAAGCGAAATACCCCGGTCGTGACACCAGAGCAGGAGGTCGATAGCGGCCTGGCACAGCGACTGGGACTTCGTACCGCCCTGCTTGTTGATGTAAGCGACAACGGTGGAGTTGTCGGTGGCCACCAACACAGCCTGATTGAGGAAATGTGTTTCCCAATGCCTGAGAGCCAAGAACACGGCCTCCAGTTCCAACAGGTTTATGTGCCATTCCTGCTGAGACGAAGACCAGGTGCCCGAGACCTCGCTGTCGTCCCAGTGAGCGCCCCAGCCGTCCATACTGGCATCCGTAAATACGTGCCTGGATGGAAGCGGCCGGCGGAATGACGACCCTCGGAGCAGATTGACGGGATCCAGCCACCATTGCAGATGGGAAACGACTTCCGGAGAGACCTGCACGAGCTGGGATCTGTCTCCCGTGACCTGGGACCATTGAGAGTGTAGATGCCGCTGAATAGGCCGCATGTGCAGGCGGCCCAACGGAACTAACTTTTCCGTGGACGCCAGCATCCCGAGAAGGGACTGCCAGCGTCTGGCCGTCTGTGGAATGCGACGAAGGAAGCCTTCTGACAGCACGGATAATTTTGACTGACGATCCAGCGTCGGCAACACAGTCTCTGAGGTAGTCTGATAACGATACCCCAAGAAGACGAAGTCTCGACGCGGTGACAAGTCGGACTTTTTTTGGTTGATTTTGAACCCCATCCGTGAGCATAGATTTACCACAAACTGTGCTTGGACGATCAGCGTTTCGCGACAATGGTGCCGGATTAGCCAATCGTCGAGATATTGGTGGATAAAAATCCCCCGCTTGTGGGCGAGAATCTGGACTTCCCGAGCCACCATGGTGAAAATCCACGGCGCTGTCGATAATCCGAACGGGAGCGCCCGAAACTGCCATACGCGGCCGAGATAGAGAAATCTCAGGTATTTGCGAACTGCAGGTTTCATTGGAATATGGAAATAGGCATCTTTGAGATCGATCGTTACCACCCACGAATCGCGAGGCATGACTGAACGAACTTGCTCCGGCGTTTCCATGGAAAACGTCGGCACTATTAAGAACTTGTTCAACGGAGAAAGATCTATCACTGGTCTCCAACCCCCCGACGCTTTGGGAACCACAAACAACACGCTGTAGAACCCGGGAGTGTCCCCGGGAGCAGGTTCTATCGCTTGTTTCTCGATCATCGCCGTTATCTCCTCGTGGAGAACACGGCGGCGTTCTGGATCGTTTGGAAGAGTGAAACCCCTTGGGACGGGCGATAACGGTGGCAATTTCTCGAATTTCAGGCCGAATCCTCGACGGAGCGTCGAGACGACCCAGGGGCAAGCCCCGAGCCGCTCCCACTCTTTCCAAAACAGAATTAAACGAGCTCCTACGGGCTCGTCTGAGGAAGGAATATCGACCGAAACGAGCTGACCATGCAGCTCTTCTCGACACTCGAGCAAAGGATCCGGCCCGGAATCCGAAGCTATACGTACCCGGTTTCTTTTCCCCTGCGGGCTTGGGAGCCTCTCCGCGTCCTCGGCCTCGGCCACGACCACGGTCTCCTCGGGTGCTGCCGGCAGAGGCCCCGCGAAAGGGCAACCCTGAGGCCCTGCCTCTCGCTCTACCACGGCCACGAGTCGGCTGTTGCTGAGGCTGAGACTGCTGAACTGCAGACTGGGGCTTCTTAAAGGCCGAAACCATCTGTTGTGTGAGGCGTTCCAGAGACTTCGACTGGCTCAGGAGGGCATTGGAAGTAGAGGACTTCGCGGCCTTCTCGTCGGCCTCCTTCTTCACCTCCCGCAACTCCGCAGAACGGTCAGGGAGTAGAAGTGAAGTAGGGGCTCCGGAAGAGGGGATAACGGGGTGGAGAACTCTCATGTCTGTCATGAGCTGGTCCGGAACCTCGAACTTGAGGGATGAGAGGAAGGCGTCACGCCGCCACAACTCGGACACCCAGAGTGAGTGGGAGTCCAGGGCCACCTTGTCACCGACACCTTTGCCAATGGAGGTGACCAATGAAGCGCAGCTCAATAAGGCTTCTGCCAAATCATCCCGGTCGACGTCAGGGTTGTCCAGGACCTGGTCACGGCACTGAAGAATGGCCCGTCTCGTAGCCATCGACAGCCAGTCCATGGCCGAATCCGTGGCCAGCCCCACTCGAAACGTGTGCTGCAGCTCCGCCAAGGCCGCCCATGGGATCTCCACGGCCTTAGGCTCCTTGAAAAAGGCGTAATGGGGGTGATGCCTCCTCAAAGCTGTAGGCTTGTCGTCCAACTCCGACGACGTATAGTAGTCGTTGACAGACGGGCGAGCAGGATACGCGCCAATCGCCGACTTGTTGGACCTGATGGTCTCGTCCATGCGCTCCTGCATGGAGCCGCGAACTCCCTGTGACAGAGGGAACCGTAAGGCGTCCTTCGACGGCCGGGGGTGCTCTATCTCAGAAGAGATCATCGAACGAGCCACCTTCTTGACTGGGGCCGGAGCATGCTCTTCGGGCCACAAACCCGGGAGGACCCTCTTCACAAAATCCAACTTCTCCCCCCAAGAGAGAGGGTCGTCGGACTCGGGCTGGTCCGCCTCCTGGTCCGGGTCCGCCTTACGCTTTCGCGGAAGCGTGAGGCCTGACGGGCCAGGTAACGGCTGGTCAGCCGACTGAGAGACCTGTAGGGAAGGTTCCTCATCTGAAGACGGCTCTTCCCTAAGCAGAGGGGAAGACGGGGGCGGTGGCGGCTGTGGAGGCGTGAACCTCGCCAGAAACTGCTGCCACTGGCCTAACATCTCTTCCCGAAAAGACTGAAGCTCGCCCCTAAGGCGCTGCTCTGACGTCGTGGAAGAGCTCCCCTGGACAGGAACACCGGACGGCTCCGACGCACGGGAAGACCCTTGGTCCGCCAACTGGGCGAAGGACAACATACCCTGGCTAGAGGCGACGAAACCGGAGGGCAGGGCCGTAAGAGGGGAATCGTCCTTGATATCCTCGGCGATCTGAAACACACAGGGCGAATCGGAAAAAGGAAACTCTGGAAACCGTGGAGACATGGAAACTCCAGGAACCCATGGGTTTGGACGGCTCATGGCCCTTGGCTCCCGGCCCCTACTGGCCACGGCTCCGGTAGCCACGGCCTGGGGTCCAGTAACCGACGGGAAATCGGGTGCCGGCGGCCGTATCACTGGCGACACGGGCCCGGACCGAAATCCGCCCTGGCTATGGGGTTGAAACCCAGCTCCGGGGGCAGGTGCCCGACCCGGAGGGGGAAACAACACTCTCTGTCCAGAGGGATCCCGGGCGCAGGGAACCGTCGTGAGCCCGACGGAACCGGCAGACCCCGAAACCACACTCGGACACTGAAACCCAGGTCGTTCAGCCAGAGAAGCATGAGAACGAGGGGCCAGTAGAGAGGGAGCCAAAAGTGAGCCACACAAACCCGTAGGTTGTGGGGAAGTTAGGGTGCCGAGAGCCGAACGCGCGGCTCCCGGGACCCGTACCTGGCTGAAAGAAAATGACAATGATAAATCAAAACTTACAGCACAAACAGCATTGGTTAACTGCAAATCTAAACGCCGCTTGCGTTCCTCAGACGCCTTGGGACGCGGCCTGGCGCTATCAGAATCTGACGGGGAAGGGGGAGTAGGGCAACCAGCAAACCTGCGGGCCTGAATCTCCCGTAAGCCTTGAAGACAGAGTTTCCACTCGTCGATGGACCAATCCGCGCATAACTCACAGGTGGCTGAAGGACGGCAATAAACAGTGTCCCTACACTGCCAGCAGGCGTTATGAGCCTCCCACTTAGGAAGGTAGTGTTTGCAAACGATGCACTTCATATCTGAAACATATCAAACATCGAAGTACAAACGGGCGATAATGGGGGAAGGAAAGGGGCCTGGGGAGGCTTTACCATTTCCTCCCAAAAAAATCGCAAATCACTAACTCTAAGCTAGTCTAACAACGAAAGAACGATCTACTGAAGAAAAAGCTGTGCAAAGAACAGCCTAAAGACGATCGTAGACGTGAAGAAATTCGACTTTGAATGCCGAAAGCAAGACTTGCTGCACATCCAACAATGGAGGAGCAAATTAATGGCGGTTAAGGTCAATCATATGACCGGTGTGACGTCACATCTACACCGCGGGGAATCTGAGATGTGTGAGAGTAATTTCCTTCAATTTCGAGTTCGAGATGGATGTCAGGAATTTTGAGAAAATTCTTGTGACATTCATTTCTCTCTCCTCTTCTTTGAATGCCAAGGTAAGATTACCCAAAGAGTTTATTATAGAGGTAGTGGTATGGCAATAAATACATTCAGAACATTGCTTCATTTACTTTAGCTGCAGAAAATATTGTTTCGGTCAGTTTATTTCACATTTCTTCGTCGAAAAACTTCTTTGCACAATTTCTCATTCTTCTTTCATTCGCAAGGTGGCGCACGAAGCAGTGAATCGATTTCTGATGTCATTGTCAATCTCGACAGAAAAGCGGCGGCTTCGGATGAAAGGTGAGCATAGCTACATCTTCCAGGGGTAAAAATTGCACCGGTTATCATCAGAAATACATAAGACCAATGTATTTCTGTTATCATGTGTTGCCTGCGAAGTTGTCCGTTTGGCACAGTAATAAAGTAGTCTTCATTGTCACTTAGCTCTGTGAGTCTGTATAGATCTAAATAAGTTTGTATTCAAGCACAAATTTTAAATTGTTGTTAAACAATCTTGAGTTTTCTCTCTCAAGGTTAGCCTACATTATACACCTTGAATTATGTGTATAACCATGATAATATCCTTGGGGAACAAAAAGCCTGGGTGTATATTATAGACATTTAAAAAGTAATATGAAGAAACATAGTCTAAAAGGTTTGCATATTAATCTACAAAAAACTCGGCACTATTTTTCGTTACATTTTTATTGAATTTATCAAAATATGCCTGCTGAAGTCAGTTACATATTCACTTCACAAATCAAAGACATGTATGTTCTTCATATCTTTTTGCAATGCATGACTAATATAATGCATCTGTTTTCATCATGGCGGGACACAGAAACTCGAGTCATATTTCAATGTTATGAAGCTATTTATTTGATGCATCTTCTTCTACATTAAATGTAAAACAAACAACAGTTTACAACCAACTACTCCAAGTAACTACAGAGCCACAGAAAACTGTTTAAATTACAATTTACACAATAAATACATTTCAACTGTGTCTGTTTCAAAACAGACACAGTTAAAGCCATCGTTGTTTAGAAAACAACAACTTTTCATCATGATAATGGCTGATAATATTATGCACATGAATTAAAATTATAAAGACACTACAACATCTGATATTTCCACTATCCGAAATATATTGATGACAGAAGGTTGACAATTGTCAATAAATAAAATATGTTACAAGTATATATATACATGTAAGCTTGTTTGACCTTCGCACTGAGTAAATATAAATTCACAGTACATTGCATCTACATTTATAAGTACTGTAGCCTACACATTCCTAACTACTTGGCAATACTTAAATTACTCGTTTATAACAAAATGTAAATATATGGAGGCATATTCACAATTTCATATTGTACATGAATGTTGAAAATATATTCAAGTGCTGCAACATCCTTGCACATTTCATATTTCTACACAAACTAAAGTGGAATTCCATCATTTATTGCTGGCTATTTGACAAGTGGACAAAGTGAAATGAGTGAATGATACAGCAAAACCTGCATTTTATGACCACCAATATTGACAACAGATGTGGCTTTAAATCACAGGTGGTCTTTTCTCAGATCTCACACCTTATTACACATCTTAAATTACTTTTTGGACATTTTTAGGTGTCCTCCATCGATGATGTTGGTTTTATTGAACAAGTGGTCATTACACACAGGTTTTACTGTACGGAAATTACAGATGAGGCTCTGCATTGGCTTTGCAATACAGAGCTTAGGCACAACAAATAGCGCTATTAAGAGAAATACATAATACACAGTAATACCTAATATGCTACAAATATGCCCCTCAATAAACAAAACAACTCACCTTGACAAACAAAATAGACTAGTACTTTACAGTAATACACAATACACAGAATTTCTATTAAACATACACTGCATATGTTTGTATCAAGTTGCGTAATATTGTGTATATACTTGGAAACAAATGATGAAGGCACAAAACACAAATCCACTCATTAACGTTATATGCATTAAGCTCCTTGGCACAATTCGACTTGGCAATGTAAATATACATGATGCTCCCAGAAGGGAATTTCCAATGAAAAAAAAAACATCGAGTGAATTGAATTTGAATCCTGGAGATAAACATTCCCGAGAATGCAAAGCATCTTTTCACAAAATGTAACCGGGGAGACGATGTATATTCTCCAGCAATAGGATAAACTTCAATGTCCAGACTGCGATATATATTCAAAGATCATGAGAAATACTGATAGATTGACTAATTGCTATATTGTCAAGCTAATGAAACAAAATTCTAACCTACCTAAACAGAAGTACAAAATATCATTAATATTACCTCTTGTTTTGCATTGCGAGATCAACACAATACATGTACTACCTACCCACAACGAACGCCAATAAGTACTAATCTATATTATATACACAATACATACACAAACATCAATAAATAGTCGGGAAATAGTCAATAAATAGACGAGAGTTGAACTGTAGTCCAGTATCACAGCAGTGCTGTTATTATGGTTACACATAACGGAGTTATTACGTACCGAAAACACAATTAATTGTGCGAATTTTGTGACTCTCTTTTTCTTGGAACATAGAGTTACCCAGACAAGTTGTACATACACGAAGTTGTTAGTGTAGCAACAAAAATTTAGCATGCGCTTCGTGACAAACACATGCATTGTATAACAATCGCATACTTCCAATTGATATGTTAAAATGATTTGAGATTGATAAATGAAATGTAACAATGCTAGGTGATACTCCTACTAGTAGGTAACAATAAATAAAGTCATGCTATTCTTTAGCACAATAATGTAACGCAACAAGCAAATGATAAATTGAGATGTTTACTGTGTTTGTGACAGTACGATGTAAACCTTAATATTGAAGATAAATACATGTATATCGAAATTCGTAAAACAAAAGTGATGTTGGGCATGGGCACATTACTTTATCATACATCATACATATCAAAATGTTCTCCTCACAATATATTTCACTAAGGCACCATGGCAAAACACATATAAAACGACCAACAGAAACATGTACATGTGACAGACGAGCAAGATTCAGGTCTGAAATGATAAGGTTTTTGTTCTGGAAGCTGTAGGGACCGAGCCCAAAGTTCTACATTCGACTCTCTGCTCCTGTCCAGTTGCCCTGCCCACGGGGGGAGTGCACCCCGACCCCCGCTGATCCGTCAGCGTCGTCAGCCCCCACGGCCTGACCACGGGACAGTCTCTGCGCTCGCCGCTCACGAGAAAGTGGGGAGGACTGACCAACGGGTGACAGGTCCTCTCTAATTGGGAGGAACTGTGTGTCCTCGCGCCCAAGGTAATAGTCCGTCTCGTGGATTTCCTCTAAGGCTCCTGGCCGACGAGATCGGGTGGATCCAGGGGACGTCCTGGGGGTGACAGCGCCTGCATCTTGTACCATGAGGGAGCCATCAGACGCGATCGTGGTTTTACCATACGGGGAATTCTCTGCGTAGCGGACCCGAGTCGGGGTAAGTGGCGGCTCTGGTCGTGCACTGCTGTACATGCTGAAAGGGTCATGACGTCTTGGAGACTCAGATAGAGGTCCATCACCTTCCACACTCGTGTATGATGTCTCAGAGTCGTACCTGGCTCGTCTCGGGAAGTCAAAGTCCTTGGATTTGGCGCCAGGCGTGGACTGAAAGGAAGCATGGGAGCCCGAGTGTCGACAGGCTTGGTCCATGATCTGCATTATGTGCTGGTGAGGCTCCTTCTGTGGGCAGCAAATACAGCAAGTGGCGTCCTTTCCGGACTTCTGCGCCACGTTATCCCAGCCAGGCGGAAGGTAGAGTTTGACCTCAGGGGCACCCCACAGGGCATAGATCACAATTCCAAAGGCTAGGAGAGCAGCAATGGCGTACAGCGGTGGCTCGAATCCTAGCAGTGCCTGTCATAAAATACAACAGGAACCTTCATGTCTTGATATTTCATGTGTTTAGATTGAATGTCTCTCTAGAAAATTTAACTGAGTCATTGTTAAGTCTACTAGTGCATTTGAAAAGCTAAAGATGTATTCTGAAACTCAGTATGGGAATGTACAAAACACACTAAGACTAAGTAGATCAAGAATTAAAACTTCTGGCCAAATATGAGGATTCAATGTGAAGTGAATGTAAAATTTATAGGGAACCAAATGCCAAGTATCCACTTACCACATTGAACGGTATCCGGTAGTAGAGGCCGTTCCAGAGAGCGAGCTTTGCTGCAGCTGATACGAGAGTAGCTGTGGACGCAGTTACTCCTGCACAAGGATCGCCGATGTCGACTGTGTTCATATAGGAGCCGGCAAACTGCAAACTGTGGACGGCCGTTACGATCCCCACGACGACCATCACCAACGTCCACTTGTCACAGGCATAGCGCAGCCGAATCAACACGATTGATAGAATGATGACTAGCACCTTGCCTGTAACCATAGTGACAAACATGTTATTATTAGCCAAGGGATCGAAGGCATTATAGTGTGGTAATGCCAATCATTGTGAATAGTTCTGAGCATATTGGTAAGCATGTTTGTTGTGCTTTGCTGGAGTTGTTGTTAGTATGCCGAGTGGAACACAACAAATCTTGATGAATATTTTTAGGTTTAGTGAGTCAGTATCGCGAACCCTAGCAAGTAAACAGATCCGCTGCCGTATGTTACATACCAAGTGAATCACAAATTTTTCTGACGTAGCGGTAGCTCTCGGGACTGCAATCCACCACTTTGTCAGCGATGACGCCCACTATAAGCGTAGTCAGGGCTGTAGCCAGCAGAGTGCCGGAGTTCCAGATCTCGTTCTTTTCAAGGAAAATGGAGAAATGTTTTTAAAAGTCATCAGTTTTATACGATCATGTCTATGGTTCACACACTTACTGTAAATTATACTGTAAATCATTACTCACTTACTTTTATGCAATTAATTTCGGTTAAATGGAATGAAAATGTGATTTTGGAAACACACCACAAAGTACCGTGTCTAATCTATCTATCCATATCTATCTAACAGCCTACTTTGAAAACCTATACACACATATGCTGATTGCTGACATACGAAGACATTTCATAGCAGCACTAACCACATAGTCAATGCTGTTAAGCACAGCACTGTACATCTCAAGCAACATCCACATGAGTTCCGCACAGCACCAGGCGAAGATGATTCCCCACACCGTGTTCTGCTTGATGACTGCGCTCCACACTTTCAGCATCATCATTCGCTGTGGTGAGGGCAAACATTTATCGAAAGGTGATACTAGTATTTCCTTCAAAATTTGATGGATTTCTGTTCAATGACTTGAAATTTTCTTGGAATTTGAATTAGGCGATCAGCAGAGCTTGAATATACATGTAATTTATGATATACAAGGAAGGGGTATTTTCAATATACATTGAATCAGTTGAAGAAAATAATAAAATCTAACATTTTCCCAACATTTCACAATTAACATGCACCCACATGATCTCCTGGACATCACCTCTACTGCCTACCTGGGGACAGCTTGGCTCAGACATCGTCTTGAGGCGACAACAAGGACAGCAGACAGTGAGACATCCCCCACACGGAGCCTTGCGGTGACCAAACCACAGCCAGAGCGCGCACCATACCAGCCCCATGAATCCTGCCCCATGAATGTTTGGAACAACAATAGTTTAGTACATGTCACTACAATAATCTTTACAGTTTTGCATGTAGTTTTATTTTCAAAGTCACAAGTCAAATTTAGATCACTTTATTTTTTCCTAATAATCATACAGCTTAATGACGATGAAACAAATTTATTTTCGCCGCATTTTCTTTCACATTTTTTCGCCTGAACTTACCAAGCACTGAGTTAGACATACATGTATATGATTGTGCTTTCCCAAGAGTATAAGTAAACTGACCAATGACAAAGTGCATGAAGATCCAACCGGGGAAGAACGTCCATTCGCAGGTCAGTGACATTAGCGTAAATGACGCCAGCTGTCCCAGAGGTCGACCTGTAACCATGGGTAACCATAGACACATCTAGCCACTCAACAGGTTCAAATTTGAGTTGTGTAAATGGTTAATTTCAGGCAGAAATCCAATTTTTAGGTCAATTGGTAAATGTTGAATCATTCGTTGTTAAACAGTTAAGAGGTAACATACATCCATGTGTACAAAGGGAATGGTGAAATACGGTAAAATGCACAGTTATGTGGTCAATAGTATACACAGCATGAAACAGGTGAAAATGTTTGAGAAAATGTCGCCGAAATCAGATTTGTGTATGGATAACAGTGTTCAAACAGAACATGTAATAGTGATGGTCTGCATCATAAGAGTGTACAAAGGACATTCTGCATTATACCTGTGAGAACAGATGGACTTAATTCTCAAATTCAGTGAAAAATATTCAAAACAGCCAAACCTCCAAAAACTTGTGCATGGAAGAAAAAAAGATGTGACCCAAAAAAATGAATATTTAGTTTGAAATTAACTGTATTGATACCGTCTCGAACTATCACTACTTATCACTACTTACCATCACCAAGTAGCCAATTGATTTCCCTTCAACCAAAGCTCCTTTTTAATATCTACAGACAAAAATGTAGCACACCATTATGTATAAAAAGATATAAACGTCCATAGCTTTTTTTTTTTCACGACACTTTCGGGCTTTCATTTTGGATTGAGTACCTTTCTGTAGATGTTGGAAATGTTAATAACACTGAAAACTTGGCACATTCAGAATACGTGGATAATTTTATGTCAAGCAAAAGGGGTCAAATATTAAGACAAACAAAACTTCGCAGTCACCATCCCAACAGATAATTCTACTGCCAATAGAATTTTCCGCTAAGAATGTAAGGTTTTACATATATATCTCACCGAAACCATGAGTAATATATGTAAAAGACATCATGATTCGCTTAAGATAGGAGAATGAATGCATCCAGTATAATTATCTTGAAGAAATGTTTCCTTACGAAATATTCTCCAGTCAAATTTTGAACCAGAAATTCTTGTTGGAATGGTCACTGCGTCAGATATTAGTACACATCAAATTCAATAAGGGCCTCTAGGTCGTTTGTTAGAGAATTATTTTAAACACATAATGGTGGAGCAATTTACGATAGGCACACACATATATTGCTATCAAGTACCGTAGTAAGTATTTACAAATGGCAATAATATACAGAAGTACTTTTTGCTTGAAAAGGCAACACAGTGTTTTCAATAAGTCCCTGAATACTCTTACAAAATGCCTTCAAAGTAGGAAGATGTACCGAGCCCATTAGAGTATCCAAGATCACATCGCCCATTACCAGTGAAGAAATGTCAATGTACAGATGGAGTAGCTGAGTATTTCTCTAAAATATTTTGACGTACCTGCCAGGCAGAGGCATACAACAGTAGTTCTCCAATAGTCACTCTCCCAGTCTGACATAATGTTGTAAATGGATGGTATCATCAACGCCTTGGTGAAAAACAAGTGTAACGGTATATATGTATATTCAATACCCACTTTTGGCACATACAATTGGCCTAATCCATTTTGAAATTTGAGATTAGCTCAACAGAATCAACAATGCATCATTTTTGTTGAAACAGCAACCAAGACATGTACCACAAATTGAAACAGAAACCAAGACAATGAAATAATTTCTACCGATGAATGGCCCCCCAAAAATTTATTTTGAAGTAGAAAAGTTGATTTTGTACCATTCCTCCGCCTACGAGGCACTCGGTGATGACGACTGGGATCCAGTGAACGGCTGCCACGAGGGGCACAATGATCGTCGCTATAGCCATCAGCAGCTGACCCCCTAGCAACACGTTCTGGCTCGTACAGCATACGGAGGCCCAACCCCCCGGGATGGCACCCAGGAACACCCCCCACTGCACCGACGATATCAGCAAGTTGAACTCTAGGTCGCCGGTTGAGTTGACCTGGTGAAAATCAAAAGTAAATGAACAGTTAATGTGAAGTTCAGAGAGGTGAGACATCAATACAGTGAAATATGATATGGGTGACAATACACAAGTGTAAACTAAATGAATGTATAAACTGATCAACAAATACTAATATCATTACAATTGGCAACATTAGCAATATTCAGCATTCCTCATGATGATCACAGTATACATTAGCATTTATTTATTTTCTTTTGTACCAATAAATCTTTGTACAAAATTTAATAGCAAATGTTTGTGCACATGTGATACAATCTTGTAGCAATTCACAATCGTCTTTCTATTTACAGCATTCAAGTTGATGTTGCCAATGTCGAAGCACACGGTAGCATTAATTCCTTCCCCCTCATCTTGCTCTTCCTCAGGAGGAACCTTCTCGTCCTTGTCCGGTTTCATGGGCAGCTCCGACGGCGACACCAGTCTCGGACCGACCCGAGCGACAAAGCTTGACCTACACTGACGTGTGGCCTGCAGGGCTGACCGCTCCGCCTCCATGATCAGCAGAGCAAGCATGATCATGAAGACGACGTGATAGGGAAATGCCATAGCCATCTAGGATTTGTTGTTGTCAAGCAGTAGGCCTAGCCGAGACTCAGAAACGTCCACTGAAAATGATCGAATACACAAATTCATAAATCAGGAACAGATCTAGCGAAACTTGAGGCAATATCTGGTTCATAAACGGACACATGACAGGGATTCTGTTATACTCTGGTTACTATTCACAGCCCAGATAATGATGAGAGGCGGAATAGACGGGACACAGGAATGAAGGGTCACTGACTCAGTCAACTGAGCCAGTGAACTCATTTTAGGTTACCGGACCTTTGGTCCGATAACCTATTGGCATGGCGTTGCGTCCGTCGTCCGTCCGTCCGTCCGTCTAGCCGTCCGTCCGTCCGTCCGTCCGTCCGTCCGGCGTTAACATTTTTATCTTTAAAGTTAACGATCGAATCTTTCTGAAATTTTGCACAAAAATGCCTAAAAATATTTTGAGAAGGAGGTATTTTTTTGTTTTTTGATTTTCGCATTTTTTTCAAAATGGCGGCCGTTTTTGTCGAAAAACGCTCAATTTTGGACTTTGACGGCCATTTTCTCAAAAACTGTCTGATCAGTTTTGAGTTTTTGGTTTCAAAAGATTCCCCTCATATACCTCTGTGATATGTATAAGTTTGGCTGCCCTAAATCTGCCGGTTTTCATGTGGCGGCCATTTTGAATTTTTGGCGGGTCGGCGAAAAAAATTTTTTTCGCCCCAGATCGCATTACTATCCATTTTGGGCCATTTCTAGAGCAAAAAAAAATTTTCTCCCTTTGAAAAAAATTTTGGACTTAGAAAATTTTCGGCACTTTTTCCCTTCATAATGGGAGCTGTCCGGACTGTACTCATAGAACGCTTGAAGATAGAGCTTAGAAATTGGCACTTTCAAATGGGAAGTCATATATGGCGACTTGTGTGGTGACCTTGAATTTGACCTTGGATGACCTTGAAAGGTCAAAACAGCCATTTTTGGGTCGAAAAACGCTCAAATTTGCACCTGGTCTGTATTTTCTCAAAAACTGTCTGATCAGTTTTGAGATTTTTGCTTAAAAAGATTCCTCTTATATACCTCTGCGACGTGTATAAGTTTTGTTGCCCTTGAATCGCCGATCTCAGTGTGGCGGCCATTTTGAATTTTTGACGAGTCGGCGAAAAAAAAGTTTTTCGCCCCAAATAACATTACTATCCATTTTGGGCCATTTCTAGGCAAAAAAATTTTTTCACCCTTTGAAAAAAATTTTGGACTTAGAAAATTTTCGGCACTTTTTTCCTTCATAATGGGAGCTGTCAGGACTGTACTCATAGAACGCTTGAAGATAGAGCTTAGAAATTGGCACTTTCAAATCGGAAGTCATATATGGCGACTTGTGTGGTGACCTTGAATTTGACCTTGGATGACCTTGAAAGGTCAAAACAGCCATTTTGGGGTCAAAAAATGCCCAGATTTGCCTTTGTAGATGAAATGCTTGCAGATAGTGCTCCTGTTTGCATTATGAACATATAGGAAGACATATATGGCCAGGGAATAATTTGTTTTTGGAAAAGTGAATAGCACGAACTGCTACACAATTTCGTATTTGAATAGCAGTTGGTCAAAATTGAATAGCAGTTAGAAACAACAGAAAACCGACACCAGATCAGACAATTTGACGAAAGCATTTATTACATGGATTTGACAAACGTCCGTCCGTCCGGCGTTAATATTTTTATCTTTAAAGTTAACGATCGAATCTTTCTGAAATTTTGCACAAAAATGCCTAAAAATATTTTGAGAAGGAGGTATTTTTTTGTTTTTTGATTTTCGCATTTTTTTCAAAATGGCGGCCGTTTTTGTCGAAAAACGCTCAATTTTGGACTTTGACGGCCATTTTCTCAAAAACTGTCTGATCAGTTTTGAGTTTTTGGTTTCAAAAGATTCCCCTCATATACCTCTGTGATATGTATAAGTTTGGCTGCCCTAAATCTGCCGGTTTTCATGTGGCGGCCATTTTGAATTTTTGGCGGGTCGGCGAAAAAAATTTTTTTCGCCCCAGATCGCATTACTATCCATTTTGGGCCATTTCTAGAGCAAAAAAAAATTTTCTCCCTTTGAAAAAAATTTTGGACTTAGAAAATTTTCGGCACTTTTTCCCTTCATAATGGGAGCTGTCCGGACTGTACTCATAGAACGCTTGAAGATAGAGCTTAGAAATTGGCACTTTCAAATGGGAAGTCATATATGGCGACTTGTGTGGTGACCTTGAATTTGACCTTGGATGACCTTGAAAGGTCAAAACAGCCATTTTTGGGTCGAAAAACGCTCAAATTTGCACCTGGTCTGTATTTTCTCAAAAACTGTCTGATCAGTTTTGAGATTTTTGCTTAAAAAGATTCCTCTTATATACCTCTGCGACGTGTATAAGTTTTGTTGCCCTTGAATCGCCGATCTCAGTGTGGCGGCCATTTTGAATTTTTGACGAGTCGGCGAAAAAAAAGTTTTTCGCCCCAAATAACATTACTATCCATTTTGGGCCATTTCTAGGCAAAAAAATTTTTTCACCCTTTGAAAAAAATTTTGGACTTAGAAAATTTTCGGCACTTTTTTCCTTCATAATGGGAGCTGTCAGGACTGTACTCATAGAACGCTTGAAGATAGAGCTTAGAAATTGGCACTTTCAAATCGGAAGTCATATATGGCGACTTGTGTGGTGACCTTGAATTTGACCTTGGATGACCTTGAAAGGTCAAAACAGCCATTTTGGGGTCAAAAAATGCCCAGATTTGCCTTTGTAGATGAAATGCTTGCAGATAGTGCTCCTGTTTGCATTATGAACATATAGGAAGACATATATGGCCAGGGAATAATTTGTTTTTGGAAAAGTGAATAGCACGAACTGCTACACAATTTCGTATTTGAATAGCAGTTGGTCAAAATTGAATAGCAGTTAGAAACAACAGAAAACCGACACCAGATCAGACAATTTGACGAAAGCATTTATTACATGGATTTGACAAACACCAATTTGACAAACATCGATCAATACTCAGCCTAGTAACATGAGAACATTATAATCATTTAGTTAAGTCTTTTGCAGCTTGTATGCAAAATTACATTACATGCAAAATTACATTGAACATTAGGGTGACGATCGGGATCCAATTCATGTGTCCACCTTTCTATCGTGCGGACAGCAACAGTCATGATGCCTGGTGAACAATGAACGTAGATATAGAAAAAGTTATTCCAACTGGTATAAAAACCATAGATAGCATAATACCATAGGCCTGAGATCGGTGATATGTCTAATCTGGTAATGGATCTCTGATTCCAAACCAAACATGACGTTTTCGAAGCCCAGTTCACAAGCATTTCCATCGTTACCAAGGAGACCGCACGCGATAGAATAAACAGACCGCTGATGAATGATAAAACTGTCACGTGCAGCATGACTGAGTGCAATGATACCCCCCTCTAGGGCATGATTGTTCAATTGGGAGACCCCTCTAGGACACAATTGCTATTAAGCTATACCCCTCTAGAGGCAATTGCTCAATATCACCACCCCTCTCGCTTGTATTAGCATGTAGCAGGCTAGCAGCCCGTGCACATGACAAATCACAGAAAAGATCGGGACCCAGTTTTGCATCGCCTTCGTTGCGACAGAAAAACAAGATTGTATCGCAATCCGTCGAAATTGCATCGCAAATTGCGATGCGATACCGAACAAATTATTCCCTGTATATGGCACAACTAATGATGACCTTGAACTTGACGTCAGATGACCTTGAGTGCCAAATGTCTGACTTGGAATGTGTAAATTGACCTGAGCGGCCTAAACGATTCCACCCAACATATAGAATATCAAATGCCGCACACATACATGTAATGGTTACATCGAAGTTCATACGGATGACCTTGATTGGTAAATCCCAAGGTCATATGTTTACACTGCGAACCTTGATTGGTAAATCTCAAGGTCTGTTACCTGCCAATGCTGCCATGGCCAAACCAAAATTGTCCGGTAACCTATCTTAGCCTTTGGGCTAATTTTTTTGCTGGGCCCGGGGTAGCTCTGAATACAAGGCACAACGATCGGTCCGGGGTCCCCCCCCCCTCGACCGTCCTTGTTGGAGGAGGGGGGGGGGGGGACCGATCGTTGTGCCTTGTATTCAGGGCTAGGCCCGGGGCGGGGACGTCGTAGACGTAGGGCCGGCTAGATCTAACATCAACCTGACATCAACGATCACGCGCAAGGAAATGAAACGAAATCAATGCTAGGCACCATCTACATGAATCGTAGCTATCTTGCCGATGCGAATCTTTCACTGCCTATTCAAACAGGAACATCCATGTTGGCGAATTTGTGAAATATGTCAAAACTTCATGCAAAATTTGACAAAAACAAATATTTTGACGCAACGCGGTACCGCCACCTGGCGAATGACCAACAACCAACACATCGATCATTCCGTAGCGCGAAGTGAAGATCGGGTGAATTCTATTTATCTACCCTAGGCCTATCTCGTTCACATTCTAATAAAGAGAGTTGTGGTCGAACCTATGAAAAATATAATACTGGTAGTTATTGTGAACACAATGTGGAACGCGAACATCTAGTATTTACAGTAGGCCTCCTGTAGTGTGACTTTTACATGAGTTCAGTTTCTAGGTTACCACACCTATGGTCCGATAACCTACTGCTGCCGCGTTTCGTCCGTCGTCCGTCTAGCCGTCCGTCCACATTTTTATTTTAAAGTGTAGGTCAATTCTTTCTGAAAGTTTGGGAAAAGATACCTTGAAATATTTCAAGAAGGAGATATTATTTAGTTTTTGGATTTTTTAATTTTACTCAAAATGGCGGCCGTTTTCGTCGAAAAACGCTCCATTTTGAACTTTGGCGGCCATTTTCTTAAAAACTATCTGATCAGTTTTGACATCTTTGTTTTAAACGATTCCTCTTATGTACCTTAGGGATGTGTAAAAGTTTTGTTGCCCTTGAATCTCCGGTCTCCGCGTGGCGGCAATTTTGAATTTTTGATGGGTCGGCGAAAACACATTTATTCGCCCCAAATCGCATTACTATCCATTTTGGGCCATTTCTAGGCAAAACAATTTTTTTCATCGTTTGTAAAAATGTTTCGGTACTTTTTTCCCTTCATTATGGGAGCTGCAACCACTGTACTCATCGAACACCTGAAGATAGAGCTTAGATATTGGCACTTTCAAATAGGAAGTCATATATGTCGATTTGTGTGGTGACCTTGAATTTGACCCTGAAAGGTTAAAACAGCCATTTCTGGGACAAAAAATACCCAAATTTGGTTCTACAGGCAAAATGCTTATAAATAGAGTTTATGTTTGCATTATGGACATATAGGAAGTCGTATAAGGGAAAAGTAATGATGACCTTGAGCTTGACCACGAATAACGTAGAATGTGTAAATTGGCTACTGAGCCTTTTAAACGCTTGCACCTAGAGTTTAGGATTGTATTATAAAAAAATCATATGCACATCTTTTGGTGGCCTTCAACTTGACCTTAGACGATCTTGACCTTAGACAAATCTCGCCCGACCTGAAATGCATAAATTGACCTCTACAGACAAAATACAGTACTTGTTAATATATATGTTTGTATTATGAACATATATAAAATCATATGCTGCACACCTAATGGTGACATTGAAATTCACAAAGATGACCTTGGGTGGTAAATCTGAAGGTCATATGTCACCTGCAATGCTTAATGTCCGATGACCTATTTAAGCCCTTAGACTAATTTTTCAATAAATTATGAATGTACTGTACATTTCATCCATAGTTTACCGTGTACTCTGCTATGGTGTACTCTGCTAATGCTGCTAATGGTGTACTCTGCTTAGAATCGCAACTGTTTGATTCATGAAAAATTAATGAATATTGCATTGATATTCATACCTTGGTGTTGTATACTGTTTAACCTTTTTTCACCTTGTAGCTCTATGGTCATGTTGTATTCTGAATAAATGATGGTGCCAAAAAATGCATTAAAAATGACTAAAATATTCCCGGGTCTCTACTATACACTTTTATTGTTTGAAATGCTATTATATTTTCAAAATCCTTTGAAATGTTTGGAAAAATAATATTTGGTGGTCTGACGATAACTTAATGTACACAATTACATGAGCCTGACACCAAGAATACGAACATGTAGCCCCAAAGTATATGCTGAATCTTTCCGCGTTTCCGTGACATATTGAATTCGATTTGAATGCTTTTGCATGTTTTTTTTCTATATTTAATTTGAATTAATGCATGTATAAAACATATATTCATCTAAATAATTTCCTCTGAGGACAACATCAGTCAAAATAATCAACAAACATTCAACCGTCTTGTGTGTGGTATGGAAAATCCGGTCAACTAGCTTTTTTGCCTCATCACATCGGAAATTTCTTTCCCAGAATCCATTGGGCATATTAATCCAGATGTCAAAATATATATCTAGCCCCCCTCCCCCCCCCCCCCCCCCAGGATTTATTGATTACATACATATCATATCCACAGTCCACAGAAAACTGTTCTATAGTATATCGTCAACTTTATTGAACAGTTTTATCTCTTATACTATGATAATTGCTATGATGTATACCGAAACATTATTCAATTCTAGTACTGTAATTGTGCTACTCATGTTTATCACTCTAAATCAGTTTTCTAAGTCAGCCAGTTAGATGCATACTAGTAATCAATGCGGTACCATGGAAAAAATATTTGTATTTAAATACAATTTCGGTCCTGAGAATTATGTTTTTTTAAATATTCATGTGGATTAAATATTCTGTGCAAAACGCCCTGTCTGCGCCACATGTTTTGGACTTATTAATTGCTTGGTAAATTTCAACGAATTAAAAAATTGAGACCAACCTTCACGAATCGCCACTCAAACGAAATGTTTATAATATATCCACATACAAGGGCCTACTATTGATTTCCATCTGCACACGCTCAGCTATCTTCCGTAAACACTTGAACTCCCGAATGCTGCACATGCTGATGAAAGTTCTCCACATACAAAAGATACAAGGTATCGTTCAGTTCGCCAAATCGGCGCTGGATGTTGCAACAACGCAGTGGTTTCACCGAATATTTCACCACTGAAGCCGCCCCGACCTGCTGCTCATCAACACAGCGGGGGCAATGGGTCTGCCAGTACTTTAATTAGATAACCAGTCTGGCCGTAAGGAGATTTCCTCGCTTCCTTCTCCGAAGTTTTCAGAGTTACTACCTGTGTTTGATCTGTTCTCCGATAGAAAGAAAAATATTATCAGCCAGTACCGTGATGCCGAATTTTAATATTATGAAGACATTCAATATTTAAAATGGCTTTATATGATAGAATAGTCGTCACAAATTTTATACCTTTTCCTAACACTCTGTATGTTTCTATATTATTTATTAATTTTCTTCAAATTTCGGAATCTAGGGGCCTACGTGGTCACGATTATTCCATCGGTATCATTAGAAATCCCAAAAAGGACCCATGTTATGGATTTCTGCATGATATCGTGTCTTTCAGGGGGTATCTTTCAGCGAGACGTAATTGACATTTTGGTCAAATTGTGGGCCTACTTATACTGGCATGCCTAATATTATAGAATGTTATGTAGACATTTTGATATTTGGAGTGATACTATCTGGTGAAAATGTCTACGCCTTGATAGTGTGGTATGACATGTCAAAAAAAAATTAGCCCAAGAGTTAGGATAGGTTACCGGACAAATATATTGTCCCGTGGCCTTGAAAATAAGGTCAATCTTTTGAAATAAAAGTCTCAAAACTGTCTGAACAGTTTTTGAGAAAATGGCCGCCACTCAGAAATTGGCCGTTTATCGTCGAAAATGGCTGCCACCTTGAAAAAATGCGAAAAAAAAATACCCTCTTTTCAAAATATTTTCAGGCATTTTTGTGCAAGATTTCAGAAAGATTCACCCGTAAACTTTATTTAAAGATAAAAATGTGGACGGACGACGACGCCGAAGGACGGACCATAGGTACAGTAACCTAAAAACAACTCCCGTGTGATTTTTGTGCTGACTTTTTCTTCTTTTTTTTGCTGAAGGTCAGATTATTGAAAAATATTTGGGGCCAAATTGTCTGACTCCCGAGGCTTCTTCTTGAGGCCCTTTTCTGTCGGGGGTGGTCTAAAGGGTTTCTGCACACGCTGAATCCATTCATGATGTTCCTGAAGCAGCTGTTGTCCCGATGACGATTAAACGAATATGTTTTGATGGCTGAACAAAAACGTAAAATATGTAATTTAAGTGCAACTCAAAAATAGAGAAATGAATCCAAATCCACGCATTTCATCAGAAAAGACCATAAAAAGCAGCAAATACTGAACATCCTGCAGTTAAAAAACCTCCGCTCTGGATAAATACATGAAAATGTAACCTTTTGCGCCGGCTTTCCATGGCACATACAGTCGTACACCCTCTGGTGTGGCACGGTCATCACCAGCGCCTGACACAGAAGTTAGTCCATCGAATGAGCAGAATCATACATGGTTATTGTTGGCCCGGAGCACCCGGAACCGAATGCCGTATAAGGGACTTCCAGTACCCGAGCACGTGGGCGTGTTGCTGGTCGGCCTCGTTGATGAACCGCCAAGGGATTTATACCCAGATAAATTGATTGATGGTCATAGCTTTACAGGGAAGAATGTGGGCACCATTGCAAGCATCGTGCCAACACACAGCCTCCTCTGAGTCCCCTTATTGAGAAAGTTCCCCGTGAGCCATGGGCTCACCTACTCAGGAGTGGGACAGGAACGCATGTCATTGTGCTCACCGTGGCATTCACTGCTCGATAAATCTCCCCCTAAAAGATAAATCTCCCCCAAAACCAAGCTGCTGGCAGCAAATTCGCGACATTACCCCCACCTTACAATATTGGTTCCCAACCTCCCAACAAATTGGCCCTAAACTGTCAAACACGACAAAAGTATCGCATTGTGGACCAGAAGGAATAAAGGTGAGCGGCACCCAAAATTAGAACGCAAAAGGTCAGACCAAAAGGATATGTTTCGGAAGAATGGGGATATACCCTCAGACTTAACAGGCTAGACTGTTTGCTCTGGAGTTTCGAATGAATCCTAGTAAACAAGCTAAACTTTGTTCCGGTAAGGCTGATGACATGGGGAGGTCACCTGCTGGAATGGACAATATGTTGAATGTTTGGAAACCAATTACCTTTAAATTGAAAATTTTTGTAAAACGACACTCTCTGACGAGAGCTAAATTGTGTCTGCAGATAAATCCGTGGAAGATGGACTGGATTCTCCCTCCTCACCCAAGTGCCGGACCCACGAGGGTAGCCCAACGCCTGTAGGGGCCATTATCATTCTGCTCCACCTGATCATGCTTGCATTCGGTGGCGAGAGTAAGGTGGCCCTCTAGGCTGCGCTGAGTACCCTCCATCAGCCCCTGGTGATATGCAAGTTCGCATGCCACCCTAGATGTCTCACCGCAGGCTCAACTCAGCCACTGCAGAGAGCAGTCCATCTCTGCCACGAGACACAGTGCAGCACGGGTGAATTGCCCATGCTGAGGGTGACCCAGGGACAATTTCATTTCTCATGCGGGAATGACCCAAATTCGGCTCGCCCGGATTCCCATTAGGGCTAGTGGTACCAGTATTTGAAAAACGCCGCATCATTCAGAAGGGCTCCAGACCATCTAATCAATGGCCCACCACCTGACCCACAGACTCGCGGAAAGTCACGTAGACCTGGTTAGTGGCAGAGCCATGCAGAGCGGAAATCTCCACGTTAGGGTTCGTGGTACCAGTAAGTTGAAAAACGCAGCATCATTCAGAACGGGCTCCAGACCATCTAACCAATGGCCCCACCACCTGACGCACAGACTTGCGGAGAGTCACGTAGACACAGGCAGTGGCAGAGCTATGCAGAGTGGAAATCTCCACAGTGTCCTGTGTCTGAATCTGCAGAGCAGCGATGCCTTGCCACTCGACGAAGTCTGTACACAGTTCTGTCGAGAGGATCGTCACAGTGTTTGTCAAGGCGGAGGACCTGACCAAAGATCCACTTGTCGAGGGAGTAGCAATCCAAGCTTCATATTCGCGACTGTGGTCGCGCTTGTGGTGGTCTTGAGCCAAACCACTCTACCTGCTACAGCAGCACAAAGTTCCTGATGGCGTCAGCCTTTGAGGCGTATTCCTGTGGCGTTCGGTCCATGGTTGCCAATAAATAAGCTCGAACCTTGAACCTCCAATCATCACGGTACCAGGCTCCATCCAGCACTGACCAGCAGTCATTCAAGAGGCGCTGAGGGATGCGCCACCCAATGGGAAGCCCACAATAGGAAACGTATCGAGAAGATATCCAAGGTGGAATGCACCCACAGTTGAATAGGGTCAAATCTCGTACCTGACCCATCGGTATCATTGCCCCGCAATTGACCTTAGCATGGTGTGCATTCAGGGGAGCCAAATCGTTGAATGTTGTGCAATCGCAGTTACTGCACTAGCTCCACAGGTAAATCAGGCTCCTTACCATACAGCATCATGTGTGATGTCATCTGAGTGGAAGCATGGACCAACGACCAGTACGCCATCAAGACGTATATGAGAGGTGGTCATCCCAAGTATTCGCACAATCGTTTCTGAAGGCTGCCAGCATATTAATGACAGATCAGTTAAAGCGTTCAACCTGTTCGTTAGACCTGGACGTATATGTACCTTGGTACTGACCAGCATTTCTGCTAGGCCCTGGAACAGAGCACTTGTAATGAGTGCCCTGATCCAAGTGAACCTGCTTGGCTGCTTGAGTACACCATGGCATACCACCTACTTACTAAGGCTCTGCGCGGGCCCGATATGTGCCCCCGCATCCGCACTGCACCGCAAGGTCTTTATCCACACCCGCACCGCACCGCAGTAGGAGCCAATGCGGGCCCCCGCACCGCACCGCACAGAACTTATTGAGGCCCGCACCCGCACCGCACTGCACACACCAAGGCCCGCACCCGCACCGCACCGCAGTATAAGTACATACATGTATATAAGCATGAAGCATGTGTATGAATCAAGTATGCATACATGTATATTATCAAGTACTATCTGAACAAAATAACAAACAAACACAAATGTCCATTGGTATTTACTCAGTGTAAAAAGAGCGCTGGTGGGAATTTTTTTGTCTTAAGTTTGTTCGGAGTGCACGCTGGAAATTGATAATACCCAGTGAATATATTTCGCCTCTCAATGGAAATGATATCAGATTTGTGGTATCGTAAGTCTATATCATTCGTAATGATTTGTATACAAACCATGAGACAATAATCTGATCAATGAATAGAATATCAGCAACATTCTAGAGTCCTGTACTGTGTTGACTCCCTGTTTCGAGTTCAGAGGGTTAATTGAGAGGAGCCCAGTCCAAACTCCAGAGAGAGGAAGGCCTTAGGGATGGAGGTGGGCAGTAGTTATGGTGGGACAGCAGTAAACCTACAATGATCAGTTGCATTGTTTCAATAAGAACAGATCACAATGAAAGCCATGGGTATGGCAATATTACTCATCAGGAGGTATCCAGGCCTACCGCGAGCCAGGAGGTATCCAGGCCTAACCGCACCGCGAGCTGCGGGACCCGCGGCCCGCGCGGGCAAACCCGCCCCGCGCAGAGCCTTACTACCTACACACCAAGAAACTGGCCACCTCGTCGGCAGTTTGGTGCCGAGCAGAAAGGCGTCTGTGTACTTGGTGAAGTACACTGCATGAAACCCAGTGGGTATTCAGTATGTCCCAGGTCATTCAGTCAAATATTGTGCGCACCTTAACTATGGTTAAGGGGTGGCGGCCCGGAGCCAGAACTCTTACAAGTCTGACCATGCACCACATCCAAGTTGCAATCCGGCCAATAAAAGCATTTTTGCAACCGGGAGATGGTTTTCTGGATACCCAGATGACCCGTCACTGAAAGTCGTGGAGCTGGTGCAGCACTTCTGTCCACAGTACCACAGGTTTAGGGTGTGCGTGCTCATAACGCCGATACAAAAAACTATCGCACAGAGACCGGCTCAAACCTGCAGACTAGAGATTGCTTTCTCTGGCTTTTCCTCAGCCTCAAGAGCTTCGATGACCGGCGCCAGGGCAGCGTCTGCCCATTGCTTCGCAGCCAGCTGCGTGTCAGTGTAGCCACCCAAGTAGGATTGTTCCTCAGTCTGCGCATCCTGCAGACCGGAAGTGCCATCCTGGCAAGTTATGCTGGAACCGATTGATCATAGTCACAACTGTGAGATACTCACAATGGGTAGTGCAATAATTCATTTGCGAACGACTCAGAGCAACTCTCGCATAGGCTATCACACATTCTTTGCCGTCCACGATCTGTATGAGGACACCGCCGAGAGCAAAATTACTCGCGTCAGTTTCCAAGAAGAACTCACAGTTGGGGAGGGGGTGACGGAGCATGGGAGCCAGTGTCAATGCCATACAGACGTCTGTAAAATTACCTTCTGCAGAGTGTCCCAGAAGAAATGGGCTCATGAGGATGGTTAATGGACTCGCAATCTCTGCAAAAACCTTGAATGAAATGGCGTTGATAAATCTCGAAGCCCAAGAAGGACCTCAAGCCGCCTATGTTACATGGCTGAGGCTACTTCTGCATGCTATCCAGTTTCACGGGGGGCGAACGAATGTCTGTTTCGGTCACAATGAAGCCCAAGTACAAAATCTTCGGCTTCAGTTGAGCCCTGCTTCCTGGATGTGGTGAAGCACCATCTGGAAATTGGTCAGAGTCTCTTCGAAAGAGTGGCCATGCACGACAACATCGTCGATGAACACCAAGTGTCACTTCCAAAGATACCCTCTTGACACCATTTCAATCAGGCATTGGAATGCCGCAGGTGTGTTGCAGAGCCCGATTAGCATTACTTTGAAGTGGTCAAGTCTGTTGTTGGTGACTAAGGCTATTTCCCTAATCACGCTCCTTCATTTGGACTAGCCAATACCTTAGGTTAGATCGAGTGCACAAAATGGCTAAGATCGAGGGCATCAAATGAGTCATTGATGTGCGCAAGGGAATACTGAGTCTTTCCGCGTTACATCTTTGAGCTTCCCGTAGTTGGAATGCGAGATTCCAAATGTTCTAGCAAAGACAGAGGGTCGTCCCCAGCGGCCACGTGGGCGCAAGTAGTGCCACACATCGGATCGTCAGGGAGACCATGTATGACAACGTAACATCTAGTTGTTGCAGCATCTAGCCCGTATTGCAGTACAACTGTAGCATTTGTATCCCTGGCGAAACGGCTTACAGGTTGCACTATACAAGCTCGACCATCAAGAGGCATGTGCATGCAGAGTGGGTCCATCCTGCACGATGGTAGCATGCGTCACTCGAACTTGGAAAGAACGGGTAGGACCCAACCAGAAGAGGAAATGAACCTCGCCCCTATGAAGCTCACCTTTTGGGTGCAGAAGTTCATTCCTGTAATCCCCACTGCGCCGATATCAGTCATGATCGCCTCTGTCATATACATTTTGTTCCTAAGGATAATAGGCAGATCCGTCAGTCCTTTAATAGGGACGCAGTGGTTACCAAATCCGAAAAGTTTATTGCTATCGGGGCCACACAGCTCAACGCAGCCCCGTATGTTATGTGCGGTCAGTGGGTGTTACCCCTTAGACTCCTTAAAAAATCAATAATCTGAGCAATATTGCGTCATTTTGGGGGTACGTTCAAATTCTCCAAAAGATGCGTCATATATGACCACATATACATGTACATATAGGCTTAACTATGCTCATAATACCAGACCTCTGTCGTCTCTGGGGCAATTTGTCTCCTTTAGGCGATGTGATCTTGATGTAAACCACTCAAGTTCCTCGCAAGTATGAATTCAAGGTCACTTATGAAAAACCCACATGATACCCTACATCTACGTAATAGCAGTTGGATGATTTATAACCATCAGTATGCGCCTTTACAGAGCAGAACAGACTATTATATGAATTTGAAAAGAAATAACACATGTAGGTTATTTGAGGAACAGTGAGGTGCATGCAATGACATTCGGACGAGACTTCCAATGTACTCACAAAAAACAACACAGGGTGTTTATATATATTTATATATATACTTCATTATAAATGTTAGATGTATGTTCAAATGTGTTTGATGGTTCTACGAGTTTTCAGCACTCCAGCCTAGGTAACAGTTCCAGACTAGAGACACACAATTCATCAACAATATACGATGTCGCAAAGGCACAAATGTAAAGTTGACCACTTGTACGGCCGGCCAAATCTTATAACTGGTTAGTAGAAGGCTGGGGAAGTCCCGGACCAGCTTCTCTTTCAATTCGTGGGCTGATTCCCGTCTCAGAACAGACATTACACCGAGGAAAGACGCGAGGTATATGGGCAGAAATAGCCCCTGGTCCAGAGCCACTTTCTTCAGAACCGAAGGCAGACGACGTCCGCGAATGGCTCGGTCAAGCGCACCGTACCAAAAGTGCATTTTTGGCCCGAAAATAACGAATCCTACGCCGAAATAACGCACCGTTCGCCAGGGGTCATAGCTGTCATTGGCTAGGCGGCGCTCGATGCAGGTTTGGACAATGACGTCACTCGTGCCGAATAGGAGGGACGTGTTGGTCGCTTGCGCCAATAAAGGATACCGTCGGAGCACGTGCTTGTAGCATTTCCATATTAGCATAATTTATTCAAAGATCAAACACAAAAAGAAAAGTAAAATTTCTACACCGTAATAAGACTATACAACCACAGTAGCTACTGAATTCACTTTATGTGCTTTGGTTTCAGAAATTTATGGAGCTCTATATAATTATTATGTGCCTCAAAACGATATATGGACTACCAATAAATATCCCATTATTAGATATGGCTTATGACTAATTAATGTAATGACGTATAATTTTACGTAATTAAAACGCCACGGTAGGACACGCTCGGGCTGATGGAAATACCCCAAAGATGATTCCCCTCTCCTGTTCATCTTCAATCAGGTATATTTGAGATGACCGGACAATGGTCATCTAATTGGTCTTCTGGCACTGCATCCGTCGTTTCAATCTTTCTGAAATGTTGACAGAAAATACCTAGCAATAATTCAACACCTTTTGAGGTTACAATTAAAGTGTTCACTTCTTATTTCTGTTTTCTTTTATTTTGAACACTGACGGTCGTTTTCTCAAATAGGCCTATGTTCAGGCAAATTAATGTTATGCTTTGGATTTCACATTATCATATGTAGCCTATGAAGTGCATTCAAGTTTCGTTGAATCGCCGGTCTGCCCATGGCGCATTATTTTGGGTCGAGTTAACGTGTATTTTGAGCGACGCCCAGCAAATCGACCGATTTTGGACAAAATCTTTTTAAACCACGTTTTCTTAGTAATAGCATAGGATATAATAGGTGCTGTATGGCGTGAAGTCTTGCTCGAAAACATGGACATTGGTGCATGAAAATGAGAAGTTATGCAGGACTATTTCAATGGTGACCTTGGATTGGACAGAAATGATCTTCAAAGATCAAACTGGCCCTTTTGTCGAGAAACGACCAATATATGATCCGAAATCAAGCTAATATGCTTTCTGAGCAGAAACAAATTCACATTTATTTCATTGTTGGTTTTTTTTTTGGAAATTACAGTCAATTTTTTTTTCATTGTGACTTGTAGTTATTCTGTATTGGTTCTCATAACATGCTTCAAAATAGAGCTTTCGTATTGTCGCTTCCATGGTGATTTCAATGTTGCTCTTGAATTTGACCTAGACCTCAACCGTTTATGACCTTGAAAGATCAAAACGACCAATTCGACTGAAAGCATACTAGTACATCTCTGGGATTTTTTGCCCTGACAATGTACATTTCTCTGGTAAACTTTAAGAGCGAATTCTTACCCTATAATATCATTTGAACCATGTTAGGGTTCAATTGAAACTATTGTTGAAATCGAAGACACTTGATGAGTTCGACCTTCCAAAGTGATATTATTTCAACTCATTTGTCACAATGGTCATATTAAATCAAGTTTATGGAGCACCATTATGTATGCATAATCAGTGACGAATTACAAGCAAGTTTTTGTCTAGAGGCTGGCTCTCTAAGGCCAAATTGATGAATTTTATTTCTAAAAAAGTTGTACTTCTAAAAAAGTTGTACTTGAGAGAAATTTGACAGTCGTTCATGATCGCCAAAATAATGCGATCATGATGCCCAAAATATGCTGAAGACCGCATTAATATCATCAGTGTTGTTAGAAATCAGATATATGAAATAATTCAAGAAAGTTTCAAAATTTGTCAGCAGATAATAATAATAATAATAAGAACGACAACTAGATGGTTTTGTGGTAATTTTACTACCACAAATCAGTCACAATATGCACAACACCAATGTTATACCCCAAACAAAAAGTGAACAAGATCGACAACAAACTTTATCTGTACTTGCATGTACAGAAAAGCTAAAATATATTTTGTTACAGACAAGCCTGTTACAGTCATTTTGATGATACCAATTTAATGAATTACAATTGGAAGATGTTGGGCATTAGCAAAGAAATTTCAGACCAAAGGTATGATTGTAAATTCATAGTTACCGCTAAACCTCCGGGCATAAAATAATTCTCCCTAAATTGTGAAGAATATAGAACACTGTATCAGTTTTCCATGCAGCAAAGATAAACATTCGCTGATAACTGTACGAAACATTTGATAATTCAATCTTCTATTACGGGTACATTAAAATGACTTGCATACACCAAAGCCAGCACACCCCTGATAAAATCTACAGAATGGACTAGTCCTCTGAAATGTCCTCTTCATCCATGGACTCTTCCTCCTCGGAGGTAACGTCAGGATCCTCTGCCTGGGATAAACACTTTGAACAGGAGCAGTTGAACAGGTAGTTTTCTCTGTGAGAATAAAACGCATAAAATCGTGATGATTCGAAAATATACTATGTTTTTTATTTCAATCACAATTTAGAATTCATATTGGTGAATAACAAACTGGACTCAAACTGCATACAATATCACATGTATAAATGTTTTTCGAATTAATCACAAATACTTCAAAACTAAGAATAGATATTCCCACTTCAGATCCGACCCGATGTTTTTTGGTACAATACCTGAGTTCTTTTTGTCGAGAATGGCGACTCCGAGAAAGACTGCAGTCATCCAAGTAACTGATGAATATCTCCTGCAACGAAAAGTAACAGAAAATCAGTTCTGGTCACGAATCTGGTTCCAAGTAACTAAACAACTGGTATGTCAAAGAATGATAACTATTTTTTCTCACCAAAACAATATTTTTTTTGTTTGTAATTCACTTTTTCTTTTTTTTTTAGTTGTCTGTGAGGCAGAACTCAATCATAAAGCTGATTCTTTTTCCTATCGAGTTCATCAAACCTGGAAAATTACTTCTTACTTCAAGAATTACTGAGAATTTCTCTCCACCCACCTGCCCCGCGCTAATGTCTTGGAGGGCTTTCATGACGAGAGTCGAGTTGTTGTGAGGAAAAGTTACTTCAGCATTCGGAGTACAGCTGTGGTTGCCTAGCAAACATAATATTTATACAAGTACCACAACAAAACACAGTTGGTCACTAATCAGATGATCTTTTGAAAATAAATTTTTATTTAGCAGGAATACATGCATCCCATATTTGTCATTTCAATTTTTGCATTTTTTTTATTTGTTTGGTATTTATTCATACTGGATATATTTATATAGAATAATATGACACGAACACAAACATGCTTACTCATGCTCTGTAATGTGTATAGCCCGGATCCTTCACAATCCAAGAAAGGTCCAGATACTTAACCACAAAAAAATGTGTATGTCGTAAAATTAATGTCATATCAGTTTTCATCTATCTCAGAATTCTCAATGATAATTTTATTCAACTGTCGGTTCAAATACCTGAATAGAATTGCAACGATTAATTTAAATTAGTTATTCACTCTCAGAATTTATACAAGTCACACACCTCTATCCAAATCCTCATACAATTGTTCTATGAAACTATCCAGTTGCTTTTTTCGATCACTTTCACCCAATTTTTCTGTGTTATGAACCCATCGTGATATTGAGCTGAAAGACACAACAGTAATATTTACTCAATTTTATCATATTTTGACATCCCACTTTGATAGGTAACACAAATGTTCTTTTTGGCATGCATTAATCATAGTAAAATATATTAAATTCTACTTTTCCAAAACTAACCTGGATGCAATTCCTTGTCCATTTCGTCCAATGAGAGCAAAAAGTGAACGAAAACCTTCTGGAGTGAACCACTGTCGAAAGAAGATTGAAAAGGATCTACAGTCGGGCTTCTTCTTAACTAAAACATCTCATTACTAAATTGTTTTTGGTTGCTTTTCTGTTTCTGTCATCTACCCGTTAAGGTAAATGAAAAGCGACCAAAATGGTCAAAATGCTCAAACCAATGGACGCTACCCTAGGTAAAATATCCAAGTTTTCAGTGAAACTTTTTGTAGCCCTGTCTTCAGGTCTTTGTGACGTTAGTGTGAACCTTCACCCTGGTTAGAACTTACATGCTGTAAATGTTCGTCAAAAAGATATTCGGCGAACATTGACCGGAAAAGCTCCAGTTGATCCTGCGTAATAAGAATGAAACATGCAGTGAGGCATACTACATCACATTTCCGCAGAATTTGTCTAGAATTTCAACCCAAATATATACCCACAAACTCTCCCCACAAATTATTCGAAAAGTTCAATGTTGTCAAACTGACAATTTCGATGCTTTAGGTTCACCAATATGTATCAGTGACTAAACTTTAACAAAAATTTGACCAGGGAAAATGTTATGTCTGTTATGTACCTGGAATTTGTCGCCCAGAAGTTTGTGAGATATCGCTTCCTCGTCGTTTACTGCCATGTTACAAAACCTGCTGAATGCGTGAACTGCACCATCCTTGTCTGCAGCCTGAAATACAATTAGCCCAAAGGCTAAGACAGGTTACCGGACAATTTTGGTTTGGCCATGGCAGCATTGGCAGGTAACAGACCTTGAGATTTACCAATCAAAATTCGCAGTGTGAACAAATGACCTTGAGATTTACCAATCAAGGTCATCCGTGTTAACTTCGATGTCACCATTACATGTATGTGTGCGGCATTTGATATTCTATCATGTCTATATGTTCATAATACAAAGATATATCTGGGTGGAATCGTTTAGGCCGCTCAGGTCAATTTACACATTACGAGTCAGACATTTGGCACTCAAGGTCATCTGACGTCAAGATCAAGGTCATCATTAGTTGTGCCATATATGTCTTGCTATATGTTCATAATGCAAACATGAGTTCTATCTGCAAGCATTTCATCTATAGAGGCAAATCTGGGCATTTTTTGACCCAAAAATGGCTGTTCCGACCTTTCAAGGTCATCGAAGGTCAAATTCAAGATCACCACACAAATCGCCATATATGTCTTCCCATTTGAAAGTACCAATTTCTAAGCTGTATCTTCAAGTGTTCTATGAGAACAGTTCTGACAGCTCCCATTATGATGGAAAAAAGTGCCAAAAATTTTTTTCAAAGGGGATAGTAATGCGATTTGGGGCGAAAAAAATTTTTTTTCGCCGACTCGTCAAAAATTCAAAATGGCCGCCACACGGAGATCGGCGATTCAAGGGCAACAAAACTTATACACATCATAAAGGTACATAAGGGGAATCTTTTGAAACAAAAATCTCAAAACTGATCTGACAGTTTTCGAGATAAGACAGACAAGGTGCAAATTTGGGCATTTTTCGACACAAAAATGGCTGTTTTGAGCTTTCAAGGTCTTCCAAGGTCAAATTCAAGGTCACCACACAAGTTGCCACATATGACTTTCCATTTGAAAGTGCCAATTTCTAAGCTCTATCTTCAGGCGTTCTAGGAGTACAGTCCTGGCAGCTCCCATTATGAAGGAAAAAAGTGCCGAAAATTTTCTAAGTCCAAAATTTTTTTCAAAGGGTGAAAAAATTTTTTTTGCCTAGAAATGGCCCAAAATGGATAGTAATGCGATTTGGGCCGAAATTTTTTTTTTTCGCCGACCCGTCGAAAATTCAAAATGGCCGCCATACGCAGACCGGCGATTCAAGGGCAACTAAACTTATACACATCACAGAGGTACATAAGGAGAATCTTTTGAAGCAAAAATCTCAAATCTGATCAGACAGTTTTTGAGAAAACGACCGTCAAAGTCCAAAATTAACTGTTTTTCGTCAAAAATGGCCGCCATTTTGAAAATAATTCGAAAATTTAAAAAACTAAAAAATACCTCCCTCTCGAAATATTTTTAAGCATTTTTGTGCAAAATTTCAAGAAGATTCGATCGTAAGCTTTAAAGATATGAATGTTGACGGACGCCGGACGCCGGACGACGACGACGGACGCAACGCCACGGCAATAGGTTATCGGACCAAAGGTCCGGTAACCTAACAATTTGACCAACGCGAATAAATGAGTGGAAAAATATCTATGAACTCTTCATTTATGATCATTCATAAACTGCTTTGTATATTACACAAATGCTAGTAGTTGCAAGGAAAATACTCAGCTACCATTTATATTAAAACGGGAATGCTACATGATAGCATAAGATACGAAAATTCCTTTTCGTGGCTGAGGAAAGTGACACAAGTACCTGTTTAACTGTGGCGACCATCCGTGCGAGAAGCATGATGCTGCAAGTCTCTGGAGGGTAGTGAATCTGTCTTAACAACAAATACCGATACAACAAGATTGGACATTCGACATGCATTTAATCAAGAATATTTATGCCCATACACTGCGGAAGATATCCTAGTTCCAAGTCAGACAAAAGAATTGGTTAACAAAAAAATACAAGGGTTTCAGTTGTCAATTTTCACTCCTAAATTCCCTTCGAATTATATTGAATTCTACTCAATGACACTGCTAAAACGAAGCTCGTGACGACAAACGAATGAGTTCACATCCTGTGCGGGACTTACTTCCAAGCGTCAGCTAGGCGGTGCAGTGGGTGACTCTGATCAGACACGGAGCTGCCCATACACAAGACGCGGTGGTATTGGTGATTTGCTGCATCCCGACATGCAAGGCTGCAGTATGTCACCTGGTAAGAAGTGAAGGTATGAACCGTATGGTATGGATGATAGAACTTTGATGTTGTTAAGCTGATATCTACTACTGTGAGCACCGAAATCTTAGCATCCATTAAGTTTAGCGTTTTCTTCAAATGGGTCTTCAGTAATTGACTTGAATCATTGTGAATTTTGTGCCTCATTCTCATATCACCGTCTGTATAACCTTATTACATGCAGCAAGTAAATTCTTTCGGCATACAATGTACATTCGAAACGGACACTTTCGATTCACCAACCTGACACTCTGGACACGAGACGTGCTCGTCTTTTCTCGTCTCGCAACAGTCAGGTTCAGGCAGCTCAAGGGTTGGGTTGTTAGTAAGTCGACGGCTGGATTCCTGAGCCGTCTCAAGACTGCGCAGGCAGTGGTCACACGCGACATACTTGTAGGAGGCATTCCAGAGAAACTGGGCGCAAACCAGCGGACGCTCTTCGAAAAGAACATCGCCTTCTTTGAAGTCCTTCGTGGCGAACAATCCTCTGCCCTGTCGCAATTGGGGATAGGTTTATTGCAAATATAACATGTTGTTTATGGAAAGGCAACTGCTCAGTTTTCATTTTTGTTAAATCTAGAATGGTTCATCCAAGAATACGAGATTGCGCAACTGTGAACTGATGATGCCTTGACGGACATCTAAAATCTTGTATTATCGCTCACAAAGCACGCTCCTACCATTGTTGAATTATTATACCCTTTGACATTGACCCTATTTATTTAAATTATTTACTGTCGGTGTAATGATGAGTAAACTGACATAATAATGTGCAATTATCTTACTTTATTCGGCAGATTTTCACGTATTTCAACACCACATGAGCTTTCCATGTTGTTGTCTGTTGGCTTCGGTTCTTTCGCTAGAGGTCGCGCGTTGTGTCATAGTTTGCAAGTGTGGTGCATTATGATCGATGTAGACCGTCCAAACTTATCATAATGTCATCTTGCAGTTATCAGCTCAGCAATTTTATCGGACCACGCTGACGCGAAGAATTTGCTGTATTGTCGGTGTGATTTTCCTTTTTCTGCTGCCCGATGTATCTCCTGTATATGCATGCATTTCAAAACTAAACATATATCCGTCATCTATTCAGTATTTTGGCGATGTATTGGTGAAAAAGCCTTTTTCCGAAAGATCGCCCATGGGCCATAATTCGGATTCGATTTTTATCAGGTGAGATGCTATTTTCCGAAAGATCGTCCAGGGCCATATTACGGAAAACCCCGGTATGACTTGGCGAACTCCACCAGGGAGTCAACGGCAATTTTCTACCGAATTTCAGACTTCTATCACGAAAATTGAAAAAGTTGGCAATCTAATGCAATATTGAATATAGCCAAATCATTCAACTTTTTTTTGTCGCTTTTGTAACGGAGCAATCTTTCCAAATCAATATTTTTCTGCAGAATACAATCCAATTTGTGTTTTGGTCCATAATTATAACAATACTTCAAATCCTAATGGATGTAAACAGGACCAAATCTCCGCATATGCTCAGATTCTCGAGATCTCGTTTTGGGCTGGAATTTAACATTGGGGTAGATTGTCAACTTTTTCACTGAAATCTGGTATAAAATTGCCGTTTGACACCCAGATGAAGTATACCAAGTTATAATACGATAACGTTTGGCATCGCGAAAGTATCAGCAATAAACGGTGTAAACGAGTTAGAAAAATCAGAGTATAGATAAACGCACACTTGACCTAATTGATGAAACATGAAAAACATTGATCAGTTTTTGTATCACTATAGTATGCATACGCCATGATGATGAATTATGAACGATTTCAATTTTTAGAAGAAGAAAAACTAGATAATCTATACGTGCACGTTTCTATTTGGCATAAAACCATATTTTTCAGCAAATTTTGCACCATACCTATGTTAAAATTGAACCCCCAAATGAGATCACGAGGTTTCAGGCAAAAAAGTTTTCGGCATGTTTGATTGAGACATTTTCGTCAATCCGATTCGAGACCATAAATTCGGCGAAAAATGGCAAATTTGGCACATTTTCTTACGTTTCTCGAATGTAACTTTTTTTTATCTATTCATTTAAGGGCATGGTATATTTCCATATTATATTATTTACTTTACGTATGAAGATGGTTTGGATCGAATCGATAGAAAAATCCGAATTGTGGACCCGAAATGCCCTAAAATTCCGTAATGCAGTACATGTAATTAGATTTTGGACACAAAACAATATTTTGAGACATAGTTCAAGATATACTCTGCTTCTAACTCGCTTACACCATGTTAGTTGTTGATATTTTGGTATTAATTCTAAATGATATCGTATTATATTTTGTTATACTTCACCCAGGAGTCAAATTTCATTTTTCCATCGAATTTTAGACTTCTATCGCTAAAATTGCAAAAAAAAAAACCAATCTACTCCAATGTTAAATCAAATTTAGGCTCATTATTGATTTTCTGAGTCACGATTTTGTGCATTGGTCCGCTTTTGTAGCGGTGCAATTATCGAAATCAACATGTTTGTGTAGAATACACTCCAATGTGTCTTCTGGTCCAAAATTGCAACAACACTTCTAATTATAATGGATGTAAACACCACCCAAATCCCCGACTATGCTCAGATTTTCGGGACCCCTTCTTGGACTGAAATTTAACATTGGAGTAGATTGCCAACTTGTTATCCAGTTTTGCGATAGATGTCTGAAATTTGCCGTTTGACTCCCATGTGAAATGTTCCAAGTTATAATACGATACCATTCAGCATTGTGAAACTATCAGCGAAAAAGCTGGTATAAAAAAGTAAGAAATATCAGTGCATAGAAAGTCGAATATGGTGCATCATTTGCTGATCTTGAACTTCACATGAGATCACTTTCAGGGCTCACACTCGATTTCATGACCACACGAAGATAATGTTATGTCTTTGAGTCATTCATCGTCTTTGGACACCAAATACGGGCATATTTTAGTTTTGTATAATGAACAAATGGTGCATATTTTGGTGACCTCTAGCTTGACCTGAAATTCGAGCTTTCTTATACATTTTGGTGAAAAGTTAAATTAGTAATATAATTTTGTTATTTCCTAGGAGTAATTTTATTGAGTTTCACTGGTGTGAGATTTTTCTATAAACGACGCAACTTTTACTTTCCCTAGAGCGCCAGGTTATGTTACCTGAATATTTCTTATGCGCCAGTGTCGAGAACAATGAGATATCCCACTGATTGTGCACTGAGCGCCAATATAGTTTCATATGTGGAGGAAAAAAAAAACATTTTGCTACAACGCATTTTGAGGTTCTATCAAACCATGCTTCGTTGTGCTGTTGAGATCATTTATCTCATTTGTAAGTACGATAGGTCTTATCGTTTTATCATTTCAACAAGGTGAAATATGACATATATGGTAAATGGTCGGTAATTCGGATGGAATTATGCAACAGAAGACAGGAAACCACAACTCGATCATGGACTGCAGTTCAAGTACACGCAGAAGCATTCTGTTGCTCAAAATATTCAACTTGTAAACTGTTCGAGTGAATTGTGCAATAAAATTGGGTATCTTGAATAACGAATACAAACTACATCTAGCAATTTCCCCCACTTGGTAAGACAAATTAACCGATGACGTTACACAAGCATTTTGACATTTTTTCGCCATTTAACTGTGACGCAAGTACTATTCCATTTTAGTGATGGATTCTATATATTTTTTCTCCGATTCAAATTTCGTCGCCACAATCATAGGTTCCAAAACTTACATAAGATCAACAATAGGTTGTGATATTTCCGTCTTGAACTCCGTTTGGTGATATTTGCGAATATGAACCTCAATGGATCAAGACTGCTTCTTCAAGGGCACTCCAATGTCATTATCTCTGGCGCACCCCCTCGGTGAGATCCACCATTCAACGAGACAGGTTCACAAGTCAAAGCAATCGAGCCATAGAATTGCCCCCTTCCCCAACCCGACACGTTGGTCCATGCAGAGTATCGCACGCCCCCTTCGTTTTATCCATTCCATTTAGTCACCCGCCAAAGTGAAGAGTATAATATCGTTGTTAATCATAACCCCCATGACCTTTTGTCTTGGAGGTCCGTATTTTCTCCCCTCTCTAGCTACGCGAGCTGGGGCAAAAATTGGACACCAGATGCGGCGAATAGAGATCGTTGACTTGCAACGTAATGGTGCGTAAAATATGGGCGAAAATGTAATCCACGCGTTGCGCTGCGGCGGCGTCGAAGCGTAAGGACGTTGGTGACGTTTTGCGGCGGGTGTACTGCGCGGGAGGGGCGTTTTTTTTCTTCTGGTCGGGGTAAAGTTCGAGGCAATGGTGCTTGATATCATTGAGAGGGTCCAGATGAAGACAAATATCGCCTGATACCCGAGGCTTGATCAAGCGTAGACACGAGACGAAATCATGAAAAATATCTCATCTCGTCTCACAGTGTCAGGGCCGAGAGTATTTGTGGTGAAGAAACGGAAAATTTACTGGTCTGACAGTGAATTTACGACGCGCCGTATTTCACCCCCTTTTGTAGAACTGAATCAAGGGTAATTCCACATTTCTATCTATTTTTCCCCTCTCTTTTCATTATTGAGTTAGTAGGGTAATAGGCGAGTCGCGATAACCCACTTTATCTCTATTTGTAACTGCGAGGACACGTCAACTTTAACGCTAGAAACAAGTCCCAATACCCGAGCATTGAGCTAATTGATGGCTTCATCTTCTGAAGTAGATTAATGTCCGGCTTTTGTTCGTTGTTAATGGTTATTAATGTTGCAACTTTCGATTTCCATCGACGAAAAATCCAGATATTCTACAGGAAGTTAATGTCACTGAATGTAATTCAGAATTGTGTTACATTTTCTGATGTCCGAAAAAGAGGTATGTCTTAGAAACTGACACCTGTTGAACTGCTTATACCTAAATGGATTACCTTTTCGGAAACGTTAGAACTGATCACCAGAATTCAAATGGTGAAAAAATACGAGCAACAAAAATATATTCTGTATACAGAGCGGTTTGTGTTTATTGAACCTTTGTTGACCACGGTTCGGTCAAATCCTGTGAAATCATATTTAGTTGGTCTCCTTTAGAACAACGTTCCTTGGGAATGACCAGACACGAAATACATGAAAAATCCAACGTTATGTCTCAGAATATTGCCCACGCTAATATGTCGTTTATCTCGAATACCTGTTCACAATATCGCTTGACTCATTGTCTTATAAACTTCAAACGATTACACATAAACACTAACAACAAACTACATATATATCAGTTTCAATGCTCGTTATATATAATCGCCGCTTGTAAAAGAGAGAAAACAACTTCAAAACAAGGCGTCCCTCCCTTGACACCAAATGTGTGCACGAATTTCTTTTCCTCTAGATCTATTGCATTCAGAAACGTGTATGCTTTAGAATTCGACAAAATCACTGCACTAGACCAGGTATTTCTTTTCACACGTTGACCAGATTCAAGCACAGTGGGGGACTAATCATTATTATGATTACTTAGCTAGTTTAAACATTGCGCCAATCAGGCCACGCGCTGAAACAATGGCTTGATTTTTCTTGGCCTTTGTTAGAGCCAATGCTTTGATCTTGTACCCCGTCAAGAATACATATATAGTGGCGTCGTGTGGCGGCTGGGTTGCATGATATATACTGCGAAGTGTGAACACAAATCGCCCACCCGCCGTTTTCTTTTCAAGGTACCTGTTTGTTACGTTGTATGAAAACAAATTGAAGGCAATTTGGAGATAATGATTTTTCCATCGGGTCGTCTTTGCTTTGTTTTGCTCGTTGCATTCGACACGAGAGCATTACATTTCGGGATTAATAAGTTATCTTTAAATGTTGTATTATTATGTATATTAGAGCATATCATACATTATATGCATTTTCAATATATATATACTTGCAACCGATCGACCCATAATTCAAAACAAAATTATAATAAACAAAACAGAACATGGAAACAATAAAGAATTACCTCAGACATAGCGTAACAAACATACAAACAGCATTCTCTCAAATACTCTGTTTTAGTTCAAAGTGGTCTTGACGGAAATTGAGCTTCGTTTGTCTAAACAAAATCAGTAGCTATAGACAAAAAATAAATAGTTTATTTAAGAAAGCAAATAATCTTCTGTTAGGCGGTAGGGCCTACATGTTTGTAATAATTACAACACGGAAGTAAATTGCTTACATAAACAACCAATCACAGCATACTCAGTGAATATGTAATAACAACAGATTAAAAACTTTAAAGGGCATGCGATGTAGATTATAATTTGCTAAAGTGAGGGCAGGTTAATATTTGTTAATGTTTTTACCTGAAATTTCTGCTTGATACATCTATCAAAATTAGCAATGTATGTATACATGTGTTATTTTCTTTCAAGTCTACCTGTATCTCTAAATTATGGATGAAAATTGGAAACAAACAGACGCATTAGGCTATACACGCATGTTGTAATATGGTCAATCAGTGAAAGAAAAAAGCTATAACTTCAATACACCGGGCTAAACAGAATCCCTGAAAGGATTTTAAATTGCTGTAGATTTAACCATACTAATTTAAGTATAAAAATCACGCGGTGTTCAAATTCAAAGAGATTATACAAGTATTTGATGTTTGACAAGTTTTCCGAGTCCACACGGGCAATTAAAACAATTATCTTTTCTTCTAGCAAGTGAGTATTTAAGTTTCAAAGCTGGGGTGTCAATTTCATCCACGGGTATGCGACAAACCGCTGGGTACCCCCTAGGCGCTTGGGCTGTAGGAGGGGGGGGGGGGGTGCTCAAGGCTTGTTGACTCGTCTATAGAGTCAATTTCAGTCAATGAAAAAAATGCCAGGCGATAGTTGAACAATGTAATGACGATGTTTGTAAGATAGCATATCTCGTTCCCCAAGCGGTGATTGAGTTATGATCGTAGGTGGTCAATCTATAGACAATCATTGTATGAATGCGTAGTTATCTTGAGATTGCTAACATCAAGGGACATGTTCACAGCGGGTACTCGACACTCATGGTAAATTACTGGTTATATCTTGTGTTTATCAAAATGTAAAGTTATTACATGTAATATATATGTCGCATGTGAAACAATGGAGCTACGTTTTGAAGTCAATTTTTACAAAGAAGTTTAATTTTCCATGAAATCCAGACAAAAATCTTTTTCTGTATACATGGCTGTATTGTGACAGGTATCCAAAAGTTATGACGATTGTGTATATCGTTTCTCGTTATTAAAAAAAAATCACATTCCGCGTGTTGAATGAGGACATCACCTATCGAATAGAACAAAATGTCATTTATCAATCACAACTAACTGTAATAACCGGTTAAAACCTTATAAAATGGTTTTGAAAATGTTAACTGACAGTTTCCTCGATCTGTTTAATCTGAACAAGTATCATTAACATTGAGTAATATCCCCTATGTCATTATATGATATCCCCGCATCGACATTTCGCTGCCATCTTGAAGAAAAGATCCGATCACATTTCAGATTTCCATATGAGAACTATGCCGCGTTACATAACGTAGCGACATTGGCAGTATTTGAAAGATGCCACGATATTTCTAATTTCACAGCTCGCTGGTTCATCCGAGCACATGGACTTCTCACAATAGCGAGAGAGAGGAGCATCGTTAGATTCTTTCAGAGAAAGATAATGAGAAATATCTGTATACTTGTCGGGGATAACATGACATTTGAAATATGTAACAAATAATGTATGTTTCACGAACATAGGCCGGTTTGTTTACTGATATATGTATATATTCTATTCACGAATTCACAAAATTAACAAATATTCGTTGCCGTTGCCCCCACCCTGATCAATAAGTTATCATTTTTAAAGCAGCTCGCCGTGATGTTGTCATTTTTTCTGACAACAGATTTACCGTAAATAAGCCGTCGTTTTGTCACATCATTAACCTTTAGCCCATGCCTCGCCAGCAGCGCGACCAACGTCCCACCATGCAGGTCGATCTGCCAGTTTGCTGAGCCGTATTAAAAAGTCATTTTGGCGACTGGCGAAGGCGCCAGGGCGCGGGATTATATCTCGTGGCGCAAGGATAAACCCCGCAGTGCGTGATCCGGTCCCAGAGAATCACTCCACGGGGTGGTTTTCACCCACGAGCAAAGGGGCTTTGTCCCGAGGGGGCTATGATATTATAAGTGTCAAAATACAAAGTGAAATTGAGAGGATGTCAAAACATCAAACTTGGTACCTGTTCGAAGGGGCTCATCTCTGGTTTTTCAAATTCTCCACGAGGGGGTGTAGCGATTTCAGTATTTATTACGTATGATTCCTTCACGCTCACTGTAGTGGAAAGTTTTGGAAGGGTTCTGGAAGATGTCATGACTTGTCTAAAGGTCCACCCAATTTGGAATCTGTTTGGTAATATAAGTAGCACATTATAACTTTCAGGTCAAACCATTACGTTGGCTGCGATCCGTTGGGAATTCGGTTTCCATTTGAATTCTGACCAAAGACGACCAGGTCGAAAATTTGCCTTTTGATTATGTCTGCAAGTTGAAAACACCTTATCTGTTCATGTTATCATGATAAGTTTACTTCAGCACTGTATGGAAAGCTCCAACCACATTTTTAATCCATCCTCTTCGCTTGCGAATAATTTATTTCACAAAAAAAAATCATATCCAATCAAATGACCAGACTTGAGGCATTCCCATGACATCCAAATTCGATCGAGCGATCAATTATCGATCTGTTTTCGGTGATTGATCTTTGGTTTACTTAACGATCGGCGCTAATTCGTTAACATTACGGTATATCTATACTCATCAGTTATATAAACAAAACTATCGCATCAAAAAGTAAAACCGTGATTGGGAAATTGGCTTATTTTGTTTCGCTTGATTGGTCCAGTTGTATTCGAAAAATCTATCTGGAATATCGGTATGAAAATTGATGAAATATTTTCGCATTAGGTTTTGAACAGTACTTTAAATATACAGATATGCGGAAGAAACTATAAATACAATAAATATATATATTTAACCGAAATCACCCAAAAATATGAGAGAGCAAAGACAAACATAATACAATATATAATTGGCTGAAAGGTTAAGTTTCATAATCTGTTGTGCCATATAATCATGCTATTTACATCACATAATGGCATATAACAAGAAAGTTGGGCGTAAGCGCACGCTTGCGTCTGTGTCGTAAAGGCTACGGTGGTCGGGTGTAGAATCAAAGATTCGCACATTCAGACATTACAGACAATATATGATCACTGTGATTACCGCAGTGGTATCAAAGGGAAATCATTTCCTGAACAAAACATCGCGACGGAAATAATTACCATAATACCGTGTATATGTGCAGAAAAAGCACAAATCTCGGCGGTCCAAAACATTCCCAACTCCCCTTACGATGCCGTATTGAACACAGGGACGTAATTGTATATTAATGACAACATATGGACAACAAAGAAACCGTCATTACCGACTGTCTTTTCTTGTTGGAGAATTCCCCGTGGATGTCTCCTCTTCAGAGAGAGAGGGGAGAGATCGAAAAGTCCCCTAAGAAAGTCAAAACCACGTCCCCGGGCTGATCGAATGACCTTGGCAAAAAAATCGTCACATGCCTGTTATTTGCGAGTTTGGATGTAATATTCATGGAATAAGCGTGAACTTTTTCATTATCACCTTCCTCAGCATGATTATTTTGTTACTTATATCTGGTTTGTTATTAAGTGTAATAGTTCACCCACAAACAATTGGTCATTTAATATATTATATGCGAAACAGTTTTCCCTTCCAAAGCAAAGGAACATACTATATAACGTTACCAACCTATAAATTCAATGTAATTAGTTTGATAGAAAACAAACCTTCATTAATTGTCATGTTTTTTTCATAAACTATTGGGCAGGCATACTTGGTGTTATTAATAATAAACAAAACATTCTGATAACGTGCTTCTTCTCATAAAGGGAACGTTAGGAAAGCTTTTTTTCTAATTTTAGTGGTTGGCCTACAAGGCCGCGTTTGCAATATGGACATGATAGGCTGAATGACTCAGGGTCCACTTGTAAACTGCCAACATGGTATTTTCCTCATTCAGCGATGAAACTATTGCTCGTCTGGACGGTGGCAGTGCAGCACGGGAGAGACAACCTCAGAGAAATAAGATGATAATAACATTAAGGAGGTGAGTCGACTGGCGGACGAATTACAAATCACTTTCTCGCGACGTTTTACAAGAGTGACAAGGGGACTGGTCACAGGGGATTCGCGATTAATATGCATGAGCCAGTGGCGCGCGCTGATTGGTCGAGCGGCGGGCACCGGCCCAGCCTAAGCCACGCCCCTTTGCGGCTGGGCTCTTGTCCCAGAGGGAGAAAGGCGCTCCCAGCGCACAACAAAAGCCTTGCACTCAGGAGAGTTGGACAGCAGATCCAAACCTGATCTCTTTGACCACACACACACACGAGTTTTGGATGAAGAAGAATTTATTGAAGGAGAAACACTTCATAGCATCTTTATCTGGAGTGTCGGAATGAACAAGTTTCTGTTTTGAATGTTGAGGACAAAATGAACAGAAACCGTTGCACGTGGACGTCAGAATCTCTGGACTTTACTCACGCACTGTATTAGGAATTATGACAACAGATATTTACCGGATTTCTACATAGTCTCAGGCGTATTCTGCAAAACGAAAGACTCTGGACCACATACATTGATTGTATGTCGAAAACTTCGGATAACCCTCCGTGGAACTTGGGAAAATAAAATAACAAAATATATCAACGTCATCCCAAGCAAGGCACCACCGACACAGGCGGTTTTGTTTTCTCGCACCTATTCAACATAAAAAACCGCTCTTCAATCGGGAGCCAATGATCGGCCGCGAAGGTTGTGGCCCCCTGAACAACCCTGAAGTAAGTCTCAAATATCATTAGGGCAGATAATACCATTAAGACGGCTGGGCGATCGTCCCTCACTCCCAGAAGTCGACGGAGCTTTGCCCGGACATAACCAGGTCTCCACACAGCCACAGCGACCATTGACAGCCGCACTGGAGTTTTCATACCCGGGGTTTTTGTCACCCTTATGTCCCTGGGTAACCTCCCTGGAGCCTGCAACTTCGGCCGCGATTGACGAGCCCCTAACTCTCCGGACGTCCCTATAAACCGGCGACCGCTTGAAACAGATAGGCCACCGCATTGGGATCTAGTCATATACCATAAATATACACCTCTACTATATTTTTGCGGAAGAGAGAAAATTTCCTTAAGTGGATTTTAAGCTCCCATCGAGCTTACGACGTTCCTCCAAGGAACCATTCAATTGTCGCTTCTGCCAAAGTACAGCGCTATATTTTCTAAACGCGGACTACAATTTTACCGGACTTTGCCACTGTTGGAAACCCCTTAGGGTGGTTGGCTAAGCCTGAAAATGTTTGGAATACAAGAGGGTCTCCAGCCCCGAGGGCCCATGACCAACTTGAAGGAGGAACCGTCCCAGCTCGGATCGGTGCGCAACTGGATGCAACCTACAGTTGTCGACCCAGCAGCGGCCGCCAGGTAAGAATTAAAAAAAAAAAACGAAACAGAAAGATAATTTGCCAATTTCAATGTTTGGGTATTACTAGTTGTCTTCATTATTGCCAACTAACAGTAACCGAGAAAAATATACCTTATATTCAGTACATTCGCATTATAAAATGTAGGTCGAGATTTATCATAGTTCAAATGCAATATTTAAAAATTATTAATTATATCAAATATTGAGAAGGAAATTGGGAAAATAGTATTCTTTTTATCTTGATTTGTCCGAGTATAATAAATAAACACGTATATTATATAAAAACACAACTCAAAGAACATTCTTCAATTACCAACCAGGGGATTACACACTAGGTGGTTTTGGCCGCCCCTTGGGAGAGTTTCCGCTGACGTGGAAATTAATTAACGGATAAAATCCGCTTAACTTGGACAGGCTTTACGCCACAGTTAGCATTTGCTCAGACAATAGATCGATTGCAATTAGCGAATATGATCACTGGAAGATTAAAAATATGAATTTTGAATATCATCATAGTGGCCAGGAAAGCTCCGTGTTGTCACAGGCTGTTATAACTTCCTGTATGCATGGTAGTCCACCTAACAGGAATAAAAACATCAGTCAAGCAGCATTCTCAGTCATTCAGTCAGTCAGAAGGCAGAGAGACACACAGTCCATACATGCACTAAACTCATCACTATATAGCCTATTTCCCATCACCTTACAACCCTTAAATATGATGTCTACCCTCTTCGCCCCACCGCCAAACAGCGTGTGCGTCGGACGGGCGCACTTCGAGAAACAGCCTCCCAGCAACCTACGAAAAAGCAACTTTTTCCACTTCGTCCTGGCCCTGTACGACCGCCAAGGCCAGCCTATCGAGGTCGAGCGGACTGCCTTCATCGACTTTGTCGAGAAGGAGCGGGTAAGCCCCCAGGTTCAGTATCGCCTCATTTTTTACCCTTTTTCATCGCTTAGTAGCTATATAGTTTTTGCCTATATGTGCGCAAGATGACAAAATTTGTTTTTGATTGCTAATTTGTTTGAAGAAATCGAAAAACTTGGATAACTTTTGTTTTTTCTGCAGTTGATTATTATGAAACATCTTGCGCACATATTTTAATTAAATGTATAGTTATTGTGTACATGTAAATTATATGTTGTTGTAATTATTCGTAATGTCCCTCGTGAATTTCAGTTGCATTGGTTATGCGCTATTATATAATATAAATGTAAAGCACATTTGAATATTCAAATACACAACCATAATTTGCATTGAAAAACTTACGTAGCATTAGAAACTCGAGCGCCAAAAAGCATGGGTGCTTGCATGTATATTAATATTAATATTCCTACGATGCACATAATTTTAACGATCATATGTACGTTAAAAATACGGTATTATTTGCCTTTATCCACTAGAACAGTTTTGCATTGTTTTCAACATTACAACATTCCCTTTTTCATATATAAAGTATTTGGCATGTTTCATTGTAGACGAAACAGAAGCTTATTCTAGGCTATTATTCTTGACAATATATAGTGTCATACACCAGTAGCATTCACAACATATACCCATAGATAATTATTCCCCTAGCTCGCGTATATATGCCCCATGAGTTCACCAATATTGCCAGCTCTTTCCCTCGAGATTCTAAATTGGGAGCACGGTGGTCGCTCGCTTTCTCGACCTGCCAACGGTCTACGTGCCCTTTGATTACTGTTTGCTTTTAATCTGATTGTCCCAAATAGACGTCCTGGAGTCGGGATTAAGCTGAAATGGACACCAGTACGGGCCGCTGTGGTTAAGGGGCAAGGATTTTACAGACCCTAACGTAAAATGATCCGGGGTCTGACTTGATAAAAGGAAAAGACGTCGTCTCCAAGTTTGACGTACACCAACAGTTATATTTTTTTCTATTTCTTTTCGTTTCTACTTTTTCTTCTTGCGGTCTAAATTGACAACAGAATTCGTCCCTATTAGCCGACCAGTCATTTTGAACTGATTATATTTTTTGTTATTCCAAAACCCAACTCAAAGAGAAACTCGTGAAATCGGATGTTCGTTCCATTTCTCTGTCTTTAATTTTAAACTGTAATTTTTGCCGGAGAATCTACGAGTAGATTTCATGCGGCTCGTTCGTGTGTCGCCTATGTGTCTCAACAACTCGCCACAAATTATCGGCCTTTACTGCGTCACGGCTCATCGGGGTAACGCCGATCCAGATTGGACGAAATTGCGCGTTTCACTAGGGACCTCCTGCGGTTGAAACCACCTCTGATCTTGGCTTCGCTCTCGGGCAGTACACCTTTCTTCCCACTTGGCCCCCTGCCGTTCTCAAAACGTGTCTGTTTCCCAATGTTTATTTTACCACGACCGTGTGTTACCTCGGTAATCCGGACAGCAAAAACACCTGACCATAGGCGTCCTGCTAAGCCACTTGAGCCTGAAACGAGCAATCTTTCGTGGGAGGGGTAACGTCTTATCTCTACTAATGACGGACTAATATCAACCTGCCAAATTAGTACCCTTGAGATGGCTAATTAATAAACTGGCCAGGCCTCGTGTTTATTGTGGGAAAGTGGGGAGAAATTTTGTGACCTACCGCAAAGTAGATGCAGTCCAAAGTGCGAGTTTTGAAGAAACAATTATGATCGAGATGTTTTCGTGCATGTAAACTGTGTGGTGTATTTATATTTATGCTTTGATTTTTTTAGGAACCTGAAAATCACAAGACGAACAATGGCATTCATTACAGACTACAATTGTTATACGCCAATGGTGAGTCAACATTGGTATTGTTCATATAAGAGTAAAATATAATATAACGTAAAACCCATGTCTCATTAACACCTAAGTTCAATGAAGTATACACCTACAATAGTCAATATGCTGGTATTGTGCTTTACGTATAGGCCAACGCCTGCAATCTCTACACGCACACGATTTGTGGTACTACCTCAAAGCGAAGCAAAACAATAATTTTCGCACTTCTGCGTATAAAGGCACCAATGATTAGCCATTGTTACTATGTGTACCTGTTGTACTTGCGAGGTGGTCAGACCTCTTGACCACAGGTGCAGTAAGCCACCACCATCAAAGCCAATAATGCCATCCGCCGCCGCCGACAAGCCTATCAGGTCGCTATTAAATTATTGTAACGCCAAGGGCCTCCTATTGTTCCCCCGGTTATCTGTTCCAGCGAGAAAATGATTCCCAGCTCGGTCGCGTGCCGAATGCACGTGAAAAAGCCGACACGTGACCATATCTGAATAGCAATGCATGCCTTTGACTTTGACAAAAGGGTTAAGATAATTTGCCCTGCTTTTTAACACTCCTAGATTATAATTTGGGCACACAGATCAATAGCTATCCATTTGGAGATATTAGCACGATGATACAGAAAAAATTACACTTTTTGGCGGGTGTTGGGACCAGCAGGCTTGGCAGATGCTCAAAGAATTACCAAAAGTAAACATTATGTTTTCAATGCGTGAAGAACCGTGATGAATTGATATGCGTTTTCTCCCATTTTGTAATAGGCGCCTGGAAGGAATGAGAGAAAAAAGAAATAGAAAGTAGAAAAACAAAAATAAACAGAACGAAATTGCGTCGCCATTTGGCTCGACACTGTAAAACCGGGGCAATATCGCACTAATCCATTGTTTCAAATGCGACCATTATGGAGTGGTGCATCTAGACAAACGTCAAATAGTGGGTAATTATCAATTCAGTCGTGATAGCGAAGATCTGCCGATCGCTTTTATGCCGCGGGTGCCTGGTCTTCGTCACTGCGTGATCAGCCGTTCGCCATCTGCCTAAGCATTTGGTCCGCCATGCATGCCTCCAGAAATCGGCCGCGGGCTCCATGCATGACCAAGGCAATGACTTCAGCAATGGAGTGCCAAAAACCAGCAAAATATTCTGTTCCACGTTTGAAAACAGAGAGAGAAAAAGCTCCGAGCTTATAAATAACAAGCCACGTGCATTCGCAATGAAAGCGATCAAAGCATCGCGAGGGGAAACAGATGAAGAAAAACAAATCGTTTTCCATATTAGGAGGCATGGCTCGGGTATTATCTACGAGGCCCGTTTCAGCGTTAAACGGGCACGTTTTATGTATTCACGACTCCGCCGACTATATTCAGTAGCACTCCGTTAAGCGACCTCCAGAAACCATAAACTCCTGGCATATCCATCCATGAACTGTCGGGTGTGTAGAATCCACCACAGACAGACACAGCACATAGCCTCGCTACAAAAACAGAAAGAAAACAAACCCCGATCGAACACCCCCCAACACCACTCGCCACAATCCACCCCTTATCCGCCGTGTTGTCCTCGCAATAGAAATCTCCCATAATGCCGTACGCGACCTGAATCCGTTTTCCGCATCCGCCCTCGTCCTTGCCTCGGTCGCCATCCCTGGCATCTGAAATGCACTTGTCCTGTAACTACGCCTAGATACTGCCACGTCGTCTCACGTCCACTTGTCACTCTGTTTTATTGCAGGCGTGCGACAGGAACAAGACCTCTACATCAGACTCATCGACTCGGTCTCCAAAGCTGTGAGTTTTCGCTCATTTTGAAAAAAAAAAAGATTTTAGTTTAGGCCTACCTCCTGAAAATATGACTGGATTTTAGATGTGCAGAAGGTACCTGCCCGTCAGCTAAACGATAACCCCCTAAAAAAAGTATTTCTAAAATAGTGAAAATATAAAGTAATAGCAGGCCCTGAGGTAGACAAAAACTAGAAACATAGAGTATCTCGGAGTATCGCGTGAATCTATTCAGTACCCAGAGTCCATTGAGTTCAAACAAATCTACCCCCATGCTTCCTCGGAAGTCTCCCCGCTTCGGTACTATATTTTCCTTGCCCAGTCCTCGTCGTGGCGGTGACACGGTCATATTTCTACATTCGGCGCTCCTGGTTCGGGACCTCGATGGGCATTCACTCCGCTGAGAGATGGGGGGAGACCTCGGTGATAGCCCGGGTATTTGTCAGGGTCCGTCCCGTGGGGATCGGTCCCCCATCGCTCTCGGTTTTCCCCCCGTCGGCCGGTGTATTTTGATTTAGGGCTCCCGCGGGACCTGGCCGCAGACAAATTTGTGTCATTTTCGCCTATAACTGTTACGAGGTTATATTTTTGAATACGCACATGATGTGAGGGAAAGAAAGCGGGGGTAGAGATGCAGCACCAGCCCAGGCTTAGTGCTGGGGGTACTGGCAGTATGAACAGAACGAACGTATTAGCGTCGTACGGGAAAGAGAGGAAAACTCAGTGATTGATTGAACCTATAAAAAACCCTTCCCCCGTACCCACATATTCCATTTCTTAACGGAGATGTCCCCCCACCCCCTCTCCCCCATCCACACTCCCTCAGTGTCCCAGTAATACACCATGGAACCTGTTTGTCTCTCTAGAGGCCCCCTCTTTGAGGTCCCAAGTCGGCGTCTCGGTCCAAATCGATCCAAATGTCAGGCCATGGAGGTAGAGACAGGCTTCGAATTTGTCCTACTTCTATGGGAAAGCGGGCCTATAGATTATGACAAATGTATGCCCAGATTAATATTGAAATTCGTTTAGGCCGAATAATGGCTGGACGATTACCTATTGTCCAGTGGGGGGACTTTAGTCCCAGGGCGCCCAACATTAGGCCCCTTGTCGTCAGCAGAAGCCATATATTGTGGTCATTTTCTTGGCTACGGCCATGGGCGTGTTTACTGTTGTTTTTACAGTATTGACCTCTACTTTTCGTTTCTATTCACGAAAAATAAACAGAAACAAAATGTGTATACTTTTCACTTATTTGTTTGAGACTCCCGTTTCTAAGCGGCATATGGCTATTGCAATATGGGCATCGGTTTATGGCCTTCCATATATTGTCGGACACATGTCGGTCAGTATAAAATGACGTAACTGGCGCTCCATAAACACTGTTGTATGATGCCCTGGGCCCCATTTGGCACTCACCAGAAAAGTGATATTTTATGGATGTGAAAGGTCGTATACAGTCTGTCGCGGAATATGTGCCACACTTTCGCCTTACCCCTGTTGCGTCACGAATGTCGGGCAGGGAGGAAGCATTGTTGTTGACACGGCAACAATGTGCAGGCGAACTCTAAGTTTTGTGTCGAATTATTGTTTATTCGCTTCTGTCTATGTTGAGGCCTACTTAATAACAGAATGAAAACAAACGCATGTTATTCATTATATAATTGTGGCCATTGCTGGATTGGAGTTCAGTTTCTTTTTCTTTCTGGACAATACAACAATTTGTCGTTGTCAAATGCAAGGGGCACCTCTGAAATTCATTACAGGAAAGTTCACCCATATATTATAATTTACCCTCATTCAGCATATGGTGCGTGAAATTCGAGCGATTCTAATGTTCGCAAATGAGTTTTGATCGGACAAAAGCCACCAGATTTGTGGGTGGGGCAGTCCGCCCTAGGGTCGGGCGTAGACGGTGAGGGGGTGAGGTGAAAAAACCAATGTCCTCCGCTCTTTCGATTTCTTCAACGTGGTCATTTGTGGGCACAAAATGCCGAGACAAATAAATCGCCTGCTGTGCTAAATTCTAACTTTTGGCGAGATGTTTTTCCCCGAGTAGCTCTTGATGTTTAATTATAGTGTGACTGAATGATCGTCTCTCATGCCCTGCGTGTTGGTGAGCAGGGCCAAGGGCGTATTTAGGAAAGGGGGGGGGGGGGGAGCCCATGTGAATTCTAAGGGGGTAAGGTGTCACTTGTTCTAGCGGGTGTCCTCAGCCGGAGTTACAAGCCGATCTCAAAGCTCTGGCTCCGTCCAACAGTTTCCAGTATCTGGAGGCTACGCGTGGTGACTTAATAGATGTAGAATGCCTTATTTCTGCTTAGTTGGCCACCAGATGGATGATAGAAATAGAATTAGATGCCCCAGCTCGAGTATGGTAATTATTTCCTTATCTGGTCTGTGGAAGCGACGGGGGACGCCTGCGGCTGTCCAAGCGACGGCCGCTTTTCAACGCGGGCGAGAAAATGAACCCTCCAAGAATACCTGTTTGGGCACTTTATATGCAAATCAAGGACCACTTAATGTCTTATTTCGAACCTTTACCATATCATTATCAAGCAGGTAGCAATACTAGACACGACGAGACTATTAACTCGGCAAAAACATGTTCCAATTGTAATAATTATTGTTTAATTGGGTCGGGAGAATTTTTCACCCGGTAACCATCTGTGATTTTTTTCTGACTCTCTCGATGCTCATTTGTGCGGGACATTTTTAATTAATGGCTCCCGTGATCCGAGAACGAGATAAAGCAATGACAAATGTTATTATTTATATTACAGGCTATTGTATATGAGGGTCAGGACAAGAATCCGGAAATGTGCCGAGTACTTCTTACACACGAAATTATGTGCAGGTGGGTTAATTTGAGTCAGCCCTTATAAAGAAATGATAATAATAAATACTTGAATTGTTCATATATACTGTTGTTTATTTTTTGCCCATGTTCATTTTCTCGCTGTACAGTCGGTGCTGTGATAAAAAGAGCTGCGGAAACAGAAATGAAACTCCATCAGATCCCGTGATCATCGACAGGTCTGTTTATGTTTTTTTTATTCACAAATGTTTACATATCTCAAACAACCCATACACCAAAGCACAGTGTTCACTTTATACTGAGTCAAAATATACGTACCGCCTTGGCAAAACAGCCAATACATGCCAATGTGAAACGAGGCGACATTTCGGTGGGCATATGGCAGATGCATTATTTAACATGACAACACATTTTGTTGTGTTCACTTTGAGAGAAAAAACGAGAAATGTACCGAGCAAAACAGTCTAGGAGTATAACATCAAATTACAAGGCGACAAGAGAGACCTGTTGGAAAAATTGCGTCCAGCAAACGGCCGATGATGAATTATGTGCAAATCATGACGTAATGTAATTTTTGACAGCAGCGCATCAGTCGCCGAGCTGTCTCTTTCGCTCTTGCTCACAGTTGCGTGATTAACCCTCTTGGCCCCGCACTGTCAGTGTATTCGAGCTAGTCCCGGGCTATTTCCCTTCCATCTTGTCTGGGACAGGGATGTCCACTCACCCCGCCCATGTTCCGTTTTATCTTCACTCCGACGTCCACAATTCGTACTGTGGAACCCGCGGCCACAGCTAGAACTAAAATACGAATCCGACTCCGCGAAACAACGAAACGGAAGAGTGACATTTGGCAGACGATAATTGGCACTTGAGTTTGCAGAAAATTGGGAAGCTCGGGTTACTTGCTTTGCCATGACAACGGAACACGTGGGGTGGGGTGGTGGTCCCCTACTGTAGATGGACTTGTGGCAGACACAGTGAAAAATTTCCGACATGGAGCGTTTCCTTCATTCTCCTTGGAACGGAACCTGTAATAGTTTTGGCGATATGGAAATTAGTTCATAAGAACATTAGTTCCGTAAGAACCGTTCAGCCACCAAGTTGCTAGATGTTTGAGGGCTTACCCGGTAAAATCTGTAACTTCATCCGGGCCTGGCCTGGTCGTGTAAGAAGATTAGCCCCGTATTGGTCAGGCTTAGGCATCAAGACTTCAATGGCACATGATAGAACAGGACCCTGTCGTATTGAGTGTCACCGTCGGTAACTTTGCTCTCAGAGAGCACAAATAGACAGGAAAGTAGATAAAGTATTGGGTTTCGCATGACTTGCAGCCTTTCTTCTCATAAAGTTGATGGAAACCATTTTGTGAACAGATATCAAACAAATATGTTTATATGTCTCCCTAGTGGACTTAATTCGTTGTAAACAAATGTAAACAAAATGATAACATGCATGGATATTGTTTTTGGTGAAAAGCAAACAAACTGAACAATAGAAAGATCAATTCCATCCCTTTGCAACGGTCACTCTTCTCGCTGACTCTGTTCACGCTTAACTCGGTGAGAAATGTCTAGCCATTAACCCTCGCGGCCTGCAAAGATTGCCCAGGTCTTGACCGTACAGTGGACATTTGTGGAGGTCAGCGTCACATAAACAGAAGGGGGGGGGGGGGGGTAGATAGGGGCATCAATAAAAAAAGGACAAGGGGACCCGAAAGTAGTGTGAATTAACGCTTTTCCCCGGCAGCGTACACGCGACTTGGGGTTGGTTGTTGTCTTCTCTAGTGCTTGGTTTTTCTGTCGGAAAGGTGCTGACCGTTCGTGTGACAGTTGTCAAGACACGGCAACTCAGTGCTATGTATCACTTAAAGGAGATGGCATTGCCTAGATGCCTCCCCCATCCTCCTCCGCCCAGGAACAAACAATTGTGTCTTAAAGAGTGACCCCTGAGGGGAAAACAAGGAATTACTTGTACAGCTTCTAGGTATCCACGTATACGAGACATTTAATGTATTGCGGGGTACTTGGCCGTATATCCATACTTCTAATGTGTGTGTGATATTAATGCTACTTGGATATAAACAAATGACGATAACAACATCTATAGCGTAGCATTGTGCCATTAGTGTGCTCTAGATTTTGGTGAATCAAGAGCAGAGTATAGAATCTCCCGAAATATGTTCACGTGTCCTTGGCCATAATTAATTAAGTCATGTTGTTTTCTAGTGTTTCAAAGTTATTGCGGAGCAAATGTCTCCCTAGTCTGATATAGCAACCAAGGTCAAAGCAACGAAAACAATCTTACCAATGCAGAGACAGGCGGGAAGAACAGGAGTAGGGAGAGAAAGTGCACATTTCAATTTTTGGGGTTTGCCGTCGACTGCCTCTTGGGATTCGCTCGTTCCCTCGTTGACGTCCGGAGTCACGGAGGGCATGGACGAGCCCCCCCACCCCCCCCCCCCCCTTGAAGCCAGCCCTTGGGCGAGTTTTCTGCGTGTTGTGTCCACCGGGAGCGCCTAAGAAGAAGTCGAGACATGCTGGTATCCACTGGGAAGGGAATGCAACGCCAGACTCTAGGGATGGGGGAGAAAATGACCCGGGAAGAGTGGGAATTATAATGTATTATTCATCGTTCTCTGCCAAGATTAGTTAGGCGAGGAGTCACGGTTTCCAGAGAGAGAGTGTGTGTGTGAGTGTGGAGTTGGGGGTACATGGGGGAGGGGGGCGTATGCTGGGAATAGCAGGCTGTTGAGACACTGTTTTCCCCCAGACTTTCTACTACGTCCTCTTGGGAATCCTGGCGCGGCAAGTGAGTTCTGTCCCCGTAGATTTTGCACTTTGCGGGGGTAATATATCCGAGTGAAAACAAAAACTAAAACAGATTCATAGCAACTCTACGCACATTTATATATATTAGACATAACTAATAACTAACGTATGTACTATGTAGGCCTCTCTTTTATTAATTTCTTTACAAGATTACAGTTGAGGAAGTGATATAAATCCTAGGATAAATTTAATGTAACGGGGTAATTTGATATAATGTATAGAGCTCGATGTTTTATCAAGTAAAATCCGATACGTTTGTGTCGGTACAAGAAGTAGAAACGTTATAAAAGTCGGAGACGCAGGGAACAGACCCGGACGTGCGGTCAGTAACAGTCCCGTCTTTGAGACATGGTATCCCCCTCTTGGGATGTAATACCGCCTGCTAATGAGGCGATTTCTTCGAGACAATACGGGCCCAAATTACACAGAAACCGATGATAATCCGCTGGATATATAGCGCTAATTTTGGCCACCTTTGGGGCCCCGCACTC